>CM020001.1:18844237-21293160 GCA_009771035.1 Lupinus albus | reverse complement strand
CCCTAAACCCTAAACCCTAAACCCTAAACCCTAACCCTAAACCCTAAACCCTAAACCCTAAACCCTAAACCCTAAACCCTGAACCCTGAACCCTGAACCTAAACCCTAAACCCTGAACCCTAAACCCTGAACCCTGAACCCTGAACCCTGAACCCTGAACCCTGACCCTGAACCCTGAACCCTGAACCCTGAACCCTGAACCCTGAACCCTGAACCCTGAACCCTGAACCCTGAACCCTGAACCCTGAACCCTGAACCCTGAACCCTGAACCCTGAACCCTGAACCCTGAACCCTGAACCCTGAACCCTGAACCCTGAACCCTGAACCCTGAACCCTGAACCCTGAACCCTGAACCCTGAACCCTGAACCCTGAACCCTGAACCCTGAACCCTGAACCCTGAACCCTGAACCCTGAACCCTGAACCCTGAACCCTGAACCCTGAACCCTGAACCCTGAACCCTGAACCCTGAACCCTGAACCCTGAACCCTGAACCCTGAACCCTGAAACCCTGAACCCTGAACCCTGAACCCTGAACCCCTGAACCCTGAACCCTGAACCCTGAAACCTGACCCTGAACCTGAACCCTGAACCCTGAACCCTGAACCCTAACCCTGAGACCCTGACCCTGAACCCTGAACCCTGAACCCTGAACCCTGAACCCTGAACCCTGAACCCTGAACCCTGAAACCCTGAACCCTGAACCCTGAACCCTGAACCCTGACCCTGAACCCTGAACCCTGAACCTGAACCTGAACCCTGAACCCTGAAACCGACCCTGAACCCTGAACCCTGAACCCTGAACCCTGAACCCTGAACCCTGACCCTGAACCCTGAACCCTGAACCCTGAACCCTGAACCCTGAACCCTGAACCCTGACCCTGACTAACCCTGAACCCTGACCTGAACCCTGAACCGGAACCCTGAACCCTGAACCCTGAACCCTGAACCCTGAACCCGAAACCTGAACCCCTGAACCCTGAACCTGAACCCTGAACCTGAACCCTGAACCCTGAACCCTGAACCCTGAACCCTGAACCCTGAACCCTGAACCCTGAACCCTGAACCCTGAACCCTGAACCCTGAACCCTGAACCCTGAACCCTGAACCCTGAACCCTGAACCCTGAACCCTGAACCCTGAACCCTGAACCCTGAACCCTGAACCCTGAACCCTGAACCCTGAACCCTGAACCCTGAACCCTGAACCCTGAACCCTGAACCCTGAACCCTGAACCCTGAACCCTGAACCCTGAACCCTGAACCCTGAACCCTGAACCCTGAACCCTGAACCCTGAACCCTGAACCCTGAACCCTGAACCCTGAACCCTGAACCCTGAACCCTGAACCCTGAACCCTGAACCCTGAACCCTGAACCCTGAACCCTGAACCCTGAACCCTGAACCCTGAACCCTGAACCCTGAACCCTGAACCCTGAACCCTGAACCCTGAACCCTGAACCCTGAACCCTGAACCCTGAACCCTGAACCCTGAACCCTGAACCCTGAACCCTGAACCCTGACCCTGAACCCTGAACCCTGAACCTCCTGAACCCTGAACCTGAACCCTGAACCCTGAACCCTGAACCCTGAACCCTGAACCCTGAACCCTGAACCCTGAACCCTGAACCCTGAACCCTGAACCCTGAACCTGAACCCTGAACCCTGAACCCTGAACCCTGAACCCTGAACCCTGAACCTGAAAACCCTGAACCCTGAACCCTGAACCCTGAACCCTGAACCCTGAACCCTGAACCCTGAACCCTGAACCCTGAACCTGACCCTGAACCCTGAACCCTGAACCCTGAAACCCTGAACCTGAACCCTGAACCCTGAACCCTGACCCTGAACCCGAACCTGAACCCTGAACCCTGAACCCTGAACCCTGAACCCTGAACCCTGAACCCTGAACCCTGAACCCTGAACCCTGAACCCTGAACCCTGAACCCTGAACCCTACCTGAACCCTGAACCCGGAACCCTGACCCCTGAGCCCTGAACCCTGAACCTAGACCCTGAACCCTAGACCCTAGACCCTAGACCCTAACCCTAGACCCTAGACCCTAGACCCTAGACCCTAGACCCTAGACCCTAGACCCTAGACCCTAGACCCTAGACCCTAGACCCTAGACCCTAGACCCCTAGACCCTAGACCCTAGACCCTAGACCCTAGACCCTAGACCCTAGACCCTAGACCCTAGACCCTAGACCCTAGACCCTAGACCCTAGACCCTAGACCCTAGACCCTAGACCCTAGACCCTAGACCCTAGACCCTAGACCCTAGACCCTAGACCCTAGACCCTAGACCCTAGACCCTAGACCCTAGACCCTAGACCCTAGACCCTAGACCCTAGACCCTAGACCCTAGACCCTAGACCCTAGACCCCTAGACCCTAGACCCTAGACCCTAGACCCTAGACCCTAGACCCTAGACCCTAGACCCTAGACCCTAGACCCTAGAACCCTAGACCCTAGACCCTAGACCCTAGACCCTAGACCCTAGACCCTAGACCCTAGACCCTAGACCCTAGACCCTAGACCCTAGACCCTAGACCCTAGACCCTAGACCCTAGACCCTAGACCCTAGACCCTAGACCCTAGACCCTAGACCCTAGACCCTAGACCCTAGACCCTAGACCCTAGACCCTAGACCCTAGACCCTAGACCCCCTAGACCCTAGACCCTAGACCCTAGACCCTAGACCCTAGACCCTAGACCCTAGACCCTAGACCCTAGACCCTAGACCCTAGACCCTAGACCCTAGACCCTAGACCCTAGACCCTAGACCCTAGACCCTAGACCCTAGACCCTAGACCCTAGACCCTAGACCCTAGACCCTAGACCCTAGACCCTAGACCCTAGACCCTAGACCCTAGACCCTAGACCCTAGACCCTAGACCCTAGACCCTAGACCCTAGACCCTAGACCCTAGACCCTAGACCCTAGACCCTAGACCCTAGACCCTAGACCCTAGACCCTAGACCCTAGACCCTAGACCCTAGACCCTAGACCCTAGACCCTAGACCCTAGACCCTAGACCCTAGACCCTAGACCCTACCCTAGACCCTAGACCTAGACCCTAGACCCTAGACCCTAGACCCTAGACCCTAGACCCTAGACCCTAGACCCTAGACCCTAGACCCTAGACCCTAGACCCTAGACCCTAGACCCTAGACCCTAGACCCTAGACCCTAGACCCTAGACCCTAGACCCTAGACCCTAGAACCCTAGACCCTAACCCTAGACCCTAGACCCTAGACCCTAGACCCTAGACCCTAGACCCTAGACCCTAGACCCTAGACCCTAGACCCTAGACCCTAGACCCTAGACCCTAGACCCTAGACCCTAGACCCTAGACCCTAGACCCTAGACCCTAGACCCTAGACCCTAGACCCTAGACCCTAGACCCTAGACCCTAGACCCTAGACCCTAGACCCTAGACCCTAGACCCTAGACCCTAGACCCTAGACCCTAGACCCTAGACCTAGACCCTAGACCCTAGACCCTAGACCCTAGACCCTAGACCCTAGACCCTAGACCCTAGACCTAGACCCTAGACCCTAGACCCTAGACCCTAGACCCTAGACCCTAGACCCTAGACCCTAGACCCTAGACCCTAGACCCTAGACCCTAGACCCTAGACCCTAGACCCTAGACCCTAGACCCTAGACCCTAGACCCTAAACCCTAAACCCTAAACCCTAAACCCTAAACCCTAAACCCTAAACCCTAAACCCTAAACCCTAAACCCTAAACCCTAAACCCTAAACCCTAAACCCTAAACCCTAAACCCTAAACCCTAAACCCTAAACCCTAAACCCTAAACCCTAAACCCTAAACCCTAAACCCTAAACCCTAAACCCTAAACCCTAAACCCTAAACCCTAAACCCTAAACCCTAAACCCTAAACCCTAAACCCTAAACCCTAAACCCCGGACCCCGCACCCCGGACCCCGGACCCCGGACCCCGAACCCCAAACCCCGAACCCCGAACCCCGAACCCCGAACCCCAAACCCCAAACCCTGAACCCCGAACCCCGAACCCCAAACCCCAAACCCCAAACCCCGAACCCCGAACCCCGAACCCCAAACCCCAAACCCCAAACCCTTAAACCCTTAGCTCTGAACGCTAAACCCTGAGCCTTGGGCCCTGAACCCTGGGCCCTGACCCCTTAGCCCCGAGCCCTGAGCACCCTGACCCCTGATCCCTGACCCCTGAGCCCCGAGCCCCGAGCCCCGAGCCCCAAACCCCAAACCCCAAACCCCAAACCCCAAACCCCAAACCCCTACACCCTGAGCCCTGAACGCTAAACCCTGAGCCCTGGGCCCTGAGCCCTGGGCCCTGACCCCTGAGCCCCGAGCCCCGCGCCCCGAGCCCCAAGCCCCGCGCCCCGAGCCCCGAGCCCCAAGCCCTGAGCCCTGAGCACCCTGACCCCTGAGCCCTGACCCCTGAGCCCCGAGCCCCGAGCCCCTAGCCCCGTGCCCCGAGCCCCGAGCCCCGAGCCCCGAGCCCTGAGCCCTGAGCCCTGGACCCCCTATCCCTCAACCCCCAAAACCCTAACCCCCAGACCCGAGGCCCCCAGACCCCAGGCCCTAGAGGGCCCCTGGCCCCGGCCCCCCCGGCCCCTGGACCCCGACCCCTAGACCCCGGCCCCTGGACCCTGGACCCTGGCCTCGAGGCCCCGAAGCCCCTAAGCCCTAGGCTCTGGGCCCTAATGTAACACCTTAAATTTGAGTCTTTAAAATTATAGTATCAGTCCTGGAAGTCTCGTTTGAGCGAGAGATTCTCGCCTGAGCGAGAAAGGATCACCTGGGAGGGTGAAATCCTAGGCCATACTGGAGGATTCTCGCCTTAGCGAGAGTTGTCTCGCCTGGGCGAGAAATGGCAATTTGGGGTTGTGGACACTGTGAGATTCTCGCTTGAGCGAGAATCCCTCGATTGAGCGAGAGGGTCAGATCTGAAATTTTAAAAAGGCGGGATTTTCTTGCCTGAGCGATAATGGGCTCGCTTGAGCGAAAACCCAACGACTGCTCTTTAAAATAGAAACCCCAAACACATTTTAGGGTTAGAACTTTGAAGAGAATAGAGCTTTTCAAGAGCAAAGAGCCTTAGGACTCATCTTAGAGCTTGAGAAGAGGTAAACCTCTTGTTCCTAACTCTTCTTCTTCTTCTTCTCTAACTTGTTTTGGGTATGTTAGATCTATTTTCAAAACATGAGAAACCATGGAAACTCATTCTTTAGAGTTTTGGTTCATTTTATGTGTTTTTCTCTTGTAAACTCTTGGTTTAGAATTGGTATTTGATGAATGGAAAGGTTATGTGGGTTATTCATGAAAACCCCAAAAAAAAACCCCAAAATGAGAATATGAGTAAAAGAGAAATGGATAAAATGTTAGATGTGGATGATGAGTTTGTGCTTTGATGTTGATATATGATATAAACATGTATGTTTAGATGTTTGGAAACTTGTATTGAATTAGTTTTGGAAATCTTGAATATATGTGAATCCCTTGTATGTTTGATGATGAAATACGAGTTATTTATGTGTTATTTTGAATAAATGACTGACATTGTTGTTATTGGTGGATATGAGGAAAGATCATAAGGTTAGAGGAAATCGCGGAGGAGACTTTTAAAGTTACTCGGAACCGATCCACAACATTCACCAAGGTAAGGGATAAGTGTCTCTAAATCATACTCGCTGATGTGAATGAGGTATGTGGAAGAGGTAATGTTTTTGTAAGAATGTTGTTGATACCCTACCCGAAGAGGTAGTGGTTTATTGTGGACACCCTACCCGAAGTGGTAGCGGTTTGTTATTGTGTCCTACCCAGAGTGGTAGTGGACTGTTATTGTGTCCTACCCGGAGTGGTAGTGGACTGTTATTGTGTCCTACCTGGAGTGGTAATGGACTGTTATTGTGTCCTACCTGGAGTGGTAGTAGACTGTTATTGTGTCCTACCCGGAGTGGTAGTGGACTGTTATTGTTGCCCTACCCGAAGTGGTAGTGGATGGTTGTTGTTGTCCTACCGGGAATGGTAGTGGATTTATTGTGAACTCGACCTGCCCGATGTGGTATGGGGTAATAACTCGACCTGCCCGATATGGTATGGGGTAATAACTCGACCTGTCCGATGTGGTATGGGGTAATAACTCGACCTGACCGATGTGGTATGGGGTAATAACTCAACCTGCCCGATGTGGTATGAGGTAATAACTCGACCTGCCCGATGTGGTATGAGGTAATAACTCGACCTGCCCGATGTAGTATGGAAAATGAAATCGATGAATACGATCAAGTGTAAATATGAATGATGAGAAATGTGGATGTCACAATGAATGTCGTATGCATGTTATAGGATATATATGATGAGATATATATTCATATAGGGTGAATATGAATGATAAGAAAAGGGAATGTCACAAAGAGAGTCATATGCATGTTATAGGATATATAGTATGGGATATATATTCTATAGAGTGAATATGAATGATGAGAAAAAGGAATGTCACAAAGAGAGTCATATGCATGTTATAGGATATATAGTATGAGATATATATTCTATAAGGTGAATATGAGCGATAAAAAGGAAGATGTTGAGAATGAAAGTAATATACATGTTATAGGAGATATATTATGGGATATATATACTATAAGGTGGATATGAATAATGATAAGGATGATGTTTCGAACGAACGTAATACGCATACTATAGAATATATATTATGGGATATATATACTATAGGATGAATATGAGCAAACTGGAAATTAAAGGAAGATGATATGAATGTTTACAATTACGCATGTGTGTTTACGAATTATATTAAAGATTAATCGTATTTGAAATGTGGATTATCATGTGATGTTAGTCTTTGAACTAATGACTTACTCCCTTTTGTTTTGTGTGTTGTTTTTGATAATCCCATTGTAGGTAAATGAAGGATTTTGAGAAGGAAGCTCACTTAGGAAGCTTTTGTGTTTATTAACTTGATTGTCTTTATTGCTACTTGACGTTGTAGTTAATTTGATAAAATTATGGGATGACTGTAAATTTGATTAGGGCAATACGGAGATATGTAGTTATGGACGTTATAACTCTGAAAAATCCATAACTAGTTGTATGCGATAATTGCTAATCGAATGAATTATGTTTTTCCGCAACATAAATTTGTATGATAATATAATAGGGTAAAGAGTATTTTCAAATAGTGTTTCATGAGGGTTTTTACGTAAAGTTAGAGATGTATGTAAGAGAGGATGAAAATAAATGAAAAAATTTCAAGGGTATAATTTGGGTCCTTACACCTAAGCCATGGGCCCTGGGCCCTGACCCCTGAATCCTAACCCCTGAACCCTGAACCCAGAACCTTGAACCCTAAACCCTAACCATGACCCCAAACCCCAAACCCCATCCCCCATCCCCCAAACCCCACACCCCAAACCCAAACCCCACACCCCAAAACCCCAAACCCCAAAACCCCTAAACCCTAAACCGGGACCCCTAAACTCGGACCCTTAACCCCGGACCCCTAACCCTTGGACCCCTTACCCTGGACCCTGAACCCTAAACCCTAAACCAATCTTCTTCTTCCTTAGTATGGTGGTTTAACTGGTGATTTACTAATTAAATTACATTCATGTAAGGTTAAATATATATAAATATTGAGTGTGATATTTATGCATTGATAATGTAAAGATTTATACACACTCAGTACATCATCCAACATTCATCTATATTACTTTTATTTAAAGACTGAATGATGATTGAAAATGAATAGTGGATGATGTAATGACAGTGTAAAAAACTCTTACACCATTAGTGTATTTTCATAAATATTATTATAACATTAATGTTGAAAAATCATTAAAGAAGACAATAATTACTTTTATTTTCATTAAAAATTAATTTTTATTGAAAACTGGACAATTTTGACTGGTATCATTGCATAATCGGTATAATTGTTGTATCATACTAATAGTGAGATCGGTTTACTAATTTACCGGTTGAACCGGCCAGCAAGAACTGGTTTTTACATCACTGAAAAAGACATTGGTCTAATTATATAAGACCTCCTGAGAGTGTTGAGATCATGTGCTCCAAAAGAAATTAGTTATTTATCGATATTATAAGGGGGTATTTTTTGTTATACCAAAAAAATACCAATCTTCTTCCTTAGTTCGTTTCGTTTCTTTAAGGCCATCAGCCGCAACATTCTATGATGGCTAGTGGTGATTAGGAAGGCTTGATGGTTGACTTGTCCAAAATGTAAACCACCAACACAATTGTCTAGTCTGTCACTATTTTGTCTAGCTCCCTTCGTCGTCCCTAACAATAATTACGTCTCATTTTGCTAAATAAAAAATGTGATGAAAAAATTGAAAATACTAGTTTAATTTTAACTTTGTACAAAAAGAATTTGTATCTTGTAGATCCAATTACATAGTGATACTTGTAGACCCAAAAAAATCATAACTTGTAGATTCAAATTTACGCAAGACATGAATGGATGGAATAAATTTCGGGATGAAGGGTAATGGAGGTTTGTGTACACTTGCTGAGTTTGTCAGGCTTCAGTACTTTATTTAATGGTTTTATTCAACAAAAAAATCATTTTGAAATATGAGCAAGTAACAATGGTAAAAATGGTGTTGGCAATATAAAGGGATGAAGATAAAGAGGGGTAACAATGGACTAGTCTCTCTTTACCACCACTAAATCATAATATGTTAACTTATACAATAAAATCAAAAAATACAGCATTCCAAACAAGACTTAATGCATTAAGAAGATGCCTTAATTTCATCTATTTAAAGTTGTACCAAAAATGAATTATTATACACCAATTGCCAATTTTGGCGGTCATTCAATCCAAGCAACAGATGCTTCTAAAATAACTCAAGAGGATCTCACATTCAGCTTATGAAAACTTCATTTACATGGCGCATGGTGTAAAAATTCCCAAGATGGTTGTTTAATACCTAACAAAGGCACTTCAAAATCCAATACACCCCTTAACCATTTAATCTTATTTACAAGTTCCTCCAAGTCCAAAATTGCAGCTTCCATTGTACTGTTAGACACGGAATTCAAACAAAGGCTCGTGCTACATCTCATCTTAGAGTGATTCTCATCATTATATCCATCATTTACACTAGTCATTTCCAAATTACAAGTTTTACTAATTTTATTGTCACACTCATCAATCTCCATATCATTCCTACCAATGTTGCATTGCTTTCTCTTTCTCATGGATCTGTCAGGAAAATTCAATGGCCCCTCAGAACTCTGACAAGAATTCACTGTTCCATCTGTACCATGGATTCCTACAAGATTTAGATAGATGTAACAAGAAAAATTATTAAAAATATTCTTCAAACAAAACAACACATGAGATTGAGCCCAGGGAAATGAATAAAGTAAGTTTTGCTGAGGGTCTTTACCTCAACAAATATTTCATTAAAAAACAACAAGTAAAAACAATATATATTGGTGCTGTTTTACCTGAATTTGCTGGATTATTTATCCGAGCACAAGGAAATGTGTTTCCATCCTCCTGCAACTTTAGCCATGAAATTAACCATGATAATGCGAACTGATATATGTAAATATTCTTAAATAATTAAACAAACTCGGAAGAACCATATGTCAATCAGGCTATGCTTTTCACTGTTCACAGACCATCACAGCAAACCTTACATGGTAAGGGAAACATATTGAATGCGTAATAATACACAACCCTATTTATAGTTTAATATCTATGTACTGTCGTTTTCACACGACAAAGTACATCATTCATCATTCATGTGTATTACTTTTTTTAAGAGTGAATAATAATTAACAAATGGTAAATGATGTAGTGACAATGTAAAAAACCTTGCATTGTCGGTGCATAAATTATTTTCTCTCATGCTTGATGTAAAATCTCAATTCGAAAATATAAATAAGAAATAAATCTATGAAAATGGAAATACTCTAACACTCCATGTGTATATTAGGTTTAAGGGATGAAAATGGAAAGAGAAAATACGAAAAATATAGAATCTGGGCAGAGAAATATAATGATGAGAGAAAAAGTAAATTTTAAGTTTGTTTGATATGAATGTACGAAAGAAAAATGAAGAAAAAAAAGTGAACAGAAAGAAAATTAGTCTTTGTTAACAAAACGAATTGTGGGTAGAGGTAAAAGTATTATCGGAAAGTGGAACAATTTGCTCTTCACTCTCCCTTTCCCCCAAATGAGAGAAGAAAACAAAAACGCAATGTGTGTGACATTTCATCCTCTCTTCCCTAATTCTCTCCTACCAAAAGAATCTCTTATTTCTCCTCTATTTCTCTCCTTCCTATTTCTTTCTCCCTTATTTCACTATAACGAAACAAAGCATATAATAGAAACAACAAAACATTAAGAATAGAGCACCGTGAAAACAATGGTTGGGAAGAACACAGCTGGAGATGCTAGAGAATTGTTAGAAAGATAACTAAGCAAGAAAGCTAGATGATAATCAGCATAACATCATCGGCTTAATTGTACAAAACCGAAAATGAAGAAAAAACTTGCCCAAGATAACACTGTTTTACTATAACATGTATCCAAGCTGTGCCCCACGTGAAGCTCAACCCTGTACCTAGCTTTTTTATAATAAAAGATTGTGTAACCACACATACATGGCAATACCAGTACGTACATGGTATGAATGCGATACGGAAAGAGTTGGGCTAACATAAGACATAAAGAATATAAGTCATTATTGGAATGATCATTAACCGAAAGAGAAATAGCCACTAGTATGGCTCACATCTTACATCTATGATGAAGTAGTCATCACTCAAATGATTGACAACAGGGAGAACTACTAGTATGATCCATTAGTGGGAAAAGAATGGTATGAAAACAGCAATGCAGAAACAAGTAGTAGTGCCAAACTGCCACCTTAAGGTGGCGAGACTAGAAATATAGAAACAAGGTAAAAAGATGATGGAGGTGCCCATATAGGAGGGTGAAACAGCCACCGAGTACAATACAGAAGGGCAACAACAAATTTACAAGTGCCTAAAAGGATGCACACGAAAGGACTAAGCAACACAGTGGCCTAATGAGCAAGGTGAAGACGGATCTTGATGTTGATAGAGGTGGATTTGACGAACACTACGCACAAAACAGCTACTGGAAATGAGTTGATGGATGCAAATATCATGAAATATTTTATCAGATATACTAACATCTTTTGCTAAAACTATCAATCATACCACCTGGATTCAAGAAATCAGAATAAGGCAGGACAAAGGTTAGGTTTTAAAGAAGTAATTCAAAAGGATATAATAACAATAAACAAGTATATTTCTATCAAAAAGGAGAGAAAAGAACAAAAAGCAAATCAACCAGAATACACATGTACCCAAAACTAACATAAAAAATATAGTAAAATGGTGACTTAACGCACGAGGTAGTGGAGTCTGTGGAGGGTAGATGTACACAGCCTTACCCATGCAAGTAGGGAGGCTGTTTCCGTGATTTGAATCTGTGACCTCTTGGTCATTAAGTAGCAACCACATCGTTGTACTACAGCTCACCCTCTTAACATAAAAACGGATCCCCCGTACTAAAATGATTTCTTAAGCCCGACCAGTAGGTGTTTCTCATCTCTGGATTCCCCACAAGTTAGTGACGAAATATCTTTCAAGAGAACAGCATCCTAAAGATGGTTACATAAAACCATATCACTAGATTCAAATTCTTCAGACTCTTATTATAGCTTCTGCACAAGGAACCTACACTTTCTCATTTTCAGAAACATCAGATTTCCACTAAACTTTAATAAAATAAAATAAATTGACAAGGCAGCAATCAGCAAATGCAATCAATTTCTACTTCAGTATAAATATCTAAATATATTCTCAGGAGAAAAAAAAACTTCCCAGGAACTTAAGGGTATGTACTTAAATCAGATTTTCAAATTGCAAGAAGCCAAACTAAAATTGGAAAATAAGGACTCACAACATATTGCAAAATCTTTCCACCTATTAGCAGAAAACATCATGTCATTTAGTGATAAAGTTGGCTTAGCAGAAAATTTAAGTACAGAGAAAAATGCATGTCAAAGATAAGTTAAAAATACAAAGAAAAGTAAATTTATAGGATTATTAGTACACACCATAGGCATAGGCACTGTCCAACCTTTTTCTGGGAACCAGTGCAAGGACGGGCGGAGGTCCTTGCTTAAAGCTGTATAAGATGACCCTTCACCCAGTGGAGGAGGTAGCAAATCGATCTAAATAGACAATTTAAACAAACAATGAGATATGTTAAGTATGATACTCACAAAACACTAAAGCATCTCAAGGCAAGTACTGTGTTATAAACCATTCATGAGCCTTCACCAGTTCACCTAAGAGCTTCAGTTTCTTGAATTAAATATTGGTCTTTTAAAAAAACTAATATAAAGAAAATCATAATTAAAATGTTTCAAACCAAGGACAAGTAAACACAGTCATAATAGATCTAACTTCTACTTTCGCATCTTTCTTTCAAGTATTTTTTTTTCTTTTTGCAGTGAAACACTAAAACCTATCAACCCAGCATGTAAAGCCTTTGTTTAGTAGTATTATTTTGCCTGGATTTATAATTTTTTGCCTTTCTTCCTCTCTATTGCATATATTTTAGTTTGTAATGCTTCAACTTTCATATACTAGAAAATGTTTACATCATATTAGCATTATGTTGATTAGTTGTGATGATAAGAGACAAGGAAGACAACATTAACTAAAAGAGAGAAGTAAATATTACCTGAACTTTGCCATTACCCAATATCTCAGTCACTCTTCCAGACCAGTAGCAACCATCTTTAAACCAATCTACAAAATCACCCACCCTCCACACGTTATTAACAATAACTATAACTTCTGTGATAGTATTGACATCAAGTTCCTGACTTTCATGACAAATAGTAGGAAATGAAGGCCGCAGCATCAATTCCCTAGTGTGGAGCTTTGACGTCCCAGGTTTTTGATACAGCTTGAACCAAGTTAGCTCTGAAAACAAATACATTAACAATTTTAACTTTAAATGATTGTTAGACAGAAATAAAGATTCAGAAATTTGTTGGAATAAGGATTAGATCGGATTTGATCTTCAAATGTTAGTGTCGCGGGGAGAAATTGACCAAAACTTCTTCTATAATGGGCTAAGCTAACAACCACATGAGCGAACCAGACACCACATCTTAACCAAAACTTTAAGACATTAGATTTAAAATGTCTGCCCACTTATGTGTTCATCAGTTTTCCAATTCCTTTTCCATGTAGAACTTTTCTCACTCAATTGAGTCCTAAAATCTCCCCTTCAAGTTTAAGTCTTTCCAGAACATGCTACCCCTTAAGTAGAAGTATCACAAGTATTTGGCAGTGTCACCGAGAATGCTCTACCTGACATCCACAATGCTAAAGATACTTTCGATATAAGGAACCCTATATATAGATTGATCATCAATTGTCTTCACTATAGTCTTCTCAGCCAACCTTTGGACTCTGATACCAATTGTTGAGCATTGCGGGAAGCAACTGATCTAGGTTTTTTGGCAACAGATTAAGATAGGAACTAAACAAGCGGACTGAAAATCACACCACAAGGTATTAGGTCTAAAGGTCCATCAACTCCTCACTTTTCCCATTCTTCCTCTATATGGGACACTCACTTGATTTGAGTTGATTTCTAACATTTTCTCTCCTCTATTTTATATTTTAATTTATAGTTGAAAATTTTACAAAAAACAATCAAAGGACTGACATTCTTCTCTATTTTTACAATTCAATTTTGGAGCCACAATTTCAATTTTAAATTAGAGTAAAAACATACTTTGATCGGGGTAGTCAAAATACTCCAACTGCACCATCATATCATTATTCGTGCGAAATCCTCGTACCTGAAAGTGGTATGAAATATGTCAAGGCCATAGCATATACCAAATTTGATGTACCTAAAATGTACCAATTTAATCTTCACTTTAGACAACGATAGATACTAGTGGAGCAACCTAGTCGCTTACAAAAAAGGCTTATAACAGCAGAGATTTCTAGACAAGACTCATGCCTACTACTAGAATATCAGTTACCATACTGCTGAAGAATCATGCATTCCATTATTTTGAAAAACACCTGTTATTGAATAAAACTTAGAAAGCAGCTTAAAGGGGTTTCAATAAAACATCAATCAAGGCTTAATCCCACTATTGCCAAAGAAACATGGTGTGCTTTTAGGACGGACTCGTGTTATGCTACATGTCCTCTCATCCCAATATCTCACATTCTCTTAAAATGCATTACAATTGGATATAATATAGGTTTTGCAGTGTACCTCTATTGAAAGGAAAGATAATATATACCTTGCAGCGAAACCATGCACCACGAAAACCACGTTGAAAGGATTTAGACTCAGCCAAATCCCCTACTTTAAAGGGAAGGTCATCCATCTGAGGCACTTAATACCAGAAGCGCTGGAAAAAAATAATTGCACAAGACTTGGTATTAAAATAGAAGCTTACAAGGTTACTTACATAGCAACAATGAATCAAGTAAATATGAGAATTGAGAAAGAGGTACCTTTGGATATTCAAATACTTAGGGCAAGAATTTATTAAATTTACAATTGAATGAAAGATACAAAAAAACCCTAGGTGAAGTGCATTTTATCATATGAGCTGTGTTGAGAGCAGGTGCGGTTCCTGAGTGTGTGTGTGTGTGAGAGAGAGAGAGAGAGAGGGAGGGAGGGGGAAGAACGGGGAGGGTGGGAATGAAGTTAGATCTGTGTGGGAAGGTCCCTTTGTGTCAAACAGAATAGGGTTTTAATTGTAAAACAATATTTTATTTATATGGATCTGGAGTACCCGCAATTGTGACCCGCAATTATATGGTCCATTTGTGGGTCTGGTTTTAGACTCGTGGGTAATTGTGACCCGTAATTTTAAGACTCACTGTTAAATGGGTCTGGGTTTGGGTAATGAGGTATCCAGACCTGCTATTAATATCATCTTAATCTATATTGTAATATTATATTAATTCATAATTATAATATTATATTAATTCATAAATATGATTGTTATGTTGTTAAACTATGATATTATCTCGTTAAACAATGATATTACGTTATTAATTCATATGTGAGATATAATGTTATGTTAATTAAAGAGTTTTTACTAAATGAACTTTTCATACTAACGTTGAAGTTGTTTTTAATGTTTGCCTTAGTAAAATGAGTTGGGCTTAATAGTCAAATTAAATTATTTTTAAGATTTTAAATTAAATCTTATAATTTTTTTCTTTTCATTGTTTAATTAAAATGTAAGAAACAAATATATAATTAAATACATAAATTACTTGTAATAATTTTTAATATTTTTGAATTTATGGGTAATTATGGATCCGCTAAATACTCAAGTACCTACGGGTAGTATACCCAACAGATATTAACACGGTCTGGGTCCAAAAATGAAGCAACGGATAAGTCCGGTTAATGCACTACTCAAACTCATCTAGACTTATTGTCATCCATATTTATATATGGGTCTTCGTACATAAATATGTATGAATGAGTTTTATATATTGTTATATCATCGTTCATATTCATCTTTATATATCTTTCTTAAATTTCGATATTCATTCTTCTGTTTTTTATATATCTTACACGTTTTCCATTCAACAAGAAAACATATTATTGTTCATCGTTATTTTATAAAAGCAATGCACAAATTTAATAAGTATATAATACAAGTTCATATGTCTTCTTTCTACCAAACATTGTATGCCCTAGCTCTTTTTCATTGCCCAAATTCATGTTTTATTTATTTGTAAATAAGTTGTGGTATATACATATATATATATATATATATATATATATATATATACATATATATATATATATATATATTATGAAGATATCATTGAA
Organism: Lupinus albus; assembly: GCA_009771035.1. NCBI lineage: Eukaryota > Viridiplantae > Streptophyta > Magnoliopsida > Fabales > Fabaceae > Lupinus > Lupinus albus. The sequence continues at coordinate 21,277,224 of CM020001.1, read as the reverse complement.
TGCATATATTAGTTATAAGTGTTTTTAACAATATGAATGTAAAACACGTATGTTACCGTGCATTCATATTGTTAAGAACATATATGTGACCGTTGCATTCACATGGTTAAAAACACAGATGTTATACATATATTCACATTAATAAGAACATATGTAACTCATGCATTGCATAGTTAAAAAGACACATGTTACTTGTGTATTCGCAGAGTTAAAACACACATATTACGCATACATTCGTATCATTAAGAACACTTAGAACTAATAGTAGACATGTCCGAAATATTAAAAAAAATGAATATTCAATCTCTTATAAATGTTCATTTATATGAATTTGTTTTCTAAAATATATAAGGAGTGTATCTATATACCGTGAATGTAAATATTTATACACAATTTGTATATCATCCATCACTCATTTATACTACTTCTTATTTGAATTAAACATGAATAATGCAATAACGGTATATCAAACTAATACACTATCGGTGAACACATCATTTTTTCGTATAAAAATCTAAATTATTGCTCGAAGTCATGAATGTATGTGAAAATAATCTCATATGAAATATATATTCTAATGTGTTATTTGTTAGTATACATTACAGATAAACAATACTTGAGTTGTGAAATTGTCTTGCATTTCATTTTTCTTGCATAATCAATTTTACTTTCATCCTTGTTTTTGCATTTCGTTTTTCTTGCATAATCAATTTTCTTTCCATTCTTGTTTGTGAAGCTCGATTTTTTGGTGCTCATTTGTATCCAAATTTCTTCTCATACACACATTTTAAATAATTTGTCATTGCTCTATAAAAAATAACATTGTTTACTTATTTATATGTCATTTTTAATGTATTAGTTAATAAAATTAATGATATTAATCATAAAATTAATTTCATAAAGGGGTTTTTCATCTTATGTGTGAGGTTGCATACTAAGAGGTAGAAAGCTTTTGAAGGAAAATTTTTGCATGAGGTGACACATGTCCTAGCTTATGTGGCAAATGTATAAAAAGTGAGGATGTAGTGTGAGAAGATACATAGTAGCGTATAACACTTTATGAGAGGGAAAAATATGAGAAAATGACATGTGGCTAGAAGTTTCTTTTATTATAGATTATATTATACTCAACAAAAATCTCAACTTTTACTTTTTTTTCAGTTTTGTATGTGTTTATACGTGGCAATGTGAAGCACTTCATGAAGTGCCACATGGTTTTCTTATTTTATATATTATATGCTTCAGATTGAAATAACAATCTGTTTTGTAAAGTTGTGAATTATGGAGGCAACACTATTGACACCAGTTGTAAATTGTTGATGGATCAGCAAATTTGCATATATAAAGATTGAAAGATCCTTGTAACTTTTCACCTATGATATGAGTGTCTTATTCACTGATTATTATAATTTATATATAATTATATATGATATTATGATGTTGTCCAATCCAACCGGATAGCCTAACCAGTTAAACCAGTTAGAACCTATACAAAAACTCGTCTTGGTTGATGTCCGACCCGAGTTTCATAACATTGTCTAAGACGCATCAACAAGGCCTTAAATGACTTTAGAGGACTAAAACCAACATTCTCTCAAACTTTCAAAACACATAAAATGTTTTTTAATTCATGAATTCATATTCACATGAAGTATAGGTTTTTTAGAGAAATAAAAGGATGATTAATTCATAAATTGAGATTCACAAATTACCCTGTAACTACACAAATAAAAACTTCACGTTACCCTGTAATAATTTGGTAAAGTGAAAAGTGAATACATTCATTAACATCTTACTTACTTAGTAGAGGTAGAAGCAACATCACCCTAACCTAGCAAATGTAAGATGCTCAACAAAATCCATTCCACGTAGAAGTTTTGTTGCTCTGTACATAACATGTTAGGAAGCTTCTGATTTTGTGCAAGCTCTTGCACTCTGTCATATTATTCAATTCTGTCTCAATCTCTACTGCAAGCAACTTCAGGAAACTATTCAGCTTCAACCTAAGAACGTCATAAGGTATATTAATGAACAACGGGAGAAGAAGTGCTTAGAATGGAAACCACCATCTTCTGCTTCTACTCTCCCTTTGGTCGGCCGAGGCATAAACACGAAGCTCATGGTGATTTTGCCCAGATAAGCTGTGACCATCAAGATTTCTACACCCTTCAATCTGATTCTGAGGATTATTACCTAACCAAAAGACAAGAACAATGCCGACAAGGCTAACAATTGGAGCTGCAGCAAGAAAAAACCATCTTCCATCACCTCTTGTTGCAGAAGAATTCACGCTAGAACCTGAGCTCACAGGTTCTCGCGGCTGTATCCCACCATCCTCTTCATTCATATCAGCTTCATCAGAAACATCAGGGGAACTATCATCCTCCATCACATCATGGATCACGTTTCTACTATTAATGCTATTCTGCTTTCCCTCTTCGTAATCCTTATCGTCCGTTGGTAGCTCATAACGACAGAGAGGGCATGAATTTCGTGCACTCAACCACGGCAAAATGCAGCAGGTGTGATAAAGATGAGAACATGGAAGCTGGTTTACTTTGGTGCCAGGGGTCAAGACATCCTTGCAAATGGCACAAACTAGTTCTTCGCCATGCTTCTCAAGTTCCTCATTGCCGATGACTACGAGAGGCAGATTACTCACGAATGACAAAGCAGCAGGAGGTGCTCCTCTTCTTGTGTTGTCATTCTCAGCAAGATGCTCTAGCAATTCCTCGAAGTTTCTAGCATCAAGATAATCCCCAAAGTTTGCCCTTTCATAAGTAGGTAGTAAATCAGTGTCATCCAAGTTAGTGAAGCTGTTGTGATCATTGTTGTACGTTACTCGCCAGCTATCCCTGATTCTCTGGTTAACCATTCCTTCAACAGTAGAATTAAATCTTTGTTCCCAATTAATGCCGCCCCTGCTCTCACTTGGACTCGAGGTGAAAAAGTTTTGAAGGTGAGTTGTGGCCTCAGCTTCCTCTTCCTCAGCTCGTTCCCATTCCCTTTCCTCTTCTTCATCATCCTCCTCATCCTCTTCGTCATCGTCTTCTATGTTCCATTGGCCGAGGCCAGCATGCATTGGATCTATATCAGTGTCACTATCCAACTCATCTGCCTCATCTCGTAAATTAAACATATCTGTACCTACAAAACTATATCTATCCATTGAGATATCAGAGTCACCTCCATAAGCACTGAAAGAGAAAGAATCAGTCTCAGCAAGAGGAATCCTATACCGTCTAAAACTTGCATTTGATTCACTTTCGTCATAAAGAGAGCCCCAATTATCAAAACCATCACTGTCAGTATCTGATAGAACCCGTCTCCAGCTTCTAGACCCACTAGGGGTAGTATGTGTACTCCCATAATGCAAAGACCAAGCGGGGGCATCGCCATCCACAACTTGATTATCCTCCACAGATGAAGTGGATTGGTTTTGCCTCACCGTATATGATAGCTGCTGTGACAGAATATTCTCAACTGATTCAGAACTGTGGTGCCTGAATCTTCCTCTATGCCTTCTTTGAGGATTCCCAAAGTCTTCAAGTAATAAAAACTTACAATCACTACATACACCATTGGTTGGAAGATCACCAATTATCTCATTATCAGGTGATAAAGCCTTTTGGCAAAGAGAACACAAAGGAATGTGGACAGAACTAGTATCTGCATGAAGCCGTGAAGTAGACCCAGACATTGAAAGCGAGGTATTATCTGAATTAGCAGATGTCTGAAACCAGATAAAGTCCATTTTATTGAAGACATTAGGCAATCAAAGACGTTAGAAGGAAAAAAGACTAAATTTTTAGAATGTCAATAACAGCCAAAGTGTTCACATTACACAATAGAAAGCCGCAATAAAAACAGTAAGCAATTAGACCAATCTAAGGGACGTATTTTGTTAAACAGTTTAACTAAGCACTTACTCAATGAGCCTTTTTTTTTTAAATAAGCTAAAAAACAATTTCCATAAGAAGCATATTGGAATAAGTTAAAAAGACTATTAGTTTGATAAGCTTATTTTGATAAGTTGTTCTCATCAGCCCAAATAAGCTTTTCATAAGCTCTTTCAAATGCCCAGCATGCTTAGGAAAGATTATATCAGGCAAAGTAATTGGCTAATCTACAAAACCCCTCTCAAGGAACTTTTGATTATAAGTTGTTTCTAATACAAAAATAAGCTAATCCAAACACGGATGTAAACATGTTAAATTCACACAACACATTAGACAACCAAGTTAGTAAAAGGTTTAGAATGAATCAATATGAAATATGATTGCAAACACATAGAAATGGTAAGTTCAAAATGCATCTAGTAAAATCACAAACCTATTATCATATTGATGGCATAAAGGATGGAATTTTAACACGAGATGGCGTTTTTGAAAAAACACACTCATATGAGGAAAAAATAATAAATTAGGGCTCAAAGATTTGGAGGCAGAAATCAATCACACTAGTTTAACAATAACAATAATGAAGATGCAATTTCAATTAATAGAATCATCGAAGAAAAAGAAGGCACCTTTGTATGAAATCAAATCCTGAAGAGAGAGAGAGAGAGACCAAAACTCTTCCACGTTTCTTCTTATTCTTCTTCCGTTCTCACCCACATTATTTATTTAAATTACCACATATCAAAGTTCCTTTGTATCTCATTAGTTGTATTTGGTCTCTTTTTTTTCTTCTTCCTGTTATATACTTTAGGTTACTGTCTCCGGATTATTATTATTATTAAGTATTCAATTTTTATATATTTTATTTTATACAATTGGAATGTTTTTGTATTAAGAGTACTTTATGTTAAAAATGTATTTATTATAATTCAATTTAAGGTGAAATAAGTGGTTAATACGCTAATGGTAGTTACTTAGGATTATATGGTTTTTTTTGTAGAAATTAAAAAATGTAAGGGCAAAATAGGAAAATGAAAATTATATCATGGTAGTTATTTCATGTTTTGCCTTTATATATAGTATAGATTATTTTTTAAATAGTGAATGATACTTAAATATTAATAATAATATGATATAATATATATTTTTCTATCATTAATAATATATGTAATATATTTTTGTACAACTAATGGTATCCTCACCCTATAACCCTATAGATAATGAATTAATCATAAATAAATTTAATGTTTCTTGAGAATAAATTATCTCATTATATAAGGAGATACATTATTTCATAAACACTAGTAAAATCATAACATAGGCTACATTTAACATTTTTTATAAAATATTTCTGAAACTAAAAAAATAATACATATGTCATAATTTTAATGACAATAAAATATAATTTATCTAATTATATTTAGAGATGTTTTATTCTCATCTTTACTACATCATCACAATATTACCTTAATTAATTAATATATTATGCACATAGCCTATTGTCATTTCAAAAAATAAAACTAGCCTAATACTTGGTTTTACTAAATTTAATTTAATTTATGTAATTACAACTATGAATATAATTATTTTGAAAATATTATCAACTTTTAACATTTACAATTTTTTTACCAAAATACATTTTCATTTATTTTGTTGTGATTTCATAATAAAATCGTCTTACCAACTTATGGTTAAAATATAAAATAGTTTCTTATGTTATGCAATAACCACATTTTTAAACAAACACATGCTTATATCAACAAAGTGTCATTCAAGTAGTATATGGTCTTATTAGACTCAAATGTATATCAAAAGCTCAAGAAAAAAATATCAATAATATAATGAGTCATGTCCATCCCTACCTTTAAATAAGTGAGTGGTTTGCTTAAGGCTATAATCATCAAAGGCTCAAAGCAAGAAAACAATGAGAATGAAATAAAAAATATTATGTTAAACATGAAGTTTTATTAATTTTTTAACATTAGGATAGTAATGATCTTGATATATATTTAGAATAAAAGGTATTGAAAAATTATAAGAAATTAAATTAACACCTCATAAGAAATATTAAACAAGTTCCATTTCCAAATGTATACATTGATTTTAGAATATCACTGAAAACACTTATCATTGTTACTACTATTGAAAGAAAATTATAAAGTTGGCAAAATTGTTAGTAGTAGCTAATAGCCAATAAAATTTGGCATATATAGTGAAGCCTTTCATCAACACTGTTGTAACATGAGTCCAATTTTGATATTGTTCATTGATAGACAATATATAAATTTTACTATAAATTCACATTACAAGATTGATGATGGTATTTTTTAATCTTAATAACCTTTTTGTTCTAAAGGGAAACTGTAAATGTTTATGAAAAGAAAGGAAGGAAAATAAAAGTAGACATCACCCTTACTTAATTAGCATTACAAATAGAAGGAAAGGGAAATGTTACAAAAACAATATGGTATTACATTTTTATCATTTTATTTATAATGAGTTCAAACTTTTATCCTTAAAACAAAAAGCAAAAAACAAGAATGATAAGATCATTATTCAAAAAATAGGGTAGAGGGCACATATCACCCACCTCTTAGTTATGCTACCTATTCTTATGTACAACAGAGGTAGTGCTAAAATGTTAATTTGTCTGTTGAATCCTGAAAATAGCCGACCTTGAATCACCTAAGTGGGTACTAGAAAATGTATTATGATGTTCAAGTCGCTATAAGTGGAGATATATAGTGAGAGTATAAGGATGTAAATGTATATTTGAGAGTGTTAAGTGTTAACTTTCTTATGAGGGATCCCCACTATTTATAGAGGTTGGGTGTGATACATTCTGTGATCTAACACTTTAATCATGATAAGTTATCTTGGCATGTCTGTCTCTAGCAGACTTGGGCCAATTTATTCGTGTTAGGCGACCTCGTCGTGTAATGACAAAGAACTAAACCAGCCTCAGCAGGAACAAAACATCCCCCTCCACTATTGTAACAACCCAAATTCTACCCTTGAAAATTTTTCATTTATTTTAATCCTTTCTTGCATACAGTCGTCACCTTGATTAAAACTCTCAAATATCACTCTTTGAAAATACTCTTTACCCTGTTATATTATCATACAAATTTATGTTGCGGAAAAACATAATTCATTCAAATAGCATTTACCACATACACCCAGTTATGGGTCTCCCAAAGTTATAACGTCTATAACTACACATATCCGTATTAATCTAAACAGATTTATAGTCATCCCGTAATGTTATCAAATTAACTACAACGTCAAGTAGTAATAAAGACAATCAAGTTAATAAACGCAAAAGCTTCCTAAGTGAGCTTCCTTCTCAAAATCCTTCATTTACATACAATGGGGATTATCATAAACAACACACAAAACAAAAGAGAGTAAGTCATTAGTTCAGAAAGTAACATCACATGATAATCCACATTTCAAATACGATTAAGCTTTAATACAATTCGTAAACACACATGCGTAATTGTAAACATTCATATCATCTTCCTTTAATTTCCACTTTACTCATATTCATCCTATAGTACATATATCCCATAATATATATCCTATAGCATGCATATGACATTCTTTGTGACATTCTCATTTCTCGTCATTCATATTCACCCTATAGAATATATATATATCTCATACTATATATCATATAGCATGCATATGACATTCTTGGTGACATTCTCATTTCTTGTCTTTCATATTCACCCTATAGAATATATATCTCATACTATATATCGTATAGCATGCATATGGCATTCATTGTGACATCCACATTTCTCATCATTCATATTCACCCTATAGAATATATATCCCATATATTATATCCTATAGCATGCATACAACATTCATTGTGACATCCACATTTCTCATCATTCATATTCACCCTATAGAATATATATCCCATATATTATATCCTATAGCATGCATACAACATTCATTGTGACATCCACATTTCTCATCATTCATATTCACCCTATAGAATATATATCTCATACTATATATCCTATAGCATGCATACGACATTCATCAATTTCATTTCCCATACCACATCGAGCAGACCGAGTTATTACCCCATATCACATCGGGCAGGTCGAGTTATTTACCCCATACCACATCGGGCAGGTCGAGTTATTACTTATTACTCCATACCACATCGAGCAGGTCGAGTTATTACTTATTACCCCATACCACATCGGGCAGGTCGAGTTATTACTTATTACCCCATACCACATCGGGCAGGTCGAGTTATTACCCCATACCACATCGGGCAGGTTGAGTTATTACTTATTACCCAATACCACATCGGGCAGGTCGAGTTATTACTTATTACCCCATACCACATCGGGCAGGTCGGGTTATTACTTATTACCCATACCACATTGGGCAGGTCGAGTTCACAATAATCACTACCATTCTCGGTAGTACACAATAACAGTCCGCTACCACTCCGGGTAGGACACAATAACAGTCCCCTACCACTCCGGGTAGGACACAATAACAGTCCACTACCACTCCGGGTAGGACACAATAACAGTCCACTACCACTCCGGGTAGGACACAATAACAGTCCACTACCACTCCGGGTAGGACACAATAACAGTCCACTACCACTCCGGGTAGGACACAATAACAGTCCACTACCACTCCGGGTAGGACACAATAACAGTCCACTACCACTCCGGGTAGGACACAATAACAGTCCACTACCACTCCGGGTAGGACACAATAACAGTAAACCACTACATCTTCGGGTAGGGTAACAACAATAAACTTACCAACATATTACCTCTTTCACATACCTCATTCACATCGGTGAGTATGAATTAGAGACATTTATCCCTTACCTTGGTGAGCGTTGGGGATCGGTTCCGAGTAACTTTAAAAGTCTCCTCCGCGATTTCCTCCAACCTTAGGATCTTTCCTCATTTCCACCAATAACAACAATGTCAGTCATTTATTCAAAATAACACATAAATAACTCGTATTTCATCATCAAACATACAAGGGATTCACATATATTCAAGATTTCCAAAACTACTTCAATACAAGTTTTCAAACATCTAAACATACATGTTCATCTCATATAACAACATCAAAGCACAAACTCATCATCCACATCTAACATTTCATCTCTTTCTCTTTATACCCATATTCTCATTTTTTGGGTTTTTTGGGGTTTTCATGAATAACCCACAAAACATTTCCATTCATAAAATATCAACTCTAAATCAAGAGTTTACAAGAGAAAAACAACATAAAATGAACCATAACTCTAAAGGGTGAGTTTCCATGGTTTCTCATGTTTTGAAAATAGATCCAACATACCCAAAACAAGTTAGAGAAGAAGAAGAGTTAGGAACAAGAGGTTTACCTCTTCTCAAGCTCTAAGATGAGTCCTAAGGCTCTTTGCTCTTGAAAAGCTCTCTTCTCTCTCTTCTCTTCAAAGTTCTAACCCTAAAAAGTGTTTGGGGTTTCTATTTTAAAGAGCAGTCGTCGGGTTCTCGCTCAAGCGAGCCCATTCTCGCTCAGGCGAGAAAATCCCGCCTTTTTAAAATTTCAGATCTGACGCTCTCGCTCAAGCGAGAATCTCACAGTGTCAACAGTCCCAACATACCATTTCTCGCCCAGGCGAGAATCCTCTAGTATAGCCCAGGATTTCACCCTCTTAGGGGATCCTTTCTCGCTCAGGCGAGAATCTCTCGCTCAAGCGAGACTTCCAGGACTGATACTATAATTTTAAAGACTAAAATTTAGGGTGTTACAACTATAAAGAAGGTAACACTTAACACTATCACGTGTACTCTTGCATCCTTATACTCTTTGTACATATCCTTACTCATATTGACTTAGGTGTCTTAATTTTGAGATAGACTCTTGCTCAGATTCAGCAGACAAACAAACATTTTAGTCGTACCTCCACCGTACATAAGAACATTGATGTCATGGTAACCACATGAAATTAAGCACAAGCCCTAAGTCACATTGAAGAAAGAGCAATAAACATGTCACCAAACTACAACATTCCTTCCACCCAACAACTCTATCAAATGATCGAACGACAATAGTAACTTGTTCAACAACATGCGCAAATGTTGAAAGAGCTCCACTAATCCAAAACATACACCAATTATAGACCATCCATACCAACTCAAGAAGTTCATGAAGTTGACTCTGTCAGCGAGTCTCGTCCCACTTACAAGACAACATACCCTAAATCCAGATCCACCATCAATATTGCATCATCATCTTAATACAATTGTTTTGGGGCCAAACATCCCATCACAATTGACATAATGGCTTCTACCATGCTAGCCCAACTTGCCCACCCCACAAATATAGACCAATATGATAAAACCACTAATCCACCAAACCTAGCTTGAATGCTTAAGAGTGAAGGAAGTAACATGCAATAAGTAGGAGGTATAAATATATGGTAAATGTCTCCTCCTGCTGAATTCTTTGATGTGTGAATCTTTTTCACTATAATTTCACTAACAATGACAATGTCGATAAAATGATATTTTACATCAATGTGTTTGGTCTTATAATGATAACAACTATTCTTTGTCAAATGAATAGCACTTTGACTATCACAAAACACTATAAGAACGCCCTGTGCTAAACCAAGTTCGATGACCAAGCCTCGGAGTCAAATAGCCTCATTAACACCTTCTATTGTTTAAATATATTATGCTTTTGTCGTAGACAATGCTACAATGGACTGAAGTGTAGCTTTTCAACTGAGAGCCCTGTTACAGATTAAAGATGTAACAAAAAAGAGATATCATTTTGTCAAGATCACCACCATAATCTGAGTCAATATAACCTACAACATCATCGGTTGTAGTTTTGCTTCTGTCAAATATCAAGTCAATGCGAGAAGTACCTTTCATATACCGAAAAATCCATTTTACAACAATCTAGTGATCTTTGCCAATATTATGCCTATATCGACTCACCATGCTAACAACATATGCAAAATTTGGTCTAGTGCACACCATATTGCACATAAGACTACCAACTGTACTAGCGTAGTGAACATGCAACATACACTCCACATCTTCCTCTGTGTGGGGGCAAAGATCTGAAGATAACTTGAAATGTGCAGCAATTGGAGTAGAAACAGGTTTGCAATCATTCATATTAAACATTTCAAGCACTCTCTCAATATACTTCTGTTAAGATACAAACAATTTACCAACTTGACGATCCTTGTGAATCTTCATACCAAGAAATTTCTTGGCTACACCTAATTCATTCATCTCAAACTCATTATTGAGTTGAGTTTTCAACTTCCTGATTAAAGACTTGTCACATAAAGCAATTAACATATCATCAACATAAAGTAACAAGTATATGAAAGATCCATTTGAAATTTTTTTAAAAAAATACAATCATCAAATTGACTCTTGTAATAACTTTGTCCAATCATGAAAGAATCAAACCTCTTGTACCACTGCCTGGAGTTTCCTTAAGCCCTATAGAGATTTCCTCAACAGAAAGACAAGATGCTCATTATTAGGAATAGTAAATTCATCGGGTTGTTCAATGTAAATTTTTCTTTCAGCTCTCCATGTAGAAAAGTTGTCTCTATATCAAGTTGTTATAAATCCAAATCAAATAAAGCAACAAAAGCAAGCAAAACCCGAATTGAAGTATGACGAATAACATGTGAGAATATCTCATTAAAGTCAATACATTTCTTTTGATTAAAACCTTTAACAACCAGTCGTGCTTTGAATCTTGGATTTTCAACTGCGGGAATGTTGTCTTTCTTCTTATAGATCCATTTACATCTCAATGGTCGCTTGTCTTTGAGAAGTTCTGCCAAAACCCAATTACCATTCTTATGAAGACTTTCCATTTCTTCATTCATAGTCATTAGCCACTGTGAGGAATCAACACAAGAAACAAATTTTCTATAGCTTACAGGTTCAACACTATCATTTACCGCTTGTCCATTAGTCTTCTAGTTCTGTCTCGGAAAATACAATAATCATCTTCTTGTTGATGAATAGGAGAAATAGTACTATCATCACAATCAACATTATGATCATCAATGATTGATTCATTTGTAGAGGAAGATGGAACATCGACATTAGGAGTTGGAGACTTCACTATCAACTCCACATTCTCGCTAGTACCCTATCAATTACTTGTACTATGAGAAAGAGACACAACATAATGTTTTCCAGAGGATAATAATACATTCTCGTTAAAAATCACATTTCTCCTAAGAATTAACTTTTGTGACTTTGAATCAAAACACCATAAGCGATATCTCTTAGACTCAAATGCATGATCAAGAAATATGCATTCAACAGCTCCTGGAGCTAATTTAACATCATTAACATGTGCATAAGCAGGACATCCAAATATTCTAAAATTAGAATAATCAACAGGATTATCTGACCAAATTTCTTCTGGAATTTTGAAGTCAAGTGTCGAATGTGGAGAACGATTGATCAAGTAACAAACACTAGATGTTGTCTCAACCCAAAGTTCACGCTGATGTCATAACCCCAACATTTGAGCGAGAATGATTGTGTCTAGCAATACCATGATTTGTGCAGAACTCATTAAAGTCACCATTACAGAACTCTAACTCATTGTTTGTTCCATATTTCTTCATTTTCTTCCTTGTCTGTGTTTCAACAAGATTTTTCCACTTCTTGAAAGTGGAAAAGGTCTCATTTTTATGGCGCATAAAATGAACCCAAACCTTGAGAGAAAAATCATCATTGATAGTCATCATATAAAGGCATCCTCTATGGGAAGGAACTTTAAAAGGCCCCTAAAGGTCAAAATGAATATAATCAATAATGCTTTTGGTACGACAAGTTGTAGTAGAGAAACTAACCCTTTTTATATTTCCCAAAAGGACAATATTTGTAAAACTCCAACTTACTGATGTCATGTTTACCAATATGACCTTAATGGCTCATAAGGTGCATGCATTTTTCACTCATATGGTCGAGACGCAAGTGCCATAATCTGGTGACATCATCATCAGACATTAAAGAGAATACACTTGTTCAACCTGTCACAATAGAGCCTTGTGAAACATATAAGCTACCAAATCGATTAGCCTTTAGTAATACAAGAGCACATTTCAATACTTTAAACTCCACATTCAGCTGAATATATGCACATGAGAGACTCTAGGGTGCTAAGAGAAATTAAGTTTCGTTTCAAATGTGGAATATAGCGGACATTAGCCAAAGTTATGACAACATCATCATGAGTATTGATCTGAACTGTACATTTTCTTGCAACCTTGCATTTAGTATCATTTCTCATCAAAACAACACCATTGTCAATATGTTTAAAAGTGGCGAATGAGTCTTCATAAGGATACATATGAAAAGTACATTCAGAATGAAGAATCCATTCTGTTTTACTCCTCTTATTAGAAGAGACAACATATAAAAGAATATCATCGTAAAAGTCAACTTCAATATTAGTAGTTTCAGGGGATTGTTGAGATTTTCATTTTTCTTGTTTTTCATGTTTCTTCTTCAAGATAAAACAATAATGAATATATTGCGTTGGTTTCATGCAATAGCGACAGGTTTAGTTAGATTTGCGTCACCTGAATTTAGATTTGAACTTTTTATAACTGTTACTCCCCTTTCTTGAGTTCTACCTCGAACACTTAAGCTTTCACCATTGTCCATAGAATTAACTTCAAGATAAAAAATTTATCTGGACAATAAATTAGATTTAACATCTTCAAATGATAAAATATCATTATTTCCATACAACATGATTTATTTGAAGTGTTTATAGTAGAAGGTAAAGACACAACCTACAAAACATCTTTGTCTTTATCTTCAATATTAATATCAATATTTTGTAGAACCATAATAATAAAGTTAAACTCATCAAAATGAGTTTGAATAGGTATATAACCTTACGAATTGTATATAACTGTTCTTTGAGACTAAGCCTGTTTACGAGGCTCTTAGTCATCTATAAAGTTTCTAACTTTAGCCACAAAGTCACATTGGTTTCTTCATTGACAACTTCATGGAGAACCTACTTGGACAAGCAAAGTTGAATAGAATAGTCGCATTTTCATCCAACTCGTCCCATTGGTCATGAGTCATTGAAGTTGATTTCTTTGACTTCCCATCTAAAACTTTTTTTAATTCGCTCTGGATAAGAACGACCATCATTTGAACTCGCTAAATAGAAAAGTTAATATTGCTATCAAACTTCCCGATGTCAAATTTAGACATTTTGAAATTCTCAATTGAGTAAGAGCTCTAATATCACTTGTTAGGAATAGAGCACTATGCGGAAGCACAATGGCATATCAATTGGGAACTAATGAGAAACAATAAAATAACGCACAAATTTTAACATGGAAAAACCCCTTCCGTATGAGAAGTAAAAAACTATGGGCGCTCACGAGCAAAATTTTACTATGTAAAAGGGAGAACACAACAAATCCTCTTATATTAATAAGGACAAAGAACAATATTTTTTCTCACAAATACTCTTTCAAATGAAACAAGATTTCTCACAAAAATACACTAACAAATTATATGTGCATATGAAGAAAATGAAATGTTGTGATGTTGTTCATTATCTTGCCATGATTTTAAAGTCATTTACCCTTTCCTTTATATAATAAATAGGAGGTGTAAGTGTATGGTAAATGTTTCCTGCAAGCCTTAAAGCATTGTAATCATACTCTTTACTATGCAAGACTTAGCATGTAAGTTAAATAAGTATGGCCATAAAAAATAAGGCTACATGGAAGAAATTAGAGTCACACATTCAACAGTTTCCTTTTAAAATATGAATTAATTGTTTTATTGTTGGATGTCTATCAAACATTGAAATATGAGACTATTAAAGATGCAAATAAAGGAATGAAACCTATAAAAATGTGATTAAAACAAAATATAATATAAGTGAGAGTTTTCTTATCATTATATTCTCATTATTGAACAATTTAAATAAAATATTGTGATATTAGACCAACTACAGATGATTATCTTCATTAATACTTTAAGCTCATAGCCTAATATTCACAGTAATCTTTTCTATAGCCTAATATTTCATGCTCATAACTATGAGTATGAAATAAATTCTTACCAATTGGACCTTCACTTACTAAATTTGTAGAAAATTCTAACCATTAAATATTTTATCTATATAATAAAATAATTTAATATTTATTAAGTTAAATAAAAACTAAAGATAGGAAATTAATAGAATTGTAGAAAATGGAATAACTATTAGAGCAATTACATACCATATTCAAATTTAATAAGCATAGAATGATGAATTGTGTTATCTAATTAAAAAGTATAAAATATAAAAGCAAGTGGCAAATAAATACTAATCCCTATGGAAAATTCAAAATGGAATAGATTGGATGTTATACATAATCCACGGAGGTAATAAATAAAAAAGAAGATGTATAATATATGAGTAATGCATGGATTTAATATAACATGATACTACTAATTTCCCTAATGACGAAAGCTCAATGACATCATCTGGAAACGTAACATTTAATCTCAAGGCCACATTCCTCAACACGCTCCAATCATGAACCTGTTTGAGTATACGTGTCACAATCACAGTCGCTGTGTAACTCACGGGGGATGCGTTGACGTGAAGAAAACCAGTTTTGAAACTTTCGTGGTAAGTTCCTTGGAAGTTCATGGAAACATGTGCCATGAATTGCAACTTGTGTGTGAGTTCACATTTATTTGTATAAAAATATAAAGAACTCACCCCAAGTCAGTCACACCGTGTGTGTGAAATGCCAAAAAACAGTTTCAAGTTTCTTTCTCTAAAGTGATCAAGAGAATCGAGAGAATCTTCAAGTGTTTCAAGTTTCTTTCTCTAAAGTGATCGAGTTAAAAGAATACCCTATATATATTGAAGGGTAATTGAATTATATTGATAAAGATGGGGAATTATGGTTATAATGGTATAAAGGCGATTGAGGAGCTAGTGAGAGGGCGTGAATGTGCAAAGCAACTAAGAGATATGATGAATGGAGATGATAGATCATCATTGAATGAGGAGCTAATTGTGAAGAAGGTGCTCATGTCCTTCACCAACTCACTCTTCCTCTTGAATAAAAACCCAACTTCACAGGTTAATAATCCAACTATATCTCACGAGTCTCAACAGAGTAATAAGGAAAGAAGAGGCTGTTATAAGAGAAGGTATATATAAATTCATTCCATATTTTGTATGAATTGAATTGGAATATTATTTTATCTTAATCTGCACTTCTTGCTTTGCAGAAGAACTTCACAAACATGGGAACATGAATCTGAAACTCCACTTGAAGATGGCCATCAATGGAGAAAGTATGGCCAAAAAGTGATCCTCAATGCCAAATATCCCAGGTGATGAAGAATATCACTAATAAACTAGTTTAATTTTGATGCATGCAATTTCGATCTATAGGTGACCCAAATTTTATGCCATGGTGACCCAATGTATACATATTATATGATAAAGTTTTGTATACTAATTAAAGTAAGTTTGGAAATTTCAGGAATTACTATAGGTGTAGTCACAAATATGATCAAAATTGCCAAGCAATGAAACAGGTGCAGAGAGTTGAAGATAACCCTCCAGTTTACAAGACCACATATTATGGCAACCACAGTTGCAGAAACTTGTTAAACCCTGAAATCATACTTGATGATTCCACTTCTCCTTCTCACTCTTTTGTTTTCCTAGCTTTGATAACACCTTCCCAGCACCAGCCAAATTACAAGACTGCCCCTCCTTTCTCTCATCAAAACCATTAGTGAAAAAGGAGGAGGACATTAATATTATTCCCTACTCATCTTCTTCAAATGATTATCTCCTATCTCCTCATCATACTTCATCCTCTAACTTTCACTCATCAGATTATTACATGCCTACTGCTGGTGTCTTCTATGATTCCTCTCACCTTGATCAATTGCCTTTCAGACCTTTCTTCAATTTTGATGACTAACTACCTCATATATATATGCATATGTATTTTGGGTTTGTAAATATTTTTTCTCTGATTGCGAGAAGGTTTGCTATATGGACCAGATTATGTATATTCATATGTAACTTGAGCTCCATGGTTGTACAGTTACTTTGTTTAGTAGTTTGTTATCCATTTTCAATGAATGAAATTTGAACATGTTTAGAATTATTTCTTTATAATGGAAGAAATTAAATGTGCCTCCAATTTGTGGCCAAATTAAAGTTTTTAAATAAAATTATATATTGCTCCATAATGGGTGAAGTATAAGGGATATGTGAGATTAACAAGTGTGTTTGATTGAGAACATGAATGGTGGATCCTGTTTAGAAATTGGTGCATTAAATAATCAACTCATCATCATCATTCATACTGCCAATTTAGAAATTTCATTGTATCGGTCATGAAAATTCGATAAATGTTGAAACAAATTTCAATTTTTAGTAAAATAATGTAATCCGAATGAAAGTCTTTACCCTTCAATTAGTCAATCCTTTATTGGCATGAACTTAGACATTATGCAAAAGATAGGAGTAGATACCCCTTTCGGAATGAATATATATATATATATATATATATATATATAGTGCAAGACCCACCTTTCATCATCAAAGACCATTAAAAACACTATTACTACTAACTTTAGGCTCTTTGGAAAATGTTGGTCATTGGTGAATGAGTGGACGTGTATCTTTCTCAAAACGTGTGGAATGGTTCAGTTTCTGATTCACATTTCCAAATCCTTTATCTTTTTCTTTCTCTCATCATTCCGTGCTAAGTAATGAACAATGAAACTGATTCTTCTTGTAAGTAATTACTTTATAACTATTAGCCATTTAATTGGCAAAATTAGACTAATAAGCCTTATAACTTAAGGATAACTTAAAGAAAAATCTCCTAGGATACTGATAAGGTCTAGTTTAGTAAGTCAATCTTGATTTACAAGTTAAGAAACTTTATTATTGGTTACTTCATCAAATAATTTTATCAAACACTCTCAGTTCAATAAACTAATTGATGTCTTTTTTCCAATTTTCAACTAGGATTTTAACTAATTGTATAACAACACCCCAATATAACGAGGTAGAAAAAAGTTTAGGAGGGTTCACGTTGACTGAAGAAAAAGTTTGGCTGAATTCAAAGAATTAACTCAACCACATGATGTTCCATAGTTATATTGCTTGGACCCCTTCTTTTCATATGTATTCCTCTATTAGCATAGGTTTTTTTAACCCCAATCTTAAAACCTACGGATAAGAAGATTTTCTTTGAACTTCAATTGGTTAAATATGTATGTGGTTAGTTTGGTTATCCTACTTGTATAGAAATTAACTTTAAGCTACATCACAAAGATGTCTTTATCATCTCAGGCTTACTCCAACCTTGGATGTACATGGCGTGAGATGTTATATAAGTATATTTTAGGTTGAACTTCTTGCGTTGGTCACAAACAATTAAATAAATTGTATAAAAAAATAAAAGAGAAAAAAACAAGAGAATTTGTTATAAGCTCTAGTACACTTATGGACCCAAGTGTTCATGAGATGTTTATATTTGTTACACGTTATAACAAGGAACTTGAGTCCAATACATAATATTGATTACTCTATTCTAATTAATATAGTAATATATTTCAAGCATCCCAACAATATCTTCTACTAGAAAAATGATGTCCAATTGTATACTTTAAGGGACAAGCCTTACCCGACTCATGTTCACCCCTAATAAGCATATCGAGAAACCATAAGAGCTTTTGTAAATTATATTTCATCTTTTTTTAATACTATCAAAAGTATTTTCTCATATTTTGGTAATGAACTAATTTCTTTCGGGATGTGTGGTTGTTTTTCTCAACAAATGTTGTTCCTAAGAATCGTACTATTGACTTTTTAGTCATTTTGGATTGAGCATTGCCTTACATACTAGACCAACATCTTGTTGGTTTTCTTATTTGAATATATATATATATATATATATATATATATATATATATAGGGGAGGGATCCACTCACTCCAAGAGTAAGTGGAAAAAACCTACTCCACATCATGATCATTCATTCTTGAGAAATCTAATGATTTGAATTGGTGAGTACATCTAAATCATTGAATTTTCCAAGATTGGATGACTAAGATGTGAAGTAAGTCTTTTCCACTTACTTACTATTGGAGTAAGTGAATAAGTGGATCTCTCCCCATATATATATATATATATATAGGAAATTCACTTGTAAAAATTTTAAAATTACTTCATGTCTTAACCATCCAATTATAAGGAAATCCAATGGTTTGAATTAGATAGTATATCTAAATCATTGGATTTCTATAGAATTGATGACTAGGATGTGAAGTAAATTTAAAAAACTTACTCGAGTAAATGCATCTCTCCTTTTATATATATATATATATATTATATTGCCTATAAAGTGAAACGTTTTTTGGGCCATTTAGATTAACCTTGAGTTGGGATCATATCACCCACAAATCTTGTATATGAGCCCAAATTGGCCATGGCTAAAATAATAATTAAAAACAAAAAAAGCGAACACAGTCACACTCAATTCATCATTCAACTCACGATTTAAACATTAATTGCACACTGTATGGCTTTCTCATAATTAAGTAACAATAATTAATTCCATAAAATGCACGACTTTCTCATGTTTAAGTAACAATAATTATTTACCAAAAAGAAGTTGCACAAATTAGTTTTCTTTATGAACTGAATATTATTTTTTGCTTCCTTTTTGTGAACAAAACTTAACTAATATTCTGTTACCATTTGATCTAATCTTAGATCCTTTTCTCTCTTCAGTTTTTAGTTGTTGTCTTTTTTATAGGGCGACACCTGCAACTAACCATCTGAACGTAAATAACACGTTTTTAAGGTTGTTTTTTTCCGATGCTTTTCTCATAAACTCTCTTCTGAATTCTGACTCTGAAAGTCTTAACCTTCCAGTTCAAAAAAAACCCGTATTCCTCTTTTTCTGATCTGGCTCACCTTCCCTATTCTCTCCTCTTCTTAGTTTTATAAGACTTGCATTTAATGCACTTTAAATTTTAGTGTTTTTTTCTTTCAGTTTTTCTTGATCTGGGTCTTTCTATCTTTTGAGTAAGATTATAAGATGAGTATAAAGTTAAGTTTTTTGCTATGGGTTTGTATTTTGCTTTTGTGGGGTAATTGTTGTTTTGGAAGGTTTATGGTGGAGAAGAACAATTTGAAAGTGACTTCTCCAAAATCATTGAAGGGTGTGTATGAATGTGCAATTGGGAATTTTGGGATTCCTAAGTATGGAGGAACATTGATTGGTTCAGTAGTGTACCCAAAGGTGAATCAGAGAGGTTGCAAGAGCTTCAGTGATGTTGATACTTCTTTTCAGTCCAAGCCTGGAGGGTTCCCTACTTTCCTTCTTGTTGATCGTGGAGGTAATAATTTGTGAATATCTTAGATAGATTTATTTTTTTAAATAAGTAAAATGATTTTTGTAATTTTGAATAGTGTGTAATGGAGTTGCCTCTGTTTTCTTTTATGCCATTTGTGGCATCATGACATGTTGAGTTGTGGCTACTTATTTAATTAATTGAATCACTCTCTATAGTAAATTTGGAATATATAATTATTCTAACTTAGTTGTGGCTACTTATTTAATCAATTGCTTAAGTTGCTGGGAAGTGTAAATAAATATAAAATAAGCAGTGGAACCCAATTAAGGACAAAGTTTGGTTCCACCGTTGTGGATTCTCTAAGGCTTTGTTGTTGTTGTTGTCCTTCAATATATGTCAAGGTCAATTATTCATAGTTTCTTTTGTCCTTTGTGTTTATGTAAAGTTTCTATCCTTTTTTGGAGGGGTGTGGTGATAGGTGAAGAGATAGTAAAAGTAAGCTCTCTATCGTAATACATAACAAATAAAAAGACAAGTTTTATGGTTTTGGTACGTATTGTATCTCTAGATTTATGATGCAACACTAATGATATCAATGCATTGGTTTGTTGCTAGAAGTACACACATATAAAACTGGCGAAAAGTTGTAATTTCTTTTTTCTCATGCCATTTATTGTTAGATTGCTACTTCACTTTGAAGGCATGGAACGCGCAGAACGGTGGAGCAGCAGCTATTCTTGTAGCTGATAACAAGGCAGAACAATTGATCACGATGGATACTCCTGAAGGTGGGAATGCTGTAAATGATGATTATGTTGAAAAGATTACCATTCCTTCTGCCCTTATAAGCAAATCTTTGGGAGATAGCATCAAGACAGCTCTCTCTAACGGCGAGATGGTTAACATAAATCTTGATTGGAGAGAGGCTCTTCCTCATCCAGATGATAGAGTTGAGTATGAGTTATGGACGAATAGTAACGACGAGTGCGGGGTAAAGTGTGACACTCAAATTAATTTTCTCAAGAGTTTTAAAGGGTCAGCTCAGTTACTTGAGAAACAAGGGTTCACTCAGTTTACCCCTCACTATATAACATGGTATTGCCCTGAAGCATTTCTCTTAACCAAACAGTGCAAGTCTCAGTGCATAAACCAGGGGAGGTACTGCGCGCCGGATCCTGAGCAAGATTTCAATAAAGGCTATGATGGAAAAGATGTTGTTATTCAAAACTTGCGTCAAGCTTGCTTCTTTAGAGTGGCGAATGAGAGTGGAAAGCCGTGGCAATGGTGGGACTATGTGACTGATTTTTCGATCCGTTGTCCGATGAAAGATAATAAGTACACTGAAGAATGCTCAGATCAAGTTATTAAATCTCTTGGTAGGTTAGAGAGACACTTCATGTTTCTTTACATTCACTTTACAACTGGCTTATGTTTTTCCTTTGGTGTTTGATTTTGACATAATATATTCATGTTATTTATTAGTTTCAGGTTTACTTTTTTTTTAATGATTTAGCATCCCTGGAACATCCCTGCTTTTTTCAAATGCTGAAGCTTCAGTGTAGACTTGGAATAAAAATAATTTTTACATTGTTTGCTAGAAACCACTTTCAGTGTAGACTAGGAACAAAGCAAAATTTATATATGCTTTGAGAGAAACCGCTATTCCTAAAAAAATATCAATGCCATTTTCTCAAATCCAACACAAGATTTATGTGCCTTGCTATACCCTTTTCTATATCTTCCTGCATAAACTTATTTTCTGTAATCTTGTATATCATCAGAAGAAGGCCTTATCACATGATTCTAAGAAGATATATTATGTCCACTTATTTTCATTTACTATACAGGTGTTGATCTGAAGAAGATCAAAGATTGTGTGGGTGATCCTCATGCAGATGTTGAAAACCCTGTTCTTAAGCTTGAACAGGACGCACAGGTTGGTATTCTAACATGCAAACCTTTTTTATGGTTGAACTGAAGGATTTTAGAAAAGGGAAGAAGGGAAAGAAAGAATAGAGAATTAAGGTAACATGGAATTGATTTTATTAGAGACCTATTTATACTAATAATAGAATCCTAGTTGTAAAACATATTCTAAGATATAAAAAGATAGAGTAATGATATATCCTTCTTCCAAATCCTCCTACCCATAAGAAAGTGACATATTCACTTGTAAACCAATTATTAGTAAACAAAGTATCATTTTGTGACGTATGTCACTTTCTTGTGGGTAGGAGGATATATCATTTTCCAAAAAGATATTATCAAATATTTTTCAGATTTTCTAACAATTTCTTGTGGGCTTGTTCTTTCAATCAGGTCATCATGTTGTTTTATGATTATATATCATTTTCTTTTAACTTTGGTTTCAGATTGGCAAAGGCTCTCGAGGCGATGTTACTATTCTGCCTACTCTTGTTATAAATGAACGACAGTATAGAGGTCCGAGGCATCTTTTCAAGACATCTGGGTGGCTATTAACTGTGTTCTATAATTCTGTTGTATAACTTTGGTTTTTAACTGCTATTTATAGGTAAGTTGACAAGAGCAGCAGTTCTCAAGGCAATCTGTGCAGGTTTCCAAGAGACTACTGAACCATCAATGTGCTTAACTACAGGTCCTTATTTTCAATTTTGATAAAAGAACTGGTAGGCGCTGTTTGAATCTTGACCTATGGAATCTATACAAGAATTGTGTGGATTTAGATTTACAAGAAATCATAGGAGTACCGGCAACTGGCTCATTGAAATTGAATTGTTTTCAGAAGCTAATGATTTTGCTGGTTATTCTTTGCAGACATGGAAACAAACGAGTGTTTGGAAAACAATGGTGGTTGTTGGCAGGACAAATCTGCTAACATTACTGCTTGCAGGGTATTAGGTTAACTTGAACCTTGTCAAACACATTATTGTGTAATAGGTTATTACTTTTTTACTTCCTATGGGGTCTAGTTAGTTTGGTCTTAACCATTATTTGTTTGCTTGCTTTTCTTTCTCTCTAATTTAGGACACTTTCCGAGGACGAGTATGTGAGTGCCCTATAGTACAAAATGTGAAGTTTGTTGGTGATGGATATACTCACTGTGAAGGTAAATTAGTTTTCAGAATTTAGATAAATTATTCCATTATTCTTTCTACATAATTCAAACACCATTTCTGCCAAATACACATGACAGCCTTTCAATTTAACTTCCAAACAGAAGACACTTCACCATCGTTGCACCAAATTGGTGATTTGAATTTATGTTTCTTCCTCTGTTTTGTCGGCACTTTTAATTTCATTCCATGTTATTGTTATGCTTCCAAATTTTTTTCTTGACCTTGTTTTTCTATTGGGAATTTGAAAAGTTTCTAGAACTATCAAAACAGGCTGCTCAATCAGATTTGGTCTGGGCCAAACAAGCCTGGTATCTATTCTGGGCAAAAACTGACATTGATCGGACTTTTTTGGCCTGTATGGGTCATTTTTGTAACATGGTCAGGTGGGCTTTTGTGTGGCCCGAGGGTCAGCCAAGTTCGAGTCCTATCGTATGCCAAAATAGCCTGGGGTCTATTCAGGCTTGAGTTTTGCTGTCTATGCGGCCCACTTATGTGGCCTATTTGTATCAGTCCGGCATGTTTGCCAGTTTATGCTAATTTCAATAATACCTTTTTTTATTAATGCTTCGATTTAATGGGCATTTTGAACTTTTTAACAGCTTCGGGAGCTTTGAGGTGTGAAATGAACAATGGAGGTTGTTGGAAGGGAGCCCAAGGTGGCAAGGTCTACTCTGCTTGTATTGTAAGTCATCATCATGTGCATCCTTTTTTGTGTGCATGGAGTAAGGATCCTCTCTATTAGTGGAGAGACAAGTACTACAAAAAACAAAGGAGACAATAACATTCTAAGACATTTTTATCCTTTTATATATAATGGAATAACACTTTTGCCATTGAAAACACAAGTAAAATCAAGTACTTGTCTCTCCATTAATGGAGAGGACTCTTGTTCATTTTGGAGGGATAGAAGTGAGAATGATAAGCTATATTTTAACTATCATTTGTCTCCTTGTTTCTTGATTGATAATGCAGGATGACCATACAAAAGGTTGTACCTGTCCACCAGGGTTCAGAGGTGATGGAATCAACTCCTGTGAAGGTACTCACTCTCCTAAATTTGGTTGAACTAGGGTGAACTTGGATAAACAGCTTAATGAGGCGCTTATTCAACAAGTTTTTGTTGGCATAAACTAAGAGTCTGTTTGGAAAACAACTTAATTAAGCGCTTATTCAACAAGTATTTATCACATGAGAGCTTATAAACTTCATTTAAGCTCCTTTCATAAGCTTATCCAAATACGTTTTAATTAAATGCTTATGTGATAATATAAGCCTCCTAAAATGAATTTGTTTTCATAAGCTTTTATGGTTGTAGCTTATTTTCCTAAGTAATTCTCTTAAGCCCAAGTAATCTCTCCCGGGTGAATGATAAACACTAACATACATCAGATAGAGTTACTTACCTGTGCAGAATGCTTAAATCTGACCCTGATTCCTGGAGTAGTTATTCGTCATGCTAATAACTAAAGTAAAAATATGATAGTCTTTTTATTATTATTTCTTGTTGTCATTATGTTGCAGATATTGATGAGTGCAAAGAGAAATCGGTATGCCAGTGCCCTGAATGCAGATGCAAAAACACCTGGGGGAGTTATGAGTGCAAATGTAGTAGTGGTTTGTTCTACATGCAAGAAAATGACATATGTATCGGTGAGGCTTTATTTAATTCTAATTTCTCTTACTATGCCAGTTTTGAAACTCAGGTTTCTGGATGCCAGTTTCATCTGAATTAAGGAAAACACAACTTCGCACTGGTCACTCATCATGATGCTCACTTGACAATTTAGTCCCACCAAAAAGTAATCTGTAAAGTGAACATAACATGATAAAAAAACTAAAAAGTAGCACATGGTTTTCAACATCCAAAGAACAGAACAGAAAATCATGTTCCATCTTGTTCTGTCTAAATTTTAGTTTTGGGCTTTATAATTATTATCTTTGAAAAATTAGTTCTTTAATTTTCACTGTTTTGTTTGATATCCTTATAAATGCAGGTAGATATAGTGCTTCAGTGTCCAGTGGGAGTTTCATTTGGATGCTTATCCTCATATTGGCTGGTGCTGGTGCTGGTGTTTATGCATTTTACAAATACAGAATTCAGGTAATTATTGGTTCTTGCCATTTTTTGAGATATAGTTGAGAATCTCTGCCAAAGTGGTGTTTGGTCCCATAACTATAATACATATTCTTAACTTTTTTGTGCAGAGATATATGGATTCTGAGATAAGGACAATTATGGCCCAATACATGCCATTGGATAGTCAACCAGAAAACTATAATCATCAAGTTAATCATGATATCTAGAACAACTAGAAGATGATGGTATGAGAGGAGAAAAATCAATGTCAAACTTGTGATAATCTCCACTTATGTTTAATTGTTTATTACTACGGAAATAAGCTATTATTACACCTCTGTCTGTCTCTCTATATATAGAGAGCTGGAATGCTGGATGGATTGTTTCTTGTGTTATCAAATATCAAGCATTAGTTTCAATGAGGCAATCATTATGAATAGGGCTTTCTCCTAAATAATAGTTTCAATCTCATACATAATCCATCAATACAACACTCCTGCTTAATAACAACAGCTCCTACAATATTGATCACAACTTCAGATTTTAATAATTCAATTAGTCTGAAAGTATTAAATGTAAAACCTGACTTATACAAGTTCTTACAATATATTCTAACAATTAATTGTTTTTGTATATGTTCTTCTAAATGGATAGTCTTGAAATCTATAGTTCCATCTTGCCAATTCTTTCAATATATGTGATCTTCCAATGCTCCCATAGCCTTTTTCCAACAACAAGTCATCAAATATTGTCCCATTTGTTATTCTCCTTTTTATTTGAATCTTAGTTTACAGTCAAAATCTAATTCCAATGCACACAAATGTTTTTATATATTTAAGAGACCACCTCATACAACCATACACTGCTAATTCTGTTTTGATGTGTAAAATAGAACATATTATTTTTAACAACCACCATGTCTCTACCAGGTATTTATGATTGACCACGATATCAAATTGAAGATAATCAAATTAAATTAATGAATAACACCAATTCATAATATCCCACCCCAAAGGTACAATATATTATGAATTGTAATATTATGCTAACAAATAATACTTGTACATGAAACTAGATGTTGATTTTTAAACCCCAACTTTTCCATGCACGAAGGCACTACACTACCGTCAGCACCTGTAACAACATAAACAACATCAATCAAATAAATCAACATTAAAATTCACTCTTTAAGAAGTTTATGAATATAAATAACTTATGTCCTCCTCTTTTTATCTTATTTTGAATAGTTTAATAGTTTATTAAATAAGCGCTTAATTAAATTGTTCTCATATTTACTCCAACTTTTATGGGCTAACCTTATCACTGAACTAGTTCTGGAAGCCCTTCTTTTTTTGTTCACGATCCATTACAATTCTATAGACATAAAATGCAGCTACCGCACCACTGTAATTGTCAAACAAAGCCGTTACATAACAAAATAGTAATTGCTATGAAGAAAGATCAAAGCATTGGAACCAGAAAGAATGAGAATAGGCTTATCAATAAAATCATTCAACAGTTAAGTTGGTCCAGCACTTTTCAGGAATACTTCTAGACTCTAAAATCTACTTCATAATGTACTTAAATCCTCTGAGAAATTTATGCTGCAAGAATTCCAATTACTAACACAACAAAACACTTCTATGATCAACTTATCAAGAAAAGCAGAATATATGGCAACAGAAGGTGTGCTTTCCTCTACATATCATTGTACAATAATCTTCCACTCTAGAATCTGGTAAACAGTTGCTGCTATTTCAAATTGAAAGAAGTTGTCACTAGCGAAGACTCAGACAATGTGACAAATCTAAGGCCGACTGGCCGACCGAACAACAATTGAGAGTAGACAATTATGTTACTTCCTTTGCTTAGTCCCCATAACCGACTAACACTCAATCTCAATGTATAACAGGACACCATTTACCATAGCATTAACAAAATCTGGTTTTAATTCAACCATGTTAAAGTTCGTCCATAACGTGAACCATCACCAAGTGACTGAAATTATCTGTACTTGGCAACACTTCACAATTGGACACCACATTTGAAAGCTAGGGTGGGATAAAAATCTAAGATAAGCAATTAACAGTAATTGCAAATTGAAGATAAATAAGTTCATATATATAAGTTAAATAACAATAAAATTTTAAGAACCTGATCAAGGCCGTGAAATAAGAAGATCCCTGGGAAAGGAGGACATGAAAAGAAACCACAGGAACATTGAAATTTATATCAGTTCTATTGGTATAGAAGTTAGAATGGTATTTTGAATACTCAATGTGAATGATGACTTACTCTGCCTATTGAGCTTATTTCCCTCAGAAACAATATACTTGCTATTGCTGCAAACACCACAAGTAATTTCAAATCACTTTCAAGATTGGGAAGAAACCAATAGAACTTAATTGAAAAAGAAGAATTCAAATGAAAAACAATTATATTTTTGGAGGAAAAAACGATCACGCCGTTTTAAAGATTAAAGATGGAAATATCAACTAGAAAAATACATCACAAGTCTCATGATATTTATTTTTTAATGATGTAAACTTCGTTTATTTCTCTTCTAATGATTTTTATTTTTTAATCAAAAAATTGTTCCATTTCCACTTTACGTTTAATATATTCGATTAGTTTGGTATTCAAAATATTGTAAAAGGACAGTGAGGCCCCCACCTAGTGGGGTCTAGGGTTTAACCGGTGTCTCCAAGTCATACTATTAAGACAGAAGAATAAACCTCCAATATGTCAGGAAAATAAATTTGACTTCCACGAACACAAACAGGTAAACTGGACCTTGCAGAAAATTACAACACTCTTATCAATATACGAAACTCATGCATACAGTACCATTACATTCACAAAACCAATATATTGCGTTTTACAAGTTAAGCTAACCATAAATGGTAGGGTGGTACATACTGCAAAGCATTTTTTATAAGGAGTAGTATTTAATTTTCATAGTTTTATAACCCTTACTTTTGCAACTCCGCTGCATTTTTTGTTACATAGTACATACAAGGCATATGATGTTACCTGCTTGGCCCTTTAAAGCTCGAGCAGAAGGTTGTCCTCTTTTATATGCTTTCAGACTCGAAATGCTTAAAGCCAAGAGGACACCACCCAAAATCACCCCAAACCGTAAGGCTTCAATGCTCCCTGTTACCATAAAGGTAAGGAAGCCACCAAGAGAAAGTATCAAACCTGCAAAGAATAGGAACATCATCACGTATGTAAATAGTTAACTATATGTGATAAAATATTGCCACCCAACACTTCCTGAGCCAAATCTTCCTACCCAGAATAATTCAAGTCATATAATTACACGTTGGACATATCTAGTAAACCATTTAAAATCAATGCCACTTAACACAGTTCCTCTCTCTAGAAGAGTAGTAAAATCCAGAAAATATTTACAAGGAGTTAAATGTGACGAAAGAAAATACATAGCTATTAGTAACATACCATAAGGCAGACCGACATAGAAGTCTCGAACTCCAGATATTCTGCTGAGATTATCAGTTGGTGATGTAAATGTTTCGACAATCTCCTTGACGTCAGGTGAATTCTCGGCAGCTACGTTCAAATACTGTTTCCATTCTTCACTGAGTTCCTTTGCTGTCACACTCAAATCCTGCTTTGCCTTGTCTGCTTGTATTTTCAACTGCTCTGCAGTATCATTCAAAATCACAATTGCCTTCGTGGAATATGCTTCATATGCTTCCTGAGAAATGCCCTTAAACTTCAAGGCTTTCTCTTTGAAGGTGTCTAAAGCCTGTTGCCATGCTTCTTGCGACTCTTCAGTTCCAATGTTGACCTCACTATCTTCCTTCTCCACCTCAATTTCACAATGTTCCTACACAGTAACAAATTCAGATTATTCAACTAACTAAGCAATGTTTTCGGAGGGAATTTGTATGATACCCAAATAATACTTTCCGAATGAGTTTTCATGTATGTCATTAAAAGATTTTCTTGAGAAATAAACAAAATCGTCTTTGAGAAAAGATACACCTCCTAAGAAATGAAAAATCTCAACTTGGTCCTTAAATATTCTCAAATGTCAATCATATTAGTCTTTCAAGACAAGTTTCAAGGTCACATTGGTTTCTATTAGGGACATTCCGATGAGCATTTGTTGTACTTAGAAAAACAGGTTGGAATTTTTTATTATCAATTAACTAAATTGAGGGATTCATTTTTTCTCGGGAAGGGATTTGGATGTTCACTCTATTCAGGTTGCATATATGGATTAGTTTGTTTTGTTTCTATATAAAACAGTTTATAATCAAAACCTTTTTGAGAGAGCATTGGAAAATAAATTCTATTTATCCCCAGTAATATTCAAAAGAGGAGAAATGGAAAATCATTAAAAATATGAACCTCTTCCATTAAGAATCAGACACCCAAAATTTATATTTCCCCCAATAATATCAAAACCAACAGTCAATAAAAAATAAAAATAAAAACCAGATATGTAGTGACATTGAAATGGAAGAATATAGAAACATAAAAAGAACAAGAGGGTTCCAACTACACAACCAACCCCATTTAAAAGAACCAATAAAAAATCGTTTCTTTTATTCATAGCCTGTCTGATAAACTTACTAAAAATAGCTTATAGCAAAGTCATAAGCTATTTTCATATATATTTTTTATAAGTCATTCCGTAATCCATAAACTCTCTATACATTCTTCTCTTCATATCGCCCAAATTCTATTTCCCCCAATTATTATAATCAAAACCACCAATCAATAAAAATGCAATAAGTTTAAAATGAAACATTGAGATTTGAATTGAACAAGAGAACCCCATTTCAAATAAAGAGCAAATTACCGAATCCTGGTGCGAGGCTGAGAGGACAAGAATGGAAATATGGTTTGAAGTAAAGGAGAGAGAGAAAGGAGGGGTTTTGAGTAAAGGGTGGAAGGTGAGAGAACGGGGAAGGGGGTTGCTGAATGGAATGGAGAAATGGGTTAATTTGGGGTTTAACACTGAAACCGAACACATCATAAAAGGATTGAAGCTGAAGAGAGAGAGAGAGAGACTAAGGTTACAAGGAATTGTTGGAATGAAAAAATGGAAGGGGGAAGAAAGTGTTTGTGAAAAAGTCTTAAATCATTGTTTGTTTTGTAAGGGTTAAGTTCATGAGTTAGTGTACACTTAAGTGATTATCATATCCTTCTTATTTAGTATTATGAGACACTTTATTAGCTAATATGTTTATAACCTTCATCATGATTATATTTATAATAATTGAATATCATTAAGTAGTTAATGTGCAACAATAATTCAGGTTTATGGCCTAATATTATAAGTCTTACATCACTAATATTAATGGACTTTTTTTTACATGTTATATTAGTAAGAGTAGAATTCATTCCCATTATTTTATAATGTTATTATTTTTATACTCCACTGTTGTACTATTATTTTTTTACATGTTACACATTATATTATTTTGGTTGATTTTATATGGTTTTATCCACATACTTTTCTTTTTTATCTCTATCTTTCATTATCATATTTCTTTCTCCAATTTCATCAAATTTCATACATAACATCCTTCAATCTTCTCACACTCTTCTAACATTTTTCTCTCTTTAGTCATTCATTTTATTTTTTGTCACAACTTAACAATTTGTTTATATTCCTTACAACTTTTTCATGTTTAATTTTCGTAGATAATTTTTCACAAACTAAAGAACTTAAGGGTAAGACTTTTCTAACATTTACTTTTTGCCACAAGTTAACATTTGGTCTATATTCCCATCAACTTCTCCATGTTTTATTTTTGCATAAGTAAATTTTTTAAAAACTAAAAACTCACGACTAAGAGTTTTTTAACATTTTTCTATTTTTTCCGTTAGTCATTTTACATTTTGTCACAAATTAAATTTTTGTCTACATTCCTTACAAGTTCTTCATATTTAACTTTTCATTGGTAAAATTTTCACAAACTAATAACTCACGTGTAAGACTTTTTTAATATTTTTTCTCCATTCACTCATTCGTTTCACTTTTTGTCACAAAGTTAATATTTTGTCTACCTTCGTCACAATTTCTTGATGTTTAACTCTTCATGAGTAAACTTTTTCGACAACCTTCTAACTTCTACGTGACATTCAATTTTATCATTTTAAATTGTTTGAAGTGTGTTATTTCTTATTTTACATATTTACAAAGTACTAATTTGAATTCAATAAAAAGCAATTTTACCATTTGGGGTCTACTGCTTTATAAGTTATAAATAAAGTGCATATTTCTATTATACATTAAGCCCATCCCTCCTAGAGACAAATTTTGGATCACTGGTCATCTTTTCAAAAATTCAATAGTAGAAACTATGATATTATAGAATAACAAAAATATATCGCATTATAAATTAAATGGTATTCCTAAAAGTATTATACTGTCCTATATTTATTTAATAATGAGTTTATTTCATTGAATCAAATTTCATATTTTTTCTAAGAATCATGTAAAAATGTAATTAAGAAAGTGTGATATATTCTTTTATGCTAGTTATAGGTATTATATTTTGTAGGTAATCATGTTCAAATTAAAAATATTCACATTATAGTGCTATTAGGTCTTTTAATAAGAGGTTTTAGCTCTCTTAATAACATGTGCTGAAATTGGCTCAAGATGATAGGTCAAACAGAGGAAGTAGGGATAAAGGTGTGTTTAGAGGAGGACATGAAGCTCTTAATAACTCTTCAACATCAAAATTAATTATAAGAATGAACACCCTTCTAAAAATATATATCAGCTTCTTCTTGCTCACCACTCCCAAACTTCACCTCCCTTATATACCCTTCTCTTTATGTATGTACCTACCTACTTTTTCAACTTTTTTCTTCAACATTGCTATTAAAACTGGAACAAACACAAGTGATAAACATCCAAAAACAGTTGCAACTATTATCCCTTTATTGAACTTCTTGTCTGAGATATGACATGCAGTTTTGGGGTAGAGGAAATTCAAGAACATTGTTTCAAAGCTGCTCCACATAACATCAAATTCCCTTGAAATTAATTTGAACAAAACTTTTGCAGCATTGGAGGAATTAGATCATTTAGGTACTTGAAGCTCAAGTCTAAATTCTTAAGTGTAGATACAATCCTATTAGAAAAGTATTTCATTCAAGACTCATTTTTGATGTTCCATTTGTGTCTAAATCTAACTAAAAAATGACAATTAAAAGTAAAATTTATAAAAATAAAAAATAGTTGTTATATTACTTGGTGGTGGAATGTGATTGAATAAAAAAAAAATTGACAGCATGATTGTTGTTAAATTAATAATTTTGATAGGAAATGTTGATAGTTGAGATGGGCTAGAGCAGAGAGGCAGCGAAGCCCAGTTAGAAAGCAATGAGATTTTATTCCAATTCCAATTCCAATTCCAATTCCAATTCCAAACTCAACTCTATATAATATATACACACACACACACAATAACAATACCATTCATTATAATTAGATTTGTGAATTGTGAATAAAAATGGTATCCATGAACCTCAAATTCAATCCTACTTCTTCATTTATTCTCTCTCAATTCTTACTTCCTCCTCCTCTTTCTAATCTTACACTTAGTACTTCTACTACTACTACTACTACTACTACAGGTACCACTATTACTCTCACTCTCTTTCCTTATTACTTCAATTCCTTCTCACTCTATTTGGTTGGTTTGTTGCAGCAAACACAAAGTTGAACACTTTTCAGCTCAAGGCTTCTTTCTGGGAATCTATCAAATCTGGGTCCATCTTCTTTTTATTATCCTTTCCAATTCCAATTCCAATTCCATATTTATGCTTATGTTTAAACTTAGGTTGTGCTTGGGTAAATAGCTTAATTAATTGCATATTTGAAACACAGTACAAAGTGTTTATTTGAATTGAAATGGACATGACTTGTTTCCCTCCCCCTCAGGTTGATAAAGAATAACAGGACACAAGTTATCGATCCACCCTCCACAGAGGAAGAAGAAGAAGAAGAAGAAGAAGATGAAACTCTGGCTCAAGAGTTTGTCCTTGTTGAAAAGACTGAACCTGATGGAACAATTGAGCAAATAATATTCTCTTCGGGTTCCGATATTGATGTTTATGATATTCAAGCCCTCTGCGACAAGGTGTGTTTGTGTGTGTGTGTGTATGTTGTTGTTGTTTATGATATTGAAGCCCTCTGTGACAAGGTGTTTTTGTGTGTGTGAATGTTGTTGTTGGTGTTATGATTAATAAGTGCCGTGGCTCATGCCCTTAATTAACAGGTAGGGTGGCCACGTAGGCCATTGTCAAAACTAGCTGCTGCCTTGAAAAATAGCTACATAGTGGCCTCATTGCATTCTGTAAGAAAGTCAGGTAAAATAAAATGGGCTTTGTTTTCTTTATCCTTGTATCTTTCTAAACCTATTTGATGAACATCTTAGTGTAATTGCCCAAGTTATTTGACAGAGGGGAATGAAGAAAAGAGATTAATTGGTATGGCTCGTGCCACATCAGACCATGCCTTCAATGCCACAATTTGGGATGTCCTAGTTGATCCTGCCTACCAGGTATGTCCTATTTCTGCTTCTTCTTAATAACTGCCTCCTGTTCAAATGTAACCATAAATCCACACTGGAATACAGCTTATTGATGTTTTTGTTATTGTTTAGGGCCAAGGTCTCGGTAAAGCTCTTGTTGAGAAGCTGATACGAACTCTTCTTCAAAGGGACATTGGCAATATAACTCTCTTTGCAGATAGTAAAGGTATAACAATATTCAAAATCTTTGTGCTTATCCTTGTTTGTGGTCTTATCCTATGTTTTATACTGTTTGGTTTAAGGGGATACTATATAAATTTTGTTTTATTTTATTATCATTGCTCTAGTTTGTGACTGCTATAGAGTGAATGTTTTGCCTCCATTCCTTGCCAAATTAAATCATCATCTTTGGCTCTTGGCCAACGCTATTTTATCAGTGCAGCGAATGCTGATGTTCATATTGCCTTGTTCCATTTTAGTGACATGTTTGGGCAAAAGACTTAAAGTTAATATTTTCATAAGCTTCTCTGACAATTTTGTTGGAATTGGTTAGAATCTTGGAGGCTAATGGTTATGGAAATGAGTAGTTGGAGTGACAATTTTGTTGAATGCAGTTGTGGAATTTTACAGCAATTTAGGCTTTGAAGCTGATCCAGAGGGCATAAAAGGCATGTTTTGGTACCCAAATTACTAATTGCTGCAACCTTTCAAAAATGTTGCTTATACTTGTTGTTAGTTATATTGATCAACATTGCTACCATTTACAAGAGCAGCAGTGGCATGTTTGTGTATTAATTAATTAATTAATTAATTAATTATGAAGATTTGGTTATCAAAGCTGTAATTATTGTGTTATGTGCTAGCATGGAATTCTTTTTCCAAAGTTTAATAGCTTATCAATCACATCATTTTGAGGTTTTGTGCTAGCATGGAAGATATTTTTTGATTTATAATTGCCAATAAAGAACAAGTGTCATTTTTAGTATGTGGTTGGTGGATAAGGAAAAAGAGTGTATGAACACAGAAATATTCCCTTTGTATATAAAAGCAAAAGGGAGAAAGAAACCAAATATTAGTTAATCATTAGGCTACTCACTTGTACATTGTCCCTTGTTGAGTTAACCAATCAATTTTTTATCTGAGGATCCAATTTATAAAACCTCATATCATAACTATCATCAAAATCTCATCTTTTTATTATATAATACAAACTGCCATTTTTAGCAAATTGTTTTGGATCCAAAATAACGGATGGATAACATTAACAAAGGTTCGGATCCTCTTTTGTACATGGAAAACAAAAGAAAAAATAGCTTCATATGATTATTTATGGGACTTTTACCCTTAAATGCAAAATGAAAGACAATAGCATACTAGACAGGATTCTTTTTCCAATAACAAATGCATTTAACTGATATATCAATTGATTTACTCTATTAATAAATTTGTTAAGTAATTTATAAGTTATGAATTTTTTTTTTAAGAATATTGGGTAATAAAAAACTATAAATACCATAAATCAAACTATAAAACAATTCAATTCACCAATAAATTTATTTTGTTACATATATATCCTAACATTATTGTTTTGGTTTTATAAGTTTTTTCATTGTAATGGGATAACAAGCTTATATAGAGAGAAAATGTAATACAATATATCGAACTTTAATGAGTTTATTTATTTGTACAAAAGATGACGTATTGAAAAATAAATCAACACATCATGTGTTTTGCATGTTTATGATTTTTATAAAGTAAAATTGTGCATAATTATTTATGATTTTTGGTAGTGAACAAAATTGATTTGAAAAAATTGAGTCTTTATTCGTTCAATGAATAAGAAGGCTATTATCTTAAGGTCGAATAAAAATATTGTTGTATAGTAATTTATGAAAAAGGCCATCTTCAGATTATTTATTTGTAATTGTTGGAGTGTTAGTTAGTAGTTAGTAGTTAGTAAGAAGAAAAGTCAAAATAAGAAATATCAAATGAGATTGCAGCATGGTTCTCTTATTGCAAAATACGCACGCAGTGGCCAAATCCAAACTGCTCGTAAGATGTTCGACGAAATGCCTAACACACACAAAAACACTTCTTCATGGAACGCAATCGTTTCCGCTTATTTTCAATGCAACAACCCTCACGAAGCTACCCTTCTCTTCAACAGAACACCCAACAAGAACACCGTTTCATGGAACAACTTGATATCTGGTTACATTAAAAACAAAATGCTCATTCAAGCAAGGAAGGTGTTCGACATAATGCCTGACCGAAACGTTGTTTCCTGGACCTCAATGGTTCGTGGCTATATTCAAAATGGGATGATCTCAGAAGCTGAAGCACTTTTCTGGCGTATGCCGGAAAAGAATGTTGTTTCATGGACAGTCATGCTTGGTGGATTACTTCAAGAGGGTCGGTTTAATGATGCGCGGAAGGTATTTGATATAATGCCTGTAAAGGATGTTGTGGCCGTAACAAGCATGATTGGTGGGTATTGTCAGGAGGGTTGTTTGGGTGAAGCTCGTGCTCTATTTGATGAGATGCCACGTAGGAATGTGATTACTTGGACGACAATGATTTATGGTTATGCACATAATGGGTGCGTGGATGTTGCCAGGAAGCTTTTTGAAGTAATGCCTGAGAGGAATGAGGTGTCTTGGACGGCGATGCTTATGGGTTATACTCAGAGTGGAAGGATGAGCGAGGCTTCTGAGCTTTTTGATGCAATGCCGGTGAAATGGACTGTTTGTTGCAATGAAATGATTATGGGATTTGGGAGTGTTGGGGAGGTTGTTAAAGCAAGGGAAGTGTTTGAACGAACGAGGGAGAGGGATGATGGAACTTGGAGTGCGATGATTAAGGTGTATGAACGGAAAGGGTGTGAGTTGGAAGCGCTTGGTATGTTTGCTAGGATGCAAAGAGAAGGTGTTGCACTGAATTTCCCTTCGTTGATTAGTGTTCTTTCTGTATGTGCTAGCCTAGCCACTCTTGATCATGGCAGACAGGTTCATGCTCAGTTGGTGAGATCTGAATTTGATCAAGATTTATATGTTGCTTCGGTGTTGATTACAATGTATGTTAAATGTGGTGATCTTGCAAAAGCAAAACAGATTTTTGACCGGTTTCCCTTCAAGGATGTTGTTATGTGGAACTCTATGATCACAGGTTATTCCCAGCACGGTTTGGGAGGCGAAGCATTAAATGTTTTCCATGATATGTGCTCCTGTGGAGTTCAGCCTGATGATATTACCTTCATTGGAGTTCTCACAGCATGTAGCTATAGCGGAAAGGTGAAAGAAGGGCTTGAGTTTTTCGAATTAATGAAATCCAAATATCAAGTGGAGCCAAGAGTAGAACACTATGCTTGCTTGGTTGATCTGCTAGGCCGAGCTGGACGGGTAAATGAAGCAATGGAACTAGTAGAAAAGATGCCAATGGATGCAGATGCTATTGTTTGGGGTGCATTATTAGGTGCTTGTAGAACTCATATGAAGCTGGATTTGGCTGAAATTGCCGTGAAGAAACTTGCACAGCTAGAGCCAAAAAATGCTGGGCCGTCTGTCTTGCTCTCAAACTTGTATGCATCAAAAGGAAGATGGGGGGATGTTGAAGTCCTTAGGGAAAAAATAAAAGCTAGGTGTGTTATCAAATTGCCAGGTTGTAGTTGGATTGAGGTGGAGAAGAAGGTACACCGGTTCACCGGGGGAGACAGTAAGGGACACCCGGAGCAGCCAATTATCATGAAAATGTTGGAGAGGTTAGGTGGATTGTTAAGGGAAGCAGGGTACTGTCCAGATGGTAGTTTTGTGCTTCATGATGTGGATGAGGAAGAGAAGACACATAGCTTGGGTTATCATAGTGAAAAGCTAGCTGTTGCCTATGGACTAATAAAAATGCCTGAAGGAATGCCAATTAGAGTTATGAAAAATTTGAGGGTTTGTGGGGATTGCCATTCAGCAATCAAATTGATCGCCAAAGTCACTGGAAGGCACATAATTTTGAGGGATACTAATAGATTTCATCATTTTAAGGATGGTTACTGTTCTTGTAATGACTATTGGTGATCACACCAAGAAACATATCACATGATGCCCTTCCCTTTATTAATTAAGAATCAAAACTACATTTTACTTATAATTCTAACACACACACACGTACTTTATAATAGAAGGTTTTCAAACTGAATTAATAAACTTAACACTTTATCTCACATGTGTAATTCTACACCAAAACTATTAGGATGGTCTTTTTTTTCCTCCAAACTAATGATAAATCATTTCCTCTAAATACATATACTCAATGTTATGTTTTTAGGAGAGGAAACAATTATATATACATATATTTAATTATGAGTAATGATATATCATTTT
Organism: Lupinus albus; assembly: GCA_009771035.1. Taxonomy (NCBI): domain Eukaryota; kingdom Viridiplantae; phylum Streptophyta; class Magnoliopsida; order Fabales; family Fabaceae; genus Lupinus; species Lupinus albus. The sequence goes on along the minus strand of CM020001.1, from coordinate 21,238,844 downwards.
ATTAAATTCTTATATTAATTATCCTACCTACAAAAAAGTGATATATGTCACAAAATATATTAGAACAAGCTTAATGTTGTCATTTTAATTTTAATTGATTATTTTCATTAGTAAAAGACAAAATATATTAATTCATATTTTACTTAATGAAAAAATTGGGAAGAAATGTGGCTCGTTAGTGCTTACCGAGTTGGGACAACAGTACAATGTTATAGAGCGTGTAAGACAAGCTGGACAATGGGATAAAGGAAACAAAATTGGAATGGAGATCAAAAAAACATTTGTGAGGGTTGAATTTGAACCTGATACTACTGTCAGTAATATTTTCATAGCTCTTATCAAGTACATAAATTGTACACTTTTAATGATAAGAAGCCAGAACAACTACGTACTTATTAGTAAAAACATTACCTTTATAAAACAAAATCGTCCTAAAAGTAGAGATATGTTCAACATAAAGACAATAAAAGCCTCCAAAGGAAGCAAGAAAAACAAAAGTGGCCAATTATCATTAAATAAAATGAGGTATTATACACCAACATGTAAAATGATTTTAAAGTTACCCTTTATCATTCACGCATCAATAATCATCATTACAAAAAATACACATCCATCAAACTTGAAAGTATAATGTACTGCTGCATATTTATTTACTAATCCTAATCTTCAAAGCATAGGAGAAGCTTTGTTATTAATATTATACCTGGAAAACAAAGGAAAGTGATATGATGATGCTGACTCATTAGTTTATTTTTATTATGATTTTTCAAATTTTAATCCTCTCTTTTGTGTCCATCAAGCAGCAAATTGTACTTCTCCTCTTCAACACCAACTTCAACAACCTTTTTGTCTTGTTCCCCAACATTCTGAGCACCAGTCATCCTAGCCAACACAACAAAAGACATCCCTCCAACCACATTGTTCACCAATCTAAGAACCAACACAGAACTCTTGAAAGCCAAAGGCCTAAGCCCTCTCTCCAACATGAACTCAACACCATTCAAACTCTGGTACCTCAAATTACTACTAAGTCCCATATGTACAGCCCAAGTCAAAGCATTCAAAACAATAGGTGGTGACTTTTTAGTAGCTCCTACCTTCTCAGAATCATCATTATTGTTGTTTTCAAATTTTGCTCTCATTTTCATCAACCCATTTGAGAGTAAAGTCCCAACTAACCCAGCAGCTAAACCAACAACAGCAAAAATTGAACCTTTATAAACCAAAGTCCCAAACCGGTCCAAAGCAGAAAATGAACCGGGTTCAAACATGTGACTTTTTGGGCAAGTGGCAAAGATAGAAGGCAATGTTGTTGAAAGAGAAGAATAAGTTGGTGCTAAGAGATACATGACTGTGAAATTGATGATTGATCCAACAACTAAGGTTGAGAAAACGAGATCAAGTTCATTGAGACCAAAGTTGGGGCGAGATGCCATGTCACCAAGGACACAAGCTGTTACACCAACGATCTCTTCCATTAGAACCTTGAATGGGAATTGTGGATCTGCTGCTACCCTTGATCTCCATCCTTCTAGGAAGAGACCCAGGATTCCAAACCCTGAAGAAAACGAAGAATTTGATGATGGGTCGTTGAAATTTTCATCATTGTTATGGTTGTTGCCACCACCACCACCACCACCAGTTCCGCCGTTGTTGTTGCCTCCAGCGCCAGAGGAAGAGTAAAGTTTGAAACTTTTGGAGGAAAGGGAAGATTGGTTGGTGAGAAATAGAGATGGGTTGTTGTTGTTGTTGTGAAGGCGGAGTCTTTGAGGAGAAGATGGAAAATGAAGAGAAAGTGTGTTGTTGTTGTTGTTGATGATGATGATGTTGTTATTATTATTGTGATGAGAGAGAGAGTGATGAAAGTGGGGGGAAAAGCAAAGTCGAGCCATTTGATATCTATGTATGTATGTATGTAAGTTTCTGTAACATACGAAAAAGAGAAAAATGAGATGATTGAAGAATATCACAAGTAGCAGCAACAGAAATGATATAATGAATGAATGAATGAATGAATGGAAATAATAAGAAGAAGAGTGATATACCTGGATTCAAATTCGATCCAATATTAGGGAGGATCACCAACTACTATGAAGGAATAATGAGCTAAATAGCTTTAAAAAATAACAACCTTTTTTCTTATTCTCAATGTTTTTATGGAGAGTTGTTGAGACTCATAAAAAGTAGGTAGGGTTATGGAATGGAGAATGAACTGATTTGGAAACAATTTTTCAACCTTTATTATATTACTAGTAACTTAGTAAATAAATATGACCATTTCCTTCCTATCGTTCCTCCTCTTAATTGTAATATATATACTTTATTAATATAAACATTTAAATACATTCATCATATCATTTATTTGTATTATTTTTTCTTAAAAAATTGATAATAATTATATAAGAATGGTAAATGAAACAATAAAAATTTATAAAATTTCAAAAATGATAATAATTATATCATTTATTTTGAATTGGGGCTTATCAAAAATGGAAAAATAATGAGACTTTTGGATTCAACTTTAACATAGATACTAAGGTAAGTTACATTAGTCTATTTCCTCTTATGAGTATACATTCTTGTATGATGATTTTGGTCAATATACTTAATCTTGCCTTTATGTATTTCCAGTAATAGTTGTCTTACTGATACTTATTGTGCAGTCTCTCTCATCTAATCTTCAATGAGATCATTTTCAAATATGTTTGATGAGGAAATAATCTGGAATGCTGGAAAGTGGAATATTACTAGCTTCCTATGGAATGGAATGATAAAATGCGTATACATACTTCACTCTTTAGGGTACACAATGTTAATCAACAAGTTCATTTCACATGCTGTTTTAGGTTACAAATATTTGAACATTTGTGACTTCTTAGGCTTAATCCACCATTTTATTTATCTTCACATCTTATCTGTTTGCATTGCATTGCATGTGGACAAAAAATGTCACTAAAATGTGTTTCAATATAGAAGCATGTTTGTGTATAACAAAAAGAGACATCTAATTGATGTATGCATGGGAGGGGAGTGTTACTTACCATTGCATACCTAACATTTATTTACATTGTGGAATAACCAATACAACTTAAAGAGACTGCTAAAATATAATATATAAAGAAGGTAATTCACTACAACTTAATTAACTATACAAATGAAAGCCTCCTTGCTTAATTATTTTATTATATGTTTTACATGAGATATAGCAATAGAATGATTGAGAATCAGAGGTAGTCCATTGGAAGCTCCCAATTATCTTCATTATCCCAATCTCTCTCATTGCCTTTCTTTCTTCCAAAACTACTTTTCCTTCTCCTAGAAACATTATCAGATATCATTGGTTGTTCATACTCATAATCTTCAAAATCATCCATTGAACTTCCTACATTCTGGTTCCCCAACAAACCCTGGTATATAAGCAACAACACAATTAGACGGCTTTATGCATAACTCATGCACCAAGTACACCTACCATAAGTATGAGAAACTAAAAAGCAGAAATCAGAATCACAAGTTTTCAAGCATAATGTATATGTATCCATCAAGAGACCTCTAGCTAATCCGGATTATTAGAAGCAACATTTTCAGCAGCAACTAAATTCTTAAACAAGAGGTACCTTTGAAAGCCTTTGTATCCTTGAGGCTGCAGCTTCACTCACAACAACTGCATCAGACACTACTTCCAGTACATCCTCAACCACCAAAGAGTAGGTACTTACCTAAAATATCACAAATATTATTAATTTCTACAATCAGTTCGTAGTTAGGTTAAACTATATTTCTGCTCCCTATACATATATGTGACCATCATTTTTCAATTCATTCCCTATATACACAACTACTCTCGATTTGGTCCTCGTTGTTAATTGCCATTATAACATTTTTTCTTGGAGTTTAAGTATAGAGACCAGATTCAAAATGACTGTCACATATAAGAACTAAAGTGAGAATGGTTTTCAGGTATACGGACCAAAATGCATATATTTGATACCTACATGTGACAATCATTTTGAATTTGGTCCCTAAACTTCAACTCCTCAAAATGATGTTATAACAACAATAAACATGGACCAAAATGAAAACAATTGGCATATGGGTGCCAAAATGAAAACAATTGGCATATAGGGCCAAAATGAAAACAATTGCCATATAAAGTGAAAACAATTGGCATATAGGGATACGGACCGAAGTGAAAATAATTGGCTTATACGGACCGAAGTGAAAATAATTGGCTTATACGGACCGAAGTGAAAATAATTGACTTATACGGACCAAAGTGAAAATAAATGACATATAGGGACCAAAGTGAAAATAAATGACATATATATTGACCAAAGCGAAAATAAATGACATATAGGGACCAAAGCGAAAATAAATGACATATAGGGACCAAAGTGAAAATAAATGACATATAGGGACCAAAGTGAAAATAAATGACATATAGGGACCAAAGTGAAAACGAGCATCATTTGTATAAACCAAAAGTATACTTTAGCCACTTATTTATTAACCTTACAAAGAACAACTCACTTACCAAAGTTGATGGAATGATGGACAGTCCAAATGAATCAAGCTCAAGTTCTTCAACCGCTCCTGAGTTGATGCTGAAAGTGTAGCCACGAACCTAAAAGTTAAGGTTCCCATTATTAAATGATTGGAGACAAATAAACCTGTTATAACAACATGGTATGATCAATAACCTTTCCGATATTCCGCTGAGAGGGTGTTATGACTTTGTATCCAACCTAGCACATATAAACCAAATAAGATATCTTCAAACATGTATCAAATTGAGAGACAAGGTAAAGGAGTAAAGTTCGACACTAGAAATCTATGACGACTAGTTGAAAAGGGTGAAAGGTAGAGGAAAAAGATCATACAAAAGTACCAGAATACAAGGAAAAAGTGTGAAAAACAGAATGTCCAGAAAGGAGCACTTTTCATGTTGGTAAAACAGAGCATTAATACCCCAAATATAGAGTCGACATCAATTTAGCCCCTCCATCATAGAAAGTAACATCATCTTAGTCCCTAAATAGAAGCATCGTTAACAGTGCTCTCGCGGTTTGAAGGATGACGTTGATGCCACTTTATGTGGTTAAGGTATGTTTACTTATAAAATGAATATGAATGGTGTTATTGCGGTCATAACCAGAATCATATGAATATGATGATATGATGACTAAAGGCATGCAGATATAAGAAACAAAGTCATTGATCTCAAGCAGAAATAAGATACCTTCATTTTACTAATAGCAATTGAATCAACTACCATCTACAACATGATAATTTACTATAAATAGTGGGATACCTCTTCTTGTCTTTCAAACCTAGAAGGCTTGCAAATCTCATTAAACTTTGTCAATTACCAAAAACCAATTATTAGTGTTTTTTAACATAATAATTTATTGCTATTTCTTTGTTTATTAACTTTGTTTTCACCCCCTACCTCAAGGCTTCGTAAAAGTCACATATACTGAACTCCAAAAGTTAGCTTAATGATGCAACAAATTTCCTTATTCGCCATAAAAAAAATCACCAATTCAAGCCAGCTAGCAGATGACTAAAAGGCCAAATTCCTTTTGGAAAATATACAACAACAGTCAAGCCTTAATCTCACTATATGGGGTCGGCTACATGAATTGATCAATGCCATAATGCTCTATCATAAATCGTGTTCATTTCGAAAAAATCATTCAGCTCATCAATGACAAGCTAAACAAAGAACACCAACTACACTCCTAATGATATCTATAAAATAAAATCCTATGTTGCAGCTGGATAACCAACGTGAGGGTAATTGAACAATGTCAAATAAGAATTTTGATATCCACATTAATAGAGGTCAGGATAGAGAAATTTGTTGAACAGAAATAAAATCATCCAAAAGAAGGGACATTATGTTCTCATCAAATCCATAAATTAACAACTGACAAGATGAGATCATATCAGAGAATATATTAAAATAATTTACAGACCGCGGGGAGAAAATCTACCGGGATAAGCCCTGATACTGTAAAAGCAATATAACCCCCCCCCCCCCCCCCCCCCCCAGGCAAGATTACATTCTTTCCATGAAACATAATCTTGAGCAAACAAGGTGTTCAAACAAGAATGGTTGCATAATTAATTCCATGCTTACAAAGAAGTATATTTATACTTATATACTTCTTCTCCACTTGAGGGGTAAGGTTGGATGCGTTCATTTAACCTCCCAGACTCCACCAGGTGGAAGCCTCATGCACTAGGCCACCCTTTTTTAAGGAAGTATATCTATAGCAAAGGCATATCAAGTGAACATGAAACCTGCTTATCAGCATTGTTTCAGCAATACATCAGAGTTTGAGTGTCCCATAATTAAACAAAGCAGGCAATGAACTTTTCAAATAAATCTAGTAAAAGAAAATGGTTCACAAGTTTGAGTTGTATAAAATAGTGTAACATACCAGTGTTTCCAGTCCAATCATTTTAAAATCATTCTCTATGACACTTTCATCCTGGACAAGGATAACATCCCCAACCTGAAGGGAAAAAACAGATACAACAAAACACTCAAAATAGTGAAGTGCTCAATAAGTGTCTTATTTGAAAAGCAACAAGTTACAAATACATGCAACAAATTAGACATCATCAGCCATAACAAAATAAAAATTGAGACAATAAACATTGGAAACACCCCTATAGTTCACCTGTATCCTAAGTTCCTAACCTAAGTGATCAAACTCTTACATACTACTTTAGGCAGAAAAACTACACCAAAATAAAATAAAAATTACTGTGAGTGTAGAACATGTTTGAAGCGAAGCAAGGCAAGGAAACCCATGAAAACATTCAACTGAGAATGAAATGAATCCCAAATAATAAAAAAATAATCAGTGTGGATGTTTTACCTGACTAATATCCTCTAGAAGGAACTTTTCTGAATCCCCAGAAAGCAAGTTAGGCCTCACCTCTGCGAATAAAACCTTCCACTGCAAACACAATTCATCAAAAATAAAAAGTTACTTAGTGACATAAATACATAGGAGCAAAAGTGCAAAACAAACAAACATTATAAGTAAACTTTTAAATACAACCACCATTTCAGTCCCTTAATTTGTAAGCATCCATCATATTAATCTCTAATGATAAGTAACTACCATTTTAGAACTGAAATCGTAAGTCCTGGATATAGTAGTTCCTAGAACAGTAATACAAATTAATTCACATCTGAAATGGATAATGACTGCCTATAGTTTATAAAGAAACAAAAAACATAGGCTAGGAGCTGAAAACTAGAAGCTGATAAAGCTAGTTAAAAACTTATTGCATATTCAAAAAAAGCCCATTTAACAAAAACTAACAAAGCTATTTTTTGTCAAATAAGCCGATGACTAGCTTATAAGCTATTTGGTGGTATTACCAAACACACTCCTCTATGCATGGAAGTAGTAGAAGAGCTTATTTGGGCTCATGAAAACAACTTAACAAACAAGCTTATGAGGACCCCTTAAGCTCTTTTGAACTTTTTATTTCAATAAACCTATCACAATAAGCTCTTTTTATCTATAGAAAGAAAAGGGTGCTCACAGAGGTAGTGTCGACCCAAAGTTGAGAGACAAATCCCAAGCTAAGAGCAGAACGAATACTGATAACCTGTTTTGCCAACAAATTAGATCTTCTGATTATTTGTTTAACTTTTCTAATCCCAACAAGTTTACCCTTCGATTTCTCATCTTTTTCAAAGTCAACACCACCATCATCATCATCATCATCACCCTGCTGCTGAATCCTAATCAAATCTTCACCTTCCCTCAATCTTCTTCTTCTTCTTCTTCCTTCAGTCATCTCATCAGACCCATTTGTCTCCAACCCTGAAGTTTGAAACTTTGTGTCACCAAATAGAGTGGTATTAGAGGTTCTTCTTCCATTGAGTGACCCATCTTCATGAACATAACTATTTGTGTTATCCAACCCTGAAGTTTGAAACTTTGTGTCATCAAATTGAAGTTGGTTGTAAAGGATATCATTATAATAACCCCTTCTTCTTCCTCCTCCTCCTCGTCCGTTGAGTGATGCAGAGAGGGGTTTGAATGGTGATAGTTTGGGTGAAAAGGGTTTATTGAAATGGTGTGAATTGGGAGAGGAGAACAATGATGTTAATGATGACATTGGAGGTTCTACAAATGAAAGGGGAAGAAGGAGGTTTGTGACAAGAAATTGAGTCATCATGAATGATATTACTATTAGTTAGTGATTGGGTACATAGTTACTGCATACATGAGGAGGACTCTACAAAATTAAATCAAAAAAGAAAATAGGTTCAGGTGTTTAGGGTTACTTTGAATCAATTTTTATGGGGTTTGTCCGATCCGAATATTATATGCGGTTTAGAACGGTTTTTATAAAATATTGAAATTGTACATGCATTTAAAACTCAAAAATGACTAAATATTAAGCATAAAACAATAAGAAAAATAGTGTTCAACACCATCAAAACAACATTAAAGTGTCCCTCGATACTATAAGTAAACATCAACATAAAATAACATGAGCATCTGCAATGTAATTTTTTAACAATTAGAAAGTGTTATACCGGTAATTAATAACAATAATCATAGTTTTGAAAACCATGCCGTACCGGTGAACCGGACCCCTAACCGGTACGGTACGTATGTTATACCGCATATGCAATAGAACCGGTCAAAACCGGTAAACCGGTTGGTTTGTACATTATTATTATTTTTTTAAATTTCAAATTTTCAATTCTTCACCAATTCTTCAACTTCAATGATTGATACTTGGGTCATTTATTTGTATTTTGCGTTTGTTAAGTGATAATTTTGGATAAATATATGTTTTGTACTTTAGACTTTGATTTTATTAAAGACTTAATGTTGTTTGTTTGTGTGAATTTGAAGTAAAAGTGTTACACACTTAAACTTTACATATTATTTCGGTCTAGTTTGGATCGATCTGGATCTAAGAGGTAAAACCAAAAATTGGATCAAACCAATATAATCCAAACACATTCAGTTTTACAATTTGATCGATTTTAGATAGTTTTCAGATTTATTTTTAAACCAGACTGGATTTGAGACCATATTCTTGGTATTAAAAATCTATTATGTTTACTCACACAAGGTTTTTCTAAAATTACCCTTTCTTAACATTAAAATCTACACTTTCTCAACATTAAAATCTGAACTAATTTAATTTTTATATTTTAATTTACTATTCAAACTCAATTCTAGAAACGCATAAATTTTTACCTTATTCACTCACCAGATTTGTCTCTACCTTAATTGGATTCATATATGGTTGGATTACAATAGGGTCAATGTCAAATTCACAATTAGTTAAGTCAATATTTATGGTTGGGTAAATGATAAGTTTTATCCGACCCAACTCAACTCATGATTACCATGACAATAAGTACTTTTTTAATTGTGTGCATATTAATGAAATTCCTTTTATCCAAATAAGATAGTGCATTAATAAGACATTAGTCTAGTGGTGTAAGGTCTCACTCAACCCGAGTTAGCCCAAATGTTCGATTCCTACAAGAGACACTTGTTGAGATGAACAACCACACACCCCAAATGTAATTAGTTTCTTAGTGAGTGGGTGGATGAATAACTTTGAGCAATGTTATTAATATCGTATAGATCATCAAACTAGTTAGGATACTGATATAGTGATATATCGGTTCAATCGGTGATTCACTGATTAAACTGCATATCAGCAAAGTTAGACGTATATATATTTTATACTAGAATTAATATTGAAAAATCAATAAAGAAGACAATAACAACTTTTATTTATACAATTTGTTAAAACAAAACCACTTGATGATAGACCATATTTTAGAAGTATACAAATGTTTAATTGTGTGTTTGATATCCCATATCAACATTTTTGGTAAAAATATTAAAGAATAATTTTAGAAATATTAAAGAATAATTTTTGGTAAAAATATTAAAGAATAATTTAATATTAAAAATATTAAATTATTATAAAATCCTACGATAAAAAATATTATATTTTAATTTTAGAAAGAAATCCCAAAGGGCATATTCCATATAGAAGTGCTTTGCAATCCATTATACCACTCTGAAGGCACATTATATTTTAATTTGGGCAAATTACACTCACATCTCTTTAGTTTTAGTGAAATTACATAAACCATTTTTTCATTTTTTGTCCTTACACGAATTACCCCTACATCCTACATGAATCACCCATAGTTTTATAAATATATTACACTGACTATCCCTGCATGTTATAAAAGTGTAATATTTTAAACAAAAAACGTGTGGTGAATGTAATTAATTTAAACAAAATATTATATATTGTGTAATATTTCAAATAATACAAAAGTCGATGTTTGTTTATTATTTTTGTGTTATTACAAAATACATAAATAATTCCAAAGATATTTTTAAATAAATTTTATAATATTTTGTAACGAGCCAAATAATGAAGACGCACCGACTCTCATATTATTTGAATTTTTCTACATAATATACAATATTTTATTTAACTTAATTACACACTACACATTTTTTGTTTAAAATATTACATTTTTATATTATGCAGAGGTAGTCAGTGTAACATATGCACAAAATTAGGGTGGTTCGTGTAAGGACAAAAAATAGAGGGGTGATTTGTGTAATTTCACTAAAACTCATGGAAGGTAAGTCTAATTTATCATAGTAACGTATTGTTCTCACATGAATTGTTCTCACGTACTCCGATATAGTGACGTGTTACATAAGAAACAATTTGTTTGACCGAATTCCAAATACATTTATAAGTGGCGACGCGAGATTAGTGGTTGGTTCTTGTTTTTGTTATATATAATAATTTGTGACAACACAAGATTAGTGGTTCTTCTTTTTCATATATATTTGTAACAACACAACGCAACGCTACATATTCCTCTTTGCATCACATCCCCAACAACCTTCCCAGGTATTCTTCTTTCTCTATTCCATTCTTCTTTTACTTCAAAGTTTACTTTTTTATTCAAATCATATTCCTTTTTAGATCCTATGTTTTCTTCATTTTATTCCCCCAAATTAGGTTTCATCTTCAACTCCAAACACCCCTCTTTCAATTTTCATTTGTGTTCTTGGTGTTCTTGCACATGGAAATTCGTTATTTATTATAAATATATATGCTTCGAGCTTTCTCTGGGGAAAATCAACTATTCAGCCCTCAACTATTACTCATATCTGCCACTTTGTTGAGGGGCCAGTTTTAATCCCACCCAACCTCGTGGGACTAAGGCTTGGTCGTTGTTGTTATTGTTGAGGGACCAGTTTTGGCCTTTATTTAATTAAGTGCATGTTTGAATTTATGTGTGGAAATCATGCTGCCCAAGGCATGCACTCGACCATGATGAAACACACACTAGATCTCTTTCACCTTTGTTTTTGTTGCCTGTTCAAGTGATGTTGCATTTTCAGAAGTCTTATTATCATTATGGTAACTAGAGTACCTGTTATCGTCATTGTGTTTGCCTTGTCGTTTTCATTTTATTTTTCTGTTCGTTGATGTGCAGATTGTTAATTGGATCTTCATGAGTTCAACAACCACTGGAGCATACTTGGTTTCCTGTGATTCGGGAAACAAGAACAACGACCTCTTCTGCTGGATTTTGCTGTGCTTGCTGCCGAAATTCTTGGGAACACTATTTGCATACATCAACTTTCTCCTAGTTCACGCCATTGACAGGAATCCATCAGCGGTGGGGGTCTTCAGCTCACTTAACCTATAGTCTTTATTTAATTTGGCCATCAGCATATTTAGACCCCTTGGTTATTTAGTGGCAAAAGAAATGGTTTCTTCTCACTTTTCTGGTTTGACACCGGCTCGTATATACAAACCGTTACAAAATCAATTACTCATTCCCTCAAGTCTTACTAATACGGTAGACACAGATAACATCGAGCTGGATTTTAACGATGTTTTTGGCCCGGTCCCTGTTCTAACATCGGTAGAAGTGAATAGCGTCGATTCCTTTGCTGTTGAACCTGTAGAAGAGTCGAGTGAGCTGGTTTATGATGACCCAGAAGTCATTTTCACCCGCTCACATTCTCTTGTCGGTCCTTCTACTTGTGTTAGTCAATCGTTGAAGCTCAGCAAGCTCACCATACACGAGACCGAGGACTCATTGGAGCTTGTGGGGCATGTCACCGGTGAGACCACTAGTGAAGTAAAAAAATCTTCCTTTGAGAATGTTATCATTGAGGAATCTTTGATCAGTGGAGGTGGGAATCTCATGAAGATCCAGAGAGTTAGCATTGAAGATTTTGAGATTTTGAAGGTTGTGGGGCAGGGTGCATTTGCTAAGGTATATCAAGTGAGGAAAAAGGGTACTTCAGAAATATATGCTATGAAGGTTATGCGGAAAGACAAAATTATGGAGAAGAACCATGCTGAATACATGAATGCTGAGAGGGATATTCTGACAAAAATAGAGCATCCATATGTTGTACAACTCAGATACTCTTTTCAGGTATTTAAGAAAAAATTGTAATTGTAGTTTTATAGCTTTTGTATTTTCATGATCACCCGTAATATGTGGGTCTATCTTCTTTCTAAAAGAGGAAAGGTTGCAGTTAAAACATAAAAATTGAAGTTGAATAAAAGGCTTAAAATGATATGCCACTTTTGTTATTTCTTCCAACTTCAGTGTATGTGTCAAAATCATAAGGTATGACACCCAAAATCTAAATTTAAGGCATGATTTTGTTTTCATTACTATATATCCAAAATTGTGTTCTTTGTTATTAAAATGCTTCACATTGTTAATTAGTATAAAACTATGCGGCTCCAGTAATAGAAATTAAGATTGATGTGTTCTATATATTCTGTTTCAGACAAAATACCGATTGTATCTTGTACTGGATTTTGTAAATGGAGGTCATCTCTTCTTCCAACTTTATCACCAGGGCCTTTTCAGGTAATTTGGTCTTGGTATTTTTTTAGTTTCTTCCCTTTTTCTGTTTATAATTTAATGCATACATCTATGGTTCTATTCTTGCTTGGATTTTCAGAGAGGATCTAGCACGCATATATGCAGCTGAGATTGTTTCTGCAGTTTCCCATCTCCATTCAAATGGAATTATGCACAGGGATCTGAAACCTGAAAATATCCTAATGGACGTTGATGGCCATGTACTATCTCTTTCCTCCCTCATGGTTGTATAGAGGAGCTCGTTTGTTTGAGATTCTTTCTCAACAAAATCACCGTTTTTAAAAGAAAAAAAATCACTTATAAGATATTGATTTATGTTTATGTAAGATGTTTCAGTAATCAGCAGAATCTCAAAATAATCAGATTAAGTAGATTCTGACTATCATAAGTAGCTTTTCATGTAAAAGACTATTATTATTTTTACTAAGCACAATAGTTTTTTCTTGATTCCAAAATCTATAAAAAGAGAATTACCCTTTACAAAACCTATAAATCACCTTATTTTTCAAGCTTAAACAAACGGGCCAGTTACTGACTTGCATTCCTGCTTTATAAATGTTGTAACTGACCTGAGACTTATTTGTTAGGTTATGTTAACTGATTTTGGATTAGCCAAGTGTTTTAAAGAGAGTACAAGATCAAATTCCATGTGTGGAACGTTGGAGTACATGGCACCTGAAATTATTCTCGGCAAGGGCCATGATAAGGCTGCTGATTGGTGGAGTGTGGGCGTCCTTCTGTTTGAGATGCTTACTGGAAAGGTTTGCATATTTCTTCTTATAAATTTGTTTCTCAGACACGTTTTGTTGTGCAATATGCTTGTAAGTTGTAGTGACTTGGAACTGAGCAACTGCTATGTCCTTTTGGAGTCTCTAAATGATTGTTTTTGTTATTTCACTCCTCTGCAGCCGCCGTTCTGTGGTGGGAACCGTGAGAAAATTCAGCAGAAGATTGTTAAAGACAAGATGAAGATGCCGGCATTTTTGTCTAGCGAAGCACATTCTCTGTTAAAAGGGGTAGGAACTAGTTCACAAAGAAGAAAATTGCTTTGGTTATTGTAAATTCATAATGCACACATGTCATCATATACATAATTATTTGGCACAAAGAAGAAATTTCCTTCGATTATATCATAAAATTCATCCTAAGAACTTGTCATCATGTACAATTATTTGGCATATAGTAAGCTCGACATTACTTATCCATGTTCAAATACTTCCATCAATTTAGGCATACTAAGAAGATGATTCAATTGCTTTACATAGAGGGATCTGAGTAAAATAAGGGTTCTGTTAAGCATGATAGGATAGCTGATGTTTGTTTAAGATTCATAAGCGTGGACAAAACATGTTTAATTTTTTAGGTGCTTGTGATGGTGTTTTCCAAAATAAAACTTGTAATAGATGTTACACATTATGTTTTCATTGATGTATTGTTACACAATATCTTTTATCGGAGAGCTACACCACAAGCGCATGAAGTAATACACCCAAGTTTTGTTCCTTTAAGTTTTTGTCATCAAAATTTATCTTGAATTGCTGAAAGTGTTTTTGGTTCATCATAAAATATGTCAATTCCTTGATTCACATTTGATCTTGAACTTTCCTCTTATATTGTTTTTCTAGATAACAGAAGTTAAATAAAGGTATTTTTTGTGTATTACAGCTGCTACAGAAGGAGGCAACTAAGCGCTTAGGTAGTGGATCTAAGGGGATTGAGGAAATCAAAGGCCACAAGTGGTTCAAACCAATAAACTGGAAGAAGTTGGATGCAAGAGAAATCCAACCAAGCTTTAGGCCTGAAGTTGCTGGTATGCAGTGTGTTGCCAACTTTGATAAGCGTTGGACTGACATGCCGGTGGTGGACTCGCCGGCTGCTAGTCCAAATGGTGGAAACCCCTTCAAGGACTTCTCATATGTCAGACCTGCAGCCTCTTTTCTTCAAAGGAATAGCCCTGCTTGTTAGTCGGCCTTTGCATTGCCTGAAGGATTAAACATCACTTGTATCATTCTTGTGCTACTTCTTTGTGTCACTCCTAATTGGTGAGAAATTATTGAGTTATTAGATATTTAAATCAAATTTATTTTCTTGATCAGTCAGAGGGAGTGGCAGGGAACATAAGTAACATAGAAAGTGATGCATGCGACTTAGGGAAGTAGCACAAAAAATGGTAGATGTGATGTTATCTGATGCAGACGTTTCTACAATACTGTTTTTCTTCTCATTAGTCAGCGGCTCTTATTTAGATATTCTTCAACAGTGGTACACTGTCCTAGTTGTTTTTTTGAGAAAACCGAAGGTATATTGTCCTAGTTGTGTTTCTTTGGGTACACTGTCCTAGTTGTTGTTAGCAATAAACATTTTCTTGTGCCTGTAGTTGTGTGAACTTGGTAACTTATGAGTTCATGTGGCTTGCTGCTCTACCATTGCGTTGAGCTGACTTGCTAGAATTACTGATGCAAATAAATTGCTTTATTTAATACTAAGTTTTATGTACTAAGCATTTTTGTTTCCTTCCTTTGCTGTTGGTACTGTGCTTTATATTTTCCTGCTAGCGAATGCAAATTGTCCAAGATGTGTTGGTACGAGCTTGGAGTTTATACACTCTTCCTTCAATGTCATTGAAAAAAATGTCAAGTTTTTAATTGAAGTGTTACTGTATCACATTTTTAGTTAATAGATTAAGAACCATTATACATAACACTTACAATGCTTCCTTGATTATTTTACAAAATGGCACATGATACAAATGTGTATGCATATATTCTTAATGTGAGTATAGTGGCAAGCTTATATATTTAGATGGTGAGCTTGCATGACCATAATTACACTTTTGGCATGATATGTTGAATCCCTTATTTATCACTACATGCTTACATGTGATGTTTAGAGTTCATCATGGTAGAGTGTCTTCTCCAACACATTCTTTTTCTTACAACTCCAATTGCATTTGGAAGAGCACAAGGAGTTGAATAATTTCATCCTATAGGATTGAAGGGACACAATACTTGAGGTTGAAGTAGATTTTGGGAAAACAATTGCATAGCCATCATCCATGTTATCTGTTCCATCAGGAAACACTTGCCACAGAAGGCTTCCAGCACCACTCCCTCCTTTCCTTGTAGAGTTCAAGATTGTGTTGTACACAGTGCTTATAAGTGTGTCTCTATATGATGAATTGTATCCAGGATCTTTTGAAGAAACACCAAACTCAGTCAAAAGAACTGGCATATTAAGATGTTTTTCAGCATCCTCTATGTGTGCTTCCATCCATGATTTTATAAATGGGAGATGTGTATCAGAAATTTGTTGTGAAATCCTTCAATATGGGTAATAGATTGAGTTAGAAAATTGTGTGCATTATTAAGGCATGAAAGAATGCATTTTATGATAGACTAGACAAGTGTGCACATGATACGAATACTAATATGATGCCTAACTTTTGTGTTGTGTCTCTTCCATGGTTTGTGTAAGTCAATAAGTGTGTGTTTAGCATTATTTAAGAGCAAATGCTTATGACAAAATACATATTGAAGAAATAATATAATTTATAACATAGAGTAGACAAGTAAGCAGATGCATATGAATATGATACTTGTGATAAGGTCACATATTTGAAGAAAGCAATATCATTATGTACTAATAGACTTACCAAGAGTCTGCATACATGTGAACAGAAGCAAAGTCAATACCAAGAACCAGATGGTTCCTGATAAAGTCAGTTCCAACCTGTTGAGCATATGTATTTGGGTTAAACTGAACCCTTTGAGGTGTTGAGGGCCCATAGAATCCTTCAAGTCCAACCTCCACTAGATGTTTTGGATCAATTTTCTTCACATGGAATGCCATTTCTTGTATCCAATCCTACAATATTCAATTGAATGCACTATGTCATAACATATAGACTCACTTGATTGTACATTGTGATGTCATTAAAAGATTTTACAAACTGAATCATATATATATATATATACTTAACAGAAGTTTTGAAGAGGCAAACCTGTAACTTATCACCTGAGGGATCTGAGTTGCATCGAGGCTCATTCATGAGTTCCCATGCAAAAATTGTTGGATCTTCCTTGTAAGTGATATTTGTGAATGCATTGACTCTATTAAGAACCGTCTACAGAGTGAAAATAGTATTAGAAATCATGGTTTCTAGAGCATCTTCAAGTTTCAAGCATAGAATTATGTTGTGTTATATTATACATATGAAAGTACGCATAAGATTTAAAGGAACTTGCCTTAACATGGGCCTTGTAGTAGGTTCTAAGAGTTGGGTGTGAGAAGAAGTCATCATCAGAGGTTAAGTTATTAAGACCAGCTTCTTTGCCCCATTTCACATATTGTGTTTTTCCTCCATATGCCTCCCAGTTATTGCTCAATGATAATATTAGTCTTATCTTGTATTTCTTTGCTTCACTTACCACAAAGTCCAAGGCCTGTTACACCAACAACAATAAACAAATGATGGATTCCACCCTGCTATATATATAATAGTAATAATATATTAAAGAGAAGCAGTGAAAATAAGGAACACCTTGAAGACATTTTCATCATAAACAGAAGGAGATTTCTGTAGGGCCCTCCATTGGCCATCATTGAAAGCCCAAGTCCTACAAACTGTTAAACCCATTGAGGATGCTTGTTTGAACACATCAGTTACCTTCCCTTTTGTAGACTCATCAGCAGCAAATACCATTAGCCAATAAGTATTGAATCCATTGACATAGAAAGGTTGCCCATTCACCACAAATTGATTTCCACTCTTTTGTACCATTTCCCATTCATCTTCTTTCATTTCACTGTTTAAAACAGTAAGACATCAAATTAAACTACTACTTATACTGAGTGATACACACAACAATGAAGAAACACTAAATTTTAAGGGTCTTAATTGTAAGAGAAGTTATCATATAAGTGGATTTGTAATGCATACCCATAATTTGAGATAGAATTTAGTATATCATTTTGCCCTTCCTTGAGGTCTTCCTCAATCTTCATACTACTACCAAACGCTTTGGAACATAAAGTTTCAGTGAGAAACAGAAGAAAGATAAAATAAATAATTTGAACTCTAAATATCTCCATTGAGCTTGGTTCACCTAGCTATGCTGTTTTGGAGCACATTATATATATATATATATGTGTGTGTGTGTGAACATGTTAAGTTATTCTTCCATAGAAGAGTAGGGTGTAAGTGGAGATCATGTTTGTTCTCAAGCTTTAAAGCAAAGAAATGTTTATCTTCCAATGGATGTACATTAGAAGAGTGAAGGGTATGAGTAAAGTTACAAAATTTTCACCCCTTACTCACAAGGTAAGTTAAAGTGGGTTCCACAAACTAGACTATTGGTATACATAGATGGTTTGGAACTAGTAGTTATTATTGTTGTAGGAATCATGTTATATAATCTCAACATAAGGCTAGGGTTAGGCTTTGTCTGGGCTTGGGAATGAATTGAATTGGCAATTGGGTTAGGCTACGTGCTTCTCTCTTAATGCCTAATTCTTCTTTTAATCACTGTGTTTGTATTATCCTATGAATATCAAAGTAAATGATCTAAAATTATGCCAAAATCTATTCAAACCTGCATATGTGTGTTTATTGGTACACATAGCCGATCCTAAGCACTAATAAAAGACGAATGTTGTGTTAGATAATCTATAATAAAACACTTCAAGGTGCTCATAAATGATTTATGGGAAAGGTGATCATTTTGATGAAGTAGACCAAAGCTGATTTTGTTTTGGACTTACAGCTAATAAATGTAAATGTTCCCTTTTTGATGCAGTATGATTTCAAGGGCAGACATGAATGAAGTTTATGCTGACCTTGCAAGACCTGGTGGTTGGAATGGTTAATATTTCATTACCATAACTTTATTTGAAACTGAAAAAAAAAAACAATTTCTTTTGGATTTGGTTTAATCAGGAGTGAAATCAACAGATCCTGACATGTTTGAGGTGGGAAATGGAGGGATGAATATGTTGTTCACTTCAGTTTATGGGCTATTTCTAAGGTAATGTTTTTTTTATGTTCATAAATCACAAACAATGAATGCTTTTTATTTATTTATGAGAAAGCATTAGTACATTCTCCTTCTGTTTCCTATGCAAATTGATGTTTCCTCTTCTTCTGGGCTGTGACATTCGAAATATAACGAAAGAGACTAAAGAGATTGTCACTAAGTCAGTCTATAATTTATAGCAGTTCAATGTAACATGAAATTTAATGATTATCACTGTTATGTTAATGTTATTTGTCTTCCTATGCCAGATCCACTTGGTGTACAAGTTAAAAAAGTTAGGATGGAAGGTGATGTAGAGGTGAATTACTTTTGTTATATGCAACATTTGTCTTTTTTATTCTTTCTATGCTAGATCACCAGAAACACTTGATTATCACTATGTAATGTGTATATTTACTCTCCCCATATCCCACTAGGTCGTGCTTAGTTGTTATATTATGCGATAAAAATGATAATCATAACTCATAAGGATACATTTTTTGAACAGATTTGGGCAGGTCCTCTTTCAGGATACAGGGTCGTAGCAGTTGTAATGCTTAGTAGAGGCCCTTTGAGAAATAGCATTACAGCCAGTTGGGATGACATTGGCATTCCTCCAAAAAAGTGTTGTTGAAGCCAGAGATCTTTGGGAGGTACTATCATTATTAATCAAATAGTGTTATTCTGTAGGCATGCTATTCTGTAGGTATTAAATTCTGATAATGTAAAGTGGTAATGCATGCAGCATAAGACATTGAAGAGAAAATTGGTGGATAAATTGAGTGCAACTGTAGATCCACATGCGTGTAAAATGTATGTGTTGAAGCCAATAGCTTGAGTTCTGGAACACATTATTAGGATTGCACCTTTACTTTTTTGACCAAATAATCTTTAATAAAACTTATTCATACGTTACTACTAGACTAATGTAAGTGGAGCTTAGACAATTTGATTTTGTTTGGCAGAATTAACTTATAACTTTGTAGTAGTAAAAAAGTAAGAGCTGATATGGTAACCGATTGAATGAAAATTGTTTGATAACATTGTTATAAGGTAACTAACTAAGGTTTGGTTATTAACATTGAATGATAGTGAAGAGAGTGCAATTGGCTCAAACACGAGTTTATATATTGAACATTTAAGCTCCTATATATCTATCTATCTGGCTAGCTGTTGCACCAAAATCTCTTGGTGAAGGGTACCATGATATGATGTTTTTATCTATTATCTTCACAAACTCAAATTAGTACTACAAGTAGTTTGACTTTTTTTATGGTATAAATAACAGCAAAATAGTAAATATGTCTCAAAAGTGATCCTAGTACAGTCCAGTAACGATACCACCTTAATTTAATGTACTTCAACTACTTTACCTAATTAACAGTAAATATATCTTCATTTTAGTAAGCAACTTTATCTAATTATGCATGTATTAATGAAATGAAATAGGTACAATATTTAATGCTAACTTCTTTATGTTTTATCTCTCTACTCTTCCCAACTCCAATCACAACCCTTGATACCCGGGGATCTATCTTTTTTTACTCACTAAGCTACCCTTCTTCTTCTTCTTCTTCTTCATCATCATCATCATCTTCAGCTTCTCCTCTTTCCATAGTTTAAGGTGAAAAGCTTCCTTATTTTGACTCTCTTTTTATTTTTGCAAATACCCCAATTTCCTTTTTTTGATATGGGCACCATCAAAATCAGATCATTCCACCAATGAAGGGCTTGTTAAGCTATTACAATCCCAAGCAGTAACAACAAAGGGGTCTTTAGTGTGTGTTGTGTCATGAACAAAATCAGATATTTTCACCAAATTTAGTAACTTTCTTTGTTTTCCCTATCTGGGGTTTTTTGCTATTATAATCCCATACAATAACAAGAAAGGGGCTTTTGTAAGGTTGGACTTTGAGTGTGTCATGAGGAACAACAAAAACAACAACCTCAATTACTGTTTTTTTGTTACATCATTGTTTTGTGTGTTCTTGTTATCTATTGGGGTTGTCCTAGCTGCAGATTTTAAGCCAACAGATAAAATCTTATTGAGTTGTGGTGGTCCACCATCTAGCACTGATGCTGATGGAAGGGATTGGAACACTGATATTGGTTCCAAGTTTGAATCATCCTCTGCCGCTGGAAAAAACTCAACAACATCGCCGGCTGCCACTCAGGACCCTGCTGTCCCCGAGGTGCCATACATGACAGCCCGCGTGTTCTACTCACAGTTCACCTACTCGATCCCAGTGGCGTCTGGTTGGAAATTTCTCAGGCTGTACTTTTACCCGGCTTCATACGCTGGCCTCAATGCATCAAATGCTTTATTTGGTGTCACGGTGCAGCAATCATACACCCTGCTTAGGAATTTTAGCGTTGCGCAGACCACGCTGGCGTTGAATTATGCCTACATTGTGAAGGAGTATGCCATACATGTTGAGGGGGGAACATTGAATGTGACTTTTAGTCCATCTGCCAATGCATCCAATTCATATGCGTTTGTGAATGGGATTGAAGTGGTGTCTATGCCAGATATATATACTTCTAGTGATGGTACTATGATTGTTGGTACAAATACTCCTTTTACTATTGACAACAGCACCACACTTGAGAATGTTTACAGGTTAAATGTTGGTGGGAATGATATCTCGCCATCTCATGATACTGGTCTTTTCAGGTCATGGTCAGATGACATGCCTTACCTCTTTGGTGCTGCATTTGGAGTTACTGAGCCTGCCGATCCATCTGTGAAGATTGAGTACCCTCCGAGCACACCAAGTTATATAGCACCAAATGATGTGTACACTACAGCCAGATCAATGGGCCCAAACCCCCAAATCAACTTGAATTACAACCTGACTTGGCTTTTCAGGATTGATTCAGGGTTTTCATATCTTGTGAGACTCCACTTTTGTGAGGGATCGACGAATATTACCAAGATCAATCAGAGGGTGTTTGATATATTCCTCAATAATCAAACTGCTGAGCCCGGTGGTGCTGATGTTATTGCTTGGGCAAAGGACTCAGGGCTTTCACATTCAAATGGAGTTCCGGTACACAAAGATTATGTTGTATTTGTTCCTAATGGAGAGCCACGGCAGGATTTGTGGCTTGCATTGAATCCAGATCAAGCTTCAAAGCCACAGTACTATGATGCAATCTTAAATGGAGTGGAGATATTCAAGGTTAATGATTCTACTGGTAGTCTTGCTGGGACAAATCCTGTTCCTCCTCCTTTGCAAGAAAAAATTGACCCTTCATTTGCTCGGTCGCATCCTCATGCTAAATCAAAGAGTCGGACAGGAGTGATTGCTGGAGTTATCGGTGGAGGAGTTGTTTTGCTACTTGTTGTTGGACTATTTGTGTTTGCACGTTGCCGTAGGCACAGAAAGGAGTCTAGTGCAAGTGAGGGTCCATCTGGCTGGCTTCCACTTTCTCTCTATGGCAATTCACACTCTGCAGGTTCTGCCAAGACAAACACAACAGGAAGTTATGCATCTTCGCTCCCTTCAAACCTTTGCCGACACTTCTCATTTGCTGAAATCAAGGCTGCCACAAAAAACTTTGATGATGCTCTAATTCTCGGGGTGGGAGGATTCGGTAAGGTTTACAAAGGTGAAGTCGATGGTGGAACAACAAAAGTTGCAATTAAGCGTGGGAATCCGCTATCTGACCAAGGGGTGCATGAGTTCCAAACTGAGATTGAAATGCTCTCAAAGCTTCGCCACCGTCACCTTGTTTCACTGATCGGCTACTGTGAAGAGAACACTGAGATGATTCTTGTTTATGATTACATGGCCTATGGAACACTCAGGGAGCATCTATACAAGACTCAGAAACCACCACTGCCATGGAAACAAAGGCTTGAGATATGCATTGGAGCCGCTCGTGGTTTGCATTATCTACACACTGGTGCTAAACACACTATCATCCACCGGGACGTGAAGACAACAAACATTTTACTGGATGAGAAGTGGGTGGCTAAGGTTTCTGATTTCGGATTGTCCAAAACAGGTCCAACATTGGATAACACACATGTGAGTACTGTGGTGAAGGGTAGTTTCGGATACTTGGATCCTGAATACTTCAGGAGGCAGCAACTTACTGACAAGTCTGATGTTTACTCATTTGGTGTGGTTCTGTTTGAGATATTGTGTGCTCGTCCAGCTTTGAATCCAACACTTGCTAAGGAGCAAGTGAGTCTAGCTGAGTGGGCACCGCATTGTTATAAAAAGGGTATTCTTGATCAAATCATGGATCCTTACCTGAAGGGCAAGATAGTGCCAGAGTGCTTTAAGAAATTTGCTGAGACTGCAATGAAGTGTGTGTCTGACCAAGGAATAGAGAGGCCTTCCATGGGTGATGTGTTGTGGAATCTTGAGTTTGCATTGCAGCTTCAAGAAAGTGCTGAGGAGAGTGACAAGGATTTTGATGGGAAAATGATGCTGAATGAAGAGGAGCCATTGTTTAGTGGTGATGATTGTAAAGGGAAGGACATTGATGCAAGTAATGTGAGTGATTCTAGAAGCAGTGGTATGAGTATGAGCATTGGTGGTAGAAGCTTGGCAAGTGAAGACTCTGATGGATTAACACCTAGTGCTGTGTTTTCTCAGATCATGAATCCAAAAGGCCGTTAATTTCATTTACTAATTATATTTTTCCTTGTTAATTACTGAATCAGAGTAAATTTGTATGCTACAACGTTATTCATTTTTCTAGTACTGTTGTAAGATTAATATACAAGTTGTCAACTAGAAAGTGGAAATATCTATCCTTTTTTCTTATTTATTACAATTTTCCTACAACATGCAATCTATTTTCAGCTGTTAATTACTGAATCAGATCAAATTTGATATTTAGAATGTTATTATTCCTTTGTTTTCTTGTTTCTGATTTATTATGATTCAACTCATGTAAGTTGCAAAATGTTAGTATGTTACATATTGGAATGAGTTTAGTTGTTTACTGTTAAAGGGGAGGTGGGAAACTCTGTAGGGATTTTCTATCTATACAATGAGGTTACTATGTGTTTATTGTGCCCACAAATAGTCAACCAACATATTTCTTATGTATGTGTCCTAGATAATGTTGATGACTCATGTTGTTTATAAATGTGTATTTTCTTATGTTTGAGAATAAGAGAATGCCATCCTTCCTAAATTCAATCATATATTATGGATATAATTTAGTCTATAAAATCATAATATAAAATATAAAATATAATATTGAATACATGAGGATAACGTGTGAAAGAGTTAGAGAGAGTAGTAGTGACATACAACTTTTGGTTGGTTGACTTGATGAATATAAAAAATGCTAAAGAAGGAACTTGGACTACTTCTAATTTTTAAAATACATATTTGACAAAACAATGTGTTCTACTATGCCAACAATGTAGAAGATCTTCTGAAATCAACTTCTCCTTCAATTCAGAAAACAACAAGATGTATCTACCAAATGAAATCAATTGAACCTCTAATATTATATATACTTAAGAAACTTAACCCATCTACCAAATGAATTTGGCCTTATTGATATACATCACTTAACATATTAAGATCTGACTTAATCTCATTCTATCATTCTTTTATCTACATGGCAACTCCAAAGTTAAAATTGACACAATGACCCAAAATTGAAGAGTTTAGAGTAAAGACATATTTGTATGTATTAATTTAGTCCTTGAAAATTCTCAGTTTTGGATCAAATTAATCATTTTTAGACTAAAATCCTATTCTTGAACAACAAAGCACAAATTTGTTTTTTTTTTTTATAATTTCAAAACAAGCTTGTTTGACTACAGCCACATGAAGTGGAATGGGAGACATGGAGAAGAAACACCACAACAACCAACCAAACATTAGAAACTTATATTTACATTTAAAAAAATGAAAGACACTCATTCACTGAAAAAAGACCCAAGATCACAAAAGTTATGACTTGTGAAAGAAGAAATCACTGATGTAGCTATTGATGATCATGCTGAGGAATTAAATCATTAACTGAAGCAAGCTTCTTCTGCAGCTCAGGCTTGTTGGCTCCTACAAGTTTATCAATTTCTTTTCCATCTTTAAGAAAGAAGAAAGTTGGTGTGGCTTTTATGTCCCATGAAGTACTGAAGTCCTGCCAACACAAAAAAAACAAAACATGTTCAATACAGTATGAGACAATAACTTACACTTATATAAATAAGGGGGATGTTAGTTAAACTAGTCTCTTATACTAAAGTTCGATTTCAAAATAATAGTATGAAACAATAACTTGAATACTTACAGCTAGTTCATCCACATCAACTAATAAGAACATAAAAGATGTGTATTTCTCAGACAACTCGCTATACAATGGTGCAATCATCTTGCATGGACCACACCATGTTGCAGTGAAATTTGCAACCACCTGTTCAACATGGACCATTAGTATTGCATACATAGAAAAATAAATCATACATTCATATGAAGTATATGGAAAGTCTGCAAGCAATTAAATTTTTATATGGAATCTACAAAGTTCAAACATTAGATGGCTTGTTCTTGACCTTAAATTATAGTTTGCACTAAGGTAGTGTTTGTTAGCTGACATGATTTAATGGGATGCATGGATAAGTTTCATTCCTATGTTTGGTTGATATAAAACATTCATAGGAATATGATTGATTTTCCAAAAATACCCTTCCCCGGAAACAAATTCATGAGACATACCCTAGTTGGAAACAAATTCATGAGACATACCCTATAGTTGATTTAATGACTTGTTGGTTCCTACAAGATATTATTTCAATACTTAGTTGGAAACAAATTATACACTAATACTAGAGTGGCAAGAGTAAAATCATGGCAAATGGGACTAATTGTCCTTTCCAAGGTTCACGATTAAATCACAGGACATTGATATGACGTACATCAATATTGGGAATATCAAATTATATCCTTAGGATGTTTTTGATGCAAGGATAGCACTTGGCAATTTAAGTGCACTCGACAAAAAGTATGACTTATGAGTTGTCCCATGACGAGGGAACAGCAAACAAGGGACAGAAAACTGTGTTGAGTTGTCCTTAATTTTTTAGCAAATCAAGCACACTGTTGGTCTTACTATTAACATGGTAAACCTAACATGAAATCAATGAGATATCCTGATTCTGAACCATGCTTCCAAAAAAAATATTACAACTCATGATAATCACCAAACTTGAAATGAGATAGCAGCCATAGATTAGCTTTCAAAATACAATTGGAACAGAATCCAAAAAAGTAGCATAGTAATAAACTAAAGCACTAGAAATTAGCTAAAGTACATATTATGAACCTCAAATATAGAATGTTTTTCTCAAAGTTATACCATCTAATTTCCAAAAAAACGGTTAGAGAAACTCTGCTACCGAGCATTTAAAATACCTATGGATTCATGTCACCAACGACATTCTCACACTCATACACTGTGAATTAGAGTGAACTACTAATAGTTCAGCCAAACAACACAACATAGTAATAAGTCCTTTAAGTAACATTAGTGTGACTGTCCTAAAGATCAAATAAGAGGGGAAAGCTTACAATTTTCCCATCCCTCTTTGCTTCTTCAGACTTTTCATCCCAGGCTTCTTTGGTGGTAATAAGTTTCACATTACCCGCAGCAAACTCCACATGATAGTCAGAATCACTATCCTTAGATTGAGACTACATGCATTAAAAACATGAAACTTCTCTGTCAGTTGAATCAAAACATAAGAATAAGAGGGCATTTGAAAGGTAAGCCTATAAGAATTGCTCATTTCAATAAAATTATCAGAGAAGCTTATGACCTTCACATAAGCTCTTTTTAGTTTATTTCAACAAGTTCCTTTTAGTTTATTTTATTAAGTTTGTTAGAGAAACTTCTGAAAATAAGCTCTCGTTTCAAAGAAGCATATTGAATTAGCACTCCATTAAGTTGTTTACAAAAACACACCCCTTAAGAACAAAGTGAAAATAAAAATAAGAAGGAAAACTCTGTAACAGGATCCTTATAACCTCATAAACTAACAACAACAAAACACACAAACACAAATCTGAATAATCTCATTGAGTATCTAATTATGATCACCTTATTTAAGCAGTTCCCCATTGAATTGTTCGGAAGTCACAAACTTGTAAAATATAACAACCCGAGGCCTGAAAGCGGGGAAAAGACAATTAATCTCAGAAGAACAAATTTCTCTTAGTAAGGCAGAATAAAATAAACAAGTACATAAAACAATAGCTTAGTTAATGCAAACATGCAAAACTTGATTAACGGGCTAATGAGCCTTCAAATTACACCATGACCACACAAGGAAAGTAAAATATAAACAACATAAGAAAATATACACTTCCATAAATGTTCACTTTGATAAAAAACTCGTATTTCTGAAAATGAAATCATAAGCAAATCTGGTGTTGCCACCCACAATGCAAAAATAGTTTGCTACAGATGCAAAAATCACACATGGTTTAATACATTAATTCTCAAATTTGCATCCACTCCCTACCAAAAGTGCCACAAGTTCCCAAAATGCAAAAAGCAACAAGCAAACTAAATTGGTCAGAAAAATTCTCTGGCTGTTGAGAAGAAAAAAGGAAATAGTGTTGTTCAAAAGTAGTAGTTTCTGGAATCAGCTTGTGCTTGTAAATTTGTAATTACACAATTTATATATCTGGAATATAAAGCTGTCACCTTTCAAGCAAATAAAAGAAACCCATGATAATAAATTTAGAAAGAAAATGAATTGAAAGGAAAAAAGGAAATAGTGGTGAATTAGAAAAAGGAAGTCTTGAAGTGAATTACCTCCAAAAATGGATTCTGAGAGCTTAATTAGTTGAAGAAGAGAGAAGAATAGAACACCCAAGTTTCAGATAAGGAGCAAAATAGGGTTATGTTGTCTCTTTATTTTAATTTGAAAGAGTAGAGAGAAAAAGAAAGCAACCAGCTCTGAATTCAGACAATAACAACCTTTGTTTTGGTTCGTACTTATAAACTAACACAACACAACAGTGACAACTATATAACCTTAATAAGACTAGTCTTTCTTCTTTATTTTACAACTCAATACAGGAATAAAATAATAGAGACATATATATTAAAAAAAATCATTATTTTTAGTGAAATATGTTGGATGTGTTTTTGACCAATTGGAATATTTATTTTATTGCTTGGTTAGTTAATTAATTGATTAAAGACAAGTAATTAGTTGTTAAGATAGCACCAACTTTGTCTCTCACCATTCCCATGTTTTTTTCTTTCTGTAACAATTTTGAAGAAAATTACTGAGTCATGGAAATAGTGGTGTTAGCATTGGCCTCATAATTGATGTATCTCAATCTAACAAACCAAGTTACCTTCAAATGATGATGAAGGTATAATATAAGTTCCTCATTCCTCAACCTCAACTAATTATTTGTTTAAATAGAAAACATGAAGACATGGATTAATTAAGAATCTATTTTATTAGAATTAAAGTGTGGGCCAAAACAATTAAAGAATAGTAAAAAACTACAAAGTGCTTCCCACGTCTGATCATAAATATATAAAGAAGTTAAGACTTATATATATTTGTTGAGAAAGAAGAGTGATAGGGTGAAGTGGAAATATAATGAGAGATGAGTCCCACACTCATTTATATATTATTTGTTGAGACTCTAAAAATAACATAACATTTAGGTACAACACCATTGTTAAGACAGCGATGACGGGGCCCAAGGTAGAATAAATTGATTCAGTAATGATAGTGATACACTAACACACTATTTTGTATGTAACAGTAACACCCACTTCAATATATTTTTTATTGTTTACTGGGGTGGAGTTATATCAGATTCGCTAAATAAGTAATGAAATTTTAACACATTTACAGAATGAGTTATTTTTAAGGTTAAACAAACATGCACTAAGATCAGAGTTTCTGTTTTATTGTTGATGGAATATAAGGAGATAACTAAATTCCATCTTATTTTTTCCTTTGTTTTCTTTTGTACATGCATGACCACTTGACGAGTATCATGATTACTCATTCATCATGTTCATATGTGTCTGATTGTATACAAATTAATGATATTTATTTGATCTAAAATATTATTAATTCTCTAATTTTTCATTATATATACATATTAATAAAATATACACATATATATCATTCCATACGTGGTGACCATCTATTCTTTGAATGCCCCTTCTCAAACAGTAAAAAAGTAAGTTGCAAAGGAAAAATTAATGCAAACAAAATGGGTACATGGAGAAGTAATGAAAGGGAGGAGAATAGGTTTGGGGTCAAATATCCACTTCAACAGTCTTTATTCCTTGTTTCCCATGTCAAGTTTTGAACAACAGAGAGATAATATAATCACAAGCACTATAAATGCCATCCTTTCTCCAGTCTCAAACCTTTAGTTATCAGAACCAGATTGCAGGCTGAAAAAGCTCTACCACTTTCTAATAATCTGCCAAGCATAGAATGTTTGTCTTGGTCATGTCATGTCCCATAATCTTCACAGTTGAATATATGTACACTTAAATATGAAAAAATCTTTATCATTGAAAAGTATAACATATACATGTATTTTCTAATGCCATTTTCCTAGCTGACAAATAAAAAATTTAAGGTAACTTAACTAGAAACTTCACTATCTTTGCTTTCTCTTCTTTGAACCCTTGCCACTAGAGAAAAATCCTGCAATATACCGTGAATTGGCAATTTCCCGAGGTATAGCTGCTCCACCAGATTTTAAAACATCAACTAACTCTGCTAAGACATTCTTATTCTCCCCATTTACAAAAACTATGGATTGACCTTCATCTCCCATTCTAGAAGCCCTGCCAATCTGGTGTACATACTCCTTAATGGAATTAGGCATGTCAAATACAATTACCTGCCGAACACCCAACAGATCAACCCCCCTACTCAAAACTCCAGTGGCCACTACCACAGGGATATCACCCACTAAAAAGGACTGCATTGTTTCTCTCCTTTCCGTCATAGACTTCTCCCCATGAATAGAACTCGCCTTAATTCCAGTTGCAACGGTAATCGCATTTGCCAGGAGATCAGCCCCGAGTCTGGAGCTGACATATACCACGACAGGTGGCTTAAAATGTTGCTTGCTAGCCAAAATATCAAACAGCTTCTGCTTCTTTTGCTTTGACTCAACCCAAATAGCTATTTGTTTCACTGCCTTATTTGGCCTGTTTGGTTCCCCAACAGAGATAACAACTGTACCTTTTGCAAGAGAGTTAGTCATCTTCTCTATATCATTAGACATTGTAGCAGAATACATCAAGACCTGTGGTTGTGACAGAGACGTATATATCTGCATGACCTGATCTCGGAAACCCCTTTGCAGCATGCAGTCCACCTCATCCACTACAAAAGTCATGACATCATCTAATTCGATCTCATGCTTCATTAAAAGATCAATAAGCCTTCCCGGGGTACCCACGATCAACTCCACTCCTTGCTGAATGCGGTAGAGTTGTCCAGCCATGGCGTAACCACCAACCACAAGTGCAGTTTTAAAAGGCAACCCCTTTCCGAGCAATTTAGCATGCTCTTCAACCTGTATACAAAGTTCCCTGGTAGGTGTTAACACCAGAGCTAAAGGCTTCTTCTTATCATCTGAAGCAAATGCAAGACGACGAGTTACACAACGGGAAACTATGGGAATAAGAAAAGAAGCAGACTTTCCAGATCCCGTATCAGCCAATACAAGCAAGTTGTTTTTGGGTGTCAAAGCAGCAGGAATAGCTTGCATCTGGATAGGTGTAGGCATATCATATCCTGCCTCTTGTATATTGTGAAGGAGTGTGTCATGGATGTGACAAGAAGTGAATGACAAAATTGGTGCAGGCATATCATCATCACCACCCTTCACATGAATGTCAAGTTTCTTTCTAAGCAAATCAGCTTGATCCTTAACTAAAGATCGAGTTCGTAATTCATAATGATCATTATTATTAGGTCTAACATAAAAGCATTCATCAGATGCAGGTAGCATTTTAGGTGGAGATGTGGCAATTGTACGAAGTAGTGATTGTTTACAATCCAAACTGCAAACATCATCATCGGTTTCATCACAAATATACTCACCATATCGTCCACATATAATACATTTGGGCTCACCTGGAAAAGCCAATCTTTGATCCCTAGAACTCAATTTCACAACATCATTTCCACCATCTAAAATTAAAAATTGGGGAATTAGTTCAATTGGATTAAACACCCATGAATAAAAAAGAGAGGTGTGAAACATGGTATGTGAAGTTTATGATAAGTAAGAAATAGAAGAAATGAATAGAATAACGTTGATGGAATTACCAGTAGCAGTAGGAGCATCATCTTTATTGGTGTGAAAACCAGCCATAAGAAGAAGAGGGGTTAGGGTTTTGAAAAACAGAAATTGAAATAGGAACCTTCAAATTTGAGAGAGATAAATAAAGTTTGATTGTACTCAAGTGTCACTAGGATACAATTATTTACCTTCAAATAAGGATTTATTTGTTTCCTCTTAATATTTTAAAATATAATGTTTTTAAACCTATTTTCTTAGGTGCGTTCTAACCTGCGAACTGCAGGTTAGTTCGCTTATATGGATGAAATTATTAGATTACCTGTTACCTTGCAGTGACCTTTCAGAAGTCAGTTTGGTGGGGGAAAACTTCTGTACAGAAGTCGGTTTGGGGAAAACCGACTTCCTATGAGAAGTCGGTTTGGGGAAAAATTTGTTGTAATCGATTACTGTTATAGTGTAATCGATTACATACTAAAAAATGCACAGATCTGATGCCTTTAATATGTGGTAATCGATTACTAGAATAGTGTAATCGATTACTGTTATATTGTAATCGATTACTGTTATATTGTAATCGATTACATAATACAAAATGCACAGATCTGATGCCTTTAATATGTTGTAATCGATTACTAAAATAGTGTAATAGAATACTGTTATATTGTAATCGATTACATAATACAAAATGCACAGATCTGATGCCTTTAATATGTTGTAATCGATTACTAAAATAGTGTAATCGATTACTACTATAATGTAATCGATTACTACTATGATGTAATCGATTACTACTATGATGTAATCGATTACTACTATGATGTAATCGATTACAACTATGATGTAATCGATTACAACTATGATGTAATCGATTACAACAACCTACAAAAGTCGGTTTGGGCCCGTGTAACTTATCAACAGAAGTCGGTCTGGCCCAAACCGACTTCTCACCTATGTTACCAAGGCCCAAACCGACTTTAGCCAAATATCTACCGGTACCCAGTAACATATCCAACGGCTCAAATGATTTAAATAAAATCCAACGGCTATAAAAATAGTTCGCTTGGAAGCGAACTAACCTGCAGTTCGCAGGTTAGAACGCACCATTTTCTTATGTTATACTATTTTGTTAGGGATATAAGATTTTGAATCAAAAGAAGGAAAGGGAAATAATAGTATTTTGTTAAGGTTTTGATTGGATCAAAGCTGATGTTGTAGTAAGTAGTTGAAGGTAGAAAATAAGGCTTGAATAGAACATGGCAATGAAATGAAGACAAAACATAATTCCTTTGAAGTAAGTGTCACATCTTCTCTATTACACATGTTTCATACCTAACATAGTACCCATTAATCTTATTCACGTGAGAAATACGTGTTATATTACACTTACTAATTACATGCATTGCTACCATTTTTCTAATAAGCTAAAAAGTAGAAGGTGAATGGATGAATCTAACTCTAACATATACTAGTAATGCATCTGATACTTTGTTCAGATTATAACTCCTGCTATTATGGTACTCACATTTTCTGCTTCCACCAATCGTAAAGTAAACAAAAGAACAAAGAAAGAGATGCTCTTATATAAAAGAAAATTGGAACACTTTAAGCCTCACTTCTATGCTCACATTCTCAACTATAAAAATGTCAAAATGAAAAATAATGTTGCAACAACAAGAAGCAGTGAACAAAATGGCAGTGATTGGAAAGAGATTTGGAGATGAGAGGAGCACATTGTTAGATGAGTTTGAGAGAATGTCATTTGAGGCACATGCAGCACAGCTTAGCAGAGCCATGCTAGGGAGGAGCCTTTCAGAACCACCTGCATTACCAAGGTCACAATCACAACTCATTTGCATGGCTCCAATACCTATGGTGACTCAAGTGATGATGATGCAAGGGCGGCCGCATAGTCGTAGCCGCCACTCAGGATTTCACAAGTTTATCAAGAAATTGGTGAAACCTATTCTTGGAATGAAGAGAGGAACAAGAAAACAAGTGCCAGATAAGGATCCGCCCTTTTGCAAGGCCTTCAGCAAATCACTACGGTTCTAACCTTTCATCAATGCCAAATTATTATTATCATTTAAACCAAACTACAAAATTTGCTATTAAGTTATATTTCAATTTTAAGTTATTCATGTAACTTCTTTTTCCATTTTCATCCTATTCAATAAATTCTTCCTCACGGCTATCTCTAATTCTCAATCAAAATTGTCATTGAGTTCAGAATCCCCTCCCATTCAGTGAGCAAAATGCTCATATAATGGGATAGCTATTTTAACCCAGTCACCGACCTTGGCACTATCTACAAAAGATTTATAAAAGGGTGGAAGAACCACATTTTATCTCCTATAAACTGGTGTTGAATCACACAGAAAAATTAATAATGAAATACAAAATGAAAATTACAGACAATCAAAATCCTTCAACACTAGGCCTCCTAGAGGCTGAAGATGATGACTTTCTGCTTTCTTGCCTATCAAACTCTTTCAAACAAGCTCTTGGAGGCAGGACTATAGGCACTCCTGACCATCTTGGTGGCGAAACAGAAAGTAGTGTTCCCGATGATGGCGGCGATGGAGAGAAACTCGACCTAGGTACAGGGAAGATGATACCGTTAAGACTTGGTGATCTCCACATATGTTTTCCAGATATTGCTGCTGGCTCCTGCAACGGGAACCGACATGAGTACTTGACATCTTGGATCATCTTGAGATGCTTAACAACAGTTCTCATGGTAGGCCTTTCTGATGGCTCCTTTTGAAGACATCTTTGTGCAATGTCAGCTATTGTTCTTGCCGCCTTGGCTGGAAAGCGACCTTTAAGTTGATGGTCCATGATCAAAGACAGCCGATATTCATCGGCTAGGAAAGGCCTGCTCCACTTGACTAAGTTCCTCTCTTCCTTGGGGTGACGGCTATCGAGATTCTTTCTTCCGGTAAGTAGCTCCAGAAGAAAAATTCCGAAACTCCATACGTTGCTCTTCGGAGTAAGCATCCCTTTTTCCAGTGTCTCGATTGATAGGTTTCCGACAGCCTGAACAATAAATAATCCATTAACCGGTACAAAGATAAGGTAGAGAGAATTAGCTGAATATACTAGACACTAACTGAATATTAACAAAAATTTACACCAAAGAACATACAGAAGAACTGCTTGAAATCTCTTCATTGGGAATATGTCCGGCACAACCATATCCTGAAAGCTTTGCACTGAAATCTTTGTCAATTTGTATGTTGGCTGTTGAAAACTCATTATACATTGCCTGCAGAGATAAAAAGGCATATCATCAAAGATAAAAATGAAACAATAAATTGAATTCCGATGTACTAAAGGAAACAGAACACATCTAATCATGAAGCACCTTAGAAATTGTTTAATCCATATTATGTAAAACAAAATAACTCAGGTACTATATAGTGAGGCTATTGGCACTCCTAGATGCCTATTCACACTCCTATTTGACCAATCATGATTTAGTAAAATTAAAAACTAAATCTGTAATTGGTTAATAAGGAGTATGGGTAGACACTTTGGAGTGCCAATAGCCCCACCCAGTACTATATAGCACTCACTTGATGGGATCTAAACTCCAAAAAAGGCAGACATGACATGACACAATCGCTAGAGTATTCTTCAATTCAGTACACTATAGTGTTACATCAATTACCTGAAAAGGCCCTTCTTCATGCAAGAAAGTAAGACCTTTTGCAGCACACATAGCAATTTTCATTCTTGTATTCCAATCAATTGACGGGCCATCAGATCTCCCATACAACAAGCGGTCCAAGCTTCCATGGTATAGCCTTTCATACACCAACAATCTCTGCTCTGAACCATCGCGTGCATGAAATCCTAGCAATTTACAGAGGTTTGGATGTTGCAAAGATGCAAGAGTATTAACCTCATTCATAAATTCCTTCAACCCCTGAAGAAGACAGATAAATTTAGACCACTTCAGAAAGGCCACAGATACATACTACTGTTACTTTTAAAATATCACAGAAACTCACACAAGGCGAACAATAACAAAATATTATGATTCACACAGCAACTATGCGACCCATAACAGTTTTTAGCATGAGAATTCATGATGATTTGACAACATATTCAAAACACTTCGATTCCGGTCCTAATTCTTCTTCTGCATGTACCAGCGAATTCAACACAAAGCTTATAAGGCTTTCATATAACACTTCTCTCACATGACACAATTACCTAAAACATTGAAAGTAAACCATTCTAGGGATCATAAGGTGAATATATTTATAAATTGATGAGGCATTGCTTCTTTATATTTGATAAGTGCCCACTCTTAACATGACCACTCAGAAATTACTATGAATGAGGATACCAAAAAATGAAATGAAAGTAACGTAGAATGGGGGAAAATGTACCTGAGTTGATGGGTGAAGGCGTGTGACAGTCGCTTCAAACCTCTTTGAACTTGAAACATCGTCACCAAAGGAAGCTTTATATATGGTAGAAGAAAGACATTCCGACATGCATCGATCTGAAGAGAAATTAAGGCAAGCAACAGCTATTTCGTCATACTGAAAGTTCCGAAGTGAACCTGTAGGTGGAAGCGGCAAAGTTCCGGAAGCAGATAGAGGACCACCGGCTGCCACAGACTTAAAGCTGCCCATAGCCTTCAAAGCCGCACCACCCTGAGGTGAAGGAAGGGGTAGAGGATGTGGAGTAGACGACTGTTGCTCCTTCATCGCCCCGGTTCGGTGTTTTGGCTCTTCTTGTTCCTCATACTCAAATGAGGCCAATGCATTTTGTTCTGCTGCATCAAGAGTTGATGGAGCAGATAATGCTCGTGCTCTATTGTTATTGATTTTTTTAACAGTTTGAATTGGTTTCACTTTGGTCCTAAAACTAGGAGGTGCAGATTGGAGTGATCGAGTATGAGTCTGAGGTTTAGGCAGCACCGTTGGTACATTGTCATTATGGCTTATGCGTTTTCCATACGCAATTTGATCAGACTTTTTCTTCTTGCTCTTCAATACAGTGAAGCACCCCATTCTTTGTATGGTCCTTGGTTGCTGTGTATAACTGTAGTATATGTCTGCAAAGTCAAAATAAAAGGAACATAATTAAAAATATATTTCAAAACAAACTTAGTATAGTTCAACAAGCAAAAGTTGAACAACCCACAAGAAAAAATAAAGCTAAAATAATGCACTTCCAACGACATGGTTTGACACCTAATTTGGATTCACATTTAGGTAAGGCGCACATTTGGTAGTGTCAAGTCCTGTTTGAAATGGAAAAAGAAAACGGAACAGGGGGAAATGGTGAAGCATTTGTTTCCTTTTCTTCAATGTTTCATCAAATAATTTTTCTGAATTCTCATTATCTCTAGTTAGCACATGTTGAAAGCAATAAAACATATACAACCTCCCATTTCTACTCATTTTCGAATGGTAAACACTACAAGGAATTAAGAATCAATCATTTGATACCCTAATGAATCCAATTTCCAACTTGTGTCTATCACACTCAATTTAATTTAATTTAAAAATAAAATAAAACTCCTTCCCATCTAAGTTTCTAATTTCAATAACTCATATAACAAAATATTTATTTATTTTTTATTTTTAAATTAAATGAGAATTTTTTTTTACAAATGAACCTTACTACCCACTTGCTGCAAACTTATCAATAGCTTAAACAGTAGCCCTGAGACTTCATCTATTTAGCCATATCAGAAGCAATTCAGGTCAATAATAATATCTAACAAAATTTACATAAACCCATATTTCAAGGTTAAACCAAAATGATATTTTCCACGCCAAAGCAACAATTTTCCAAACAAGTTTTTTTTTTAACAGACTGGGGAATAGATCAGGGTAACAAACAAATCCTAAATTGGAATAAAACAGCAGAAAAACCGAAATGAACAACCTAGTTTGCATAAAAAAATGTTCAAATTAGAGGAATCGAAAGGAAATAAAGAGAATATATCGCACCTGTTGAAGAAATTGGAGGTCATGCAACTTGAAAGTGAAGCGATTTTCAAACAACGAAATGGGTAAAGATTGAAACTTTATGATTCAACAAGAAAAGCCCCTTCAGGAGTGAAAGAAAGCAGATTAGAAAAAGGGTAAGAGAAGATGTTTTAGAGAAAATGAAGAGAGAGAAGTGAAGAATGAGTAATAAATATGTTAGAATTAGAAGAATTTAGCAGTGGTGAAACCCAGATTTGATGAAGTGATTAAAGTAATAATAAAAAACTCTTTGTAGGTTTTAATTGTTTAATAAGTTTGATTTTTGAACAGACATCATAATATTGGACTTTGAATGGCCAGCTCTAATTATGGAGTTTTGAATGTTGACTTTCCCTTTATAATAAAAATAGAAAATCTTATATTTCAATTCTTTGATATTTCATTTGTGATGTGTAGGATGAGTAGTGGATAAGTATTACCCTTGTCCAGACAAGAGATGATGAATGAGAAACATTGACAAGAGATGAATGAGAAACATTGACAAGAGATGATGAATGAGAAACATTGACAAGAGATGATGAATGAGAAACATTGACAAGAGATGAGAAACATTAACATTTGTTATCATCGTTCTTCTTGTTCTTCTTCTTTCTTCCTACCCCTTCCTCATCTCACTATTCCTGAACCCAAAGGCCATGATCTTGATCTTATTAATGTCACTCACACTCACCTTATTCACTCTCATTGGGATCAACTCTATCCCTTATTACCTAATCTCACCCCTTTCACTCTCACTCATATTCTTCTCAAACTCCAATTCAATCACTCTCTCTCCTTTCAATTCTACAATTTCATTCACAAACACAAACCCATTTCCCTTACTCTCCAAACCCATTCCATATTACTCCATATTCTCACCAAAGCTCGCAACTTTAAAACTGCCCAATCCTTTCTCATCAATAATATCATCACTTCCCATTCCCTACACTTTCCTTCTAATCTCTTTGATGCATTGCTATACTCTTATCGTCTCTGTCATTCTTCTCCCCTTGTTTTTGACTCTCTTTTCAAAACCCTTGCTCACTTGAAGAAGCTCAGGTATGCAACTTATACTTTCTCTAGAATGAAGGAATATGGGTTTTTCCCTTCTGTTCAATCATGTAATGCATATCTCAGTTCTCTCCTTCAATTGCATAGATCAGATATCCTTCTCACCTTCTATCGTGAAATGCGTCGTAATTGCATTTCACCTAATGTATACACTATTAATATGGTTATTTCTGCTTACTGTCAAATTGGGGAACTTCACAAGGCTTCTCACATGTTAGACATGATGAAGGAAATGGGTTTGAGTCCAAATGTTGTGTCTTTTAACACTTTGATTTCAGGGTATTGTAACAAAGGTCTACTTCGCTTGGCTATGAACATTTATTCTTTGATGGAAAAGAATGAGGTTACCAAAAATGTGGTTACTTTTAATACACTTATCAATGGGTTTTGTAAGGAGGGGAAGCTGCATGAAGCTAACAAGTTTTTTACTCAGATGAAGGCTAGCAATGTGGCTCCCGATACCGTGACCTACAATACTTTGATAAATGGGTATAGTCATGTTGGTAAGAGTGAAATGGGCAATCGGCTTTACGAGGAGATGATGAGAAATGAGGTTAAGGCTGATATACTGACTTATAACGCGTTGATTTTGGGACTGTGCAAGGAAGGGAAGACAAAGAAAGCTGCATACATGGTTAAAGAACTTGATGACAAGAACTTGGTGCCAAATGCATCTACCTTTTCTGCACTTATTACAGGGCAATGTACAAGAAATAATTCTGAGCGTGCGTTTCTTATTTATAAAAGCATGATAAGGAGTGGTTGTAATCCAAATGAGCACACTTTCCAAATGTTGATATCTGCTTTCTGCAAGAATGAAGATTTTGATGGAGCTGTGCAAGTCATGAGGGATATGTTGGACAGAGTTATGACTCCTCATTCCAGCATCTTAGTTGAGCTCTTTAATGGACTTTGCAAGTGTGGAAGAAATCAGTTGGCATTGTTGTTACTTAATGAGATGGAAGCTAAACATCTATTACCAGAAGGTTTCGACAAGGAAAACATAGCCATCATCCATCCAGAAAACCAGACAAATAATTGAACTTGTCAAGGTTGTTTGCCTTTTTGTTCTATGACTTACTTCTAACCATTACATGCTTAAACTTGTGGTTATTTCTTACACCAAACTCTACAACTTTCAATGAAAATAAATTTTCACCAATTCCAGCATAGAATAAACATATTTTGAAATTGATCTGTATTTGTTCTAATTACTTCAGCTGTTACTCATTACTGAGCACAGTAATTATAATTCTACATAAACATGCCATCTTCCAACTAAAAAGCATGGCTACTATAGCACTAAATGAAGTATGTTATTATTCTATATCACTTGTAAATTCTAATGAACAACTTTCTCCCCCTTTCCATAGCATCTAAGAGTAACCCCCTCACATGCATCAGATATTTTTGTTGATACCTTCACAGATTTAAAAGTAGTATATTAATGCCTCATACTTTAGAATTCACAAGGTAGGCATAGTCCAGAAAGTGCTCTTATGAAAACATGTTCATTATTTTATGGAGTTGATTGTTGGTTGTTAAGATATATTTTCACTGGCAAGAAGAGTTCTTTCTCTCCAATCTCCATGTACCATTGTCAATAAGGAGAAAGAGTGGGAAAGGTTATTAATAAGCATAAACATTAACTATAGGAGAGAAGAATACTGAAACGGAAACTGATACTACAAGGAAAAAAGGATTATGTTTTGTGTTCCCTTTGCTTATATGGAATTCTTTGAATTTCTTAATAAAAATAATGTTGTTTATCTCATTCATTTAGGTGTTTGAATGTTATTACTTGCAGTAATTGTCAGATTAGAACAACAGTACAACTATCTTCATCAATAATTAAGCAATGTATTGTATTGTATTGGATAAAACACCTTGTTTCAAACAGATTTTCTGGTTTACCACCATCTTGCTCTATACCTTGGCTTCCTAAAGACCCCATTGCCAACAATAATAGAATGTTAAGAATGTTCAATAAGTAGGAGAATTTAATCTTGTGATATATAGAAGATTTTATTATTGAAATACAAATATGATAAGCATAGTCTGAAGTACTCTTCTTAATATAGGGGAAATGAAAGCAAAGCATCTTATTTAGTCTGTCTTCTTTGCTATAGTTATTGGCAGCAGCCACCAATTAATCTGCTGCAATCTTCTTAATGAATTCTGTCATAATGAAATGAAATGAAAGTGAATATAATATTAATAAATGATATTAAGAGAGTGTTACATATAATATTAATAGTATACGTACATGTTGCAGTTAAGGGTGGGGGAAATGGTGTAGGGCAAGTTGACACCACACTTGCCAGCAACAGCAGCAACGGTTGCAAGATTGAGTCCAGGAATTGTGAAAACAGTTGATTTGAGACACCTACACACTCCTTGACGATCTGGGCCACTCTTAGTTTCATTATTCAGTGCCCTAAGACTATTGCAACATGCTGCTGGTGGAACACCACCACCTCCCCTTAGGTACCCTAGACATGGTGCTACTTTGAATTGTACCTCTCCACATGGAATAATGGCATTTCCACCCAAAACCATGCATATCATCATACCCAACAACCTCACCATTTGGTTTCCCATGTTTTCAGTGATCATTTAGTTGTGCTGCATGCAGGTGCTATATATAGAGGACACTATACCTAATTCAAATTAATCCTACCTAGCTAGGTATTTACCACTGTCATATTCTTTATTTATTAATGATTAGGTAACATATGCAATATATTTATATATAAAGACATGCATGTGGTTTGGGAAGTATTGTCAAGTTTGTGATTCCTCTGAAATGGATACAGACGTTAGGGCATGTGGCCACTTTCCGATAAGGTTGGTATTTTTGAGTAAACAGCCATTACTACTACTCCGAATTCTTTGGTATTATATCACATCAACTTATTTTTAAGTAAAAAAGACTCATGAAACTAATGGCATGTGACTTTCCACTTTTCTCATACCCTACTAACAATGGAACTTCGACTTTCGATCCAACAATTATTATTACCAAATTAATTAATCTTTTAAACAAATTTGCTGATGAAATGTGGATGACTTCAATTATTGCAGCAAAGAGATTCGATGAAGGCAAACGGCAATCAAACATGACTTAATATATGAAAAATAAAATTGAAAGTTAGATAGACTTTGACAATAAAATTGATGTAGTTGTCCCCTTCAAGCTTTGATACAATCTTGGTGGCTGAAATAAACTGCATATTTTTGTGTGTTTTCTTTCCATCAAAAGTAACCATGTTTTCTTACCATCAATTACTTTCTTAAATTAAACTTCAGACAATTACTACTGGTACACATTTGTTGTTGATTTTGCTTAAATCAAAATCCTCAATATGAAACAGTGCAACCTTTTTCAATTCATCAAAGGAATCTGCAATATGAATAAGTGAAATTGAGATTAATCTGAATACTTTGGTTATAAATAAATGAATAAAAAAATGAGGTGTATATATAGTATACCTGGTGCAGTCCATGTCATGGCTCCAATTGTGCATCAAACGAATTCCACATTTGTCAGGAATGCTTGCAAATGCCATTGTATTAAGTTCATTTATTTTATGAATACCATCTTTAATACAATTACAAGCTATTTCACTATCAATGCTTGATTGTATCTGATTCTTAAGTTCCATAACTGCCCAACAACATTTTTGTGGGACTTTGTTATTCCCACTTTCCCTTAGATACCAATCACATTCTTCCAATACAGGTTTCACTTTGCAACATGTCATTGTTGCTGTAACTGTTGATGATACCTTCTCCATATTGCATAATATTATTAATAATATTATCATTCTCATGCATAATGATGATAATGTAACATTGGTAACAATTGTGCTAGCCATCATCACAAGTCTTCTAATTTTAAACAAACTTGATTGGAATGATGATGGCTAGTCAATTGCAATTTGTATTTCGATTCATCATCAATTTTATTATATATTAACATTCAGTTTTTATTTCTTTACTTGGAATTCGGTCAACCATAGCTTTTGGTGGTTCACATCATTCATATATTGATTTGGTGTTTCTTTTGCCTAATTTTGGAACTAAAGACAAACAATATTTGTGTTGTTTAGTTACAGATAATTGTGAAACAACAATTACAACTCTATCTACTGCAACAGAATTTGTTACATTCCTCTTGGTTTTCAAACAGACAAAGCTCACAAACAATCATATCATTAATTTGCCACAAATATCAAAATAATACACATAGCAAAAGATAATGTTCCATGAACAACAAATAGGGAAATCAAATATAGTGTCCCTTTGATTTAATGCTATGATGCATATATACAAAGAAAATAAATATTAAGTTAGAGGTAGAACACATACAATATTCAAAAGCAAGTACTTTACAATGAATTACTACTCAGTATTTAATAACATTACTCAAAACCCTTTTTACAATAACATTAACTACATAAGGTAAAGAAATCCTATTTTCTTTCTTATACTCTTTCAAAAAGTCTATAAACAACATTCTATTCTTTTGTGGAACATGTTACATTCTTCTAGTTGTCACATTAGATGGTTTTCTTACTCACAATTGCACTAAAACTATGTACCATAGCATGGCATATCTTTTCATCTACTACAAAAGAGAATTCTATTTTTTCTTACCACATACTCTGTTAGTTTCTGGTCCTCCTTGAAGAAAACAAATGGCGAAGAAAAGCAAACTTTCCTTTGTTACGGGCAGAAAACTCGGTTGTTGCTGATGCATCAGGTTCATGATTGTCAGGTTCTACTACTGGAAAAGGAGAAGGGGGTGAGAGTGTGAAGAGAAATGTGTTGAGCATGCGGATGATCTGACTAAAACTTGGTCTCATGTTAGGTTCTTCGACCCAGCATGATTGTATGATGAACGCGAGATCAGGAGATATATCATCAGGAATGCTAGGCCTCGCTTGCTGCAATCCCGAATGTAAGTCAAAAAATGAGAACCAACCAACATAGTAATATCAAAATTTAATACCTTAAATGCAGCAGCATATGCAGCCTGTAAATTAGACATCCCTTCAAAAGGCATGCGGTTTGTTAGTAGCTCCCACAAAACAACTCCAAAACTATACACATCAACCTTGTTGTTGTAGTGCTTTTTCTCTCCCTGACGCAACGTCACTGTGCTGTACAACTGCAAAAAATACATAAAATGAGATTACAACTGCAATCATACATTTTTAATGTGCATACTTAAGAGACCTATTATAGGGTCTTAGATATGCATAAAATGCTTTTATCTATTCACTGAAATAATTAATACTTAGTCAGGTCCCTTCATTAGTAGAAATTAAGGAACATTGGAATTGAACTCACTGAACAGAAAAAGTAAAACTACATGACTGCCAATATCCACTCACATTCAATGTAGTGATTACACAAACTTGACAAAGAACTACCTGAAATTATCCATTAAAACATCGATTTGGTCCCTGAAATTGGCATCATCAATCAATTTAGTCCCTAAATTAGGATAGAAAAAACAATTTTAGCTTGACTTCCACAAGCGTCAGTCAATTTAGCCTCTGACATTAGCGTGCACCAATTAAATCTAAAAGAGCATCA
This sequence comes from Lupinus albus, assembly GCA_009771035.1. NCBI lineage: Eukaryota > Viridiplantae > Streptophyta > Magnoliopsida > Fabales > Fabaceae > Lupinus > Lupinus albus. The sequence continues at coordinate 21,194,911 of CM020001.1, read as the reverse complement.
CACATAGCACTTAACATGCCACAACATAGCACCTACGTGACAAGTCCTGATCAAAACGATAATTTAACCTTTGAGAAAAATAAATAAATTCAAAGCCAAATATTAAGGACCAAATTGGGCCGAATTTCAGGGAGCAAATTCTCTGAGTGGACCAAGTTTCAGGGATCAAATTGATGATCGAGTAGTGTTAGAACTAAATTGATTGTCTTCAAAGTCAGGGACCAAATTTGTATTTTCATAATGTCAAGGACCAATTGATGATTTACTCAATTTAATCAGTTTTAGAGGGATACATTACTTCATGATTCCAGGTAAGTGTCTCACAGACCCATCTTATATCACATCATTCAAATAAACTATCATTTTAAACATCATTAACCAAGTTGATACACACCAAAAAGTGCTAGCTCTAATAAAAAATCATGCTCAAAGAATGCAACATACCTCCGGTGCCATCCAACGGTAAGTTCCAGTTTCTGCAGTCATCATCTCAGTTACAGATTCTTCTCTTGCAAGACCAAAATCTGCAAGTTTTACAGACATCTGATTTGCCGTAAGCAAGAGATTGTCTGCATTGTGACAGTTTCAAAAACAATTGAAAAGAGCCACACTTACTAATACTACAAGGCTACAAGCTAACTAAATATATCAAATAAGAAAGGAAACTATCATTTTATTTTATTTTTTCCTCTAGTTCATAACATATAATAGTATCTTTGGGAGAATAAAGTAACAAATTTTTTACCCCTTTCATTATATGAATAGATTGACAGGCAGAGGATAATTTCTATTACACATAATGTACTATAAATACATAAAAGTACCGGGTTTTAGATCTCTATGTATGATTCCATTGACGTGTAGCCAATCCATTGCTCGAGCAATATTGAGGGCAAAGTTTATAGCCACATGAACTTCTAATAGTTTAGGACGGATACTCATTAAATATTTGCGCAGTGACATCCCCGGTAATAGCTCAGTAACTATCACCATAAGCGGATTATTGCAAGCTCCAATGAACTGCAAAAAATAACAATAAAAAGAATCATTCAGAACATTATAATTGCTACAATGGCATGGGACTCAGACAAATACAAAGGGTTCGGTAAAACAGACAGCTACAGAAGAACAGAAAAGATAACTGCAGGCATATATGTTACAATGGCATGGCATTCACCTTAACAAGATTATCATGATGGACACGGGACATCATGATAACTTCCCGAGCAAAACGATTTTCTAGTGCAGCACTTTCTTCCGAAGTGCTCCCACAATGCAGAACTTTAATTGCAACAATTTGATCTCGATACCTGAAAATTAATTAACTTATTCCTACATACACCGTGACTCTAGCAGCCAGAAAATCACTTGATGAATAAATGTGAAACTTTGTATAGGCAAAACCACAGAACCAAACAGAATCTGATTAGTCTCTGAAATAATAATTAGAAAAGACAACAAAGTCCTTACTATAATGTAAATAAGATGATCCTCAGCGCAACGGTAAGGTTGCTTGCCTTATGGCTTGGAGGTGTTGGGTTCAAATCCTAGAAACAACCTTTTCGCTTGCAAGGGTAAGGTTGCATACATCTACCTCTCCAGACCCTACTAGGTGTGAGGCTCGTGCATTGTGCCACCCTTATTTTTTCTGATTAGTTATGTGCCTATAAAAGTTTCACTCTAAACAGAATTATAACGTTGAACTTATACTCCAATAACCATTAGTAGTTACATTAATGGAATAAAAAAATTAAAATGTCCTTTCAAGAGAGTTAAAAGTTAAGTAGTTCTTAATCTTAAGTAAAATCAAATACAATTCAACGGTCTGGCCATTACTGTGGAATCTGGACTGTCAGTTTCCCAATTAGTAGAAAGGGGAAATACAACTACATCATTGAAATTTTATATACCAACAATGAATCATAGTTACTTACTCTGAGAAAGTGCAAGTAACCTAACTGAAAAATTCCATAAATGAAAACTAAGGTTAAGTTTGGAAAGGCTTATAGAGAGAGCTTATTTGTGCTATGAGAGCAGCTTATAAAGTTAAGTTTATAAAAATAGCTTATCCCTTCCTATAAGCTGCTTTTAGTTTATTTCAATAAGCTTATAAGATATGTTCTGAAAATAAGCTCTTTTTAGCTTATTGTCAAATGGCCTGTTTAATAAACGTTTAACTAAGTTATTTACGCAAACACACCCTAAATTGTAGATAAATATCCTACCATTGCAGCCTAACTGATGTATCCACATGAATTCACAGCCATAAATTAAAAGAACAACATAATTATGTTCCAACAATGTCAGTGTCTTATCATAAATCGTCATGTTTATAGACAAACCATTTATATCTAAATCCTTCTTAGGGGCGTTTGGATGAGCTTATAAGAACAAGTTATAAAAATAACTTATGCCATTCCCGTAAGCTCTTTGTAGCTTATTTCAATTAGCTTATTAGAGTAGCTTGTGAAAATAAGCTCATAAATCATCAAATAAGCACTTAGTGAAGTTATTTACCCAAACCTGTCCTTAATGGTTTTGCCTATAGTTTTTCTTGTACAACGACAATTTTAAAAAATGAAATAAAATAAAAAATTAGAAGGAATGAAACTTGAAATACAATAGCATCGAATTCAAGGCTATGCAAGTTTACCGTCCTTCATAAACTTTTCCATGAGCTCCTTCACCAATCTTATGGCCAATAAACAGTAACTTAGGATCAACCAGAAGACTCTCATCAATTGTTAGCTGAGTTGTTGTCATTGATCCATTTTGACTCACTGATTTTGATTCATCACATTCCATCCCTTCTCCTATGTTCCTGTCTCTGAAACGCATGCTGCAACCTTAAACTATACCCCAATTCCTCATTTCAATCACTACCCACAAAACAAGTTCAAATTTTGTATCACAAAAATATATCTAAATCCAAAAACACAACCAAACCAACCTCCCCTTAATGAACCTTCTTTTCTAGAGCCACAGTTTCTTCAAATTCTAAAATAATAATAAAAAATCAATCTTTCTACATGAAAAAAAGAATCAACCTCCCCTGGATTAACCTTCTTCTCTACATGAAGAACATCTTTATAGTTTCAAACATAAATAAAGTAAAAACAGACCAATTCCTCTATTATAGAGTAGAGCTGCATCAAAAGAATAAAAATAGAGTATTTTCCTCACAGTGAAAAGAATGAATTAACTTTTCTTCTTCTTGTTGTTGTTGTTGTTATAGTTTTAAACTTGTCAAAGCTTTTTGCTTCAGTGAGAAGCACACCTTTCGGTGAAGTTCACCTAAAGAATAATAAAATAAACCCATTAAAGAAAAAGAGAAGATAAAGTTAATAAAAATAGAAAAGATGAAAAGCAACTTCGAATAGAAGCTAAAAAGTTGAACACAGAAAATTGAGCATATTATTATAGTTGTATTAGAGTGCATTGAAACAAATGAAAAAGTAACATGTTGGAGAATAAACGAAACAAACATTTATTAGTTCAATAAAGAATGAAGAAGTATATGTTCTGTGAGAGGAGAGAGAGAGGAAGCTATAAACGTGTGTTGAATTTGATGCTCACTGTTGGAGTAATAATGGAAAACAAGACAAGTTGAGATACCAATATTACTAATATGATTATCTACCTCATTTTCATGGTCAAATGCATATTTTCCATTTGTTTTTAATGACAAAATGTGTAATTTATTATAATCAAATAGATATATGTTATTGAATATTATATTTTTCTTTGGTTTTTGAAGTAATTGTCTTTCTATTGATATACATGATCTTAGTTCGATCTCTCATATCACTTAGTTTTTTTGGTCATATAACTATTGTTTTAAAGTTTTGATTTTGGTTTAAGATGTGTTGAGTCCCGATTTCGTCCCACATATTACTTTCATAAGCTAAATAAAAATTAAAACGTGATTGGTTTAGTTGAATGACAACATTTTATAATTTTGGAGGTAGAATAATAATATAATAAACTAAGTGAAACATGATTCCTTCGGTATTGAATATCATAAAGCTTGAAAAGGTTTGAATTTGAACCATTAAAATTGAGAAGTTGGTGTGATTTTTCATGTTTTGTTATGTTCTTTGTTATAATTTTATAGGGGGGATCATAATGTTAATATTACACTGAAACAGGTAAAATCGTTTTTCAGACTCTAACTAGTAAAAAAACAAAAATAATTACCTAAATAGTTTTTGGTAAATATGTTTTTAACCTAGATAGCCTTCCAATGTTAAAGTTGGCTACTATGTTAAGTGGTAGTGTAGTGGGCAAAACCACCATATCATTGCAATAGAAAACAAAAACAACAGGCTTTAGCTAAAAATTGTTATTATAAGCAAAGAAGCTAATCTTGGAATGCTTGTCACTTTCAGCCTTCTTAAATGGGAGTTAATAATAATATACAGTAAAAACATATCTGTCCCTTAATCTGCTTTCTTTGATGGTTGTGATATTCACTTAAGGGAGCTAAGCTACTCAGTTCTTATAAGCCATGATGATTCCAACTAATCAAACAGGTAGATCACACAAAACACCATATCCATGTCAATAATATTTATACTACAACACTAACTTGATGTCCTTCAAAGTTTTTAGTTCAAGCCAGTAAATTCAATAGTTGCAAGCTACTAGAAACTAATCAAACGGAAAGCATCTACAAGCAACTTGCAGCAACTTACATATTCTATGTGATATCAATTAAAAAAATTAAGTTGACATGCTGCACAGTGTTTCTTGCACTCAGATAATTTCTCATTCACCTCCACCTTTGCATTTGAACCTAATTTCTTGTTATAGTAGATTTGCATGGTCTGTAAAACACTTGCATTCCGCATAATATACCTTGCAAATTGAAGCTCATCATGGTTGCCTTCAAAACCACGAATAGCACAATCTCTAAGCTGCAATGAAACACATTCAGGAACAAACTTTGGGCACACCCAATTTTCGTTGAAATCTCCAATGCCTATCTGTCGAACAATACATACAATAAAATATATAAATATGTCAAGAAAAGGTAAAACAGAAACCATAACTAATCACAAACCTCTATAACTTGAAGGATTTGTAGCTTGGGGCAATGCTTGAGCATGTTTACCAACCACCGCCACATATACTTGTCAAAGCTTAGCACCATTCGAGTCAAATTGGAAAAGACAGGAAGGTGATTGCTATATACAGACACCTCCTGAACAATTTGGAAAGAGAAAACGTCTAAGATTAGGGCAACATTATCAAAAAACATGAAAATAACATTGGTAGATTAGGTAGCAACATATGCATCATATACCTTATTGACACGCAAGAAAAGATACTCAACGTTATAAAGTGCTTCAACAATAAAGTTAATTTTACAGCAAAGAATCTCTGCTCTGATCAACTTGGTTAAGCTTTTAAACTCCTCACAGCTGTCATGACTTGCAGAGACAACAGATATTGCTTTGAAGTCCTCAAGATTTGGACACCCAGAAAGAAGTCGCAGAAGACATCGATCTCGTGTAAATACAATGGCTCCCAGATGGAGGATTTTGAGTGAAGGCAATTCAACAGATGAAACATCATTCTCATTCACTTTGCGGAACCCACTCAACTTGAGAACCACAAGGGTCCTGCAACTGAGAATGTCTATTGGGAACAACTTGGGGACAGTGTTCACCAAGAGCTCGAGATGTTCAACTCTGCGGTCCAATACCAAACTTACCCATTTGTTGAGATTGTGGTTATTGGAATAGTTGTTGCCTTTATATACAGATTTGAGTCTGAACCTTTTGACAGGTTGCATCACATCTCGTGACAGCAAAACAGAGAAGACAAATTCACCAAATTGGAGACATGTTTCTTCATCGGTAACATGTTCATCACTGAGATTGATGACAGGGACAGATCGCCATAGTGGGTACCATCTCTTTGAGAGGACGCTTGTGACAACAGCATCCCTGGTCATGAGAAAAGACAGAATGTGGCAGATTAATTCATCTGATAAAGAGCTAATCCTATCCACCACTCGCCTTGCCTGGTGCCGACCCATTTTTAACCTGGTTCAGGTTCAAAAGAAGAATTGAATTGAAGGAACTGAAAAACCGGTTCAAGTTTACAAAATAAATAAATCAAAGGACAGAAGAGTGGTCATGAACAGAGAGGTGAGGGTGAGAACTTACTTAAAAGCAATAGAGCTGCACAGTCCAGCGGCAGGAAGAAGATAGATAGAGATTGGAGGAAATCTATGTTTTAACTCCTAGGGTTCCAATCTCATACAATGTGAGTGACTCTTGCATGCGAGCCAACTCAGATGAGCCACGGCCCGTGGGTGAAATGGACTGGTTGATTCTAACCCATTTTTTTATGCATGAGAAATATACCAACCCAATCTGGCCCAAACCTGTCAACCCACTTGAACAGCTCTATCCAAGAGGTGAATAGAGGTGCGCTGAGATATAAGAAAGGTGGAAATCAACTCTCTGAAATCTCATTTTGAACTAGAGAAATTCTAGGATTCATTCTTGAATCAGAGCAAGTTTAGGAATTAGTTGTAAACTTTTAGTTAGGCTGTTTAATCAATTCTACATTCAAACTTACTGAATTGAGCATTTTGTTTATGGTATACAACTATACATCATTAATATGAAATATTTCAAGCTGCTTTTCATTGTCTTTGAATATTACGATTTGATGCGAATTGCAAATCATCTCAAAGTTAGCTTCTCAGTTCACGATCTGAATCCCGATTTTCAAAAAAATGAACCTATTTAGTATAATTAAAATAAGGCCAACCAGGTATAAATGACAAGTGTATGCTCTAGCCAATGCTGAGTATCCAAAACTGTATGCGGATCTCAGAATGAATTTTAACAACTGTAAATCCATGGCAAAAATTATCAAAATTGAAACATAAGGAATCAACTCATTTTCTATTCATTATGAAAGGAAACGAAAAATGGAATACACAAGATCAGTTTTACTATAAATGTTGTAAGCATATTTGTGAATATTATATACGTGATTCTCAAAATTAATCCATAAACACTATAATCAAGAACTATAATGCAGAATGCAATGACTTCTATAAAAGAAAAATACAAAATGGAATGACTGCAGACAGTGGTCCAAAGAATTTTTGAAAAGCTGTCTTCTTTCAAAACATCATAACATTGTCATGTAGAATAATAGAGAATCTATAATACAGATACTGGTACATGAATGTTTCAAATGAAAATTGAAGTTGTACAAAGTAAAATTTATAAGTAAAATGTTAATTCTTAATAAATAAGAGGAATGAAATCGTTGAATCTTATTCATAAATAGAAAAATTGAAAGCCAAAAACTTCAAGGGGAAAATGGAAATTAAAATGGTAAATGTTTACAAATTACAACACATTTAGGGCAACACTTGGTAGAAAGTCATATGTTAAAGCTAAGAATGAAACCTCCCATTTTCAAATTTCTGAAATTGTGATATACTAAAGCATGTCAATTTCATAACTCACCAATCAGGATCCATGTAAAGAACTTAATGATGTTATATGAAATAGTATAATAAGAGAGGAGCTACTCATCATACCTCCACTACTTTTGCAGTGACACCATGCAAATCACTTCCTGAATACCTCTGGATCACATAAAATTCCAAATTAATTCATTATTTAGATTGTTTTGCATCCACAAATCCATATAATCAAGTAGAACAATGGGATAAACTTAAGAAGTTGATGTACATGTCCTATCTTAAACATAGCATTACTGAGATCTAGGACTACATCAATCATTGGAACCTCGGTACTTTAACGATTTACCACTAGAAGCCGTGGAATTAACCCTTCCAACTTGAAATGATCTGCAGATAAACAAATAAGAAAATAACATAATGGAAGGAACCAGTATGTATATTTTGTTTGCTTGAAAAGGAGAAAGGTGCTAATTTAATAATCTGTTATGGTATCATTGCAACACACAAGTCAAATTTAGATTATGGAACTTCCCATTGCTGTAAAGATTAATTTGACTATGTGTTGTTATTCCTAGGTGAAGTTAAACTTAGTCAGATACTGTTCTTGCGCCAAATCTGTTAAACAAATCCAGCTAAATGAGTTGCATTAGCATTCAGAGTAGGGAGCTAAACCTTACACACATGGGTATTGGCTCTCTTGGAAAACCACTCTAGTATAGAACATGGTAGGACTTGGAGCAAAGTCATCATACTTCCTGGACAAAAGGACATCACAAAGAAAATGAGTTTCACATCACCAAAATTGTTGCTGCCTTTGTTATAAGCAAGCCCCCACTAATGGGACTATGGCTTGGGTGTTATTTTGTTATAAACAAGCAAGTTATCATAGATTTCTTTTCTGGTTCTGCCTTCTCAAATTAGAGTCAAGAATGTCCAAAGAAAATTTGAGTCAAGAGAAACTTCATTAAAGGTTTTGGGAGCTCTCTTGACGAGACATGCTTTCTTGTATATTCGATTTATCTGTGTCATAGTTTTGAACTTTCCAGGTAAATCATCTACCTGTCCACTGTCAAACAGATGATACAGCACTATAAGTTAGAAAGAATAGTGAACACAAGCCACTAAAAAAAACCAAGAACAGTCTTATTCTACAGTTGAATTTGCAACAAATATAGTTCAAACATAAATTAGGTAGTTTTAACGAATTAATGACATCCAACAAAATATAAATATACTCCCATTATACAATGTTTACACATTTGTAGAGATTTTGGTTATTGAAATAGTTGTATTTATGCATTTGAAACTGAAACTCTTGATGGGTTGTGTCACTGATTGCACCTCCTGAGAACAAAACAGAAAACACAAACTCACTAATTTGGAGACAGATTATTTCGACTATCATGTCATGTTCATCGTTGGGTTGATGACGGGAACAGAGGCTACAGTGGGTACCGTCTCTTTGAGAAAATGCTTGTGGCAACACTGTCTTTGGTTGGGAGGAAAGAGAGAATGTATGTGGCAGAACATTTCATCCGGTAAAATGCTAACCCTATCCACCACACGCATTTCTGAATTGAAGGAACTGAATCACCTATTCAAGCTAACAAAATAAATAAACAAATAGATAAAGGATTACCAATAAATAAAATACAATCAAATAATGCAATTAATTGTCATTATAATCTTTGATAGACTAGGTGTAATTTCCATACATCAAAACTGCTATTGCTAAAGGTTACTACTGAGTACTCACATATTCAGACATTTTATCAAACGGTTTGAGGGCAATATAAAAAACAGTCAGGTTTTGCATGAAATAAAACACAAAGGAAGTAGCTTGAAGTTATAGGAAAAAGAAGAAGTTATAAAAGTAGAAGAAGAGGTGAAAGGAGAAGAGAGCTACTATTTTTGACAGCAAAGGTTTCAATGTATTCACCATAGTAGTAACCACTCACATTCATTTTTTCATATAAATACATTATTGAGTTTTAGATAAACTAAATAAAACATTTCTTACATTACAATATATGTTCTGTTCACATATCAAATTTTATCTTATATTCAGTTATATATATAGTTATAAAACACATCAAGTGTACACTACATATTTATAAACTTTAAATATGTCTAAAATATTAGATGTTAATAAAACGAGCCGGTTCAGGGTGACCGGTTCAATGTTTTTCTTGTTGTTCAGGTTTCTCTTTCTTTCTTCTTCTTATCTTTTTCTCTCTCTTTCTTACTTCTTTTCTTTCTTTCTTCACAAAACGCTCTAAACCCGATTCCAACGACGTCGTTCAGGTCCCTCTAACCTTATTCGCATTTCCCTCCAATTCTCGTAACCATTTCCGTGAGTGTTTTTTCGATTCCCGTTCTTCTTTCTAAATCATTCTCAGTTTTTATTTGTTTCGGTTTGAAATGTTAGGGTTCTTAATTTTTGCGTTTAACTCTATTCGCTATTGATTTTGAGTAAGTGAAAATGCTAATCAGGTTAGGGTTTTCTCGGAAATTGCAACGCTTTGTTTTTGTTTGGGGGAAGAGAGGATTTTGGATTGTTATTAGTGTTACCTGATAATGTATATACTGTGTATGATTCTGTTTTTCCTTTTTCTATGTAGCATTCTGAAAATTTTGTATCTTTTTGGGTTTGAATTTTTAGGGTTCTGAAGGTTCTGCGTCTAACTCTATTGGATACTGATTTTGAGGAGGTGGAAAGCTTGGTTCAGTTAGGGTTTTCTCAGAAACTGGAAAGCATTGTTTACTCCTGGCGAAAAGGGGAGGATTTTGGATTGTTTATTAGGGTTTGATTCAATAGGGGGAGGATAATAGGTGTTGGTTAGAGAATAATGTGTATACTGTGTGTGATTCAGAAGTGGTCTCGCCGGGTTGCTACGATGCTACCTTGGTTGGTTATTCCGTTAATTGGACTTTGGGCACTTTCACAGCTTCTGCCACCTGCTTATAGGTTTGAGATTACTTCGCCGCGTCTCGCATGTGTTTTTGTGTTGTTAGTTACTCTCTTTTGGTATGAGATTTTGATGCCTCAGCTGTCTGCTTGGAGGGTTCGGAGGAATGCACGACTTAGGGAGAGGAAGAGGTTTGAGGCCATTGAAATGCAGAAGCTAAGGAAGACAGCTACGAGAAGATGTCGGAATTGCTTGAATCCTTATAGGGATCAGAACCCTGGTGGGGGTAAGTTTATGTGTTCGTATTGTGGACATATCTCGAAGAGGCCGGTTTTGGATTTGCCTGTGATACCAGGGTTGGGGATTTCAAATTCTGGTATAGTTAAGGACTTGGTTGGGAAAAGTGGCAAGATATTGAATAGTAAGGTTTGGTCTGAAAATGGGTGGATGTGCAGTCAGGAATGGGTGGAGAACGGCAATTGGGTTGAGGGGTCTATTCCTGGTAGTAATAGTAGCAACTGGAGCAATGCTGGTCTTTTTGGAAGAGATGAGCATTGTTTGTCTGAGAGGTCGTATTTCGGTATTTTGTTTTTTGTTTCAAAGCTTTTTACATCTTTTCTCTTGAGCATTAGATGGCTCTGGAGAAAGGCTTTTAGAATTAGTTCGAGTGAAGAATTTTCATCTGTTGCTGAACATAGGGCACTCTTAGCAAAACAGAGTGAAAATGGGGCAAACCTCAATGAAAGTAGAGGGGAAAGAGCACGCAGGAAAGCTGAGGAGAAAAGGCAGGCTAGGATAGAGAAGGAACTTTTGGAGGAGGAAGAGAGGAAACAAAGGGAGGAGGTTGCAAGGTTAGTGGAGGAGCGTAGGAAGCTGAGAGATGAGAAAATGGAAGCTGAAAAAGATTGCAGCAGATCATCAAATCCCACTAAGGGGAAAGAGAGTAAGAAGGAAGCTGAAAAGAAGCGTCAGGAAAAAAGAAAAGATAAAGATAAGGGGTCTAGTAAGAGCAACTCTGATGTAGAAGAATTGGAAAGAAGAGCTGGCAAGGAAAGTGAACGGAAGCGAGACTTGGATAAAAAGACTGAAATTGATCGCAGGGAGCGTCAGAAAGACAGTGGCAAGGGACACAGTACTGACAACACACATAGTAAAAATGTTGCTTCAAGTAATTATAGCCGAGGAAGTACTGGAACAAGGTACCTTGATCGTATGCGAGGTACAATTTTGTCTTCTTCAAAAGCATTTGGTTTTGGAAGGGGCAGTAATAATACTGACACTGTGGCAAAGGAAAACAAGTTTAACAGTTCTGTTGATCATGTTCATACTGCTGCCAGCAGGAGAGATATATGTCCTCCTGAACATCCAACTGCAAAAACAAATGTGAATGGAGATGTTCAGAATATCAATGGCTCTGTAAGTTTCCTTTCTTTCTATCCCATTTTCTTTGCCTCTGTATAATAATGTTTTGTAGGCTTCGTTGAGGGTCCATTGATATAGGTATCCTAGTTAATTTTTTTAATCCTTTGGTGGATTTTACAAATTAGCATTATTCAAATGTCTCTCTTTTCAGTAACTTCCAGTTCGTATGTCCAATAGACTTTTAGTATTTGATATATATGAGCGAAATTATGAGATGCTCGAGTTATTTACTTGTTATCTATGATAATGTATTGTTAGGCAGCACTGTTCAGAGAAAATAGTATGAGCAAGAATGTTTCTTCCTTACAGGTTCTCCCAGAACCACAGCCATGGACAGCACCTAAAAAGTCATGGCATCAATTATTTACTAGATCCTCATCTGTTCCTCAATCCCCAAATTCAAATGTAATATGTAGACCAAATTCCAAAATTCAAACAGAAGCCAAAAGCCCTCAGTTATCTTGCCAGTCACCGGTTATAAAGTCATTTGATAATCCAATTCACTTTGGTCTTCCATCTCCATTTAATATTTCCACCTATCCAAATGGATCGGCCAGTGGTAGTCTTGGTTTTTCTCCTCCAATTGAACCCTTTTTGTCTCCAGTTGGAAATAGACCAGGTGATTTTAGACATGAAGATCAAGAATTTTTTGAGGACCCCTGTTATGTTCCTGATCCAGTATCCTTGCTTGGGCCTGTTTCTGAGTCACTAGATAATTTTCAGTTGGACTTGGGAACTGGCATTCTCAAAGACATGGAAGTGGCAAAGCCTCTCTCTCTAAAAAACATATCTGCTGGCTCTGATGTCAATAGGCCATCTCCAATTGAGTCCCCATTGTCCCGAGAAAAGCACAGTTGTTCTAATCGGTTTGCGAGTACCCTCAAGGCCCAAGACATGCATGCTTTTCCTTTGGATGACACAGCTGCAAATGACAAGAGGACATGGCAGATGTGGAGTACTTCCCCACTTGGTCAAGAGGGTTTAGGCCTGATTGGTAGCCCAGAAAACTGGGTTTTACCCTTGCAAAGGACTGTACCAAACAAGGATGAGTTTTCACTTCCATCATCTCAGAAGACTGTGGCTTCTCTTTTTACTAAAGATGATACCATACTTTCCAGTACCCATTCCCCACATAATGTTTTTCTTCCCAATGGTCAGAGTGGTGCAACCTTCAGCCCTGTTACCAGTTCAAGTGCTTATGATCCTTGGTCACAGAGTGCTTTCTTTCCACCATTGTTAGGTGGCCTTAAAGCCCAGGAGGGTGTTAGTAAGAATGAAATGATATACACTCCAAGTGGATCTGCTAGTAGCCATGTGCTTGAGGGTTCTCCTTCTTACGGTTGGTCCAAGTGAGTAAAATTTTTGGCTAGTTTTATTGCCTTTTATCGTACAGATAATTTTGAATATGTGCTGTATATGGATCTGAGTTGTTGTTGTAGGACATGAAATTGATGAACTTACTTAGCCAAAAGAAAAGATGAGAAAAAAATCCCCCACTTTGTTTTCCGCAAAAGAATTATAGGGCTTTAAATATTGATTGATTATATTCTTGTTGGATGGAATGCTTTGTATCTTTCCATTTCTATTGAAAACACATAATGCTATCAGACGATGTGAGGAAAAATTGGTTTCATCGGTGAAAATTAATTACGATGCATTTGGAACAAGTGATGGAACTATGATAGCTTTATCTGGTTCCTCTCAGAAATGACACCATATTTGTATCACATTTGACATGCTTAAGAAACATTGTTATGCACATGTGTATATCCATGTTTTGTTTTTTTATGGTGGTAATGTACACTCCAAATGCAATTTTATGTCGAAGAAACCTTACTAATCTCGAACACATTGCATATTTCCCTAGGGCATGTTTTAACAGATTGATTGAATCAAATTTTAATCCATCATTAAAGAAAACGGGCTTATAAATGCACAATTAGATACATAAACTTACACCTGAACAGGAGGAGTATCAAACAAATTTATATTCATTTCTTGTTCTGAACCAGGATGAACTGCTTTTGATGCTCATTTATAATAGTTTGGCTGTTTGACACTTTGACGAATTGTATATATTAATGACGGACATAGAAGCCCCTATATGTGGGCTTATAGGACGGCAGCTTTAATCATGACTTCCCGAATTTTGGATTTTTGTTACCCTTTTGACTGGTTTTGTTTGATACTTTGATTCCTCTACCAACATTGTCTTCGATGTGTTCTTAGTCTTCTTGATTTTGTTGTGATCTTCTTCCTCTAATAATACTTTTGGTCCCTATATGTGCTGTTTGGTTTCAACGGGTGAAAAAAATGTATGTTTTGTCTTTCATATGACAATCATTTTCATTTTGGTCCTTATACTTCTATTCTAACAGTGGTATAACATCAATAAAAGGTACAGACCAAAATTCCAAGGTTGAATTGAAATATTTTAAAGTTTAGGGACCAAGTTGAAAATGAGCACATATAGAGACTGAAAGTAGGCTATAGCCTATACATTTATAATGGTCACTCACATATATAGTTTAAACTGTTGTTATGATCTTATTCTTTTGCTTATGGTTTTCTTAACTGATTATTTTTACTGCTAGTCTAACAACTTGTGGTCTTTGTTTTCACCTTGCAGAAAGGAATGGCCTATACATGGTTCTGTGGAAAACATAGGGAACTCATTTGTTGGTAGGCCTGACCATAATGGACCTCCAGGCTCAAATGTAGAGTCATTTTGGTCATTTGATAAAAAAATGGATAGTGATAGGGTATGAGTGATAAACACAAATGTTGTCCTTAGAGGGAAGGAGTTTATAATACTAGATGAATCCATTGTATCTTCCTTTGGTCTTTAATGAAGGGAGATTCATATTTACATAAATGGATGCATGCCTTTTCTGAGCCCCACAGTTTACAAGAGAAAAGTGTCCCTATTTTGACATCAATTGTCCTTTAAGGTTTCATGTTCTCACTGTTGTCATTATCTTTAAAAAAATGCAGCAATGTCTTGATGAGAAATGGAGTGATACTAACATAAGCAGTTGGTAATTATTAAGAAATATAGTCATCCTTTTTGTCTCATTGTTTAAGAATTGAGCAGGATCTTTGATATGACTCAGATCTATGAGTCACCACTATGGATTATTTTTTCTCTCCTTTTGCTTATAATGACTTATGCATCCAAAATTTCCATATTAATGAACATTATTGACTCACAATTGATATTTTTTACTGTAATAGAATTAATGAAGGATTGAGTGAGAAGAATGAATAACTCTTGTATCAACTATTAAGCTCTAGAGCCTTGAGGCGAAGAATAGTAATTTTTGATGGTGATATTAACGGGTATGAGTGACATTTCTATGATAATTGTATAACGAATTTTGTATCAAATACTGATTGATTATGACTATAGATATATGTATATGTATATAAGTTTCATCTCACTCACGTTATATTCAGATCTAAACATATAATCTCTAAACACCGGATGCCATGGCCTTCACATATTTATAGTATAACACTGTCACATGGTAGTGATATGGAGCATTGGAGGAACTTGATAATTTATTCTCTCTAATTTATAATCCTATTCCTAACCATGTTGCATGTAATGTCTATAACTTAAATAATTCCAATAATTGAGTTTCATATAAAAACATGATTGAAATTCATCATCCAAAGTTGACTCAATGGGGATAATAATAATATCATAAACTTATTGAATTTGTAATAGCTAGCAAATATGAGACATAAATTGAAGTTGAACCCTTGATAGTACAAAAAGGATAAATATTTTAGTTGATCTTCTTACAATCGGTCCTAATCTGGCCACTGGAGCCAGTGAGTGGACTAAGATTCCCCATTTTAATCATAGCATTAGCAAAGTCAGTGGAGAAAGTTGCAGAGTTGGTACTATAAGCATTTACTTGAGAGTCAGTGGATCCTCCATTGAAGAGTTCTTGATCTGAGTGGAAGAGACCCTTATAGCTTTGTAAGTTTGTGAAGTAAGCATTATCAAATGTGTTTGGAGTAGTAACATCAAGAGGGGATAAATTGTCATCACCACCTGTGCTAGGACAATTTGCTTGCACTGATTGTGCATAAGAGGAATCTATGTTGGTCTCATTATATATCCTTGTTCTAAACAATTTACACCTGCCTTGTCCAATTGTGTGTGCTCCTGAAATCATGCATGTAACATTCACATCAGTACAGTGCTACATTATCAACCATTATGCATGCATGCATGCATGCATGCACATAATTAATTAACCAGGTACCTGATAGAGCCACCAATTCTTGAGTTGTGAAACCTTTGTAAGAGAAAGAAGTGATAAGAGTAGTTAGATCCGAAGTGGGAGCTGGTAACTCTGAGTTGGCAAGGTTAAAACTTGCTGTGGTTGAATCTCTTCTACCCAATTGCACTGACCAACTAGGTCCACCAAGCTGAAATTTGTGTTCAATATTAGGGCTACCCAATTACACATTTTTATAGGTATGTATATATAAATATATACTTACGGCAACAACTGAGTCTCTTGCAGCTACAGCAAGGATATCAGCACAGGAGACAACACCAGGGCATAAGATCTCAAGTAGAGACTTAATGCTGTCTATCACATCAAAACCTCTTAAAGAATTGGCATTTGGAAATGCATTCTTCTCACCTGTGAAATTTGCTGTATCATCTAATAGCACTGATGCATCACATCCCTGAAAGAATAGTAGTGTTATAATATATGAATGAGATAGAATGAATGAGATAGAATGAATGAGAATGAATGAATGAGATAGAAGAAGAAGGAGCAAGTGAAGATAGACTTGCTTGAACAAAACAATCATGGAAATGAAGACGGAGTAAGGATGCCCCCATACGAGGCTCTTGGATGACAGCAGAGGTTACTTGTGTGTTAATGGTCAAAAGTGCTGTAGGACACTTTGTAAGGTAATAAGTTGAAGATAGTTCAGCTGAGACTAGCCCAGTTATAAGGCATATCAACATTAATAACAAACTCACTTTCATATCACCCATTTCCAAGATAAAGGTATATAAGATTGTTATTAGTCACCTATTTATATATGAGATATGAGATGAGATTTGCCTTACACTTCAATGTTATTATGTGAAGCCACTAAGGATTAATAAATTAAACTAACAATGTTATTTCAATATACAAAAGGACGTGGATCCCATTCACTTAATTACAAAGCTCTATTCACCCAATATTATGGATTAAGCCTAATAATGTAAGTAAGTAGTAGTCTTCAATTTAATCTATACATATATAACATCTTTTTGAATATCATCATTTGTAGTGTGCAAACCAAACCAAACGATCCAGAATAACAAAATTTGGATATCATATAATGTCACATATATATGTTCATTGTCGTCTCGTTACAAATGTGGATATCTATTTTATTGCATGTTCTCTATTAATAGAGATGTAATTTGGTATATGAGTCATCTTCTACGATCTAATTCTTGTTCTCTTGTGGAGTAGTTGATTTCGTGTGCTCCTTATATAACATAAGCTTTGCTTATTAAATTTTTTGATTATTGACTGAATTAAAGCCTGTAGACTTAATTTATGGGAATAAAGAAATAAAGTTTCACTGTCTTTAATTTATTTAGAATTCATGTAGTAGACAATGATGCAGGTGATGTTGGACTTAATTCTTAACATATCATTCCACATAAGTTTGTCAGACCAGATGAATGGTTACATTTGACCCATAACTAGGGGTATCTTTTGGCTCATGACAACTGGAAAGACGTTGGGCTCTGACTCTGATATCACATTAAGGTTCTGTCTCAAAACCAATTGGTAATGAGAGGAGTAACCCAATAAATATTTAAACCATTCCCGAAGATAATGAGGTAGACGATATGATATTTACTTTCCAACATTGATAACATCCGAAAATGCCAAAGTGGGATTGTGAGAGAAAAATAATACATCCTAAATTAAAGCAATCAATGTTGGAAATATAGGACAAATTAACATGAACTCTGACTTATACTATACGCACTAATCTACCATCTCTCCTTTCTTTACATATAATATATGGGATCCATTTAAAAAAATTACTCTACATTTTAACCATCAATTCTAGGAAAATACAATTGTTTAAATTAGTGAGTAGATCTAAACCATTAGATTTCTTGGAATTAATGGTTAAAATATGAAGTAAATTTTAAAAAAAACTTATTCTTAGAGTAGATAGATCTTTATTATAATATATATATATATATATATATATATATATATATATATATATATATATATATACCTGTCTTTCTTATAACTAACACGCGCATATAAATTTTGCACTCAATCCATGCACTCACGATTATTTGCTTGGAATCAAAGTCAAATACGCTTGCATCATATACTTTTTTAAGCAATATTAAATTATTCCAAAGATTGGAATAAACCTCCCATGCATACCCAACTACGAGTGCACCATCTCTCTCTATATATATAAATAAATGTGTGTATAATTGCAGCCAACTAAGTTCCACATTCATCTATAAGACTATGTTGGGGACATCTTTGTTGCTACATAGTCAATCAAATATTATCTCTTCTCCATACCATTTTGAGTAGTTTCATGTGAATTAAATTATAAAATTAATATTCTTATACATTATTGTAAGTATCAGAGTGCAACTAAGAGGGGAGTGAATTAGTTGTCTTAAAATAATGGCCACTTTTTCTGTAAAACAAAAGATTAAAGTGCAGCGGAAAATATATGCAGAAAATAATAATGAAAGAGATAAGGGAGAAGAGAATACACAGAGATTTTTATACTGGTTCACCTTCTTGTCCACCGAAGGCTACTCTTTTTCCACTAAGAATTATGAGTTGTAATTACAATATCTCACCTCGAGATTTCTATGTACCTTACACACTCCCTACTTATTATTCACTCTTGGAAAACACATTTCCAAGTGATTCTATTCCCCTTTCGTTTCACACCCCGTGAAAGAAGGTAATCTTGCACAAATGAAGAATGTATAACAATGGCAGATTGCCTTTACAAGTATGAAATTTGTATAACTTGCAATCCAATCAACTCTGAATATATATACCAAGATAATAATGCTCTTTATATGAAAACCTTTGAAACACTTGAACTAAAGCAACTCTGAAAAAGTACTTTGAAAGTTTAAGAACTAGTTGCCAAAAGTTCAAAGAAATATTTTCAGAATAAGTGTAAGAGCTTTTAAGAGTTGTGACAAAGTTGTATGAAAATTGTGTATATTTGTGTGTGAGTTTAGAGCCTTTATATAGACTTCCAAAACACCCTAGGTGTCTTTCTGAAAGTGTAGGAGTTGTTTGGAGTGAAGAGATTTTGTTTGGAGTGAAAACATTTCACTTTGAAATCTGAAAACTCTTCCAACAGCTCTCAGTAACCGGTTACTCACTTTGGGTAATCGGTTACCCAAACTTTCTGTTTGGACATTTTCAAAAATTACTTTGAGTAATCGGTTACTCATATTTGAGTAATCGGTTACTCAAACTTTCTGTCCAACATTTATTTAAAATTTATTTTGAGTAATCGGTTACTCACTTTTGAGTAATCGGTTACTCAGTATTCAAAAAACAGTTTTTCAGTTGGATAACTCTTTTCTCACACATGTAACCTGTTACTTAAAAGAAGTAACATGTTACATACTATTTTTGAAAATTGTTTTAACAAATTCTAAAGTGTTTCAACTTTTCTTAAAAATGGTTTGAGCATTATAACTTTGTATATACTAAGAGTTTTAGGATAGAAGTACCTATAAAGACTTAGTTTATTGTCTTGAAGTTTTGATCTTCTTTGTCTTCATAAGTAGTCTTCCTTTTCTTCTTTTTGGTGATGTTGGTGTCTTCATCAAAACCGTGCCAAGGTCAGAAGCAGAGATCTTCTTCACATATATTTGTCAACAATTACACACACACATATATATATATATATATATATATATATATATATTAAAGATAATGGGTAGAGTGAAGGAAAATGAAGGTTCGAGTTCGTCCACAACAAATATCATATGACGACTACAATTATGACTTTATTGGTTACATTATCTGAAATATCAAGGTTTTTAAATTTTTTGATATATATACCACAACTGCAATTTAAAACATGATAACAACTCATCCTAATAGGCGTGTGTATGAAACAATGATATTGATACAAGTAGATATTTAGTTGATACTCAAATTCTTATAAGTGTAGAATAGAATACATTTCAGGTACACATATAAAATATACATAAAATTTAATTAATATATAATTATTGTTATGAAATTTCAAATAAAGAATGTTTGTTGTACTACCCCGTTTTTATAACTAAGAAGTTAAGACTTTATTATGGAAAATATAGGGAATGTATATTGAAATATAAACTTAACATGTTATAAAATTAGAGTAAATTCAAAACCTTTCGTCTCTTAAATTCAAAATGCGAAAATATTTTATATTATCTCAACCTAAAAAACGAAGCATTAACAACAACCTCAAAGCCCAACCAAACTTATATAATTATGTCTTCTGAATTATATAACTTTATAAAATTATTAATCTAATCTTATCTACATATTTATAAAAGACATCATATGTGCAAAAAGAATCATTCTTAAATATCTTTCATAAAACATAAACTTAAGCCATTTGAGCGTGACCTTGGTTGTGTTGTTGGTGGATTCAGGGTTCCCAAGAAGAAGAAAGTTGGTGAATTAATTGCATTATTCTGCTATGATGTAATATCAGTGGTGTTTGAAAATCTAGAACATGTTAAAGTTTTGGCTAGTATGGTAGGTACACTTAAGGTGTTGTTGTTTGGTGCAAGTGATAGTTAATGCAAGTCACTTTATCAATGTTGTTAACAATGGCGGCGGAAACATCATCTTCCACTTTCTTTGATTTTTTTGGATACTTGTCTCTCCATTAATGCTATAGACAACAATAAACAAGTTATGATATGGAGTTTAATAGGTGTAATTAATTATACAGTGATGAAGACATGTGGCATAAGAAGTTTAGTTAGTTAGTGGACGTGTACACAATGTAGAGTTCTCATAAGCTTCATGTTCCTATGAAAATATGACCACTTATTTCCCTCTCTTTTCGCCTTCTCTCTCTCTCTCTTTCTTCTGCAATGCTTCACATTCTTTCTTTGGTCATTATCCATTTTTTCCACACAAAAACAATTATCACTACTTTATGCAATTTTAACAAACCTTATTTTTTTAATGAATTCATATTCATCACATTCTTTACACAATCTTATTTCTATATACATGTTTTTAAACCAGCTGCACTCTTCTTTCAGCTTTTAACATTTCCAATATTCATAAAGTTTTGTTGGAGATTTTGATGAGAGACCAAAGTAGAAAACATAGCAATCTATGGAGATTTTGATGCACTTGTTGTCGCTTGAGCATTGTCTTTGGCGGCTTCCTTACCACTTTTTCAGATGGAATGGCAGATCCTGCTAGTTATGGCAATCTTGAACAAGTTAGTGTTTCACCAAAACTTTCCTTCTATTTTTTCATCATTTATTTTATAATCATAACAAAGATCAAATTTTTGGGTTGTTGCCATTTTTATTGGTAGTTTTCCTTGTGTATTAAGCATTTTGAATTTACTAAAGATATGGTTTGCTAAGGTTGTCTAATAGCATTTGGTAGACATGTTTTAGAAGTTGACACTGAACAGAACATCCAACATATATTGCATGCTTGATGTATTTTACAAAATTGTGTGAATAATTCAGAGAAGAGAAAAGAAAAGAAAAGAAGGAGAATAAAGTGATAAGAGTTTATGAGCTTACATAACATCAAAGTTCTGCTAGCATTTCATTAGTTTTTACATTGCTTTCATCAACTAGGATTTAATGGCTGCTTCAAACACTTTTTGAAGGCACTCATTGCATTAAAGAAAGGTGCTCAGTTAATAAAGTATAGTCGAAAAGCGAAGCCAAAAGTTTGCCCCTTCAGACTTTCCCCGGTGAGTGATTTTACTGAAGAATTCAATTTTAAGTTACACCATTATTAGGCATTTGTATGTTGTATCTGATGAATTTGATATCTCTATGACTATAAGTAATTTCATATTTAGTGGCATTACCAGGATGAAACAACACTGATTTGGCTTTCTAAAAAAAAGGAAAGGAACCTGAAATTATCTTCAGTTTCGCGTATTATCCCGGGACAAAGAACTGTAAGTTAAAAAATGCTTAATTAGAAGCTACCTTATATTCACTTATGCCAATGTTACCATTCTCTTAAACATTTCTCATGTTAATGCTTATTCTAAACCATTTCTGTTGCAGGCTGTGTTTAGAAGATATTTGCAACCAGAAAAGGATTATCTTTCATTTTCACTTCTTTATAACAATGGGGAAAGGACACTTGATCTGGTTAGAAAACCATATTGATTTAAACCATTTATAAAATTTCTCAATTTTTTAATATAGTCATTCTTTTTTCTTATTTATAGATATGCAAGGACAAAGAAGAGTCAGAGCTATGGTTTGAAGGCCTTAAGACATTAATTTCAACTGGAAAGTTCAATTGGCGTACTACAAGTAATTTATCCTATGTGAGTTTTCACACAATTCCATTTATTTTGAATGACCATTTTTCCTTAAGTTCCTCATAATTTTTGTCATGTCATTTAGTTTCTGCTTATTCCTTCAGAATATGAGCTTAGTCTTGTGTTATAGCCTATAGGAGAAGTTATGTTATGTTTTGGCAATTATATAACTAAGCAAGTGACCATTTCTTGATATATTATGCATTTGCACAAGTCCATCATGTGAAATGCAAGCCTTATAGTAAGTTAAGTTGTTGTGTAGATGAATCTAGTGAAAATGAGACAAAAAATTTTTGTACTTTGATGTAATGGTGATCATTCTTTTCAAGTAATTTTTTAAATTTCAGTTTCAGGATGGTGATGATTTAATTGCGAATGGTCGTTCTTTTGGTGCAGCACTAGAGATTGCATCAAGCATTGTTGGTGGCAGAGTCTCTATTAGTTCATTTTCTCGTCAACCTTCATCGCGTTCGATACGCTCAGATGCGAAGTTAGAACGCACAATTATGCAACCAAGGACGAGCATTGGAGATGGTTTTCGTGTTAGTGTGTCAAGTACACCTAGCACTTCAAGTGGAGGATCAGGACCAGATGACATAGAATCACTAGGTGATGTTTATATATGGGGAGAGGTTTGGTCAGATGGTGTTGCGCCTGAAGGGTATGGGACTCAAGTCCCTTCAACAACTGATGTGCTTATTCCTAAGCCCTTAGAATCAATTGTTGTTCTTGATGTTCAACAGATTGCATCAGGCGTGTGCCACATTGCTTTAGTCACAAGGCAAGGGGAAGTTTTCACTTGGGGGAAGGAATCTGGTGGTAGACTAGGACATGGGAGCGATAAAGATTTCGGTCACCCTCATCTTGTTGAATTCCTGGCAGTTACTAATGTGGATTTTGTTTCATGTGGAGAGAATCATACATGTGCTGTATCTACATCAGACGATGTTTTCTCTTGGGGCGACGGTACATATAATGTTGGACTTTTAGGCCATGGCACTGAGGTTAGCCACTGGATACCAAAGAGGGTATGTGGCCCTTTGGAAGGACTTCAAGTTATATCAATTGCATGTGGGACATGGCATTCAGCATTGGCAACTTCTAATGGAAAACTTTTCACCTTTGGTGATGGAACATTTGGTGTGTTGGGTCATGGAGATAGACAGAGTGTGTCATATCCAAAAGAGGTACAATTACTAAGTGGATTGAAGACTATTAAGGTTGCTTGTGGAGTATGGCATACTGCAGCTATAGTAGAGGTTATGTTTCAATCTGGTTCTAATGTTTCATCCAGGAAACTTTTCACTTGGGGTGATGGTGACAAATATCGATTAGGACATGGAAACAAGGAAACATATCTTCAACCGACATGTGTCTCGGCGCTTATTGAATATAACTTCCACCAGATAGCATGTGGACACACTATGACTGTTGCATTAACTACATCTGGCCATTTATTTACCATGGGAGGCGCCGAAAATGGTCAACTAGGAAATCCTTTGTCCGACGGAAAAATACCTATCTTAGTACAAGATAAGTTAGTAGGTGAGTTTGTTGAAGAGATATCATGTGGTGCACACCATGTTGCAGTTTTGACATCAAGAAGTGAACTATACACTTGGGGGAAAGGTGCTAATGGAAGATTAGGACATGGCGACATAGAGGACAGAAAAACGCCAACTTTGGTGGAAGCCTTGAGAGAAAGGCATGTGAAAAATATCTCATGTGGATCAAACTTCACATCTTGTATATGCATACATAAATGGGTCTCTGGAGTGGACCAGTCGGTTTGCTCAGGTTGTAGACAACCATTCGGTTTTACTCGAAAAAGGCACAATTGTTATAACTGTGGATTGGTGCATTGCCATGCTTGTAGCTCAAGAAAGGCAATGAAAGCAGCATTGGCTCCAACGCCAGGAAAACCTCATCGCGTGTGCGACCCATGTTATTCTAAGCTTAAAGCCGT
Source organism: Lupinus albus (assembly GCA_009771035.1). NCBI lineage: Eukaryota > Viridiplantae > Streptophyta > Magnoliopsida > Fabales > Fabaceae > Lupinus > Lupinus albus. The sequence goes on along the minus strand of CM020001.1, from coordinate 21,170,562 downwards.
TGAGGCTGGTATTGCAGCTGGTGTTAATAAAAGAGTTGCTACTACGCAGCAACAATCGATGGATGGAAGGGAAAGATTAGGCTATGGAGAAGTAAGGTCTTCAAGACTCTTATCTCCTATGATGATAGAACCAATGAAATTCCTTGATACAAGGACTAATAAGCTTGGAAACAGATATGATTATTCTTCTTCCATGTCACGAGCTTCTCAAGTTCCTTCAAATTTGCAATTGAAAGATGTTGCATTTCCAAATTCATTGGGTTCCATCCAAAATGTTTTGAGGCCAACTATAGCTCAAAGCCTACAACAAACTGCACCCCAAATTTCAAGACAAGCATCACCATATGCAAAGAGGCCAAGCCCGCCACGTTCTGGAAATCCTGGATTTTCTAGAAGTGTCATTGATAGTTTAAGGAAGACAAATGAGCTTTTGAACCAGGAAACCTCAAAATTGCAGAACCAAGTAAATTGACTATCATTTAACTTTGTAAATTCCTAGACAAACTTCATATTTCACTATTATAATGTTATGGATTTTTCGCATACAGATTCGAAGTTTGAAGCAGAAAAGTGATATGAAAGATGTAGACATCCAGAAGCTTCAGAAAAATGTTAAGGAAGTTGCATTGTTGGCTGCAGAGCATTCTTCTAAGAATAAAACAGTGAAAGATTATTTTGAGTCCATGATAGAACAGGTATCTTGATTCTATATTCTAAGTGCTATAATAAATAAAAAGAATGAAAAATGGGAATCCTAACTATGTTCACTTGTCTTTGGTTTTATCCAGTTGAAGGAAATAAGTGAGAAGTTAGCACCAGAGAATTCAGACAGTGAAAATATGAGAAGCATGCTTACTAAAGCAGAAGAATTTCTGAAAGAAAATGAAACAAACACAAGTATCTCAAGTAGTGACTCTCCTAAAGTTGAAGAACAAAATGAAAGAAATACAAGTATCTCAAGTAGTGACTCTCCTAAAGTTGAAGAACAAAATGAAAGAAATACAAGTATCTCAAGTAGTAACTCTCCTAAAGTTGAAGAAGAAAGAATAGAAGAAAAGAATAAAGTAGTTGATGAAGAAAATGCCCTTAAAGAAAGCAATAATAGATTATCTGATGCTAAAGAATCTTCAGAAAGCACTTCAAATGATTCAAAGTCAATGGAAGAAGTACAAGTGATTGAACAATTTGAACCAGGTGTTTATGTAACACTTATAGTAAAAGCTGGTGGTATCAAAGTTTTCAAAAGAGTTAGATTCAGGTACATACTTCTTCATGCAACAAACAAATTCTACATTTTCAACTTTCTTTACTTTCTTCTCTTCTTTAAAAATACTTTATTGTTCTAATATTCAGTAAGAGAAGGTTCCGTGAGCATCAAGCAGAAGAATGGTGGACAAAAAACAAAGACAAGGTGCTTAGGAAGTATAGTAGTAATTCACAACCTACAAATCATGTACCTAGTACCACTCCGCCACCGCCGCCACCTCCTCCGGCTGAAGAAAATATTGAGGCAGACGCTTCATCTTAGTCTATGTAGGAATGTCCTTAGTTTGATGAAATGTTAAGTAATTGGCATCATTCTACAATAGAGTGGTTATACTCATGTATTCATTGTAGTCAAATATGATATATGACTTAGATGTAGGGAAACTAATGTGTATTATTTTTGTTGAATTATTACAATTTGATTTGATGAGTAGTATCTAATTCATGACCAAACTTCATTTAGGCACAAGGAATGTTACTATAATATCATACAATCATCATTATCACTAGGTTTGTTACAATAACATAGTTCTTCAATTAGGGGAGACTACATTTAAATATTTGATATAAGAGATTATGACAAAATTTAAAAGCAATTTCTTTTTCATCATGATTCATGCACCGCCAATATAAGCATTTATACATAAACATATATTATCTATCATTCATTTATATTAATTTTTTGAATAGTAAAAAATAATTAAATATGAATGATAAATGATACAACGATATTTGTAAAAACTATACCTTATATGCAGTATTGAATATATATAAATGCTCCCTATACCTTCATTTTAGTCTTTCTTCACACCTTTGGTCCCTTCCTCATTCATATTGATGATATGAAAATAGTTATGGGTTTAGAAATAAGAGAAAGTTATAATAATTGAAAAAGAATAATTAAGAGTGTTGTTATTTGTAATAAGAAATAGGGAGTAATGAGAAATATTAGAGTTACTCAACCCATCTTTCTTTCTTTCTTTCTTTCTAACATTCATTCATAGATACATTCATACATTTGAATTGTTGAATACATCTAAACCATTGGATTTTCCAAAATTGGATGACTAAGATATGAACTAAGGTTTTTCCACTTACTCTTGGAGTAAACGGATCCCTCCCCATATTGAAATTATAGGTATGTCAATATTTTGCAATTTTCAATCTTTTGTCCTTAAAACAAAGTTGGAGTAGGTAGATTCACGCATTTCATGTGCCATTTATAAATAAGAAGAACTTCAAAATGAGAAGCACTACCACAAACTAAAGTCTTAGCTAATAATTTAATAAAATCTGAATTCTTAAAAACTTACAGAAACTGCAAATGTCAATAATACTGATATACACCATTTCCACATAATGTCACTTACTCCGTCCAACCATACCCGGCCCCATCGATGACGATTTGCTGTTCCTTCCATCTGTGTTCTTTCCAAATACATTCAGATCTTCAAAAAGCCGATAAGATGGAACAAAAGGCTTTTGTTGCCCAGTTGCGGCCGTGCTCACAGGGTTGCTATGCAATCCAGAATTCCCCATAGTATCACTTATTGGTCTAGAAGGGAATGAGTTATTATGTTGAAAGGGCCTAACTCCTTGTGCATGTGTATAAGATGATGCTGTTGTACTGGATTGCGGAGTTGAAGACATGTTTCTACCAGATAAATGGTTTTCATAATTGCCATATCCAGGCATAGATGTCCATGGTGGAGGAGGGTATCTTGCTGAATACTGAACATGTTGATTCTGAAATTGTGGCTGTGGTTGAGGTTGCTGAGTTGTTTGGGACTGTGATTGTGGTTGAGGCCACAACTGTGGATAATGACTTGGTTGTGGCTGAGAATGTAAGTGTTGTTGAGGAGGGCTATAATGAGGATTCCGACTCTGAAATTGTGACTGAGGTTGTTGTTGTTGTTGTTGTTGCCAAACATGTTGAGATTGCTGTTGTTGAGGCTGAGAATGTTGATGATGCAGAAATTGCTCAGATTCATAATGAGTATGATGCTGTTGTTGAGGTGATGGTGCAGTTGGAGGTTGAGATTCTGACATGGCCTGAGGTTGAGCCCATGGGGCAACGTAACTGTTGATATATGGCAAGTTTCCAGGATATGATGATGTCTGGGAAGGACCATAGGAATACCCTCCTGTTGAAACCGGTGGAGCATAGGTTGTTGTTTGTGGAGAAGATGGTGTTAAGGACAAAGTGATACTCAGCAAGTCAATAATGTCCTGATCTTTCGAAGAAGTCCTAACTGGAGCAGGCAGGTCGTTAAGAGCTAATGCATTCGACGGGACAGAAATCGAGGGCTCTGGCACATGTGGAGTTGTACTGCTAGTTGCAGCATCTCTTGAAGTCACCGACTTTGTCTTAGAGTGCCTGAATCAGTTGTAAAATATTCATGCTGAATTAATAATTGGATAAAAGTAATTAATGACATAGTAGAACAATTTCATTTCCTACATAGTTGAATGCATGATGCATGTACAAATTTACATGAAACTCTATATAATAGGAAAGGGCATCTTTGATTTAAGAGAACATTTTTCTGTTTTCATTAATATAAGTATGCCTGGTTTTCATAGATTTGTAAAGAGAACATTGAAAACAAAAAAAATGCCATTTGCACTGTTTCTTAAACCAACCAGGCCCCAAAAATGAGAAGAAATGCTTTATGCAATGCTTGTTAGTTCACCACAATGAAACCAGTAGTAGATAATTCACTTCTCAGGCAGAACCATGCATGTTTAGACCTACATGCACATCACAAGAGCAATGGGAAATACAATCATGTTTCCTTAAACAATGAAATACCAATGCAGAATGTGTTATTTAGTTCAAAGCAACCTTCGAGCTAGCTGTGCAAATTCATCTTCTTCCTCTTCATTGTTCTCGCCTCTTGTTTCAGACAAGACCAGAGATGGAGGGCTAGCCTTAGGCGCTGAAACAGATTCTACACCAGGGCTGGATCTCTTAACTTCTTCAGTTTGATTGACAATAGAATGAACTTCTGTTGATACAGTGCTGGAACTTGTGCCTTGAATTGGAAGAGGAGCACCAGTAGCTATTGCATCATGCCTTGCAAGCAAACTTTGGATACTATCGTTTAATTCAAGGCCTCTACCAAGAAGCTCCTCATCCCTATAACACAACCAAGATAACAACAAAGATTATTCCACATATCATGTGGACACAGACTTCACAGAGCAATGCATAAGAATCTACGATGCACAGATACGATGAGTACCAGATAAACATATCATGTGAAACAAAGAAAACTGTTGAGGCAAGTTCAGTAGGATGGTCTTTTACAAAACATACCAGAAAGGTATTTTAAAGTACAAGATAATATTAAGAAAGTATCAGATTTATAATTTATTAAGCAATATTTTACTTTACTTCTTTGTCAATGAATATGATTTATGGTAGAGCAATAATATGGTGTTGTTCAATCCATGTAGCCGACTCCACCTAGTGAGATTAAAGCTTAGTTGTTGTAAGTAACTTTTTTACTTGGGTACTGTATGGATGTGTATCCATGAAGTATATTAGCATCGTATACGTATAAGCAGGGAAGCAAATGGAAGTATTGGTGGATCATAGACAAGTGTAGTTGAATGGAACTAACCCAGTTGTTGTTAGCATCTGCATCAATTTTTTCTGGTTGGTGCGACAGCGATCAACAAGATCAGTAATCACTTCATCTTTGACAGCCTACAAAGCATATATAACAAACAATTATTCTTAATTAGTTGCAAAGAGAATTCATGAAGTCTGAGCAGCACTGTTAACATACCGCACGATCACTAGGATTCACAGCCTGTAGCATGTCAGTCAAAAGGTCCATAACATCCCGCATGGAATCCAAGCTTGACAAACTAAGAAATACAAGAGAAATTAGCAAAAGATGAAAAATCTTGGCAGCAAACAGAAGCAGAAGCAAGTGTGACCAGACAGGAACTCGACGCTTCACCTTAAGCTTTCTATCTCTGTTGCCATTGTTTCATCGAGTGTTTTTGATGAATTGCCTGGCATCCCATATCCAGGTTGCATGTTTCTTGATGCTGGATGGGTAGGAGGTGGAGTAAATATTGGAGCTGCATATGAGGAACGCTTGGGAAACCCTACTCCAGATCGCTGCCATTTATAATAAATCCAATACAATATTATCATGATATGATCTGCTTGTAATTGAAGAATTACTCATGTAACAATGGCTTAGAGATGTTAAAGTATTAAAAATTCAGGGCTTCTTTGGTTTGTGAAAATGATCTCTTTCATTTTCTGCTTTTGTTAATTGCAAAAATGCCATCTTGTTTCACAGTGGGCGAGGCTCCCACCTAGTGGGGTCTAGGGGAGAGTAGATGTATACAGCCTTATGCCCTTACCCTCGCAAGGGGAGAAGCTACTTCCAGGATTTGAACTCATGACCTCCACGTCACAAGACAAACAACCTTACCGTTGAGTCAAGGCTCACCCTCTATAAGAAATCTCTAAAAAATATTAAAATAAAATGTCTTGTTATCAAATGTCAACCTTAAAATGGAAAACAGGGATCAGACTACCACTTTCAACATTAAATATGGGTAAAAACAATAAGAAATTTGTTGAGTAGAAAGCCATATACTTGCCCTTAATTCATCATATGCCCAATAGTAATGAGGATGTTTTCCACCTGGACCACCGAATGCCTCTTGCCATGAGTCTAGCAATACTAAAATTTTATCTCTAACTTGCATGTCTGTCTAAATTATCATCACACATGTTTCAAATTAGATGAGATAAACCACTGGGAAATACTGAGTATAAAAACAGTTAGCTCAAAATAATGATTGAACATATTTAGAATGGTGCCAACAAAAGTAATATATGAACAGAAAATGTGAAATGATAGATGAGAAAAATTCTTTAAAAATATGTTTGAGAAAAAGGTGAAATGATATTTAAAATTTTATATTCATTCGGTTATTGTTTGAGAACAGAAAATGTGAAATGATAGATGAGAAAAATTCAGCAACTGAATCAAAATACAGTTGTTACAAATTCTTTAAAAATATGTACTAGCTGATCAAATTTACTAATAGTAATAGACCACTTATACATACTAACAGGTATGAACTTACCAAGGCCCAAATATAATAAAACCGATGTTTGATCATAATGATCTAAGATTGTGTATAACAACAGAATTTCCATGAAGAGTGCAATAGCAATTTGTATCAAGCATAAAATCAAATATGAATTTTAAATCAGAACACGTCCAATGTTTCCATCTGATACCAACTTACCTTCTTCCTTACGATTTTGATCATCTCATCCAATATGTTCTTCTCAGCAATTTGATAGTGAACAAAATCACCACAGTTCTTTACCATTGTCTCCAAAAGCTAGAGAGTAGACAATCAGAAAGCATTAATCAAGTTCCAAAAAAATGATCTCTTATCAAGTATTGCAAGGCATGGCAAAAAACAACTTAAGGTAAATATAACAAGGGCAGACCAGAGTGAACATAGTACCGTGAGAGCTAGTAATTGAACTTTCGAGTTCCTATGTTGTAATCTCTTCTTCACAGCTTTTACCACGTCTTTTGGCTGCCTGAGGAATTAAGCATGTGGCACTCATAAAAGATACAGACAAAGCTTAAAGAGAAAAAATTTCACAAACACGAACATACTGAAGACGGAAAAAATGAGGGAAAGAGAAAGTAGCAATTTGATAAACTAGTTTCCTAGTAACATCCACAGACCCTGTTCTTTCTAAGAGTAAGTTGACTAGAAAAAAATTTGCACTTTGAGACCAAATCTTGTACATGAGAAAAAACAGTGACCAGAATAAAAAAAAATCACATATTTACATAATTAGCAAGAAAAAACAATAACTTTGAACTACTTTTCAGATAATACAAATACCCTTAAGTCCTTAACCAAATCTGCACTTAAACATATGAACAAATAATGTCCAGCAAGAAGATACCCTCTAAAATTTAAACCAAAATTTCACTATCATTTTTCCAAAGACTAACATATTGAAGAGGGAAAAGGAGAAAGTAGCAATAAGACAAACTAGTTATCTAGGAAGTAGATTAGAAATTATGAGTAGTTTTTTTTTGCACTTGGAGACCAACTATTGTACACAAAATTCATACAATTTTTCCATATGATATAAAACCCTTGATTCTTTACATGAACATGGAAAAACAAAAACCATGAAATTAGCAACTTTTACCCGTAAATTTCTTCTCTTAAAAAAACCACATGACAACATGAAAATTAAAAAAACATAAACATCATGGATGATGAAAGTCAACACCTAAAAAAACAATAACAATAAAGTTTCAAAATTGGTATGCCATCTTCCTGCTTTCATTATGATTGAAGATTTTACCAATGATTAGAATTGATGGAATCACAAATTTCAATATTCATAGTCCAATCAGGTCCCATAAGAAGATCGCTGGTCGCTTTCTCAACTGCCACAGTAGCTGAAGAAGATGAAGCAGCCATGTTTCTCTTTCTCTCTCTCTCTCTCTATATAAACTTCACAGAAAATCAAAAATCAAAATCAATCAACAACCCAAAAACACAAAGTGGAAAAAGAACAAAACTTTAATGACATTTTTAAAAAAGGTAGGACCTTGGTAAAGAATTAGGAAACCCTAACACAATTCATGAACAAGATAATTTCAAAGAAAATATAATCGGGAAAGTTGACGTTGCCTTTTTGTTTTCTGGAATAGCACAAGTTTTATTCTTTCGTATCAGATATACATATATATATATATATAAATAAATAAAATGTGGAATTTCTCTAATCTCTAAATTGGTAATTTTCCTTTATTTTCTTTCTGTCTTCTTCGCTAATATATAGGCTAATGCCATTTTGTGCTGTTTTTTTATGACCATTGACCACTCTCATGCACCATTAAACTTTCTGAGTTGTTTTAGTGTTGTAAGTTTATAATGGGTCATTAATCAGGAAATAATTTTTACATTTATTATAAATAATTTACGTTCATAAAATAAGAAATTAGTTATTATGAGTTGTAATTAGTTATTATGAGTTGTAATTAGTCATTATGAATTGTAATTACCTATAATTACCGACACTATTATATATAGTATGAAATGCAATGACAAAGGCATCAAGCCAATTTTAATGACATGATATCAGACGGGTTCAATCAAACTTGTGAATCCTTTTTTGGCTGAACAACGACACCCCACTCGGTCGCTCTTGTAATCATGTTCTAGTTTGCATTTGTCTCGAAATCGTTTCTTTATCAATCAAAGGCTTTCGGTGGTCGTTTAGTGATTTCGTCCTTGTTGTTGTGGTGTTTATCGCAATTGATTCTTGGTTGTTTGCTTGCGGTTTCGGTAATCGTTAATTGTTCTCGGTGCTTGGACGGTTTTCGATTGCTCGTGGTTTCTGGTTTTACAAACTGTTCGTGTTGTTTCATTGTTTGGGGTTTGAGGTACTTAGAGTAAAAGAATTACTGTAACATGGTCATGGAAAATGAAAAGAATTTTTGTGTCCGTTTTACCGACAAGAATTATCATGCATGGGAATCTCAGTTCAAGATGTATTTAAAGGAAATAAAGTATGGAGTCATCTAGATGATGTTTCTAAGGCACCGACGGAGAAAACTACTTTAGATGCGTGAGAAACTAAAGATGCTCAAATAATCACTTAGATTCTCAACAGTATTGATCCTCAAATGATCAATAATTTACGCTCTTTTTCCACTGCTCAAGAAACGTGGAATTATTTGAAGCGCATTTACAACTAGGACAATTCGGCAAAACATGTTCAGTTGGAGTTAGAAATAGTCAACTACAAACAAGGTGATTTGTCTATTCAAGAATACTATTCTGGTTTTTTAAATATCTGGGTAGAACACTCTGCTATTATACATGCTAATGTTCCCAAGACCTCTCTTGCAGTTGTTCAAGAGGTTTACAACACAAGTGGGCGAGATCAATTTCTCATGAAACTACATCCAGAATTTGAGGTTGTCATAGGTGTCTTGCTGAATAGGAATCTCGATCCTTCTTTAGATACATGTGTTGGAGAAATTCTAAGGGAGGAACAACGTCTTATTACTCAAGGAGGTATGTCTCATGATGCTACCATTTTCGAGCCCGTGACGGTTGCATATGCTGCTCAAAGTAAAGGTAAAAGTCGTGATATAAGACAGGTTCAATGTTTCTCTTGTAAACAATTTGGTCATATTGCTCGTAGTTGCAATAAGAAGTTTTATAATTACTACAGCCAATAGGGTCATATTATCTCTAAGTGTCCCACACGTCCTCCACGACCAACACAACGTTCAGTACCGACATTCCATGCAACAACAAATCATGCGGTTGGTCCTTCTATTACTGGGGCATCAAACAATAGTGTTATACAACCTGAATTGATTCAACAAATGGTACTTTCCGCTCTTTCGGTCTTGAGAATTCAGGGTAAGTCTTCTAATGTTTCTCGCCCATGGTTTCTGGATTCGGGTGCATCCAATCACATGACAGACTCTTCAGAATATTTGCACAATTTACACTCTTATCATGGTAATCAGAAAATTCAAATAGCTGATGGTAATACTTTATCTATTACTGAAATTGGCGACATAAACTCTAATTTTCGGGACGTGCTTGTATCACCTGGACTTGCATCTAATTTATTATCTGTTGGTCAATTGGTAGATAAAAATTATGATGTCAACTTCCCTCGTGATGGTTGTCTTGTGCAGGAGCAGGTGTCGAGGAAGGTGATCGCGAAGGGGCCTAAAGTGGGAAGACTGTTTCCACTCCAATTTATTTCTAATCATATATCTATTGCTTGTAATAATATTTTGACCTCTTATGAAGATTGACATAGAAAATTAGGTCATCCAAACTCCGTTGCTTTGTCCCATTTATTTAAAAATGGTTTGTTGGGAAATAAAAATGTTTCTAATGTCTCTATTTCATGCTCTATTTGCAAATTGACTAAGAGTAAAACACATCCTTTTCAGTCTCGTGCTTATCGTGCTTCCACTTGTTTTGAAATGATTCATAGTGATGTATGGGGTATGTCTCATGTAGTTTCTCATTCTCACTATAAATATTTTGTCACATTTATTGATGATTATAGTCGGTTTGTTTGGATATATTTCCTTCTGTCTAAATCTGAAGTGTTTTCTATGTTTAAGAAATTTTTGCCATATGTTGAAACTCAATTTCAAGCAAGTGTTAAAAATTTCGTTTTGACTCTGGTTAGGGATGACAAAATACTCGAGCTCGTGAGTACTCGTCAAAATACCCGGAACGAGTACCCGCAAAAATAGCTCATGGGTGGGAACGGGTATCATGATACCCGCCCTGCGGGTACCCGCATATATATTTTAATTAAATATTTTATATTTAGTTATTATTAATTTAACATTATATTTGTTTATTTTATTATTATTTCATAATAAAATTTAGTAATAAGACTATAATCATAAAATTATCATATACATGTCATATTATTTAAGTAAAAATTATTTTTATAGATTAATTATTGTAAAATATATAAAAATATAATTAGAATTGGAAACTCGTTGAGTACCCGCGGGTACCCGCTACCCGCACAGGTACCCGTAAATAGTGCGGGTACGGGCACGAGTATGCACTACTCGTGCCCGCCCGTGCCCGTTGCCATCCCTAACTCTGGTGGTGAGTACATCTCTCATAAGTTTCAGGAATACCTTCAACAAAAAGGCATCTTGTCGCAACGATCTTGTCTCAATACCCCTCAACAAAATGGTAATGGCAGAACGTAAGAATTGTCATTTGCTTGTTGTAACACGCACATTGCTTCTCCAAGCTTTTGTACCATCCCGATTTTGGGTAGAGACTCTTTCCACAGTTGTATTCTTGATCAATCGTCTTCCTTCTACGGTTATTGAACTTGATTCTCCTTTCTTTCGTTTTTTTAAAATTCATCCTGATTATAGTGTTTTACATACTTTTGGGTGTGTGTTTTGTTCACTTACCTCCTTTTGAAAGACATAAGTTTGGAGCACAATCCATTCAATTCGGTCACTTACCTCTAAATAGATAAGTATTTAAGCTTTGATTTCCAGTGTTATTAATATTGTATCGTTTATCAAATTGGCCGATTTTGATTGATATAATTGCATAATCGCTATAATTGTTGTACCGTACCGATATTGGGATCGGTTCACCGGCCAGCACAAACCGATTTTTATAACTATGTTGATTTCTATCAACTATACTTGTTTAAGAGGACAGTTACACACTCCAAAAGAGATTAATTCTTTATCCACATAATAAGGAGATATATTTGCTTATACCAATAACATAAAGTTTACTCTAGAGTATATAACTCTTGTTTTTTTGTACTAACAAGTATATCTCCTCAACTGTTAAGTAAGGAACTAATCCAATATGTTCTTCTCAACAATTTAATTATTGAATAAAAACGAAGTGCTTTATTTACTTTATGTTTAGTGGAATAAAACTATTACAGTTATCATTAAAGAAAAGTTTTGTTAGCAGCCACGCAGAAATAGCCATACATTACTCTTCATTCTTCACCAAAGCACTTGGTAGTTTCATATATTAGCAATTTGCAAGGGAAAGGTGGTCCAATTACATTAAATTCATTCTTTTATGTTTAATTAATTAATAATAAATAAATATTAATAGTGGGTATCACTATCACCCTATACTTAGCTACATAATTCCATTCACATTTAATTTGTTTTATTTGAACACACCATCCATCATATGTTAATTAAATAGCATAAATAAAAGGCCATGAAAGTTGAATATAAATATGAAATTTGAGTGCATAAACCATCACACAGATATTCTATGGCTTTCCCATATCAACCATCGGATCCCTCCGCCTCCGCCTCCGCCCCAATGATTCCGACCGCTGTTATAGGCACTCAGTACTGTGCACCTTACCCTATTGATCTTGCCATCGTGAAGAAGGTTATGACCATTTCAGATGGTAACTTTGTTGTCACTGACATCAACAACAACGTTGTTTTCAAAGTTAAGGGTTCTCTCATGACCCTCCGTGACCGCCGTGTCTTGATCGACGCCGCTGGTAATCCCATCGCCACCCTACGCCAGAAGGTATGTTTCTCACACTACCTTACAAACTTTACTTTCATTTTTATATAAATTATAATTATAATAATTATCTTAACCCTATCTCACTATGATATTAATTAAGACCCCTATAGTATTTAGTATGATGTTACATCTTAAAGTGGTTTTGCTTCTAACTAAGGCATATACACTGAAATTATATAATGAGTTTAGATCTTAATACATTTTATGAAATATAGCCATAATAATAATAATAAGTTTAACGGTTTTAGTGTGGTTGTGGATAGATAGGGATGTAGTGGATTGATTTGCAAAATTTACTGGTCAAGGGACCAAAAATATACAAATTGATCCAAGTTCAGCATCTAGGACCATATGAACAAGTTCATTCAATCATGCAAATAAAACAAACACTAATTTCCACAAGACAGTGATAGTTCAATTCACTGTCATATATCATCATAATTATTCATAATTCAATCCAAAAAATCCTGATTTTTTTATACCAATCAAACATGAATTTGGGTCAAAGATAGTTGTTTCTTTTTTTTTATTATTAACGGTATTCTTTCAATATATTGGTAAATAACTAATATATTTTAGAGTGTGTGACTATCCTTATAAATAAATATCGTTTATAAAAATTAAATCATTGATCTTTTGGTCTTTCTAAGAATCTAATAGAACCTTAACTTACACTATATTATCAAGGAAAAGTCATTAGGGAGAAGTTTCAGTTTTTGTGATCTCCTTTTCTTTTAGATTGCAGCCATTTGACTTTTGACCCATGAATTTTTTTAATAAGGAAAAGTATTATAGAAAAAATATAAGGGTACTGGTTACAAAAAAGATCAATATAAGAGGAGGATCAATATCTGAATCAAATACATGATCAGGATATAACTAGATTTCCCCCCTAAAAATTACTTCATTCCTCATGCACGAAACAAGGCAACATCATTTACAAAGGGGCACGAGATAAAAAGAGGGTCGATATTTTCATCAAGGCAAACACATACTACACTTGATTTCACTTTCGTTCAAGATGTTTCTTTTGAAAAGTTTTGTCTTAGTAGCAACTCTACCTCTAATAACTTTCTAACTAAAACAACAAACCTTTGAAGTCACACACTTAATCCAACTCAAGGTAAGAATATTACCTGAATTTAATGGATCATGGTTCACTTGAGCAAGATAAACATTTTTAACCACATAACAACTAGATTTGTCAAGATTCCACCGCCATTTGTCACTAACTCCAAATTTACAAGAATATCATAAAGTCTTGAAGATGACTCTTTCTCCCAATCCGACAAAGGTCTATTCCATTGAATATTCCAAATCCATTTCCCATTAGACCACGTCCCACAATCAGCTACCAAAGCCTTTTTATTTAAGGCTAACAAAAATAATCTAGGCCAGATAAATATCCTTGAGATTCTGGTGACTAAACCACACATCCAGCCGGAACAAAGTGTGTAAACCATGAATGAAAGTAATTTTAGTTACAAATTAAGTTTTCTTATACAAACAAGGTAAAGAATATTGATCGAAAGAATTAATATAGTAACTTTTTTCTAAATATTCTCACAATATTTTTACTATAAACTATCATTTATGTGATGTCTATCAATGATTAAGTGTATTATTGATGCAGATAATGACTGCACATGATCGATGGCAAGCTTATAGGGGTGAAAGCACAGACTCAAAAGATCTTATATTCACTCTGAAGAGATCATCTTTAATCCAATTCAAGGCCAAATTAGATGTGTTCTTAGCCAATAATACTAAAGAAGATGTTTGTGACTTTAAGGTCAAAGGTAGTTGGTTTGAACGATCATGTACTGTTTATGCCGGTGAATCTAACAACATTGTTGCACAGGTAATAAAGTGAAGTATAACTTAATTATATATATTGAAAACATATGGGTTTTAGAATTAATAATGAATTTGTTGTCTTATGGAAGAAGAAATGTTCTTATTGAAAACAAAATATTTGTTGGAATGTTTTTGCAGATGCATAAGAAGCACACTGTCCAGAGTATTTTGATTGGAAAGGATAATTTCATGGTCACGGTGTATCCCAACATCGATTATGCGTTCATAGTAGCACTAATTGTGATTCTTGATGAGATTAATCAAGATGATGATGATTAGAGACAATGTTATATATGGTTTGTATTCTGATGAGATTAATCAAGATGATGATGATCTATATAACTAAGTGTCACCACGACCTTTGTTTTTTTTACTCACTTCAACTTCAACTTCAACTTTAGTACTTGTACTGTTACACTCACATTCATTCACTCACTTCATTTAGGTCAATTTCATCTCCCTCATACTGTAACAACTGTTCCCTCTTCTCTTCTTATTCACTTCCAAGAAACCATATCTCTATTATTCACTCTTCTCTCCAAACACTCATTCTCCATTTCTTCCCTCTTCTCTCTTCTCTCCAAACACTCATATCTCTATTACCACCGCTTTCACATTTCAACTTACCACGATCTAATCTGAATCAAATAAGTGATCTGGATATAACTCGATTTTTCCCTACAAATTACTTCATTCCTCATACTCCAAACAAACCAACATTATTCACAAAGGGGCGCAAGATTAAAAGATGGTCTATATCTTCATCAATTAGCAAACACAAACTACACTTGAGATCACTTTCGTTCAAGATGTTTCTTTTGAAAAGTTTTGTCTTTGTAGCAACTCTACCTCTAATAACTTTCCAACTAAAACAACAAATGATGACAACCTATCGGGGTTGCCTTTTTGTTAATCCTCCTTTTTGAGAGAATTGATTTAGGATCATTTCTTGCGAGTTGAAATTGTTTAAACTTGATTTGAAATGCAACTTTTTAGAATAAGCCTCGGGTCTTTGATGTTTATTTGGTGATTTAGTTTAGACAATTGTGGGGATGTATGGTGTGGCTGCTTTGGATTGTTGGGAAATATTAAAGAAAATGGACGGGGGTATGAAAATGGGGCGCTACAAACACTAGGTAATTGATAAGCCTCCGAAGTTCGCTACAAGAAAGCTAGCTATACTGATAAGAACAGGTCTTTGGCTCAGCCAAGAAGCTTGAAGAAACTCACGAACTCGAGGAATGAATTCCAAAATAAAATCAACTTGTTATTCATCTTGCTTTCATGTTTTATATATAGGGGAAATAAGGATTAGGGCTTCCACAACCTGGGCCTCAAAATCTGGAACTACAAAATTAATTCAAAACTTAAGCTAAGTCAAATCCTAGTTTTTGTGCCTAGGCTAAGTCATGCGGTTAGCTTTTGAAATTCTGGTCGATTTTGACTTGGTTGGCTTTGACTGAGTCATGCGCCTAAGCTGACTTAGTTGTGCTGAGTCACGACTTTAAGTTTTGAAAAAGATCCTTCTGCATATCCATATACCAATAAGGATTGGAACGACCAAGGTTGAATTTGACTTGGCCAAGCATGAGCTGGCTGTGACACCCTAAATTTAAAGTCATTAAATTATAGTACCAGTCCTGGAAATCTCGCTTGAGTGAGAAAGGTGTCACCTGGGCGAGAGTGGCTCACCCGGGTGAGTGAAATAATGGGCTATACTAAAGGATTCTCGATTGAGCGAGAGGATCCTCGCTTGAGCGAGAGTTTTCCCGCCTGGGCGAGAAGTGACACTCTGGGCTGTCGAGGCTGTGAGATTCTCGCTTGAGCGAGAGGGTCAGATATGAGTTTTTTAAATGGGCGGGATTTTCTCGTTTGAGCGAGAATGAGCTCGCTTGAACGAGAATCCGACGCTGTTACATTAAATGAGGAACCCCAAACACATTTTAGGGTTAGAAATTGAAGAGAAGTGAGAGAAGAGAGCATTTTCAAGAGCAAGGAGCCTTGATACTCATCTAGAAGCTTGGGAAGAGGTAAAACTCTGGATTCTAACTCTCTTCTTCCCTTTGAAACTTGTTTTGGGTATGTTGGATCTCTTCTCAAAATGAGAGAAACCATGGAAACTCATCCTTTAGGGTTATGGTTCGTTCTACGTTGTTTTTTATCTTGAAAACTATTAGTTTAGAGTTGGTATTTTAGGAATGGAAAGAGTGGTGAGTTGATTCATGAAAACCCTAAAAGCCTCCAAAATGAGAATGAGTAAAGGGGAAAATGTGTGAAATGTTAGATGTAGAAGATAAGTATAAGTTCTAATGTTGAATATGAGATGAATATGTATGTTGTAGATGTTTGGAAACATTGAAAATATATGAATCTCTTATATGGTTAAAGATGAAACATGAGTTGTTTATGTGTTATTTTGAATAAATGACTAACATGGTTGTTATGTGGTGGGAATGAGAAAAGATCATAAGGTTGGAGACGGTGTGGGTGGAACTTGCAAAATAACCAAGAACCAAATCCAACACTCACCAAGGTAAGGGATAAGTGTCTCCATTATTTATGAGTATGAGCCATTGTGTTTGTATTAGTTGTGATGTGGACCACCTTTATGGTGTGGGCCTACCCGAAGTCGTAGTGGATTATCTTATGATGTGTGCCTATCCGAAGTGGTAGTGGATTATTGATGGTTGTGCCTACCCGAAGTGGTAGTGGATTATTGTGTGTTGTGGACCTACCCGAAGTGGTAGTGGATTATCATATGTTGTGGACCTACCCGGAGTGGTAGTGGATTATCGTGTGTTGTGGACCTACCCGGAGTGGTAGTGAATTATCTTTATGTGGTGGACCTACCCGAAGTGGTAGTGGATTATCTTTGAGATGTAAACGGGTCGGATGTGGTCAAGAGTAAATTTGATTCAAAGTGTAAATGATGAAATGAAAGTGCCTTCTAATAAATGAATATGCATGCTATATAATATATATTATGGGATATATATATACTATAGGGTGAATATGTGTTAAATGAGAATATAGGAAAAGAGATACATATTCATGTATTTAAATGTATTTCTTTTCAATGCTTCTGTATACTTTAAATGTGGATTTTCATATGTGGTTATTATTGAATTAACGACTTACTCCCTTGTGTTTCATGTGTTGCTATGATAATCTCATTGTAGGTAAACGGATGAATTGAGGATGCTAGATTTAGAGTCTTATGAATTTTTAAATCCGAATTTCCTTCTTTTGTGTTTTGTATCATGACTGATTAAGTACCATTTTCGGGATAATTGTAATTCCTATCATTGTAACACTGGATATGTGTAGCTATGAGTATTTGGAAAACCCATAACTAGTTGTATGCGGTAGTTACTGGGAAGTATTAATATGAATTATGTTTTTCTGCAGTTAAGGGTAATCTAGTATGAAACCGATTTAGTATGATTTAAAGTTATGAGTTAATTAAAGAAAATGAATAAATTTAATAGGTTAAAAGAAATGTATGCATGATGTAACATGAGGAATTAAGCTTAAAAGTTTAAAATAAAGGTGAAATTTTCAAGGGTAAAATTTGAGTCCTTACACTGACATAACTTGTCTTGCCTCACAGTTGGGCCTTTGAATTTGAACTTGCATGCCTTAACCATGAGCAAATTTGACTTGGTCGTGATTCTAGGGATGCCTTGTCTCTGGCTTGAATTCGGATGAATTTGAATGCACCCTTTTGGAATTTGAAAGTAGGGTTTGAATTTGAATGCACATTTGAATTTGAATACACACTTGAATTTGAATACACACTTTTGAATACACCATCCTTCATTACTCTTCACATTGCCAGACCCAAAATCACAAAACCACTTTTGGTCCTGCTTTTTGCTTTTGACATACCAAAATAACATCATTTTATTATTAAACTTCAAATATTAATGACATTATACAATTGAGTATTTAAATGAATTTGCAATAAAAATAGTATTAAACTATCATTAAAAATCTTTGAAAATGACACTTTTTTTAATTTAATTAAAAATCTTTTACTTTCTTCCTACTGACATTAGACCCGTCATCAAATAAAGGACTTCACTAATATTAAAATTTAAAACTCTTCTTTTCTTATTACAAAATTATACAATTTTAAGTAGGAAATAACTTTTAAAAATTATGAGACAATTGAGTTTGGGTGTAGGACCTATTTGCAATGCCAATGATTTCCTTAACATTATTATGTAAGAGCATGTATCCAACCTTTTACTTTATGTAGTGTTATCTAGACTAAATCAAACATCGTTTCGAAACAATATAACAAATAGTTTAATCCAACAATAATTTTTTTTGTTATTAATCCAACAATAATTAAATTCTTCATGAGATCAATTTAACATCTGCCTTTAGTTATGGTATCTTGAAAATGAGTATTCCATTATTCAAAGAAAAGAGAATGTCCAAGGAAAGACCAAAATAAATGTAACATATGTCTTTGTCACATGACAATTGTTAAATTAAGCTTTTTAACATATTGTGATCTTGGTTTTTGAATAGTAGACAATGCAACCATGGTCAGATAATTAATTTATTGAATTAAAAAAACTCAAATATTGTATTTGGGATATTCTCAATATTTTTCATTAGAATCATCTTCAAGTGTACCAGTGAGCTCCATTTTAGGCGGTGAAGACTTTTTTGGCGTTGGGGGCATACTAGGCTTTGTATCCCTTTTAGGAGTACTAGGCGTACGAGGAGTGCCGTGAATAATGGGGATGATAGGGATGATGGGTTTGATGGGATTCTCGGGTTTGCCGGAAATGCCAGGGATGTCTGAACTATTGGGAATGCTTACAATTGGGCAAGGAAGTTTAGGAAACCCAGAAAATACATACATATAATAATTACGTGATTCACCAATGAATCATTGTACAACCAGAAAATACATACATTTTCCATTTCAATTCTACAGATTAAAGACTTATCCTTACCTTGGTGAGTGTGGGGTTGGGTTCTTGGTAACTGCACTAGTTCCACCATCACCGCCGCCAACTCTAGGATCTTTCCTCATTCCCACCATACAACACAATGTTAGCCATTTATTCCAAATATTTCATAAACAACTTATATTGCATCATTTAACCATACAAGATATTTCTCCTATTTTCAATGTTGCTAAACTACTTTCATCATAAGTTTACAACATCTAAAACCTACATATTCATTTCATACTTCATTATTAGAAAGTAAACTCATCTTCTACCTCTAGCATTTTACTCATTTCCATTTTAGGGTTTTAGGGTTTTTCATGAATCAACCCACAAACTCTCTCCTTTCTCGACATATTAACTCTATACCAAGAGTTTACAAGATAAAATCACATAAAACGAACCATAATTCAAAAGGGTGAGTTTCCATGGTTTCTCTCATTTTGAGAAGAGATCCAACATACCCCAAAACAAGTTTTAAAGGGAAGAAGAGAGTTAGAATCAAGAGATCTACCTCTTCTCAAGCTTCTAAATGACTCACAAACCATCTTGCTCTTGAAAATGCTCCTTTCTCTCACTTCTCTTTAGGTTAACCCTCATAAATGTATTTGGGGTCCCTATTTAATGTAACAGCGTCGGATTCTCGCTTAAGCGAGCCCTTTCTCGCTCAAGCAAGAAAATCCCGTCTATTTTAAAAACTCAGATCTTACTCTCTCGCTCAAGCGAGGGATTCTCGCTCAAGCGAGAATCTTACAGTCTCAACAGTCCCAAAATGCCATTTCTCACCCAGGCTAGACAATTCTCGCTCAGGCGAAAATCTTCCAGTATACCCTAGGATTTCACCCTCCCAGGTGAGTCTCTCTCGCCCAAGCGAGAATCTCTCGCTCAAGCGAGGATCCCAGGACTGATACTATAATTTTAAAGACTTAAAATTTAGGGTGTTACACCATCTGAGGAGGAAATAAGAAAAGTGATTGTCGAGAAGCATAGGATGGGTAAGGATTGTTTGGGAATCATATTTTTTGATGGTAAACTCAAAACAAAGGAATCAAATAAACTTTTACTTATGAATAATGTAAATATGAAGTAGGAGAATGCACTATCTTTAGGAGAGGAAAGAGGGAGAACTAAGGAATAGAGGGTGGATCCTTTAACTTAATTGGTGTTGACGTGAACCCTTTAACCATACATATACATTTTTTTCTCAATATTTAGTCTTTGAAGTTAATTTTTCAATATTTAGTTTCTCAAATTACAAATATAACTTCAACAATTCAGCAACATATAAATATGTTGTTCGTTTATTTAATTAATGTGTTGGTTTATATTTATTAGGAATGGCAACGGGGCGGGTCGGGGTCGAATTTGTGCTTACCCAAATTCGAACCTAAACCCGAATTAAGCGGGGTTGGAAACAATGATACCATCCCCGAACCTGTCGGGTTTCGGGTAACCCGAACCCGAAAAAAAACCCGAAAAAACCCAAAAAACATATATTTTAATATATATAGTTTATATATATATATATATATATAGCTTTTATGTATGTATTTATATGTAATTTTATAGTTTTATATATATTAATCGGGTTCGGGTTTGATATTGTTAATACCAAACCCGAACCTGATCCCGAACTCATTCACATCGGGTTTTTCCCATTATATTCGGGTTGAGTTCGGGCGGGTACTCGCGGGGTCGGTTTTCATTGTCATCCCTAATATTTATCTCTCACTCTTTTTATCACATTAAAAAAATTGTGTTTTGTTCTTTTAATTATCAGAGTAATTGTTGTGTTTTTGTGTGATTGGTTGCAAAAGTATTGAAACCTCTCTCTAAGTATTCATCATTTTTAATCAAGTAATTCCATCGTGATTAACATCAAATTTATTGTTTAAGAAGAAATTAGGTCATTTAAGTTGTGCGAAATGATTATTTTAAATTAAAAAGGGTGATGAATGAAAGTAATTAAAGTAAATTACAATGACACCAAGGTAATATACTTTGAATTAATCATACATTAGATAAGATAAGTTGACCATTTTTAAATTTTCTAACATAATTTGATTATGAGTGTATTCTTCTCGTTTGTATATTTAAGCAATATTTCCTTATAAGTATTGTTGCATTTTATAACGAGCTAAAATATACACTCATAGTATATTTTAATTATTTGAATAAAAAATGTATAAAAATAAAAATAATGATTATTTGAATAAAAAAAGTGTATAAGAAGGTAAATATATAAACAATTTTTATTATAATTTAATTTATTTATTTAATAGCATTATTTATAAGTAAATTTATTTATTACATTATTATTTATTACTAACATTATGATCAATGTTGGATCGCTTGCGAATTGATGAGGTAATTTTTTGTTAGTAATTTTTTGTACACTCTTTATTTATTATTATTCATTATTCTTACTAACTTAATTTTACATAACAGTTTGTCTGGACCCTAAATAAAGAAAGATCTAAGCATAAATAAAATGTTCTATAGTAAGACCCTGATAGAGAAGACAAGGAAGGTCATTAATTTAAATAAAGAAAGAAGATATAACAATTAATTTACTATAGTAAGATCTAAGCATAAATAAAATGTTCATTATTTATTATTGAGGCATACAAGTACCATTGATCAAGGTGCATGTAGTACAATTATTATATTTGTTTAAACAAGAATCCCATCAGTAGATAATTAATTTAATATTTATTACTTAAATAACCACAAATTTTATGATTCGGATAATCTCAATATTCTTGGTTAAGTGCTGAAGGTGTGGGGGCAGGCTTCTCAGGCGATTTAGGTGAAGCAGGTGTAGTAGGAGGATTTCGCGGTGTAGTAGGTGCACCAGGGATGCCGGGGAAACCAGGAATTGGACAAGGAAGTTTGGGAAACCCAGGAATAGGACAAGGCAAACAAGGTATAAAGCAATTGGAAGCAATACCATAATCTTCTCTTATCGATTCATTAGCTACTACAAGTGAGAAGGAAATAAGAAAAGTCATTACCAAGAGGCATAGGATAGGTAAGGATTGTTTGGAAATCATATTTCTTAATCGTAAACTCAAAACAAAGGAATTATATATGAATAATGTAAATATTAAGTAGGATAATGCATTATATATAGGAGCGGAAAGAAGGAGAACAAAGGAATAGAGGGTGGATCCTTTAACTTAATTGGAGTCCACGTGGACCCTTTAAATATATTTATAAAATTATTAAAATAACTTTTTAATATATAGTCTTTTAAGTTAATTGTAATCTTTGAAAGTTGTTACAACTTTTTAATATATGATTTGTCTCCGGAATTAATGAAAATATCTCCATATATTAATTCCTGCTTCTAACTTGACCGGGTTTAAAAATTAACAAGAAAATACTTTTAGGAAGAACTTTTTATAAATATGTAAATCTGGAAATATCTTAAAATTATATTCTCTCAAACTCTACAAATATAACTTCAACAGTTCAGTAAAATATAAATATTTTGTTTGTCTATTTAATTTATGTACGGGTTTGTATCCATCTCTAACTCTAGTTATCACATTAAAACAATGGTGTTGTCTTCTTAAACTACAACAAAAATAATTGTCAAAATTATTGTTTCTTTTGTGTGATTGATTGCAAAAGTATTGAAACATCATCCGCTTTAGACCTCTAAGTATTCATCATTTTCACTCAAGTAATTCCATAGATGATTAACATCAAATTTATTGTGGGAAGTAAATTTATTAATACTATTTTTAAAGAAATTGAGTCATTTAAGTTCTTTGAAATGGTTTTGTACAGTTAATATTCTTCAAATGTTAAAAACAAGTGTAAATTATATTTACCTTATAATTTGTTGATACTTTTCCTATACAAATCAATCCAAATTTATATATATTTACATATATATATATATATATATACACATTATGTTCGCTCACTTTATGGGGAAGGCGACTTTAATCTTTTAAATAAAAAATTGTGATGAGTATAATTAAACTAAGCAATAAGGGATAAAATGTGATGTACTCCTTAATTAATTAATTAATTGTACTGGGATAAATTGATAATTTTAAATTTGTTTCACTATTCCCTTTTATATATTGAAACAAATCTCCTTATAAGTTAACGTATTATGACATACTAAAATTGATTTTTTTACAATTTTTTTCATGGTACTATGTGTCGACCTTCATCCCGGAAATGTTGAAGAGATAATTTCTAACACATACTATAATAATAATTACGATAATCATTTTTTATAATTATAACAATGAAAATTCGTTTGACCAGACACCAAGTTTTTTCTTCCCTTATTATGTTAGGAATAGAGCACAATGCGGAAGCACAAGATCGGATCAATTGAGAACTAAAGAGAAGTAAATAAAGGAGCAAGAAAATAACACACAAGATTTAACGTGGAAAAACTCCTCAGTGTGAGAGGTAAAAAACCACGGGCGCTCACCAGCAAAGTTCCACTATATAAAAGGGAGAGTACAATAAATCCTCTTATAATAATGAGGACAAAGAATAATATTTTTCTCACAAATACTCTCTAAAATGGAACAACAATTTTTACTACAACACACTCAATAATTTAGTGTCACTTTAGGTTGCTGTGATGGATTTGTGATGATTTGAACCCAATGCAACCAATGCCTTTTATAGGCAAAACTTGTGATAGAATGAATTCCTTAGCATAGAAGGAAAAATTCAGGCGGTGCAATTAATTTTTGTAGGCGCCGCATTGCAGTAACAATGCCTTGAGCCACACAAAGTAATAATCTCCACCTTGGCTCGAATTTCGATAAGTTGCGCATTACCAAATAAAGTCCCGAAGGGCGATCAAATGTTGTAGAGACCAACCAAGTTCAGGCAGTGTTGGAACTTGGTATTCAGAAGTGGCTTGGTAAACATATCTGCTGGATTCTCTGATGCGTGAATCTTCTTCATAATTATTTCACCAACAGTAAGAATATCTCGGATGAAGTGACGTTTCACATCAATGTGTTTGGTCTTGTCATGATAACGATTATTCCTGGTCAAATGAATAGCACTTTGACTGTCACAAAATACTGTAAGAACTTCTTGTGCTAAACCAAGTTCATTTACCAAACCTCGGAGCCAAATAGCCTCCTTCACACCCTCTGTTGCTGAAATATATTCTGCTTCAGTTGTAGACAAAGCAGCAATAGACTGAAGAGTAGCTTTCTAGCTGATAGCACTATTACAAAGAGTAAAGATGTAACCAGAAAGAGATCTCCTTCTGTCATTGTCACCAGCATAATCTGAATCAACATAACCTACAACATCATCGGTTGTAGCCTTGCTTCTGTCAAATACCAAACCAATGCCAGAAGTACCTTTTAGATACCGAAAAATCCATTTTACAGCACTCCAGTGATCCTTACCAGGATTATGCATATATCGACTCACCATGCTAGCAGCATATGGTAAATCTGGTCTAGTGCACACCATAGCGTACATAAGACTACCAACTGCACTGACGTAAGGAACATGTGACATACGCTCCACCTTATCCTCTGTATGTGGGCAAAGATCTGAAGATAACTTGAAATGTGCAGCAAGTGGAGTAGAAACAGGTTTGCAATCATTCATATTAAACCTTTCAAACACTCTCTCAATATACTTCTGTTGAGATAAGAATAGTTTACCAGCTTGACGGTCCCTGTGAATCTCCATACCAAGAATTTTCTTGGCTGCACCTAATTCCTTCATCTCAAACTCATTATTGAGTTGAGTTTTTAATTTCCTGATCAAAGACTTGTCACGTGAAGCAATTAACATATCATCAACATAAAGTAACAAGTATATGAAGGATCCATCTGGAAATTTTTGGAAATAAATACAGTCATCAAATTGACTCCTGTAATAACCTTGCCCAATCATGAAAGAGTCAAACTTCTTGTACCACTGCCTTGGAGCTTGTTTAAGGCCATATGAAGATTTTTTCAATCGGCAAACAAGATGCTCCTTATCAGGAACAATAAATCCCTCGGGTTGCTCCATGTAAATTTCCTCTTCCAACTCTCCATGTAGGGTTAGCTAAAAAACAAATTTTCATCTATTTTATAAAGAAAACATGCCGCGTAAACTCGGGCCGAAGTGTTGCTACATAAACTCGAGCCGAAGTCGCTACACCCCTTAGGGTTATCTAAAAACAAATTTTCATCTCTTTTATAAAGAAAACATGCCGCGTAAACTCGGGCCGAAGTGTTGCCTCATAAACTCGGGCCGAAGTGTTGCCTCATAAACTCGGGCCGAAGTGTTGCCTCATAAACTCGGGCCGAAGTCGCTAACCATTTCTGGTCGGCTAAAAATATATTTTTTTCCTTCCATCGATTTGCCATCAATCATTTCCCGTAAATCCACGTCATCTTTAGTATAAACACTTCATATCTGTTTATACTAAATACGTGATTTACAATATAATTATTGCATGGCCAGGAAACACACACCTTTTCCATCTTCCGTAAATCTACGCCTACTTTAGTATAAACACACCCATATATGTTCATACTAAATGCGTAATTCACAACTCGATCATTTCATAACCAGAAAATACCCACATTTTCCTTTTCCGTAAATCTACGCCTACTTTAGTATAAACACACCCATATATGTTCATACTAAATGCGTAATTCACAACTCGATCATTTCATAACCAGAAAATACCCACATTTTCCTTTTCCGTAAATCTATGCCTACTTTAGTATAAACACACCCATATATGTTCATACTAAATGCGTAATTTACAACTTAGTCTTTGCATAACCAGAAAATACACATTTTCTATTTCAAATGCAACATTAAAGACTTATCCTTACCTCGGTGAGTATTGGGGTTCGGTTCTTGGCAACTTCTCGAGTTCTACCGACACCACCTCCAACCTTAGGATCTTTCCTCATCCCACCACATAACACAATGTTAGTCATTTATTCCAAATATCACATAAATAACTTATATTGCATCATTTAATCTTACAAAATATTCATCATCAATATTCAACCATCTAAAACATGCATAACATCTCATATTTCAATATTTGGGGGTAAACTCATTTTCTACCTCTAGCATTTTACTCATTCTCTCCTTTTACCACATTTTCACTTTTAGGGTTTTTGGGGTTTTCATGAATCAACCCACAACCCTTTCCATTCTTGATATACTATCTCTAAACCAAGAGTTTACAAGATAAAAACAACATAAAACGAACCATAACTCTAAAGAATGAGTTTCCATGGTTTCTCATGTTTTGAAAATAAATCCAACATACCCAAAACAAGCTAGAGAGGAAGAATAAGAGTTAGTAACAAGAGGTTTACCTCTTCTCAAGCTCCAAGATGAGTCCTAAGGCTCCTTGCTCTTGAAAAGCTCTCATCTCTCTCTCCTCTTCGAAGTTCTAACCTAAAATGTGTTTTGGGTTTCTATTTTATAGACACTGCGATAAGTGTAATCAATTACAAGTATAGTGTAATCGATTACACTGTGTAAATTATAGAGGCATCGTCGCTATGTAATCGATTACCAACATGGTGTAATCGATTACATTAATGCGATGTAATCGATTACCAGAAGTGTGTAATCGATTACATTAATACGATGTAATCGATTACCATAAGTGTGTAATCGATTACATTAATACGATGTAATCGATTACCAGAAGTGTGTAATCGATTACATTAATACGATGTAATCGATTACCAGAAGTGTGTAATCGATTACACTATGTCAGATGCACAGGTCTGATTAGTTTATCATCATGTAATCGATTACCAGGAGTGTGTAATCGATTACACTGTGTCAGATGCACAGGTCTGATTAGTTTATCATCATGTAATCGATTACCAGGAGTGTGTAATCGATTACACTGTGTCAACAGCCCAAAATTGCCATTTCTCGCCCAGGCGAGACAACTCTCGCTCAGGCGAGAATCCTCCAGTATAGTCCAGGATTTCACCCTCCCAGGTGATCCTTTCTCGCTCAGGCGAGAATCTCTCGATCAAGCGAGGCTTCTAGGACTGATACTATAATTTTAAAGATTAAAATTTGGGGTGTTATGTTAGGTATCAGTGGTTACAATACACCTAGAAGGGGGGAGTTGAATAGGTGTAGCGGTTAGAATGTCCGCTTTTCGAAAACAACACTTAATGCTGAAAAACACCTTGATTAATCGATTAACGAAACAGGGTAATCGATTAACACTTTCAACACAGTCCACTTAATCGATTAACAGACTGAAGTAATCGATTAACACACCACACTTAATCGATTAAACCGTGACAGTAAGCAGATGCAAGTACAATTTCTTGCGCGACAATTAATTGATAACGAAACGATTATGCCAAGCTTACAGAATTTATCAGAGTAAAAACAATACAGTACAGAGACAGATTATCAATTGAATCTACTGAACAAATTAATCGATCAAATGTAATAAAGAGAGAAAGGGATAGAAAAAGTCCTGTAACAAGAATTTTATCCTGGTTCGTTTGCTTGTCCACCGCAAACTACATCCAGGCCTCCCGGCTGATTTGGGAGATTTTTCTTCACTATAATTGAATGAATGTTAATTACATACACACTATCCAATTACAACAAATTAGACACTTACAAGATAAAAAAGAATCCTATTCTATGGTTTGACTCCCTTCCTACCGACAAAGAAAACCTTTCTTTCGGCGTAGCCCCAGCCAAGAACCTTGTTCTTTACTTATCCCTAAGTCTAACACTCAGTGAAGACACACTCAATCTCTTGGTGATATGACACCTTGAGATTCCCACAATTACAACACTTTTTCAAACAAAAACAATACAGAGTAAACTTAAGCTATAACAAGACTTATATCTAACAAGATAAGGCTTTACTCTAATCACCTAATACAAGCTCATGCAGTATGAAAAATGTATTAGTGAAAAAACAGAATGCATAATATGTAAACATCTAATCAAGAATCATGTAAAAATGCAAGAACATGTGATAAGAAAAGATGAGAAATGTATCATGAAAAGCACTCAATCCTAAAGCATAGAATTCTCTCTTTTCTAAGCTCACAAATGCATTTACAACTAGATGCAACAATTAACACGAAAAAAAAATGCTCTAACTCTCTAAAAAATTTAGCATGCAACTTATGAGATCAATTCTGAAAATGCAGTTTATAAAGAA
Organism: Lupinus albus; assembly: GCA_009771035.1. NCBI lineage: Eukaryota > Viridiplantae > Streptophyta > Magnoliopsida > Fabales > Fabaceae > Lupinus > Lupinus albus. The sequence goes on along the minus strand of CM020001.1, from coordinate 21,142,161 downwards.
TTGATTTTAATGCCCAGTTAATCGATTAACGACAGCTTTAATCGATTAAGCTTCACAAAAATGTTAGATTAATCGATTGAAGCTTAATCGATTAACCTTTGTTGTAATCGATTACACTGTGCAAACAGTTAGATTAATCGATTAACCTATGTGATAATCGATTAACAGCATTCTTTCATGTGTAAAAACATTTCAAATATGTTATGCACTTAAATTCATACATGTTTAATACTTAGATTATGCCTAGAATGCACATGTACATATATTTATATGATGCATGAACATATTATGAATGACATATCTCAAGATGAAAAAGATTTAAAAGATTTATGCAAATGAGATATGTATTAGGTGACTTAAGCCTTGGACTCAACCTAAACTAGTCTAGTCTAAGCAAGGTACCAATCGGAAGGCTTAAGCATGTTGATTTGTTGATGATCTTCAAGCTCATGTTAGCACAAGTTGTCCTCATCAAAACCAAGACATATAAGGAGAGCTTTCCAAAGTGTTCCTCTTGACATGCACACTTTCAATCTCCCCCTTTTTGATGATGACAAACTCCACATCAAATGTAACAGCTGTGATGAAAATAGCTTGAAGATTGTGTTGGCAAGGTTGATATGATGCGCAAATATCGGAAGCTGTTATTACGATCAACCTGCACAATCAGAAAACAACAAAACAACCTTTCTCCCCCTTTTGACATTATCAAAAAGATAACTCAGGTCAAAGAAGAGGCAGAGATATGAGTAATGCATAAAACACAGTTAATGAGTTAATTTGGGATTTAACAATTAACCTGTTTTACGTTAAAGAGGATTAAACAAATGCGCAAGTCTATACAACAGAAATAGCCAAACAAGTAAAGTGAATGGCATACAAGATTAACTATATCAAAGTAGAAAATCTCATACGATCAAGAACCATACACATAAACAGAGTAGGCTATTCGACATAATTATAAAAAGTAGCATAAAGAGTAACAATGTTTAGCAGCCATATAAACCAGAAAATGTCAATTAAAAACATGAAAGAGGCACACAGCAGAGAGACTAGAATCCATAACAACATCTAAATCCAAAGAGTGCCAAAAAGAAGAAATAACCTAAAGGTAAGATATCCTAGGTCTAAAGTCTTCTAAACTAAGGTTGAGGTGGAGGATGAGGATCGTCAGTGTGATCAGCAGAAATGACAATGTTCTGATCTCCCCTGATAAGCACAGATAGCTTCTGAAATTCTGAACAAAACAAGGCATTCTGAGCTTCAGCGGTAGATTGAATCAGATTCCTCAACTCCCGAAATTGGTTGTCCGAGTACGCAGTTTGTCGCTCCTCATACTGTTCCATACCAGCAAAGTATGAGTCTTTTAGTCCTTGGAAGTGAAGATCCATACGGTTGTTAAGCCGTTGCTCCATAGCTTCCAACTGATCGACGCCAAAAGCAGAGTTCTGAGGTGCAGATCCAGAAGGCTCCCCCTGAGTTGTAGGATGCTGATTACCTGTGTCATCCTGATTATCATCATCAGATAAATCCAGACCAATAGTGGTGTAGTCCTCTTGGTATTGCCAAGTACTACCATACTTGTATATACCCATCTTATGTATGAGGCTTTCACCAACCAGATGATCCTTGTCAGTATATTCAACAATGATAGTATCGGAAACGTCAATGCGCAAATAGTCAACAATGCGTGAGATGAAGATACTGTAGGGAAGCAGCTTCGACTGAGATAAAGATACACTGTTCATAATTTTCAAGATCTCCTCAGGCCAATTAATCATTACATTATTCTTTACTGCATACATGAAACGTAAATCATTCACAGTAGGCTGTGTGTGATTTGTGTTCCTCTGTACTAAGATGTAAGCAATAATGTAGTGTAGCAGCCTGTTCTCAACAGATAGTGACCCAGCTTTGGTCAGTTGACCCTGAATGTATAAATGAGGGCCTCTTAGAAATGACTTATAGACTTCAGTAGGATCAAAATTTTCCTTCACCCAGGAACAATCTCCTATGCTATATCCAGAAGAAGATAAACCACCGACATTCATGAAAATTTCATCGTTAAGTTCAAACAAATTGCCAGAAATCATTGACCAATATTTTCCATCCTTATATCTAAAATTAGCATAGAATTCCCTAACAAGAGCAGGGTAGACTTGTCCCTTTAATTCCATGAACTGAATAGTTCCCTGAGCTTCCATATCATGCGGGAAGCTAAAGTTCTGTTCCGCTAACCAAGTTAAGTCAACATACCGTATATATGTAGGTTTCCGACCTTGAAATTTCGCCATACGGGTTTCTTGCAAGATGAGTGAATAGTAGGGGTCACCACGGTCCCGAGTAGAAGGTGAACCGACCTCTCGTCTTCGTACACGAGTGGCTGATGTCTTGACCCTTTTAGGACGACTTTGCTCCATAATGTGGCAGAAACCGAAATAGCAGTGAATGGTCAGATATGGGTGTAGGCAAACCTAACCTAGGTTATGCTTGGTGGAACCTTGGAAATGGGATATAATGAGGATGCACAAAAAAAACTGATTCCTTGATGGTTTAAGAGGGTTAGGAAGAGGTGTTTCTACTTTTGATGCACTTTGGATTAGTTGTGTTATAGATTTAGAAACTCAAAGCATAAACGAGAAAGTGAAAAAGCCAAAGAAAGTGTGAAACCAAGCTACTGTTTGCCTTTATAAAACTGGTTTTAATCGATTAACGGGCAGGTTTAATCGATTAACCAGTGTAAAATTTCGAATTTTTTTTAAAAAACTGATGCCCAGGTAATCGATTAACTGAATATGTAATCGATTACTCATAGTAATATTTCGAATTTTCAAGCAACTGATGCCCAGGTAATCGATTAACAACAAGTGTAATCGATTACACATAGTAAAAAAAAGGTTTTCAGGCAGTAAAAAGGTTTCAACTTCTTAAGGCTTTTGTATGCATTGTGACAAATCTATTGAAACATTCAGAATCACAAAAAAATAATCAAGAGACATACTTTTGCATTATAACAAATATAGAAACGCTAAAGAAACATAGACATAGAGAAACTAGACGAAGATGTAAACAGCTAAACAATTTTAATCAAGATATTGTTCATCAAGAATTCAAAGTTCTCTCCTTAGAACAAAGAAGGTATCCCTGGGAAGGGGCTTGGTGAAAATATCTGCTAATTGTTTAGAAGTTTCAACAAATTCAAGAACGCAGTCACCTTTTTGTACATGATCACACAGAAATTGATGTCTAATTTCTATATGCTTAGTTCTAGAATGCAAGACGGGATTCTTGGAAAGGTTTATGGCACTTGTATTATCGCATTTAATAGGGATCTTTTCAATTTTAAGATCATAGTCCTTGAGTTGCTGCTTCATCCAAAGGATTTGAGCGCAACACACACCAGCGGCAATGTATTCCGCTTCGGCGGTGGACAAAGCAACACAAGCTTGCTTTTTGCTGTGCCATGCTACTAATGAACTTCCCAACAAATGACAGGTACCACTAGTGCTTTTCCGATCCAATTTACATCCGGCGAAATCGGAATCGGAATAACCTACCAAGGATAATGAGGCATCCCGAGGATACCATAATCCCATGTTAGTTGTTCCTTTTAAGTTTCTCATGATTCTTTTAACGGTTTTAAGATGTGATTCTTTAGGAGATGATTGAAATCTCGCACACATGCATACGCTAAACATGATATCAGGTCGACTTGCAGTTAAGTAAAGTAAAGACCCAATAATTCCTCGATACTTTGTTACCTCTATTGCTTTTCCTTTTTCGTCCTTATCTAGGTAGCAAGCAGATGCCATAGGAGTGGAAGCTTCCTTACAATTGTTCATCTCAAATTTCTTGAGCAGCTCTTTGCAATATTTTGTCTGATGGATGAAAATCCCACTTTCTAGTTGCTTTATCTGAAGTCCTAGAAAGAATGTGAGTTCTCCCATCATAGACATTTCGAACTCCCCCTGCATCATCTCAGAAAAATCATTACACAAAATATCATTAGTAGATCCAAAGATTATGTCATCTACATAGATTTGCACAAGTAATACAGTGATTTACGAATAAAAAGCGTTGTGTCAACCAAGCCTCTTTCGAACCCTTTTTCTAAAAGAAAGGTACTAAGTCTATCATACCAAGCTCTAGGAGCTTGTTTGAGACCATAGAGTGCATTTTTAAGTTTATAAACATGGTTCGGATATTTAAAATTTTCAAAACCAGGCGGTTGGTTAACATAAACTTCTTCTTGAATATAGCCATTCAGGAAGGCGCTTTTTACGTCCATTTGAAATAATTTGAAGTTCATAATTGATGCAAAGGAAAGTAGCATCCTGATGGCCTCTAATCTGGCTACAGGGGCATAGGTTTCGTCATAATCGATACCTTCCTCCTGGTTGTAGCCTTTGGCCACCAATCGTGCTTTATTTCGAATGATCAAGCCTGATTCATCAAGCTTGTTTCTGAAGACCCATCGAGTACCAATCACAGGATGATCTTTAGGTTTAGGGACCAAGTCCCAAACATTATTACGTTCGAACTGTTTTAGCTCTTCTTGCATAGCTATACCCCAGTGCACATCTTCAATGGCCTCATCAATGGTCTTAGGCTCAATTTGAGATACAAAAGCTACAAAGTTACAAAAGTTTCGTAAGGAACTACGGGTTACCACTCCCGTAGATATGTCACCTATTACTTTGTCGATCGGGTGAGCTTTCTTGGTTTTCCACACAACTGGCATATCTGAATGCTCCTGAGATTTGTTTTGACATTCTTCATTGGTTGCTTCTTCATTATCCATGTTCTTTGAGTATGATTCTTCCAAAGCACCTGCAACATCATCAGATACGACCTTTCTCTTCTCTTTTGGAGAAGATTCATCAAACTGTACATGGATAGACTCTTCAACTTGCATAGAATATTTATTAAAAATTCTGAACGCTTTGCTATGAATCGAGTATCCCAAAAATATTCCCTCATCGGCTTTTGAATCAAATTTTCCTAAAGCCCGCTTTCCATTATTTAATATAAAACATTTGCAACCGAAAGCGTGAAGATGGGATATGTTTGGTTTACGGCCTTTTAATAGTTCATAAGGAGTTTTATTCAAATTAGGTCTTAACAGTACTCGATTTATAACATAACATGCATTATGAACTGCATATGCCCAGAAATATTTGGGGGTATTACTTTCATTGAGCATGGTTCTCGCTAATTCTTCTAGCACACGATTTTTCCTTTCAACAACTCCATTTTGTTGTGGAGTGCGAGGAGCAGAGAACTGATGCATAATGCCATGCTTATCACAGAATTTGTCGAACTGAAAGTTCTCAAATTCTCCCCCGTGATCACTTCGTATATATACTATTTTCAGGTTAAGTTGATTTTGGATTTGCTTGGCAAGATTTTTAAAAGAGTTGAAAGCGTCGCTTTTAGCAGATAAAAATAATGTCCATGTAAAACGAGAGAAATCATCAACAATAACTAGAGCATAGTAGCTACCACCAAAACTCATGATTTGTGATGGTCCAAACAAGTCCATATGGAGTAACTCCAAAGGTCTTGAAGTGGATATCACATTTTTGTTTTTGAAAGAGTTTTTGGTTTGTTTACACTTTTGACAAGTGTCACAAATCTCTTTAGTTTTAAAATTTAGTTTTGGTAGCCCCTCAACTAGTTGGTTTGATGATAATTTATCTAGATGTTTTATATGGATGTGTGCAACGCGTCTGTGCCAGAGCCAGATGTCATCTTCTTTAGAAATAAAACATTTTGAAAATAATGTGGTGACATCATCCAAGTTAACCATGTAAATATTATTTATACGATGACCAACAAATTTAACATTATTAGATAAAATGTCACGAATGATGCAACATTCAGAATCGAAAGATACACGATTACCTTTGTCATAGAGTTGGCTTATACTCAGAAGATTATGTTCTAGTCCTTCAACATACAGAACATTTTCAATTTGAGTATGAGATGAGTTTCCAACTGTTCCGGTGCCAAGTATCTTTCCCTTGTTGTTGTCTCTGTACGTGACGTATCCTTTTCCTTTAAGTGATAGATCCAGGAAATTTGATCTGTCACCTGTCATATGTCTCGAACATCCACTGTCTAAATACCATTTTTGTCCTTGTGTTCGAAGACATACCTGCAAAATAGATCACCTGCTTTTCTCAGGTACCCAAATTATGTTGGGTCCTTTTCTGTTAGTGATTAGGGAATTATCTCCCTTCCTTATCCATACATAAACTCCGCTAGGTATACCATATTTTCTAATGTAACAAGAGTAAGAAGTATGATCATACGTATTACAATAAAAACATGTAGGAGAGCGCTTATGATTTTTATTCTTAGTATGAACTACAGGTTTTCTATATGGTCTCTTGTTCTTAGCAGAGCGAGTATAACCTAGACCAGTACGATCACCAACGTTTCTTGTTTGACTGAGCAGAGTGTCTAATTGCTGTTTACTGTTTGTGAGACGTTCGAGTTTTTCTTTTAGTTTAAGATTGTCTTCTTGCAAAATCTCGCAAGTCTCACATACAGGCTTTTGACATAAATTATTAGCAGAGCAGTCACATGTGTTACAAGAATAGATGAGATCTAAGGTTTCATTTTCTAATTTTAATTCATCTACTTCTTTTTGTAATTGGCTTAATTTTTTTTCATTTCTAAGGATTTCCCTTTTCTTATCAACGTTTATTCTAGCCAATTTCTTTAGTTCCTCATGTAACTCAACATAAGCATTATATAAGACTTCATAAGAGGGTAAGTCATCCGAAGTGGATGAGGTGTCAGAATATACCTCATTATTATCCTCATGTGAGTCTGAGTTGCCATTGTTGTCAGATTTGACCATCAGACACAACTTCGCTGACTCCTCCTCACTAGAAGTGCTTGATGTTGTTTCCTCCTCAGGTACATCCCATACAATGTAAGCTTTCTTGGATTTGAATTCCCTGGGAGTGCTCTTCTCTGAATCAACCTTTTTCAGATAGGTAGGACATTGAAATCTCATATGTCCGGCTTTTCCACACTCATGGCAAGTGAAGCGATCTTTGTTGTTCTTGCCTTTGTTGGTTGACTATTTCGCTTCTTTCTTCTGAAACTTCTTGAATCCTCATTTTCTTTTGATGAATTTACTAAATTTTCGAACAAGGAGATTCATAGTTTCATCATCTAGATCGGAGTCAGATTCATCATCATCTTTATCTTCTTTTGACTTGGAGGTCGTGGCCTTCAATGTGATGTTTTTCTTTTTCCGATCTGAATCTTCGTGCATAGTCAAGCGCCCCAATTCCATTTCGTGCTCTTGAAGTTTTCCAAATAGTGTAGCTAGAGGCATAGAATCCATGTCTTTGGATTCAACAATTGCAGTTACTTTTGGTTGCCATTTCCTGTCAAGACAACGCAAAACTTTATTAGTTAGTTCACCTCTGGCAAAAGATTTATCTAGAGCAACTAAATGATTAACAATATGAGTAAATCGCTTTTGCATATCACAGATTGATTCACTAGGTAACATGCGAAATAACTCATACTCATGGGTAAGCGCATTTAATCTAGCGCGCTTGACTTCGCTAGTGCCTTCATGAGTCACTTGTAAAGTGTCCCACATTTCTTTTGCATTTTGGCACTGTGATACTCTAAAGAACTCATCATAGGATAGGGCCGATGTGATGATATTTTTGGCGCGTAGGTTATGCTGCACCTTTTTGCGCTCATCATCGGTCCATAGACTTTTAGGCTTGTCTTTAGGTTCATTGTCCACAAGATGCTGTGGAACAAAATGGCCATTGACTACGGATTCCCAAATATCCGAGTCTATGGCTTCAATAAAAATTCGCATGCGGACTTTCCAGTAGGCATACCCTTCCCCACTGAATATAGGTGGTCGATTAATGGATGAACCATCACCACCAAATGGGTTTGACGAACCCATTTCTTTTTCCCTAAGGATCACGAATACGCGGTTGAGCTAGCACTTCGCACTAGCTCTGATACCACTTGTTAGGTATCAGTGGTTACAATACACCTAGAAGGGGGGGGGGGGGTGAATAGGTGTAGCGGTTAGAATGTCCGCTTTTCGAAAACAACACTTAATGCTGAAAAACACCTTGATTAATCGATTAACGAAACAGAGTAATCGATTAACACTTTCAACACAGTCCACTTAATCGATTAACAGACTGAAGTAATCGATTAACACACCACACTTAATCGATTAAACCGTGACAGTAAGCAGATGCAAGTACAATTTCTTGCGCGACAATTAATTGATAACGAAACGATTATGCCAAGCTTACAGAATTTATCAGAGTAAAAACAATACAGTACAGAGACAGATTATCAATTGAATCTACTGAACAAATTAATCGATCAAATGTAATAAAGAGAGAAAGGGATAGAAAAAGTCCTGTAACAAGAATTTTATCCTGGTTCGTTTGCTTGTCCACCGCAAACTACATCCAGGCCTCCCGGCTGATTTGGGAGATTTTTCTTCACTATAATTGAATGAATGTTAATTACATACACACTATCCAATTACTACAAATTAGACACTTACAAAATAAAAAAGAATCCTATTCTATGGTTTGACTCCCTTCCTACCGACAAAGAAAACCTTTCTTTCGGCGTAGCCCCAGCCAAGAACCTTGTTCTTTACTTATCCCTAAGTCTAACACTCAGTGAAGACACACTCAATCTCTTGGTGATATGACACCTTGAGATTCCCACAATTACAACACTTTTTCAAACAAAAACAATACAGAGTAAACTTAAGCTATAACAAGACTTATATCTAACAAGATAAGGCTTTACTCTAATCACCTAATACAAGCTCATGCAGTATGAAAAATGTATTAGTGAAAAAACAGAATGCATAATATGTAAACATCTAATCAAGAATCATGTAAAAATGCAAGAACATGTGATAAGAAAAGATGAGAAATGTATCATGAAAAGCACTCAATCCTAAAGCATAGAATTCTCTCTTTTCTAAGCTCACAAATGCATTTACAACTAGATGCAACAATTAACACGAAAAAAAAATGCTCTAACTCTCTAAAAAATTTAGCATGCAACTTATGAGATCAATTCTGAAAATGCAGTTTATAAAGAATTGATTTTAATGCCCAGTTAATCGATTAACGACAGCTTTAATCGATTAAGCTTCACAAAAATGTTAGATTAATCGATTAACCTTTGTTGTAATCGATTACACTGTGCAAACAGTTAGATTAATCGATTAACCTATGTGATAATCGATTAACAGCATTCTTTCATGTGTAAAAACATTTCAAATATGTTATGCACTTAAATTCATACATGTTTAATACTTAGATTATGCCTAGAATGCACATGTACATATATTTATATGATGCATGAACATATTATGAATGACATATCTCAAGATGAAAAAGATTTAAAAGATTTATGCAAATGAGATATGTATTAGGTGACTTAAGCCTTGGACTCAACCTAAACTAGTCTAGTCTAAGCAAGGTACCAATCGGAAGGCTTAAGCATGTTGATTTGTTGATGATCTTCAAGCTCATGTTAGCACAAGTTGTCCTCATCAAAACCAAGACATATAAGGAGAGCTTTCCAAAGTGTTCCTCTTGACATGCACACTTTCATGTTACACTATCTCGGGCAAGACAATAATCATCATCTTGTTGATGAGTAGTACTATCATCACAATCAACATAATGATCATCAATGGTTGATTCATTTGTAGAGGAAGATGGAACATCAATATTAGGAGCATGATGCTTTACTATCAACTCCACCTTCTCGCTAGTACCCTGCAGATTACCTGTACTAGTAGAAGAAGACACAACAGATTGTTTTCTAGAAGATAATAATGCATCCTCATTAAAAGTCACATCTCTACTAAGAATTAATTTCCGTGACTTTGAATCAGAATACCATAAGCGATATCCCTTAGACTCAGATGCATAACCAAGAAATATGCACTCAACAGCTCTTGGAGCTAATTTACCATCATTAACATGTGCATAAGCAGGACATCCAAATATTCTTAAATTAGAATAATCAACAGGATTACCTGACCAAATTTCTTCTGGAATTTTGAAGTCAAGTGCCGAATGTGGAGAGCGGTTGACCAAGTAACAAGCAGTAGATACTGCCTCAGCCCAAAGTTCACGCCGATGCCATAAACCAGCATTTGAGAGCATACAACGAGCTCTCTCAAGTAGAGTCCTGTTCATCCGTTCTGCAACACCATTTTGCTGAGGATTCCTTAGAATGGTTTTGTGTCTGGCAATACCATGATTTGTGCAGAACTCATTAAATTCACCATTACAAAACTCTAACCCATTGTCTGTTCTGAGTTTTTTCACCTTTTTCCCTGTTTGGGTTTCAACAAGAGTTTTCCACTTTTTGAAAGTGGAGAAAGTTTCATTTTTATGCCGCAAAAAATAAACCCAAACTTTACGAGAAAAATCATCAATGATAGTCATCATATAGCGGCATCCTCCATGGGAAGGAACTTTAGAAGGCCCCCAAAGGTCATAATGAATATAATCAAGAATACCTTTGGTACGGTGAGTTGCAGTAGAGAAACTAACCTTTTTCTATTTCCCAAAAACACAATGTTTGCAAAACTCCAACTTACTGATACCATGTTTACCAAGATGACCTTGCTTGCTCAGAAGGTGCATGCCTTTTTCACTCATATGGCCCAGACGCATGTGCCATAATTTGGTGACATCATTATCAGGCATTGAAGAAGATACAGCTGCTGAACCTGTCACAACAGAGCCTTGCAAGACATATAAGCTACCAACTCGGTTAGCCTTTGATATTACAAGAGCACCTTTTGATACTTTTAGAACTCCACCTTCAGCTGAATATCTGCACCCGAGAGACTCTAGGGTGCCAAGAGAAATTAACTTCCGCTTCAAATCTGGAATATAGCGGACATCAGCCAAAGTTCTGACAGCACCATCATGAGTCTTGATCTGTATTGTACCTATTCCTGCAACCTTGCATTGGGTATCATTTCCCATCAAAACAACACCACTATCAACATGTTCAAAAGTGGTGAATAAGTCTTTATAAGGACACATATGAAAAGTACATCTAGAATCAAGAATCCATTCTATTTTACTCCTCTTATTAGAAGAGACAACAGATAAAAGAACATCACCGTCAAAGTCAGCTTCAATATTAGCAGCTTCAGGGGATTGTTGAGATTTTCCTCTTTCTTGTTTTTCCTGCTTTTTCTTTAGAATGAAACAATCAGGAATATCATGCCCTGGTTTCTTGCAATAGCGACAGGTTTTGTTGGATTTGCGGCCTCTGAATTTGGATCTGAACTTTTTATAACTGGTACTCCATTTTTCTTGAGTTCTACCTCGAACACTTAAGCCTTCACCTTTGTCCACAGAATTAACTTCAAGATCAAACTTTTCTTTGGACAATAAATTAGATTTAACATCTTCAAAGGATAAGGAATCATTATTTCCATACAACATGATTTCTTTGAAGTGTTTGTAGGTAGAAGGTAAAGAGACAACCAACAAAACAGCTTTGTCTTCATCTTCAATATTGATATCAATATTTTGCAGATCCATAATAATAGAGTTAAAATCATCAAGATGAGTTTGAATAGGAGTACCTTCAACCATACGAAATGTATATAACCTTTCTTCGAGACGAAGCTTGTTTGCGAGGCTTTTGGTCATGTATAAGGTTTCTAATTTCAACCACAAAGCCGCAGCGGTTTCTTTATTAGCAACTTCACGAAGAACCTCCTTGGACAAACAAAGTTGGATTGTTGAAAGCACCTTTTCGTCCAACTCGTCCCATTGGTCATCAGTCATGGAAGCTGGTTTCTTTGATTTCCCATCTAAAGCTTTCTTTAATCCACTCTGGATAAGAACGGCCCTCATTTGGACTCGCCAAATAGAAAAACTATTTTTGCCATCAAACTTCTCAATGTCAAATTTAGACATTATGAAATTCTCAATTGATTAAGAGCTCTGATACCACTTGTTAGGAATAGAGCACAATGCGGAAGCACAAGATCGGATCAATTGAGAACTAAAGAGAAGTAAATAAATGAGCAAGAAAATAACACACAAGATTTAACGTGGAAAAACTCCTCAGTGTGAGAGGTAAAAAACCACGGGCGCTCACCAGCAAAGTTCCACTATATAAAAGGGAGAGTACAATAAATCCTCTTATAATAATGAGGACAAAGAATAATATTTTTCTCACAAATACTCTCTAAAATGGAACAACAATTTTTACTACAACACACTCAATAATTTAGTGTCACTTTAGGTTGCTGTGATGGATTTGTGATGATTTGAACCGAATGCAACCAATGCCTTTTATAGGCAAAACTTGTGATAGAATGAATTCCTTAGCATAGAAGGAAAAATTCAGGCGGTGCAATTAATTTTTGTAGGCGCCGCATTGCAGTAACAATGCCTTGAGCCACACAAATGTAACATATTACTTCCATAAGCTAACTCGGCCACTTGCTAGCTACTACGAAATAGTAGCAAAAATTAAATTGTCATCTTAAATATTTTCAAAATATATTTATCATACAAGATTACAATTATTTAAGTGATAGGCTCAAATGTTTTTATATTTTTTTAGTAATGACATTTTAATATAAAAATACATCATTCTCACACTATTATTAATTCGTAAAATAATGATAACAAGATGATGATCATCCACTATTAATTCATTTAAAACATTTATTTGTCATAGTCTTGTATCGTTAGGAGTGATAAATTTAAGTGTTGGTGATAAAATAAAATATATTGTCTTTAAATTTCTGGTACTTATGAATCATTTATTTTTTAAACATAGGTCATAGAGAGGAAATGATGCAACTTTGTTTAATTTCACATAAGAATCAATATTTCCTCCTTATATTAGGTCACACTACTCTAACACCTCTTGTATTTAGCATAATTACATTCAACACCTTTTTATTTAAAAAATCATATAGTTCCACTAAATCTAAATCTGAGAGGGTATGAGTATAATGTCGACTAATAATAAAAGTAAGTTTTATTTAACTAAGTATATATCCACCCATTTGAATAAGTATTTCTAAATTGATAAATAGTATTTAATTGGTTAACGTAGTTATAAATCTCTAAATCGGAACAAAACCATCTTTTATAAAGATATTACTAAATCTTCACATATTAAAAATTATTAATATAAGGAGGATTTACTTTAGTATATGATTGATCGACTTATGATATATTATTTTGTTATATTTAAATTTTGTTGACCATGTTGGTGTAGCGAAAATGATTATTGAATATTGTTGGTCAAAATCAATCAAAAAATTATATCTACATTCCTGAGAGTATTGAACAACTACTAATATTTGTAAAAATTAAGATTACAATATGTATTATATCCTTACATATATTTTTTAAAATGTTTATACTCAAATAACAATTTTTTAGTCTTTTTATACACATATAAAAAATTTAATGAGTTTTTTTGGGTGCATAAATATGGTATTTAGGTCACGTTCATGATGTTATAAAAAATTTAAAGTGTTTTTACCCACATATGGGTATTTTGATCATTTCAATGGTATTATAAATATTTTGAAGTGTTTTCCCCATAGTTTTAAAAGGCTAATAAGGTAGTTTTACTGTGGCAAAATTATACACAATTCACAATCCAAAAAAATTTAAATTGATGTAAATTCATCAATTAGACCTAATAGATTTAAATATATGGATTTCAATCCATTATAACCTATGAATATTCATCGATATATCCATTTAGATGGATATCCAAATCAACTAAAAATTAAAACAAAAATTTAAAAATGATGTTCTTTTCAATTTTATTTAATATTCAAGCAAATTCATCAATGATTCTCACCCTCATCACTAACATTTTAGTAAATTGATATCAATAATAGGACATGTGGATATAGTTAATATTAAAAGTATATTCTTAAATACATAACATATAAGTATGATAAAAAATGTATGCACCGACAATATATGACTTTTATACATTGTCACTATATCATTAACCATTTATATTTAATCATCATTGACTCTACAAAACATTTATTCAAATGAATAGTGGATGTGATATACTGATTATGTATAAACATTTTTTACCATTTCTTTTTTATTTTAAAAGTTTTATATTGAATGTGTTTTGATAATGTTAGAGTAGCAACAACGCATATTGTAGCAAGCGTTGTATAAGATAACAAATCAACAGCGAATATTGAAGAATACACTGTATAAGATATCTCATCAACAGCGTAAACAAAACAGACGCTGTTAAATATATTCCTATTAACAGCGCAACAAAAAGGAGCGCTGTTAAAGAGCATACATTCGTGGTTACGCTGTTGATGTTATATATGCCTATCAATATTAACAGCAATTTCTTAAAGATGCGCTGTCTGTTTTCCTCCGCCTCAAATTTAACAGCATTATTCTAGGATGCGTTGTTGAACAACCGCTTTTAAAGACGTTTTCTAGCGTAGTGTCTCACTCTCACTTTTAACATTTTAGTACATTGATATCAATAATAGGACATGTGGATGTAGTTAATATTAAAAGTTTATTCTAAAATACATAACATATAAGTATGATAAAAAATGTATGCACTGACAGTATATGAGTTTTATACATTGTCATTATATCATTCACCATTTATATTTAATCATTATTGACTCTACAAAACATTTATCCAAATGAATAGTGGATGATATACTGATTATGTATAAATCTTTATACTTATAGTACATATACATTACACTCTAAGTATTTGTTTAAAACTTTACATGTAGAACTTTAAATGTCGCATGCTTGTAGAATATTACAAAAATATTAATTTTTCTAAAAGTTCAAAAAAACATTTTTTTTAAATCTCTTTTAAAAATCAACTTTTTAATTACTTTTAAAAGTGTTTTATTAAAGGATTTTAAAAGGTGGTTTTGAAAAATGCTTTATTGATATATTAGTTTTTAAAATAATGATTTTCTTCAAAAGTATTTTTAATTCCAATAAAAAGTCAAATGAACTGAATATTCATCCATTGAAATCTATGAAAATGGAGTCGCGGATGGATTGAATGAATTGAAATTCATTCATTATGTTTTGATATGAATGAATTGGATAACTTCAAATATCGTTTAAATATATTTATATAGATTGATGGATGACTTTCCATCCATCCATTATCATCGAAAGTCATTCATTTGTCACCCTTAGTTTTACACAACTCAAAGTATTTTAGTAATTTCCTCCATTTCATAACGTCAATGAATTAATTTACTCCGTTTAGCCTATTTTATTAATTTTCCACTAAAATGGTAATTTCCATAATAAAATGAGGGTATTTTAGTAACTTGCATTAAATTCACTTAAAGTAAGGTATTTTTTTAATTTTCGCTTGGAAGGACAATCTTATAAGGGTGTGATTTGATCCAAAACCCATTTAAATAATTTAATAAAATTTAGGGGTTTTTAAATATAAACAAATCCTATCAATATTAATGAAAGATATTATAAATCCAATAATAAATCCTATAAACATATTAAAAATATCAAATAACAAATCTTATAAATTTAGTGGTTTTTTAAATATAAAAAGATCCTATCAATATTAATGAAAAATATTATAAATCCAATCAGATAATAAATCCTATAAACATTTTAAGAATATCAAATAACAAATCTTATCAATATTTATCTCAAAGCACCTTCAAGGCCAACATAACTCTCTCTAAAAACTAGAGATGATAAGAGCACTACAATCATCAATATATCACATCACACCAGCCTTAAAATTTCACCTTGGCTCCATTAATTGTGCTGCTAATATTGTGTTTCATACGATTTTTTGTCTCTGTGTCCATGTTGATTCGTGAATTTTGACTATGCTATTGTAGTCTATATTATATACTCATTTGTGTGATGTCTTTTTATTCTACTCATTTTTATTTATCATCCATTTCTATTTATTTATTATTCTATATCATTTAAATTAATATTTATTTTTTAATGTGTTAATATTTATTACGTTTTATTTTCAAATGTTTAAAAATAAGAATAATTCAATGTTATAAATAAATAAAACAATGGAAAAGACAAAAATGGTTTTTTTTTTATAATAATGGATCTTTTATTACCCATAACTAATATAAAAATGTCTTAATAATGACAATTCAATAATCAGCTTCTTTTTTTATAAAGAATAATTGTATTAAAACGAGTACAGGGGTGTCCATTCAACACAAAAAAGGAACATAGAAATCTACTTTGTAAAACATAAAGTTATACAAAGTTTGGGATCCATACATCAATTAGCAAAAGATAAAGACTTATGAGACATAAAAGTAAATAACCAAATTCATGATCTAGCATGAATAAGGTCAATAAGGTGCATATAATTCAACGTCTTCTCCAAGAAAATAACTTAATTTCTCATAATCCACACAGACCAGACCACCGTGAACCAAAGCATTCTCCACAATTTTGCACAACTACCACTTCAAATGGATTTATGGAGCTTTAGAAAATCCAAAACTGAGCAACAATTTATAACAGAGATCTGTAACAAAGAATAAAATCTTTTTCGAATACTTGAAGTAAAGTCATAAGAAGCAAATAAATGATCAATAGTCTCCACACGATTATTAGAGAATATGCACATCATCTCATCTACCCTCACAATAACATTCATTTTATACAATTCATCCTTTTTTTGGTAACCTTCTTCTAATTAGCTTCTAGACAAAACAACAAATATTTAAAGACACATAGTTAATCTAGAAATTTTTTAACTCTTTACCTATAGGAGATTGTTGATAATTCAGTTGAGCCAAGTATATAGTTTTAACCAAATAGTCACTACAGTCATCTAATCCCCATCTCCACCTATCATGGATACCTCTTTTGCAGGAATGATGTCGAATCAAGTCATACAAGTTATGAGCCAAAGATTCCTCTCAGCCAAATAAACTTCTCTTCCAAACGATTTTCCAATTCAAGACATCATCCCTCCACGAACCATTGTCACCCACCCATGAATGATGGTTTGTAGCAAGACAAAATAATCTAGGGAAAACCATCTTGAGACTTTGGTTATCAACCCATATATCATGCCAGAAAAGAGTTTGAAGATCATTACCAATTTCCTTCCAAATATTATCATCAAACCAACCCCATGTTACCCCATCGGAAGTGCCCACTTCTCCAAAGGTCCTTCCACCATCTTGAAGCAAGAACACTCCTTTGACAGGGTCACTCTGACCCATACTTAGAGTTAATAACCTTCACCCAAAAAGTTTCCTTGTCTTGAAGTGTACGTCATCTCCATTTCCCAACAGAGCATGATTGAAATGGAGCAGATCCTTCACCCTCAGACCACCTAACTCCTTCGGCTTACAATAATGGACTTCTACTCCAAATTAAATTTTCAAACTTCATTATTTCATTCAAAAATAATATGTTTTTAATTAATCAATTCAAGTGAACTTTTTAATTAAGTAATTTGGGATTTAAAATAAGGGTCACAACTCATTTTATATTTTTCTTTTGTACTTTTTCATATTTGTAATGATTTTATTTAAAAATATTTTGTTTTCAAAATTTCTTTTGTTAAGTAAAATTCACCCAAACAAAACAAGTAAGTTATTTTATTAACAAATGTGTATTCTTAATTTTCCTATTGCACTTACATATACACCACTACCACTATATCTAAGTTTTTTTATTTAAATATAAATAATATCAATACTATATAGTTCTATACAAGGGTAAGTTTATGATTTACGTATATTTCTTTTTTAATTTTAAGGTCTTATCTAACGAGTTATTCCTTGCGCACAAAACATTAGAAAAGATAATAGTTTAATATGCTTATATTATACTCCACCTTTATTTTGATCTCAATAATTCTATTAATAATATTACCAATTGTTTTTATATACAATACCAATTTTTATTATTTAATCTCGAGTTATCTACCGTGTCTGTAATAATCACAAATAAGTTTTAAAATAATTTTGACAAAATGGCAACTCCACTATTATTTCATTAATAAATGTAAGTGTTGGTGATACAATAAAATATACTGTGAATAACTGAGTTTGAGTTTCTGGGTGTTTGTAATTCATCATTTATTTTACAAACAAATATATTTACAAAAGACAATGGTTATAGGGAGAGAATGGTACAACTTTGTTTAATTTCACACAAGATTTTCACAAATAAGGTATATTGTGGAGCAAAGTTCAAATAGTATAAGGGTTGATACCTCTTCATTATTTCTTTGTTAGAGTAAATTATTCTAACACCTCTTGTGTTTAGCTTAATTACACTCATCATTTTTTTGTTTAAAAGATTACAATCACTTCGTATGGTGGAATAGTCAATGTAATATATATATTTAATTGCTCTCAGTTTACTAAAAATAATATTTAATTAATTTTATATCCACTCATTTGAAAAAGTAAAATTCTAAATTTATAAATAATATTTAATTGCTCTCAACTTAGTAATAAATCTGTACATTGAATAAATCCATCTTTTATAAGGAAATAAATAAATTTTCATATTTTAAATATTATTAATATGGAGGATTTATGTGATTTATCAATTTATGGTATATTATTTTGAATTATTTAAATTTTGTTGGTAATGTTGGTGTAGCGAAAATGATCGTTGAACAACGTAAGGCACAAGCGATCAAAGGAATTGTGCCTTCATTCTTGGAGTATTGAAATTGTAACACCCCGGTCCTGACATGCGATTAAATCGTCCTGACATGCGATTAAATATTCACTACAATATTTTATTCCCCACAAAGGGGAGCCTACTACGACTCGAACTCGTGACCTCATGGACAAATAGTCACCATTCCTATGAGTTGCTACCATTAAGACATGATGTCTTAATTGAGCGACTCATGTGAATCGTGACTATTTGTCCTTGAAGTCACGGGTTCGAGTCGTAAGATGCTCCCCTTTGTGGGGAATAAAATACTACAGGGGTATTTAAGTTGTTGGGTAACACACTCAGTGTATTCATGGGCCCGAAGGGTCGCATATAAGACTGTTGTGCCCATTAACCCGTTTTTCTATCGTTTGTAATGTGTACTCTACATGCAATAAATGAATGAATTGATTGTGAAGAATAGATGGAGGAAAAAGATGAGAGAGAACATGAGAGAAACATTATAAGAGTTTTGGATAGAGGTTACCATGAGGGCTAAACTAAAATTAGAAAATTATATCATTGAGTTATATGGTTTTTTTGGTAGAAATTAGAAGATAATGAGGGTAAAATATGGAAGCATTAATTACACCATGGTGGGGTAGTTATTTTGAGTTTTAGCTTTATTAATAACTAGCGTGTCGATTGACACTTTATGTCTCCGGACCCGCATTCATATTTTATTGTATTCAATTTTTTTTATATTTTATTTTATACAATTAGAATATTTTTGTATTAAGAGTACTTTGTGTTAAAAAATGTATTTATTATAATTCAATTTAAGGTGAGATAAGCGGTTAATGTGCTAATGGTAGTTACTTACGATTATATGATTTTTTTGTAGAAATTAAAAAATGTAAGGGCAAAATAGGAAAATAGCAAAATGGTGGTAGTTATTTCATGTTTTGGCTTTATATATAGTATATATATATATAGTATAGAAGTATATATATAGATATAGATATAGATATAGGTATAGGTATAGATATAGATATAGATATAGATATAGATATAGACATAGATATAGATATAGATATATATAATAATTTACAACATAACTAATTTAAAAAGGAATAAAAATAATAACATATTTATTTTATATCTATATCTATACTTCTATATCTATATATATACTATTAATAAAGTAAAAACAATAAATAAGTACCATGACATAATTTTTTTATCTCAAACTCATCCTTTTGTAACTTCTTTTATTAATATTAACTAGTAGGATACCCGTGCATGCGCACGAGTGATAGTGTTTTTCGAATGATTTATTTATAAAAAAAGAAACAAATATTAAATTAGAAACATGGTAATTATTAAGTGTTATTTTTATGTATCATTTGTAAATTAAAGATATTGACAAATAGAATATTGTAGACAATTTCATATCAATCAAAAAAGTTAGTATGAACAAAATTGTAGATTACAATATAAGAGAAGTTATAAAGCATTTGTTATAAATTTTGGAAAACTTCTTTATAAACTACATTTGTTGTTGACTTCAATGGTTGGAAATCTTTATCATGTATCAATATCTTCAATCCCTTCTTGCTTTGAACCCTTGATTAAATCAAAGATTATTTTCTATTTGAACAATAATTTCAATTTTTTATTAAATAGTAAAAAAAATATTTTTTTTATTTTCACATTGTGTAGTTATTGTAACATTACAATTCCAATGATGTAATAATATAATTTCATAATATTAGAATTTAAAAAAATATAACTATAACCTTGAAATTATAACCAACACAATTTATAAATTTTAATATATGTGTGTGATTTTAAATTTCTCCTTCCAATTCTAAAAGTGATCAGTTGCAATTTTTAGGTAATGAATGATTTGATATGATTACACCTAAAATTAGAATAATAATATTAGGAAAACGGTTAATTCAAATATTAATACAATTTCAATAAATTTTATCTGTGACTCCTTAATTTTAGGCAATGCCTAATATAAATTTATACTCATTTATTGTTTAATTATAAAATAAGTAATAAAAAATATGTATAACACAAAAGAAAGTTCACTACATTTTGATGACAAAAAAGATTATAGGGACTCCAACTCATTTGGAAGATGGATAATTTCCCTTTCGCTCTTCTCCTAAGTCGTGTAATTGATGACCCACGAGAGATTGGGTCATGATAGTTGGTGTTGTGAACACCTAATTTTCTCAAGCTTATTTTTTACATATTAAGATATAAAAAAAGGGAAGATGGAATTTTGGTTATTGTTATGGTTTTATAGAGTCAAATAATTATTTTACTTTACTGATTTATGGATATTCTTATAATTAATGAGATAGTATAGAGTGGCTAATGAATTTATCTCAATAAGCATGTTTTAGTCATTTTAGCGTTTTTAGATGATATTCATGTGGATCTTTTAACTTTTTTTGGGTACTATCAAGAGTATAAATCACTCTGCGAGTAATGAATTGCTACCCTTCGGGGTTTGTGATTATATTTTCTAATAAGTGTTACTTTCGAGAATCAAACATTTGACCTTTGATATAATATGATACATATGGATCCAGTTGGGACTAACAACACTTGATGAACACCTCGTGGGTAAATTATTTCTAAATTGATATATAATATTTAATTGGTAAACTTATTTATGTATATCTCTAGAAGAAAATCTCATTCTTCATGGAAATTAATAAAAGTTCATATTTGCCCTATAGAGGATTTACTTTAATCTAACATGTGATTCTCTATCGATTTATGTTTTGTTTATCTTAATATTTCTGATTGAATAGTCTAAATTTTTCTAATGTTTATAAGTTATAATATATATTTATTTTATTATATTACAAAACTTAGTATTTAATAACTTCGTAAGGAAAGAATACACATTGAAGTTACATAAACGAATACAAGAAATAGTTTTAATTGTGTTAGTTAAGATTTAAAAATATATATTTTAATTGTTTTCTCAAGTAATAATAAATTAAACACGCTTTTTTTAAAACCTAATTTGTATGGTCTTTTTTTATACATATTTTATAAACAAAAATAGTAACAAAAAACTATATAAAAGTTGAAATGGGCATTGTGATCATTTTAAGATTTTATAGAGTTAAATAATATTTTTCCCTCTCATTTATGGGTATTAAAATATTCTTGGGATTTATAGACTCACCAATAATTTTCATCCAAAAAGAGTCTGCTAATTATTTTTGAACTTATATAAAACAATCTTACCATGCTAGGATTTGTCCTGGCTTTGTAAAAATATATTTATCACAAAAACGCATTTTATTAATTGTTTAAATGTTTTACATTCAATATTATCCACTTTGAATGTTCCACTCTTAATTAACATTTACTACTTGCATTGCTTCACAAGCTTGCTTCACAAGCTTTTTTAGCTAGGTTGCTCACCAAGGATTCACGTGCCCATGTTCATGAAACTAACCCTATTTTTTTATTCAAATAAGTACCTTTCACACAACATTCCATGAGTAAAGTTATAATGTTGTTGGAGCCAACTTAGATCCGAGGGTTCAATATTCAAATTACTTTAATTGACATAACACTTCAATAACTTATCATCTAATACTTTATCCTATTTTTTACTCTAATCAATTAAAGTGCTGGTATCTTTCCAAGTGGATTTTATTACCAACACTCAAAAAGTCTTAGTGATATTCGAAAGTCTTGAAAGCAATAAACCAAATAGATTATGTAACATTTCAAGAAAGAATACATAGAACAAGCATTAAGAAAACATGCACCACTTAATAGAGCAGGAAAGTGACGGAAATGAATCCTATGTTGTCGTACTGGACGCTCCAGTACATACAGATATGATGACATGTGTTATTTAAAAAAATTTAACAGTCCATACTTTAAATTGTTTTTAATTAAAATAATTTTTTTAATTTTTAAATTATTATGAGCCTCACAATCCAGTATTAGGAGAAAAGTTAGATATACTAATGGGAGAATTCGTAAGAAATTGAAAATTGTAAAATAATATAAAGAGTAAATTACACTCACACCCCTGAGTTTTAATGAAATTACACAAACCACCCCTCCATTCTTTGTCCTTACACCAACCACCTCTCCCTCATACACAAACTACCCCTAGATTTATACATACATTACACTAACTACCCATGCATGTTATAAAAGTGTAATATTTTAAAGAAAAAATGTGTGATGAATGTAATTAAGTTAAACAAAATATTGTATATTGTGAAACACTTCAAATAGTACAAAAGCGAGTGTTTCTTTATTATTTTTGTGTCATTAAAAAATACATTATAAATTTCAAACAAATATTTAAATAACTCTTATACTATTTTATAACGAGCCAAATAATGAAGACGCATTGACTCTTATATTATTTGAATTTGTCTACACAATATACAATATTTTGTTTAAAATATTACACTTTTATATCATGCAAGGGTAGTTAGTGTAACATATGTACAAAATTAGGGGTGGTTCGTGTAATGACAAAAAAGTGAGGGGTGGTTTGTGTAATTTCACTAAAACTCAGGGGGTGTAATTTATTCATAGTGCTTAATATATATACATTAATAATGGGAGAATTCGTTAGAAATTGAAAATTGTGTGCATGTTCACAATTCATTATTTATGTACTTTATGCTTAAACTTTTATTGTTTGTTGAATATGCTTACGTTTATTGACCTTATGAACTTGATATTTTCTACAATATTTTACACTGCCCCATTTGCCTATAAAAAGGCATGAGACATTTGCATCATAATAACACAAATGAGTGATTTTGTTAGAGTGATTTTGTGGTGATAATTCTTGTTCCATTTGAGAGAATATTTGTGAGAGAAAATATTACTCTTTTTATTCATAATTATAAGAAGATTTGTTGTACTCTCATTTTTTACATAGTAGAACTTTGCTCATGATCGCCTGTGGTTTTTTTACCTCTCACACTGAGGGGTTTTTCCACGTTAAATCTTGTGTGTTATTTTCTTGCTCATTTACTTGTTTCTCTTTTGTTCTCAATTGTGCTGTCATACGTAAACAATTAGACATCGCTACTTAGATTGCTGTCATACGTAAAACATAAGACAACACTGTATTTAGTGGTGTTGTGGTATACAAACTTTACGATAGCGCAACTTATACAGTATGTTGTCATACCTAAAATATAAGATAGCGCAATATTTAACACTACAACAGCTCAAAAACTTAGTGATGTGGTATACAAAAATTACCACATCGCTACCTATATGGTCCGCTGTTGTACTAGATTGTGTTATACAACGCTACCTATGAGTTGCGCTGTTATATCTGTATGTTCCTTAATAACGCATGACTCAATATTCGCTGTTATAACATGTGGTATTCAATAGCGACTTTAGAAGCGCGGTTAATGACTACCATCTAAGACTTCGGTCAAACAGACAGCAGCGGAACTCGCTGTCCTATAGCAAAAAAATGCGCTATTGGTCAACGTATCTGCCGTAGTGGTTAAATCTTGTGTGTTATTTTCAAACACGTTCGTGCCACTATTCGTCAGCCATCAGAAGCAGTCCCTAACACACATCAACATCACAATTTGTCTAGAACTCGGTCCTTAAGTCTAACACAACCAATCATCAGCTTGTCACGCCAGAACCCCACACCGGTCGACCACATTAGAACACATATTTTCTTGCCAACACAAGTCAAAGCATTTACTTGACCGACACTGGTCACACGGTGTTTCAGTCAAATCCAAAGACATTTCGATACAGTCATCCTCTCTGAATAAGTCGCTGATGCTTTCTGCATCACACCTCAGATCATGCGCTTGATGTTGCTTCTTTCAATCATCGTCGGCCATGCGGTTGCGCAATTTTGCTTTTTTATTTTCCATTTTTATTTTAGTTCGTTCATTCTTTTTTATAATAGTTATAATTTGGTTTTTTATTTGATAAAGAGTAATACATACTTTTGAAATGACAATAAGTAGTTAATAATTACAAGTTGTGTGCGTAAAAAAATTAATTTAAAATTGATTTAAGTGAAATAATTTAGAAATGTTTTAAATATATACTTGAAAGGGTTTAAGAGGAGGGAAATGAGTCATGTCATACCTATCCTCTAGATTTGGTTGAAGGTTCATGTTATATCTCACCTCTTACATCTTCTAGGATAGCGGGAAGATTTATAATCCATGTTGTTGTTTTTCTCTTAACCCTATTGACTTGTTATTAAAAATATTTTATCATTTAAAATTATCAAGTTAATTTAAAATCTAAAATGAGAATTTAATAATAATGTCACACCTCGTTTCTCGTTTCGTATCTTATTTTCTGTGTAGTTGAGCAACAATAGTAATCATTAATACCATATGAAATATTGTCTCTTCTCTACTAATTTATTTTTAATAAATTAAAATAGTTATCTTCAAAGTATAAAAATTTAATTTTGTAATTTAATAGGAAGAGCATAGCTTATTTCATAACTTATTCTCCCAAATTGAGAAGCGGTCATGATCATTGATAGTGTCTTTCATGTATGTTGAAGCAGGAGAATAATTCACAATACATGGTGTCATTTTGCTATCATTTTTATTTCAATTAATTAAAATAATTTCCTTAATAAAAATAAATATTATTAAATGTTTTTAATTAAATTGATAATTGGAAGAACGATCCCACATTAGTATCGTCTCTTTCTATTCTATTCGGGTTGAAAAGTAGTCGTAGTGATTAATACTACATCTTTTATCTCTTGCAACAGGGAGTTAGGTCTATGACTTGCTTCTTATATTCCTCTCTAAATGAATGAAAATAAAACTAATCTATTAATTTTCTACCCAGAATCTTGATATCTCTATTAAAGGTAGGTATACATATGAGCAAAATAAACTATTGTTTTTCCTATTTTATTTTAATTATTAATTTTGAATCAAATTTATTTATTGCAATATTTTGTCCATGTAACACCTCGTCCTTGAGATGCATCCTCTGACACCATGAAGTTATTGAGTGTGTCACTCTTTAACCTTAAATATCTCTTGTAGTATTTTATTCCCCTAAGAGGGAGTCTCTGCGACTCGAACTCATGACTTCAGGGATTTATAGTCATTGATTACAATGAGCTCCTACCACTAAGCTACAATGATTGTAACACGTGCAATTTTCTATTTTTAATATTTGAGTGAAAAATCTTAATTTACTTTTGTAGATTCATCTTTGAATGATTATCCAATATGTTTAGGATTTGTTGTGTATTTAAAATAAGTTATTTTTATCCATGATCTCACAACCAAGTGAATCTATATCTTTTAAAAATTGAGTTTTTTGTATCAAATATATCATTTAAAATATATTGAGGTAAAAAAATATATTATTTTATTAAATTATTTATAATTTTTGGAGAACTTGATTAAACATTAAATATATTTTATTTTATCTTTTGGCGAATAACTTACCTACAAATACCTTTTATATTATTTATATATAGATACATTATCTTATTTTAACTTGAATAATTTTGTTTGTTATAACCTTTATTCTAAACTATTTTTCATAATATATCATACTATAATCACTAATTATTTGATTGGATAACGTTTATCCTAAACTATCTCTTATATTATTGGAATAATTTTCATCATAAGGACTAAAACTCTGAGTCGGTTGAAAGTCTAAGGCTATTCATGCACTCAAAATATTTAGTAAGATCTAGGGCTTTGAAATCGATTTTGAATCACTATGTAGTGTTTACAATTCGTCTTGAGGACAAGACATAGTACAAATGCATGAAGATTAAAATGATTAACCTTGATCACATATTTGATTGATTTTGGTCAACATTGCGAATGATCACTTTCATGTATTTTATAAGTTCCACATATTTCAATTTTATACTGCGAAGGACTGTAATTGAACGTAAAACATTTCTTGAGCACAATCAAAAGTATGATTGATATGTTCCTCCATATCTATCAAGTGAATCAATTATTAATTAAGCAGACATAAGCATCATGTGACATCAACATAACAACAAAAGTTCAAACTATTGTCGGTTTTTTATGGAAACAAAATGGGCCTATATTGTGTTCCAAAATGTAAGTGAGTTTAATGAATGTTATCATAAAATGGCATCTTTATTAAGATGGACAAATTAATAATAATGATAATGGTTGTAATCTCACACAAGTCTTATCCCATCAGCTGTAACCATGTTCCCATGTCTTCATAGATGCTATATATGCAAACAAAAAAGATTGTCCCATTTGAAACAAGTGAGAATCAAATCATAACATACAACCACATATTTCAAAAGTTGATTTCAAAAAGTTGTATGTGTGGTTAATTAAAGATATCTTTTTAAGTAGGTGTACGGAAGAGCGTGAGGCCAATTATGTGTTGTCTCTCTTGGATGCATCGTTGTTTTTACCCCATTTAATTTCCTATTTTGTAAACACATCACTATCAATTCTTGTCATAAAACAATGAGTTCACAATTTTGTAAATACATCAGCCCCAACACATCCCTATTGTTATTATGATAAGAAGAGGTCCGATCCATTAAATATGAGACATTACACAACAATTTTCATCTTGGAGAATATCATCAATCTTTATCTTCCACCATTGGGTTGGGGGCGCTCCATATAGTCCATCATTAGTGAATATTCAATAAGCTCAGACAATGTCTGAACTTGTCTATGGTAACCGACTTGGTTAACATATCAGCTGCATTTTATGAAATGTTAACCTTCTGCAATAGTTTGGTCCTAGCATGATACACCTAGTTCTTTGCCAAGAAGATAGCACTCTGACTGTCATAATGCATCGAAACTCCATATTCCTCAATGTCTAATTCATTTACAAGCTCCATAAGTCAAAGTGCTTCCTTAGAAGCTTCACCAGCTGCCATGTAGTCTGCTTCAGTTGTGGACATAGCAACAACATACTGAACTGATGATCTCCACATAATTGGTCCACCTGCGAGGGTGAAGACAAACCTTGTTGTGGACCTTCTATCATCAAAGTCCCATGCATTGTCTGAATCAACATAACCAATCACTGAAGGCTTACTCTGTTGCCTATCAAACATAATACCGAGACTTGTAGTCCCCTTAAAATATTGGAAAATCCATTTGACTACTTCCCAATGTTGCTTCCTTGATTTCGACATGCACTTGCATACTTGACTAATTGCATGTGCCAAGTCCGGTCTAGTACAAACCCTAAAACACATCACGCAACCCACTGCACTAGCATATGGAACCTTTGACATGTACTTTTCTTCTTCATTTGTCTTTGGACAGTGATCTATGGAAATCTTGAAGTGATTTGCCAATGGAGTGCTCACTACTTTAGCATTACTCATATCAAATCTCTCCAAGATCTTTTCAACATAGCTTTGCTGAGAGAGACATATTTTTTTAGCTCTTCTATCCATGTGAATCTCCATCCCAAGAATCTTCCTAGCAGCCCCAAAATCTTTCATGTCAAACTCATTGCCCAACATGACTTTCAGCTCATAGATATCACTCAAATGGTTAGCAGCAATCAACATATCTTCAAAATAAAGTAGCAGAAAAATAAAAGAACCATCATCAAGGCTTCTTACATAAACACAAAAATCATACTCACAACGTTTGTAACCAAGCTTCAACATATAAGTGTCAAACAACTTGTACCACTGTCTGGGAGACTGCTTTAACCCATATAGAAACTTCTTCAACTTGCAAACCAAGTGACTTTGTCTAGCTGCACGGAACCCTTCTGGTTGTGTCGTGTAAATTTTCTCCTCTAATTCACCATGGAGAAAGGCAGTCTTCACATCTATTTGTTATAAGTGCATATCTCAGATGGTTACCAAGAAAGACACTACCCTGATATAAGTGTGTCCCACCACTGGGGAGAAAATCTCATTGTAATCAATCCCCTTTTGTTGTGAATACCATTTTGCTACAAGACAAGCCTTGAAACTTTCCCCTTATTTTTATGATATTGTTGCCTTCCTCTTGTAAACCCACTTTCCCCCAACTACACGCTTCAACTCCTAAGTTTGGTTCTTGTGTAAAGACTTCATCTCCTCCATCATGGAACCCATCTATTGTTCTTTATTCGGGCTATTTATAGCATCTTAAAAGCTACATGGATCCCCTGAACTGATATGGAGAGCAATTGAAGTCATATCCTCAAAGCCATATCTCTCTGAGGATTGATAGAACGTATATATCTATCTATGGCAAGTAGATACTCTTGAACACCTGAACTCTCCGCCTGAGAATCATCATGTTCTTGACTTGAAGTAGTGCATGGTTCCTTGCCTTTATTCACCTAAATTGTTTCACTGTTCACAAAAATCATATTTGATCTTAAAGTCTCTCCATTGGACTTGGGCACCTCTATCATAACTGACTCTTTTAGTAGAAAATCTTCATCAAACACTGCATCTCAGCTCAACACCACTTTTGTAACACCCTAAATTTAAAGTCATTAAATTATAGTATCAATCTTGGGAGTCTCGCTTGAGTGAGAGAATTGTCGCCTGGGCGAGAGAGGCTTACCTGGGAGGGTGAAATCCTGGGCTATACTGAAGGATTCTCGCTTGAGCGAGAATTGTCTCGCTTGAGTGAGAGTGGTCTCGCCTGAGCGAGAGTTGTCTCGCCTGGGCGAGAAAAGTGGCATTCAGGACCTGTCGAGGCTGTATGATCCTCGCTTGAGCGAGAGTTGCCTCGCCTGAGCGAGAAATCCCTCGCTTGAGCGAGAGCGTCAGATCTGAAATTTTAAAAAGACGGGATTTTCTCGCCTGAGCGAGAATGGGCTCGCTTGAGCGAGAACCCGACGATTTCACTTTAAAATAGAAACCCCAAACACATTTTAGGGTTAGAATAGTGAGAGAAAAGAGAGGAGAAGGTGATTTTGAGAGCAAGAACTCGTGGGAATCATCTAGGAGCTTGAGAAGAGGTAAATCTCTTGATTCTAACTCTCTTTCTCCCTTTCAAACTCGTTTTTGGGTGTATGGATCTCTTCTCAAATTATGAGAAACCATGGAAACTCTTCCTTTAGAGTTATGGTTCTCATTATGTTGTTTTTCTCTTGTAAACTCTTGGTTTAGAGTTGATATTTGATGAATTGAAAGGTTTTGTGGGTTTATTCATGAAAACCCCCAAAATGAGAATGAATTAAAAGAGAAATGGGTGAAATGTTAAATGTAGAAGAAGAGTTTGTGCTCTAATGTTGATATATGAGATGAATATGTATGTTTTAGATGTTTGGAACTCGTATTGAAATAGTTTTGGAAACCTTGAAAATATGTGAATCTCTTGTATGTTTGACTATGAAATATGAGTCGTTTAAGTGTTATTTTGAATAAATGACTGACATTGTTGTTATTGGTGGGAATGAGGAAAGATCCTAAGGTTGGAGGAAATCGTGGAAGAGACTTTTAAAGTTACTCGGAACCAACCCCAACGCTCACCAAGGTAAGGGATAAGTGTTTCTAACTCATATGAGCTGATGTGAATGAGGTATGTGAAAGAGGTAATATGTTTGTAAGAATATTGTTGTTACCCTACCCGGAGTGGTAGTGGTTTATTGTTGTTACCCTACCTGAAGTGGTAGTGGTTTATTGATGTTACCCTACCCGAAGTGGTAGTGGTTTATTGTTGGTATCCTACCTGAAGTGGTAGTGGTTTATTGTTGTTATCCTACCCGTAGTGGTAGTGGATTATTGTTGTTATCCTACCCAAAGTGGTAGTTGATTATTGTTGTTATCCTACCCGTGGTGGTAGTGGATTAATGTTGTTGTCCTACCCGGAGTGGTAGTGGATTATTGTGGTATAGACCTGCCCGATGTGGTATGGAGAATTAACTAGACATGCCCGATGTGGTATGGAGAATGAACTAGACTTGCCCGATGTGGTATGGAGAATGAACTAGACCTGCCCGATGTGGTATGGAGAATGAACTAGACCTGCCCGATGTGGTATGGAGAATGAACTAGACCTGCCCGATGTGGTATGGATAATTAACTAGACCTGCCCAATGTGGTATGGAGAATTAACTAGACCTACCCGATGTGGTAGAAGATTATCTTTGTGGGAAAACTCGGTGAATATGAATGATGAGAAATGAGTATATTGGAATGAAAGTAATATGCATGCTATAAAATATATATTATGGGATATATATACTATAGGGTGAATATGAATGATGAGAAATGTGTATGGTTGGATGAAAGGAATATGCATGCTATAGAATATATATTATGAGATATATATATTATAGAGTGAATATGAATAACCTGGAAATGGAAGGAAGGAGATACTAATGTTTATATTTATGTGCTTGTGATGATAAATTATTTCAATGTTTATTTATACTTAAAATGTGGATTATCATGTAATGTTAGTCTTGAACTAATGACTTACTCCCTTATATTTGTGTGTTGTTTATGATAATCTCATTGTAGGTAAACGAAGGATTTTGAGGAGAAGGCTCATTTAGGAATTTTATGCGTTTCCTAACTTGAATTTATTTATCTATACTTTGGTATTATAGTTGACTAAACAATATTTTGGGATGAATGTAATTCTGATTATGGTAACACTGGATATGTGTAGTTATGGGCATTGTGATTCTTGGAAACCCATAACTAATTGTATGCGGTAGTTACTAAGGATTAATTGAATGAATTATGTTTTTCTGCAATATGAAGTGTATGGTAATATAACATGTTAAAAAGTGTTTTACAGAATAATTAATGAGGGATTAAAGTAAGATGATGAATGTATGCATGAAAGGATTAAAATAAAGGAAAAATTTTCAAGGGTAGAATTTGGGTCCTTACAACTTTTCTGGAAATTGGATCTCATAACTTGAACCTCTTCACACCTTTGCTATATCCAATGAAGATACACATCTTTGACTTGAGATCAAGTGTAGATCGTTCATCACTAGGTACACTTCTGTAAGAGTTCAATTCATCCTCTCTGTAACACTATTCTGTTGAGGAGTCTTCTTCACTAAAAAGTACCTCTAAATGCCATGTTCCTCATATAACATCTGAAACTGTGAGTCCTTGTATTCCATACCATTGTCTGACCTCAAGTATTTGATTTTTATACCAGTCTGATTCTCTATCTTTGCCTTCCAAACCTTGAACTTGATAAAGACTTCTGACTTATGCTTAAGAAAATATACCCACACCTTCCAAGAAAAGTCATCAACGAAGGTAACAAAATACCTAGAACCTCCTAGGGATGGTTCCTGAGTGGGTTCCCATACATCATTGTGGACATCATCTAGAATGTCTCAACAGTCCTCTTTTTCATAGTTATGTCATGCCACGCACACTAATATGACCTAAACGCATGTGCCATAATTTTATTGCATCATAGTCTGAATCGACTGAAATCTCTTCAATCACTCCAACAACTCCACCTACAATTATTCTCCCTAACACCTTGTAGGTGTTCCTAGCAGTCCTTTTATAATTCATCACAGTCATAGAACCTTTGCATACTCGAAGAATATCACTGTGTCTGTCAGATCTATAACTAAATCCTTTTGCCTGAAATGTCCCAAAAGAAATCAAATTCTTCTTTAAATCTGGTATGTGTTTAACCTAACATAAAGTCTTCACTACATCATCATCCACCACAATTATGATTTGTCACATGCCAATAATTTCACATGCTTTATTATTTCTGAGATACATGAAACAATTGCTTGCCCTGTATGTGGTGAACCATTCTCTGTTTGGTGTCATGCGATGGAAACAACTAGTGTCAAGTATCCATTCATCTGCACTAGGATTTGATGATAGAGATAATATATCACCTTCACTGTTGTAACCAGAGTCATCTTTATGTGCAACATTTGCATATTTAAATATTTCATCTTTCCCCATCGACTTGTTAGGACTTCATTCATTGGGACAATCCCTTTTGTAATGTCCAATTTATTTGAACTAAAAGCACTCTACTGGTGTTCTGCCCCTGGAATTTGTTCTTTTCCCTTTGGTAGGACCTCATCTGCCTTGTCTTTTCCCATGTGCTTGGCTCCCTTTCACATACAGACCATCACCCTAAGACCCGTTTCCTACATTTTGTCTTCTTTGGGTGTGGGGCAGAAATGCAGATGTGATCTCATCCAGTTTGATTGAGTCTTTTTTGTATGTCAATATTGTCACCAAGTGTTCATAGGAATTTGGCAAAGAACATAGTAATATTATTACTTTGTCCTCATCATCAACCTTCACATCAAGTTTCTGCAAGTTATTGATCACTTGATTAAAAGTGTTGAGATGTTGTTGCAAATCAGTATCCTCCTGCATCTTCAGGCCATATAGTATCTGTTTCAAATAAAGCTTATTTGTTAGAGACTTGAAAATGATACATCACCTCATCTGATAGACAGAGTCGTATGGTTCATGATGCCTTCTCCTTCAACTCTTCCCAATCTAGTTGGTCCATACCATCTGATTTATTCTCACGCAGCGCCTTTGATAGACCTTTTTGAGCCATCAGATCCTTAACCATCCTTTGCCACAATCCGAAATTACCAGTTCCATCGAACTTCCCCACCTCGAATTTGGCACCTAGGTTAATAGACATATGATACCAATTGTTGGACCAGACTGCGACTGGGGAGCCTCCAGCCACTAGGGAGTTCAATTGTTACCAGGGTATGGGAAGAGTGTAGACCCATTAGTGAGACACCACGTCTTGAACGAAAACCTTTAGACATTAGTTCCATGGACATTTTTCACTTATAAACTATTTCACTCATTCCCTCATATCCAATGTGGGACTTCACACTTGAATAAACCCAACAACCTTCCCTCATGTGTGGGTACCGCACACTTTCCGGCCCGCTCCCCTTCAGTCTACCATGTCCCAGCCGAACCATCAGCTCTGATACCACTTGTTGGACCAGACTGCGACCGAGGAGCCTCCAACCACCAGGGAGTTCCATTGTTACCGGAGTATGGGAAGAGTGGAGAGCTATAAGTGAGACACCACATATTGAACCAAAACCTTAAGGCATTAGTTTTATGAGTCTTTTTCACTTATAAACTCTTTCATTCCTCATCTCATATCCAATATGGGACTTCACACTTAAATAAACCCAACAATCTTTGCCTCAAGTGTGGGTACCACACACTTTCCGGTCTGCTCTCCCTTAAGTCCACCATGTCCTAGCCAAACAATCGGTTTTGATGCCACTTGTTGGGAACAAGCGATCAATCAAATAGTAAAAGAAAAGAGAAGATAATAACACAAGGAATTTGGTAACGAAGTTCAGCTAATTGTGCCTACGTCCTTGGGAGCTTTGAGAGGCTACCACTATGTATTAGAGAATAAGGTTTGTGTTTAGTTATTGTTCTCCTTGTTACATTAGGTTTACATAACATAAATATATATAGTCATCTACCCCAACTTTTACATCATCCCAAGTCCATAACTTTATTATTGTTATGATTAGAAGAGACCTGATCCATTAAATATAACCTATTGCACAACAGTTATGAATGAATTTTTAATTGACTTTAGACATGACTCTAACTCTTGAATCCATATGAAATTGTAAAAAATCTTTTCTAGGTTTATACGGAAGTGTAGGTATGAACTGGTATTTTTGTATGGTTTCATACGGAAATGTAAGTATGAATTGGTATGTGAGCGTATAAAAATCTTTCGTGTGATTTTATAGTGATGTGCAAAAAATTTGTAGAAAAATATACTTTTTATGGTTTTATTCGAAAGTTTATTTTTTGTGGTATAATTTTATATGTGGAAGTGTGCTTTTTTTCCCTCGTATATTGGATAAGGAAACCCTTTGAATTAAATCATAGCTTACATAAAAAGTAAACAACATTAAGCCTCGTATAGTCCAATTCATCTCTTTATTTCATTTAAAAATATAATAATGTGAATCCTATTCTATAACAAGATCATCTGAAAGAGAAAGATAGGCAAAAACTTTAGTATGCAAGGCAAGCCCACTATATAATATAGTATATAGTTCCCATGTATTTTAATCACAAGTGACAATAACAAGCAAAAGCTAGCACAAGGTGGGTATCTCTTCAATTTGAAACTATTTAGTTTGTGCATTACATCTCTAACAAAAAAGTCCACATACTCAAAACAATTTCAATGTAAAAAGAACAAAACGAAACAGAAGCTTGAAAATCTACAACAAAACCGGGCATGCATAAGTGATTAAATGGAAATCCACACAATAACTAGTGGAGAATGCATAAGTGATTATAAAAAAACAAAATTGCTTCTCTTCATTTTGTCTTGTTCCAAAGGCTTCCTTTCAAGTGATAATGTGATATCATCATTGATCTCCCAACCAATATAAGTAAAAAATGTTAAGCAATTATTCAACGAACAACAATTTACAGTGCAAAATCATTAGTGACTCATATACCACTTTGGTCATTTTCAATAATAAAACCATATGCAATTTAAGTGAGGCAAGCTTATTAGTGCTTTATTGAGAATGCCACATTTTTGTTGGCACCACTTAAGACAATTAAATTAATCATATGTTTTCGTTTCTCTCATGGTTCTTCCATGATGATTTTTATGCAACAACATATTGATTTTTTTTCACATCAAAGTGGGGTAAGAGAGTGGGAAACCTACGAGTTAGAATGTGATTCTTGCTCCAATATTTTGATCAGCATAGATAATTAATATATCACATTCTTCATTATGACACACTAAAATAGTAATGTAAATGTTTATCATCCAAAATATCTATAAAAACATGCCAAAATTCCAATCATAAATTTTTGTATCACCTAGTGTAACACTAGGTCCTAACAAATAACAATATGACACATAGGTGTTGAAAATAACTTAATTTTATACGGCCAAAACAATTTCTACATTTCAAGCCACTCACTCAAGTACCCTTAAAGTTTATCAATGTCTATCCATCTAAATCTTTGACTTTATAATATAGATTATGCTAATGTTGAAGAATGAACATAAAAAAAATTAAAATGACAATGATGCTAATAGTACTACTCACCTTCAATATGGAGCATAAACATTTTGAACATTTTCCCAATGCTATTTTAAGGTGTTGCTATCAAAATGGGGAAGAAGGGCACATGAAGTACTAACTGCACCTAACTATGAATCTCTAATTCTTTTTTGGTTTTTGAAATGAAACACGAAACAAATATATGATTCATAAGAGTTAGTATTGCACGTGCCCTGCTTCTCCATCTTGTTCAGCATGCACCCTTGTCATGTTATTGGCCTCTCAAGAGAAAAGAAGCTATAGAAGAGTATAGAGAAAGATAAGAAAAAACTTGTTGAAGAAGAGTGTATTTATTTTTGGACTCCAATGTGTATATATATTAGGTGCTTCAAGACTACTCATCTATATAACAAAAAAGGCATATGAGTGTGTTTTTATAGGGTGGGAATGGGATGGGAGCAATTGAAATTAAAGGCTTAGTTGAGTGTGGGACCCTTTGATTTTTAACCTAAACACCTTGTCACAAGTCACAACAAATAGGACCACTTAGTCATCAATGAGCATATACATAATGAATTACTCATATACCCTATGTTGTACTCCAAATATAGGGAAGCAACTTAATTTTCATACACCCCTCAATATACCAATGAAATCTGATTTATGTTGATACCACCTGAATCAGAACT
The DNA here is from genome assembly GCA_009771035.1 of Lupinus albus. Classification (NCBI taxonomy): domain Eukaryota; kingdom Viridiplantae; phylum Streptophyta; class Magnoliopsida; order Fabales; family Fabaceae; genus Lupinus; species Lupinus albus. Next base: position 21,105,731 of record CM020001.1, on the reverse strand, counting down.
TGACATTAAATATTTTATTATTATACCCATATTGAGCATGTTGCTTTGCACAAGGAGAAAAAACACTAAAAATGCAAACTGGTGCTATAAATGTATATCCATTATACCTAGAATCCAAGGAAGAGTAAGACAACTGAATATATGAGCTTTTAGTTTACAGCCTTATATTGCATTTGCAAAAGGCTAATTGCATAACTATAGATTTCATCAAATTTATTTGAGAACAACTTTAGCCATTGTACTAAGACTTGTGGACAAAGAAGAAATATGAATTACATGATTAAATTTATAATTTAGATTCATCAAATTACATCAAAACCAAACAATTTTAAATTAATGAGGTTGAGGAAAATATGCATACACACTAAATAAAAAAGAGAGTAAAGAATTAGAAGAACTAGTTTGAATGTTACTTATGGAGAAGAATTAGAAGAACTAGTTTCATGTAATCGAAAGAAGTTTCATAAAAATAATAAAAGACTGTTTAAATTTGAGATTATTATTATTATTAATGTAAAACAGGCTAAAGTGCAATCTTTGAAAAAGGGGCAGATCAACAATGTTCTACTGGGTCGTCAATCCTATTTGTACCACAACTTTGTCTACCTTTCTTACCTTAACTAATCATCTCTCCTTGTAATTTTTTACTTCTTAGTTTTGTCCGAGTTTTGTAATATTTTGTATATTTAAGGATATCTTTAATAATAAAAAAATTTACCTATAAAAAAGAGAAGGTGTGCTTAAATTAATATTTTAAAGAACTTTTTTTACGGAATATATTGTAAAAGACCACAATATCTTTGAAGAATATGCTTATCATTGAGAAGTGGAAAGAATATGAACTTTTATTTTGAACATGGTTGTTAGCAAATTATTTTCATGTCCACAAATTAAGATGGCTGCTTGCCAAATAACATGCTCCAATTGTGTGTCATAATCAGAAATGTTGTTGTCTGAAGTTTAGAGACAATTTGGTGTTTCAAAAATTACTATAAGTGAGAAGAAGAAGAAAAAAAGTCATAAGGGTTGAGTGTAACTTCCCTCCTAAGAAAAACAAAACATGGTGATCGCTTCATTCAAATGCAATAATGTTGAAAATTTAACAACCAAACACAAAAATATTTTGCATTAATGTTCCACCAACTATGTATGCAAGTGACATTGGTTGTGTACAAAGAACTGCATATACCTCTTAAAAATTTATAACTAGGTAATTTGGTCCACGTACGTTTAGCAATTAGGGTTTTGTTAATTCATGTTTTGATCCTTTGTTTCTCATTCTTGTGAATGAAAGTTGATGTGCTTTTTCACCCAAATCTTTGAAAAAAGGTTCTAAAACATATAGGACCCTTTGCATTTTCTAAAAAATATAGGGATTTTATTTGAATTTAACAACAACAAAAAGTTCCGAGAGTGGATAAATGGCCTAATGAAATAGTCATGGAAACTTAATGGATGCTTTAATAAAATGAATAGAGGACCCAATTACAAAATTTTACTTACTCAAATTTCCCTAACAAATACATGAACGTATATATAGAGTAACTAAACATATATATAAACTTTTACTTAATAAAATGTATACAACCCATGCCAACTTTCTGAATTTTCTAAGGTTATAAAGAGATGCCTATCATAATCATAATCCGCATTAGATGTATTTTTCCACAATTGTTGTAATCTAATAGATGATCAAGGGAATCTAAAGTTAAGCTCCTACAATTAAGTTGAGCTCTTTTTTCTATTATCTTTTATTTGCTAAGTTGTAAGGGGTCCTTTTTCTTTTTTATCTATTTGGAGGGTTGTACCTTTTGAGAGGGTTTGTTATCAAATTTCTTATATTCCTTTTCTTTTTAGAAAAAAACAAACAAATTAAAACAGGAACCAGCAATGCCTTATCTGAAGAAACCTATGGTCTAGAAAGAAGACAGAGAGATGAATAGCCATGTAGAAAAAATATGAGACACATATATGTGCTTTGTGATTTGTGATAGGTTCTAGACAATGGATTAATTAGAAAATAGTTTGTGCTAGTCCATAACAATATGCCTAATATTTTTTTTTATCCACAAAGATAATTTTATTAAAAAGAAATAATAGTTACTAGAAAGAAAAAGAAGAAAGGATTACAAAGAGATATTGCGACAAGTGGTGGGATTAGCTATCCATTTGGGATACAGAGTTAAGTCTATCCCCTACTCACCCTTGATCCATAACCACAATTTCACCCTTGCTGAATCGAAAATTTGTTGAAGAGAGGGCTTGATTGAATTGATGATTAAATCATTTCTAGATAACCAGATTGCCCAAATTGTAGCTAACCATATAACACTCCAAACTTTCCAACGTTTCCTATCTTTCACCATACCCATTTGATTTAAAAAGTGGTGAGTTGGAATAATAGGCAAAACAACACTGATGTCCTACCGTTTGTAAATGAGTTATCAGGCGGAGTAGGTGAGATTGCATGAAGAGAAAAGGTGGTGAGTGGATTTCGGGAGATCGTTGCATAAAAAGCATAAAATTCCTCCAACATGGGTAGATATATGTTAAGATTGTGTTCTTCAACAAAGATCCTCTCCATCAGTAGAAAGAAAAATATATGTTTTCCCGTTATTTTTAATGACAAAGTGTAATTTTATTATAATCAAAAGGATAAATGTGTTATTAAAAATTGTATTTATCTTTTTTTAAGCAATTGTCTCTATATTAATCGAGAGCATCAACAAATATTTTTCCCTTTCTTTTAGCTTCAAGAAAGATCCATTGCAAGCGTGAAAGGCATGGGTGGTGGGACATGTTTTTCCCATAATATTTTTTAGGGCGTGCTATGTGTAAAGATAAAGATTAGTGGGATGTGGATGAGTGTATTTTTTAAGGAAGAGTGTGTGAAATATGATATATATAATTGAGCAGTGATCATTTCCATTAATGGAGAGACAAATAGTATTTTTATACTAGTTTAAAGGATGAAAATGTCATTACATGTATAAATAGAATAACATAATTGTCTTTTCATTTTTCTTTTTACCTTATTTTACACATTACTTATCTCTCCATTAATGGATAGGATATCTATCGAGTTGTAAGACCTACATTCTTAAATATTCAGAGCATTAAGATCATTCGTTAGCTCTGAAATCCAACTCAGCTAAACATAAAAATAATATTTGACTCTCCATTAGTGGAGACTCCAATTGATTACTCCTCTCATTACTAAATGATTTTAAGATATAACCTTAACAATTTGGTTTAAAATCTGACTAAGAAAACAAACCGATACATTCCATATGTATATATGTATATCTATAATGAACTACCTTTTGGGCTGTATGGTCCAAACTGTCGTATGATTAATTATACATGCTTGTTGTTGGAGGCACCTCTTTGATCTGGCATTCCACTCTGCTAGGACCATGGATAATGATGTGAGTAGTAGAAGACAATATTAATTAAATATATTATAATATAAAAGAGTGGGAATATATGAAAAGAAAGATACATTTTGTAAGCCTTTTTAGGATTTACTAATATAATATTCACATACGTCAATTTTTGTAATCAACACTTGTGGACATACATCGCATTCTTAAAGAAATAGTTAATTAGCTAACAAATGAAGTTAGTGGTTTATGTGTTGTATATCATCGAAATGGGGGTTGGACAAAGAAGTGGGTAAGGTGTCATTTCACTGTTTTAATGGGCATAACACTTGCAAGCACAAATGTTTAATAATTGAGCCAAAGTTGGGGAATGAACAATTAAGACCTAATTTCACATAATCTTTCATGTAATATAAATTTATGAGTATATATATTTACTGTCAGTATAAAGGTTTATACATAAAGATAAGTAGTTCAACATATATTTAAATCATTCTCAAGACAATGAGGGAATGCGATGTGAGACTTACTTCCCAACATGTCCCTCCACATAAGTCTGTCGAAAGGTTGCCTTTGACCCATAACTAAATGACATCTTTTTGGTTCATGACAACCGGAAAGAAGTTGAGTTCTGACTTTGATACTATGTTATGGTTTCATCTCAAAACCAATTGGCGATGAGAGAAGTAGTCCAACATATATTTAAAACATTCCCTAGACAATGAGATAAGCGATGTAAGACTTACTTCCCAACAATATTTTCTCCGAAGGTTTTAAATAAAAAACTATGAGTTAGCACTCGACACCTGTATTATTAGAGCATGGTGTAATTATTTACAACCTGATCAAGCTGGCCCATTTAAGCTGAATTGATAACCAGATTTAATATTCATCTAAACCGGTGTGAATCTATAAAAAAAACTTGTTAAATTGATATCAGTTTTAATATCAAACTAATTTTAATTAAACCTAAGACCTGATGTATATGGCAAGTAGAAATCACTACATCACAATATTTTAGTAACAAAAATTCTATTATGATCAAACATATTCTAGTAATAATATTTATTTTTTTATGGACAAATGTTAGTATATTAATATTTGATGAGTGTAAGACTCGAACTGTCACCCTCATTCACTTCAACTCTTCATCAAACCATCTTATAACTCTCATTTTTATTTTTTAAATTTATTACAGGTAAGATTCTAACTCACAATTTCTTTCACTCCATTCCTTAAATTCTCTATCATAACTCTGATACGACCTTATAACCTTATCACTCCGTCTAATAATACTACTTGACATAATCACGTCATTATTGTAGACAATCTGGTCATGAAATCTACAATTTTTTTCTCAACTTTGCTTGACTATTGATTAGAGAGTAAGATCAACCAAACCTATGTAACTTTAGGGTAGGGATAGGTGGTATTTTCCTAGTGAAGGCATGATTGCTAATTTTGTCCAACAAAGGGGTAAAACAAAAAGAAGAAAAGATTATTCAAAGATCTTGTTTCTTTTATCATGCATGTATCTAATCAGATATGAAAAAGTGAATCAGAATTATGAATATGGTACTTAGCCATGTAGCATTTGTTTAGTATATAGGTTAACCTTTAGCAATTGTAATATATATGAGAGAGTAGATGTTACTTTAATTCATTAGAACAATTAATATAAAACATTAAATCTTATTTGAATAATCAAGATTAAAAAGATATATACTTAACTTTTTAAATACTCATGTGTCCATTAAATAAATTTTAATTTAATCATGGTTGTATGTTCAATCTTACAATTTTTATATAATTTTTTTCACTTGAATGACTGAATATTGTCACCAAAGGAATTAAATTCCAAGAGAATACATTGTCAAACAATTTCATGTTTCCATGAGTTTGACCAAAATCGGTTAGGGTTTGGAAACATGAGATTGTTCTTGTTGACACGTTACATGGTGAATAGCATCACTTTGAATTCAAGCAGTTTATTGATCAACTTCAGTAATGATGGGATGGAGCATAGTTTTATGGGATACAATTAAAATGGAAAAAGAAAACAAGAGAAATGATAAAGATCACGGTTTTAAAAAAACATTTTTATATTGCTTATAAAAATCTAATTAGCCGGGACACGATAGTCTTAAGAATGGGTGATTTCTCTGAAGCTAATAGTAAATGGAAGATTAATTGGGTTAAATGAGAGAAGGTGTGCAAGCCTAAGAATGAAGGAGCCCTAGGGGTCAAGGATGTGCACTCTTTTAATATTGCTTTTATGGGGAAATGAAACTAGCGTCTGATGAATGATTGTGATAGTCTATGGTGTAAAGTGCTGAATTCAAAATATGGTCATGACTTTATTAATCTCTGCTACTAAAAAGTCTGTTTGGGCTAGGATCTAGATTGTGTCATTCATAAGGATTCGGTTAACCACCATTGGTTGTGGACATGTATCGTCCGCCGTATTGGAGATGGCTCTTCCACGTGCTTTTTGGCACAATAGTTGGTCCGGACATGCCAACTTCTTCTCCAAGTTTAGAAGACTTTACAATCTCAGCCTTCATCTGAAGGGTCATATTTCCGATTTTGGAAGCTGAGTGGATGGAAAATGGATTTGGAACTTAACATGGAGACGCCAACTTTTTACTTGGAAATCCGAATTGACAGATATTTTCTTACAGTAGCTCAATCAAATAGTGATCCAACCTAATACATATGACTCTTAGGAGTGGAGATATGATAAATCTATGCATTATTTTGTCTGCCTATAAACTTCTTTCTCTTCATGACCAGCAACAATCTATTCTCAATCAGCATTATCATCTTCATTACTACTTTTGCCTGAAGACTCTTCTAGGACAGACTTCCCACAAAGGACGTTCTTCTTAGAAGGGGGATTTCGTTAAATCGTGGAAGAGGTCTTTTATGCTCTTCATGCAACGAACATCCGGAATCCACTCAACATCTTTTCTTATCTTGTATTCTTACCTACTCCATCTGACAACTAATCTACAAATGGTAAAACATCAGTGTCGCTTTCCCTATTAACTCAACCTTCCATTTCATTAACCACATGGGCTTGGTAAATGGTAGTAAATGTTAGAAATTATGAAGTGTTATCTGGTTAGCTACAATTTGGGCAATTTGACTATCTAGAAATGAGTTAATTTTTAATTCAATCAAGCCATTTCCATTAAATTTTCGAATCAGCAAGGGTAAAAGTGTGGCTATGGATCAAAAGTCAAAAGTGGATGGATCCGATTCTTTATTCTGATTGGATTGCTAATCCACTTAATTGTGTCAATATTATTTTGTAATTTTTCACCTTTTATTTTTTCCTCTTATAATTAATTCATTCTCATAAAATTATTTTTGCCCATAAAAAAAAAAGAGTGCACCGGTCCTTTCAATTTCTCAATCATTGATGATGGCTAAAAGTAGATGAAAATTAAGCTGCAACATGGTACTCGTTAATTACTTAGTCAGCTACAGTTGACCAAAAATATTTTGCAATTAAATTATTTTTGAAAATTGCATTGCAAAAATAACATATTTTGCATTAGACTCCACTAAGACATTACACAAATATATTTAATTGTACACACCTCTCCCCAGTTAATAACTTTATACTCTAAATTAAAAACATTATTATATATAATTAAGCAATAAAAAAAATAAGATTTCACTACTATAAAATGTCATAAATAAGTTGAAAATATCAATGTGGTTTGTTTTAATTGCAACAAAAGCACACAATAAGTTTGAAATTTAATTAAATAACAAAAGTTTTTCTATAATATAAGTCAACAAATGATAAATATAATTACAAATAAGTTAAAAACACTTAATTTTTGCCAACTAAAAATGAAATAGGTTTGGTTTTTTCTTAAAAACAAATTTTTAATTGACTCAATCGGTCCAACCATATGAAAGACTGATTTTAGGCTCAAACCGACCGATTCTAACTGAGTCAATCCAATTTTAAAGCAAAATTAGTTAGATGAGAGGCTTGGACCGGTTAGATATCTAGTTCATGGTTGAACTGGTCGGAATGGCCGGTCCAAGCCAAGTTTTAAAACACTGCCCCACACTATTATCAATACATTATCGGTCATCAAACGAGTCAGAATACTAGTATGGTAGTATAGTGATTCAATTATTGGTTCACTAATTAAACCACATACCGATGAATTTATATATACATATGTACGAAAAATAATAAAGAATGTGGTAAAAAAAATTATTTACAACATTTCTTAAAACAAAATGAGTGATTGGTGATAAACAATGTTTTAGAAGTATAAACAACGGTAGTGACTGTATCTTTGATCATCCATAACAACCTTTTGGTAAAACTTAATCACTTCCATAAAAATTATAATTTTAAATGAGAACCGGATGGTATGACCAATACAGTTTAAATGAAAGTCCACCAATATGACCAGTTTTGACCGGTACATTTGTTTGATCAATATAATTGATGTATCATACCGATATAGGAACTGATTCAACGGTTTATTATTTGAACCGACCAGTACAGTACGGTTTTGATAACACTAACACCTCACATAAGATATTTGCTAATATGACAATAAGGTGTAAAAATACTACCTACGGTGTCACAAACAAGTAAAAGGGTAAGGAGTTGTCGTATCCACAATGATTTGCCACCACGCAAGAATACGTCTTTAAAGGCGCGTCTTCGACCGCGCAACCTAGAAAGATGCTGTTAAACAAAAGGCGGAGGAAACTTATACAACGCAACATTAAGAATTCGCTGTTCAAAATGGATTAGCAGATATAATGTTAACAGCGCAACAGATAATATTCGCAGTTGAATGTGTACTCGTTTTAATTCGTAATTTTTAACAGCGCTAATTTTGCACATCGCTGTGAATAGGAATATGTTTAATAGCGCAACCATTGCACATCGCTGTTAATCAGAATATGTTTAACAGCGCCATAGTTAGTTTTCGTTGTGGATTTTATATCTTATACAGCGTAATCTATAATTTGCGTTGTGTATTAGATATGTGTATTAAAATATTTTTGAACCCCCAGAATTCGTTTTGCTTCGTGATAAGAGTTTCTCACGCAAAACAATAAAGATATCGGTTTCCCATAAATCTTTGAGTCTATATATTTAGCATGTTAATCTCTGAGTTCATTAGAAATATTTAGCATGTTAATCTTTGAGTTCATTAGAGATAATGATTTATCTTGTAAAAATATTTCATGGATTCTGAAATTGAAACTTAAAACTATTTTTCGTCGGATGGAAATATTTGCAGATCCATGCGTTTTGTTGATTTTCATTGATCGTCAAGTGTTTTAATTTACTTAATTATTTAAAAAAAAATCATTTATGATTTAAGATTTTGACTTGATCAATCATATTATATGTTTATGTAATAGATGGATAAAATTGAGGCTATAGTGAAGGAGAAATATATTCCACAACTGCCAATTAAACTTAAAGAGGGTTTTAACTATTTCTTGAAAACTTTGATGTTGTGCCAAATGATGGGTTATATGTATTTTCTAAAAATATTCCTTACAAACTAATATTTCAAGAAGGATCAGTACTGAAGAGGTGATTCATTTTTTCTATTTGTAATTATTGAATTTGCAATCATGTTTAATTATTTTATGAATCTTATGAATTTTATTTTCAGGGAATTATTCAATATTGAAGGGGCAGACCCACACTTTATTGAATTTGTTAATTCTATTTTGTAAGATGAAGAAGATCTAGAGTTTCTTAATTTCTTTGAGTCTGATTGAACAATGTTGATGCATTATGCAATTCTGGACATTTCTTTTTTTTTTCTCTGTTTTGTTGTCTTTTTTGGATATTTTACCAATGATGAACATTTATTTTCTGGCAATTCTATTTTATGGCAATTCTATGTTTAGCAATTCTGTTGTGTATATATATATATATACAGGTATTTGGAATTTCAGCAATTAAGATTGTTCAGCTCTCTATTCAAGTTAGAAGTTTGTTTCAGAATAGATTAATATATTGTATAGATTTTAAGGATTTTAATGTGTATATAGTCTATTCCATGTAACAAAACATAAATAAAATGTAATTTTCATTTAATTTTCAATATATACAACATACAATTTCAGTTGTTTATTATATTTTTGTAACATTATTTAGCTTACAATTTGGATGGTATGTGTAAATGTTTAATACTTAATGCCAGCATGCAACTTGAAGTTTTAATAAACTTAAAACATATGTGTCAACAGCGAAATAATGAATGATCCCAACGAAGTAGAACGCATCGCTGATGAATATATAAATTAATGACAGTGAAGTAAAACGCATCGCTGTTGATAATATAAAATAATGAAATTAAGAAACTTAATGACAACGAATTAAAACGTATCGCTGCTGAATATATAATAAAATGAAATTAATGACGGCGAAGTAAAACACATCGCTGTTGAATATAGAAAATAATGAACTTAATGACGGCGAATTAAAACGCATCGCTGTAGAATATATAATATAATGAAATTAATGATAGTGAAGTAAAACGCATCGCTGTTGAGTGTAACATCCCAAAATTTACAATTTTTGAATATAGTGGATATCAGGAAATCTGGGAGCTACTGGGTGATTCTCGCTTGAGCGAGAGGAGCTCGCCCAAGCGAGGGACTCAGTGTTGTTCCCAGGTATTTTCCTGGGATTATCGCCTGAGCGAGATGGAGCTCGCTTAAGCGAGAGAGTGGTGTTGCCACGGGACGAATCTTGCTTGGGCGAGAAAATGTCGCCCGAGCGAGAGCATCGGTTCCTAAGTGATGCGAAGAGTCGTGGGTTCTCGCCCAAGCGAGCCTATCCTGGCTTGAGCGAGAGTCCGAAATCTTAAAACCTAAAATAGACGTCCCAAGTGAGAATTGGGTATTATTTTCGAAAACCAAGAGAAGGGGAACAATTGGGAGAGTTGTGCACCCTTAGAGTCAAGGAAAAGACCGGAGAAGAGGTAAATCACTTAATTTAGCCTCCCTTATGGTTGAATGTCTTATTTTTGAATAGGGTTTCTTCTCCATGTTTAGGGGTAAAACCCCATAAACCTTCTTTTGGCATTGAGGTTCGTTTTGTTTTGGAAAACCTTGTAAAACTCATAGAGTATGAGTTGTTTTTTGAAATATGGGTGTGTGAAGAGTTGTTTTCAAAACCGTAGAGTTATTTCAATATTAGGGAAACCATTCTATTGATGAGGAAACGAATAGATGATGTTTTCTTATGTTGTATGAGTATTGGTTAGTACTATTAGTGTTTTGATATGTAAATTGATGTGTTGTAATTGTTGTTGTTTTGGGTTGAAAGACCCTAAGGTTGGAGGAGACGGCGGAGAACGCAACTGAGCTTTAGTGCAAAGCATTAGCGAATACTCAGGTGAGGGAGCAGCATTACACTTTGTGGTATTAGAATTATAGCATTGGAAACTCCAACGACACTCACTAGTTGGAGGGTTTCATTTGGTTAACACGATTAAACGGGAAATCTCATGAGTTTCCTATTTAACCGCGTTAGTCATACTGATATGAATGGTAATTTGACTATGATATGGATTTTTGACCTGCCTTCGTGGTATAGATTTTGACCTGCCTTCGTGGTATAGATTTTTGACCTGCCTTCGTGGTATGGAGTTTGACCTGCCTTCGTGGTATGGAGTTTGACTTTCCTTCGTGGTATGGATTTTGACCTGCCTTCGTGGTATGGAGTTTGACATGCCTTCGTGGTATGGAGTTTGACCTGCCTTCGTGGTATGGATTTTGACCTGCCTTCGTGGTATGGAGTTTGACCTGCCTTCGTGGTATGAATTTTGACATGCCTTCGTGGTATGGATTTTGACCTGCCTTCGTGGTATGGATTTTGACCTGCCTTCGTGGTATGGATTTTGACCTGCCTTCGTGGTATGGATTTTGACTTGCCTTCGTGGTAAGGATTTTGAGTATGCACTTGTAGAATGGATTCTGATTGTGGTTCGAATGGTTGAAAGTTGATTGTACTATGGATGGGTGGTATGGTTATGATTAATGGTTCATTGAATCTTATGGATGCGTTTGTGCTGTACGATGTGTAGTTCCTGTTTCGCAATGTTCTAATGTTATTATTCTATCTAAATCTACCATGTTATATATTGCATGTATTTAATGACTGACTCTCTATGTTGTCTTGTCTACTCAATCCGTGGTAATCGGATTGTAGGTGGAGCTATGGAATGAGAGACTTCAGAGTCTTGGAGTAATTTCGTTGCATTGGATTTACTGTGTGTTATCTAGTTATTCTAAACATTTGTAATTGTTGATATTGGACCCGTTTATGGGAGTTTCATTATGTTTTAGATGTTTGGTTTAATAAACTAAAAGGGGTAGAAACTATTGTTGTGGAATTACCGTACTGTTTTTCCTTTTATTGTTTCACTCATACTATTGGGGTGGTGTTGGTTAAATTGAATTTTAATGAGTATATCTATTAATAATGTATTCTGTTAGAAAAGAATTTTGAATTTTCCGTGTTAGTAATTTGAGGCGTTACATTGAGTATAGAAAATAATGAAAATATATAACTTAATGACAACGAATTAACAGCCATCGTTGTTAAATATAGAAAATATCTAACTAGAGAATGTGTAAGTGTAACGGCTCTTTTTTAAATGGTTTTGCTTCGTTATATGAGTTTCTCAAAGAGTGGTTGAATCATTAAAGATATCAGTTTCCCATAAATCTTTTAGTCTATATATTGAAACAAAATGAATAAGGATTTCATTGAATCAAAATGCTCTCTATTTTTCATGGATATCACTTCACCGGAGATATGGAACTTCAAACTATTTTTCATGAAGATCTTTGTGTTTTGTTTATATTCTTTGATCATGAGGTATTTTGGATTTTGTTTATTTATTTAAAACAAAATCATTTATGATTTATGATTTTCATTTTACATGTTTATTTTCGTAACATGAGAAGAAGAAAGCACCAATATTGAACAAAAATGAGAACCGGTCTTTTGTGATGCATTCTATTATTCTTATCTATCAATATGCTTTGTTCAAATGCTGATAAAAATAAATGAAGAAAATCGTAAGAGAGTCCACATCTCAAATATGATATTCTTCACGTAAGAGTCCTATATCCAAAAAATGTGTTGTTGCTCACCATATCTAGCGTAGTGTGCTAACTCAACATATCAAAATCAGATGACTATCTTAAGGTATCTTTCAAAAGGTTTTTCAGTTTATTGGTTGATTTAGAAAAGTTTTGAATAATAAAAGTGTTGAAATTTAGATGTAGGATTGACTCATGATTTATATCAGTAAATTGATAAACAATTAAATAATAAAACAAGTACAATTTCACATAAAATTTGACCTCAAATACACTAAGAACTAATACTTTAATCTACTTATCAACCCATGAAATAAAACCTAAACCCTAAACACAAGATTAAGGATTATGACACACATGCATATATCTATGTCTAGTAACTATGCAAATGAGTTGAAATTAATGAAAACCCTCAATTGTGTTAGTCACCAATGTCTTGCTCTATATTAAGACTTTACTAAATTAGCTCTATGTCTAGTAACTAAATCGATAAAATTATGGTTTATGAACCATTAAGCATGTTTCTATGTCTAGCAACACACCGTCAAGTTTGAGAGCTTTCGATGCAAATATGAGTCCATGTCTAGCAAACATATAAGCAAAGGCATTCGTTGTGACAATTAACATGCAACTACAAGAAGCTTTATGCATAAATGATGAATTACTTGCTTTGGACTATCAATCAGAATTTCTTCACAAAGTTCTTTTCCTATCTCAGACTAAGCATTTCGTCAAACACAAAGCAAGCCTAGGCCAACTACTTGAGAAGGGATACAACATAAGACTGGAGGATAAGATATTGAAAATGTTCAACAAGAGAGGAACACTGATCTTGAAGGCTCTACTCTCATAAAACAGGACCTTGGTATTCAACTTGGAGATCACAAGTTCTTGGAATCCATTGTAGATAGCACAAGGATTTGACACCAAAGACTTGGCCACCTCAACTTTAAAAGTCTGGAAATATTGAGCAAAGATGGAATGGTGAATGGATTACCTAATATCAAAACACAATCTGAGTTGTGTGAAGAGTGTCTCACAAGCAAACAAACTAGAAATTCGTTCAGCTCTCAAATACCAACGAGATCCACTAAACCATTAGAAGTGGGATATAGTGATGTATGTGGACCTTGAATTTTGAAGCTCAACCACTAGGAGGGAACAACTACTTTGTGACCTTCTAGGTTGACTTCACAAGGATGTTATGGATCTATTTGATAAAGAAGAAGAGTGATGTATTTGATAAATTCAAGAGTTTTAAGGCACTAGTAGAGAACCAATGTGGAAATAGGTTGAAGTTGTTAAGAAGTGATGGTCGATGGGTGTATAATTCTCTTGAGTTCCACAATTTCTGTGAATGGGAAGATATAACTCATGAGATAATTGCACCATATTCTCTTGTAATTCACACAACTAGAGTCGTTAATCGATTAAAGATTTGTTTAATCGATTAAAGATTTGTTTAATCGATTAATCTGATAGTTAGTTTAGTTGTATAAAACTATTATATATTGAAAGTCGTTAATATAACAGAATTACAAAAAAATTATTCTTGTATTGTTGTCTCTTATAATAATCAATTAAGGCAACTCGATAATCGATTAAACTTTCTTCTTTCTTCTTCTTCCAACACATTCATCATTTAACAAGGTTCTAACTCCAATGCCATTTAGACAAAAGTCAACATCATTACAAGGTAAAAACTTGGATTGTACCCCAAAGAGAATAATGGCAGAAGCATACTAAGGGAACCCATGTTTGCATAACAAACGACCAAACCAGCTATGGAATCTTTAGCTTCTTCATGATTGTAATCTGTGTAGTGGTTGATAGGTCCTACTTTGCATGTGCAATGTTGTGCATGCCCAAATTCAATATCTACATCTTAATCACTACTTGTGGCCACATTGATATTTTTGTGCTTCCATATTTATAAGCTAAGTTGGCTATACATTCTCCATATATACACATGTACAACCAAGTGCATAAATATTATGGTCCTGCTTGGACTACCCAAATATTAGTGATCAAAACATTATGTCTTATATATTATTATTTTGATATAACACTTTCAAGTTTCAAATGAGTTAATTCGAGTCTCTCTCCTTTCTATGAAATTCTCGAGATTATAAAAATATTAAATGTACAAAAGATTAATAGAATAAATTATGTGAGTTATGCAAGAGTAATTTTTTTCTCCTTCTTTAAAGTGGTGTGTGATGTATTTATATCATAGAAAATTGATTGTCGAATGCATCTTTAGCCCATCAATGTAACCTATTGTGGCCCAACACATAATGATTAATTGCAATAAAAACGAAATGTGATATACTCAAATTTATTTTTAGGGTGATTGGGGTTGCCTCTCTAGAGAGGGTCTTATTTAAAGACCATCCTCATTGTAAAGGTTAGTCGCATAATTATGTAGTGAGATACTTAGTTAATGACAAAAAAAATTGTTCACTATATAACATCCCTAAACATACTAATATAAGTATTTATTTTAGATAAGTATAATATTTATGCACATAAAGATTTATATATGATCAATTCATCATACATCATTCATTTGTAATATTTTTATCTAAGAGTTAATGATGATTGAAAATGAATGGTAGATGATGTAATAACAGTGTACAAACTCTTATACTATCAGTACATACATCTTTTTTCTATTTTTGTTTTGCGAAAAATAGAAATTAAAAAATAAGTCGGTAACCAATGAGCGTATTTAAATTATATTTAGAGTAAATTACATTAACACTCCTTAAGTTTTAGTGAAATTCCACAAACCATCCCATGAATTTTTGTACCTATAAAAATCACCCATATTTATATTCATATATTACACTAACTACCCGTACATGAGAAATAAATGTACTCTTCTAAATAAAAAGGTGATAAGTTAATTAAGTTAAACAAAATATGGTATGTTGTACATACAAATCCAAATATATAAGAGTCAATAACTCTTCATTATTTTTTATTATTTACAAAACACATGAATAATTCTAAGGAGATATTGTTTAAATCATTCTTATATTATATTGTGACGAAGAAAATAATGAAAATATATTGACTCGTATACTATTTGGATTTGTCTCCAAAATATACTATATTTTGTTTAACTTAATTACAGTTATCACTTTTTTATTTAAAAATTTACACTTATATCTCTTACAATGGTAGCTAATGTAACCTATGTATAAAATTTAGGGAAGTTTGTGTACATCTAAAAATAGAGAGATAGTTTGTATAATTTTACTAAAATTCAGGGACATGTAATTTACCCTTACATTTATCGATAAAAGTTCCATTTCTAACAATGTTCATTATAGTTGGCAAATAGCTCGGTTTTTTAACCTTGATATTAGAGCATACACAATGGTGCAACACATTTTTTTCGTTCTTAAATGAGTAACATTGATTATTTTATATTTGTTTACACTTTCCAACAAGTTAAGCAACTGAAGCCAAAATCAACTTCAATGGTGCAACTCAATTTCCATTCCTAAATGGACCCCACATTTATATTTCTACCTAAAGGAAAAGGCATATACGAAATAATTATAGTGAATGCATGAGATGTACATGATGTATTTGATGTTATACCTTCAAGATTAGAAGTTTTTGTTTCAGAAGGTGAACATATCTAACTCGATCAAATTTAATCTCTAAACTTATGTAGTAGAATATTAATTAATGAAAATAGAATAATTTGTTGTGAAGTGTAGTAGTAACGGAAACAACATTGCATTGCTTTTTGTATAATTTTTTTGGTATAACCAATTGTATCTCCTCGCGTAAGGAACTAATCATTTTTGGGATTTGTGGCTACCCCTCCCAACAGTTTTCGCTTCCAGGAATCAAACTTTTGACCTTTTGGACTATCTAGGATCGATTGGGGCCTTGTACTACTAGACGAATTTCTTGTTGGTGTTTTTTGTATAAATTGATAATCACTGAATATATATAATACACCATACTCTTGTAGATGCTATTGGCATGACAAATCGTCAGCCCTGTTAAATCTGCCTCAGAAAAGCATGAACTATTTTATTTGAGTCGGGCGACCCTGATATAACATGACAATACTTTGGGCAAGTTTCTTTGTCGTCTGCTCCGACTGTCATAGCCTTATATTTGGATATATAAAATCAAAAAAATAACTAGAATGTCTCCTTTTTGTTATTTTAATATTAATTTTATTATAAAAATATAATGGGAATATATATCAACAATTAAGATTAAAACCCTTAAGAACACAATTTACCAAAAAAAAAACCTTGAAAACATAATTAAATAATGTTACTCATATGTTTCATTTCATCTTTTGATTAGAATTACATTCAATTCATTTCCTTTCCAAAAATAATTATTGTCAACTAATTGTTTTCTTGATAAAGTGGATGGGAATCATCTGTCTCATGACCCGATCCAAGTTCCTGTCCAATCCAATCAGGTGTTGACATATGGAATAAATATATGTAATTTTATATTCATCATTTTGTTTAAATAAATTTTTCTCACCTCACCACATTTCTCTTTCCATCTTTCTGAAGCTTCTCTTTGATAGAGGTGAATTAAAGTATATAGAAAAGAGAGGGAGAGAGTTTGAAGAGAAATATAAACTTTCTCCCATTTGGTTTGAAAGGGAGAAAGGGAGAAGAGAAGAAAAAGTTGGTGGGACCCACCAAAATAATTTCTCTCCTACTTTGATGAGAAAATGAAGAGAGAAGGAAAATTTGGATGAAATGTCAAAAATACCTTTCAATTCTTTTATTATATTTAGTTATTGATTTTAAATACTACATATATACATAAATCTATTTTGAATATAAAAATATCAATTAAAAAGTTAATTGATATTAGATATATATATATATATAATAAAATCTATATTATAAAATTATAAAATTTATTTTTAATTAATAATAAAAAATATTTGTCATCTTTTTTTTTATTTTAGGGACATTTTTATCATTTTAATCATGACATTATCACTCTCTTCTCTTTTTCTATCCAACCAAACAAAAGAGTAAGAGAAGAAAATATCTATTTCTATTCATTTTCTCTCATACCAAACATCACAAAAATCAACTATATTTCTCCTCTTTCTCTTTCTCACCTTTTTTTCTCACATCTTAATCTCTTCTCATTTTCTCTTGTGTAACTTCTCTTTAAAATTTAAGCAATTGAATAATTGTGAAGCAACAATTCCTCCATAATAACCCATTACCAAAATTTGTCAAACGTTTAATTGGGTTAGAATTGTGCAGAAAAAATTAATTCCTATTCATAAGTAGAAGCAATTCATGCATACTAATAAAACTTCGCACAAAGGAGTCTCCAAATTAGGTTAGAATAATTAAATCAAACTTCATAATTAAACTTTTAAATTGTTATAGTAGAATTGCATAAATGACAAATTAAAAAAGTATACACTACGCCAGAAAACGTCTTTAAAGGCGATTCTTCAACCGCGCATCCTAGAAATATGCTGTTAAACAAAAGGTGGAGGAAAATTATACAACGCATCTTTAAGAATTCGCTGTTAAAATTGATAAGCGGATATAATGTCAACAACGCAACAGAAAATATGTGCGGTTGAATACATGCTTGTTTTAATTCTTAATATTTAACAGCGCAAATATTGCACATCGCTGTTAATAATAATATATTTAACAGCGCGTGTTTTTGTTTACACTGTTGATGAGATATCTTATACAGCGCATTCTTCAATTTTTGGTGTAGATTTGTTATCTTATAGAGCGTTTGCTACAATATGTGTTGTTGTTACTCTAATATTATCTAAAACATATTCACTATAAAACTTGTAAAATAAAAAAATAGTAAAAAATATTTTTATTTAATTTCAGGGTGCACATTCCTAATGTAGTGAGAAAAATTGGATAGAATGAATTTTTTTACCCCAGATGCATATATAATATGTCAAGTTCTGATTAATGGTTCAAAAGTTATGTCAAAAATAATGATACAACACCTTTAATAGCGCTTATTTATGCAAATTGCTGTTTATATGACACCTTTAACAACGTTTTTTTACACAAGCGCTGTTAAACGTGTCATATAAACAGCAGTTTGCATAAATAAGCGTTGTTAAAGGTCTATATCATAATTTTTGACATAACTTTTGAATCACTAATCATAATTGGACATATTATATATGTATTTGGTTTAGAAAAATTCATTCTATCCAAATTTTCTCACTATATTAGAAAAGTTCACCCTGAAATAAAAAAAAACATTTTTTTACTATTTCTTTTTTATTTTACAAGTTTTATAGTGAATGTGTTTTGATAATGTTAGAGTAGCTGAAAAGTCACACATTTAACAATGTATTTTTAGAGAGCGCTGTTAAAAGTCATACATTTTTTGTTTTAATATGTGCGAATCTTTGCAGATTTAAAAACAAAATCTCTTTAGCTCTTACTCTTCTTCTTTTAGTTTCTCTCTTTAAGCAAGTTATTACCTCACGTTTTCTCTATTGGACCATAAGGTGAATCATTCTATTTGATTCACTTTTTCTTCTTGCATTTACATTCTTATGCGTTAACTTCTTATTTTATATTACAGGAAATGTCAAGGTTGAATCTACGTGAAGTTGTCGTTGATTTACTAAACTTGTAATCCCGTTATGTATTTCTTGTATTTGGTTATTATTTTTTCATTCATATTTTCTATATAATTTTTTATTTCATTCTTATTATATTGAATTTGACCGTATCTTTATGTCCTCTTATTTCTTAGGTTAAGGGAGAGTAGAAAATCATGGATTTGTCCTTTACATCTTCATCACATTCATCTTTTTCATTACTACATATGGTTAACAGAGACATGTTCACACAATAGTTTGATTTCATTCTTATTATATTGAAGCTTCTTATGTGTTTGATAAAATGTATGAAATAGATCTTGCCTTATTTAATATGAGTGCGGTTAAATGAGTGTTGTTAAGAGTGACATATCAATAACACTCGTGATGAGCGCGGTTAAAAGTCATGTACATATATAACAACGCTTGTTGGAGGCGCTGTTGTATGTATGACATACAACATCGCTTGTTGGAGTTGACGTTGTTGTATGTATGACATACAACATCGCTTGTTGGAGGTGGCGTTGTTGTATGTATGACATACAACATCGCTTGTTGGAGGTGGCGCTGTTGTATGTATGACATACAACAGCGCACACATAAGCGCTATTAAACATACCATCTACGACTTCGGTCAAACAGACAACGGCAGGACGCGCTGTCATAAAGCAAAAAAAAAGCACTATTGCTCAACATATCTGGCGTAGTGATCGCTTCTTGTGTCACTATCACAAATGAGAAGTTAACGGTTGTGTAGCCCAACTGATTGGATGTGTTGTTTTGGAGAGAGAGAAAGAGGAATAGGAATTGTAGAGTGAATTGTTATAGCATAAGGGAATTGGCTAAATGGACTTTCACATTAGGTTTTGCGTTGGTTAGGAGAGAGAAAGAGAAATGTGGTGATGTAAGAGAAAATTTATTTAACAAAAATGATGATGAATATAAAATTACATATATTTATTCCATGTGTCAACACCTGATTGGATGGGACGGGAACAGGTCATGGGACAGATGATCCCCATTGATCGAAATGGGTTTGTATGGTCTAACATAATCATATTTTTTATATGGAACAACTCAATTATTTAATTGTTGAGCCTCATTTATGATAAATCTATATTATAATTCTATCACATACTAAAAGTTAAGAAATTAAATGTGAGATATTTGAATGTACAAATGTCATTTTCCGTCCAAATGTTCTCATTTCTTCCATTCATGTATCAAAGAGTTTTTCCATCAAAACTTCTGTCAAGAAATTTCACTTAGGCACTCCTTAAAACCAAAACTCCAACTAATGAACTTTACTAATATAATAGCATTAATTATTACATAAAAGGGTAGACATTATTTAATAGAAGGTCATTACACAATATATCTTGATATTCTACCTTGATATAGTTTGATTAAGGAAGTTGAACATTATATAATTTAATTAAAGGCCAATACAATTTCTTGAGGAGGTGATACCACCATCAAGGACAAGATTATGACCACTAATATACTTAGATTCATCACTAGCAAGGAAAACTGCAGCCTCAGCAATATCTTTAGGCCTTAATGTTGCTCCACTTAAGTTCCCAAGCCCTCTTACAAACTCTTCCATTTTCCCCACTTCCTCTTCTAAAGGCACCCCAAACTTGTTGTTCTCATCATCTTCTTTTGCATCTTCAGTTTTCCATGCATTCACAAGCATAGATGTGGCCACCCCAAATGGAGAAATACAATTGACCCTTATTCCATACCTGTTTAAAACAAATGGTAGATCAATCAAAATAAATTAACCCTCCACCAATCCAATGTCACTACAACAATTTTTTTTTTTACAACAATAGTTCGAAACTGTTGCCAAATTTAGAAAAATCATTCTCTTTATCATATGCAACAATAATTTTGTAAATATATTAGTATGAGGCAATACATTTTGTTTAGGGTACAATTTTTTTACTTTCAAGAACAGTTATAAAAAATCGTGGTCTAATGAAATTTCTTTTGGGTAGGATAAAAAACATTTGAAATTGTGCAGTTAAGGTGAAGTTTACATAATTCAATTATCAAAATGATTCCATAAAATTAGAAAATTGTGTCTCATTACCCTAATAAAGAAATGGATTTTATAAATAGAAATTTAAATATTTTATAAACAATACCTTCCTAACTCACAAGCAGTGTTCTTTGTAATCCCCACAATGGCATGCTTAGAAGCTGTATAAGCATGAGGTCCAAGCCCTCCCATAATGCCAGCTACACTAGATGTTGATATAATGCACCCAACTCCTCTAGGAATCATAACCCTTGCTGCATGTTTGATCCCTAAAGCCATGCCTTTCACATTCACACTCATGACCTTGTCAAACTCATTAGGGTCAAAGTTCACTATGCTTTTATTCTTTGATTGGTTTCCAAGAACCCCAGCATTGTTGAACATTATGTCAAGTTGTCCATAGTGAGAAACTGCAAATCTTATAAGGTTCTCAACCTCTTCTTCTGAACTAACATTACAATGCACATAGGTTGCTAAAGGTGATAGTGAATTTTCAAGCTTGGTTCCTTCTTCATCATCAATATCAGCAATCACCACTTTTGCACCATGCTTAACAAAATCTCTCACAATTGCTTCACCTATGCCTCTGGCACCACCAGTTACAATTGCAATTTTGCCTTCCAACCTATAACATTATGAATCATTGCACAACAACATAAACTAAGGAAATTAAAATAGTATATAATATCATCAAGAGTTCTTTTTATACTTAATTTTATGTTCATTATGAAACAAATTTTTTGAACAAAGTAACTGATTCAGAAAACTTTTGACGATTATGATCATATAATGTTAACAAACAAAGTATATGTATTTTACTCATGAACTTTCAGGTAACATGAGAAATTATCCAAACCAGTTATTCATTTACATAACATTAATTTCGCAATTTACAAGAAATGGTAAAAAAACATGTAAAATATGGCTTTTTGAATGCTTAGGATACCCAAAACTATAACAAAATCAAAATATAAAGCATTAGGTACGTACAGAAAATAAAAAAATAAAAAAATCGAAAATATGCTAAATTTTGTTACTTATTTATTGGAATAATGTAATATATCTAATTACACCATGCTTAAAAACATTAATTTTAAATGTAAAGTGTAAAACTAAATGGTTAAGGAAAACAAAATACATAAAAGGTAGCATTTTTGCTTCCTAGGAGCTGAATTTGGAAGAACGTTATTAAAAACTGTGAACTTGTAATTAATGTGGTGGAAAATATAGAAATTGTTAGTCACTAATACCTTTTAGATGAAGAAAAAAAGGTGGGGTCTGTTGATTGAAGAGAAACTCCTTGAAGAGGTTTATGAGGGACTTCAGTTGTTGAAACCATGATTGAGAATGAGGAATTGTAAGAGAAAAACAGTGAGGTAGATTTCAGCATAACCAGCTCTATTTATAAAGATTAAAGAGTAAGGATATTTTTGGTATTTGCTCTATGAATCACTTCTCACACTTTTTTTTGGAAGTTACTCCTCATTAAATGTCTAGAAAATATATATTTAAAAAGTAGAAGAATATATAATAAATATTAAGATTTAGACATAAATATGGTATTAAAAAAATCCTAGATGAAACTTTTCCCCATATAAAAAATTGGGGCTATACTTTTCCATTATTATATATTATACATAATACAAAATATGAAACTTTTCCACATGATTATAACTATTTTTTTATTTTTTTATTTTTTTTTAAATGTTTAAATAATAGTAATTTCTAGAGTACAATAGGAACTCAATAGTAGTATACAAAATCAATATGATGAATTAGAAACATTAATATTTAAATTTTGTTAACTATTCACGAGTCTCATAATAAAAGTTATAAGCATTAAAGTATTTTTTTCTTAATTAAATATTTTTGTCTCTTTCTTTTGTTCATAATTCAGTTGCTAACTCATAAATTGATTGAAGAAATAATTAAATAGACATCGTAAAAGAAGTATATTGATTATCATATCTACAAAGACTTCTACAATATTAAATATCAATTTAATTACTTGTCTGGTAAAAAAATAGTACTTGAAGAATTCTTAAATGAATTTTGTAAAAAAAGAAGTACAGATTGGACAATTATGAATTTTATACTAAAAATATGATATTAGACTTCACTATTAAACCTTTAACTATCCAATAATTTGTAACTTTAAGAAAATAGTTAATCTAATGAATTTCTCATATCTATTTATTAATGTCTTAATAAATAGATCAACTATTAACATAATCAAATATCAAACCTTGAATCAATGTTATTAAAATCGTACCGGTTATCAAACCGGTTAGGGTACTGGTATAGTGGTACAGTGGTTCAACCAGTGGTTCAGTAATTAAACCGCATGCCGGTTAAACCGGACATACTTGCTTATATATATATATATATATATAAACCTATAACAAAAAATTTCAAATAAGTAGATATTCATATTTATAATCCATATTCATAATTTACTTCAAATTCACACAAACAAACAACATTAAGTATTTAATAAAATCAAAGTCTAAAGTACAAAACATATATTTATCCAAAATTATCACTTAACAAACGCAAAATACAAATAAATGACCCAAATATCAATCATTGAAGTTGAAGAATTGGTGAAGAATTGAAAATTTGAAATTAAAAAAAAAAAAATTAATGTACAAACCAACCGGTTTAAACCGGTTTACCGGTTTTCACCGGTTTTGACCGGTTCTATTGCATATGCGGTATAACATACGTACCGTACCGGTTAGGGGTCCGGTTCACCGGTTTTCCGGTTGAACCGGCCGGTACGGCACGGTTTTCAAAACTATGCCTTGAATAATTGATCATTTGGCGGTAATAAAGTTAGATGTACAATGATTACTTCAATTAACCATATTCGAAGAAATAATATTTTATTAAATGCCTTACTCTATATTCAATTCAAACATGAAAATTTTCATTAAGCATTCAAACTTAATCATGATTTGGTTGATGAATCTAAACAAGCAGATAAGAGAGTAGTCTTAAATTACACTCACCCCTGAGTTTTACTGAAATTACACAAACCACCCTTTCTTTTTTTATCCTTGCACGAATCACTCATACCTCCTACACGAACCACGCCTAGTTTTGTATATATATTACACTGACTACCCCTGCATGTTATAAAAGTGTAATATTTTAAACAAAAAAACGTGTGGTGAGTGTAATTAATTTAAAAATATATTATATATCGTGTAACATTTCAAATAGTACAAAAATCAATATTTCTTTATCATTTTTGTCTCATTACAAAATACATTACTAATTCTAAAGATATGTTTAAATAACTCTTATAATATTTTGTAACGAGCCAAATAATGAAGACGCATCGACTCACATATTATTTGAATTTGTCTACACAATATACAATATTTTATTTAACTTAATTACACACGTCACACGTTTTTTGTTTAAAATATTACACTTTTATATTACGCAGGGGTAATCAGTGTAACATATGTATAAAATTAGGGGTGGTTCGTGTAAGGACAAAAAATGGAAAAATAATTTGTTCGCCTTCTCCAATCCTAATTTTGTGTAAATCTTCTCCTTATGTTTTCACATTTATAGTATTTTCAATTGTTATATATCCAACGGTTTTGTTTAGGATTAGCTGATTCCGGATAATTATGATAAGCTTGAGTTTTCCTCTCATCAAAAATCTCGTTGCCAGAAATATGCTCTTTCCCTTTTTTTTATTTGGAATTACATATAAACAGATTAATAAAGATTGTCCAAGTATTTAAATCAATGACAATTATGTGTACTTTTATTGTCGTCAATTAACCTCATAATTTAAGGTAACTTTTGCACTTAACAATTGTCATCAAGTGTTTTTTTATGACAAAATGCATAATACCCTCTTTATGCTCAAATTCAGAATATATTGGTCATTACGTTAGAGTTCTATGCTGGAGAGTCGATGATAGATTAGCCCCATCTACTCATACTAAGACAATACCCTTTCTAATTGCATGAACTAATTGCCCGATCATGATTGGGCCTGAAAAGGGTCGGGTCTCATTGGGTCTAAGGTTGGGTTCGGGTTCAAAAATTAGACTCAATCAATATGTAGGGTCGGGTAGGGACCAAACATTACCCGTCTCAAGGTCACTCACTCATGATGTTTGTATGTGTCTCTGTTCAAATATATATAGAGTAATGCTAATTTTTTGTCGAAAATATCATTGATTCTCTAATTTTTTATCATATATACATGTTTAAAATAACATATACACACATATATTATTTTATATATCAAATTACATATTCACAATAATAAATAATATTTAGAAGACTTTATGTAAAATTAATTTAATCGGGTCTAGGTCTGGTCCGGATTTAAAGGTTGATCCTGTGAATATTTAGGTTCGGGTTAACTCCAAGTCTAGGGCCGAGTCTGGATACAAAAAAATAACTCAACCAACATTTAGGGTCGAGTAAGGACAAACCTTAACCCGTCCCAACCCGGTCCAGGCTTACCCCTAGACATAACAACCATTTGTCAGAAAAAAATTAACAACACTAACATTCTTGATTTGTTTACATATTTGTAACATTCTAGATTTCACCCTCACAGCTATGTAAGTTTAGAATGAAACAATGATTGGGAAAACGTAACTTTTGTGAAAATTTCAGAGATAAGGTTGAAGTGAAAGCTTGTAACCAGAAATGAGAGATGATAGTGCTAGAGAGAAGAATGCAAAAAAAGACATGCTAATTGCACCAGATGAAGTGTCAGTAAATATATTGTCTGCAACAACTCTCATACTATTTGTCAAAGGAATTGCTGATGATATCAAAAGATATGCCATTATCTGTATTATTAGGGGCAACGAATTGATGCTGTATATGCTTCTAATGAACAATAAAAGGATTATTTGATATTTAAAATCTAAAAATCTAATCCAATTAATCTGAAGATACTAATTTGATTCATGACTCCTCACCAACTACAAGATGTGTTTGTATCTAAAGTGAATAAGTAAACTATTTATCCTTAGATTATTTAAGGAGTTTAAATGTTTATGCACCTTTTATTAAATTAATGATGTGTACACTCTTTACTTATCCACTTTATAGATAAATTAACTTTAGTTAAGCATTATCTCTAACAGCAGAATAAGATATTCAGATTTTGAATTAAAAAAAATAACTACAGAAATAAATGTGATCAAAGAACAAAAATGTCAAACCTGATCTCCAAAAAAGTCAATCATATTTCCTGAACTTGACGAAACACTTGAACTGCATTGTAGAGAGTGGACAAGATTCCTATGGCCACCAAATACCTATTAGTATCAATTTGGATTAGTTTACATTGTACTCAAAATAGCTTATAATCAAATATTACTAAGAGATATTTGAAAAAGAAAATAAGCTATTATTTCCTCCAAAATAATAAAATACAACCATGTTGATAATTAAGTAGACACTTGAAACAACATATAGAGCTTATTTAGGTTTATAATAACAACTTATAATATAGCATTTTATGACCTTCATTTAGATAGCGGTAAACTTGAAATAATCAAATCCAAACATTGTATCATTCTCCAAAAATCCAATTCAAGTTTGTTAGAGCAAAAGCTCACTCTTGTTGCTGTATGCACTTCGTGAAGAAGATAAAGAAAAGAATGGAACAATGAAAGAATGAGAAGATGATGGAAAATGTTAGGGAAAGTTGAGAACACTAAAACAGAGAGTAGAAGAATGAATATTGAATACCCCACGTGGGAATTCCTTTTATTAGAAAAGTGTAGTTAAAACTTAACTAAAACTTGCTATTTATAGTGTTGGCATTTTATACTAACTAACACTTAAAAATGGACCTTTTTACACAATAAAGCCCACTAACTATATTCATACACTCAATCTTACAAAGCTATGAATTACATTAAGTTCCAACACACTCCCTTAATTCATGCTTGTGAGATTCACCATGCCCAGCTGCTTTCTTTGAGTTTCAAACAGCACCTTCTTCAATGGTTTTGTTAGAATGTCTGCAAGCTGTTGCTCAGACTTGCAGAACTCCAACTTCAGTCTTCCTTTCTCAACTTGGTTTCTAAGGAAATGATACTTTGTCTCTATATGCTTACTTCTTCCATGTGCTATGGGATTCTTTGCCAAATTAATGGCTGACTTGTTATCTACTAAGATCAGCATAGATTCCTCATAGTATAGCCCAATTTCCTCCAGTAAAGATTGCAGCCAGAGTGCTTGACACCCACCTAGGCAAGCAGATATATATTCTGCCTCACAAGATGAGAGAGCCACTGATTTTTGTTTCTTGGAACTCCAGCTGATAGGAGCTTGATTCAACTTGAAGAGATAACCTGATGTGCTCTTTCTATCATCCTTGTCTCCACTCCAATCTGCATCTGTATAGCCTAGCATGCCCTCTGGTTTTGTGTTGTTTTTAGCAGGGAACAAAACTCCATAATCCATTGTTCCTTTCAAGTATCTAAGCACCTTCTTTGCTGCATTCATGTGAGAGTGCTTTGGATTCTCCATGAATCTGCTTACTAAACCCACACTATAGCAGAGATCAGGTCTGGTGTTGCAGATATACCTCAGTGACCCAATGATTTGTCTAAAGAGTGTTGGATCCACTGTCTCCTCTTCTGGGCTTCCTCTGCATAGCATGTTTCCTGTTTCAACAGGGATAGAAGATGGGTTACATTGCATCATATTGAACCTCTTTAATACATCAGAGGTATATTTCTTTTGATGCATCAATATGCCTTTGCTAGTTCTCAGAAATTCAATCCCTAGAAAGTAGGAGAGTAATCCCAAATCAGACATTTCAAACTCCTGCTTGAGTTCCTTTTTTATGCACTCAACTTCCTCAGCTTTGCAGCCAATTATCAATAGATCATCAACATATAAACAGAGAATCACTAATGCAGCTTTAGGTGTGCCTTTGACATAGATGCCATGCTCACTAGTGCACCTAGTCAATCCTTGCTTCACCAGAAAACTATCTATTCTCTTGTTCCATGCTCTAGGGGCTTGCTTGAGTCCATAGAGAGCTTTATGAAGCTTATACACCTTCTGCTCTTGGCCTGCAACTTCAAAGCCAAGAGGTTGAGCAACATACACCTCTTTGTCTAATGGGCCATTCAAGAAAGCTGACTTGACATCCATTTGACATATTTTCCAGTTTTCATAGCTTGCCATGGCTATGACAAGTCTCACTGTTTCCATTCTAGCTACAGGTGCATAGACCTCATCAAAGTCTATCTCTGGTTTTTGAAGGAAACCCTTTGCAACCAATCTGGCTTTGTACTTTGCTATGGAACCATCTGGTTGCAACTTTACTTTGTAAACCCACTTCACTGATATAGCCTTCTTGCCTTTAGGTAGTGTAGTGAGTTCCCAAGTATTGTTCTTCTCTATAGAGTTTAA
Organism: Lupinus albus; assembly: GCA_009771035.1. Taxonomy (NCBI): domain Eukaryota; kingdom Viridiplantae; phylum Streptophyta; class Magnoliopsida; order Fabales; family Fabaceae; genus Lupinus; species Lupinus albus. Next base: position 21,077,140 of record CM020001.1, on the reverse strand, counting down.
TTCTTCCTTCATAGCCTCAACCCAACAGGGTTCCCTGATTGCTTGATTGAATGATACTGGTTACATCTCTGCCAACAGAGCCATATGCACAAAATCCCCTTCTGAAGTTATCTCAGAATCAGCAAACACTTCATAATCTCTTAGCCTACTTGACTCCTGCCTCTGTCTCTGTATTCTGCTTCCTCTTTCATTTTCAACATCTGGAAGATCAGTTCTTGTTGTGTCAGCATCTTCTAATGCAGCAGAGGTGCTAGGCAATGTAGGTGAACAAAGTAAGTCTATTTGACCTATCTTTGGTGTTGTCTGGTTATTGCTATCCCATATCCAAGCTTGAGTCTCATCTACCTTGAGATCCCTGCTGTAGATGAGTGAATTTGTCTTAGGATTGTAGGCTTTATATGCACCAGTTGAATGATATCCAAGGAATATCAACTTCTCACCCTTGTCATCAAGTTTTCTCCTCTTGACATCTGGTACGTGCCTATAGCAGACTGATCCAAACACCTTCAAGTGTTTCACACTTGGCTTAATCCCAGTCCAAGCCTCTTCTGGTGTAATTCCACTCAACTTCTTTGTGGGACACCTATTTATCACATAAGCAGCTGTTGCAATGGCTTCACCCCAAAACCTTTTAGGAAGTAGTTTTGTTTTCAGCATACTCCTTGCCATTTTCAGTAGAGACCTGTTTAACCTTTCAGCTGTCCCATTGTGCTGTGGTGTGTAGGGAGCAACAACCTCATGATTTATTCCTTCTGCCTCACAGTGCTTCTGAAATTCAAGTGAATTATACTCACCACCTCCATCACTTCTTAATAATTTCGGCCTGAAACCACTTTGTTTTTCCACCAATGCCTTGAAACTTCTGAATCTATTGAAGACTTCACTTTTCTGCCTCAACAGATACACCCATACTTTCCTAGTGTGCTCATCTTTGAAAGTCACAAAGTAATAGTTGCCTCCAATGGATTGAGTCTCTAGAGGTCCACACACATCACTATATACAATTTCTAGAGGATTGTGAGTCTTGGTCTCCATGTGACTTTTGAAGGAGTTTCTGGTTTTCTTGCTTGTGATACATTCTTCACACAATTCTCTTGGAATTTTGAGTTCAGGCAACCCAGAAACCATTTGATTCTGGCTTAGTTGTTCTAAGCTTCTGAAGTTCAAGTGTCCAAGTCTTTTGTGCCAAGTCCAAGCTTCATCTATTGAAGATTTCAAACACATTGCTTCATCTATGTTGATGCCAATCTTGAAAGTTCTGTTTTGTGACAGTGGAGCTTTCAAGATTAACACACCATTTTTGTTGTAGATCTTCATATGCTTGTCCTCTAGCCTCATCTTGTACCCTTTTTCAAGCAGTTGACCCAGGCTTATGAGATTACTCTTCATTTTTGGAACATATAGCACATTGGAGATAGATGAAGTCAGTCCATCTCTTCTCTTGATCTGAATTTCACCAATTCCTTCAGCTAAGACAAAACTCTCATCAGCAAACTTCACCTTGGTGTTTGTTGAAGTGTCAAGGCTCTTGAACCACTCTTTGTCCCCTGTCATGTGATTAGAGCAACCTGTGTCCAAATACCAATTCTCTGAAAGTGGATTATCATCCTTTGTTGTAACCATAAGTGCTCCATCTGAGACACTATCCTCCTCATCAGGCATTTCTGAGTCTGCCATTAAAAGCACTTCCTCTTCTTCTGAGTGCTCATCTTTGGCCAATCTTGCCTCTGCTTCTGTGCCTTTTCTCTTCAACTTGCACTCTGAAGCATAATGACCCCATTCCTTGCAATTGTAGCATTGGATTTTACTCTTGTCTTTCTTTTTCTTGCCATCTGATCCACTGTTTGCATAGTTGTTCTTCCTATGGTTCTTTGATGCAGTTGCTGAACCTGAACAGCCACTGTGTCTTTTAGTAGAGGAATCACTTTCACTCTTCTTGTCATCCTTCTTTAGTTTATCAAGATGACCAAAAATCCTCTTCTTGAATTGAGCTCTTAAAGCATGTTGAGAGTGTCTATCAACCAATCTCTCCACAAATCTTTGCTCATGTGCTTCCAATGACCCTTGCAATTCATCTAGCTTGAGTTTATCTAAATCCTTTGCTTCTTCTATGGCAATGACCACATTGTCAAATCTTGTGGCCAATGTTCTCAACACTTTGTCTACTATCCCTTGCTCATCCATCTTCTCCCCATAGCCCTTCATAAGGTTGGTAAGACTACGAATCCTGTTGAAATACTCAGCTATGGTTTCTTGATCTTCCATCTGGAGTAACTCATACTGCCTCCTCATCATTTGCAGTCTCACTTTCTTAACTTTCAGTCCACCAGCATAACATTTCTCAAGTGTATCCCAAGCCTCTTTGGAAGATGATGCAGCTGAGATTTTTTCAAAATTTGGTCTGTCCACACATTGATGAAGTAGGAATATGGCTTTGCAATCTCTCTTCTTGGCTTCTTTATGCTCAACTCTTTGAGCTTCACTTGAGTTTGCATTGATTTCTGGTACTCCAGATTGCACAACATCCAAGCATTCTTGAAAACCAAAGATTGCCTTCATTTGGATACTCCAATACTCATAATCCTTCCCATCAAGCTTAGGCAAGTTCATTGCAATACCACTCGTGGTCATCTTCTTCGATTTTCTTCTTCACCCCTGAAACACAGTTTCAATGCTTGATTAAAGTTTGAATCTTCCAGGAAACCCACCACAGATCCAGATCTTGATGCTCTTGATATCACTGTTAGAGCAAAAGCTCACTCTTGTTGCTGTATGCACTTCGTGAAGAAGATAAAGAAAAGAATGGAACAATGAAAGAATGAAGAAGATGATGGAAAATGTTAGGGAAAGTTGAGAACACTAAAACAGAGAGTAGAAGAATGAATATTGAATACCCCACGTGGGAATTCCTTTTATTAGAAAAGTGTAGTTAAAACTTAACTAAAACTTGCTATTTATAGTGTTGGCATTTTATACTAACTAACACTTAAAAATGGACCTTTTTACACAATAAAGCCCACTAACTATATTCATACACTCAATCTTACAAAGCTATGAATTACATTAAGTTCCAACAAAGTTCATTTCCACACACCCAAATGAACAAAGCAAAATCAAAATTTGATCCATACCCATTATTCTTGATCCAAAATTATTACAAACCCATATCAGATTTTTGATCAAAATCATAAATGGTTACCAGATTTTATACCTGTACTCTTCATAGCGATCAAATTCTTTGGAATCACCATAGTTGTTGCTAGCCATGGCAATGAATGAAATTAGAGAGAAAACCATAGCTGCTCCTCTCAAAGCCAGCGACCCTTTCTTCAACATTTCGTCCCTCTTACACCGCCGTATTATTCCGGTGAGTCCACCACCGGTTCCTCCAGTGGCCGGATTTTGGTGGTCTGCATTTGGTATTGCAGAAACAGAAGCTGTTGGTGGAGTTTCCACATGTGTTGATGGATTTGAAACACTGAAACTGGACATGTTATTTGGGTTGTTTTTTCACTTGTTTCTCTTTGTCTTGGGATTTTAAGGTTTCAGATGCAGATATCAACGAATTGTTGAAAAACCATAATGGAGAAGTGAAGTAGAAACCAAAGTTTTGTTCTGTCTTTTTTCTCTTTTATATATAATATATAGGTAAGTGTAAGACTTTCACATAGAGTTCAACAATTACATGAAATTTCAGGATCTTCCAGCACATACATGATTAATAGATAATGTAAAAGAAGTTTTATGCAATGAATGAAATGCCTAAATGGAGAACTTATTTAATTGAAGAACCAAAGAACTAACTGTCTCATAAATCTCTCTTCCCTGTGAAGGACAACATTGAGAAGTATTAAACAACATTGATATTATTACTAAGTTGTCTTGTTTTCTTCAGTAACTTAAGATCATGTATCAAGTTGATGAAGTTGTTGTAAGAGGAACCACCCTCTTGTATAGTCTTCTTGGCAGCATCACTAAGATTCTTCACTCTACTCCTCATTTCATTGCTCTTTTCGCAGCTACCCATCAAAATCTTCACAGCACTCGTGATCTCTTCTCTTGTCACTGTAGCCTCTTCACTCTTGCTCATAAAAAACTTGTTTTCTTTCACTCCCATTGAGATACCAATCTTCAACACATCAACTAGTAATTTCTCATTGTAAAATTGTTCTGCAAACATTGGCCATGTAATCATTGCTATACCAGAATTCAAGCTTTCAAGTATTGAATTCCAACCACAATGTGTTACAATTCCTCCTATTGCAGGGTGCTCTAAAATAACAACCTGTGGTGCCCAATTCCATATAATATAACCCTTCTTGCTTTCTTTCATTCTATGCTCAAAATCTTTTATGAAACTTTCTCCTTTTTCTTCTTCTACTTTTTTATTTCGAACGACCCAGATGAAGTTATGACCAGAACTTTCAAGCCCATGAGCGATTTCAACGAGTTGCGCCCGAGGGAGGCGTGCAAGGCTTCCAAAACTTACATACAATACAGAATCATGTTGCTGAGAATTGAGCCAGTTCAACCAATCTGGTTCAATTTCAAGTTCCCTATTGCCATTTTCTCCATCATCGTTGTTAACCAACATCGCGACCGGTCCTATACTCCAAGTTTTGATCCCAATTGTGCTCTTATAAAGTTGCTCATAGTCACTTTCAAGTTCATGAAAGCTATTATATATTGCTCCATAACTTCTCCCCTCAGATTCAAACAATGCTTCAAAATAGCATGAGTAATTAGTCTTAGTCCTTATCCATTCTGCTAGCTGCAGAGGTATCATTTCTATGTTTTCTTCAAATCCAGGAACTGAAAACTTCTCTGTATTGGAAACTAACTTGTCATGAGGCCTATGCTTCTGGATTAAGTAACTTGCACATGTGGAGAAGTAGCTTGAGCTGTAAAAATAAATCCTCGGAATGCCGATTTTCGCAGCAAGTTCAACTGTCCAAGGATAACACATATCTGTGACTATACAATCTGGTTGAAGATCTTGAATCAATAGCTCAATTTGATCTTGGAGCATTGATATTCCATGACTTATTTTACCCAAAATTTCAAGAGAAGTTGCATCCTTAATGTTTTCAACACCATTAGGGAGGTTAACTTGTGCTGCAGGGAATTGAATCAAATGAGTTTTGATGGAATATCCATAGTTGAAGTCATTATCTATGGATTTTTGGAATGATAAAGCATTAGAATTTGTAGTGATGATTGTAACATGAACACCATGCTTTGCAAAGATTCTGGCTGAATCTATCATAGGAATCATATGACCAGGAGTTGGATATGGAAGAAATGTAACTTTGAGTTGTTGGTTTAGATAATCAATCTCCATCAACAATCTTTCTTTCTTCAAAACTAGTCTAATTTATGTTAACACAAACAAAGGTTGCACCTCTCTTTCAATCTTTCTCCACAAAGTGTATTTTTTTAATAATATTTTTTAAGAAATGGATTCACTTACTACTATAGTATATTTTTTAAACTCAATTAACATTTTAGCCATCAATTCTAAAATAATCTAACGATTTAGATCTATATCCTAATTCAAACCATTGGATTTTTTTGGAATTGATGGTCAAGATGTGTAGAAAGTTACAAGTATATTTACTAATAATGTATTGATCTAGTAATGTAAGATCCCGCTAGATTCAAGGACGACCAAAATGTTAATTGTTCAATTTCTGAGAGCAACACTTGTTGGGAACGTCATACATCCTTAAAATGATTAGTTTATTCCCAAAGGATGAAAAATATCTGGGTAGTACAACAAAAAAATGTATTTATTTTATTTTGATCATTAGGCTAATTGATTGATCTTGTAATCAATTCTATTAAAATTAAAAAATAAATTGTTTGATATTTTATGGCTTAAACTTTATTCTTGTCTCTCAACATTTACACTTGCCATAAGTCATTTGATATTTATTATTGTCTCTAATAATTTGATATTATCTTTATATGTAGAATGAAATATTAAATTAAGTTTTTATTCTGTTATCAAACTTCAAAATCAAAGAAGGAATTTTCAACAAAATGAAAAGGCGCAAAGTGAAAACTGCTTCATTGTTTCAACATTTATGGGGTCACTTCTCTTTCAACAATATTAGCCTTATAATCCAATTTGTCTGTAGTTATTTTGAGTGAAAAGATACTCATTCGCCATTAGTTAATACGAGCTTCTATGATGGGGATTTTTCAACACTTAATTTTGTTCCATCCACAAGATCTAACAAAAATGATTATTAAAAAATGTTTTTTATAAAATTAAGATATCATTCTAGATATTCAGGAAGCAATCTTACGCTCAATATGCAAATTTTAAATAGCATCAATCAATGACATATTTGATTCTAAATAAAACAAAATGTTTTAATTGATTGAAAGTATTAATAATAAAACGTACACTGCTTATTTTTTAAATATATCTTTAAGATGAAATGTGATGTGCACATTAGTTTCTATTGCTTTAACCCTTCTTCAAGTTGATAAATTTGAATTATTTTCATCAAAATAACTCTTTGAGATGAGATGTCATGATTCCCTACTGCGTATAGAGATATAGATACATATGATTAAGATTAATTCTTGGAGGACACGACAATAAAAAAAATATTTGTTTTTAAAAATTTATTTTTTAATAAAATAAATCAAGGGTATATACCTAATCCATGTAATTAGTTAGTTTGTTGTTTTATAACGGGCAATGTGCTAATATCTTTCCCAACTTGTAATCGATTTTTTATATCAACTCTTTTTCAAAGGACTATTTTTTTTACATTTTAACTGCAAAAAACGTACTAGCAACTCAACAAACCCAATCTTTATAAAATATCAATGTTATGTTTCTCGGTCCAATGCATTTTTATTATGTTCAATACATTAACTTAGTGATCCAATATCAATAGAAAAAGCCTCAAATATCACTAAACTTTCAAGTGTGGTGATTATCATAGGCTCTCAACCATAAGCAATGTGATCCAAGTGAATCGCTCCTTGACCACATCCATCGGTTCCCACTTGCGAAGAACATCGAACCTAGTTTGGAACCATTCGATGAGAGTCTCCAGTTCGCCGTCTTCCTCGGATCCCCACAGAATAGTGTGGGGTTTTGGTTTCTTCGGAAGATGATGGAAGTTTTGAGCACCCATTTTTGACAACACCGGCAAAGTTTTATTAAAGAAGTTTTATCCGCCCATGGATCCCTTCTTGTTCACTGGTTGAGATATGGTGTTGATAAGAGGTGCTCCTTGGTCCACCATTTGTTTGTTGTTGTTGATATTCAGGAATCGAACAAAACCAAACTTCTTGCCATACTTATTCACTCTTGAAGGAAAATATTTCACATCTCCTTATCATCATGGTCCGCAGGGAAGTTAGTGATGAAAAATGTTGTTGAATCCCTTGGAGCATAGAAAGTTCTTGTCAAAGAGTTGTGTTTAGTCCATTTGTTATGCCCAAGTGTCCCTCCAAGAAAAAATAATTACTTGAATTTCTATACCAATGTAAATATCTTATTAATATGTAATTTGTAAATGTTCTTCTTAGAATGGTGAAACTTTCTCTAATTTATATAAGTTTCTACAATTCAACTCACAAACTTTTAATTATCTACACACACAAAAAAAAAAAAGTTTCAAGTTGTATATATTTTCAACTAATTCTACATGTATGTATGATTTTATGGTAATTAACCTACGTCAAAATATTTTGAGTTTGTATATACCTAAGTATCCTTCATTTATTTTACTCTAGAATTACCACATCATGATTGGGTCTCTCAATATTAAAATACTTTACCGACGAGGTGTTGGTTTACTGGTATAAGACATCATCCAATCACCATACATTATATTAGGCCTAAATGTCTAAAGTTTGATTCCTAAAAGATATATATTTGTTAGAATAGATAATCATACCCTACAAAATATTAGTTTGTTATTCATCCATAAGGTGAGGATATACCATTCATTATACTATAAAAACAAAAATACTTTTAAGGTAATACATGATTCAAGAATATTTGTTAAAAAAAACCATAAAAGTCACTATGAATCATAATTAAATTCTTAACTTAATTATTTTATATAATTTATGTTTTTTATTTAAATTTTAGAATGTTGAGTTTTAACATATCCACATTATGCCAACCTAGAAAACAACATACAACAAAGAAAACCACCGAAGAAAGAGAGAATAATAATGCCACCTTCAACCCTTTCTCTCAGCATCACAACATGACAACCTCTCTTCTTTTTCCTTCTGCACATTGCATGCAATTAATTCTTCCCATATTCATCTTTTCTCTATTCTCTCTACACATTTCCTATTACCTTCTAATGCATCAATCTGAATTCTGATCCTATTGTTTGTTCCTGAATTTTTTTATATTTTTTCTTCACTTTCTGGATTGTTTTCTCCAGAATATTATATATCTGTTTATTCATTGGATATTACTTGATGGGAGGGTGTTGTAGCCATGATGTTAGTATTAGAGGTAGGGTGGAAAGTGAGGTGGATGATGGAGAATATGAGAATGATCATAGCAGTACTCATGTCACATATGAACGTGATGGATCAAGGGTCATGTTAAAAGGTTCCTCTATGTTTGTATCAATGAATAGCCAACAGGGTAATAAAGGTGTCAATCAAGATGCAATGACAGTTTGGGAAGTAAGGTTCTTAAGGTTTATGTTTTACATATTCATTTCTCCTTTCATTTCCATTCATTTTTATGGTTTTAGGATTTTATATCTTTCTCATAAAATTATAAATCATGAATGTATTGTAGAAAATATGTGAGAAATCGGTTAAGTCTTTATAGGAGATTTAGGAAAACTTTTAACTATTAAAAAGAATTGAATGGCTTGTCTATGAACATCAGCATTTGATTAATGTAGATGACTCCACTTATAGGAAAAATGGTTGGTTGTTAGTGATAAAATAATGTTTTAATGGTACCTTTAAGTTTTAAGTCAATTCTTGTTTTTTATTTGGGCATGGGTTTTTGTTTCATTATCTAATTTGGATGTTATTTAATGTAATTATCATATGAAAATAACTTGATTACCCATTTTCTGTGTCCTCCATTATATCTAATGGAACAAAAAATATGACAATTTTTATTGCCATTTGCATGTATGGATATCCTGATATTGGAACCAGTATGAATTATATAGTTTGTGAACTTTGCAAATGGGGACAATATGGTAATTGTCATAATATTACCTTGTTCTGAAGTTATTGAACTTCACCCATTAATTCATGATCAAAAAAGTTGTTTCTTTAAGGTAACTATAAATATGCTTAAAGAAAAAAGTTTTTTCTTTATGAAAAAAGTTGTTTCTTTAATTAGTTGTTTCTTTCAGGAATAGTTACCATGACTTTTCTTTTATTTCCATCTTCCAGATTAAAGTCTTCTTCAGCTCTATTCTAGCAATAATATTCTTTCTAATACTTCATCCATACTTTCTAGATGTTCACAAAAATATATTCTTAACACATAAACATTTTCAGACAGAAAGTCATAACACAGTTAATTAATTAAGGAGAAGAGATAAACATAACACTTTTTTTATAAGCAAATATGTATTAATTAAAAATCTTAGTTGTGAAGACTCAAGTTTAAATTGATTTTACAATGTTCATTCTTAATGCTTGTTGATTAATTGATTTGTTGGCATTGATGTTTGATATGGTATATTATTATGATTAGGACTTCACTGGAGAAAAACATATGGTATTTTGTGGTGTGTTCGATGGTCATGGTCCTCTAGGCCACAAGGTTTCACAATACATTCGTGACAAGTTACCCTTAAAACTGTCTGAAGCAATCAAAATGTCACAACATAAGGCATGCAGATTTTATGATGCTAATGATTCAGAAAGTGAAAGTTTTTATGATAATGATATATATGATGACAATAATCAAACCATGTCTCTTGCTGCATGGGAAGGTTGCTTTCTAAAGTCCTTTGATGAAATTGATGAACACCTTGCTCATGAAATTAATATTGATACCTATTGTAGTGGTAGCACTGCTGTAACGGTTATTAAACAGGTATAACTACATTTTTACTTTCTACCATTCATAGTACTATATTGAAGATATAAATACTTAGGATTAGCTACAATGTTAGTATACATTAACTACAAAATTTCACTGCATAACTTTCTTGTAAACCTAAAATTGCTTATTCCAAACCTATTTTCAGGGTGACCAGCTTATAGTTGGAAATTTGGGTGATTCTAGAGCAGTTCTTTGCACAAGAGGGGATAGAAATCAACTCATTCCTGTTCAACTTACTGTTGACTTGAAACCTGATATTCCAAGTAGGTCTTGGTATTTGCCTCATTTCCAAAGTCTTTACAACCGTATTAAATTTTTTAGTGTAACTAGTTTTTTCTGGCTTGTTTGCGTTTTGACTTGGAGGGCATATTTTTTAATCTTGAAAACAGTTTCTTGGCTTCCGAGGGAAATGTTGTGTATATCTACCATTTGGGTTTCCGTTTTTTAACTTTTGTCCTTCAAATTCTCTCAGGTGAAGCTTCAAGAATCATGAGCTGTGAAGGCAGAATTTTTGCAGGAGAAGAAGAACTAGACGTGTATAGAATATGGATGCCTGATGATGATTGTCCTGGACTAGCCATGTCAAGAGCCTTTGGAGACTTTTGTCTAAAAGATTATGGCCTTATTTCAGCTCCTGATGTCTTTTATAGAAAACTTACAAAACAAGATCAATTTGTGGTTTTGGCAAGTGATGGGGTGAGTAATATAGTAGTGTTTTGTTATTTCAACCTCAACTACACATACATTTGTCTTTATATCTCACTTTTTTATATTCTTTGTATTCAGTTAGATGGAATCAGTGTTATAAATTGCGAGCGCAATATTGCGGTTGCGGTGACCGCCGCAACCGCAATTGCAGTGTGATTCTAAATCACAATAATATAGTCACATCGGACCGCATCAGATTCAAAAATACCGTTTTAATCACAAAATAATTCACACCGTAACGGCTGCAATCCGCATTGTAACGGTTGCAATGACAGCAATCGCAATAACTACAACCGTTACCGTAGCCACAATTTAAAACACCGGAGGGAATAAAATAAGCTTTCATGAAGTTACTTTTACATGCATCTACTGAAAGGAAAAAACAAACTTGCATTGTTTTTTTTTCAGGTATGGGATGTGCTCACTAACAATGAAGTAATAAACATTGTTGCTTCAGCACCAAGAAGATCCATAGCAGCAAAAATGCTCGTAAAGCGTGCGGTTCGAGCATGGCGATACAAGTATCCCAGTTCGAAGGTTGATGATTGTGCAGCCATATGCTTGTTTGTTGATGATAACCCAGTGTTGTCTCAATCCCAATCCAACAAGAACTTCAGCCATGGAAGTCATAGAAATCACAGCAAGAACCAGTTTCGTCGGTCGAAATCGACTAGAAATGAAGACACTGAAACTGTGGATGGCAAAGTTGGTTTAGAACTGAATCAAGAATGGAAAGGTCTTGGAGGATTAGTTAGATCCAACTCAATATCAAAACTTCCAAGGATAACAAAGAACATGAGTAAACATCAAGCATCAAAATACTACTATAAGGGGAGTTAGTTTAATTTTACTAACTCAGGACCCTTCTAACATGTTAATATTGTACCTAAAGTTATATGTTTTGGTGAAAAAGAGAGATTCAAAGGTTCTAATAGAATATAGTTTGTCCCCTTGAAAAAATGCGTGAAAAAAAAATTCAATGATGAGGATTATATATGTTACAGATTAAGTACCCATCATGTTTCTGTTTCACTCAAATTTAAAAGGAGATACCAATTATTCACTGATTTATCATTAATATAACAAGATTTATCATGTCTTATACGTTTTATTTATTGATGTTTTTATTAGGAAGGGTGAGTTCTAACATAAATTAAAATTGTAGTTAATTTAGTCCCAAATTATGTCTGTGATTACACATCTATTTGTTAGAAAATCTGAAAAAACATTCGTATTTTTATTTCATGACGTTTTTAAAACCACTAAGATCTCTTCTAAAAGTAAAAAAAATTAAACTCAACATGCACATCACTTAACTAATTGTCATTGCATTTCAATGTGCACAATTTTAACCTTCTTAGGAAACTACTAATATACTATCTAATGATAAGTTATGGCTTGGATAAAAAGCTAAAAAAAAAAAGTTGCTAGATACAAGTTTAAGCTAATCTTCATGGTCCCATATTTCTGCAGCACTTCTAAATGGCCCTGCCTCCTTATTCACAAACAGTTCTTCACCATCTAGAACTCTTCTCTGCATGTACCAATAACCAACCAAAGATAATGCACATGGTTATAATTAGTTCATTATTCCAATTATATAAATTAGTTCAAGGCATAGAAGAAAAAGTATATAGGATTTTAGTCCTACACTTGTGAAAGGGTAAGACAGATATACCAGCATCAAAAGAAGAAACTAAATCCATGTAACACTAGTTTTTATATTTAGGTTAAATAACCCTATACAAACTCTTATATTTTTGTTGCAAATAGTAATAATTGAATTTTACTGCTCCACAAAATAGTGACACCATCCTATATATATCATGGATTCCACTTGATGAATTAAATTAAATAACTAGTATGATTTTTTTTTATCAATCAAGGTCCTTACAAAATTGAATCTATTGGCCACTTTTGAAAAAAGATTTGTTCTCCCATTTACTATTGTCGTGAGACAAAGCAAACACAACAATAATAATAAATATTTAAATTTTTTAATTGACATAACATGTTTTTATCTAGGAGATCTCTAATCGAGATTTTTGTGTGTGAGGTTATTACCTGATCAGGTATGTTGCTAAGGTGTATGAAGTCTTGATCTGGGATTTCCCAATTGAAGACACTAATATTCTCTCTGATCCTATCTGGGTTTGTTGATTTGGGTATGACACTTGTCCCTCTCTGAATGGCCCATTTCACCAACACTTGCCCTGGAGTCTTGTTCAACTTCTTAGCTATCCTATCAACCGTTTGATCATTGATCAAATCTCTCCCACCATTTGATGAACCCAGTGGTGAATAAGCCTACACACCAAATTTGGTATAAAAATTAAAAAAACATCAAGTAATAATTAATGTACCATGCATGAAATGAAATGTTACAGTGACATGGATGCCATTCTTGTTGCATGCATCTAGCATCTTATCATTTCTCCAACCAGGATGCATCTCCATCTGTAAATCAAATTTCTTAAACATAAGTTAAGGACACAAACAAGTACTATCCACATTTCATTACATAATCTATGGGATAGGTATTCATACATCACATTATATTTAAGTCTATAAACACTTCATCACCTCACATAAGTTTATATTGCCTAGATCACCTTAGGTTAACCTTACATCTATATGCACAATTCTCAATTTCAATTATAATTTTTTATAGCCAAATGTTAAATTGTTAATATATTAGTATTATGTGGTGGGTGAGATTTGAACCCTCAATTTACTTATCACTCAACTTTCTAAGTCGTTCACCCTAACTACTTGACCTCTTTATGACTACGGGTGGGATTTGAACCCTCAATTTACTTATCAATCAACTTCCTAAGTCGTCCACCCTAACTACTTTAACTACTCCCTTCGATTACAATTGAATCAAGTATTTTTTGGACATAAATTATAAATAATCAATAATGAGGCATTGAATATTTGTGTTAAAATATTGATGCACATTTCTAGAAGCTTCCACACTTGTGTGGAAACAAGTAGTAATGTTCTATCATAATATCTACAATTTCCCCAAGCTTCTAGTAGATTCTAGTGTAGGTACTAAGCAAAATAAATATAGAAGTCTCTAGAAATCTTGAGACAATATAGGTTAGAAATGTATGGAACCTTCTAGTCCTTCTTAGGTGTTGTAGAAAGCCTATAAATAGGCCTCCACCCTTCATTTGTGAAGCATGCAATGCATGAATTGTACTATCTTTCCTCAAATACCATCAGTGGCATCAAAGCTACGTTTCGGTCATACACTGGGCGTAGAATATCACTTTATACCTATTGAGCTATGACTAGCACTATTCAGTCATCATCTATTCCTATTCCAATTTTCTCTGGAGAAAACTATGATTTTTGGAGCACAAAAATGACTACTTTCTTCCGGTCTCAAGATTTATGGGACATTGTAGAAGAATGATTCACTACTCTAGAGACTACTTTAACTCTTACTACGGCTCAGAAAAAGGAGTTGAAAGAGAATGTGCAAAAAGACGCAAAGGCATTATTTATTCTACAACAAGCCTTGGCGGAGACTATCTTTCCAAGAATAATGGGAGCTACAAGTGCCAAAGAAGCATGGGATACACTAAAGGAGGAGTTTCATGGCAGTGATAAGGTACGAACCATTAAACTTCAAACTCTTAGACGTGAGTTTGAATTACTTAAAATGAGAGAGCCTGAGACTATAAAAGACTATTATTCTAAAATAAAAGAAATAGTCAATCAAATGAAAGCCTATGAGGAAAACATTCTTGGCAAAAGAATTGTTGAGAAAATTCTAATTTCTATTCCCCAAAAATATGACTTAATAATTACTGCTATTGAGCAAACCAAAGATATGTCTACTCTATAAGTGACAGAGTTAATGTGTTTACTAGAAGCTTATGAGCAAAGATTGAGTAGGCATGATGAAGGTTCACTAAAAAATGCCTTTCAGTCAAAGCTCCGGCTAAAGTCTCGGAATAAAGATTATGAAAAAAGAAATAATAATGGTGCAGAACATTCTAGAAACAAAGATATTTCTAGAAATTTCTTTAGAAGCAAGGAGTTTTCTAAAGATCTCTCTAGAAACAATCAAAACAAATATCTTCCATGCGGAATTTGCAAGAGATCAGACCATTCAGAAAAATATTGTTGGCTTCGAGGAAAATCACAATGCCAATATTAGGAATGGCAACGGGGCGGGTCGGGGTCGGGTTTGTACTTACCCAACCCCGAACCCGAAATTCAAAACCCGAACCCGAATTAAGCGGGGTTAGAAATAACAATACCATCCCCGAACCCGTCGGGTTTCGGGTAACCCGAACCCAAAAAAAACCCGAACCAAAACATATATTTATATATATATATATGTGTGAAATTTATATATATATAGCTTTTATATATTTATATATGTATATGTATATGTGTGAAATTTATATATATATATGTGTGAGAAATTTATATATATAGCTTTTATATATGTATTTATGTGTATTTTATAATTTTATATATATTAATCGGGTTCGGGGTAGGGTATTAACAATACCAAACCCGAACCCGAAATTTAAACCCGGGTAAAACCCGAACCCGAACCCAATCATATCGGGTTTTCCCCGTTAAATTCGGGTTGAGTTCGGGCGGGTACCCGCGGGTTCGGTTTTCATTGCCATCCCTAGCCAATATTGCAAAAGATTCGGGCACTCAGAGCAAAATTGTCGCAACAAAAATAATCATCAGGCCAATTTCACTGAAGAGTGTGAACATGACCAACAACTATTCTATGCCAACCAAGTCCCTGGTCGTGATAAAGAAGAAAATTGGTATCTGGATAGTGGTTGTAGTAACCATATGGCTAAGGACGGGAGCATTTTCAGAGATATTGACGAGTCCGTCAAAGTACAAGTTCGGTTGGATAATGGCACCATGGTGGAGTCCAAAGGCAAAGGCACTATCATGGTGGAGACAAAGTCATGTACGCGACTTATCAAAGATGTCTTACTAGTTCCCAATCTTAAAGAGAATCTCTTAAGTATTGGCCAAATGATGGAGAAAGGCTATTCCCTCCACTTTGAGGGAGATACATGCAATATATATGACAACAATAGAAAGCTTGAAATAGCCCAAGTTAAAATGGAGAAAAGAAATAGAAGTTTTCCAATAACTTGGAAATATGCTACTAACATTGCCATGAATGTGCAAGTTGATGAATCATGGCTGTGGCACCGAAGATTTGGCCATCTTAACAATCAATCCTTAAAGCTATTATATCAGAAAAGAATGATGAGAGATCTTCCATGCATCCAAGATAATGGAGGAGCATGTGAAGGATGTCTACTTGGGAAGCATCATAGACTACCATTTTCAAGTGGGAAATCTTGGAGAGTTAAACGCTTGTTGGAGCTTATCCATACTGACATTTGTGCACCAATGAGGATGCTATCACTCACTAACAACAGGTACTTCATCCTTTTCATTGCTGATTTTTCTAGAATGACATGGGTCTACTTTATGAAAGAAAAATCAGAAGTGTTTGGAATATTCAAGAAGTTCAAGGCCTTCGTTGAAAAGCAAAGCGGAAAGCATATAAAAGTAATCAGAAGTGATCGTGGCAAAGAGTACAACTCCCGTGAGTTTGATAAATTTTGTGAAGATGAAGGCATAGAGCGTCAACTCACAGTCGCATACACTCCACAACAAAATGGGGTGTCTGAAAGGAAAAACCGCACAGTCATGGAGATGGCTAGATCGATGCTAAAGGAGAAAGGTTTGCCAAATACCTTTTGGGCTGAAGCAGTTTACACAGCTGTCTACATAATGAACAGGTGTCCAACAAAGGCAGTCGAAGGTAAAACTCCTATAGAAGCTTGGAGCGGTAGAAAGCCATCAGTTAAACATTTAAGAGTCTTTGGATCCATCTGTTTCATACATGTCCCAAAAGAAAAGAGACGCAAACTAGAAGACAAGACTATAAGATGCATCTTCTTGGGATATAGCACACAGTCAAAAGGCTATCGAATATACAATATAGAAACGAAGAAACTTATCATCAGTCGAGATATTCAAGTAGATGAAAGTACATCCTGGAACTAGAATGAAGGAAATATTGAGCGAAAAAACATCTATATACCCACACAACAACCACAAGTAACAAGAGAAATAGAAGAAGCAACAGAAGATCCAGGTACGCCGACTACACTCCCATATGAACTATCTTCCCCATAATCTTCTCCGAGACGAGTAAGATCTTTGGTAGATATATATGAGACATGCAATTTGGCCATAGTTGAACCTGGAAGCTTTGAAGAAGCATCAAGGCAAGAATTATGGGTCAAGGCAATGGAAGAAGAGATAAAAATGATGAGAAAAACAACACGTGTGAACTAGTAGATTGTCCAAAAGATAAAGACGTCATTGGAGTAAAATGATTCTATAAAATAAAGCTCAATCCAGATGGCAGTATACAAAAGCACAAAGCAAGACTAGTAGCTAAGGGCTACACTCAGCAACCAGGAATTGACTATAATGAGACATTTGCACCAGTTGCTCGTCTAGACACTATAAGAGCTCTAATAGCTCTTGCAGTAGAAAGAGGATGGAGCATTTACCAGCTAGATGTCAAGTCCGCATTCCTCAACGGAGTACTTCAAGAAGAGATCTATGTGGAGCAGCCACAATGGTTCATGAGCAAGGGCAACGAGAACAAATTGCTACGATTGAAGAAGGCTTTATACGGCTTGAAGCAAGCTCCTCAAGCATGGTATAGTAGAATTGATCAGTACTTCATCGACAAAGATTTCAGGAGGAGTAAAAGTGAGCCTACACTATACATTAAAACCCAAAGTCAATATGATACTCTAATAGTTTCCTTGTATGTAGATGATCTTATATACACTGGAAACAACATAAAGATGATAATAGAGTTCAAAGAAGACATGATGATAACATTTGAGATGACAGACTTAGGCTTAATGCACTACTTCCTCGGAATTGAGGTAAATCAAACAAAAGAAGGTATATTCATCTCACAGAAGAAATACACAGAAGAACTACTAAAGAAGTTCAAGATGTATGAATGCAAACCAGTTGCTACTCCGCTCGTGACTAATGAGAAGCTACAAAAGGACGATGGATCTCCACAGGCAGATGCATCTCTCTACAGGAGTTTGCTCGGGAGTCTTCTATATCTCACTGCTACTCGACCTGATATCATGTATGCTACAAGTTTGCTATGAAGATTCATGCAAAGCCCAAGTCAAATCCACTTCTGAGTTGGAAAAATAATTCCCAGGTACTTTCAAGGAACAAAAGAGTTGGGTATATGGTATAAATCCAACACCAACTCAACATTGCACGGCTACACTGACAGTGATTGGGCATGTTCAATGGATGACATGAAAAACACATCAGGTTATGCCTTCTCACTTGGATCAGGGATATTTTCTTGGGCATCTAAGAAGCAAGCATTCATTGCACAATCAACAGCAGAAGTTGAGTATGTAGCAACTGCAGAGACGGCCAACCAAGCTATATACTCAGTGATATGGGAGATCAAGTGACGGAGCCTACGACAATCTATTATGACAACAAATCAGCGATAGTGATTGCAAAGAATCCAGTCCATCACAACAGGACAAAACATATCGCAATTAAATTTCATGTTGTTAGAGAAGCAAGTGAGAATAAAGAAATAAGGCTCGAGTATTGCAAGACCGAAGATCAAATTGCAGACATATTTACTAAGGCATTACCAAGGCCGAAGTTCGAGCAACTACGATCGCTGCTAGGAGTTACAAAAATGTGCATCAAGGAGGAGTGTTAAAATATTGATGCACATTTCTAGAAGCTTCCACACTTGTGTGGAAACAAGTAGTAATGTTCTATCATAATATCTACAATTTCCCTAAGCTTCTAGTAGATTCTAGTGTAGGTACTAAGCAAAATAAATATAGAAGTCTCTAGAAATCATGAGACAATATAGGCTAGAAATGTATGAAACCTTCTAGTCCTTCTTAGGTGTTGTAGAAAGCCTATAAATAGGCATTCACCTTTCATTTGTGAAGCATGCAATGCATGAATTGTAGCCAAAACCTCCAAGCTATTCTAAATACAATATCTTTTATGTATTCCTATTCCAATATAATTAAGTTTGGCAATTGTTATCTAAATCAATTCTAAAACCTAGTTTCTATCACTATATCTAATATCTTTCCTCAAATACTATCAAATAATATAACCTGGCAGACAGAAGGCATTATTTGAGCAATGCTAAGTAGCTTATCAAGCTTTTTAAGAGTGAAATTGCATATTCCAATGTCTTTAACAATGTTTTCCTTCACAAGCTTCTCCATTTCTCTCCACACCCCTTCCATGTCAAAATCTAACACTTCTCCTTCTTTGGGAGGACTACTAGCCCCATCCTTTAATCGAAATGGCCAATGAATCTGCATGCATTTTTTGGGCATTTCAGTAAATGACATATAGTAGTGATTTCCATTTCTTCTTTGTAAAGAATAAAAGGTGGATTTGAAGTATTGTAAGATTGTTACCAAGTAAAGATCAAGGTAGTCAAGTTGAAGATCTTGAAGGGTATTTTGAATAGCAGGTCGAACCCTTTCAGGTGTCAAATCAGTGCACCTATAAGGTTTTCAAAATTTCACACACACAAACAAATATATCCATAATAATTATATTGGTTTATTTAAAATGTTGCTATAAAACAATTCAATTCAGTTAAATATGATGAAGCAAAGTGATTATTGCATAAATATAACCATAGCTTGGAAGTAATGAAGAGATCCTTCCTTTCAACTCCTGCTTGCATGGCAGACTTAAGTGCATGTCCAATCTATATAAGTAGATAGATATATGTTTAGACAAGTAGGAATGGAGAAAGGGTGTATATATATATTGAACTTTGAATTAATATAAACTTAGAAGAAAAATAAGTATACATCTTCTTCAACTCCATACTGAGAAGCAGTATCTATGTGCCTGTAACCAGCCTGCATCCAAATATTACATCATGTAAGACTCACCTCCATTATTTTAAATAGCAGGGTCTAGTAGTATAAAACCTCACTTGATGATCCCATAGAGACCAAACCCCGAAAATGATTAATTCTTTACATATTTATCGGGTAAGGGTTCGATTTCTGGGAGCACACTTGTTAGAAGAGACAATCACACATCCAAAAATGATTAGTTCCTTAGTAGAGTAAGATGAAAGATAATAGATGAAAGATAAATGACCTGAACGATTGCAGTAAATACAGAATTAATGGCTTGTGAACCAGACTTCCATGTTCCTAATCCAACAGCTGGTATGGCATGACAACTCAATAGGTTAAATGATTGTGTGTTTGGTTCATCATGTAGCTTAATTGCTTGTGCCATGTTTCACTCTTCCTAAGATGGTGTTTGTTTCTTGTAACATCTTATTATATCAATGACCATTTCTTTGTTACACTGACATATAGGAACTTAGTCACATACATAGGTTATTTGCATGAGTGACACGTTCATAGCCCTTTGAGGCTGCGTGTACCCTCATACACTACCTGTTTAACACGTTTCTTACTTTGTTTCTCTTCATTTTTAAGCAAAGAAATGCATATTCTTTATAAACCAGGAATGTTCAGGAAACGAAATATGTACTTATACTAATGTTATCATGGCTAAGATGTCAAGTCATCAAGCTCATCATGGTTACTATACCATTGTGCAAATCCATGTGGATATGAACCTAGCTATTCATGAATAATATTTTTTACACAAGACATTTCTTACCCCACATAAAAAAAATTTGGGTAACCAAAGTGTATTAAAATCATAAGAAGTAGTGATAACCCAATATAAGAGAAGAATAAAAAAATTGTTTAAGAGGATAAAGAAATACAAGCTATTGGGTTATTACACTAATTAATAAAAATTAAGAGAGTTTGAGCAATTTTTGATAGAAATTAAGTCCAATATTTAGTTTGAATCAAATCCAAGATATGCACATAACTCACTGCCTTTGAAAAATAAACTCCAATTCATAATCCAAATAGATCATATAACAACAAACCACAACATCCTCCACAAAGTTAAACCTTTAGAATTGAATCTAAGATTTTCATGCATATTCCACAAATAAGTTGAGGGAATTGTAGTAGAAACTTGTAGCCATCAATAAAGTATCGTTATTGTTTTTGAAGATTTATGTTGTGAGACAAATTTAATCTCTATAAGTAAATTATTGGAGAAGATGAATGGTTAGACTTTTATTGATTGCAATAATTTGAAGAATGAAGGGTAAAACCCTCTTTATACAAAAGGTTTCCCAAAACCATAAAAGGTTTTAACAAACTGAAATACAAGGGGAAGGAAATGGGCACAGTTCATGTAGTGCAATTATTTTTCAAAATATAACAAAAGTTTTCAATGATGCTGAAGATAATATGCATTATTACACGACTCAAAGAGATGCTCCATTCCCATTAATATGATGAGATGCAATTTTAAGATACATATATTTTAAGTTTTCACCTTATTCCACATCAAAGTATTCATATTAAAATTCACCCCTATTATATTGATGCAAAAGAAGTTATGAAAAGAAGAAAAAAAAAAGAGAAATTAAATGATTTTTCCATTTAAGGAGTAGAGAATAAAAATTGTGGATCCTATATCCAAAATCTTTCAATCCATGATTGGAGAGAAATTGGGGAGTAAAGGGGCTAAACCTTTCACAATTATAAAAATATATCTTACATTACATTTTTTTTCCTCACAATTTTCGTGGGGCGCTTTTGTCCTTTTAAGAATAATATTTTTTATCTCTTCTTATTCTTTTTCCTACCAAATAACAAAATGAGAGAAGATCTATTCTCTTTTTTCTTCATACCAAACAATTACAAAAGTTCATTCTCTTTCTCATTTTTTTCTTTTCATACTCTTTCTCATCTCTCTCTAGGGTAGAGCATGAGTTATGTTGGATAGTGTAAAGCTTGTCCATGAACTGACCCTAAATATTGATCGAATTATTATTTTGAACTCGAGCATGGTCTTAGACCCGAAGGCTAACTGAACCTCAAATATCAACCGAACTAGCTTTTAAACCTACATATGGTTCTAGACCCGATTAATTAAATATTATACATATTAGTTCTATATATAAATATATAATTTGATATATTAAATGTTATATCTGTAGATATTTTGTTAATCACTTACATATTTGTATATAAGATGAAAAAAATAGAGAATCAAATATATATACACACATTGTATTAATAAATCATTTTTAAATTTGTTTAAAAGATTATACTCATTTCGCGTGTAATCAGTGTAATGTATGTAAATAAGTTAAAGGTAATTCATATATAGGTGTAAAAAAACAATTGATTTATATAATTTCACTAAAACTAAACCAATATTATTATAATTTTATGTAAAATAAACCACTATATTTTAAAGTAAGACATTTAGAGTACGCACCTCCACAATTTAAAATAAACCCTCTCATTCATTGATGACAGCTGAAAGATACTTTTTTGACCTCTGCTATCAATTATTTTGTCAATACATGAATTCAAAACAAACTTTTACTATTTTTGTTTGTGACCAAAATCATTTATAATTAAACCAAAATCTTAAGGACAATCAAGAGACAAGAAGAGCATGTGATTCCTTTTTTATGGATCATAAATTTCATTAAGTTAAATGAATACAAGAGTTACAAAGGGAGATTTATTAATTAATGAAATACCTACTTAGGGCAAATCTAAGAACAATATAAAAAGTTAAGTTTTGGAAAAGATTGTCATCCCATTTAAAGTATGGTATTACATTTTTATCACTCTTTCCACAATTTGATAGATGATCGCTTTGTTAGAGTTAAAAATTGTCTCATTCATTACAAGCTAAGTTGATCATTGTGTGGATAGCTGAATGATACTCCAAAGCTTCCTATAATCTTACGGATAGGTAGGTCAGTATGTTTTAAGAAGTCATTGTGTTAAGGATTAACAATCTAACTCTCTCACATTCCGTAGAGTGCAAAAAATAGAAAAAAGGCACACTTTTAATTTTTTATAATTGGGTATCCTTCACCTTACAAGTAAGAAACTAATTTATTATGGAATTCATAACCAGTCTTCCAACAAATGTCGTTCCAAAGAATCGAACATTTAACCTAATATGATACCTAAAAATTTAGGAGAACCTTATACGACTAAACTGATATGTCATTGGTGTCAAAAGCTAAAGTTACAACCAATTAATGGATTCCAACGAAATCAGCACGTTTTCATCACTATACTTGCATTCCCTCTTTCATTTCATTGTTTACCAATGTTATTTAATAATCATTTTTTCATATTTATGAGATATTTTTAAATAAATTGTACAAACTAAAAAAGTAATTATTTTTTAAAAATATTATAAGATTACATATAGTGTAATGGAAAATAAAAAAGAGAAATTCAAAAGTTTTTTCAAGAACAAATAATAAATCACATTATTGAAAATGTAAAATTTCTTGTGAAAAGTAACATGAAAATCTTCTTGATTGTGTTAAAAATTTATTCATGATTTGGGTGTTTAAATAGAAAAGAAAAGGAAAGATAAAACTTTATAATTATTTCACAATTATATTTCATGCAATAATTCTCATGGCTCCATTAAACTTTACAAAACCATTAGTAGCAAAGGAACTGAAAGGTTATTTTCTTACTATTTTGCCATAACTTAATAATTAACATTGCTTCTTTTAACAAGCAAAGAAAGAATATATTAAGATAGAACAAGGCGTGCTAACCAAAACAACAGAAAAACAAAGTTAAGAATTTAAACACCAATTTGTAAACACAAAATTGGTATTACCTACAATCATACAAAACCAACACGAGGATATAGGATATGAAAGTCACCCATAATCATCACAAAAATGAAGGTTCTATATTTCTCTTTGTTATTGTTAGAAAAATTAAAGCATAATAGGATTAGCATTTGGGGTTGGCCATCATTTTTTGGCTTCGGTCATTTGGAGAATATTGCTACTCCAAGCAACTATCTCATCTTACAATCACTCTTCCTAAACCTACTTCTAAACCACTCATCCACTTATTTTCTTTTAAAAAATGTAAATGACGATACAAACACTATTCTTTTGTTTAAATTGTTTCTTGGTTCTAGTCTTATATCGTCAAAAACAATTAATTTAAATATTGAGGATAAAATAAAGTATATTGAGATTAATTTTGAGTTTTTGAGTACTTATAAACCATCATTTATTTAATAAGCAGATATATCTTTTAATAACAATGGCAAGTTGGCAATAGAGAAAAAGTGATACAACTTTGTTTAATCACGCACAAAATTTCCACAAAATATGGTATACTATCAAACGAAGTTCAAATATTATAAGAGTTAATATATCTTTATTAGTTTTGGTTCGTTACAAAATATACCAATAATTCTAAAGATGTGTTGCTTAAAGAAAAAATATATTTACTAACCATGTCTCTTACGAGTAGTTGGGTATTCATGGGAGGTTTGTTCCTATCTTTGGAATAATTTAATTTTGCTTAAAAAAGTATATGATGCAAGCGTAATTGACTTTGATTCCAAGCAAATAATAGTGACATTAAAATGCATTGATTGTTTTAATTTATGATGTATTATTTTTCTGTCACAATAGTGGCCTTTGTCATTTTGGGATGTTTTTCAAAGTAATTTGTCCACTACATGAATTCTAAATAAAGATAAAGACAATGAAACTTTATTTCTTTATTCATTTTATTCCTATAAATTAAGCCTGCACGCTTTAATTCACTCAATAATCAATTTTTTTAATAACCAAAGCTTATGTTATAAAAGGGGCACTCCAGATCAACTACTCCACAAGAGAACAAGAATTAAATTGTAGAAGATTATTGATATATAATTTTGGATGACTCATACACCAAATTGCTAAACACTAACTCAAATTTTGAACCAATCTTAAAAATGCACTTTTTTTAATGTTGAAGGTAAGAATCTAATGAAGCCTTACATGAATATAGATGAATATCTATTTTGTGTCAAAGCTTTAGTTGCAATCCATGGATTACAACAAAATCAGCAAGTTTTCATCACTATACTTGGATTCCTCTTTCATTTCAATGTTTACGGAGCATTTATGTTATTTAATAATCATTTTGTCATATTTATGAGATATTTTTAATTAAATTATACAAACTAAAAAAATTAATTATTTTTTAAAATATTATTAAGATCACATTAGGGTGTTACGATAACAAAAATAGAGATATTCACAAAAAATTTCTAGGACAAATAAGAGAAAAATAATAATAAATTGCATATTGAAAATATAAATCTATTAACTATATAATAAAATAAATTTTTTCTATATCATCACTTGTCACATGTCACTTACTCCTTAATTTATTTTTCTCCTAAAAAATTTCATTGTACTACTATGTATCTACTCATACTACATAATCATTTTTGCATAATATATATTTTAATAATTAATAATATTGATTATTGATTGGAAATATAAAATGTCTTAAATTCTAAAATTTTGTTTTATTTTCTTTTTAATATACACAAACCTTCCATATATTAAAATGATTATAAATTCAAACATTTTATTTTTTACTTTTCGATGTGTAGACAAATGTTCATGAAGTATTCCAATAAATAATTAAACAAACTTTTTCTTTTTAATATATAAAACTGTAACAAATAAATACATTTTGTTTACACACATAGTTTTTTTTATATTACACTACCTCAAAATCAATAATATAAAATTATATAATCAAAGTTTTAAAAACTTTAAAATAAACCAATGAATCACATTTTCTTTAAAAAAAACATTGTTTCAGTTTAAACAAAACTTTATTTATTCATCTAAGAAAACATAATAATTAAATATCTTTCATATGCCTCAACAATTTTCTTAAATAATATCCTATAATAATAAAATTGTACTTACTAATAATTAATGACATAAAATTATATAGTCTAAGTTTCATATATTTAACAAAATTTTAAAAATCAAAATTGTGAGTAAATTTTCCACTAAAATTTAGTAACTTTAAAACAAGGAATTTAATCACATTTTCTTTCAAATACATCATTAAATGTCTCATCATTGAGACTTTCAAAGATTTCACAAAACATATTCATTTGTTAGATAAGAATCTGATTATATATACCATTAATAACAATGATGATGTTAACATAGCTGAAGGCATATCACATTAGAGATAACATTTATTTTAAAAAAAATTAAAGACTAAATAATGGTAATCATTTATGTTGCAATCTATTAAAATATTATTTTAGTTATTGTAATCCTAAATAAATGTTAACATTTTGTTTTCTTTTCTTTAAAAAAATGTAGATTATTATAAAATGACAATCCAAACACTATTGTTTTGTATAAATTATTTATTGGTTTCACTCTTATATCGTTAAGGATAAAATAAAGTATATTGAGATTTCGAGTAATTATGAACCATCATTTATTTGATAAACAAATATGTCTTCTAATAACAATGGCAAGTTGGCATCTGAGAAAAATGATATAACTTTGTTTAATCACGCACAAAGTTTTCAAAAAATATGACATACTATGAAGTTAAATCTAAATAGTATAAGAGTCGATGTCTCTTTATTAGTTTTGGTTCATTACAAAATGCACTAATAATTCTAAGGAGATATTGCTTAAATAAAAAAATGTATGAACTAACAACGTAAGACACTGCATCAACTACCATTCATATTTAATCATCGTTGACTCTTCAGAAAAAGTAATACAAACGAACTACGGATGATGTACTAACTATGTATAAATCTTTACAATGATAGTGCATAGATATTACACTCTTGCTTCAATACACAAAAAAGAAAAGAGTGATTTCATAATCAAATTCTATATTCAAATTTGCAAATGATCAATTTATTTTAGCTAATGAATAATTAATTAACTAAGGGTTAATTACAATAACATCCCTTAGATGTTAACTTAATTACACTTATCGCTTCTTTTTTTGTTTAAAACATTACATCAATCTTCTCTACATGTCATGGATAGTCAATATAATGTATGTTAATAAGTTAAGGGTGATTTGTATAGGTATAGAAAAGGAAAAAGCTAGTGATTTATATAATTTCACCAAAATTGAGTGAGTGTTAAAGTGTAGTTTATTGTAAAATAAACCATTCTAGTATAAACGAGTTTTACATGGGGCATATTTCAAAGTATATATTTAGGGTGATACCTCCACAATTTCTTCCCATCATTTGCAATGGCATATCACAAAGAATCCCTTAAGCTTGAGATGAAAGAAGTTATATATGTGAAACCATCAAGCCCTATTCCTTCCTCTATTCTTTCTCTATCTGATTTTGACCTTAGAAACGATTGTAATGGCATGGGCCAAATCATTTTGGTATATCAATCATCAAATCTTGATTCCCCTAATAACAAACTAGACCCTTTTCTTGTTATCAAAGAAGCACTCTCAAAGGCTATGTTTTACTATTATCCTCTTGCGGGTAGGTTAGTTGAAAATGGTGATAGAAAACTTAGTATACACTTAGAACCAAACCATGGAGTTCCATTGGTAGAAGCAATTGCTAATTGCCACCTTTCTTATCTTGAATACTTGGATGGAAATGATGTAGAAATTGCAAACAAATTAGCATTTGATCTTCCTCTTCAAGATAAAAATGGCCACCAATATCCCTTGGTGTTGAAAGTGACTAAGTTTCTATGTGGAAGTTTCACAATTGGATTGGGTGTATCACATGTTGTTTGTGATGGGGTTGGTGTAGCACAATTCTTCAAAGCTATGAATGAACTTGCAAGTGGAAAAAGTGAACCTTCTATAAAACCAGTGTGGAAGAGAGAGTGTGTACTAGTTGGATCAATAAATAAACAACCATTTCAAGATCCCATGGGTATGGACACACTTGCAATTTCACCCTATTTGCCAACATCAAATCTTGTGCATGGATGCATTAAGGTAATTTATTTAGTGTTTTGTTCTCCACCATCTTTAATATATATATGTCTTGTTGAAAAATATATGTCACTTTTAGCTCTTTAAATACATCAATTTCGGAAGAAATAGTTCTCTTTTTACTTCATTAAACCTAACTCTAAGGACCTAGAATAAGAAAATGTTTTGAATCATATTTTATTAGTTTTAATTCTCCAACAATATGTATGAACAAATTTGACCATTTAAGATGCATAAAACAACTTGTTAATTACCTATGTAAGATTGGTTTTATTAATTATATAGTTGATGAATTTAAAATTAATAAAGTTTTGGTATATATTTACTTAGTATAATTTTTATCATATATATTGATGGACTTTTAAAGGTGGGTAGTGAAGGAATAAGAAGACTAAAGATGAGTTTAATGAAAGAAAACATGACAACTACTACTTTAGATTGTCTTATGTCTTATGTTTGGAGATCAAGAGCAAGAGCCTTAAATCAAAGCTATGATGGGAAAAGTAGGTTAAATATCATGACAGGGGTAAGAAAATACTTGGTTGATCCTCCTTTCCCTAAAGGGTATTATGGTAATGCTGTTGTTGATGTAGATATTGTTCTAACAGTGAAGGAACTCAATGAAAAACCACTCTCAGAGATTGCAAAGCTTATAAATATTACCAAAAATGTTGCTTCTAATAGTGATTATATCAATAAATCAATCAATACTATTTATCCAAGTATTGATGATTTTAACAATGAAAGTGGTGCAGTTTTGTCTTTAACAGATTGGAGACATCTTGGTTTTATGGAAATGGGAGATTTAGCAGAGAATAAACTTGTGAATATGGTTCCTGCTCCATGCAACTTGTTTGGGACTGTGGATTTGTTTATTCTAACTCCTCCTAGTAAGTTGGATTCTTCAATGAAGGAAGGTGTTAGGATTTTCACATCTCTTCCTAGTGTTGCCATGCTCAAGTTTATAGAGGAGATGAACACTCTCAACAATCACATTTATTCACTCATCAACAATACAACCTAGCTAGCTATATTATAATATATGCATCTTGTCTTTTTTTGTTACATTCTATGTACTATTAATTTGTATATTTCATATTTATGTCATTCAAAACTATGATAGCAAGTGCATGTTTTCCTTTTGTTTTGTAATTATAAAAGTGTAATTTCATTGTAATCAAATAAGTATATATATATATGTGTGTGTTTTTTGAAGGTTGTATTTCTCTTTAATTTTTGAAGCACTTGTCTCTTAATTAATGTAGTCCTTACTTGTGTTATTATACTCATATCAAGTCCTTATCTCCCTTATTTATACTTTCAACGTATTCTTAAAGCTTGCTATATTTGTCTCACGTGCATTACTATAAAGATAATAAATAAACAACCGCAACAATCAACACTTAACCCTATGGCCTTCAATAAATAAATTTAACAACATTATAATATTCTACCATAAATTAAATTTATTGACAAAATATTAATATCTAATAAGTCTTTCATTATGGTTTCAATTACGGTTTTTTTTGTCTTCTTGTTCCTCTTGGACTAAATATTAGATGCAATTTTAAGATAGATATAAAGAAAAGTTAATTAAAACATAGCTATATAAGTTAAGATTCCAAAATACTATTCATTACAATGCTTTAAGTTTTTATAATATGCACTGTCATTTTTAACTAACAAGTTGTTCAAAAAGAATAACTTTTTAGACAATAAAACTCTATATAGTTATGAATAAAACTCAACTTGTAACTCCAAATTGAGATATGAGATGTACAAACTATATTTTTTATGGCATAAATAATCCAAACAATGGTTTACAAAGGCAAGGTAACATTTGAAATGGAATAGAAACTAAAATAATATTCATGCATATCATTGTCTATTACCTTTAACAAAGCTTGCTTAAAAGAGCATTGTTGATAATCTTTCGCCTTATATTTAGCAGCGTTGCGCTAAGAAGCATTGTTGAATGGCCGTTATTAAATGCGAATTATGGTGTAATGTCTAAATACTATTTTGTGGTTGCTATTGTAATTCTATAAGTACTTAGTAATAGAACTGCACTTTTCTTGTGTACTCTCAAATTCAAAATAAAGTTGTTGGAGATACTTGAAATATATTAGTGTGTTAGTCTTACATTTCTTAGTATTTGAATGAAGTAGAGTAGTCAATGTTATATATTGGACTCAAGTCTCTTATTATGCAATGCACCAAATATTAACACTAAATATAAACACTTTATAGGCACTTTGACTCATGGGTGTGCTAGAACTTGTAATCCTTATTCTCAAATAGTATCTTCGTAGCCGCCCAACGCTTCCGAGAACGTAGACACAATTGGTTGAATCTCGTTAGCAAACTCTTCTATTTATTCTTATGCTCTTTATTTGATTGCTTGTAGCCAACACTACACAACGATCGTTTTCATTGCATCAACAATTGATATCACAACTGATGGTTCAACTGTGAAATGGTAGACTTAAGGGCGAGTGGACCGGTAAGTGTTTGGCACCCACACTCGAGGAGAAAATTGTTGGGTTTATTCAAGTGTGAAGTCTCACATTGGATATGAGAGGATGAGTGAAAGAGTTTATAAGTGGAAAAGACCCATAGAATCATTGCCTTAAGGTTTTGGTTTAAAATGTGGTGTTTCATTGTGGTTCTCCACTATTCCTATACGCCTATAATAATGGAACTACCTAGTGTTTGGAGGCTCCCCAATCATTGTGTGAGAATAAACCAAATGATATGAATCAAATGAATTGGGAAGAGTTATAGGAGAAAACTTTTGGAACCATACGACTATGTCTATTACATGAGATGACGTACAATGTTATAGATTTGACGTCACTAACAGAGGCATGAGAGACATTAGAGAAGCAAATCATGTCCAAGTTTCTAACAAATATGTTGTATTTAAAATAGAGACTCTATGATCTGAAGATGTAGGAGGATATTGATTTGCAACAACATCTCAACAATTTTAATTAAGTAATCATTTACTTGCAGAAACATGATGTCAAGGTTGATGATGAGGACACATGGCAATAATTTTATTGTGTTCTTCTTCAAATTCCTAGGAACATTTGGTGACAAAATTGATATACGGGAAAGACTAAATCAACCTAGATGAGATCACGATTTCACTTTGTCCTATAGTCAAAGAAGACAAAATGTATGAGAATAGTCTCAGGGCGACGACTTGTATGTGAAAGGGAGCCAAGTGCGTGGGAGGAAGCAAGGTGGAGTTATGTTACATTGTGACACTAAAAGTGCAATCTTCTTGGAAAAGAACCAGATTTATCATG
Source organism: Lupinus albus (assembly GCA_009771035.1). Taxonomy (NCBI): domain Eukaryota; kingdom Viridiplantae; phylum Streptophyta; class Magnoliopsida; order Fabales; family Fabaceae; genus Lupinus; species Lupinus albus. The sequence goes on along the minus strand of CM020001.1, from coordinate 21,046,037 downwards.
CTAGGACCAAACACATTGATGTGAGATTTTATAAGATCACATATTTGGTGACTTGTGAGAGATACTATTGCAGAAGGTTCACACTTTAGAAAATACAATTGATATGTTAACCAAACGGGTTAACAAAGACAAGTTCAGGCATTGCTTGAGCTTCCAAGACATTCAATGATGCTAGACTATGGAGTGCCCCAACCTAATGGTAGAAGATGGAGATCGATGATATTCACCAAGGTGGAGATTATTGTGCAATGACTCATATTCCACTAGATCAGGTCTTTCTCCACATAACAACAATACAAATTATGAGTTTGGACTTATGTGAAGATTTTAGGGTAGAGGACTATATATTTATGTGTTATGTAAATCTAATGTAGAAGATGAACAATAACCACAAACACAAATCCTTATTCTTAATACAAAGTGTAGATTTTCAACGCTCCAGATGATGCATACACAATTGGTCGAACCTAATGTAGAAGGTGAACAAAACATATGTTTCTATCATATTTATGTATCTAATTTCACCACTCAGATATGGAACCCATATGATCACCCATATGATCGAGTTTCGTTGAGTCTAGGACGTGTTCGAGTACAAAATTAGATTTAGTCAATGATGGGTAAGGAACAATCATTACATGACCCAATTCATCTCATACTCACCTATAACTTGTGTTTTTATGTGTTTGTTTAATCGTGTATAGGGTAAAGACTTCTGACTAAAAGTAGATAGTGCAACAACCAATCTAATTATATAATTTCATAATTTTAACTTTTTTATCAATTGTTTTTTCTTAGGTATTTAAGACACTCTTGTGCATATGATTATTGCAACAATATGTATATCATTTCATATGTTATTGATTTTATAATATTTTCTATCATATATACAGAAACATAAATCATTCACAAAACATATGCATGTATATTATTTCATATGTTAAATTATATATTGATAATAATTATTAATAGAGTAAATTACACTCACACTTCCTGAGTTTTAGTGAAATTACACAAACCACTCTTCCATTTTTTGTCCTTACATGAACCACTCCTACCTCCTACACGAATCACTCATAGTTTTGTATATATATTACACTCACTACCCCTGCATGTTATAAAAGTGTAATATTTTAAATAAAAAAAATGTGTTGTGAGTGTAATTAATTTAAAAAATATATTATATATTGTGTAACATTTCAAATAGTACAAAAATCAATGTTTCTTTATTATTTTTGTCTCATTACAAAATACATTACTAATTCTAAAGATATGTTTAAATAACTCTTATAATATTTTGTAACGAGCCGAATAATGAAGACGTATTAACTCTCATATTATTTGAATTTGTCTACACAATATACAAGATTTTATTTAACTTAATTACATTCGCCACACATTTTTTGTTTAAAATATTACACTTTTATATTACGCATGAGTAGTCAGTGTAACATATACAAAATTAAAGGTGATTCGTGTAAGAACAAAAAATGGAATGGTGATTTGTGTAATTTCACTAAAACTCAGTAGTGTGAGTGTAATTTACTCTGAAAAGACCTTTAACCTAAAAAATATTATATTTAATGGATTTAGATATCATTAATCATATTTAGGGTTGGATTGAAAAGTTATTTAAAAATTTGTGATTTCCATCTATATTTTTATTAGTTTCCTTTGAAGTACAAAAATAATTAAATAAAACCATAAAAGAGTTGTTCGTAATTTGACCCTCTTTCCTCTTTGCGCTTTTGGGCTTCAGTTGTTGTCACTGGCCAGTGAGTGTTCTTTTTCTCTCTCTAAAGTTCCAAACTTTACTCTCACCGATTCTTACACTCTCTTTTTTCTTTCATCATTCGTTTTTGTTTTGTTTGGTTTGCTACAAATATGTATCAACCCAAAATACGTACTCAGACATTTTTCATAACCATAGTTAATAATGTTTTGGTCTGTGTTTTTCGAATTCTCTATTTCGTTTTTTTAGTTTTTTTAGTTTTTTTGTGTTATTGGGTTAAACCCCATTTCTTAAATTCTGATTTTTTGACTTGGGTTTATTCCATTTTTTCTTTTGTTCACTCTATATCTCTCTCACACTCTGCATATGTGTATTACTTTGGATGATGTGTTTGCTATGTTCTCTTAAAAATATCTCACAATTCATAAATGATGTTACAAAATAAAGAAGGTATTCATGAAAAATAGTAAATGCATGCAATCTATTTCTTTTGTTGATATTGGTATGAGTGATAAGAGCTTAATTTCCATTTACCAAATTATATTTCTTGGGTTTTTACCCTTAAGCAATGTATGTCTAATGTTATGGTGGTATAGGATCACTTTGCTAGTTTTCTGTACAGGATCAAAATGATTCCTTTATCCAGTTTCTTTGAGACATTGCCATTAATTCTTGATTTGTTATCTAATTTTATTTTTATAATCCTATGTTGCATGGTCCTATGTAATACTTGAATAGAGTTTGTATTCAATTTTTACAGTGAGATTTCTCTGAAGTGTATGCATGTTATGAGTCTATATGTATGAAGTATATGCCTGTGTTTTGATCCTATCCTTCTTTTTAATCCAACCCCACAAAAAAGAAAAGAAATGTTGTGCTTTCCAAATTTTGTGTCTTTTTTAAATGTTCATGTGTTTTGAAATGCAATATCAGCATATTGATAAATAACTTAGTTTTCTTTTATGCTTTCAATTTTGCCATAAAATATCAGTGAAATAACCTTCTCTTATGCCAGGATGGGGACAGGCCGGAAAACACAAACTTCTCATTCCAGTGGAACTCAGTCTTTCACTCCTAATTCGGTGGGAAGTTCTGTATGTGGGAGAAATTTGAGGAAAAATCAACTTGGTGGCGTCATATTTGGGACCAATAACACTACGATTAAAGAATGTCTATCTAAACAACTCTTTGGTCAGTCTTTTTCATTTAATTGTTTTCTTTAAAGTAGCATTTGTAATAGCTACGCGACAATGATATTTAGCCTTTTAAATTCGATGTTGGGTTCTGCATATACGTTGACCCATTTCATTGAGATTTAACAAATCTTTACATTAATTGTTGATTGCGTAGCACAACCTTCACATTTTATCTGAGCTTAGGACTGACTATGTATCGCTTTGCAACAAAGCATGATATTGGCAGGGTTTAGATATCAATGGTTTGTGTATAAACATATTTTATAGTAGAACATTATGGCATTATTTGATCTATATAACCAACCCCACCTTGAAGGAAAAGGCTTGTTTGTTATTGTTGTGCGTTTTCGAGTCTTTTACATGAACTCTATTTTTCTTAATGCTTAAAATTGATACTATCAATGCCATAAAATCCTACTTGTTGCCTACGAAATTGTCACTTATCATGCCATTATCTTAAGTTCACCATTTTCTGAGTGTGAGAGCTTTTTTCTCTGGCTAATGGAATTTTTTCCCCATTTTAACAGGCTTACCGGTTCAGCACTTCTCTTATGTGAAGAATATTGATCCTGGGTTGCCTCTGTTTCTATTCAACTATAGTGACCGAAAGCTTCATGGAATTTTCGAGGCGGCTAGTAGTGGGAAAATGTTTATAGACCCCTATGGATGGACTGAGGGTGGTTCAGCGAGAACACAATATCCTGCACAGGTATCACTTACTATCTAAATGACTAAATCCTACGCTCTTAATTGATATGGTTCTATTCAAAGTAGTTGTCGTGGTCGTGATTCATGAAAAGCCCTGATGTTCGTACCTTTCTGTTATTAATGTTTAAGGTGCAAATTCATGTGCGGCTTGAGTGCCAGCCTTTGTCTGAAGATAAATTTAGAGGCATAATTCAAGACAACTACTACACTCAGAAACATTTCTGGTTTGAGCTAGACCATGCACAAACAAATAAGCTAATTGCTTTACTATCATCCTTAGCAATAGTCCCTGGTAATTCTGGCCCTCGGAATATACCAAAGTGGACAACTATATCTCAGTATCTTCCATTACATGAAACTCCGAGGCAAGGTGAAGCATCTAAGACGGTTGAATCCGAGATACAGCAATCTGCTCACTCAAGTATGAGATCGGATTCAACTGAAAATGTTTCTTCTTTAGATGGAGACATCCAGACATTGGATACTCATGTAGCTTTAAAGGAAGCAAAACAAGATTACAAGGACCTGATATTTACGAAACTAAAGGAATTGTCTCTTCATCTTGAAACTCAAAAACCATCTTTACCAGACAAGGTAAGTGATATTCCTGATTCGAACACTGTGTGCTTTGTGGAAAAGAGTACTTTGGAGGCGCAAGCTGGTTTAGAGAAGAAGGAAGAGAATCCTAGTACCCCGTCTGAGTATCAATACAACATAAGCCAGGTAGTCGAGGATGTTTGAATGAAATGTTCAATGTGATAAATTAATTTTGTTTGCAAGCAACTAACTCATTTTGTATTTGTAGTTGGTGCAAAAGGTCAAAGAACTGATATCATTCAAGAAAATACAAATTGAGTGGAATAATTACTTGGAGCAAAAACTGGTACTCTTTGCTTTGATGTAGATGCTGTCTAAAATTCATCATATTTCTCAATTGCTTCTCCATCCATAACATCTTCAAGTATGTTGATAGAATGCATTAAAATGTATACGGTCTTAATACAAATTGAACTAGTAGAGTTTTAAACTTTTGCTACTGTTGAAGTTAAAAATTATATAGATCATCCTTTTGTATGCTTGTTACTCATCACACTATGTTTCCTGATTTCAATTTTCGTTCTTAGCTGAACAATTTACGCAGTTTTGGTTTCACTGCAGAGATGCAAGGAGAGAATGAAATAAATAAAACAAGAAGGGTCATACAATTTAAATATATAGACAATCTGTTTTTTTTTTTTTGGTTCTTCCTCTCCCACTGCATTGATGCAATGACTACGTGATATCCAAACCCTAGACTTTTTTCCTCGTAAGTTTGAGAAGAATAAATCTAAGTAATTCTAAAAAATAGTCTTTAGAAATATAATGAATACAATATAAGTTACTAGTAGTACTAATGCATGACTGAACAAGGGAAGAAAAACTAAGAGTGGAGGTATATAGAACAATGGCTAAGAAGCTTGTATTGGCTATTTGTAAAGCTCCATAAAAAAGCGAAAGCCGAGGAAGTTTAAATGACGGTAATCAAAACCAGGTTGCATAATGAATGATATTGACGTCAAATCATTCTGAGTGATAATTTGCATTCATTTTCTATTTTTCATATCATAGATGAGCCTTTCGCCATATCAATATTGTTTTTTCTCTCGATACAGATGGAGGCAGAAATGGAAATTCAGTATCTTAAAGATCGTTGTAAACAGTTAGAATCTGCACGTAATATTCCTGTGTCACATGTCGAGAAGATATTTATGAAGTCATCTACTGAGCTGCATTTAGACCCCAAAGATTCATTATTTTTAATAGGAGGCTTTAATGGAGAATCGTGGTTCAAAACTATGGATATGTATTCTACTTCCCAGAAAGCAATCAAATCTCTCAAGCCTATGAGCTCAGTTCGATCATATTCTTCAGCCGTGCAACTGAATGGTGAGATTTATGTTTTTGGCGGTGGAAATGGGCATGTTTGGTATGACACAGGTATGAAATTATGCTTCTGTTTTGAAATTGTTATTTTTTAACTTAGGTGAAGTTTTTTCTAACCGTTTTACCCTCTATCTGTGTAGTTGAATCGTACAATCCAATTGATGACAATTGGACCTTGTGGCCTTCTTTGAGCCAGAAGAAAGGAAGCTTGTCTGGAGCTGCTCTGCATGGCAAAATATATGCCGTTGGTGGTGGCAATGGTATTGAATGCTTTTCAGATGTTGAGATGTTTGATTTCGAGATTGGACAGTGGATCCTTACGCGTTCGATGCTTGACACGGTAAAATGAGACTATAAAATTGTAAATTTTGCAGGAATTGGTTGCGATTTGAGAGATGAAGTTATGAATAGCTGCAAAACGACATGGGGGCTTATGTGTTTTACCTTGGTTTTTGAAGCTTAGCTTTCTCAACATGCCAACTACAAATTAATATTTTATAAGAAGTCACTTTCTATTTACTTTTCTCAGTTTTTGTTATTTTTATTTCTATTTTATACAAGAGATGATGTAGGTAAAAAGAGCTTATAGGAAGGTTATAAGCTCTCACGTGATAAGTGTTTATTGAATAAGCACTTAACTAAGTTGTTTATCAAATGTGCCAACAGTATATATGCCTGCATCGAGTAATATAGTCGACCTTATGAAATAAATAATTAAATGATCATTTGGATTTTTTTTCTGAAAAGCATACAATTTTTCTTGAAATTGTTGGTTGAATGCTCTTTCATATTTCCAGAGATTTGCTCCGGCGGCAGTGGAATTCAACGGTGCGCTTTATGCAACTGGTGGATATGATGGAAATGATTACTTGAAGTAAGATTTATAACTTGATTTTCTTCGATTGATTCATATTAATAGCTAAAATTCATATCATGCAAATCTGATCGATCTAGACTAAAATTGTTTTTAGATATATATATCGGATATTATACTTATATCTGTATTAATGTGACTCACACTTCCACATAACTGCAGCTCTGCTGAAAGGTTGGATCCGAGGGAACATTCTTGGACTAAAATTCCAAACATGAATATAAAGCGGGGCTGTCACTCATTAGTTGTTCTAAATGAAAAATTGTGAGTTCAATTGTTTTTCCTCTCCCTCCTTTAATTTTGGTTTTATTGATGCTATAGCTTTTAAACATGCATAAATGTCCTGTGAGTGTTTCTGTAAATTATGCGTAGAACTTAACATTGCTGGACCAGATATTGAAGCGTTCGGAACCATGACCGAACATAATAGATTTTATTTTTGTTCTCTTTAAGTTTCACCAAATGCCTCGCTTTCTAACACTTATGTTCCGGCCTGTTTATAAAATATGCCAAACATAGAACAAAATCTATATGTTTCATCATGTTCCTTCTAGCACGTCTATCACGTGCTACAATATGTGCCTCTGATTTTTTAAAGTATGAGAGAAAAATCTGATGTTATATCACATAGGGGCCTTTTCTGCATAAAAAGTTGCCGAAAATAAAGATGGTGATTTGTTATGTAGAACCATTTGGTAAACACAACATATCTGAAAATCATTTGGGACAAAACATGTAGTGATTTAATATGGTAAAATTGTGTATAGATAAAGCACTGCTATTGTAGCCAAAGACTGTGTTTGTTTGACTGAGTCATGTTTCACCTAAACTTCTTGATTCACTTCATAGGTATGCTCTAGGTGGCTTTGATGGAATCGAAATGGTTTCGAGTGTTGATGTGTTTGATCCTCGTCTCGGCGCGTGGATTATGGGGGAACCAATGAATCATGCAAGAGGGTATTGTGCTGCTGCAGTTGTCAAGGAATCCATTTATGTGTTTGGAGGAGTTAAAGTTGGTGAAACCATTGTAGATACAGTAAGTACATCTATTTAATAAACATATTATAGGTTGAAAAATATATATTTATATTATAGAATCATATTTTTCATTATTTGTATATTTATATTTATTACAGGTTGAAAAATATAAGGAAGGTGAGGGATGGCATGAAATTTTGACTTCAGAAGCTGTCAAAAGATGTTTCTTATCGGCTATTGCTTGCGAGTGACATTTGGTTACAACAACAATCGAGCCTTAGCCGGGAATGTGATGGAGTTCTTATGCATTATTATTAACAACTCATTCTTATGTTGCAATAGACAAATAGAGGTTCCATTTGAGTGAGTTTTTGGCTTCAAGTTTTTCACTTGTTGGGAGTTCTAAGATCCTTATAGGTAGTTTCATATGGAATAAAGAAGATATAAATATCATTAAGTTATCAATAATTCTATGTACTTTAGGCAAATTGTTACATTATTTGAGTAAATAAATGTATTTTGACAATGAATTTATTTATCATACATATAATTTTAATAAGAATTTTATATATGGAACAAAAGCAAAACTCCCAAAAGAGTTTTATTAATCATGTCAAAATGTTATGTACTAGTAAATTCTGATTAATCAATTAATTTAAATATTTACTCTATTTGTTGAAATAACTTATAAAATTTTGAAAAGTCAACACAAAATAAGAGTAGTGCAATATACAATTTATTCATTAATACAAATAAATATTAAACCATTTTTCATATTTTTACAACTAATAAATATATTTTCTCCATTAAAACATTATATATATATATTAGATATATTTCACCAAACACCACATATTTTTACTTATTCTCCTACATAGATGAATACTCATTGATCAAATATTATTTTTCCTCAAGCACTAAATCATAGATACACTATACAATTTTTAAATTTGTTATTTTTACTTTAATTTGGAATAAAAGTTAGAATTTTTTTATCAAGATATTTGGGTGGATGAAATAATAATTTATAATTAAGAATTGTGTCTTAACCAAACAAAAAGCATGTCATATGATTGTGCCACTTTTTTATTTTTTATTTTTTATTTTAATTCCTATTACCAATTCTAACATGAAGAAATTATGGAAAAACTACTAAGATTGAAGAAAGACTACTAACCACAAATGTCACTCTATAAAAAAATAGAAGAAAGAAATAAAAGGAATAGAGGTTAACCAAGATTGCATTATTCATTCCAAAAGTAACATAGAGATACATATACTCTAAAAGTAAGTGGATCACCTCCCATAAATAAAAGTTATATAAAAAAGAGGAATGAAGGTTAGGTGAGAATAAAGATGGCAACGGGGCCGGACGGACACGGGTAATGCATACTTATGTCCATATCCGCATTATTTGCGGGTACCCATGTGGGTAGCGGGTATCCATTGATATTCAACTCAATTTTAATTATATTTTTATATATTTTACAATAATTAATATATAAAAATAATTATTACTTAAATAATATGATAATTTTATGATTATAGTCTCATCACTACATTTTATTATGAAGTAATAATAAAATATGTATATATGTTTCCACTCATTAACTATTTTTAGGGTCACTAATATTTAGATGGATAATAGTTTAGGTATTTTTGTCATCTAGTCAGAAATATAAGGTGGGTGTTTTGTACTAAGAGGGCATTTTGGGAAGAGAGAAAAAATAAGATAGTGATAGTGAGAGAGATTGGGTTTTATTATTGTGAGTTGATTTTATTGAATTGAATTGAATACAACACAGAAAGAGAGAAGAAAAAGAAGAAATTGAAAAATGCCGTGCCTGAACCTCTCCACTAACGTCAACCTCGACGGCGTCGACACCTCTTCTATTCTCTCCGAAGCCACTTCCTCCGTCGCTTCCCTTATCGGAAAACCCAAAGCTGTACCTTTCTCTTTCTCCCTTTTATCTTCTTCTTTTCTACTTCTACCTTTCATATTTTTTTTATTCAATAATTGTTTCTTTTATTGTTCTTAACTGATAAAATTACAACCATTTTGGTATGTTTCTTTAGCCTCAAAAAATCATTATCGTAAAATCTGATAGTGGGGACCATTTATCTTGCTTTTGCGGGACTAAGACTGCGTACATCTGTCCTCCCCAGACCCCACCAGGTGGAAGTCTCGCCGCCTTTTTATCGGATTATAGTAAAAGCTTAAGATTGTGGTTTTGTTGTTGATTTGCAGTATGTGATGATTGTACTGAAAGGATCAGTACCCATATCTTTTGGTGGGAATGAGCAGCCTGCAGCTTATGGTGAATTGGTATCCATTGGTGGCCTTAACCCCGATGTCAACAAGAAACTTAGCGCCGCGATTGCTTCCATTCTCGAAACCAAGTTATCTGTGCCCAAATCACGGTTCTTCCTGAAATTTTATGATACTAAAGTGAGTATTTTGAGTTCAGAGTTTTCTCAAAATAAGGGTCATTGCATTGCACTCTTTTCTTATTGCATTTTTCCTTTTTGTTTAGGCCCATCAGAGTCAAGAATATGCACAATGTTTGCATGCTTTACACCAGCACTAGATCATGTAAATAAATCCTTACATTGTTCAAAACTTTAAGTAGCTGCCATAAACTCTACTTAATAATCAACTTGTTTCATGATGCTAACTATCAACTTTTTTAGTTTTAATTACTCTGTCGGTCATTCAGCTTTTGGGGAAATTCAAATAGGTCCCTAAACTCCACAAGTTTATAATCGGGTCTCTCGACTTGTAAAAATTTGTAATCGAGTCCCACATACATAGCTTATATTCCTTATGGTTCCCAAAAGTATAGGAACCTACTTTGACTTTTCCTGTGGAGTTCTTTGTCCCACAAGTGCAAGAGCGGATAGATAACTTAACGAAACCCTTTAAGTCTGTGTTCATGGAACTCAACTATATATTTTTTACAGTTTCAGACCCAATTACAAACTTTTAAAGTTCAGGGACTTGCAGAGTTATCAATTTGTTTTTATGTTTTGATATATAGTCACAGTTCATTGCTGATAAATGATACTGAATGCTTAATTCGTGGTGATGCTCTGTTTCTTCTTCAGGGTTCTGACTTTGGATGGAACGGGTCTACATTCTGAATTCCATATTGATTTGGACTCGGTCCTTGAATGTTGGATGATGTAGTTATTTTGTTTCAACTCTGTGTTTTTATTTGATGCCATTTCAATAGTACTCTCAATTTGTGAGGACATCATGTCATATCAGAATTTGCTTAAGCCCCAAATACAAATAGGGAATGGTATGGGTTTGTATTGCTATTTTTCGAAAAACATTATCTTGTAATGCTTGACATGATCATTTGTATTGATGGTCAATTATGCATGGTTAAACTTGAGACCTTGATGATACTTGAAAGTTGAAAAATCCTTCTGTTGTTAGATTATGATGATATGATACTGTCATAGTTCTCTGGTAGTTGATGGTTAGCTTTTATTCTCTATTTTGAAAGGTGAGAGGTTGAGCCATTGCTTTATTAGTGTGAAATTGAGTTGAAAGAGTCTTAGCAATGGGATGTGAAGTATGAAAGAGTAAAAGGGTTGCTCATTGCATGAGGCTCCCACTTAGTGGGGTCTGAGGAGGGTAAACGTATACAATCTTACCCCCACAAGCGAAGAGATTGTGTCTATGATTTGAACCCATGAGTCGGAAGTGTGAAAATTTGACCGATGTGGATGTCCTGATGACTAGAAACTACTACTTAAGTCACCTTTGGCTGGTTATTTCGTGTCATGTTTGTTAATGCCATAGGAAGATGCTACATAAACTATCAAACACCTATAGGTTAGCCATTTCTACCAAATAATAGAAGGATAAGCATATTAGAATTGCATGCATAGTATATGACATATAGATTGAGTTATTAATTTGTTTTTATGTTTGATAAATAGCCAAAATAATATTCATATACTATTAATATATTATTCAACATTTATTTATATTACTTATATTTAATTTATATATGAATGATAAATGTTGAAGTAACATTATAAAAAACTTTTCTCATCTTATGTCAATGGTCCATAAAAGTTGTGTGGTAGTAGTTGGTGAGAAGGAGAGAGTGTGTGATATCAAAGCCTTGATGATGTAGACATCTCTTCCATACTTACTTTATGACTTATGTCATTATTTATTTTTTTTGGTACTACCAAGGGTATTCATTCACTATTTAGGTAAGTAACTAATCTCTTTCGATTACGTATCTATTTCTTTCAACAAGTGTTATTTTTATAAATCAAATCATTGACCTTTTGATCACTATGAAAATGTAGCGATATTTTACATTATTAGATCAATGTCTTGTTGGTGCGGCTTTTATGATATACTGACATTATTTTCACGTTTTTTCTAAGGGCATTAAAAATTGCCATCTTTCTTTTTCCTAAGATGAATATGCATCTTATGAAGAGTCAAACTTCAATTTCATCAACACATCAATTTACTATGTATAGGAATCATCCTCAATTAATGTCTTAAAACATTCTCCATTTTATTTAGAAATTTGAATTCCTATTTCCATCTTAAATGTGTTTTTTTGGTCACCCCAACTAGGATTAAGGATGGAAATATAAATATATGATGGAGGAGTATGAGAAATGTTGTTCGCTATTCTGTATCCACCACTACATAATATATTTTCAAGTTTACTTATATTTGCAAATAAAGAAGAGAGTTTCACTTACTCCAATAGTAATTTTTTAAACTTACTTCACGTCTTAACCATTAATTCTAGGAAAATTTAATGGTTTAGATATACTCAATAATTCAAACAACTGGATTTGCCTAGAATTGATGGCTAAGATAAATATATAATATTTTACTTATCAATATATAATTAATTACACAACAAGTTAATAATTACTACAAGAGTGTATATATATATATATATATATAAAACTTCATACAATCAATATATACATTTTAATCTCATTAATATATTACAAGATAAACTATGTTATCAATATGAGAGTGATATATAACTAATAAATCAATCATTAATGAAAAGTATTTTTTGTAACACATATCTTAAGAATTTATAAGTCAAATTATAAGCAAAGATTATATTATGGTTAAATAAAAAAAATTAAGCAACAATGAATGTAATGTAGCCGTTTTAATAAGTAAGACCAAATCAGCCCTCACAAGCCAACAATATATGTAAGCAAATACATACTAAATAAATACATACTAACCGTTATAACCAATGGAAAAAAGAATAGTAGTAAAATCAAAGTAGCCGTTGAAAGCATTGACCCAATATTTATCTATCTATGTTCACATTAATAACCCTACCAATCTACCTCAGACATGCTTTCACCAAAATCCTTAGTACTTTTTTTCCTTAACTCATTGTTTCTTCTTATTAAGACCTGAGAAATTGGAACTATATATTATACACACATAGAGTTGAAAGGAAACTATAGATTATACACATAACACACTTCACATATTCATGGACAACAATAATTGGTGGCATGTTAAGGATTTTTGCACATACCCTTTGCATATTTTAGACTCTTGTTCAAATACACTTACTCAATGTTGCAATGTAGCTGAATCTAGAAGGAAAAAATGCAGTTTTGTGTACTTTGCATCATTGTTCATGTTTTTGCAAGTTGTGGTTTCTTCTTGTACTTTTGTAACAGGACACCAGTTGTTTGATGGAGTGGTTGTGACAAAATCAGATTATGAAGCATTAAGGGCACTGAAGCATGATCTTATTGACTTCAAAGGGGTTCTTAGAAGCTGGAATGAAAGTGGTGTTGGTGCATGTTCAGGTTCATGGGTTGGTATCAAATGTGTTAATGGAAAGGTTATAGCAATTCAACTTCCTTTTAAAGGTTTAGGTGGAAAAATCTCTGACAAAATTGGTCAACTTCAATCTTTAAGAAAGATTAGTTTTCATGATAATCTTCTAACTGGTCCTATCCCTTATTCTCTTGGTTTTCTTCCTAATCTTAGAGGTGTTTATCTCTTCAATAACATGCTTTCAGGTTCTATTCCTCCTTCTATTGGTAATTGCATAATGCTTCAATCTCTTGATGTTAGCAATAACTTACTTATTGGTAAAATCCCTCCAAATTTATCAAACTCTAGTAGGATTTATAGGATCAATTTGAGCTTCAATTCACTTCATGGATCTATTCCTAGTAGTCTCACTATGTCTCATTCTCTTACTATTCTTGCATTACAATATAACAATCTTTCTGGTTCTATACCAAATCATTGGGGTGGAATGGGAAAAAACAAAGGTTTTGATTCCAAACTTCAGGTTTTGACACTTGATCATAATCTCATTTCTGGTACTATTCCAGTTTCTTTAAGCAAGTTGAGTTTTGTTGAGAACATTTCTTTAAGTCATAACCAGATTGTAGGGTCTATTCCAAGTGAACTACATGCACTTTCAAGGCTTAGATTTCTTGATCTATCAAACAATGGCATAAATGGTAGCATTCCTAAAACCTTCTCCAACTTAACTTCTCTTGTTTCATTGAACTTAGAGGGAAACAAACTTGAAAATCATATACCAGATAGTTTGGACATGTTGCATAACCTTTCTGTGCTTAACCTCAAGAACAATAAGCTTGATGGTAAAATCCCATCAACAATAGGGAACATCATAGGCATCATCAAAATTGATCTCTCCAAAAACAAGTTATTTGGAGAAATTCCTGATTCTTTTGCCAAACTTGCAAACTTGAGTTTTTTCAATGTCTCTTACAATAATCTTTCTGGTCCTGTCCCTTCTCTCCTTACCAAAAGATTCCATTCAAGTTCCTTCAAAGGGAATCTTCATCTATGTGGATTTATTGCATCAAAACTATGCCCTTCACCCTCACCTCAGATTCTTCCATCTCCAACACAAAAGCCTTCTACAAAGCCAAATCATCATAAATTAGGCACCATGAGCATACTCCTAATAGCAGCAGGCATTATCATCATAATACTCTTAGTAACATGCTTCTTCTTATTGTGTTGTTTGGTTAAGAAAAGGGGTGATTCAAAAGGAAAGAATGGTAAGGCAAAAGCAGCAGCATCTGCTAAAAGTATCGAAAAAGGCGGCGGCAGAGCCGGTGGTGGTGGAATAGAATCATCAGAAGGTGAAGCTGGTGGGAAACTAGTTCACTTTGATGGACCATTTGTGTTTACAGCTGATGATCTTCTATGTGCAACTGCTGAGATAATGGGAAAAAGTCCATATGGAACAGCATATAAAGCAACATTGGAAGATGGAAACCAAGTTGTTGTGAAAAGGTTAAGGGAGAAAAGTACTAAAGGGCATAAAGAGTTTGAAACTGAGGCTGCTTCACTTGGAAAAATCAGACACCAAAATCTGTTGGCACTTAGAGCTTACTATTTAGGACCAAAAGGAGAGAAGCTGCTTGTCTTTGATTACATGACCAAAGGAAGCTTAGCATCATTCCTTCATGGTAAGTGGTAATCATTACAAGCTTTTATTACTTACCATTTTGAATACTTCACAACTTGGTCAACTTAGTATATGTTTCCTACGTGGTAAATTGATTAGAAGCTTCTATCATTTAAGTGATATGTGAAACTACTTCACGTGTCGGTGTCGGACACATATCCGACACGGATACGTATCCATGACGTTTTGAACAAAAACTAGGATAAATATGATACGTATGTGAAACGTTTTCAACAAACGTACCTGAAACGTTTTCAACAAAAAACTAGGATAGATATGATACGTTTTAATCAAAACATCTCAATAATCATGGAAAATACCAACTTATTTAGAGGCAAACACTAATGGAGGACAATGATCTTGTAATTTCCATTATACTTTCTACTTTGGGTATTTTGATTTACACTTGTAATTTTATCATATTTTATATATTTTTTACTATTTTATACACGTATAACTGAACGTATTTCGTATCCTATATTTTAGGGAGAAAAAACGTATCAGCATATCGGATATGTATCGTATCCGACACACGTATCTGTATTGGTGCTAAGAGCTTAAGTTATTACCATTGCTTCAGACTCTGATATATATATATACAGGTAAGGGGCCTGAAAGTGTTATTGAGTGGAGAACAAGGATGAAGATAGTAATTGGAATAACACATGGTTTGTACCATCTCCATAAGGAAGAGGATATAGTACATGGAAATCTTACATCTAGCAATATACTATTAGATGAGCAAACAAATCCTCACATTACAGATTTTGGACTTTCAAGGCTAATGACAAATTCTGCTACCACAAACATCATTGCTAGTGCAGGAAGTGTTGGATATAATCCACCTGAACTTTCAAAGACTAAGAAGCCAAATCAAAAGACTGATATTTATAGCCTTGGTGTTATCATTTTGGAGCTCCTAACTGGTAAACCACCAGGTAACTAGCAACTTTAACTTCTCTTAATACTATATATGTCATAGATATATAAATTGTCACCACAATGCAATAGTAATATATGCTACATCATATTTTGGAAAATAAGTCTCACATCGTTTACCTCATTGTCTCGGGGATGGTTTAAATACATGTTGGACTACTATTCTCATTGCCAATTGGTTTTGAGATGAAACCTTGAGATGATATCAGAGCCATAACCCAACTTCTTTCCGATTGTCATGAGCTAAAAGATACCCTTTAGTTATGGGCTACTGTTGGTTTGAACCTACGACTCATAGTCAATATATATTTATGTGTGTTTACTATAATATATTTTGTTGGGTCCCTTACTATATTATAGGTGAGAGAAGTAATGGTATGGAATTGGTTGAATGGGTGGCATCAATAGTAAAGGAAGAGTGGAAAAATGAAGTATTTGATTTGGAACTAATGAAGGATGAAGCAGCTATAAGTGATAAACTACTTAATACATTGAAATTAGCTCTTAATTGTGTGGATCCTTCTCCATCATCAAGACCAGATATTCATCAACTTCTTCACCAATTGGACCAAATCAACACTTGATGAGTTATTATTCTTTCACAATGTTGTTGATTAAACAGAGTGAAAGTGGTTTTTGCAAAGAAATTGTTTAGCCATATAACATATAGAAAGGGTTCCAATTGTTTATTGAAAGCATGTGCAAGTTACTGCAGATTCCTCAATGGAATTTATTATTCAAAGTTTGACTTACTTTAGAGAAATTAAATATTACAATGTATTTAAACTTAATGACTCATATGATCACCAAATCAAGATTTGATTTTGGTCCTTATTCAATAAACTATTTTAAAATATGTAAAAAAGAAGTTTTAAGGTGTTATATATTTTCATAAACTTATTAGTATAAATTGATACCTAATAAACTCTTCCAAAGAATACCCTGATATGTAAATCATAGTGAGAGGTGGGGCTGGTCTTTCTTTATCACACTATTATATTATATGCTTTAATATTACCCTCTCATCCACTCAAAAGTACTAGAGTAGTTTTTCCCATGTTCCAGATCTAACAGTTGGAATTCCTTTGGTACCAACTATATCACTTGGCTACAAAGTAAAGCTTTTCTTATTTATTTAGTCTCTGAAAACCAATAGTATTAATCATGGTTATAGTTCGTGTGGTTTTGTTAGCTTCTAAGTTTGGTTTGCATGATTAACAAGTAGATGAAATTATGTTCCATTCAAACAATATATAATTATTGGAACGAATTTGAGGTACAAACAAGTTTGTTAGAGAGTGGTGTTTGGTTGAATAAAGAATTTGCAACACTAAATATGACAAGTTTCTACTTCCAAATGTCATGCCAATAACCAACAACAATAATTGGGTAATAACTATAACTTAAAAAAATAAGAATACTTGACTTTTTGTTTTACTTTATTAACAAGTCTAACCAAAAGCACTACCACCGCATGTGACAAAGTACACTTGAGTATAATCATTATCAACATTACATCAAAATTAGTAACTCATCTATTTACCATTTATTTGTATTACTTTTATTTAAGAGTTAATGATAATTGAATATAAATCAGGAATGATATGATAAAATAAAAATATCTTATAATGCTAATATATATATATATTTTAATGTAACCAAAGTGGGAAATATTCTTTCTTCCACTCCTCTCCCACATTCCTTCTCTTTCACTCTTTCACTCTTTCACTTACCATTCAACTCATTAGTTAGTAATAGGTGAGCTTCACCCATTCATAAGATTATTTTTTTAGAAACTATGACCTCACGAGTTCAAATTCGATAAATAATCTCTCTACTTATAAGATAAGACTATATACATTCATCATTTTCCTTCCTTATTATAAATATCAACCATTTCCAATGCAATTCATGTTCTTCTCTCTGTTTCTTTAATCAAAATCACTTTTTCCCTCTTCCTAAACGGTGTCGTTTCTCCCACATAAAAAACTGTTTGATATTTTGTGATGTGATAAATACAACAACCTTCAACTACCATTTTCAAAACCACTCTCTTCTCCAAACCCTGCATTCTATCATTATAACTTAAACCCAAAATCACTTTTTCTTCTTCATAAAACGGTGCCGTTTTACTCATTATAAATGACCGTTTTACTCTTCTTCCTTCTTCTCCTTTTCCTCCTTTTCCAAAACGGTGTCGTTTCTCTTTCCTCTGATGGTCTCGCACTTCTTACTCTAAAATCCGCCGTCGATATAAGAAGCGCCGCCGCATTCTCCGACTGGAACGACGGCGACAGTGTCCCTTGCACTTGGTCCGGCATCACCTGCGCTAATATTTCCGGCGAAGTTGACCCCCGAGTCGTCGGTATTTCACTTCCCGGCAAGGGTCTCCGCGGCTACCTCCCGTCGGAACTCGGAAACCTCCGCTATCTTCGCCGCATAAACCTTCACACCAACGCCTTCCATGGCCAAATCCCCTCCCCTCTCTTCAACGCCATCGCGCTCCACAGTGTTTTCCTTCACGGCAACAATCTCTCCGGCGAGCTTCCTCCCTCCGTCTTCAACCTCCGCCGCCTCCAAAACCTCGACCTCTCCGACAACTCCATCTCCGGCGACATACCCGAAACCCTAAAAAACTGCTCCCAATTGCAGCACCTAATCCTCGCCCGGAACAAATTCTCCGGCGAAATCCCGGCGACTCCATGGCCGGAGATGAAGAACCTTGTCCAACTCGACCTCTCCTCAAACCTTCTTAACAGTTCAATCCCTGACCAAATCGGAGAGATTAAATCCCTCGCCGGAACTCTAAACCTTTCGTTCAACCACCTCACCGGAAAAATACCAAAATCCCTCGGAAACTTACCTGTAACCGTAAGCTTCGATCTCCGAAACAATAATTTCAGCGGCGAAATCCCTCAAACGGGGTCGTTTTCGAACCAAGGACCCACAGCATTTCTCAATAACCCTAATCTCTGCGGTTTCCCGCTTCAAAAACAATGCACCGGTTCAGCACCTAGCCAGACCGGTTCAAATCCCGGTTCAACTCGTGAACCGGTCGAAAAGCGAAAAGGGCTGAATCCCGGTTTAATTATTTTAATCTCAGTAGGTGATGCTACTGGAGTAGCATTAATTGGGTTAGTAATTGTTTATATTTATTGGAAAAAGAAAGATAATTCAAATGGGTGTAGATGTAGTTGCACTGGCAAAACCAAATTAGGCAATAGTGGGAACAATAAGAATGAAAAATTATTGAGTATTTTTTGTTGTAGTTCTTGTTCTTCATTGCCATGTATGAATGATAATGAGATGAAGAGTGATGAATCTGAAATGGAGGAATGTGAGAAAGGTGAAGGTAGTGGAAGAGGGGAAGGAGATTTGGTAGCAATTGATAAAGGTTTTAATTTTGAGCTAGATGAGCTTTTGAGAGCAAGTGCTTATGTTTTAGGGAAAAGTGGATTAGGGATTGTGTATAAAGTTGTTTTGGGGAATGGGGTTCCTGTGGCTGTAAGAAGATTAGGTGAGGGTGGAGAACAAAGGTATAAGGAATTTTCTGCTGAGGTTCAAGCTATTGGGAAAATCAAGCACCCTAATATTGTGAAGTTGAGAGCTTATTATTGGGCTTTTGATGAGAAGCTTTTGATAAGTGATTTTATCTCCAATGGCAATTTGGCCACTGCACTTAGAGGTTAGTTCTTTCTTTTCTATCATAATAATTGGTTTCCATGCCTATACTTATGATTTTAAATTCTCTATTGTGGTTTTGATTGTATTGTGTTTAATATACAACAACAACCAAGCCTTTATCTCATTAGGTGGTGTTGGCTTTTTGGTGTGCTTATGTGTGTTTGATGCTATATATAATTGGTCCTAAGCCTGGATAAAAGGTGAAAGTTCTATTAGGCAGTCGACAGCCAACGTAAAACTTTATCGAATCTCTATGATATGGATGGTTTATTGTAATGGTGAAAAAATACAATTAATATATGCTTCAACTCAGCAATACCATAGAAAACTATAATATTGTTGTTCATAATTTAAAATGTTAGTTCCTTTGATAAGTGTGGTTTGACCTCCATTTTGATTGTTAACACTTACAATGCATAGTTGCAGGGATTTGAGGGAAGAGAGTATATGCAGTGATGAGTGATAATGACAGTTGATAAGAGTAGCAATAGAATAATAATGATAGCTGATAATATATGTGGATGAAATTTGAACCTGTGTTTTAACCTCACAATTATAGGTAACAGACATTTTATGCATACAAAAACTTCAATGTACTATAGTTTTATAGTGTTGTAGTGCCTCCTCCGTTTTGATATAAGTGTCTTTTTTATTATAAATAATTTTTTTTATTTATTGTCATTTTCAAAGTTTAAGATAATATTAATTATACTATTATACTAGCATGTTGCATTTAGTAACTTCGGACTTTCTTATTAGTGTAAAAATTTCTGTGAAATAACTTACCCCACAAACGAATAGACTGTTTCCAGGATTTGAACTTGTACCGCATGTTACTAATCAATAATCTTACAGTTGCGCCAAGTTATGTGTCAATTGTAATAAATATAATTTCGTTAAAAAAATTAATAGTAAAATATGTAAGATAGAAATAGGTAGTTGCATGGACATAAATGAAAGAAATTGGCTATGGAGTTTTGTCTATTCCAATGTAGACTTTTGAGACAATGGGACCAAAATGGTTGGTTTGAGTGTATAATATTAAATTTGTATTTCTTTTGGAAAGAATATAGAAATGATATTTATTTATTGTGTAGGTGAGCACTTTAGTAGTTTAGTAAGATTAGATTAAGATTAGTTAGATGATATATATTTATTTATTGAGAAGGGGCATTGGATCCAAGAAAATGTTGGGTGAGACAATAGTACTAGTGTAAATGAGCTGCCCTATAGGGACATCTGACAAGAAAGTAAGACATTCAGCATGTGTCTGGGAAATGAAATGTAAATGGTACTCATTTTGGGACCATGAACTTCATTTCACTCTCATCACATGGGGTCACTAAATAAACCAACACTTTAGCCAGAAAATGTTGCGGTTCCACATTTCTAACCCATTTCTCTAGTTCAGTGTTTGACCTTTTTTTAATTTATTTTTCATATCCTTTCTTTTCTGAATATGTTCTGTTGGAACTAGCAATCTTTAACTCACTGTCTTTATTATTGGGTTAAATTTATTTGGGATCCATTAAATCAAACACACACACTCTATTTTAGTGACTCTCACAAAAATCCATTCAATAATAAAAAATGTATCAAAATTTTAGTGCTAGGATTGCTTTGTCAGGTTATCAGACCAATAATGTTATTTTAACAACCAAATCGTGTGCTTGTGTCTTTACTTCATTAAACGAAAACAAGTTAAAGTCCTTTAAAATTTATGTGTACTAATTTGATCCCTAAAACTTCGGAAAATTCAAAATGGTCCCCAACAATATCAAATGTTCATCAAACTAATCATTTTTAGCATTTTTTATGACCCCTATAGAGAGTATTTCTACTTATATTCATGATCTTTGAGTAATAGTTTGAATAATTTTTTTTTTAGGGATCAAATTGGTAGACATGGAAATGTTTAAAGACCAAAGTGGGTATTCACCCAAAAAAACTAATCTTCCTAGCTTTTGGTTTTTTCTGGCATAGTTGAACTTGTAGTGAACAAGGATTACATGTCCCAAAAAATTATTGTCTCTATGCCCAAGCCAATCATATTCTACAAAGTAATAAAAACAAGCTATTTTCTTTTCCTATGATTTTTTTCTTAATTAGTTGACATTTTTTTATTGGATTGAGACATAATGGAATATCAAATATTAGGACAGGTGATTTCTATTCCATTGTAGTCACCTAGTGAACAATTTTGCTTTTGTTGTTGGGTTATATATACTCAGGGGTGAAACTTTCTTGCTTTTGAACTCGTGTATAACACCTTCAAGATCTATATGATTCAACCCGGGCACAACTAGAACTATTTTCTTACTCTCCTTTGCTTTCACTATACTTAAGTCTCACCTTTTTTTTCTTCCTCTAAAGCTACACTCATTTTGTGCTTTTCTGGTGAAGGGAATATGACCTAATAGGACTTAAGAGAAGGGAATAGGACTCTAGATGGCCCTAATAGGGTCTCTGGGGGAAAGGGATAGATGGGTTTTATTTTGGAATGGAGACTATTAATGGGAATCAAATCCTACATATCTTACTGCATTTGCTCAACTCTTGTGTTAAAAATAATATCATGATAGAAATTTAAATTTAATGTATATCCTCAGTATAAAACATTTTGAGAGGAAGTTAAATATCACAATTATGGAAATAGCATCTATCACAAGTGTAATGTATTTTCAATACATCATTACTTATTTGCTTTTTATACTAAATTTATAGTCTTCCCAACACAAATTTTCAGCAACAAAGATTTCATATTTGATAGAATTCTATTTATTTATGCAGGGAGAAATGGTCAACCATCTCCAAACCTTTCATGGTCAACAAGGCTAAGAATCATGAAAGGAACAGCTAGGGGCTTGGCCTATCTCCATGAATGCAGTCCAAGAAAATTTGTCCATGGTGACATCAAACCCTCCAATATCCTCCTTGACACAGATTTCCAACCCCACATTTCCGATTTCGGGCTTAACCGGCTAATCTGCATCACAGGCAACAACCCATCCTCTGGTGGCTTAATGGGTGGAGCACTTCCTTACTTCAAGTCATCACAAACAGAACAAACCAACAATTATAAAGCCCCAGAGGCCAGAGTCACAGGGTGCAGCAAACCTACACAGAAATGGGATGTGTATTCATTCGGAGTTGTGTTACTTGAATTGCTTACTGGGAAGTCCCCAGATTCATCTCCAGCTGCAACAACATCAACTTCTTCTGAAGTCCATGTCCCTGACTTGGTAAGGTGGGTAAGGAAAGGGTTTGAACAAGAAAGTCCATTGTCTGAAATGGTTGACCCTTCACTTCTACAAGAAGTGCATGCCAAGAAAGAAGTTCTAGCTGTGTTTCATGTAGCTCTATCATGCACTGAAAGTGACCCTGAGGCCAGGCCTAGAATGAAGACTGTCTCTGAAAATCTTGAAAAAATATGAAAATGGTGTATTCTACCAGCTAAGGACAAAACTATGGTATTGTCTTCTAAGCATTTCTGGTGTTATTTTTCATATATATATGCATATTAGAGCACAACACTGCAAGCATTCAAGAAATAGCATCTATGACAAGTGTAATGAATTTTTGTGGTAGCAATCAGAAGATTTTCATGTGGGTCATCAAGATGGTGTTTCAAATCCACTTTGGCATCTTGGATTGTTTTTTAGTTAAGCTAAGTTTGAAGAAGCTGTTAATTCCTTTTTTGGTGATTGTTCAAAGAAGCTGCTGATATATAATTTAAAAATATATATATATTGATCTCACTCCCTCCATAATCTTCATCTGATTACAGTAATTCCACAACATTTATGCCAAAAGTTAAAGTTAAATGATATAAAAATCCAGATGTTAGTTTCTCATTTCTATCATTCAAATGTAATTATCTTAATTTTTAATGGCAGAATAATTGAAAAATTTATGCCAAAAGTTAAAGTTAAATGATATAAAAATCAAACTAAGTTTTAAAAATATTGTTTTAAGAATTTCAAAAATAAAGACTTGGCTTTGAAAGATGATGTATTAAATATATTGGAAAGAGAATGTTAATATAATAACACTTGATACGATTTTAATAAAGGCTTTATTGAAATAATGATTTTTGAGAAGGTTAATTTTTTTAAAAGTGACTAAGGTTCCAATTTAAAACTAAAAATAAAAGAAATGGTAACTTGTTAACGGAGGTATGGATTGTTTATAATTTATTTTCTATGTTAAGAATAATTAATTCTTCCTCCCCATAATTAAATCGAGTGAAATAGTCACACCTTAAAATGATTCGCTCTTTAATATTAGGGTCTCCATAAAAAAAATTAATGTTAACATCATATGAGTAGTTGTTGTATTTGTATTGTTCCTTTGATAAGTGTGATAATGATTAAAAAATTAACTTTTTTATTAATTTTAAAATTGTTTATCTAGTCAAAGGTTTATTATGGAAAATATAATAATAGTAGTAAGAAAGTAAAAATCAAGCCCAAAAATTAATTCTAATTTTAATTTCTTTTTAAAGACAAGTTTAATGTATGGAAAATTCAAAATTAGTTTCCTTCCAGAAAAAACAAAATGTATTACATTTAAACTCGAACTCAAAATTATAGTGAATGTAAACTTTTTTTGGAATACAAAAACATTACACATTTATGAACATGAATAAAACATTCTATTTCTGAAAATCAATTAACAATAATAACTAAGTCTTAATTATACTAGGTGGAGTCGATTACCTGAATCAAACAACAACATAATGTTATATTGTAAATCATTGATAAATATTTTCGCTAAAGGAAAGAGTAAGAATATTAAATCGAAAACTAGATGTAACTTATACAAAAAATTGGATTTCAAGACCAAATAGAGATGACAATGAATCTCCATAATGCACCACACTACCTCTCCGCTGTCCATTTCGTATTTGGATCTGTGTCAAACTTGTCATTTGGATATTCATAAATTCATAAGATATTAAAAAAATTGTCACCAACATATACAATTGTGTATGTGTTTCATTAAAAGAAGAAGAAAAATAATAGACCCCATGCTTGACGACCTCAAAGTCATTCTTTCAGGCTCCGTGCCTGACTATTTTATTAAAACCATAATTTTAAGGGGTCCGTGCTTGACAACCTCAAAATTATAGGATTGAGGACCCCGTGCTTGACAACCTCATTCCGTGCCTTCGAGGACCCCGTGCTTGACGACCTCGAAGTCATACTTTCAGGCTTTGTGCCTGACTGTTTTATTAAAACCATAATTTTGAGGGTTGTAACACCCTAGATTTTAAAGTCATTAAATTATAGTATCAGTCCTGGGAGTCTCGATTGAGCGAGAGAATTGTCGCCTGGGCGAGAGAGGCTCACCTGAGAGGGTGAAATCCTGGGCTATACTGAAGGATTCTCGCTTGAGCGAGAGCTGTCTCGCTTGAGCGAGAGTGGTCTCGCCTGAGCGAGAGTGGTCTCGCCTGGGCGAGAAAAGTGTCATTCAGGACCTGTCGAGGCTGTAAGATCCTCGCTTGAGCGAGAGGATCCTCGCTTGAGCGAGAGGATCCTCGCTTGAGCGAGAGGATCCTCGCTTGAGCGAGAGCTGCCTCGCTTGAGCGAGAAATCCCTCGCTTAAGCGAGAGCGTCAAATCTGAAATCTTAAAAAGGCGGGATTTTCTCGCTTGAGCGAGAATGGGCTCGTTTGAGCGAGAACCCGACGATTTCACTTTAAAATAGAAACCCCAAACACATTTTAGGGTTAGAACTTTGGAAAGAAGAGAAAGAAGAACTTTTCAAGAGCAAGGAGCCTTAGGAGTCATCTTATAGCTTGATAAGAGATAAACATCTTGTTGCTAACTCTTCTTCTTCCTTTCTAACTTGTTTTGGGTGTATGGATCTCTTCTAAAAAATATGAGAAACCATGGAAACTCTTCCGTTGAGTTGTGGTTCGTTTTATTTAGTTTCACTCTTGTAAACTCTTGGTTTAGAGTTAATATTCAAAGAATGGAAAGGGTTTGTGGGTTGATTTATGAAAACCCCAAAACCCCCAAAACCCCCAAAATGAAAATATGATCATAAGAGGAAATGTGTTAAATGTTATATGATGAAGAATATGTGGTGTGTGGTTTGTGTATAATAATGATGTGCTATGAGTTGTTAATTTGTTATATGAGGTGAATGTTTATTGTGATAGACATATATGAGTATGTTGTAACAATGATTGTGTGATAAGTGTTTAATGGCAATAAATGGACACTATTATGTGGTATGAGAATGATTGTGTCATGAGTATGTGTTCTAATGTTGAATACAAGGTGAATATGTATGTCTGGAATGGTTGGAAACTCTTAATGAAGTAGTTTTGGAAATATTGAACATGTGTGAATCCCTTGTATGTATAAAGATGAAATATGAGTTGTTCATGTGTTATTATGAATAAATGACTGACATTGTTGTTATTGGTGGGAATGAGGAAAGATCCTACGGTTGGAGGAAATCGCGGAGGAAACTTGTAAAGTTACTCGAAACCGACCTCAACGCTCACCAAGGTAAGAATAAGTCTTTACTTGTGCATTTGAAATAGAAAATGTGTGTATTTTCTAGTTGTACCATAATTATATTGTGAATCACGTATTTAGTATAAACATATATGGGTGTGTTTATACTAAGGATGGCGTGGATTTACGGGAAATGATTGATGGTGAAATCGATGAAAAGAAAAAATATTTTTAGCCGACCATGAATGGTCAGCGACTCTGGCTTGAGTATATAAGCGAAACTATGGCTTGAGTATATAAGCGAAACTCTGGCTTGAGTATATAAGCGAAACTCTGGCTTGAGTATATAAGCAAAACTCTGGCTTGAGTATATAAGCGAAACTCTGGCTCGAGTATATGTAGTATGTTTTCTTTTAAAAAGAAATGAGAATCTGCTTTTAGCCAACCTTAAGGGGTGTAGCGACTTTGGCTCAAGTTATGCAGCAAAGAAAATGAATTTCAAAATGGTTTACTAACCCCTTTAAAATGTGGATTATCTTATAATGATGTTTATTGAGCTAATGACTTACTCCTTTGTATGTTTTGTGTATTTGTCATTGATAATCTCATTGCAGGTAAACTAGTGAATTGAGGAGACTCGGTTTGGAGCCTTAGGAGCTTTAGATCTAGATTCATGTACTTGAGATTTTGTACCCTAATTGACTATTTGCGGATTCGATTGATTGTAATAATGGTCATTGTTTATTCGGATACTTGTAACTGAGTGTACTGTTATTTTGGAGAACTATACTTTTGGGGTCTTAATACCCGTGAGAAATTATTAATATGAATTATGCTTTTCTGTTAAATCGAATGTATGTGAATATGGGGATATGGAATAAGTATGTTGAAAATATGATAGTAAGTGTAGGAAAATGCAGGCAAAAAGAATAAAATAAAGAAAAAATTTCAAGGGTAGAAATTGGGTCCTTACAAGGGCCCTGTGCTTGATGACCTCAAAATTATAAGATTGAGGACCCCGTTCTTGACGACCTCAATCCGTTTCTTCGAGGACCACCGTGCTTGATGACCTCGAAGTCATTCTTTCAGGCTCCGTGCCTGACTGTTTTATTAAAACCATAATTTTGAGGGGGCCGTGCTTGACGACCTCAAAATTATAGGATTGAGAACCTCGTGCTTGACGACTCAATCCGTGCCTTCGAGGACCCCGTGCTTGACGACCTCGAAGTCATTCTTTCAGACTCTGTGCCTGACTCCTTTATTAAAACCATAATTTTGAGGGTCTCGTGCTTGACGACCTTAATCCTTGCCTTCGAGGACCCTCGTGCTTGACGACCTCGAAGTCATTCTTTCCATGCCAAGTGGCTGTTTT
Source organism: Lupinus albus (assembly GCA_009771035.1). NCBI lineage: Eukaryota > Viridiplantae > Streptophyta > Magnoliopsida > Fabales > Fabaceae > Lupinus > Lupinus albus. The sequence goes on along the minus strand of CM020001.1, from coordinate 21,018,672 downwards.
ATAAAAATCATAATTTTGAGGCCTTCGTGCTTGACGACCTCAAAATTATAAGATTGAGGATCTCATGTTTGACGATCTCAAACAGAAAGTACTTTTGGATCTCGACAAAAATAACGTTCATTTTCTTTACTAGCTAGTTATCATGCCAGCACTCAAACCTCAGTTTGTATGCTGTCTGATAAGCAAAAAGTAAAGATGGGCAACTGTGAACACCCAATTTTGTCCGATCCAAAAGACATTTTCAATAAATAAAGATAAAAAAATATTTTTGAGTATTTTCTACAACAAAAATAACATTTTTTATGTGCCCAAAATAGAAATGGTTTGAATTTGAATTTTTAATTTATAATTTTCATTAAATTCGAATTTTAGACATTAAATATCATAATAACACAAATTAAAGTTTTGAATTTGAATTAAAAGTAAAAAATCAAAATCTCCTTAATTTTTTCTTGGAAGTTAATAAAGTATTTGATTTGATTTTCAAACATGTGTCAAAATTTAGCTTCAAATAGCCATATGACACATGAGATGATGGATCCACAACTCCAAAAATTCACACATTTATGACACATTTAATTTTCTTCCTTGATATCCTCTAAAAAATTAATTAGGAGATTATATTTGATTTAGACATGTGCTAAAATACCTAAACTATAAATAGAATGATTTACTCACCTAAATAAAAGAATCAATTTTCCCTTTATTCCCTCACTCGAATTAATTAGGAGATTGCGTTGGATTTAAACATGTGCTAAGATATCTAGCCTATAAATAGAATGCTTCATCACAAAAAAAAAGGAGGATCTTCTTTTCATTTTCACCTCTCAACAGCATTTCATCTCCCAAAATTCAAACAAGACATTCATATTCTTCCTCCTAACACCATACACAAAAATATATTAGAAAACAACTCCAAAAATTCATCTATTCCCAAAAATCCTCAACAATCCTCTAAACCAAAAGTCATTCATCAATCATTTTCTTATCTAGACATTACCTTCCACACATAATCATCCAAAAAGTATAACATTCCAGACACAATCATCTAAAAAGTATAACATTTCACATCACACAACAATCATCTCAATTAATATTCATTCATCAATCATTCTCTTTGGTGTTGCCATAACACTTAGATCCATTGCATCTGATCGTTCGAAGCCAAGTATGTTTTCTTTTACTCTTCTTATGTGCATTATTATCCATAATGAGTGATAAATGAACGACTCAGCGTCACACTTTTCTTTTCATCTTAATTTAACAATGAATTAAATTAACATTTTTTAGATATTAAGTATAAAGAAAGATATGTTTGTAAAAAATTAAAGTAACACATATTCTAATTTTTAAGGCATGATGCGGTGACGGACACTTGGGCTGCACTTCACTTTCTTAAAATCTAGGAATAATTGCTACCATATTCGGTTATTAAATATAAATTTTTTTATAAGAAATGATAAGGTAAATTAACATTTTTTTAATAAATTTAAATATTTTTTTTAATCTTTAATATGAGATGCAGTATCGAACAGAATGGTTGTACTTCGCTCATTTTAATATAAAATTAGTTAAGATTAAACATTGTATTTTTAAAACAATAATAAAATTAACCCAACCAACAAATCTTTTTCTACCTAAAGAACTATGTAGTCTTGATTCTCTATCTTTATAGGGATACGTAGGATCAAGATCACATCTTGTCAGACACAACAAAAAATAAATAAAATCTTGTTTTTTTAATAATTTGTTAAATAACCAAATAAATTTAAAGTATAAATTAAGCCATGCAATTTAGTGAGGGGTACCATTTAAAATGGACGGATAAGGTGCTAATACCTTCCCTAGTCCGTAACCGACTGCCAAACCTGGATTTCAAAATCCACGGCCCAATATAATTGTGTTAAATGGTTTTTCTACATTTTTTACACTAAAATGTAGTGTCGACTCTAACAAAGTCGTGCGACCGAAAATTGGGGCGCGACACTCATCAAGTCTATTAGTATAGATTTTTATTAAATCTTGATTCCACAAATATCACACAAGTTATTCAACTCAACCCAAAGCATTTTTTCTGATGAATTAAGGTAATTTTGATAGTTAATAGTAACTGATTACACATGAAAGTAATCAATTACTAATAGTTGTTACACCCCACAGATTTTTAAATCCAAACTAAAAAAACTTCACCCAAAATGAATAAGTATCATTCCAATCGACTACTACCTTCATGTACAAGCATGATGGCTGATCGAAAGTATATTTGAAGTCACTTAGACATTTAGAATCGACTCATTTGCACCCTAATGAAAAGACATAATTTTTAAATTGGTATAATGGACAATCAATGGTGTGAATGAGATAATTTTTTAAGATTAATTTTAGTACTTTTAGAATTAATATAATGGGCAATAAATCTTGCCTACAAGTTAATCTTAAATTTAGTAAATGATACAATGGACAATAGTTTTATTGTCATGTACTTAATCGATTAAATTGCTTGTCCTTATAAATAATTTTCTTTTAACTAGAGTAAGATCACCAAAATAATATCATGCCATAGCCAAAGAGAATGTGAGAATTAGAAGGTCCAAATCAATAGAGAAACAATTTTATTTATTCTTCAATTAAGAAGGGTACAAGCATATCAGCAATCAGTAAGACACACACAACCGTAAGTGTTATTTTCAGTGTTGTCGCATATTCCTTCCGCATTAGCTTTTCTTGGAAATCTTTCTTTACATTCAAAATCACATAGATCAGGATCGCAACCGACATTTAACGTTGTTCTACATTTTCTACTTTGTTTCAGAATGTTTTTTGGATTTGCTTCACTTGTGATGAAAATACCTGAAAGTTCAAAAACAAAGTTACCACAGGGAAGAACACCCTAATGAAAAACTAGGACAAACAATTAAGTTTATAAAAATTTGTTCCTATACAACTAGACATGCTAACTATCATCAAAATTTTAATTTAATATGTGGCAAAACTTTACATTTTATAAAATAATCTATCCATATTATGTGATATAAAAACTAAAGTATTCCATCAACTATACAAATAGCATTGCTGATTAAACGTTGGTAAGTTTTGTAGATCAGGCATAGATAAATATTAAGAAAGTAGATATTGTTACACTATCTAGAATCAACCTGAAAGCAAAAGGAAAAGAGCGAAAATATGTATTAAAGTAAGCTTAGCCATCTCCAACAAACACAACACAATGTCAAGAAAAATGGTTTAATCTTAATATTTGTTTGTACGATATAAGCATAACATTGGAAGTTGAAGACACTCATATATATATATATATATATATATATATATATATATATATATATATATATATATATATATATATATATATATATATATATATATATATATATATATATATATATAGAATCCTGTGGTAACAAGATATCAACAACACTATTTTATGTTTAATTAAAAAACATATAAAAATTATGATTAAAATATTATAAATTAATATATTAATATCTAAAAAAAGTATAACGATATTATTATTACATTAATATTACAATATTATAAAGTAATACTCTTTTTGATCCAATTTGTAATGTATCTAATAAATTATCTTTCTAATTGATTTAAAGCATAACACCCAGGTCTTGATATGCAAACCCTTCTAAACCCATGAGTATTTTATTCCCCAACACTATTTTCTTTTTATTTAAGAAACAAATAAAAGTTATGATTAAAATACTATAAATTAATATATTAATATAAAAAAAGGTATACTGTTATTATAACTATATTATTAAAAAAATTAAATTAATATTATAATATTTGTAATGTATATAATAAGTTACCTTTGTAATTGATTTACCTATCTAATAATGTTATTAATTTCGACCAATGAAATGATTTAAATAATTTATTATACATAAATTGATATATTAATATCTAGAGTTAATTGTACTGACACCTCTTGAATTTTTATGAAATTACACAAATCACCCCTTCATTTTTTGTTCTTACAGAACCACTTCCCCCTCTTGCATGAACCACCCATAATTTTTTACACAAGCATTATATTTAAATAAAAAAAGTGTGGTGGATGTAATTAAGTTAAACAAAATATTTTATATTGGGTAGACAATTCCTAGTAGTATAAGACTGAGTGTCTCTTTATTATTTTTGTTTCTTTAAAAAATACATCAATAATTCTAAGGAAATGATTATATAACTTTTATACTATTTTGTAGCAAACCAAATAAAGAATACACATTGACTGTTATATTATTTGGATTTGTCCATAATATAGACAATATTTTCTTTAACTTAATTACACACGTTTTTGGTTAAAATATTATACTTATATCTCATGCAGGGGTAGTTAGTGTAATATAGGTACAAAATTAGGGCTGGTTCGTATAAGAGGGAGAGGTGGCTTATGTAAGGAAAAAAAAAAGGAGTAGTTTGTGTAATTTCACTAAAACTCAAGAGGTGTCAATGCAATTAACCCTGATATCTAATAAAGTATAATGTTATTATAACCACTAGCTTGTTGATAGGCACTACCGTGACTATCAACCCGCTTTCCTTTCGTTTGTAATGTGTAGTCTACATGCAATGAATGTCTAATATAGTAAATTGTGTTCAATCTTAATGAATAAATGCATATATAATTGTCTAGATCAAGAATAGAGTCTTGCATTTCAAATCTTTTTGGGACTCGTTTTTATCCGTGTTATATTTTAGAGTTTGGGAAGTATGCATATCACAATATATTTTAATTAAAAATTAATGTGTTTTCTTGTCATCCTCAATTGAATGTCACAATATATTGTAACTTAACTAGTCAAAACTTTTTCATACAAATATCTAAAATATAAATATACTGATCTATTAGCAACACTAGTAAAATTGAAATGTTAAAAAAATCAAGTACTAAAATATATGCAAATAACATATGGACTTTTGAATATTGACATTTAATATGCACTGACTAAATATAATGTTTTTGAATCTTGACATTTAATCTGCCCTTACTAAATATAGCATTGTTGAATGTTGACATTCGACAAAGTTCACTATAAATAGTATTAGTGATTCTTTTATTTGAATAAAAAATCATATACCGACGAACGTGACTATTTAATTGAATATTTTAATTAGAATGTTGTTAGAGTATTTTAATTAGAATGTTGTTAGAGTATTTTAATTAGAACAATAATAGATTGAATATGTAACCTAAACAATTTAAATTCTTTAAATAGTAGAATACAAAATCAATATTCATATATAATTTTTTTATTTTAATATTTATATCTACATAATTGGGCAAATAGAACGTAGGAATTATTATATAATAAAATTAATATTATCTTTAAATGTACTTGTTTGTAGCTAGCTATACGAAATGCCACCATACAAAACACATGATTAACAACTCACTATAAAAAAATGTTAAATATGTGAAAATCAACAATAGTCACTTTATTGAGTGTTGTTGAATATATATGTCCTAAAACCAACATCATGTGGACCTTTAAATTTATGTTGATAAACTACGTAAATTTGAGCTCGTTAACTCGCTAGAAAGTTCGTGAACTTTAATTAAGCCGAACTTGAGTTGAAAAAATAATTCGTTATTGAACTCGGCTCGAAACCTAACTCGAGCCAATCCTTAATTGGTCGAGCTAAGTCATGTTCGACTTGACTCATTTCCATCCATAGTTTTCACTCCTTGCCATTTAAATATTTAAAAATAGGAAATATAATAAAAAATATACAAATTCCTATTTTCAAATATTTAAATGAAGAAATATTTCCTACTAGTTGACCTTTTTTATAACATTGAATGAATAAATTTTTTGACAAACAAAATGTGCCTTAGAATGAAATGTTGGTCTAGTAGTATAAAGCCTCATTGCAATCTCATGTATTATACTAAGTCAAATGTTTGATTTTAGGGAAATACATTTATTGAGAAAGACAATCACACAGCCTGAAAAAAATTAATAATTAAAGAGATTAATTCCTTATTCGTAGAGTCAAAATATATCATTGGATATATCAACAAAATACCAACTATATCTAACCTATTTACCATGAGAAAAATATTACATTTTCAGTTTTCTTAATAATTATAACTGCATTGTTTTAAATCTATTTCAGAGGTGAGAAACAACTTTCCTCTTCAATATTTTGAGATTTGGAAACCAAAATAAAAGAATATTGTAAAATTTTCATCATTATTAATAAAAATAGGAAACATTTAAAAATATTTATTCCCATTGAAAATTTGTTTTATCATGATTCATGCACACACTAAAAATCCACAATATCAATATGAGTCAGGATTCTCTCCATTAATAGAGAGGTAAGTGCATCTCAAACAACATGAAAAACACAAGGATGTGATACTTTATCATTTAAATATAATCATATGACTCTTTGCATTTTCTAATAGCAACTCACCAAGTGGCATCTAATTGGACAATCTACTGGGTTTGGGAGGGCCCATGACTCGGGCTAGGGCCAAGAAAGCCCAAGACTCTCTCGGCCAACTTGTGCTAACTACACATGCAACAACTGAGCCAAGTGAAAACACAAGGCCCATACATTGCCTCACTCTAGAGGAAAACCCTTTTGAAGGCCACGACCAAGAAGGGAGCGACTAAAACTGTCTTGTTGTTTGAATGATAATAAGTGGCTTAAAACCACATTTATTTAATTATGCAATGCTTCATTTAAATTATATAATGTTTTTCCTATTTTATTATTCACTAATAAAGATTGATATCATGTGCAGGTCCAATGTGGAAATCCGAATACAAGAGGCATTAACACGGATCAGCCATAAAAGCTTGCAAAATTCGAACCAGCCAATAAAGCCAGCGATGTGAATTAATATATGATCATTTTTGAATTCAGGCCATATTAAGATGGAAATGAAGACTTGTCAATTCTAACACGGATCATCCATAAAAGCTTGCCAAATTTGGACCAGCCATAAAAGTCAGCCTGTGCATTAATATGTGATCATTTTTGAATTGTGGCCACATTAAGTCAGCAATGAAGACTTTCCAATTCTGGACAGCCACGTTAATGAGGCATTAACACGAAGATAAAAGCTTTTCAACATGTTCTCTTTCTCTTTTGAATTCGGGGCATCCACGATAATGAAACAACGAAACTAAAGGACATGTATTTATGTTGGTTGTGTGACTTGTCAATGACTAAAACAGCCAAGTTAATAAGGCCAACACAAGATCAATCTAGTGATGAATGCATTAACTTACTATTTGAATTATTTTAATTGCATAACATAATGGCTTGTAAATGTCTTTTAGAAACATGCTCATAAAAGAAAAGAACACGATAGCACATCTTTAGCCTAGGCATTTATCTCTCGACCAAGGTTATGGGAATCCGTTAGGCCAGCCCTCCACTATTTGTATCTGAATTTTGAGTTGAATAAGACAAGTTGATTTTAGTGAAAAACTGTAAGGACTCAAATTCTACCCTTGAAATTTTTTTTTCTTCTTATCCTATTCATTATAAATTCATTTCCTCCTAAATGTTACCGACAATTTCCAACAACCATATTTAACTCTCGTGTTCCCATTCCTATTCATTTCATATTTCAAAATGACATACATACTTATTCGACAGAAAATCATAATTTGTTTCAATATGTTATGCAACGACCACATACAACTAGCTATGGGTTTCCAAAATACTCATAGCTACAAATATCCAGAGTTACAAAATATTTCAACTAATCCCATAAGCACTCATGTACAAAATAGTGCAAATAGGTAAAAACCAAAACATAAAGCTCCTAAAGCTTCTAAAAATGATACCACCTCATGTCACCTGTTTATCTGCAATGAGATTATCAATGACAAAAACACAAACACATAAAGGAATAGGTCATTAATTCAATAAACGTCATTATAAGATAATCCACATTAGAAATGGTTAGTAAATTACTTTGAAATTCATTTTCCGTGCTACATTACTTGAGCCAAAGTCACTACACCCCTTAGGGTTAGCTAAAAGCGATTTCTCATCTCTTTTACAAAGAAAACATGCTACATAAACTCGGGCCGAAGTGTTGCCACATAAAATCGGGCCGAAGCGTTGCCACATAAACTCGGGCCGAAGTGTTTCTACATAAACTCGGGCTGAAGTGTTGCCACATAAACTCGGGCCAAAATGTTGCCACATAAACTCGGGCCGAAGCGTTGCTATGTAAACTCGAGCTAAAGTCGCTAACCATTTATGGTCGGCTAAAAATATATTTCCTTTTTCATTGATTTCACTATCAATCATATCTAGTGAATCCACGCAATCCTTATTACAAACATACCCATATATGTTTATAATAAATACGTGATTCACCAATTAATCCTTGCACAACCAGAAAATACAAACATTTTCCATTTCAATTGTACAAATTAAAGACTTATCCTTACCTTGGTGAGTGTTGGGTTGGGTACTTGGTAACTGCACTAGTTCCACCGACACCGCCGCCAACTCTAGGATATTTCCTCATTCCCACCATACAACACAATGTTAGTCATTTATTCCAAATATCACATAAACAACTTATATTGCATCATTTAACCATACAAGATATTCTTCATCTTTTCAATGTTGCTAAACTACTTTCATCATAAGTTTACAACATCTAAAACATACATATTCATCTCATATTCTCAACATTAGAAAGTAAACTCATCTTCTACTTCTAACATTTTACTCATTTTCCATCTTAGCCCTATTTTCACTTTAGGGTTTTGGGGCTTTCATGAATCAACCCACAAACCTTCTCATTTCTTAAAATACTAACTCTATACCAAGAGTTTACAAGATAAAATCACATAAAACGAACCATAACTCAAAAGGGTGAGTTTCCATGGTTTCTCTCATTTTGAGAAGAGATCCAACAAACCCAAAACAAGTTTCAAAGGGAAGAAGAGAGTTAGAATCAAGAGATCTACCTCTTCTCAAGCTTCTAAATGACTCACAAGCCTTCTTGCTCTTGAAAATGCTTCATTCTCTCACTTCTCTTTAAGTTAACCCTCATAAATGTGTTTGAGGTCCCCTATTTAATGTAACTACGTTGGGTTCTCGCTTAAGCGAGCCATTTCTCGCTCAAGCGAGAAAATCCGCCTATTTTAAAAAAACTCAGATCTGACCATCTCGCTTAAGCGAGGGATTCTCAAGCGAGAATCTCATAGTCTCAACAATCCCAAAATGCCATTTCTCGCCCAGGCGAGACAATTCTCGCTCAGGCGAGAATCCTCCAGTATAGCCCAGGATTTCACCCTCCCAGGTGAGCCTTTCTCGCCCAGGCGAGAATCTCTCGCTCAAGCGAGGATCCCAGGACTGATACTATAATTTTAAAGACTTAAATTTAGGGTGTTACAAAAACTGTCTAGTGAGTTCTCTCCTAAGCTTCTTGGTTCAACTAAGTGAATTTGTTCTTATCAAAGATAATTCTTTATGGCGAACTTCTATTTTGGCTTATCAAACAACCTAAATTTGTGGCGCCTCAACCATTTCATATCTACTTCACATTTCTTTTATCCAATGCAACAACATACACAACCGGCCTAACAAAATTCCCAAAACCGCAACATAACCAACCAAGCCTCAAATTCCCTTCTCGGCCAGAAAACCACATATCCATCACATTACCACCGAAAACCATCTACACTAGCCCAAAACCGAAACTCATTTCTTGAAAAATTACAGTAAAATGAAAGAAAATAAAGGGATGGCTTTTTTTGTTAAGAACTTCATGCTTAAGGGTTTTCTTTTAGTTATTCTTCTTCATATCTTAAGGCTTCATCGTTGCTGTTTTCAGAATTTTATTTTTCATTGATTCTTTTGAATAGTGATTTTTGAGGTTGTGAGTAAGCACTTTTATTGGTTTTCATCCAATTGAAGTTAGATGAAGCCTCAAATTTCTAAATTTCTGGAATTTTAATATTATGTTGCATGAACACGTATACATCTATAACTATATTATAACTGTTATAGTCCTTCCTTTGGTTGTTTTCACAGGAATAACAAGATTCTATCATTTCATAATAGAATAAATTGAAATCAAAATCAATCATCATAATCCTTAACATCATGATGTTGTTTTCTCACAAATATAAAGTTCAAAACTTTCAAGAATGAATATTAATTGACTTTTTATATACTATATCTGAATTTATATATATATTTTCATTCCGGGTTTGATTTTTGTGATGCATTATGTTTGTGGAAACCCTAGAATGAAGCAATCATGCTTATTACTATCAACCCATTTTCTATTACAAACTCATCAATCTTAACGTTATATATAATATTATTTCTGGGCATTTAGTTATGTATTGTTTGTTTAGTCCCACTTAAAAAAAATCATAGTAACAAAGTTAATAGCTAGGAATGAACAAGGTTTTAAATTGAGGTCACAATCTTGATTATTATTGGATTTATGGATCAAAGGCATTAGGACAAAAAGAATTCTGAATAATGCTTGTGTATTGATTGAATTGATGAAGGAAGAATACAAGAAGGAAGTATATAAAAGGAAGGAGAAAGAAAACAGAAAAACCAACTTAACTACCCTAAAACTAACTAACAACTATAAAGGAAAATGGGCCAAGAACAAGAAGCCCAATAAACAATAAAAATATAACAAGCTTCAATAATTATGCAGTGCTATACTTACCCAAATTCTACCCTTAAAATTTTTTCTTTGTTTTATTCCTTTTGCATACATTTCCCTACATTTGCTATCATATTTTCAACCTACTTATTTCATGTCCCCATATTCATATACATTCGGTTTAACAGAAAAACATAATTCCTATTAGTAATCTCCCACGGGTATTAAGACCCCAAAAGTATAGTTCTCCAAAATAACAGTACACCCAGTTACAAGTATCCGAATAAACAATGACCATTGTTACAATCAATCAAATCCACAAATAGTCAATTAAGGTACAAAAACGCAATTAGATGAATCGAACTCTAAAGCTCCTAAGGCTCCAACCGAGTCTCCTCAATTCACTAGCTTACCTGCAATGGGATTATCAATGACAAATACACAAAACATACAAAGGAGTAAGTCATTAGTTCAATAAACATCATTATAAGATAATCCACATTTTAAAGGAGTTAGTAAACCATTTTGAAATTCATTTTCTTTGCTGCATAACTTGAGCCAAAGTCGCTACACCCCTTAAGGTTAGCTAAAAGCAGATTCTCATTTCTTTTTAAAAGAAAATGTGCTACATATACTCGACCCGGAGTTTGCTTATATACTCAAGCTAGAGTTTTGTTTATATACTCAAGTCAAAGTTTTGCTTATATACTCAAGCCAAAGTTTCGCTTATATACTCAAGCTAGATTTTCGCTTATATACTCAAGCTAGAGTTTCGCTTATATACTCAAGCCAGAGTTTTGCTTATATACTCAAGCCAGAGATTCGCTTATATACTCAAGCCAGAGTTTCGCTTATATACTCAAGCCAGAGTTTCGCTTATATACTCAAGCCAAAGTTTCGCTTATATACTCAAGCCAGAGTCCCTAACTATTCATGGTCGGCTAAAAATATATTTTATTTTCATCGAATTCACCATCAATCATTTCCCGTAAATCCACGTCATCTTTAGTATAAACACACCCATATATGTTTATACTAAATACGTGATTCACAATATAATTATTGCATGACCAGAAAATACACACATTTTCTATTCCAAATGGACAAATAAATACTTATCCTTACCTCGGTGAGTGTTGGGGTTCGGTTTGTGAGTAACTTTACCAGTTTCCTCCACGATCTCCTCCAACCTTAGGATCTTTCCTCATCCCCACCAATAACAACAATGTCAGTCATTTATTCAAAATAACACATAAACAACTCGTATTTCATCATCAAACATGCAAGGGATTCACATATTTTCAAGATTTCCAAAACTACTTCAACACATGTTTCCAAACATCTAAACATACATGTTCATCTCATATATCAACATCAAAGCACAAACTCATCATCCACATTTAACATTTCATCCATTTCTCTTTTTACTCATATTCTCATTTTGGGGGTTTTTGGGGTTTTCATGAATAACCCACAAAACCTTTTCATTCATCAAATACCAACTCTAAACCAAGATTTTACAAGAGAAAAACAACATAAAACGAACCATAACTCTAAAGGATGAGTTTCCATGGTTTCTCATATTTTGGAAAGAGATCCAACATACCCAAAACAAGTTAGAGAGGAAGAAGAAGAGTTAGGAACAAGAGGTTTACCTCTTCTCATGCTCTAAGATGATTCCTAAGGCTCTTTGCTCTTGAAAAGCTCTCCTCTTTCTCTCTTCTCTTCAAAGTTCTCACCCTAAAATGTGTTTGGGGTTTCAATTTTAAAGAGGATTCGTCGGGTTCTCGCTCAAGCGAACCCATTCTCGCTCAGGCGAGAAAATCCTGCCTTTTTAAAATTTCAGATCTGACGCTCTCGCTCAAGCGAGAATCTCACAGTCTCAACAGGCTTCCTCTCGCTCAAGCGACCCATTCCTTGCTTGGGCGAGACTCCCAGAATTTCCAATTTCAAAACACTGATCCTCTCGCTTGGGCGAGGTCCTCTCGCTTGGGCGAGGTCCTCTCGCTCAAGCGGGAATCTGGCAGTATGCCCCATTCCTCAAGACTGTTACCTCATTTCAAGGAGGATAAATTTGGGGTGTTACAAATAAGTGCAGGATTTCTCAATGATAAAGACTGCCATTTATAGAAACATGCATTGAGTCTCGTGATAGGTATTTATTAATGCTTCTTTATTTAGGTTGGATTGCAAAAGTAATCACTTTTTGTTACTCAACTTATATAAAATTGAATTTTTAAAATCAATTTTCTGAAAGAGGCAATAAGACCCAGTGGTAAATTCCCCCTATAAACTAATTAAATAGTTTAAGTTTTGGGGTATATATATTATATTTTATCTAATGTTGTGAAAGTTGCCAAGGTGAGACAACAAGGGTCAATGCCTCTTGATAGTTGAAGCACTAACCCTAGCATGTTGGTCATCTTTTCTAGTTAAGGTGAGACCCATGACACTTTATTTTGTGATTGTTGGACAATATGGATCATAACCCAACTCACAACAATCAGACCCAAGCCCAAAGTAACAAAGCCAGACTAGAAAATTCATGAAAGAAACCTGCATTGGAGGGAAAGATTGTTATGACAGTTATCCTGTTTAGTTTGTTAGAGTTTGTTAGTTTTTCTTTTGCCTTTCTTTAGCCGTTAGTTTTCTGTTTCCCCTTGTGTATATATATAGCACTTCTCTTATGCTGATTCAATTAATAAAATCAAGAGGCTATTCATTGCTTAAAGATCATACACTTCTTTTTATTCTTCTATGTTTTCACTTCATTCTCACTATTCTCTTTCTATTTCTATACTTTCAATTACCATAGGGAACACTGTAAGGACCAAAATTCTACCCTTGAAAATTTTTCATTTATTTAAATCCTCTCTTACATACATTCCTCATCTTACTTAAATTCCTCTTAAATCATTCCTTGAAAATACTCTTTACACCTATCATATTAACATACAATTTATATTGCGGAAAAACATAATTCATTCAATGAGTAATTACCACATACGACCAGTTATGGGTTTCCCAGAGTTATAACGTCCATAACTACATATCTCCAGTAATATCTTAATCAGATTTACATTCATCCCAACATATTATCTAATCAACTACAATGTCAATGTAACGATAAAGGCATTCCAGTTAATAAACACATAAGATTCTTAAGTGAGATTCCTCCTCAAATCCTTCGTTTGCCTACAATGGGATTATCATAAACAACACACAAAACAACAAAACAAGGGAGTAAGTCATTAGTTCAAAAACTAACATCAAATGATAATCCACATCTCAAATACGATTAAGCTTTAATATAATTTATAACCACAAATACGTAATTGTAAACATTCATATATTCTTCATTTAATTTCCACATTACTCATATTCAGTATATATATCCCATAATATATATTCTATAGCATGCATATTACGTTCTTTCGAGGCATCGTCCTTCTCATTATTCATAACCACCATATAGAACATATATCCCATAATATATATCCTATAGCGCGTATATTACTTTCATTCTCAACATCTTTCTTTTCATCATTCATATTCACCCTATAGTATATATATCCCATAATATATATCCTATAGCATGCATATTACTTTCATTCCAACATTCTCATTTCTCATCATTCATATTCACCCTATAGTATATATATCACATAATATGTATCCTATGGCATGAATATTACTTTTATCATTCACATCCTCATTGTCATCCTTCATATTCACCCTATAGTATATATATCCCATAATATATATTCTATAGCATGAATATTACTTTTATCATTCACATCCTCATTGTCATCCTTCATATTCACCATTAATCGTATTCATCGATTTCATTTCCCATACCACATCGGGCAGGTCGATTTATCCCCATACCACATTGGTCAGGTCGAGTTATCCCCATACCACATCGGACAGGTCGAGTTATCCCCCATACCACATCGGGCAGGTCGAGTTATTTCCATACCACATCGGGCAGGTCGAGTTATTTCCATACCACATCGGGCAGGTCGAGTTATTTCCATACCACATCGGGCAGATCGAGTTATTTCCATACCACATCGGGCATGTCGAATTATTTCTATACCACATCCGGAAGGTCAAGTTATTTTCATACCACATCGGGCAGGTCGAGTTATTCCCCATACCACATCGGGAAGGTCGAGTTTACAATAATCCACTACCACTCCGGGTAGGACAACAACAATAATCCACTACCACTCCGGGTAGGATAACAACAATAATCCACTACCACTCCGGGTAGGATAACAACAATAATCCACTACCACTCCGGGTAGGGCAACAACAATAAACCACTACCACTCCGGGTAGGATAACAACAATGCTCTTACAATTACATTACATCTTTCACATACCTCATTCACATCAGTGAGTATGATTTAAAGACACATATCCCTTACCTTGGTGAGTGTTGGAGATCGGTTCCGAGTAACTTTAAAAGTCTCCTCAGCGATTTCCTCCAACCTTAGGATCTTTCCTCATTTCCACCAATAACAACAATGTCAGTCATTTATTCGAAATAACACATAAACAACTCGTATTTCATCATCAAACATGCAAGGGATTCACATATTTTCAAGATTTCCAAAACTACTTCAACACATGTTTCCAAACATCTAAACATACATGTTCATCTCATATATCAACATCAAAGCACAAACTCATCATCCACATCTAACATTTCATCCATTTCTCTTTTTACTCATATTCTCATTTTTGGGGGTTTTTGGGGTTTTCATGAATAACCCACAAAACCTTTCCATTCATCAAATACCAACTCTAAACCAAGAGTTTACAAGAGAAAAACAACATAAAACGAACCATAACTCTAAAGGATGAGTTTCCATGGTTTCTCATATTTTGAAAAGAGATCCAACATACCCAAAACAAGTTAGAGAGGAAGAAGAAGAGTTAGGGACAAGAGGTTTGTCTCTTCTCAAGCTCTAAGATGATTCCTATGACTCGTTGCTCTTGAAAATCTCTCCTCTCTCTCTTCTCTTCAAAGTTCTAACCCTAAAACGTGTTTGGGGTTTCTATTTTAAAGAGCAGTCGTCGGGTTCTCGCTCAGGCGAGAAAATCCCGCCTTTTTTTAAAATTTCAGATCTGACGCTCTCGCTCAAACGAGAATCTCACAGTCCCAACAGGCTTCCTCTCGCTCAAGCGACCCATTCCTCGCTTGGGCGAGATTCCCAAAATTTTCCAATTTCAGAACACTGATCCTCTTGCTTGGGCGAGGTCCTCTCGCTCAAGCGAGAATCTCGAAGTATGCCCTACTCCTCAGGACTGTTACCTAATTTCAAGGAGGATAAATTTGGGGTGTTACAATCACCATTTTCCACATGGTATCAAAGCACCTTCATTGAAGGTGTCTCTGCCACGCTTCCAATCGCAACAAATCTCATCATCTTCAAAGAATCATTTGCCTCAATCTTTCTATTTTCTTTCAATCACGATTCACCTTCTCTAAATCTGTTTTCATTCAAGATCGCAACAAATGGCAAACCAAGTCACTGTTCAGAATCCAGTCCTTGATCAAGGTAATCCCTATTTCATTCATCCAACTTAAAATCTAGGATCGAAAATCGTTTCCACATTGCTTAATGCCAATAACTACCATGATTGGGCAAGAGCTATGAGTATGGCATTAGAATCAAAGAATAAAATGGAGTTTGTGGATGGTACACTCACCAAACCTCCTATTAGTGACCCTCTTTACCCTTATTGGAATAGATGCAACAAATTGGTTGTATCTTGGTTCAATCAAACAGTTGACACATCCACCATACAAAGTATCCTATGGATGGAGACAGCTCAAGAAATATGGAATGACTTGAGAGAAAGATACTACCAAGGGGATGTTTATAGGATTTCTGAGCTAATAGGAGACATCCACTCTATCAAGCAAGGGAATTTGACCATTAGTGCCTACTTTACTCAGATAAAGGGATTGTGGCAGCAGCTTGACACCTTCATACCCATTCCATCATGCTTGTGTGAGGTCAAATGTAAGTGCACACTTGTTCCCATCATAAAAACCTATAGGGAGAATGAGCATGTTATCTGTTTTTGAAGGTCTGAATGAGCAGTATTCTGTTGTCAAATCCCAAATCATGTTGATGGATCCTCTCCCCACCATCAACAAGGTTTTCTCTTTGCTTTCTCAACAAGAACGACAGATGCATTCACTGCCAGATGACAATAGGCTAGTTGGAAATATTTCAAATGACACCACTTTGAATAGCATCAGACAGAAAGGTAGAGGTTTTGGTGGAAAAGCAAGAGGGAGAGGCCAGAGTCAATTTAGATTTCAAAGTGGTGGAAGAGGATACAAAAATAACAAGGTTTGCACCTATTGCAATAAACAAGGGTATACAGTGGATGTTTGCTATAGGAAACATGGTTTTCCTCCAAACTATTTTACAAATTCTAATAGCATTAATAGCTATGTGTCACAACAATCAGCTGAAAGTGAGCATTCAGTCAAAAAAAATGGTGAATCATCAACAAAAGACACAAGTGAGAGTAGTATCTTGGGGCTGACTCATGACCAACACAAAGCTTTGGTCTCCTTGCTGGAACAATCTAGCACATCTCAACAACACAATGGAAACCAGGTCATGGCTGCAACTGCTCATCAAGATGCAGGTACTTCAAGTATTGTAAATATTCAGTCTTTGATTGGGCAATTTGTAGATTGGATTCTTGATACAGGAGCCACTGATCATGTGTACATACTCCTTATCAAGATTCCAATCCTTTAAAAGAATTAAGCCAATATCAATAGGATTGCTCAATGGAAACAATTTAATTACACACTACTCTGGTACAATAGTGATTTCATCCCTTCTTCAATTATATGATGTTCTTTTTCTGCCTAAATTTAAATTTAATCTAATTTCTGTTTCGAAACTCACTAATTCTTTCTCTTGCAAGATAATCTTTTTCAACACTCACTATCACATTCAGGATACCTAATCTTTGAAGATGATTGGTGTAGCTAATATGAAGAATAGACTCTATGGGATGATGCATCAGCAGCAGGACATTCCCATTGCTAATAGACTAGGACATTTATCTCATTCAAAAATGCTTGTTATGCAAATTGTTTTTCCTTTCATTCAATGTAATAAAACTGTTGAGCCATGTGAAATTTGCCATCTTGCTAAACAAAAGAGACTTCCATATCCTGATAGTATAACTAGATGTAGCAAGCCTTTTGATCTTGTGCACATGGACATATGGGGTCCATTCTCTGTTCCATCCACACATGGACACATATATTTCCTCACTGTGGTGGATGACCACACTAGATTCAGTTGGCTCTTCTTTATGAGAACCAAAGATGAAACAAATCAGCACATAAAATCTTTTGTTGCATATGTCACTACTCAATTCAATAGAAAATTGAAAGCCATTAGGAGTGACAATGGAAAGGAATTATTTTTAACAGAATTCTATGCTCAACAAGGCATACAACACCAAACCACTTGTGTGGAATCACCCCAACAGAATGAGATAGCAGAGAGAAAGCATCAGCATATTTTAGCTGTTGTAAGGTCTCTAATTTTTCAATCCAATCTTCCAGTTTGCTTCTGGAATTATGCTATATCCCATTCCATTCATCTTATAAATAGGCAGCCTACTAGGTACCTCAACAATAAATCTCCTTTTGAGGCCCTACATAAAGACTTGACCAATCTCAAGACTTTTGGAAGTTTATGCTATGTGTCAACCTTAACTGCTAAGAGACACAAGTTCCATCCTAGATCAAGAAAGTGTGTTTTCTTGGGATACAAACAGGGAGTAAAAGGCTATGTAGTGTTGGACTGCCATAACAGACAAATATTCTTGTCTAGAAATGTTATTTTCTTTGAGCACATTTATCCCTTTCAAGTGCAGACCCCCAACACTTCATCTGTTGCACCTATCTTGCCCACTATATCTTTGGATTATCTTTTCCCTTTTAATGATACTAATCAAGTTACTGACCCTGTTCATGATATCCAAAACACACAATCCAGACCAAACAACAATGTTCTTCACCATCCTATTAGACATTCTTCTAGGATCAGCAGACCTCCTTCATATCTGCAGGATTATCATTGCAGCCTGGCAACAGAAGGCAACTTAGAAGAATCTTCCAAGATCAAATATCCCTTATCTAAATTCATTTCATGTGATTCTCTCTCGCATACTCATAAGCATTTTTCCCTAGCTATATCATCCACTATTGCTCCTAACAGTTATCATGAGGCTGTTTTACACAAACCATGGGCAGAAGCCATCCAATCTGAGCTTTCTGCCCTTGAGGAAAATGGAACCTGGACCATCACTAAGCTCCCTGATCACAAAAAGGTCATTGGTTGCAAATGGGTCTTCAAGGTTAAACATAAACTTGATGGCTCCATAGAGAGATTTAAGGCTAGGTTGGTGGCAAAAGGGTATACCCAAACTGAAGGGGTAGACTATTTAGATACTTTTAGCCCAGTTGTGAAAATGACAACTATTAGGGTCCTGCTATCCTTGGCTACCATTCATAAGTGGTCTCTACATCAATTATATGTAACCACAACCTTCCTTCATGGAGACCTCAATGAGGATGTTTACATGAAGGTCCCTCATGGGCTTAACATTTCTGATTCTTCCATGGCTTGTAAGCTTCACAAGTCCATTTATGGCCTCAAGCAGGCCAGTAGACAATGACATGAAAAGTTAACCAAAGTTCTTATCACTCATGGGTTCCATAAAGCCCACTCAGATCACTCTCTGCTCATTAAGAGAGAAGGATCACAATTTACTTCCATTTTGATATATGTTGATGATCTTGTTCTCAGTGGAAATACCCTTTCTGAAATCCAGTCAACAAAACAACTTCTACACTCTACTTTCAGCATCAAGGATTTGGGAAATCTCAAATTCTTTCTAGGCATGTAAATTGCCAGAACTACAAAAGGCATTTTTTTATATCAAAGGAAGTATGTGCTTGATCTGCTTTCAGAGATAGGGATGCTGGCTGCCAAACCTTGTTCAACACCAATGGACTACAATACCAAGCTTCACTCAACCTCTAGATCTCCTTTGTCTGACCCTGCTCCCTATAGAAGATTGCTTGGAAAGTTGCTCTACCTAACCAATTCGAGGCCAAATATCAGTTATGTTGTGAGTCATCCCAGTCAGTTCAATTATTCACCTACTGATCAACATTAACAGGCTGCAAATATAGTGCTCAAATATCTCAAATCAACTCTTGCTCTTGGTTTATTTTTTCCTGCACAAAACACACCTATCTTCAAAGGCTTTTCAAATTCAGATTGGGCAGCATGTTTGGACACAAGGAAATCTATTACTGGATGGTGCTTCTTCCTAGGTTCTTCCCTTATATCCTGAAAAAGCAAGAAACAAACCACTGTATGAAAATCTTCAGCTGAAGCAGAGTATAGAGCTTTAGGAATGACATCTTGTGAGGCTCAATGGTTACTCTATCTGTTTAAGGATCTTGGTATCTCTCATCCTTCTCCAATCAGTCTTTATTGTGACAATAATTCTGCTCTCCACATTGCAGCAAATCCATTATTCCATGAATGTACTAAACATATCGAAATAGACTTCCATGTGGTGAGGGAACGAATCCAAAATGGAACATTACATCTTCTGCCCATTTCTTCACCCTCTCAACTTGTTGATGTGCTGACCAAACCATTACCTCCAACTCCTTTCCAATCCAACATCTCCAAGCTTGGTATGCTTAATTTTCATATCCAAGCTTGTGGGGGGCTGTTGGACAATATGGATCATAACCCAACTCACAACAATCAGACCTAGGCCCAAAGTAACAAAGTCAGACCATAAAATTCAAGAAAGAAAGAAACCTGCATTGGAGGGAAAGATAGTTATGACAGTTATTCTGTTTAGTTAGTTAAAGTTTGTTATTTTTTTTTTTTGCCTTTCTTTAGCCCTTAGTTTTCTGCTTCCCCTTGTGTGTATATATATATATAGCACTTCTCTTATGCTGATTCAATTAATAAAATCAAGAGGTCATTCATTGCTTGAAGATCATACACTTCTTTTTTTTCTTCTCTGTTTTCACTTCATTCTCACTATTTTCTTTCTGTTTCTATACTTTCAATTACCATGGAGAGCACCATTTTCCATAGTATTGTAAACTTATTAAATGAAGATTGATTTAAATATATCAGGTTGATGATTTGTTTTCATTAATAACTACAAAAAATGCTCTCTTATTTTGTTCTTTTCTTCTTCTTGTTCATGTTTTTAAAATGATAACACCCATTTCTTATTACCATCTTTGATCACCCTTTGTAGTTTGTTTCATCCAAATTTGTAACTTATTAATATATAAACTCAAACTAGAAAGACGAATGAGATTTGTAATGTTAATGTCTTCTTCTATATATGAACTAAAATTAAAGAGCTTTCATCCATCATCATCAATAAATAACTATGTTTTCATATGCTCATATGTTTTCCTACAATGTAATTTAGTTATTTTTGTGTTGTGTGCATCATCTTTATCATATATTTTCATTTTCATGTATATGTATCCTAAACTCTCTAATCTTTGGGTATGAGGAAGGTAAGATGTATACATTCATCACTCCTTTGCTAGAAAGGTTGTTTACGCAATATGAAACATGATCGGTTACTCAAGAACAATTTACAATCGGTCATGTTTACAATTGTATAAACAAAGTTTACACCTAAGGGAGATTGATGTATACATCTTTCCATTCTCCGATTTCAGTGTAGATGAAGTCTTATTCTCATTCAGTATACACTGTTCTCATTATCTCTTTCATTCATCTCTATGGTCCATTGGATTAAAAAAAATGAATGAATGAGATTAAATGTAACAAGTATAATTTAATTTGGGTGTAAACTAATCTCTCCTCATATATTATCAAATCTTGATGATAAAAATGATAAGGATATAATAAACAAAATAGGTGAGAGATGGATGCTTCAATTTAAAGCATGTACATATGCAAAAAATGGTAAACATGATGCATACAACACCAAAAATTAAGTGAACTATATGACAAGCAGTATATATATATGCATATGATGAAATCATACTTGACCATGATGATCGATAAATACCAAGGTTTATCATCCTTATTATTTTTACCAAGGTTTTTTTCTTTCCTATTTGATAACAATTTGCAATATGAAACATGATTGATCACACAAGAACAATTTACAATCACTCATGCAGAAACAAACTTTACACCTAAGGGGGATTGATGTATACATCTTTCCGTTCTCAAACCTCATTGTAGATGAAGTCTCATTCTTATTCACTATACTATTTTCATTATCTTTTTCATTCACTTCTATGGTCTGTTGTATTTAAAGAAATGAATAAATGATATTGAATGTAACTAGTATAATTTAATTTGAGCGTAAACCGATCACTCCTCGTATATATATATATATATATATTATCAAACAAATATTAAAAGAACTATGATAAAAATCATAAGGATATAATAACAAAATAGGTTAGAGATGGATGATTCAATTTTAAGCATGTACATATGCAAAAAATGGTAAACATGAGGCATACAACACCAAAAAAATAACTAAACTATATAACAAGCAAAATATATATATATATATATACATGCATATGATGAAATCATACTTGACCATGATGATGGATACATACCCTTAGAACTACTATTGTTTTCTTTTCAGTCACTTTTTCAATGTCTTTGTATTATAGGAATATACTACTGATCAAAATATAAAGTTGACATATTTCACAATCTCATAAAATACTTTGAAAACACATTAAAGTTTCTTTAGTAATTGTTATGTTGAGTCCACATATAGAAGAACCTATTTGATGTTAACATTCTCATTCAACATCTACAGTTTTTATATAATTACTAAATTTTAAATTCAGATAATACCACTTACATAAAGAAGTTTTTATGAATTGCACAAGTGGTTAAATAAATGCGTTATCATTTCAAAAAATAAAAAGTAAAATATTAGGCCGCTTGCATTAATTTGGCCATAGTTCAAGTAAATTACATTCCAAGCTTCAATAAAAAAAACAAGTACAACATGTACTTTTACTAAATTTTAGCAATTATAATTTTAATTAACTCAAAATTTAAATGTTCAATTTTAAAAATATTATGCTCCATTTTTGCTAATACAAGTAATAACTAATTAAGGAGATGTTTGATTTCTTTCTTATCTATACAATATTTTATATCACTTTCTTTGTTACCAATAGAAACAATCATCTCTTTACAAATATATGTTAACTTTAATAAAAAATAAGTTATCATAATTTTGTAGAAGGAGATTGTTTTTTTATTGGTGGTAAATAAAATGACATAGAATATTGAGTATAAAAGATTTTCTTTCATTTCATATTATGTTTATGTTATTTATAAAAAAAATTATGTGTTGATAAGTGATAATATATGAGTATTATATATTATTATTGTATTATTCATCATTCATGTTTTATCATTATTAACTCTTTTTGTTTTAAATATCGTAAATTATTTTAAATATTGTAGTCTTATTAATAAAGCAAATTTTAAATAATAAAATCAAATCTTTTTATTCCTGCAGTCTAATCATTCCATAGTTGGGATGTAATAAAACTGAATGTTACATTTGTAATTTTCGTTACAGTTCCACCAATTTTGAGAAGATACTTATGGGAGAATGTAATTTATATAAGGTGAGAGATTGACTTACTCCAAGTGTAAGTGGAAAAAACCTACTCCACATCTTAGCCATCCAATCTTGAAAAATCTAATGTATTCGTCAATTCAAACTATTGAATTTCCCAAGAATGAATGATCATGATACTAGAGTAAGTTTTTTCTACTTACTCTTGGAGTAAGTTTTTTCTACTTACTCCTGGAGTAAGTTGATCTTCCCCTTTATTTAATATTTGATATAACTCAATCTACCTTAATATTATTAATCTTATAATCATATAAATATATTTATTTAAATTTGACTTAGTAAATTTTTGTGATAAAACGTAGTTTGATTATGAAAATATTAGAAGATTTGATATAGATTAGATTGAAATTTATTATAAGATTAGTGGAGCTTTGAAAATATAATCCCAAGAGATCTCAAACTAAAAAAAAAGATATAAAGTGAATATAGATGTAGTGAAACTAGAATTTATACTTCTATACTACTTATAAAAAAGGGAAAACTTAAAATAACTTCCTATGGTATAATTTTTAAATACTTATTTTACCCTTCAGAACTTATAACTTAATATCTATGTACATTATTCATTTATCTATAAACTGCTAAGTAATGCATTTTTATATTCCAATATAACAGTTTTTACTACAGAGTAGACCGGATGTGAGCATTATTATAATAGTTTTTATATGATCCAGTTTTTATATTTGAGAACATTACATATTGTCATTTTTCTTATACATATTACTACATATTACAAACAATAAGAAAACAGATTGATAGGCACGACAATACCGGTCAACACGCTAGTTGTTATAAATAGAAGACTAATGCATAATTGGAGACCAAGTTTCAAGAACATTAAAGAGAGAAGAATACAACATAGAATTTGAAGATACTCTTGAAGGTACCCAATAAACTACTATTGAATATTATTGTGAAATTATATTTATTATTATAAATTATTTTCTCTCTCGTATGTTTAGCTAAATCTTTAATACTAAACGGGAAAATGAAATATTGATTTTGTTAATATTGCTACTATTTGTTTTTACTCTTGCATGTTTTGGATTTAATGATTATTGATTTTATTATCATTGTAAAAGCATTTGTTACACTATGAAATGAGGTGATAAATATTAGATAATACATTGACTCCATAAATACATTACTACATTAATGTTAAATTCTTTTTTGAAAAATATTATAACTTTATAAACAATTTCATGTTTTTTTATTTATTAGCCAGGTAGTAAATGATTCTTTTTTAGAAACCAAAACAAAAATAAAATATTTGTTTTCAACAATATTTTTTTAGTATAATTAAAACTATAGATATCTCTAACAAATGTTGCTGATAAGAATAGATTAAAAGCTTTTAACCATTGTCCGAATAAAATTGAATAGAGCCCCTTGCGCAAGTAAAATTGGTTTCTGCAACTGAGACAGTACAAATTTTGATGATGGATCTTCCATTGATTGTTGTTTCCATCACCATGCCAATGAATCTTCATTCCTCTCTATTCTATTCCAAGATGGGTTTTTTCTTCTCCCTTTCACACCACCAATTAAACTCTGTGTTTTTTATCATTTCAGAATAATAATGATTCATGGAAGAATCTGTAATCCTTAACAACAGGGTGCTGTTTTTCTCACTAAATTTCAAAGCTTGAAGGTATTTTTCCTAAATGGACTTTTTTATAATATTAATTTCTATATGTTTTTATTTCATGTTGGGCTTTTAATTTTGGTGCGTGCATTGTGTTTGTGAAAAGTCCACAATGAAGCAAACATGCTTATTAATAACAACCCATTTTCCATTACAAGTTCATGAATCTTAGAGTTATAGTTATTTTCCCTGGGCATTTAGTTATGTCTTGTTTATTTAGTTTCACTTTAAAAATATTCAAAGTAACAAAGTTTATAGCTAGGAACAAGGATTTAAATTGAGGTCGCGGTTGTGATTATGTAGTAATTTGCTTAGTGATTAATTTCTTAGGGAATATGTCTATGTACATTCAGAGTTTTAAGTTTTGGTTGTGGTCGATGATGTAGCCGAGATGTAGCCGAGATGTTGTGGCCTCATCAAGTAACATGGTTTGCATTTTGCAACATCGTTACATTACTATTTATAATTATACAGAATTATTCTTATTTAGCCACATACTTTTGTGTTAAGCTAAATTGTCCTCAAAGCTTTTATATGAAGGAAAATGAAGTAGTTCTTATAAACATATTTCTCTGTAATTTTAGTTGAAAAGAATGCTCATTGTATAAGTGAGATTCTCTTTTATAGTGGTTGGCATCATTTCTTAGCTCCATTCCCTATTTTCTTTTCAGTGACCTTCTTTCACTGCCTTGGTATGATATGAAGAACTAGTTATCGATATATAATGTGGACATATTTCACAATCTCATTAAATAGATGGAAAAAATGTCAAGGATCATCCACCATTTGTCACCTTGAATCCACATATAGAAGAATACATTTTATGTTTCCAGTGTCATTCACACCTGAAATCTGTATATTACTAAATTTTAAATTTGGATAACACAAATGATTAAAGATGGTGCTAAGAAACACACAACTAATAAATAGAAGCGTTATTATATTAAAAAAGCTGAAAGTTTTAAAATATTAGGCTACTTGCATTAATAATTACAAAAAATGCCGCCTCATTTTTGCTTTGTTTCCTTTTTTTGGAATTGGAAACTTGTGTTCCCATTCCTTCACAAAATATTGAAAATGAGAAACTCAAAGAAACACCCATTTAGTTAGTAGTCTTTGTGATTAGCAAAAAAGCAGCTTAAGAAACACCCATTTAGTTATTAGTCTTTTTCTATGATTTTTTTCTTAATTAGTTGGCATTTTTTTATTGGATTGAGACATAATGGGACACCAAATATTGGGACAGG
Organism: Lupinus albus; assembly: GCA_009771035.1. NCBI lineage: Eukaryota > Viridiplantae > Streptophyta > Magnoliopsida > Fabales > Fabaceae > Lupinus > Lupinus albus. The sequence continues at coordinate 20,992,367 of CM020001.1, read as the reverse complement.
TGATTTCCATTCCATTGTAGTCACCTAGTGAACAATTTTGCCATCTGTAATTTAAATTTAATATACTGACTCCAGCTGGAAATGATGAATATGATAGGTAACATTAATGTGTTCTATATTTGGACCGAAGCTGACCAATAGTGGATGAGAATTGACACGTGTTCAATGTATTTTAGGTGAATGTGAAATAGGTCCACTTTATATATGGATAAATAGTTCATTCATGATTTCATTTCATATAGAGGCAGTGAGAGACCGTGATTGATCTGAAAAGAAAATAGAGAATGGAGTCAAGGGTTCATGCCAACCACTGTATTTATGCAAAGGGTCTGTGTCAACCATTATCAACAAGTGTGATTTTATATGCTAATATATTTTGGCCATCATATAATTTACTTATCTTTTGTGTTGTGCGTCATGTTTATCATATGTCCTAAAGTTGAGCATCTAAACTCTTGAGTCTTTTGTTTATTATCCTTATGAATTTTATGAATATTGTTTTTTTTTCTATTTAACAATATATGGAGTGGCACAGTGCATGATATTTCCACTGCGGTGGGGTCTGAGGAGAATAAAATGTACGCATCATCTCCCCTTGGGTGGAGAGGTTGTTTTTGCAATTTAAAACATGATTGATCACTCAAGAACAACCTAATGATTGCATCAATTCTATGCTCCTTTTTCCCCTATTTCGAATCTCAGTTTAAATTTGGAAGTTTCAATTATTCATTTGTTCATTGGTTATCGACAGAAGGCACACAAATTGGAATGCTACCCCTAAATTTGGCCACTTAGAAAAATATACAATTACATTTGCAATCAGCAAGTTGCTTGTAGTAATTCAATTTTGGAAAATAACTCATTTTTCTACAGATTTTGCATAGATCTCTTATCGCTCTGTTTTTTGCTTTGATGTTCATACTTCAATTTTTTGATAGTGAATCACATCTAATCGATTCACCATAGCATGTTCGGGATCTTATTTGTGGTTCATTAGCTGTTGCTGGATGCTTTGGCTATGAAATCATCAACTATTAACAGATATTTTAACTTATTGTGCCAGAGACACAACCCATGGAAATCTTGGACCATAGTTGTCGAAGATTAAGGACTAAGCATATTCCTTTGGTGAAAGTGTTGTGGCATGGACAACAAGTAGAAAAGGTTACATGGGAAACTGAAGATTACATTGAGCAACACTACCCAGGGCTATTGTCAGGAGGTAAAATAGTTTTAAACTACACTAGAATTGAAGTAATTAGCATAATATTATTTGCAAGCCTTCCAATTCATTGAGGAAAGTAATATTTATGTGATGAGTTTTCATTTTATTATATTGTTCTTGTCCACCAGCAAAAATCAGTAGCAAAAAGGTAATAAGTGATTGATAAAAGGGGGACATAATATGAGAATTGAAATTATCCCAATAATATGTTAGAGAGACTTTGGAAGCATCCCAATAAAGAGCCAAATAAATTAGTCAGGGAGTAGGGGTCTATGCAATGCTTTTAGTTGGAATGGTAATTTCTATGCAGGGATGAAAATGGATATATGTTGATTACTATATAGGCACATGATCTAGAAAAGGAGAAAATGAAATATTGATTTTCAAAACAAGGATGTCACATAATTGTATTAAATTTTGGACTTGAGTATTGTTTTTGAAAAATAGGGAAAGAAATCTTTCTTTATCTTTTCTCATTTCTGATAATACTATCTTATTAATAAAAAATAGTACTTATGTGTTTTACTTTTGCTGAAGTTGGAAATCACCTATTATTTTTCATTTTTGTGATATGTAGGCAAATTAATGAAAAAGGTTGAAGAGAATGGTCTAGTTCCTAGGGATGTGTTTGGGGTCATTTGCGAGAAGCTAGATTTTGATGATCTGTTCCAACTTGCTGGAGTGTGCAAATGTTGGAGGACTTTGCATGAAAGTTATTGGGATAGTTTCAAGGAATCAGAAGTACCATTACTCATTCAAACTTCATATGGTGAGAAAGCTTGCTACTTCATTAGCCTATGTCAACGAAAGTTATATTGCTCGAACATGATGGATTACTCTCGTGGGTGCTCTTATGCTGGATTTTCCTGTGGATATGTGATCATGGCAAGAGCTAATAATTCACTTCTCCTAATGAATCCATTTACCAGAAGGAAGATAGATTTGTGGCAACCTTTTCATAATAGCTTGGTGACATATCCGTGCCATGCCATAATTGCTCATGTCAAAGATTCGACAGATTTTATCATAGTTCTCCGGTGTGAAAGAAATTCCAGTTTATATATCTATGAAACTGAAAATTCTGGATGGAATAGATGGTATGATCCATGCCGGGTTGTGGATTTTGTGGTTTTTCAACACATTGTGTATGTTATTACTGATGAGGCCCAGATAGGGGTAGTGATCCTGAAGTCTAATACTTTCAAATTTCTACAGCTGAATAATGTTCCCAATTTTACTTCCAGTGATCTTAAGTTGGTTAATAGTGATGGGATGCTTTTAGTGGTTCATTTTGTACCCAGGCACAAATTTGAAGTGTACAAAGTAGACTTTACAAGCATGAATTGGATCAAGCTGGAAACTTTGGGAGATGTTGCATTGTTCTATGCAAAGCCCAGAAAGTGCTATGCATTGAGCAACCCGGTCATGCGAGGTTATGAGAAGAACTGTTTGTATTACATCCATCAATCAACTGCACTATGCGAAGTATATTCGATGAATAACTACAATTTTCCATTGTACATCTCTGGTGAAACTGTTGCTCCTCCAAGATCCAGGCCATACTGGTTAGATTGGTGCTTTCGACATGTTCGTAACGAGGTTGATTATTCTCTGTTAGAGTAATGTGGTTACATAACAACATGCCTGTTTATTCTCTGTTAGAGTAATGTGGTTACATAAGGACATGCTGATTATTTTCTGTTAATTTGGTTACATAAGGACATGCAACTTAATGAGGTTGTTATTCTCTGTTAGAGTGATGTGGTTACATAACTACATGTAAATTTAGGAGTTTGTTTGTATTTTGTTTCTCATACTCTCCTTTGAGATATGCTAACTTACTCTTTTCCATGCTGCTTTAACATACTCTCTTTTAAAGTATGACAGTAAAAAAATAGCTAGTATGAAATGTAAAACCTGTCTCTATGTGCTTTATGCTATACATAGCTGATCCTAGGCGTGAATAAAAGGTGAAGATTGTGTTAGGTAGTCAATAACCAACATAAAACTTTGTCGAATCTCTATGATATGATAATGAGATGTAACCGAATAAAATAAACGTGTTAAACAGACATAAAATGATGTGTTCTAGCATTTCTCTTTTTCCTTTTATCATTCATCCCTTTCAAATATAACAATATATAATGCATAATTTAGTCATTAATAATAAAATAAAAACTATACAAATTTATTATATTGTTGTATGAGTTCAACACATGAAATTAATTACATAAAATATGTGGATGATGGTGGATTTTCATCCTCATATGTCCTCTTTCTTTTCATACTTCAGATATTTCATCTTTCTCCTAATCCATTTTCCAATATGACACTCAACCATGGCTTCTATGCTCACTCACTCAACCTTCATATAGTTCTGCATTCTATGAGACACTTTCAACTAAATGATCCATTTTATTGCAGGAATGCTTATAATCGAAAGACACGTAACTCAATAATCATTAGATCTTATAGCTTCTAATTATTTATGTTTGAAGAGGAGAAGAGTTAAGGTAGTGTTTGGATGATAAAGTCATGTTTTGGATCAGAAACATTAGGATCTATTGTTATACAGAATTTGTTGGTTCTATGTTGTGAACTTATGATTTGTTTAAGTGTATTTTAGTATTTTACTTAGGGGATTTGGTGAAAGAAGGATTTGTTTTTTGTATATAGTGTTGTCATTTGCGTCCAAGGAATACCCAATAGAAAAGTTTGGATTAAGTTGACCATTGGTGTATGCTACTATGGGGATTTAGGTATATAATATATGAGTTTATGCTAAGTTTGTTTATTGCTGTCAATTGTTTGATGCTTTAGATTGTTGTTTAATGTGTTGGTTTCATTTGTTATGGTTTCAAGTATAAATGCTAATGTGAACACTATAAAGGAGGAATATATTCAAAAATGGTCACTTATCTCTAAAAATATCCGATCCGTGGGTAGCCGTCAAAATACCCATAACAGGTACCCGCAAAAATAACTCATTGGTGGGAACAGGTATTATGATACCGCCCCGCGAGTATCCACATATATATTTTAATTAAATATTTTATACATAATTATTATTATTTTAATATTATATTTGTCTATTTTATTATTATTTCATAATAAAATTTAGTGATAAAACTATAATCATAAAATTATCATATACATATCATATTATTTAAGTATTAATTATTTTTATATCTTATTTATTGTAAATTATATAAAAATATAACTAAAATTGAAAATCCGGTTGATACTCGCGGATATCCACTACTTATACGGGTACCCGCAAATAGTATGAGTATGGACACGAGTATGCATTACCCATGTTCCTCTGGCCCATGTTCCCATCCTTATTTATCATTCAATGAAAACTTATTTTTTATGCTTATATTTAGTGATACAACTTATTTTTTATGCTTATAGTACGTTAATGATATTTTATTAAATAAATCTTATATTCACTTCCACTCAGAAAGTGGTGTTATTAATTTTGAAGTGGTGTAACTAGATCTTAGAGTGGTCCTCCTGAAGGAGATGAAATATCTATAAGTTTTGAACTGAATTCTTTCACACACTTTCAACTAGTGAAATGATTAATTTTATTACATGAATGGCTATAATTCATGGGTTCGGATCCTCTCCAGTACTAGATGGTTCAGTACTGGAATGTGAGACCCAGATTATTTTAAATATTAAAAAAAATATTTTAATTAAAAATAACTTCAAATTTGCACCATCAAATTTTTTTTAGATGTCACGTGTCGTCATTTCTGGCTATACTGGACCTTCCAGTACGTGAGAGTATTCGTATTCATACTCCATGGGTTCTACCTGACTTCTCTTGAATTTGTGGCATTGACTTATATTATTATAAAATAATATTTTTATGGTGCCAACATTGTTCTAATCAATTCTCTTTTCTACTTAAATAGGTAAGGAAATCAAAATCTATCACAAAATAACTAGAGAGATAGACTAATGAATAACATAAGAATCAGTGAAAATAACACTATATTTATAATTGAAGTGCATTCATTATTTTCTACAATCCAAGCTATATTTCATATGGTATTAACATATTACACCTATCTAAACCAAATTAATATTAACATTATAACAAGTAGAGGTTTGTTAAAGTGTAATATCTCTCTTTCTATTTTTGTGTAGAGCATGTCTCAGTTGGTTTGAGACGAGTGAATCAAATAAGCACAGGTAATTTTCTGAAATGCTTGAATTATGCTATGCATTTAGTATTGTCTTTGCTATCATTGGATGGAATTAGTAAAGCAAGAATGCCCGCATTCTATTAATGATGTTTTAAGTGGTGAAATATTCAGATAGATTAAGTTTCTTGCCACCTTCATCAAAAACATGCTCTTTAAACATTGAGGTTTTCATATTTTCTATAATTCATGATTTGCAGTATTGTCTAGTCTAATATTTACTTGAGGCAGAAAATAGTCTAACATATGAAAGCTAATACTATCTCAACACATCCCTTAATTGTACTTATATTGGACAAGAGCACTAATTTAATACACATCATCATAAAATTACAAATAATAAAAGTATCATATAGTAGTATTGTGGTTTCAAACAAGATATACAATTTAGAATCTTTAATATTCACTTATTTAATAGTTAAATTATATTATATTATTTCAGGTAAAGGATGATGCAAGTATGTCTAATACAGTTTTGGGTGCAAGATGATTACCTGAAGTCAACAACATTTAGGATATTTTCTATGTATTTTGTTTTCTTACGTGTCATATAAGACTACTTTTAGTTTTTTGAGATTTTATGGTGTATTTAGATTTATAATGAAAGACAAATTATAATTATTTCAACTTTGTTACGCTACCTTAGTTATTTGCAATGAAAGTTTATTATTGTTAAGAACATTTGTTTTTAGTATTATATATTTAATTAATAATTATAAATTAATGAGTTAAAGTTGTGAAATTAAATTGAGGTTAAAGTCCTATAGAAATATATAATAATAACCTTCGAGCAGGTCTTCATATGTTATTTCGACTATTGGAGGTTGAAAATCTCTCCAATTAACACTCTCAAATAGTGGAGGTTTAAAGCCTTCATGGTAAACACTACAAAAACCCTTTCATTGTGGAGGTTTACAACCTCCACGATAAATGATGCAAAAACCTCCTCAAACAGTGAAGGTTAAAGACCTCCTCAAACAGTGGAGGTTAAAAACCTTCTCAAACAGTGGAGGTTAAAAACCTTCTCAAACAGTGGAGGTTTTTAACATCCACAAATAATCCGCTGCAAATTTATCAGTACTAGGGGTTTTCTAAAACCTCCGCAAAATGCTTCTAGTGATAATAACTGTTGCAGTTCTGAAACTTCAACTAGTTATATTGTGGAGGTTAAACATCTCTACTACTCGCATAAAAGACCTCCACTAAATACAAAATATGCTGTAGTGTTTCTAGCTAAATATACCGTCGGAATGAATTGTAGATCCCATCAATGTTAAAGAATACATTAGACCTTTTTTGCACCAAAGTTTACTGAAAGTCACTAGCAACAACCTATTCTTGAAGGTATTGAGTTCAATTGATTATTTGAAGAAGAAAATAATTACTTAACTACAAAGTTTGAGGAATAGGATATCAAAGCCGTAAATGGAGTTGTGAAGGTGATAAAAGTCCCACACTTGACGGGTAAAACTTTACTTTTATAAAACACTTTTAGGGTTGTTTGGAGGATAATATCGTGAAGATGGTTGCTTGTACTTATAAATAATTTTCTTTTAACTAGAGTAAGATCATCAAAATAACATCATGCCACACTACAACAAACTTTGTATTTAGTGGAAGTTTTTTTGCGATTAGTGGAGGTTTTTAACCTTTACAATATAACTAGCGGAGGTTTCAAAAACCTCTACAGTTATGACCGCTAGAAGCGTTTTGCAGAGGTTTTAGAAAACCTCTGGTATTGATAAATTTGTAGCGGTTTATTAGTGGGGTTTTTAACCTCCGCTATTTGAGTAGTTTTTAACCTCCGCTATTTAAGGAGGTTTTTAACCTCCACTAATGGAGGAGGTTTTGTAGCATTTATCGTGGAGGTTGTAAACTATTATATGTTTATATAGTATTTCAACCTCAATTTAATTTCATAATTTTCACAACTTTAATCTCATCAATTTATAATTATTATTTAAGTTTTCAATACTAAATACAAATGTTCTTTGCAATAATAAATTTTCATTGCAAATAACTAAGGTAGCATAAAAAAAATTAAATGGTTATAATTCATCATTTATTATAAATTCAAATACACCGTAAAATCTAATAAAACTAAAAGTATTATCATATGACTCTTTAAAAACATAATACATAACAAATATCCAAAATGTTATTTGTTCGAGATGATCCTCTTGCACCCAAAGGTGTATGCTATACTTGCATCATCATTTGCCTGAAATAATAAAATAAAATATAATATCATTAACAATTAAATATCATTTACTATTAAATAAGTGACATTAAATATATACATTAAAGAAATATAATATACAGAGAGAATGCATATAACACATGTATCTTATATATATATATATATATATATATATATATATATATATATATATATATATATGATAACCTTTCAAAACTCTGAGTAAACACACAAATAGTTATAGCCTTATTATCTGAACATCATATTTGACGCTGCATTCACTTAGTTTTGTTTCTTAGTTTTATTTGCTTTATGTAGGTGCATTTCAAGAATACATCAAAAGAAAGAAAGAAGAATTTCATATGTGCTGATATGGAAAGAAGAATTTTCATCATAAAAGAAAGAAAATCAAAACCATTATGCATCGAATAAAAGTCCTACATAATTTAAAGGTGACTTACTTGTATCCTAAAATCAACAAAGGTTGGCCACCAACTATTGAGTGTATAATTCCACAAATAGCAGTAGATGCCAATGTTTCCATTGTACTCAACCTTCCATCTGTAACAACACAATGTATAAATTTTCTTATACTGTTAGATATTTTAATGTTTTATTAAGTTTACGTGTTAGTTTAGGTATGTTACCTCAACTTCTGGGGAATTTAATATGTGTATTTGTAAAATTGATTGTAATTTTTTTACTTATAGTCTATTTAAAGGTTGTCATATAATACATAAGATACATCAGTTTACAATCTTCTTCTACTAACACATACAACAATAAACATGATATATTAATACTGCAGCCTTCAAAGATTGGAGGATACTGATAAAAAAATAACAATATTTGCATGTTAATTTCATCACATCATTGTTACTTTACTTCCTTCTTTTTAATAATAAAATGTCAAAAGAAGAAAGATGCAAAAGTTATGTAGCAATTTCAACATTAATTTTTGGGAGGGATCCACTTACTCCAAGAGTAAGTAGAAAAAACCTACTTCTCATATTAGTCATTCAATCTTGAAAAATTCAATGGTTTAGATGTACTCATCAATTCAAACCATTGGATTTCCCAAGAATGAATGATCATGATGTGAAGTATATTTTTTCACTTAAAAATTTCAATTTTAGCATTTCCATAAGATCCAAATATAACACCACCAATTATATAGAATCCATACAACTAAAATAAGACTTAACAACAACTACAAGTAAATTGAATAAGAAAAAAGTAAGAATAAGAAAACCTGAATTAGAACATTGAGATTCAACACATAATTCGAGATTCTAACCCTAACGTATACTAATTAAAAATAATAATTATGTAAGGACACCTTCAGGTCAACGATAAAGAGTATGATCCTTCATTTTATCATAAAGTCAATCCACAAAAATAATCCTTTTAGTTTAATTCTCTGGATTGCAAACATATCAAGATTATTTGCATTTGTATACATGAATTACAACCAGTGTTTGGTAAATTAATAATTAACATCAATTAAAACCTTCCTACATTTATGATTACGAACAACAACAAAAACATGATAAATTACAAAATTAACATGAATTAAAAGTTTAGAACATAACTAGAAATTAACAATATTGTTATTTAAATGAGTAAATTAGGTTTTTAAGTCCAAATAAGAAAACAAAGGCTGGACAAAGGTTGGAAGAAAAAAGAAATTGAAGAAGGAAGAAGAAGAAACGGAAGAAGGTAGAAGGTGGAGTGGAAACCTAAAACCTATTTGGAAATGCCCTTAGTGTGTTTTTTAGAATCAAAGTGAGAGTTTTTGTTATAGTGGAGGTTGAAAACCTCCATAAATTAAATAAAAACTTTCACTATATACTTAGTTAATTACTTGGCCCAACTCATTTAATTTATTTGGGGAGATTTTGTAACACCCTAAATTTAAGTCTTTAAAATTATAGTATTTCTCGCTTGAGCGAGGGATTCTCGCCTGGGCGAGAAAGGCTCACCTGAGAGGGTAAAATCCTGAGCTATACTGAAGGATTCTCGCCTGGGCGAGAAAGGCTCACCTGAGAGGGTGAAATCCTGAGCTATACTGAAGGATTCTCGCCTGAGCGAGGATTGTCTCGTTTGAGCGAGAGTGGTCTCGCTTGAGCGAGAGTTGGCTCGTCTGGGCGAGAAAGGCTCAATTGGGAGGGTGAAATCATGGGCTATACGGAAAGGTTCTCGCCTAAGCGAGAATTGGCTCGCTTTAGCGAGGGTGGTCTCGCCTGAGTGAGAGATTGGCTCGCCTGGGCGAGAAAAATGATATTTTGGACATGTCGAGGCTGTAAGATTCTCGCCTGAGCGAGAGATGCATCGCCTGGGCGAGAGTTCCAGGGTCAGATCTGAGTTTTTAAAATGGGCGAGATTTTCTCGCTTAAGCAAGAACCCGACGAGACAACATTAAATGAGAAACCTCAAACACATTTTAGGGTTAGAAATTGAAGAGAGGTGATAGAAGAGAGCATTTTCAAGTTCAAGGAGCTTTGATTCTCATCCAAGAGCTTGAGAAGAGGTAATACTCTTGATTCTAACTCTCTTCTTCTCTTTGAAACTCATTTTGGGTTTGTTGGATCTCTTCTCAAAATGTGTAAAACCATGAAAACTCGCCCTTTTGAGTTATGGTTCATTTTATGTTGTTTTTATCTCGTAAACTCTTGGTTTAGAGTTAGTATTTCAAGAATGGAAAGGATTTGTGGGTTGATTCAGGAAAACCCCAAAACCCTAAAGTGAAAATGTGGTTAAAGAGGAATGAATAAAATGCTAGAGGTAGAAGATGAGTATGCATTCTAATGTTGAAATATGAGATGAATATGTATGTTTTAGATGGTTGTAAACTTGTGATGAAAGTAGTTTAGAAACATTGAAAATATGATGAATATCTTGTATGGTTAAATAATGCAATATAAGTTGTTTATGTGATATTTGGAATAAATGACTAACATTGTGTTATATGGTGGGAATGAGGAAAAATCCTAAAGTTGGAGGCGGTGTCGGTAGAACTTGCGAAGTTACCAAGAACCAAACCCAACACTCACCAAGGTAAGGATAAGTCTTAACTTATGCATTGTGATTGAAAATGCGTGGATTTGCTGGTTGTGGATAGTGAATTGAATTTGTGAACCACTTAATTATTATAAGAATATATGAGTATGTTTGTAATAATGAAGGTGTGGATTTACTGTTTATGGATTGATGAAGTTTCAATGAAAAGAAAACTCGTTTTTACCCGACCATGAGTGGTTAGCGACTTTGGCTCAAGTAATGTAGCAAACTTTGGCTCAAGTAATGTAGTAATTTTGGCTCAAGCGATGTAGCAAGCTTTGGCTCAAGCGATGTAGCAAACTTTGGCTCAAGTTATGTAGCATGGTTTTCAAAATTATAAACGATGAAAATGGTTTTAAGTGTATTTGATTCTAAATTGTTTACCTAACTTTATTAAAATGTGGATTATCGGATATTGAATTTTATTGAGTTAACGACTTATTCCTTTGTGTTTTCTGTGTATGTTCAATGTTAATCCCATTGTAGGTAGGTGGAAGATGTGAAGATGGTTTGGTTAGGAGCTTAGAGGTTTTTGTTTCTTTTTTGAAGTCTTCTTGCCTAATCTTTTTGTAATCTAATTTATTGCATTTTGAAACTGAATATTTGTAACTATGAGTACAATTTTCTGTACATGATGGTAATTCTGGATATTTGTAGCTATGAGTGTTTTGGAAACCCATAACTAGTTGTATGCAGTAGTTACTGAGTTGCATTAATAAAAATTATGTTTTTCTGTCAAATCAATGTGTATGTCGTTATTGGGTTAAGGTGTGATTGTGAAGAGGAGATTGTGATTTTGAAATAATGTGATGAAATTGGCATAGATGATTTATAGGAAAAATGCATGAAATTTGAATAAAATAAGGAAAAAATTTCAAGGGTAGAATTTGGCTTCTTACGGGTTTGAATAACCTCTACAAAAAACCTCCACAAAATGAAAAATTCCTTATAGTGCCATAGACAAGAAAATGTGAGAATTAGAAGGTTCAAGGTCCCAATTCGATAAACGATAAACTTTTATTCATTATTTAGGAAGGATACTAGCATATCAACAATCATATGTACACACACAATCGAAGATGTTACTTTAACTGATTTCGCATATTCTAGCCGCATTTGGTCTCCCTACAAGCAAAGCTTTACATTCCGAATAACATTGTGGACGAATGCAACTCATTATATGTATCTTTGTTCAACATTTTCCGGTACCATAGAGAATTCTTTTTGGATCTGCTTCACTTGCAATGAAAATACGTAAAAGTTCAAAATCAAAGTTACCATAGGGAAGAACACCCAAATGAAAGACTAAGACAAGCAATTAAGATTATAAAAATTTCTTCCAATACAAATAGACATGCTAACTCTCATCAAAATTTTAATTTAATATGTTGCAAAACTTTACATTTTATAAAACAATGTATCCATATTATGTGATATAAAAACCAAAGTGTTCCATCAATTATACAAATAGCGTTGCTGATTAAACATTGGTAAGTTTTGCGGATCAAACATAGATAAATATTAAGAAAGTAGATATTGTGACACTATCTAGAATCAACCTGAAAGCAAAAGGAATAGGGCGAAAATATACATTAAAGTAAGCTTAATCATCTCCAACAAGCACAACACAATGTCAATAAAAATGGTTTAATCTTAATGTTTCTTTGTACAATATAAGCATAGCAGTGGAAGTTAAAGACACTAATTTCTATAGAGAATATAGTGATAACAAGATATCAACAACACTAATTTATTTTTATTTAAAAAAACATATAAAAATTATAATTAATATATTATAAATTAATATTAATATCTGAAAAAGTATAATGTTCTTATAACTATATTATTAAAAAAACTTAAATTAATATTATAATATTATAAAGTAATACTTTTTTTTGATCCCTATTTTGTAATGCATCTAATAAAGTACCTTCCTAATTGATTTAAAGTAAAGTAAATTACACTGACACCCTTGAGTTTTAGTGAAATTACACTAATTATCCTTCTATTTTTCACATCTACAAAACGCCCCCCAATTTATAAACAAACATTACACTGACCTCCCCTGCATGAGAAACAAATATGATCTTTTAAATAAATAAAAATGATAAATGTATTTAAGTTAAACAAAATATGATATATTGTGGAAACAAGTCCAAATAGTATACGAGTCGACACATTTTCATTATTTTTTGTTCGTTATAATATCATATAAGAGTGATTTATATAATATCTCCTTATAATTATTGATGCATTTTGTAATGAACCAGAAAATAATGAAAATGTATTGACTCATATACTATTTTTACTAGTCTCTACAATATATCATATTTTTTTTAACTTCATTACACTTATCATCAATTTTTATGTAAAAATCACACTTATTTCACAGGTAGGGGTAGTATGTGTAATGTATGTTAAAAATAGGATGTTCACACTTATGCATGTCAACCAACATATCTCCATCAAAATGCCAAGGCAAATATCCAAGTGGGAAAGAAACCAAAAGTGTATTCTCTTCTCCTTAAACTCTCTACTTTAAGTTGTTATTTTTCAGCGTACTTTTCCACTACACTTAAACTTCTGATTTTGCAGAAAAATTGGCCATAGTTTTGCAACAACTAATTCACCCCCTCTTAATACAGTAGATAATAAGACAAGCAATTAAGATTATAAAAATTTGTTCCTATACAACTAGACAATCAATTAAGATTATAAAAATTTGTTCATATACAACTAGACATGCTAACTATTATCAAAATTTTAATTTAATATGTTGCAAATCTTTACATTTTATAAAATAATGTATCCATATTATGTGATATAAAAACTAAAGTATTCCATCAACTATACAAATAGCATTGTTGATTAAACACTGGTAAGTTTTGTAGATCAGACATAGATATTAAGAAAGTAGATATTGTTACACTATCTAGAATCAACCTGAAAGCAAAAGCAAAAGGGTGAAAATATGCATTAAAGTAAGTTTAGCCATCTCCAACAGACATAACACAATGTCAAGAAAACTGGTTTAATCTTAAAGTTTCTTTGTACAATATAAGCATAACAATGGAAGTTGAAGACACTCATTTATATAGAGAATATAGTGATAACAAGATATCAATAACACTAATTTGCTTTTTTTATAAAAAAACATATAAAATAAAATAGTATAAATTAATTTTCTGTTTATCAAACGTAAAACGAAGAAGAAGAAAAATAAGAATAAAATAATATTATACCTGAATGGGGTTGTAATTGTTAGATAATGACAAACAAATGAGTTTTTATTTATTATTTATTTCTATGATCTCATTTAATTAGTCTCGATTTTCTTTAACGACTAATTTATTTTAGGAGATATTTTTGTTAAACTAGTATATGATATTCTCCTATTTTAGGAATATAAATCAGTGTTTTGATATGGGTCTGGTAGAGAAGATATTCTCTTGATTTCCTCTATCTATCTCTATTCTACTCTGATCTACTCAAGACTTAGGCAACCTATTTTTTATTTCTATTACCAAAAAACTCGAGTGCACGTGTTTATAGGTTCGTTGTGCTAACCTTGCGGAGCGGTCGACTATTCGAATTGCACCAAAGTCGAGCCAGATTTTGCTTTCAGGACAGTGGTTTCCACGACTCAACTATTTCCCAGTTCAAAGCGATCAGACTCGAGTGCACATGTTTAAAGCATTGTTTTTTTTAAAATCATTTTGTTGGGCTTTTTGGGTTGGAAAAAATTGGATGTTCACACTTATGCTTGTCAACCAAGCTATCTCCATCAAAATGCGAAGACAAAGATACAAGTAGGAAAGCAACCAAAAGTAAAAATTTCTGAAACAATGGCAAGTAAAATGCATACGAATGTGTCAAATACCACTTAATTTATATGTTTGATTATCCTAGTCATACAAGTAATAAAGTTGGACCCTCACTCGATTGTCTCACCTATCCTTTAAAGCTTCTTGACAAATAATTGTCAACTTCACCCCTATCTAAATCTGCAAGAGATATTTCTATTAGTGTATCTTTTCTCCAACTCCAATTACAATAATGCAATGCATTCACACTAACTGAGGTTAGCCCATCATGTCTTTTAGTATAGATTTTTATTAAATCTTGATTCCACAAATATCAACTCAATCCCATAGCATTTTTTCTGATGAATTAAGGTAATTTTGGTAGTTAATAGTAACTGGTTACACATGAAAGTAATCAGTTACTGATAGTTGTTACACCCACAGATTTTTAAATCCAAACAAAAAAAACTTCACCCAAAATGAATAAATGTCATTCCAATCGACTGCTACCTTCATGTACAAGTATGATGGCTGGTCGGAAGCATATTTGAAGTCACTCAAATATTTAGACTTGACTCATTTGCGCCCTTAAATTGGTATAATGGACAACAAATGGTGTGAATGAGATAATTTTTTAAGATTAATTTTAGTACTTTCAGAATTAATATAATGGGCAATAAATCTTGCCTAGAAGTTAATCTTAAATTTAGTAAATGATGCAGCAGACAACAATTTTATTGACATGTACCTAATCGATGTAAATTCCTTGTCCTTATAAATAATTTTCTTTTAACTAGAGTAAGATCACCAAAATAACATCATGCCATAGCCAAAGAGAATGTGAGAATTAGAAGGTCCAAATCAATAGAGAAACAATTTTATTTATTCTTCAATTAAGAAGGGTACAAGCATATCAGCAATCAGTGAGACATATACAATCATAAGTGTTATTTTCACTGCCTACGCATATTCCATCCGCTTCTTTTCCTGGATTCTTAGCTTTACATTCATTATCACATGGATAATGAATGCAACCACCAACATGTAACGTTGCTCTACATTTTTTACGTTGTTGAAGAATGTTTTTTGAATCTGCTTCACTTGTGATGAAAATACCTGAAAGTTCAAAAACAATGTTACCACAGGGAAGAACACCCTAATGAAAATTTAAGACAAGCAATTAAGATTATAAAAATTTGTTCATATACAACTAGACATGCTAACTGTCACCAAAATTTTAATTTAATATGTCGCAAAACTTTACATTTAAAACAATGTATCCATATTATGTGACAAAGTGTTCCATCAATTATACAAATAGCATTGCTGATTAAAGGTTGATAAGTTTTGTAGACCAGACATAGATAAATATTAAAAAGTATATATTGTTACACTATCTAGAATCAACCTGAAAGCAAAAGGAAAAGAGCGAAAATATGCATTAAAGTAAGCTTAGCCATCTCCAACAAAAACAACACAATGTCAAGAAAAATGGTTTAATCTTAATGTTTCTTTGTATGATATAAGCATAGCATTGGAAGTTGAAGACACTCATTTATATAGAGAATACAGTGGTAACAAGATATCAACAACACTATTTTTTTATTTAAAAAACATATAAAAGTTATTATTAAAATATTATAAATTAATATATTAATATATAAAAATAGTATATTGTTATTATAACTATATTATTAAAAAACTTAAATTAATATTATAATATTTGTAATGTATATAATAAATTACCTTTCAAATTCATCTACCGTATCTAATAGTATTACTAAAATCGACCAATGAAATTATTTAAATAATTAATTATACATAAATTGATATATTAATATCTAGAGTTAATTGTACTCACACTTCTTGAGTTTTTGTGAAATTACCCCTATATAAAAGTATAATTACATTGGTTTGTGTAATTTAACAAAAACTCAAGATGTGTTAGTACAATTAACTCTAGATATTAATTTATCAATTTATGTATAATAAATTATTTAAATCATTTCCTTGGTCGATTTTAATAATATTATTAGATACAGTAAATTAATTAGAAAGGTGATTTATTATATACATTACAAATATTATAATATTAATTTATGTTTTTTAACAATATAGTTATAATAACAATATAATTTTTTTAGATATTAATTTATAATATTTTAATCATAACTTTTATATGTTTTTTAAATAAAAATAAAATAGTGTTGTTGATATCTTGTTACTACTATATTTTGTATATAAATTAATATTATAATATTAATTTACCATTTTTAGTAATATAGTTATAATAAACTTTTTTTAAAATAGTACTATTTTTTTTATCCCTTTGTAAGTATCTAATAAAGTACTTTTCTAATTGATTTAAAATATCTAATAATATTAATATAATCGACAAATGAAATGATTTAAATAATTTATTATAGATAAATTAATATATTAATATATAGTAAATTATAATGTTATTATAACCATATTATCGAAAAACATAAATTAATATTATAATATTATAAGAATAGTATTGTTGTGTAAAATGGTATTTATTATTATTATTTTGAAAATAGAAAATTCAAAGTTGTATCTTTTGCACAAGGCACATAACTGCATTATCAACAAATATTATGGCTTCATATTGTTTGTCTTTGAAGAGGTTTAGAATTAGTGCTATATTAGGGGTGATAAAATAATGTTTTGGGTCAAGAACATTAGGGTCTATTTTTGTATAGAGTTTGTTGGTTCTATGTTAGAAACTTTATCATTTGTTTAAATGTGCAATATTATTTTTATTTGCGGATTTGGTGAAAGAAGAAGAGTGGTTTTTTCGATATCACTATTACATTATTTGGAATTGTCTACACAATATATAATGTTTTGTTTAACATAATTACACGCACGCCACTTTTTTATTTTAAAGAATATACTTATATCTAGGAGTAGTCAATGTAATGTGTATAAAAAATTAGGGGTGATTCGTGTAAGAGGGGTGGGTGCTTCGTGTAAGGAACAAAAAGGGAGGGGTGATTTGTGTAATTTCATACAAACTCAAGAGGTATCAGTACAATTAACTCTAGATATTAATATATCAATTTATGTATAATAAATTATTTAAATCATTTCATTGGTCGATTTTAATAATATTATTAGATACGGTAAATCAATATGTTGCAAAACTTTACATTTTATAAAACAATGTATCCATATTATGTGATATAAAACCAAAATGTTCCGTCAATTATACAAATAGCGTTGATGATTAAACATTGTGAAGTTTTTCAGATCAGACATAGATAAATATTAATAAAGTAGATACTGTGACACTGTCTAGAATCAACCTGAAAGCAAAAGGAATAGGGCGAAACTATGCATTAAAGTAAGCTTAGTCATCTCCAGCAATCAAAATACAATGTCAATAAAAATGGTTTAATCTTAATGTTTCTTTGTACAATATAAGCATAGCAGTAGAAGTAAAAGACACTCATTTATATGGAGAATATAGTGATAGCAAGATATCAACAACACTTATTTCTTTTTATTTAAAAAACATAAAATTATAATTACATATAATAAATTAATATATTAATATCTAAAAAAGTATAATGTTCTTATAACTATATTATTAAAACACATAAATTAATATTATAATATTATAAAGTAATACTTTTTTTATCCCTATTTTGTAATGTATCTAATGAAACACCTTCCTAATTGATTTAAAGTAGAGTAAATTACACTAACACCCCTAAGTTTTAGTGAAATTACACAAATTACCCCTCAATTTTTCACACCTTCAAAAATCCCCCTAATTGATAAAGAAACATTACACTAACCTACATTGCAAGAGAAACAAATATGATGTTTTAAATAATGCAAGCCCTCAAATGTGTTAGTCGTCATTGTCTCGGTCTATGCTAACTATTTATTAAAATTAGATTTATGTCTAGTAACTAAATGATAATATTATAATTCATGAACAATGAAGCATGCCTTTATGTCTAGTAACATACACCATCAAGTTTGATAGTTTTGAATCCAAATATGAATCTATATCTAGCAAACATATGAGCAAAGGCATTCACTACGATGACTAAACATACAACTAAGTCTAGTTTTATGCATAAAGGATGAATTATTTTCTTTGGATCGAATTAGAATTTCTTCTCAAGATTCTTTACCTAAAATTAGACTATGCATTTAATCAAACATACAATAAGCATTAAAAGTGTAGCAACAATAATTCATAAAAATCATATCAACTTCATTTATAAATTGAATTCAAGGTACATCAATGAATAAATAAACCAATCTCAGCTAAGAAGCAATCTAATTAAGTATTTTCATGTATAACTCGATACCAATGGAATTCAGAACTTGAGTTCATAGGGAGGTGTCAACTCCAACATGAACAACAAGAATCCTCAATATTCCTACTTCCTAAACATTACATCATGTTTCCAACATACATAAAATTACAAACTAGAAAATCTATAACACATTCTAAAAATCCTAAGTAAATCTATGATGAAGTATCAAAAGTAAAGTCCACATCATGAAATTGCTTATGAGTCTCTTTTTGTGATTCTAAATATGGGCTCATGCGCTCAGCGCAACAACGGCGCGACGAGCGTACTTCTTTTCACATTAAATCCTTCATCTATATTCCTTCATGCTTAGTGTGGCTTTTGTTGGATGTAATTGAGCTAATTTGAGGCTTTTGCATGCTTAGTCCACTTTGGCCCATTTTTGGCCCAATTCATCATTTTTTAGCTTGTCACATGTAACACCCACAACTTTCTATTTTATTATGTGAGTGAAAAATATTGATTTAGGTTTTTATATTTATCTTAATAAAAATATGATTTTTAGATTAGTAGTTCATCTTTGAATGATTTTCCAATAAGTTTAATGTAACGACCCAATTTGTGGTCTAGAAATTTTCGACTTTTTATCATACAAAAAAGTTGTTCAAGTGATAAAATCTGTCTATATAAAACTTATTTAGTTCATCATGTCCAAATCTCAAAATAAATACCTCTAACATTTAAAACTAAATGGGTCATCCCCAAAAGAGTTAACATACATCCAATGTTCAGTACGAAATCCAATAATAGTTAGTGTAATCCACAAATAATTCAAGTTACAAAAGATAAGTTCCTAAACAACTAAATTCGTCTAAGAATGGGTCCGTACTAAGCAATCACCTTTCTCAGTGCTTCTTAGCTTTATGTAACACCCTAATTCCCTTTTCTTAAGCATAGTAAAAAATTCAGTGAGTCTAGGAGTCACTGGACATTTCTCACTTGAGTGAGAGGGCCTCGCCCAAGCGAGAGGATCAAGGTTACTCCAAGGATTTCTCTAGGACTCTTGCCTGAGCGAGAGTTAGCTCGCCTAAGCGAGAGGAAGGCTGTAAAGGCTGAAGGATTCTCGCCTGAGCGAGATTTGACTCGCTTAAGCGAGAGGGAGTTTGTGAAGCTGGTGGATTCTCGCCTGAGCGAGGCTCCCTCGCTTGAGCGAGAGGAACAGTGTTTGAAATTTTAAAAGGCGGGGGATTCTCGCTTGAGCGACGTGTTCTCGCTTGAGCTAGAATCTAAAAGTCTGAACCCTAAAATAGGGCCCCAAACATGAAAAGGGGTAGACTTTTTGGGAGAAAAGAGAAGAAGAGGCGATTTTCTTGGCAAGAGCTCATGTAGAGGCTAAGGGAAGCTATAGAAGAGGTAAACCTCTTGATTTTAACACTCATTCTCTTTTTGAAACTCATTTTGGGCATATGGGTCTCTTCTCTTGGTATGGAAAACTACATAACTCTTTCTTTTGAGTTGTGGTTCGTTTTTATCTAACTTTCCCCTTGAAAACTCGTGGTTTAGTTTGTATTGGAAATGGGGATAATTGGTGGTTGATTCATGAAAATCCCAAAACCGAAAACGAAAATGATGTTGAAAGGGGGAAATGTTAGGTTAGGAATGTAACTTATGGGTTTTAATGTTGAGTAAAAGTGAATATGTATGTTTTACATGTTTTAAGTTCCTAATGGAGATAGTTTTGAAAATCATTGAAAATATGAACCTCTTTTATGGATGAATATGTAGTATAAGTTATTTATGTTAAATGTTTGATTGTTGTTATTGTGTGGTGGGAATGAGGAAAGACCCTAAAGTTAGAGGAAGTGACGAAGGAACTTGCAAGGTTGCCAGAAACCAACCCCAACTCTCACCAAGGTAAGGATAAACATTGTATTGTAATTCATGAAAACATAAATTATGTGTTTATATGTGGATGACTCACTGAAAGTATGGTTTGGAAAGTTATAAATGTTGAATGTCTTGCCCTAAGTGGTATTGTATGTCTTGCCCTAAGTGGTATTGTATTGAATGTCTTACCCTAAGTGGTATTGTATTAAATGTCTTGCCCTAAGTGGTATTGTAATAAATGTCTTTCCCTAAGTGATATTGTATTTAATGTCTTGTCCTAAGTGGTATTGTAAATATATGTATATGTATAAAATGTAATCATGTGGAAGCTAAGGTAAAGTACTGTATGCGAAATATTACTGCGAGTATGGTAATAAGGGTAATATCCGGGAACGTGGAAGAAAGAGTCTACGATTGAGGTAGTATAAGATGGTGATCTAAATTGTTTATCTATTCCAATCCTTTTTATTATATTTACTTGTTTTAATTATAATTATCCAATTGTCGTTTTAAACAATTAAGTACAATTGTCTTACTCCTTTATATTTGTGTTTCTTCTGTTGATGGCAATTGGATTGCAGGTAAGTAAGCATGGAGTAGATCATGGTAGCTGAATGCCGTAGATTTGTTTGTCCGGTCTTGCTAAATTTTGTGTATCCATGATGTGTAAAATGGATAACTTGTATGATGAATGTTTGACTAATTTGACTTTAGACTAAGTGTCAGCATTAATTGTATTTATGAACACCTTAAGTTTGTAATCTAATAACTTGACGTATGATGACACTTATTTATGATATGAATTCGTATTTTGATTTTCTGCAATTGAATGTAGTAAACATATGAAATTAAGAATGTATGTTCAGGGTATTAATAAGGTGAAAGAAGTAGATGAGTTAATGTTCAAAGAAATTTTGATATATGACCTAATTGAGAAACTATGTATAATCGGATTAAAATAAACGAAAATTGCTGGGATGAAAATTTGGGTTCTTACAATATGGTATCAGAGCATGAGTTAATTATGCGACCTAGGATATGGCCTTACGAGTTTCTTTGTGAAAGCTTTCTATATAACCTAGCATGAGTTAACTTGAGCCAAAGCTTGCTACATAGCTTTAGCCAAAGCTTTCTATATAACTTGAGCCAAAACTTGCTACATAACTTGAGTCAAAGTGTGCTATATAACTTGAGCCAAAGTTTGCTACATAACTTGAGTCAAAGTGTGCTACATAACTTGAGCCAAAGTGTGCTACATAACTTGAGTCAAACTGTGCTACATAACTTGAGTCAAACTGTGCTACATAACTTGAGCCAAAGTTTGCAACATAACCTGAGCCAAAGTGTGCTACATAACTTGAGCCAAAGTCGCTACACCACTTGAGGGTAGCTAAAAATATGTTTTCTTTTCATTGGTTCACAATCAATTATAACCAGAAAATCCACGCATTTTCTTATACAATGTACAAGTTAAAGACTTATCCTTACCTTGGTGAGTGGTGGGGTCGGTTTTGGGTAACTTTACAAGTTTCCTTCGCTACCTCCTCCAACCTTAGGATCTTTCCTCATCCCCACCTACCAACAACAAAATTCAGTAATTCATTCACAATAATATACTCACAACTCATATTACATTCGCAAACATATATGATATTCACATATTTCCAATGTTTCCAAACTACTTTCATTAGAAGTTTCCAAACATTAAAACATACATATTCATCTTCTAGCTTATATTAGAACACATACTCATCTTCTACATCTACCATTTCACCTATTGTTCTCTTTAACCACACTTTCATTTTGGTTTTTTTTTGTTTTCATGAATCAACTCACAAACTCTTTCCATTTTTCGAATACCAACTCTAAACTAAGAGTTTACAAGAGAAAAACTAAATAAAACGAACCACAACTCCAAATGAAGAGTTTCGATGGTTTCTTACAGTTTGAGAAGAGATCCCATATACCCAAAACAAGTTTGAAAGGGATAACAAGAGTTAGAATCAAGAGATTTACCTCTTCTGAAGCATCTAGATGATTCTCACGAATCCTTGCTCTCAAAATCGCATCCTTCTCTATTTTCTCTCAAAGTTCTAACCCTAAAAGTGTTTAGGTTTCTATTTTTAAGTTTCAGTCATCAGATTCTCGCTCAAGCAAGCCTATCCTCGCTCAAGCGAGAAAATCCCACCCATTTTAAAAATTCAGAACTGACGCTCTCGCTCAAGCGAGGATCCTCCAGTCTCCATGCCTCTCTCCCTCGCCCAGGCGAGAATCCTTCAGTATATCCCAGTTTCCCACTCACCCAGGTGAGCCATCTCTCGCCCAGGCGATCCCTTTCTCGCTCAAGCGAGATTTCCAGATAAAATCCTAGGAGAAGCTTTGACCCTCTCGCTTGGGTGAGGCCCTCTCGCTCAATCAAGAATCTGACAGCATGTCCCACTCTTCAGGACTGTTACCACATCTTAAGAAATATAAATTCAGGGTGTTACAGTCCAAGTATGATAAGTTCGAAGCTTGTTTGAAGCCCAAACTAAAAATGATGTTTGGACACCAGGAGATCTCTGATTTTCCTACTTTGGTCAACAAATGTAGGATGTATGAGGATGATATGAAGGTGGATGATGTGATGCAAACAAAACAAATCCTCCGAGGAACTTTGGACTCAACGTAACTTTTTACAAAGAATGGGTAAGGAGAAGTTGGCTAATACCCGAGGACCTTATGCTTCACCCACTATTCATCGGAATCATGGCTCTCAAGGGCCAAACACTCGTACTGCTGCTAGGGATCACAACAAAACTCCTACCCTTTGTGCAACATGGAATGGTGATGAAAATTGACCACCTGTATTTTTTAGACAATGATGAAATAACTAATACATTTTCATCGATGATGTTCGTGGAAGTTATGTCCAATAGTTTGGAAGAAGAAATAAATTTAATTTTTTATACAAACCTGTAACATGTACATGGGTATGAAAAAGAGATGCTCTTGCTTTACTATAATTTGTTTCATTATATTGTCTTGCCTCAAAGTTATAACCTAAATCAATAGTGTAAAAGATACGTAAGATTTAAAACTTAATATTTTTAAATTATTTTAAAAATGATTTAAAGCCAAAACATATGTGAGATATACAATGATGTATTGTTATTTTACGAATCAGGACAACTTTCAGGGTTATGTTGATGAGTTGACCTAGCTTCATTGTCATGACTTATAAGATAAGTTGGTCCACCAGAATGGATATCTAGAATTTGGAATGAGACATAATTGTAAGTAATCACTTAAATAAATTTTAATCTTAATCAATATATAATTACTCCCCCACCTTATTAGATATCTCTATCTATATTTATATACACACTCTAAAATCCATGTTAGGGTTAGGAGTATATGTTAGGTACATGTGGTTTTGCATAACAAACTTAATGGAAAAATTCATAATATAGTTGTTTGTACAATTATTGTATAAATGTGTCAATTTTTACACAAAATAGAATACTATTTTCCAAGCATGCATGTCATGTAAAATGATTGTCATTGATTCAAAATATAGGCATAAAGGAACTCATTCCACACATCAGGAACACCAGGGAGACACCAATGTATGCAATCTGCATAACCATTTGGATTTGAAATCTGTGTTTGGGTTAGAGGTTCCCATTGCTTCCTATAAATAGAAGGGTGACCTTCTTTTCTGTATTCTGATAGTTGTGTGATGTTAAGAATTTGAACATTCAAACCTCTTGTTTTCAAATCTTCAATTACATTCTCCACTATATGCATCATTTTAGGATCAGACCCTTTCCCCCAATACCCCTCTTTTGTGATCATGTTTGTTTCTTTGTAACAATTGTCACCATTACTTCCTCCCCATTCCTCAGCCCTGCAATTTTTGCATTACAAATCTATTATGTTTAATGATTATGGTATAGTTAATGTAGGTATTGATTCATATTTAATATTCACAATACTTCCTTTTCTAATATAGAGATGTTATTTTTCAAATTATTGTATGACAAATAAAGGTTGAGTTTGTCATAACGGTAAGGTTGTTGGTTAATTACTATCAGGTTAGAAGTTAAATTCTTGGAAAAAGTTTTGCATACATTATAATCTCTATGTCCAATGAACTGCCTTTTTTTATAGTATGACAAATGGTTTTAATAGCAGAATGAATTATCACTTTTTTGTTATGTGCTTTTTTAAAAATAAAATAAAATAAAAACTATAGTTGTTGATGGTAATTATCTAAAAGTTTGTGATATATAAAATTAAAAGGTGATCAAAGTTGTCATGTCTAATTGTATAAAGACAAATATATAATCAACATAACGATTCCTTATAGTTTTACTTGTTTTTTTTTTTTAATATGTTCCTATTTTTAAAGTACATGGACTTTTAATTGGAAAATTTAAGCTACCTATTTTAAAATTGGGTTAAATTGTAGGAACTAAACTATATTATTTTCACCATTTAATATTATTTTTTTACTGAACTAGATTACCTTTCATGAGTTGGTGACATGCTAACAAAAAACAACTTGGTCTTGTTCCTATTAACCTGTACTTCTAACCATTCTGACCATGTCCTCAATGCCATTTCATAGACTCTAAGCATTTCAACTCTTTTGTAAACTCCATTTGGATCTTCAAATGATCCCCACCTTCTCTTCCAAATAAAATTGTCACAATCAAAATCAATCTCTTAGTGAAGTAGGATGTATATATATGATGAATACAATTCACCATCATATAATATTTTGCATATATACGAAATGTTAAATGTTCAATTTTTTGGAGCAGCAATTGTTGGAGGGATAACCGCACACTCAAAAGTGATTAGTTTATTATCCATAGAATAACATGATACCATTGGTAGTACTAAAAAATATTGTGCTTATACAGAGAAATTATTGATGGTAATTAAAAATCATGTAATTTCCGCCATTAGTAATATCACATATAAAAATTATAGATCATGTAAATTATATGGTTATGGGTTTTTAAATTATAATCTAGAATCATAACTTCAGCCATAAAATCTCAGTTTTAGAAGTCTAAATGGTGACTAATAATAACATCATGTTGATTTAACGTTTTTATAATTGCGATCACAACCACAAGTTAAAACCATTACTATGGGAGACATAGAAATGTTGATATGAAAGTGGATAAAGTGATGATTATATGTAAATTGCACTTACAAAACATTCATTACAGGTCTTCTCCACCAAAGGTAAGTGTTGAAAACTAGAAAGTCTGCATTATCCCAATATCTAGCATGTTTTTCAATGGCCTTGACTCTAACAGTTCTTTCTAGCACCTTATGGTGTATTGGATCATCTGAGTTTGATTCTACTAGCAATGGTGACCAATAATGCTCAATTGTTGCATTGTATTCCTTCATTCAATGTGTTAATAATTAAAACATAAATATTTACAAATTGTTGAGCATTACTTATAAAGTTTAATTTATATGAAGAAAAAAAACTGAAATCAACGACCTTTAGGCACAAAAGAAAAGAGTTGACACTGAAAGAAAACGTGTTTGGAATTTGGATAATAATTTTTTATAAATCTTAAACAAATTAGTATAATTAAATCAATCTCCAATTTGTATTTGTTATGTCTCCTATATTTTTTCTTTCTTTCTATTCTTTGTTTGAAAATGATAAAAGAACATACAAGAAAGAACAACATGTTCCTTTTTTTCACAAGGATGAAAACTTACTTTAATCTTGAAAATGTTGAGTGAACCATTAGAAATGGTTTGCATGGATTTAAGAGTTGAGGGGAATGAAGAGTCAATAAGACAAATCATTGAAACCCATTGGCCTCTAATGAGTGAATCCCCCACAAACACAAGTCTCTTGTTCCTTAGCCTTTCAAGCAATGTTGTGGCATTGAACCTTATTAACATAGAAAATAATATTAAAATCTATATATACTATAAACAATTAATAATATTAAAACCTATCATCAAATCTTTATGAAGAGGTGGAGAGAGACAACACCTAGGTAGGTCACAATGGTGAGGCTTCCACCTCCAATTTTGGTAACTCAAATCTTTCCTTCCAAACTTCTCACAAGCCAATTGATCTGACATGAACTTGCATTGCTTCTCTTTGTATAATGGATATGACTCATTATCAAAAACCCACTTACCAAAGAACAAGTCACATTTTGATGATAAAGGGTCACCACTAGTGACATTTGTTTCTTGAGACAATTCTCCTCCACCAATATCCTGTGTAAGATAAATGCCAATGACAACTAGAAGAGTGGTTAATATGGCTATAAGAGAATGAAAGGTGTTTCTGATTCCCAAACTACTCCCTAGTACTATTTCCTTTGTCTTTGGCATTTTTTTTGGCTACTTAGTTTCTCTCTTTGGTGCACCAATCTCTTCCTCCTTTTTGAAGCTTCAATGGAATTGGTTGGTGAGAAGGGTTGTTTAATTTGTTATTTATCTAGCCAACTTCTCCACTAAAAAGTAGTAGGTAGAGCATGATGCATTTTGAAGTTTTTGTTGTTGATATATTCCAAGTAAATATGGTACGTACCATCCAAGTATTTGTTGAAGAAATGACATAAAAATAACATTTTTGTTGAATCTTTTGGAAAAGTGGATTTTATTTTTTGTGATAAGATGGATTTTATTTTTCAAATATAAAAATTAAATTCTTAATTTCAACCTAATCTTTAAAAAGTTCTTCCATGACACCTATTCTACTTGCTCATATCAACGCATCAAAATATGGACCACATCATTTTCAATTTGTTTAATGGTCATTAGTGGACTGGTTGATTAATGGGATCAGCTGTCTCACTTTTCATATCTCATTGTGTCCAAATTCAATTGCAAGGTACTATCTATTTGAAAAGAAAAATATAAAAAACATTAAATAACATTTTTATGTTATTTGGTGGGATGTGATTAGTTTGAGACATAAAGACATAAAATTTTTGGTACATTTGATTTTGGTTGAGCATGAGATATCCATTAGAAAAAAACATATGCTGAATATTTGAACACAATTAGTTTAATGAGTCTTTAGTGAACTCATTAATGTTAAGTTATTATGTACTCATTAATGAATGAATTCCATCTTATCAAAAAGGTATCAAAGGTATCCCTATAAATAGAAATGAGGAAGAACCACATGGGAAACACACATATAAATAGAGAGAATACCAAAAAGTATAGGGAAATATGAGGAGCCGTGGGGAAAGACTTTGTAAAACAAAATTTATAGATTAATAATTCTTTCTACTAAACCATTTCATTCACTTTTTTCAAATGGGAACCTACACCATACTTGAACTACTTACTTTCTTATAAGCATCAATACCATATATCTTAAACTCAAAAAAAATAAAATGTTTAGTGCAAATAAAATTTAATTCAAATACATTTTTATATTATATAATAAATAAACAAATGAATGAATGAATTAATAATTTTGAAAATCTTAGGCTGTGGACATTGTCATATCTTCTGCCTAAAACGTAAAGTAAATATACAACTAATATCTTCTCTCCTATTAATTTCATATATTTTAGGAAAATAATTAAAAATGTCTTACCCCTTAATTAATTTATGGAATTTGAATAGTTTAGTCGTGACCGACATCATCTTTTTTCTACCTCAAGTGTAAAGTCAGTCTATGACTAATGTCATATTTTTGCTATTTGCTCTATTTATTTTAAATAATTAAATGTTTTATTATCACCTAATTCGCTATTGATTCCATTTTATAAAAATATAAATAATTTCCTTTATACACATCAAATCCAATCAATTTTAAACCTAGAACTACTTAATTTTGATTTTCTTATTGCACCTAGGAATACATAGGGGCAAGATGAATTTTTGTCACAAAAAAAAATATCATTTTGTCTAAATAATTAATTTTTCAATAAAAAATTATGGGTATAAAAAGTTCATGCAGATAGTAAGGATACAATTTTAGTGCGAGCGTACGGGGTACTAATATATTCTCCAATTTGTAATCGACTCCCAAACTTGGAACTCTTGTTTAAAGACCATATTATCCAAATCAAACATAAGTAATGTTTTATACGTTTTAACCATAAAAAATACAATAAAAGCTCCAAATTTTTGTGAGAGAGGGAAGTCTATTTCAACATCTTTTGATAGGCCATGTACTAAAAAATCAGGGCGCTGAGATACTGTACTCAAAATCATACGAGATTCTAAACATTGTCACATGTACATTTCATCCCTTGGTTCATAGCATTAATTAAGAACATGTTTCATATATAGTTAAACTAAACCTATCACACCATAAAAAGAAAACTAAACCTAGCACTATTCTGTATTAATTAGATACTTTTTTTTCTCAACTTTGCTATAATATGATTATTACATATATTTTCCCCAACTTTAGTATGATAGGGCTATGTGAAGGCCCAGTTTAACGGTTTAACTTTTTAGGTTGTGTTGTTGACGTTTTCACAACCAATAACATTGCTTGAAGAAAGGTCGAAGTCTCATTGTGCTTTTCACTTCTCTTCTTCTCTAAAAGAAAGAGCATTCAAATCAAAAACCCAACCAACAATTGTTAAAGCTTTAGCTTTATATAGGTCCATAGTGGAAAACCTATAAGATACCCTTTAGATTCATTTCTTTACTTCACACTTCTTTAGGAAACTTAGAAGAACGGTAATGGTATAATATAAATCTAAGTAATACATAATACTAAGCTAAGAAAACAATGGATTATTTTGTTAGCACGTAAGTAATTATGGCTTATTTATCCAATCAAATTGACTTGAAAAATAAGCAAAAATTCTTTAATCAATTCTGTTATTAATAACTTAAACACGGTGGACAGCTTCTTCACTTCTTTCACAAATCTTTACTCTTGCACTTCCTCATTTCATTAAACTTTTGATCTCAATTTGCAAATTAGTCTATACTTAAGAAAAAACATTGATGAGAGTTGACTTTTTGGGGTGTATCTAAATACTAATAAAAGAATGAACAGTGAAACGGTTACTCAATTTGATAACTTTGTAAAGCTAGCTAGACTACATTATCAATACATTTGTGACCAGTATACAAGGTTTTAAATCTGTTCTACTAACGCATAGCATATAATGTTTATAGTAATTAATATGCTATCTTATATTTCTGAAATACAATACATGCTTATACTTAATTTTTCAACTATTTATAACTCATTTTTTCTCCTCCAATTATGCATTTTTTCTCTTTGTTGTAGTATCCATTATATTGTGGCTTAAATAGGTTATTATAGTAAAAAAAATTCGAAATATATGAAACAGGTGGAACTATTTTATGGGATAGGGGAAATCATTTGTGATATTGAGGCCATAAGGAAAAGCTTAATAACTTAGTTTTCATTGTCTCTACGAAAGTATCAAGATATCAATTTTGACAATATTAAACATATTTTCTCTCTCAAGCAATTGTAAGGATAAAATTATTGGCAACCTCTCTTGGGCAACACTTCCAAAGCTTGTGCTAATCCATCTTTAACTAATTTAGCATTCTTAGATCTTTTAATATTAAAGTTAACTATAAGAATGCTCCTTCTGAGCCAGCACTTTCAGTCTCTCTGGAAGTCGAAAGCTCCTTTGAAAGTTAGAAGTTTTGTTTGGAGGCTTTTTCAGGACAGAATTCCCTATAAGGACGCTCTTATCCACAGGGGAGTTTGTCTTACATCTAACGATGGAACTTTGTGTTCTTTTTGTAATGATGATATGGAACCCACCGAGCATCTATTCTCCTCATGTCATCTCACCGTCTTAGTTTGACAACTTTTTTGCAAATGGTTGAACATCTCTGTCGTCCTTCATTATTCTCCGTTTCATAACTCCATCATTCACATGGGTTTGATAAAGGACAAAAAATGGCGGCCTCTTTGGAGCGTGCTTTGGTTTTATATTATTTGGGCAATTTGGCTATCGCGGAATGAACTCATTTTCAATGCTTCTAAGCACTCTCCAAACCACATTTTTTTAGTCTACAAGGGTTAAATCTTGGTTTTGGATTAAAAGTCAAGCGTGGAAGGAACCTATCTCTTATTCTAATTGGATTACTAATCCTTTTTCTTGTCTTAATCTCACTTTGTAGTTTTTTTCCTTACTATACTTCTTGTAATATTTCCTTTTTTTAATAAAATTTCTTTGCCGATAAAAAAAACTACAAGAATGCTCCTATAATCATAGAGGTTACTTGTTCTCCTTCACCTTGGGGTAGAATCAAAATTAACTCAGATGGAGCTGCTCATGGAGCTCCTGGTCAATCTGGAAGAGGTGCTATATTTAGAGATCATAAGAGTGGTTGCTTGGGTTGTTTGGCAGCATATTTTGAAATACAGGATGCTTTATTTGCATGATTGAACTCGGCTATAATGGCAATTGAACTTGCTCATCAAAGAGGATAGTTATCTGTTTGGTTAAAATGCGATGCAGCATTGGTGGTGGACATTTTTAAGATTAAATCCAATGTTCCTTGGGAACTAGTAAATAGATGGATTAGTTTGCAAAACTATGATTTCTATGGACTGCTATATAACTCATATTTTCAGGGATGGGAACTTGTGTGTTGATAAACTTGCTAATTTTGGAATATCATCTAAGACTTTCTCTTGGTGGAATGATATTCCAAATTTTGTTTTCAGTGATTTTTCTAGAAATCAATTAGGTCTTCCTAATTACGAATTCAAATCAATGTAACTAACTCTATTTTATCTCTTTCTTATTAATATATTTGCACCTTTTTCTTAAAAAATAATATTTTCCAATAATTTCACTATAGTTAACAATTTTGAGAGTCTCCAAAATAATCCTCACAACAAAAATTATGGAAACTATGATTGACAATCAATCAGACTAACTAGAATTGATTCAAACTATACTCATTTTTAGCTTAATAATTATGAGTCAAACAAGTTAAATTGGAGTTAAAAATTGAATCCGTTAAATTAAAACTAAATTATTTTACAATTAAAATATGGTGACAATTAAAAAAAAGCTAAACTTAAAAGGTTAAAAAATCATAACAAACTTAAAACCTTTTCACTGATAGGTTTAAAATATGGAAGCATTTAATATCATCTCAAGTCCAAAAAGGAGGCATTTTGTCCAACCTTAAAACTCAACCATGATCAATATAATTCTCCTCTTTGAATTATGTTACTTTACATAATCATTAATTTAATTTTATCAACATAATAATTATAAAAATATCGTAGGTACAAAAATGATATTTCTTAACTATTTTTAATATAATCTGTTTTATAGTTCATAAAGACCAAATATTTTTTTGTTATATAGTAGAACTAATAATATCATATGGACAATATACTTAACTATCTTTCCCCTAAGTTATTCTTATTTACATTTTTATCAATGAATATTGATAGTGAAACTACAACAAACCTATTCATATATAGTACATACAAAAAAAAAAGTATAAAAGAGGGCGTAAGAACCAACTATGATAACTACAATATATATTATTACAAAGAGCATAAAATTAAAGTCACAGAACACATATATAATAAAAAAAATGTCATTCATATGTAAATGATTATGAAGTTCTGTGTCATAATCCATATGATATTCAAATATCAAATTAATTGATCTTTCACGCAATGCTTATTTATCGTCTCTGATTTTTAGTTGAGCATCAAATGCACAATGTGTTTAAATTTGAAAACCCTTTTTAAACCTCCTTTGAAGACTATACTGCTCTTTGAATTTGAAATTCGAATTGAGGACTCTGTTATGAATAGAGGAAGTCATTAGTACCCTATCTAGATGGTACACTAACTAAATAACATTAATTGTTTTATACCTCAAGTTTTTTATTTGTTATTTAACTAATATTATTGTAATTATTTGTATTGAGAATTAAATTTAATGAATAGAAGTATTGCACCACAATCATTCAAAGATAATATGAGGATGAAAATTGATGTCATGACCTTCCTCCATCTTTATTTAATTTTAGAAATTACATATTTTAGTGTAACAAAAAAGTCATTTTGTTCAACAAAAAATGTTATTTATTAATTTTTCAAAGAAATTGGTACAAATAATATATTATTATTTTAATACTGTTGCACTATTGGTAATATTTAATGTGTCATAAAAATAGATATTTATTATAAATTGATTATTACAAAAAACAAATAAATGGAAATTTATTATAAATTGTTGATGCAGCTGATCCAGGGATTGTTGCAGAGGCGACGCCCACTTCTGTGGCAGCATTGATATCAGCCTTAAGCACAAAGTTTATCTTTTATTTTTTTGTATCTCTTTTGTTTTCTTGACACATGTTCAAAACAAAAAAAAGGAATCTCTCGATATAAATTCCTTTATGAATGCTCTTGGTTACTCTTTTTAAAAAATATGTATATATACACGTGGGTGTAATTACACATTTGCTTAAAAAAAAGAATACTAAGGTAAGATTGCTTCCAGAAAATCCAAAAAAAAAAATCTTTAAATTTTTTCATAAAGTTGCAAAATATTATTGTGATATTTTTATTAATGTGAAATTAAAATCAAAAGTATATGGGATGCTCTTTTTGTATAGAAATTTAATAGTGACTTTATAAAAAAATCATTAAAAACTATTGCATGTTAGTAAAATAATTATTTGGTTAAGATAAAGTCACAAAAAATGACAAGTAGTAAACTCAGACCCTCATTAGATTTTCCCACTTAAGCACTCCCTCAAGACTTCTTGATAAATCAGTGTCAATGTTACCCCCTATCTAAATTGGCAAGCGATATTTCTATAATTGTATCTTTCCATTTTCTCCAACTCCAACTACCATAATATAATGCATATGCACTAAGTGAGGTTAGTCCAAACACACAATTTCTTACAATTAGAATCTCACTTTCAATCATATCTTCACATTGAAGTTTTATCACAATTTTTTCAGACAACTTTTATGCAGTTTCTCAAGTTTGAAAAACTTGAAGCAAATTGTGATATTGAGTGTGATTACCTTAGAAGGATCCATGTCAAAAGAATATTGGTATTAGTGATCCTTAGCCATATTTAGACTTCATCATTCTTACTACAAAGAAAAATCACAAGAGGGTTTTGTTAGTGAAAATAAACAAGGAAAGTGGTATACTTTCTTGTTTGGAGAAATTTGAGTGACTGACTTTAGTGATTCTTTGTATGATATTTTCAAAAGTGATACTCAAATTACACAGTGAAAATCCCATGATACAAGTCAAAGGGACTGGACATAGCCTTCGATTGGGGAAGGTGAGTCATGATACATATTGGTGTGATTTTACAATTGGTACACGAACAAAAGTTGGGTAAGATATTCCTTAATCTTGTAAATTTATCATAGATGGCCTCTACAAAATCTTACCTAAGTGAAGGTTTCAACATAAATCTCCCTCCATGTTTTGTTGGAGAGTGGTGTGACTTTTGGAAAATAAGGATGGAACATTTATTAAATATGAAGACTTAGACATCTGAAACACCATAAATGTAGATTCATTTAGCCTTGGCGTATTGGTAGATGAAGTCAAGTAACCAAATTCTAAGGGAGTATGGAACGATGATGATAAAAAGAGAGTATAATATGAGCTCAAAGCTAAACACATTTTGGCCTCAACACTACGCATTAATGAATTTTTTAGAGGATCTAAGTGAAAATCCGCTAAGAAAATGTGAGACATTTTAGAAACAACCCACGATGGTACCAAAGAGGTGAAGAAGTCTAGACTCAATACTCTATTACAAGAGTATGAAATGTATAAGATGAAGTCTAGAGAGAATATTTTAGATCTCCAAAAGAGATTTACTCATCTTACTAATCATCTTATGGCTCTAGAAAAACTTTTACTAATAGTGACATAAACCTTCCTTAGGTTACTAACAAGGACATGGCAACCTAAAGTTACAACCATTTATAAAGAGAAAATAATCAAAAAATGAAGAAGAAACACATCTTTCCTACCAATCCGATGATGAGGTTAATAATTCTGAGTTTTATGATAAACCTTCTTTGAATTACAAAATATTTTCAATGATTGTCATAAAGAATCCATAAGACTTTCAAATCTATCCTTGAAATAAAAAT
The DNA here is from genome assembly GCA_009771035.1 of Lupinus albus. NCBI lineage: Eukaryota > Viridiplantae > Streptophyta > Magnoliopsida > Fabales > Fabaceae > Lupinus > Lupinus albus. Next base: position 20,957,558 of record CM020001.1, on the reverse strand, counting down.
GTTATCGACGTTCTTGAAAATCAAAATAATACCTTGAAAAGGGATTTGTATATTTTGAAGACAAAACCACTCAATGAATGGTCAAAATGTCTAAAATTGATATTGTTGAAATCATCAAATGGAAAGTTGAATGTTTTAAAAAATAGTACTCACAAATTAGATAATATATTAAGCATTCAAAGACATACCAATGATAAAAGATGTTTAGTCTACACCAATAGCAATCAAACAGTAGAATGAAGAAAATTACTTTTATAAAGACAAATAACACTTGCATGCATAATCATAATAGAGAGTTTTAATAAAAATTCTCTCCACATGTCCTAACCATTGATGCATCACAAAAAACCTGCATGCTTTTATTGTAACTTTATTGGGCATACACCAAATAACACTTATTATATCATAAAATTTGGTCTTTCAAGTGGCTAATACAAATGGGTTGAGAAATATGATAACCCCAAATGACTCCCATCATATTAGATACCTAACTAAAAAATTAAATTGTCGTGTAGCAATGCTATAAAACCGTGAACAATCCACGTGGATCATTTACAGAAATTAATGAAGTATGAACTAGTAGTTGGGTTTCCCAGCCAAAACCAAATTTGTTAGACAATGTTTTTGCCGCTTGTCAAAAACGGCAAATAAACAAAAGTTTCTTTTAAGTCTAAGCATATAATTTCTACTAATAGGTCATTATAATTGTTGCACAAGAATTTGTTTGGTCCATCTTGGCCTAAAAGTTTAGGTGGCAATTAGTAAGCTCTAGTAATAGTATGATTTCTCAAGATTTACATGGACACTATTTTTAGTACATAAAATTTTTCAAAAATATGCAAAATGTGTGTGAAATGAAAAATCTTCGAAAACTCTTCTATAAGAAGGGATCATGGGGGAGAACTTCTAACCAACTTGTTTGAAGAGTTTTGTGATGAACATGGTATCTGACATAACATTTTAGCACCTAGAACACCACAATAAAATGGTGTTGAAGAAAAGAAAAAATAGGTCATCATAGGAACTAGCAAGAACTATTGTAACACCTTAAATTTTACTTTTCCTTAGTGTAGTGAAACTCTGAAAATCAGAGAAATACTGGGCAATTCCCACTTGAGCGAGAGGGTCTCGCCCAAGCGAGGGGCTCAGAGTTTCTCCCAGGATTTTTCTGGGATTCTCACCTGAGCGAGGGAATTCTCGCTTAAACAAGAGAGAGTTGAGGAGACTGGGTGATTCTCGCTTAAGCGATAAGGAGACTGTGATAACTAGAGGATTCTCGCTTGAGCGAGAGCATCAGTGTTTGAAATTCAAAAAGTCGTGAACTTCTGCTTGAGCTAGAATCTAAAAACTCGAACCCTGAAATATCACACTTTGGCTCAAGTTTTGTAGAACACTTTGGCTCAAGTTATGTAGCACATTTTGGCTCAAGTTATGTAGCAGCACACTTTGGCTCAAGTCATGTAGCATACATAATATTTGAAATATGGTGTGTTTCGGTAAAGGTGGATAAATGATTGTATATATATATTGAAGTCAAGCTTGGGCTTGATAAATGATTATGGTAGGAGTATTACATTATGTTAAAATGCTTGGGATGAAATTGTTTAGTTATTTATCTAACCTTACTTTGAATGCGGATTATCATATATTGATCGTTTGAAGTTTAATGTCTTACGCCTTTGTGTTTTATGTGTAGTGTTTATGATAATCTCATTGCAGGTAAAATGATGATCAGTAGATTGTAGTGACTAGATGGCTTAGGAGCTTTAGTGTCTGTAATTTTATATAAATAGATATTTGTATACTGAATGACTGATTGTTGACATTAGCTGTATTTGAAGATACCCTTACCTATGTAATCCTTAACTTAACATAGGATAAGACTTATTCATAGTATGAATATGAATTATGATTTTCTGTTATTAAAAGAAGTAAATGTGTGAAATTTGAGAATGAATGACTAAGTTGTATCTACGTAGAAAAGAGACAAACGAGTGTAAAATTTATGATAACTTGAAAATATTGCATGTTCTATGAATATATACATATTGGAATTAAAAATAAACGAAAAATTTCCAGTGTATAATTTGGGTCGTTACAACGCTAAATAAAACTAATATACCTAAATACTTTTGGGTTCTTGCCATCAACAATGTTTCTAATGTTATAATAACGCCTATTATAAAGCAAACTGCTGAAGGAATCATTCTTGGTTCTTCTCTTACTAGTGAAACATATAAAATATTAAATAAGAAAGTACTCACGATTGAAGAATGAAGCTAAATGAGAATCTATGATCATCAATTGATAAACTATATAAATTGAAGTTCATTAATACACTCAAAAGTTTTTATCATTAATTAAGTCAATCTTCACAATAAAAATAACTTCAATTCTAGGAAATTCAATGGTTTAGATCTATTCAATAATTCAAATCATTGGATTTCTCTAGAATTGATGGTTAAGATGTGGAGTAAGTTTAAAAAATTTACTTTTGGAGTAAGTGGATCCACTCCCTAATAACTATATATAAATCCACTAAGAGTTGAAAAAGAACTCTTAATAATAAAAGATATAAAAGGAGTAAATGATAAGAATTTAAAATTGCATAGTATAATTGAGTATTGAGAAATAGAAGAAAATGCATTAATTTAGCAATGTCACATATCAAATGAGGTTTCTTAGAAAAATTATGTAATTAATTAAATGCGTTGATTATTATTGCAAGTTATTCAATACTAAATGGAGAGAATTAAAAAGGGTTTGCCTTTTCTTTACTTTTCCATTTGTTTTATTTTTATGTAATAAATTGTATTAAATGCATTGTTTATGTAATAAATTGTTTTATTTTTATTTGCTATTGAGAATTAAATTTAATGAATAGAAGTATTGCAACACAATCATTCAAGGATGATATGAGAATGAAAATTGATGCCATGATCCTGCTCCATCTTTATTTAATTTTAGAAATTATATATTTTAGTGTAACAAAAAAAATCATTTTGTTCAATAAAAATATTATTTATTAATTTTTTTAGAAATTGATACAACTAATATATTAGAGGAAATTACACTCACATCCCATGAGTTTTAGTGAGATTAGATAAATCAACCCTCTTTTTTTGTCATTACATGAACCACATCTCCCTCTTACATAAATCACCCTTAATTTTGTACATATAATATACTAACTATCTCTGCAAGGTATCTAAGTGTAATATTTTAAACAAAAAAACATGTAACATTTGAAATTAAGTTAAAAAATATATTTTATATTGTGTAGAAAAATTCAAATAATATAAGAGTCAATGTGTGTTCAGTATTTGTTTCATTATAAAATAATATAAGAGTTATTTAAGCATATAATTGGAATTATTAATATATTTTGTAGTGAAACAAAAAATAATATGGAGACACTGACTTTTGTACTATTTATAATTGTCTACGCAATATACAATATTTTGTTTAACTTAATTACATTCAGCACACATTTTTTTGTTTAATATTCAGCGAATTAATATAATGGAAAACAAATCTTTCTAATCTTTTAAATGTAATTGTAATATTTTAGAAAATACTATGGTGGGCGATTATTTTTTTGTAGGTTGGGTGTCCTTATAAATATTTTTATTTCGATAGAGTGCTCACCAAAAAAACATAAAGCCAAGTCCAAAGAAAATATGAGAATTAGAAAGTCTAAGGTTCCAATTCAATAGAGAATCATTTTTTATTCATACTCTATAATTAAGAAGGGTGGGTACAATTACATCAACAATTATAGACACAAATACATTTATAGAACTTAGGTTCACCACTAATGCATACTCCATTGCCTTGATATTTGGTATAACATTCCTGTCGACATGTTGGAAGATCACAACCACTTGGATTCAACACAATCTGACATCTTTTTGGTTCACCAACTACTTCACTTGTCATGAAAATACCTTCAAATTCATTAAGAAAGTTAGAACAGACAAGAACCACCCAAATGAAAAAGTAAGATACAAGCCATTAAAATGTAAGAACAAGTGTTTCTATACTATTACACAAGACAAATTTTGGTTTTACAAAACAAAAAATATATATATTTTTTAAGCAAATGTGTAATTACATCCGATATATTAAGAGAAATCTTCAAGGAAGTACATTACAAGTGTCTAAACTAATAATTTGGCAAACCAACTATTTTCCCCCAAGGCATCAACAAAAACTAAACATGAAGATGTGGTACTCACTTGGGCGACAGAAGCCCCCTAGGCGAGAAACCCACATAAAGTTTCCAAAACATAATATTGATAGTATGTGAAATAAAAACCAAAGCTATCACCTAAAGTTTCCCATCAATTACAGAAATAGGATTGCTGATTAAATGTTGATCAGATTTAAAAATTAGATAAATATTAACAAAATAGATACTGTGGAACTATCTATAATAAACCTGCAAGCAAAAGGAAAAGGGTAAAAATATGCATTGAAGTAAGCTTAGCCATCTCCAACAGTACACAACTTCAATAAAATTGGTTCAATCTTAATGTTTCTTTGCACAATATAAATATATATATAGAAGTGGAAGGTGATAACACTCATTTATATAGAAAATATAGTGACAGAAAGGTTTCAAAACTTTCATGAAATAATAATCTAATTCTTATTATAAGAGACTTCTAACTAAATTATAGATACCAATAAAAATATTTACTTTTCTTGATTTAAAAAAAAAATATTATAACATTACTATCATACTTTTATCTAATATTGTTCACCAATTAATAATTTCAATAACAACAAAATAGAGATATGTAAAATGTATTATCAAAAGGATCATGAAAATATTCCAAAATGTATCTTATAATAAGAATTACTACAATTCACATGGACACTTTTAGAAATTACCATTTCCAAAGAATTAAAAGTTATTGGATTGATATACATTCATCTCACAAAGATATGAAAAATATTAAAAGTTAAAAAAAAAATACTCTCTCCTTTCATTTTTTAGATGTTATACACATAGTTTAAGAAATTCATATATAATAGCATGGATGTATTACAACATGTTAAACTATATGTGAGTTTCTCGTCCATGCGGCTCCTGTCGCCCAAGCGAGACCCATATCTTGATGATTAGTTTTTGTTGTTGCCTTAAGGGGAAAATTAGTTGGTTTGCCAAATTATAGGTTTAGACACTTATAATGTACTTCCATGAAGATTTCCCTTAATATATCAGGTGAAATTAAACCTTTGCTTAAAAAAAATTCATATACAATAGCAATATATAAATCCAAGAAAGAACTAAAAGAATTAAAAATAATAAAAGATATAAAACAAATGGAATACATGATAAGGATTTAAAATTGCATAGTAGAATTATAATTGAGTATTGAGGAACAGAAGAAAATGCATTTATTTAGCAATGCCACATTTCAAATGAGGATGATTAGAAAAGTTATGTAATTAATTAAATTCATTGATTATTATTGCAAATTGTGCACTACTAATTGTAGAAAATTAAAAAGGGTTTGCCTTTTTGTTTACTTTTCCATTTTTTTCTATGTTGGTTGGAAGGTAGTGGTAAATGCATAGAAAAAATATTATGAACCTATGTGAAGCATGTGATATATAATATTGCAATATTTTATAAAATATAGAAATAATTCTCAAATTAATATAAAAAACCATTATGTTCTTATTATTTAAAAAATCAACAACTCAATGATTTTATATTATTATGATAAAGGGTGGTCCACTTTCCTATCTAATTGAGTTTATGGAAGATAGATGTCATAACCTTTTTTTAAACAAAAAAATGTGAAATGACACCCCCAAATATATTAGAAATAGGCAAAGTACAACAGAGAAAATCCAATTAATAATGCTTCAACCTCTATAGTTAGGAAAGCTCAACCTATTTCTATTAAAGTCATTCAAAAGAAAAACTACGGTATCATTCCACCATAAATCAGATTTAGAAAGAACTCCAACAGTAGCCAATTTGTCAGCATGTTTTACATGTTTGAGATTCCTAATGGAGATGATTTTAGAAAATATCGAAATATGAACTATTTTTATGGATAAATGTGTGGTATTAAGTTGTTTATGTGATAATATGAATATGTTATTGATTATGGTTACTATGTGTGGTGTGAATGAGGAAAGACCATAAGGTTGGAGGAAGCGGAGGAGAAACTAACAAGTTGTCTAGCACTACCACCAACGCACACCGAGGTAATGGATAAGCATTGTGAATGTTTGAGGTAAATGTATAATACTATATGTTGTGAGAAGGAAATTGATGAATTTATGTATAACTTGCCCTACGTGGTATTCGCATGTATGTCATTGTATGACTTTCCCTACGTGGTATTAGCCTGTATGGAATTGTATGAGTTGCCCGACGTGGTATTGGCCATTACGAGAATGTATGACTTGGCCCTACGTGTTATTGGCCTGTATGGCATTGTATGACTTGCCCGACGTGGTATTGGCCTCTATGGCAATGTATGACTTGCCCGACGTGGTATTGGCCTTATGGCGATGTATGACTTGCCCGATTGGTATTCGGTTTACTAATATCTATATAATGTGGTTAAGTAACTATGGGATGACTTTCTTGATTATTTATTTATGTTTGAATAATTATATTATATTGATTTATAAACACTGATTATCATGAATTTTATGTCTTACTCCCTTGTGTTTCTTGTTGGTTGCATTTGTTATAATCGGTGTACAGGTAAAGCAAAGGACTAGTAAATACAGGCGGTGTTGTAGTTTAGCTTTTCGATTGTTGATGTAATAGGGATATTACCGTGCTGTTTTGTATTATGCACATATTTGTATCTATTACTTGAACTAATTGATATGTATCCCCGTTTCTAGGGATTTGATGTATGATTGACATGTATATGGGGACAGAGTCATCTTTTGAAATTAACATGCGAAGGATTATGGGTTATGAACCCCAAATTATTTTGCTAGATTAATTAGTCATTATGGAATTTGAATCATAATTATATTTAGGATGTTAATAATGGAAATAAATAGTGAGAAATCAGTTCTTAAGATTTGCATGTTTAAAAATAAACGAACGCAAAATTTTAGGTATAATTTGGGTCCTTACATAATAAGCCCTTAATAGGCGGTCTGATTTGTTTCTACCATTAATCACACAGAGGAGGTGTAACACCCCGAATTTTAGTCTTTAAAAATTAGAGTATCAGTTCTGGAAGCCTCGCTTGATCCAGAGATTCTCGCTTGAGCGAGAGAGGTGCATCTGGGAGGGTGAAATCTTGGGCTATACTGGAGGATTCTCGCCTGAGCGAGAGTTGTATCACCCGAGCAAGAAATGGCAATTTTGGGCAGTGTAATCGATTACACAGTCCATGTAATCGATTACATGCAGATAAAAAGCATCAGATATGTGTATTTTACATGATGTAATCGATTACACAATACATGTAATCGATTACATGCAGATAAAAGCATCAGATATGTGCATTTTACATGATGTAATCGATTACACAATACATGTAATCGATTACACAATACATGTAATCGATTACACAATACATGTAATCGATTACATGCAGATAAAAGCATCAGATATCTGCATTTTACATGATGTAATCGATTACACAATACATGTAATCGATTACATGCAGATAAAAGCATCAGATATGTGCATTTTACACGACGTAATCGATTACACAATCCATGTAATCGATTACATCTATGCGTTAAGCGAAAATTGCTACTGGGAGATTCTCGCCTGAGCGAGAATGGGCTCGCTTGAGCGAGAACCCGACAACTGCTCTTTAAAAATAGAAACCCCAAACACATTTTAGGGTTAGAACTTGAAGAGAAGAGAGAGAATGGAGCTTTTCAAGAGCAAGGAGCCTTAGGACTCATTTTAGAGCTTGCGAAGAGGTAAACCTCTTGTTCCTAACTCTTCTTCTTCCTCTCTAACTTGTTTTGGGTATGTTGGATTTATTTTCATAACATGAGAAATCATGGAAACTCATCCGTTAGAGTTATGGTTCGTTTTATGTTGTTTTTATCTTGTAAACTCTTGGTTTAGAGATAGTATCTCAAGAATGGAAAAGGTTGTGGGTTGATTCATGAAAACCCCAAAAACCCTAAAAGTGAAAATGTGGTAAAAGGAGAGAATGAGTAAAATGTTAGAGGTAGAAGATGAGTTTACCCCAAATATTGATATATGAGATGTTATGCATGTTTTAGATGGTTGAATATTGATGATGAATATTTTGTATGATTAAATGATGCAAAATAAGTTGTTTATGTAATATTTGGAATAAATAACTAACATTGTGTTATGTGGTGGGATGAGAAGAGAGATCCTAAGGTTGGAGGTGGTGTTGGTAGAATTCGAGAAGTTGTCAAGAACCGAACCCCAATACTCATCAAGGTAAGGAGGAGTCTTTAAATGGTATATGGTAATGGATAATGTGTGTATTTTCTGAGTGTGAGTACGATAAAGTGATGAATCGCTTAGTCATGGTAAACATATATGGGTGTGTCTATGATAATGGTATGCGTGGATTTACTGTTTACGGATTTATGTTGTATCAATGAAAAGAAAATATGATTTTAGCCGACCATTATTGGTTAGCAAAACTTTGGCTCAAGTTATGTAGCAATACTTTGGCTCAAGTTATGTAGCAACACTTTGGCTCAAGTTATGTAGCAAAACTTTGGCTCAAGTTATGTAGCAATGCTTTGGCTCAAGCTATGTAGCAACACTTTGGCTCAAGTTATGAAGCAATACTTTGGCTCAAGTTATGTAGCAATGCTTTGGCTCAAGCTATGTAGCAACACTTTGGCTCAAGTTATGAAGCAATACTTTGGCTCAAGTTATGTAGCAATGCTTTGGCTCAAGCTATGTAGCAACACTTTGGCTCAAGTTATGTAGCAACACTTTGGCTCAAGTTATGTAGCAAAACTTTGGCTCAAGTTATGTAGCAAAACTTTGGCTCAAGTTATGTAGCAATGCTTTGGCTCAAGCTATGTAGCAAAACTTTGGCTCAAGTTATGTAGCAATACTTTGGCTCAAGTTATGTAGCAACGCTTTGGCTCAAGCTATGTAGCAAAACTTTGGCTCAAGTAATGTAGCACAAAATGAATTTATAAAACAAATGGTTTATTAACTCATTGTTCTAATGTGGATTATCTTATAATGACGTTTATTGAATTAATGACTTACTCCTTTATGTGTTTTGTACTTTTGTCATTGATAATCCCATTGCAGGTAAATAGACGAATGAAGTATGCCAGGTCGGGAGCTTTAGGAGCTTTAGACTTTGGATTCACTATTTATGTTTTTCGTATTCTAAATGATTACCTGCGGATTTAAATGATTGTAATCATGACTAACCATTATTTGGATATTTGTAACCATGCGTAATGTTATTTTGGAGGATCAGAACCTTTGAGGTCTTAGTACTCATAGGGAATGATATGAATGAATTATGTTTTTCTACAAGATTAATTGTATGATAATATAATAGGTTATAAGATTAGTTCCAGGAATGATTCATGAGAAGTTCTAGGTAAAATGATTATGCATGTGGTTATTGATTCATGGATTGAGTGTGAGGAGGGGAAACAAGATTTTGAAGTAAGGATATTAAAATGGTAAATTGAGTTATGAGTGGTTGAATGGAATTGAATTAAAATGAGAAAAATTTTCAAGGGTAGAAAATCGGGTCGTAACAATATGGTATCAGAGCATAGTTAATTCTGCGACCTAGGGCATGGCCTTACTTGCTTCTTTGTAACATGTGTAAAAATTTGACTAGTTGAGATTGTGTGTATTGAATGTTTAAAGCATGTGGCTTTGGTATGATGACATGCGACTTGTTATGAGACTATGTGATTTCCTGACTTGAGTGAATTAAAATTAGCTTACTGACTAGTGTAACAAGTGCGGTAGACTTCACTATGGAAGTACGTGCCCGGGAAAAGGGAATGGATGTTTCCACTGCAAGGAGTTTGGGCATATTAAAAGGTATTGTCCCAAGCTGGATCGGAGACCTAATGTCATGCATGCTGGGGAGGCAAGGGACCACGGTCGGATGGTTACCCCAAGTGGCGCAGGGACATCGGGTGTTGATGATTCGGCAAGAGGTAAACGCATGGTGACAGGTATTCCTTGTTTAGTGATGTTGATTCGGGAGCGACACACTCCCTCATATATGTTAAATGTGAAAACCGGCTGAGATTGTAAACTGAGTCATTACTTCTGACTTGGTCGCGTCGACCCCAATCTTTGTGCTGGTGGTGGTGTCGACGTTTATGTTCTAGAGTCCGGTTGTGGTAAAAGGTGTGATATTTACCATAGACTCAGTCTGCTTGTCGTTATCCCAGTTAGATATAATTCTGGGGATGGACTGATTGTCGGCAAATCATGTTATGATTGAATAGCGCTGACAGGGTTGTAGCGGTTGGGGATCTGTGCAAGGTCTCTGACCAGGCCAGTGGTATAGGGCCAATGTCGGCTAAGAAAGTCAGGACCCTCCTTCGAAAAAGGGATCGATATTCATTCAGTAAATGTCACAAGAGGGTATTTAAGAACTCGTTAGTATTTCGAGATGTTAAGATTTGAAAGAACTATTTATTTTGTCTTGGAAAGTGGACTTTTGTCTATGAATGATTGACTTTTATAATAAGTATACTGACAAGAAAAATTGTTAAGTCGGGGATGCTTGTTTTCTCTTATGAGTTGTTAAAGGTTAATTCCCTTTGTTGGCCTTAGTGTGTATGCGTACGCTAAGAGGTGAAACTCATATTTCGAAAAGGAAATAGAGGTTGGATAAATTACCTAAAGGTCCTTGCGACTAATGTGTTTACATGGACGTTAACTAATCAGATGTATTATCATTTTGAGGTGACCTATGGTTGGTACCCAAAATCGATTAAGTATGAAAAAGTTATTTTTGATTCTTGTGTATGAAGCTTCTGGTCTATGAATTTTTTTTTTAAAGAGGAGTACTCGCCGTAACAAATATATATATTGGTAGTAAACACCAAATTATGTGCGGGGATGTTGAACCTCAAAAACTTATTTTGGATCGGGAGTGTCTCAGTGTACGGTTGGGGTAAATGGTAGAACCTTTACCATAGTGTTGATATGCGCAATGACGTCCTAGCTGGATTTAATCCTGGAAATGGACTAGCGGTCAGCAAATCGTGTTATGTTTAACTATGTGAAATTGTTGAGGTGAAGATTTAAATTCGGTATGCATTGATATGTATTTGTATGCTAAAGGGGTAAGACTTATACTGATAATCGAGGAAAGAGGCTAGTCGAGTTGTTTACCCCGTTGATGTGATGAATAAATTTTATTAGACGTGAAACTTTTGGTCTCGAATGACCGGTTCTTTTGCGGTAGGACATTGGCAATGCATGAAATAGTGGTGGTGTACCTAAGTGGTCTGCATTGAATGTTGTACCAGCGAAAGTTGTTGCTGTTTCGTGAACGTCAGTAATGACGGTGTATGAGTGTGATGTAGCCATATGAGAGAAGGAATTTTGGGTTGTGTTGAACTGATTATGTAAACTTTGTTTCATAAGTCGTGGATTCAAACCGTTTTCGAAAATCCTTTTCTTTGGGTGAAACATAGTCTGTGGCTAAGAAATGATTTGGTCTTATGTTGGAGAATTCTGAAATTTTAGCAACCATCTCGGGATAAGTATGAAGTTGTTAAGAAAATTTATTGATAAAAGACGCCCATGTATTTCTGGGCATAATGCGAGTAGGTTAATAAGTTTATTTTGCTGACGGAATTGGAGTGACCAAACCGAACGCAAGTTGTAGGTCGAGTGTTGGTCGACTTGTGCTTGCCGATTGGTAACGTAATACCTAGTTTTGGTGTGAATAAATGGTTTTATGGTTTCAGTAGAGGCTAGAAATTGGTAATTTCTTTAGACGATAAGAATTGATGGTAGAAATATTTGATGTAATTAGACAATTATTGGATAGTTGAATTGTGTACGATGGATGAGACACTAAGAGTCCTATTGTGTAAGTACTTTGTTGATTGAGTGAAATGAAATTGTGCTAGATTCTAGAGTGGAGATGAAACTAGCTAGTGTATGATGGATGTTAAAAGACGCATTTAGATAGATATGAGATAAGGAGTTCCCCATTCGCTAAAGTTCGAGAATGTTATCGAAATTCTTAACGTATGTTAGGATTGATAGATGGATAGGTGCTAGATACCTATGGTTCTTGACGAATGTAGGAAAGATCTTTAGTCTAAATTACGGTTTAATTCTCAGGGCATTCGGGATATTAAAGGCTGAAACCTTAATATTTGGACATTTATGAGTTAGTTCATGAATTGGTGGGTGATGTCACGGTTTAGTGGGGTATGCCCTTAGTGACTGATTAAGTAATCTTAATGGATTAGGGAATCGATTATGATTTTGGTGGAGTATCCTTGTGCCTAAGGTTTAGGTGATGATTTTGATTTCCGAGGTATGTTTAATTTTCGGGGACGAAAATTCTTATAAGAGGGGGAGGATTGTAACACCCCGAATTTTAGTCTTTAAAAATTAGAGTATTAGTTCTGGAAGCCTCGCTTGATCCAAAGATTCTCGCTTGAGCGAGAGAGGTGCATCTGGGAGGGTGAAATCTTGGGCTATACTGGAGGATTCTCGCCTGAGCGAGAGTTGTATCACCCGAGCAAGAAATGGCAATTTTGGGCAGTGTAATCGATTACTTACACAGTCCATGTAATCGATTACATGCAGATAAAAAGCATCAGATATGTGTATTTTACATGATGTAATCGATTACACAATACATGTAATCGATTACATGCAGATAAAAGCATCAGATATGTGCATTTTACATGATGTAATCGATTACACAATACATGTAATCGATTACACAATACATGTAATCGATTACATGCAGATAAAAGCATCAGATATCTGCATTTTACATGATGTAATCGATTACACAATACATGTAATTGATTACATGCAGATAAAAGCATCAGATATGTGCATTTTACACGACGTAATCGATTACACAATCCATGTAATCGATTACATCTATGCGTTAAGCGAAAATTGCTACTGGGAGATTCTCGCCTGAGCGAGAATGGGCTCGCTTGAGCGAGAACCCGACAACTGCTCTTTAAAAATAGAAACCCCAAACACATTTTAGGGTTAGAACTTGAAGAGAAGAGAGAGAAGGGAGCTTTTCAAGAGCAAGGAGCCTTAGGACTCATTTTAGAGCTTGCGAAGAGGTAAACCTCTTGTTCCTAACTCTTCTTCTTCCTCTCTAACTTGTTTTGGGTATGTTGGATTTATTTTCATAACATGAGAAATCATGGAAACTCATCCGTTAGAGTTATGGTTCGTTTTATGTTGTTTTTATCTTGTAAACTCTTGGTTTAGAGATAGTATCTCAAGAATGGAAAAGGTTGTGGGTTGATTCATGAAAACCCCAAAAACCCTAAAAGTGAAAATGTGGTAAAAGGAGAGAATGAGTAAAATGTTAGAGGTAGAAGATGAGTTTACCCCAAATATTGATATATGAGATGTTATGCATGTTTTAGATGGTTGAATATTGATGATGAATATTTTGTATGATTAAATGATGCAAAATAAGTTGTTTATGTAATATTTGGAATAAATAACTAACATTGTGTTATGTGGTGGGATGAGAAGAGAGATCCTAAGGTTGGAGGTGGTGTTGGTAGAATTCGAGAAGTTGTCAAGAACCGAACCCCAATACTCATCAAGGTAAGGAGGAGTCTTTAAATGGTATATGGTAATGGATAATGTGTGTATTTTCTGAGTGTGAGTACGATAAAGTGATGAATCGCTTAGTCATGGTAAACATATATGGGTGTGTCTATGATAATGGTATGCGTGGATTTACTGTTTACGGATTTATGTTGTATCAATGAAAAGAAAATATGATTTTAGCCGACCATTATTGGTTAGCAAAACTTTGGCTCAAGTTATGTAGCAATACTTTGGCTCAAGTTATGTAGCAACACTTTGGCTCAAGTTATGTAGCAAAACTTTGGCTCAAGTTATGTAGCAATGCTTTGGCTCAAGCTATGTAGCAACACTTTGGCTCAAGTTATGAAGCAATACTTTGGCTCAAGTTATGTAGCAATGCTTTGGCTCAAGCTATGTAGCAACACTTTGGCTCAAGTTATGAAGCAATACTTTGGCTCAAGGTATGTAGCAATGTTTTGGCTCAAGCTATGTAGCAACACTTTGGCTCAAGTTATGTAGCAACACTTTGGCTCAAGTTATGTAGCAAAACTTTGGCTCAAGTTATGTAGCAATGCTTTGGCTCAAGCTATGTAGCAAAACTTTGGCTCAAGTTATGTAGCAATACTTTGGCTCAAGTTATGTAGCAACGCTTTGGCTCAAGCTATGTAGCAAAACTTTGGCTCAAGTAATGTAGCACAAAATGAATTTATAAAACAAATGGTTTATTAACTCATTGTTCTAATGTGGATTATCTTATAATGACGTTTATTGAATTAATGACTTACTCCTTTATGTGTTTTGTACTTTTGTCATTGATAATCCCATTGCAGGTAAATAGACGAATGAAGTATGCCAGGTCGGGAGCTTTAGGAGCTTTAGACTTTGGATTCACTATTTATGTTTTTCGTATTCTAAATGATTACCTGCGGATTTAAATGATTGTAATCATGACTAACCATTATTTGGATATTTGTAACCATGCGTAATGTTATTTTGGAGGATCAGAACCTTTGAGGTCTTAGTACTCATAGGGAATGATATGAATGAATTATGTTTTTCTACAAGATTAATTGTATGATAATATAATAGGTTATAAGATTAGTTCCAGGAATGATTCATGAGAAGTTCTAGGTAAAATGATTATGCATGTGGTTATTGATTCATGGATTGAGTGTGAGGAGGGGAAACAAGATTTTGAAGTAAGGATATTAAAATGGTAAATTGAGTTATGAGTGGTTGAATGGAATTGAATTAAAATGAGAAAAAATTTCAAGGGTAGAAAATCGGGTCGTAACAGGAGGGAAATTAGTCTGGAATTTCCCAACACAATATATCGTCCATGTCAAATAGCCAATGTTCAATCCCAAAAAAGATGACACTTATAAGGAAAGGCATTAGTATTATGTATTATCTTCAGATTAATCAATCAGAAAAAGGGAGAGAGGCACCCACATAAGGATAAGAAAGTGTATTAAAGGAATATTTTTGGAATTTAATTCTTTAAATCAATTAGAAAGGTAATTAATTGGATTTGGTTGAATGAAATATATATATTTATATATAATCAATTATTTATATCAATTGGGTATCTAAGATATAATATTACTGGATACTTTAAATCAATTAGAGATGTACTTTATTAGATACTTTATAAAAGGGATAAAAAAGAATATTACTTTTTAATATTATAATATTATAATATTATAATATTACTTTTTTAAATATTAATATATTAACTTATAATATTAAAATTATAATTTTATATATTTTTAAATCAGAGCAATCAATGTCGTTGATATCTTGCTATCACTATACTCTCTATATAAATGGGAATTTTCACCTTCCAGTGCTATATTTATATTGTGCAAAAGAAACATTAAAGATTAAACAATTTTTACTGACTTTGTGTAGCGTGTGTTGGAGATGGCTAAGCTTACTTTAACTCATATTTCTGCCCTTATCCTTTTGCTCTCAGGTTTGTTCTAGATAGTGTCACAATATCTACTTTTTTATATTTATTTATGTATGATTTTCAAAACTTATAACGTTTAATCAAAAATGCTATTTGTATAATTTATGGGACATGTTGGTTTTTATATCACATAATATTATACTTTATATAATAAAAGGAAACATTTTGTAACATATTAAATTAAACTTTTAATGAGAGCTATGATGTCTAATTGTATAGGAACTATTATTTATAATTTTAAATGCTTGTGTCTTACTTTTTCATTTGGGTGTTGTTGTTTGTGGTAACTCTATTTTTGACAATTTAGGTATTTTCATGGCAAGCACTGAAGCAGGTCCAAAAATATGTGAAGAAGAGATACCTTCAGATGGTTGCAATCCTTTTGTCTGTAAATTAATATGTGAAGATAAGTTCAAATCAAAAACTAATGTGGATGCAAAGTGCAAAAAAGTGGCATATGACGATGTTTGTTATTGTGGTTATGACTGTTGATGTGCTTGTACCCTTCTTAATTGAAGAATGAATAAGAATTGATTCTCTATTGAATTGGAACCCTAGACCTTCTAATTCTCATATTTTTAATGGCTATGGCATGATGTTATTTTGGTGAGCTTACTCTAGTCAAAAGAAAATTATTTATAAGGATATTGTATTATTTTGGTGAGCTTACTCTAATTCTCATATTTTTTGGCTATGGCAAGATTGGGTACATATCAAAAAAATTGTTCTCTATTGTGTTATTTACTAAACTATTAAATTTTAATTTCAAAGATTTACTCAATGGCAAGATTTGTTGCCCATTATATTAAATATTAAATTATTAAAATTAATCTTAAAATAATATCTCATTCACACCATTTGTTGTCCGTTATACCAATTTAAAAATTATTTGTTTTCATTTATGGTGGATCCAAGTTGAGCTGAACTAAGTTTGAAAAGTTCGAACGTGTTAACAAGTTCAAATTATTATTGTTGAAAAGTTTGAACATTTATCATTACAAAAGTGAAGTGCTCAAAGAATATTTACGTA
Source organism: Lupinus albus (assembly GCA_009771035.1). Taxonomy (NCBI): domain Eukaryota; kingdom Viridiplantae; phylum Streptophyta; class Magnoliopsida; order Fabales; family Fabaceae; genus Lupinus; species Lupinus albus. The sequence goes on along the minus strand of CM020001.1, from coordinate 20,940,794 downwards.
TGTCTTGACATAATTATTTATAACAAATCTCAAAATTTCGATTATTAAGAAATGCACGCTTTCACAACCTCTACCTGATGAGAGGATAATGAATCCAAAATAAAATAAAATGTCCAACTCTGTCAAAGTACAAAAAACCGAAAACTATACACACAAAAAAACACTTTGAGAATACTCAATAAATATCTCATGTAAAAGTTACAACATAGAAAAATGCATTACTAATAACCGTCAAAGGAACCATCCAAATTCCTCACGGAAAGATTTTCAGCTTGGTCTTATGCTATTTACAACGCAACTCAAAAATTCATTTGGTATTTGAATGTCATGTTAGAAAACTGTTAAAAATAAGATAAAAAAGAAAGTTAAAGATGAGTACGAGGGACACATATTTTTTAGTCTATTCCTATATTTTGAAAACCCTTAATCACGTCAATATACAAGATTTGGCTATTCTTGATTGGTTTGTACCATGTGTTCAATCTCCAATTTATAGTAGGAACTAGTAAAATACTCGTGGATTTGCACGGGAAAGTTTATTTTTAAGCATGTTTAGAATCATTATTTTTTATGTTAATTTAAGGATTATGTATATATATATATATATATATATTTAGAAATAAGAAGAAAAATATTAATAAATTGGTCATTATTTAAATGCAACATATGATCATGTATATATATGATGATTATTACATGCTAAATATAGTATTACTAAATATCTGAAACATAAAACATGATGAATACCTGAAAATATACCAGAATTCGCATTTAGTAATAGGTGTTATAGTGTTACATGCTTATAGGTTTTGGAAAAGTTATTTGCACACCATATTTATTGTAGTGTTCATTGTTTTTCCTTCCTTGTCATGTATCAATATTTTAAGTCATTCTATTGATTGAACTCTTGAAAAAATAACATATAATTGAGTGCTGATGACGAATGGTAATTAATATATTGCAGAATGATAATGATGATGAATGGTGATTAATTGTTGAGTATAATTTTAAAGATATGTACCTGATGATTAATATAAATGAATATATAAGAAATATGCATAATAATAAGATAATGTGATTGTTAATCAGAGTATAAGACATTAATATGATTACTTTCACAATATTATAAGAATTTAAAGCCCCACTTATAAGAATTGATTTTGGGAAAATGAAGAAAGATAAGAATTGATTTAGGGGGAATATATAAGGAATGTGGATAATAGGATTGCTAATCAGAATATGAGATATCAATAGGATTGATTTCACAATATTATAAGAATTTAAAGCTCCACTTATAAGAATTGATTTAGGGAAATTAATTGTTGGGTTTAATTTTAAACATATGCAGCTGATGATTAATAGAAATTAATATAAATAAATATATATGAAATGTGTATAATAGTATTGATAAAAATTAATTTAGGGGAAAATATATAAGGAATGTGTATAATAATATCTCACATATGAGATTATGAGATATCAATAGAATGTGCACAATATTATAAGAATGAAGAAATATAAGAATTGATTTAGGGAAATAAATAAAGATTTTTGGTGAGAAAAAGAATATAAGAATAAATGTGTATAGTAATTTTTTTATGAAATCATGAATGATCATTAAGTATAATAATTATATTCATTGTAATTGAATTATTCATGAATATTCCAGAATGGTAATGATGATGAATGTTGATTAATTCTCGAGTATAATTGTAAAGATAAGTACCTCGTGATTAATAAAAATTAATATATAAGAAATGTGCATAATAATAAGATAATATGATTGCTAATTAGAGTATGAGATATTGATAGAATTACTTTCACACCACATCATAACACCAATATTTTACAATTATTATCGACACTCTTCGCTTACAATCTCATGATTATTCTTCTTCTTCTTAGGTAACATTACATCATACTTTAATTTTCTTCATTTCTCATTCTAAGCTTTTTAATATTTTGACTTTGTGATTTTTGTTAAAAAGAGTTCATCATTTTCGGGATAACGTGGATGAGAATTTAAAGAATTATTTTTGTTTTTACATAATCAAACCGCAGTTTCCTGTAGGTAATAGTAATTGCATATGTGCATAATAGGATAATCTTACAATCTCATGATTCTTTTTCTTCTTCTTAGGTAACATTATATTACATCATACTTTAATTTTCTTCATTTCTCATTCAAAAATTTTCATTATTCTGACTTTGTGATTTTTGTTACAGAGAGTTCATCATTTTGGGGATAATGTGGATGGGAATTTAAAGAATTATTTTTTGTTTTTACATAATCAAATCACATAATAGGATAAAAATTATTTTTATTTCCCTAAACTCATATATCTTTAATATAAATTAATATGAGAATATTATAATGAATGTTTATAATAGTATAGTATGATTGCTAATCAGAATATGATTTTAGGGGAAATGAAGAAATATAAGAATTGATTTAGTGAAAATGAAGAAAGATTTTTGGATGTAAAATGAATATGAGAATATGATTGAGTGTTTGATAGAAAAAATGAAGGATTAATAAATGTGACATGCATGTGTCATATTGATGTATGATATGAGAAGTGACATGCATGTGTCATTTTGATGTATGATATGAATGTAGAGGATAATAATATAATGTACAAGTATGCATGTTAGTTGATGGGAATGTTTGGGTAAGAAAAGTTTGCATGAGAAGATGACATGTGTCCAAGACTAATAATGAACAACCTTTTTTTCTTATAGTATAATAGATAGATTTGATTCATAAGAGAAAAAATGACGTGTTTCTACATAATGAACCTATTATTAATCATTAAAACATTTTATGCATTTTGTTCAAATATTTGGAATCAATTTTGAATAAATTATTTTTATAACTGTATACTTGAAATTTGATCATGCGAAATGGAGATAAAAATGGTTCTAAGAGCTCTAAAAATGCTTCTTGTGATAAAATATTCGAACAATTTCTGCAAAGCCATAAAATTATAATAGTACCCATAAAAGAATACAATATTTTATTTTTGACTCTATACAAATTTAAAAATAGTTAGAAAACTGTTTTATTTATTAAAAAGCCAATATTAGCTCATGTTTTTAAAATGAAATCCCTTCATTCTCAAGGTAATAAGTGTCCATTAAACAACTTAAAACCCCTTTTCTATTTTTAAGCCAATTAATTGTCCAATACTTCATTTAAAACTATTTCTGTATTTATTATTTCAAAATAAAATGAAAATTTGGAAGAGTCAAATTAATTTGAGATGATATTCCAACATTGTTGAACCAATTTAATACCCATTAATCCATTTAAAATAAATTTATATAAATATTATTACAAGAAAATGAAAATTGGTGGTAAAAATTATTTTGAATTGATATATTATTATTAAGCCAATTGAGTGTTCATTAATCCATTCAAAACATTTTTATTAATTTACTATCAAAAGAAAACGAAATTTGTAGGGACAATAATTCCAAATGATATCTCATCATTATTCAACAAATAAGTGCTTAATTGACCCTTTATTATAATGATTTTTGTAAAACGTGGAAAATTTGAACTGGAATTATTTTTCGTAGTTCAAATCAAGATAACTAATTTTCTTATATTTTCATTTTTAATTATTAAATTAAAAAATTAATTTTTAACAAAATATTTTTAGGTTTAACAAAATTGGATTTTCACATTTATCGTTATTTGCTTGTTTCTTATTGGATAACATGCAAATTGACGGTTGAGTTCTATCTTAATAAGTAACTAGTAAAGAAATAAACATCAATTTTATTGTGATAGGGAGAACTTTCATGGCGGTACCTTATAGCCTGAATATGTTTATTGTTATCTTTTCTAAGTTAAACGTTTTAGATTTTCATCGCTCAAGTTTGTGTGTTGACAAGGTGTAGTAGAGGAGGAGAACCAATAACACATGTCTGTGTACTTCCGGAATTGGCGAAAAAAATAAAGCCAAACCTAGAACGTAGTTAGTGTACTACCAAGGCTTAGGGACATGAAATAAAGACAAACCAAGAACGTTTGTCGATATAATGTCGAAAGTTGGGGACAAAAATAAATTAAACCGTGAATGCAAGTTGGTGTAATTCTGAAATTTGGGAACATAAAATAAAGACAAACAAAGAACAATGGTTAGGGGATACTATATACTCTTTCTTCTAAATATAGAAGGCTTTTTAACATTAGTCTTCATTCTGACGGCAACATCTGTGATTTCAGAAGTTGGGTTGAGGGCAAGTGGAAGTGGGATCTTACTTGGAGAGGTCATCTTTTTATTTGGGAACTTGATCTCCTTAACTCTCTTTTTGGATGAAATTAAACATTTGGTGATCCAGGTTGACAAATCATATTCTTGGGAGTGGAGACATGAAAAATCTAAGCAATATTCATTTCGATCTGCTTACAGGATTCTCACTCATCAGGTGGCTAATCAAACTTCCCCTAATCAACATAATCACATTCTTTGGAGATCCAAAGCACCCTTGAAGGTCACTTTTCCAAGATCGAATTTCGACTAAGGACGCTCTCATCATAAGGGAGTTTCTTCAATTAGTGGTGATGGACTATTTTGCTCCTTCTGCAATGTGCAACCGAAATCTACTCATCACCTATTCTCTTCTTGCAACCTCATTTATTCTGTTTGGCAACTGATCTACAACTGGTTGGGCATCAGTGTTGTTCTACCCCTTAGCACCACCAATCACTTCCTTCATCACATTGGACTTGTAAATGACAGAAAAAGTTGGAAATTCTAGAGCATGATCTGGTTAGCCACAGTTTGGGCTATTTGGTTATATATTCAATAATGTCTCGCCTTCGCCTCATCAAATTTTGGATTCTCCCAGGGTCAATTCTTGGCTTTGGATTAAGAGTCCAAAAGGGATGGACTCCACTACTCTTTACTCTGATTGGATTGCTCAACCTTTAACCTGTCTCAACATTGTGATGTAATTTTACTTTTTTTGTTTCTCTCTCCTTTGTAAATTTTTCTCTTATTAATAAATCTTCTTTTGGCTGATAAAAAAAAGAACAATGGTTAGTGTACCACTGAAACTTGGCCATAGAAAATAATAAAAAAAACCAGAACACAAGTCAATATACTTCGGAACTTGGGTACAAAAAAACAGACTAAGAATGTAGGTCAGTGTGATATCGGAACTATGGATAAAAAAATTAAAACAAACTAAGAACATGAGTCAATGTGTTGTTGGAACTTAGGAACAAAAATTTAAAACAAACAAAAAACTCAAACCAATGTACTATTAGAACTTAGGGACAGAAAAATAAGAAACAAATCAAGAACTTAGGTCGTTGTACCATTAGAAATAAGGGACATAAGATCTAGACAAACCAAGAACGTAGGGCGATGTAATACCGTAACTTGGTAAAACAAGATACTAGGAATGCAGGTCAAGACACTACTGAAACCTAAGACAATAAAACACACCCACGATGGAGGCCTAGTAGTGTCTTCTCTTAGAAAATGTATATGGTGGACCATGTTTTACATGTATAACAAATATATTAGTTGTATGTTTGATCCTCCATGCCAACATTTTAGTAAAGTAAATGATTTTTATTTAAAAAAATTATTTTAAATAAAACCGGCTGATATGACCATTACGGTTCAACTAAAAACCAGGTATCAAGTTTTATTGGTTTTAGTCGATTTTGATCGGTATAATTGCATGACTGATATAACTATTGTATCGTACCGATATTAAGACCAGTTCACCAGTTGATCTGACCGATACTAACTAGTTTTATTAACAATGAAATTAATGATAACATTTCCCTTAGTAATGCACTTTATATGAGATTCAATAAATATGAACTCTCTCTCTCCCTCTCTCTCTCTCTCTCTATATATATATAGATAGATATTATGCTTCAACTTGCATGTCCTTTTCTCTCCGCTTTGGCAAATTATAATATTATTGTCATGAACTTGGCTTGTAACTTGATGGATATGCATAACTTTGAAAACCCAAAAAAAATTAAATAAATCATTCTACAGCTGAATACAGCTATATAATAATATATACAAACATTGCATGTTGCTATCCAGTTCAATTTAATTACCTTTCTTGTTTATAATAAACTAATATCAATTTGGCAACCCAATTTGAACAATAGTGAGGGAGTGAAAGTATACTATATGACTTTTTTAGTTTTTGACAAGGTAGGATTCAATGGACACGGATCACCTATCACATACCAATCAAAATACTACTATATGAATAAAATAAAAAATTTAAAAATAAAAAATAACAAAAATTAACATTCCGATTGCTCCGGGATAGATATTGGGATAAAGAATGAGGTACATAATCTTTATCGGGATTCAATACCTTTCATATTCTAATTCTATATGATTTTTGTTAAATAAAAGAATGCTATATTGGAATTATGTGCATTCAAACCTGGACTATCCTAAAAGCTAAGCACTGATTTGATTATACTCTCATTTAATGAGACTTATCTCAACAAGTAACATTTTCATATATATAAGTTAAAATTATAATGAAAAATAAGTAACATTTCAAAGATCTATCCATATATTCATAATTTCACGCAAACTAGACAGAAACTAAAAACAAACACAACACAACACAACCCATAAAGCAAGTTGCATAACATTCATGGACATTGTTAGTATAGTCACATTTGTCTGAACTCCTTCAAATTCAAAATAATTAATTTATAAACAACACAAAGTATGATTCAAATTTATTAAACGCATTCACCCTTAAAATACCAATAGAGATCAAATTTACATAGTTGGTGCAATTCTATATATATATACACTTAAAAAGAAAGATCTCTCTTGGATCATCTTATCTTCTAATGCTTTAAATACCAATAAAGATCAAAAAATATAAACTAATGAAAATTACTACAATTTTGTATTGCCTAAAAGAAATTGGAACATTTCTTTCTTTAGCAACTTATTCGGGCGAACTTAATTATGTCACATTTCATGTTGATTTATTAGTTTAAATATTCATTAATTAATTATGAAAGAGGACGATTGAGGATGTAATCCCATGAAAAATATTCATCAATTATTGTTTCATTTTCACTTTCTCATACAAAAGACACAATAAAATTATCACAAAACTAACTCATACACCACATAATAATATAATAACAACAACTTTAATAAAAACTATATATATATCACAACGTAATCAACAATCACTCAAATAAATAACTAAATATAAAAAGAAAAAAAATTACACTGAAGTTATCTTTGGTGTGGTTTCGTTGTGGTGAAATTCTCAACAAATCTCGCGAGAGATTGAAGGTTACAGCGAAGGATCGTATCAACAAAAACGCACGTGTCTTCGGTGGTGTTTCCAGGCGGCACATCCACTACATACGACTCAACAACCACCGTGCCGGAGGAGTAAGAAGGCCAGACTAGGGAAAGTGGGGCGGCGATCTCTTGGACGACGGAGGAGTTGCACTGGTTGGGGGACACCGCATGGGTGTGGTGGCGGGCCACCGTATCGGGGATGGGAAAAGGGTGGTCGTGGTCGTGGTGATTGGCCATATTATGGTTTTGGAGAAAAGAATTTATTTTATTTATTTATTGAGAGATAGAAGGACTAAGAAGTACAGAACATGAAAGTTTAGAAAAAAAATGTTGGATATTCAAATGTGGGTAAGTGTATTGAAGTTTGATATGCATGAGAAAATGAGTTAAAAAATATACAAGTGAATCAACTTATAAATATATGTGTTTAAGTTTTGGGTCAACATTTATGTCAAACTCACTTCTTTCTAACTTAATCCATGGATGATTATATTAGTCCATGAATGAAGATCTTCTAACAATTGGTATTAAAATTAATAGTTTGACGACCCAACCAAATATTAAAACGACCAATAGTCGATAGATCCATATGAAATCCTTGTGTCGAGAGTCTTCTGTTAGATCAGCTGCATAGGAAGGAAGAGAGAAGGGAGAGGAGAAGAAGAAGAGAGAAGGGAGAGGAGAAATGCAAAATGGAATTAATGATTATGGAGATAAGGCCAAAGGGCCAATACATATAGGAAGTTAAGTAAATACAAAAGACAAGACTACCCTTTACTAATAACTAAAATACATTTAACATTCCCCCTCAAACTCAAGATGCGTTAATCGAAAGCATCGAGAGTTTGTTAGTCAAGAAACGAAAACGTTGAGTAGAATGAGGTTTGGTAAACAAATCAGCAATCTGCAACGAAGAAGAAATGAAGGGTAAGGTGATGGTGCCATGTTGGAAGTGGTGACGTGTGAAGTGACAATCAATCTCAATGTGTTTAGTACGCTCATGAAAGACAGAGTTATGAGCGATTTGAATAGCACTCTTATTGTCACAGTACATGGGAGTGGGTTCAGGTTGATCAACACCCAAAGAAGCAAGTAACCAACGCAACCAAACTATTTCAGCAGTGGTGGTTGCCATAGCACGATACTCAGCCTCTGTAGAAGAGCGAGAAATAACATCCTGCTTCTTACTCTTCCAAGATATGAGAGAATCTCCTAGAAAGATACAGAAACCTGTAGTAGACTTGCGATCAGTAGGATCCCCAGCCCAATCAGCTGATCTAACATGGTATTAAGAGCAAGGTTTGCTAAGGCCACAGCTTTCGCGGATCCTGTTCATGCTTCTGGGTTCCATCATCTTTTCTTCTTCTTTGCAGTGGTAGATCAGCTTCTGGGTTCCATCATCTCAGTTTCAGATTCGCAGTTTTCGTTGAGCGAATTTTTCAGGTTTTCTGTTTCTCTTTCCCTTTGCATTTCGATTTCCCTGCTGTTGTGCTTGTTAGTTATGGCAACTGAAAGAGATGATTCTTTGCAATCCATTTGTGTGCAACTAAATGGATCTTCCAACTATGCATATTGGAGTTATGTGATGAGAAATTTTCTGATTGGTAAACGAATGTGGGGATATGTTTCTGGAACTTTTGTTAAACCTACAAATAGTGCTACTGAAAATTATGCAAAGGATTTAGAAACTTGGGAAGTGAACAACTCGAAAATTATTACTTGGATTAATAATTCTGTTTCGCAATCTATTGGTGTTCAACTTGCAAAATATGATTCAGCATCTCAGGTTTGGGAGCACCTTCAACGATTGTATGTGCAGTCCAATTTTGCAAAACAATATCAGTTAGAGATTGATATTCGAGCTCTCCAACAACATAGCATGAGCATCCAAGAGTTTTATTCTGCTATGACTAATCTTTGGGACCAATTGGCACTCACTGAATCTGCAGAATTGCAAGCATTCACACCGTACACTGATCGCCGGGAACAACAACGTTTAGTACAGTTTTTGATGGCTCTTCGGAATGATTTTGAAGGCCTACGTGGTTCCATTTTGCATCGCACTCCTCTGCCATCTGTTGACTCTGTTGTTAATGAACTTTTAGCTGAAGAAGTTCGTTTGAAGTCCCACTCTGAAAAGGGAATTGTTGACAAAGGGATTCTGCCAAGCCCCTCTGTGTTTGCTGCTCCTGTTGTGAAAGGAAAATCTCAAGGCAGAGTCAATTATGATGAATGTAGCTTCTGTAAGGAAAAGGGTCATTGGAAGGCTCAATGTCCAAAATTATTGAAGAAGGAGCAACCTTATCAACCACCTCAATGGCGTCCGCCTCAGTCGAAATACAGGACCTTTCAGCACACATCTCAATCTTCCAATGTTGCTGCTGCTACTGCTGTTTCTCCATCTGCCACCCCTGGGATGGTTCACTCTGGGTCTAACATGTCTGACCTGGTAGAACAATTTCAGAAGTTTCTTGCATCTCAGCCCAATGCTATGTCAGTCTCTCCTAATGTAGGTCTGTCTTCTGCTGGCTCATCAGGTATATCATCCTCCATATGGATCCTTGACTCTGGAGCGTCCCATCATATGTCATCTGACTTTAAATCTTTTACATCTGTACATAAGTCGTCCTGTGTATCTGTTATGACTGCTGATGGAACTCCTATGTTATTGGAAGGAGTTGGTTCTGTTTCTACACCTAACCTATCTCTCTCAGATGTTTATTATATACCTAACCTCACTTTAAGCCTTGCTTCTGTTAGTCAACTGTGTGATTCTGGTTTCTCAATCTTATTTTCCTCAACTCATTGTTATGTGCAGGATCCTCAATCGAAGAGGCTGATTGGGACAGGCCATAGACAGGGGGGGCTTTATATTTTGGATGAACTGAAGCTTCCACATGTTGCAGCTCCTACTGTTGATTTATCATCTTTTCGTTTGAATTTGTCTTCTTCTAAGTTTTATTTATGGCATTCTCGTCTGGGTCATGTATCTTCTCCTCGTTTGAAATACTTAGCATCAACGGGAGTCTTAGGATCATTACAACCAAATAACATTTCTGACTGTTGTGGTTGTAAACTTGCCAAGTTTTCTGCTTTACCTTTTCCTAAAAGTGTTTCAATTTCTAAGGCACCTTTTGATTTGGTTCATTCTGATGTATGGGGTCCATCCCCAATTGCTACTAAAAGTGGATCAAAATATTATGTCTCTTTCATTGATGGGATTACAAAGTTGAAGACGCAACTAGCAGAACAATTTGAGATGAAGGATTTAGGTACTCTTACATATTTCTTGGGAATTGAAGTAGCCTCATCTCCTAGGGGTTATCTTCTTTCCCAATCGAAATATATTGCTGATATTCTTGACCTGGTTAGTCTATCTGACACTAAAGATGTTGACAGTCCTCTTGAGACTAATGCTAGATATACATCTTCTGATGGTGTTCCTCTCTCTGAACCTTGCTCTGATACCATGTTAGATCAGCTGCATAGGAAGGAAGAGAGAAGGGAGAGGAGAAGAAGAAGAGAGAAGGGAGAGGAGAAATGCAAAATGGAATTAATGATTATGGAGATAAGGCCAAAGGGCCAATACATATAGGAAGTTAAGTAAATACAAAAGACAAGACTACCCTTTACTAATAACTAAAATACATTTAACATCTTCTACACGAGAGTTTGGGTGGTGTGTCAAGTGTACCAAATACTCAAGGAGCAACTCACTTTTACAAGTATGAATTAGTGTATTGATGAAGTCGCTTAATATGTAGAAGTTCAAGAGCATAAAGTTGGATAGACTAAAATACCAAATGTCTTAGCCTTCCTTTGGTTTGAGAGAGTATGGAGAGAAAGAAGATGGAGGGAGAGAAACATGACAAAAATTGAATTTTTCACCCCTTTGGGGATGAGAAGAAAGAGGCGGTGGAGTAGATAAAAAGGGGTGGGACCACATATTTTATTTCTCTCCAAAGTTCTGGAGAAAGATGAGTGATGAGTGTTATATTTTGTAAAATATCATTAATACCCTTGACCTAATTTGGTGGGAAATTTTCTCTTTTGATGCTATTTACTCCCTTCTTTATTACCAAAGGGTATTTTTGTCTTTTATAATATAACATTATTTCTCTATTCCCTTCTCTTTCTTCTTTATTTCTCTTATACCAAACAATATAAAAATCCACTTTCTTTCTCACATTTTTCTTTCTCTTTATTTTCTCTCTCACATATTTCTTTCTTCTCACTTTCTCACCTAAACCTAACAAAACATTAAAGTTTTGAGACTATTATGTCAAACTAACTTATATGTTTTAATTTAAGTTTTGGTAGAATGTTTTAGTCAACTTATATGCACCAATTATAAATACTTGATATTAAATTGAGGTACCAAGATATATATTATGCAAACCAATTTCGGCCTTTGGCCAATTTATTTATATATACTGAACTACTGGGATATGTATTAATAACTAAATTGGGTGTACTAAAGTTTAAAATCCTTATATTTAATACTACTTTGTGATAGTTGCTCAATCCTCTTGGGACGTACATATAATTGGTTAAATCTCGTTAACAAATTATTAATTTGTATTTTTATCTTCTATTTATTATTTGGCACTTATTTGATTGTTTATAATGAATGTTTAACAATGATAATTTCCACTCCACCCTACAAACATTGCATCTGTTTGATAATAAAACTTTTTAAAGAGTTCTTTTATTTCCGCAAGTGTAATGAGTTGGTTTATAAATAGAATTATCTGCATGCATTAAAACGAATTAAAATAAACTTAGAATCTCTAAACAATTCTTAACTCTAGATCAAATTCTTTTCTCACTTGTGAGTGAAAATTGTTAAAAATTGTTAAGGAGATTATTACTTTATAAACTACTATTGACCATATGCTTGATAATTAATTTATAGACCAAGGTTCTCATTTTTATTACAAGCCTAAAAAATTGAGCATTACTTCCTTTTTTTTCTATGTTGCATACAAATCTTAGCTTCATTATAATTTTACCATATAGACAAATATGAGATGAGAAGTGATTCACTTACTCTAAGAGTAAGAGTAAGTTTAAAAAACTTACTCCACATCTTAGTCATAAATTCTATGTAAATTCAATCGTTTAGATCTATTCACTAATTCAAATCATTAGATTGCCCTAGAATTGATGAATTTGGAGTAAGTGGATCTCCTCCCATACAAGATACTCGTAACTTAAAAGTAACACATGTATCCAACGATCTACTTGCATTATAGATCGTAAGCCATGAGATCAATTTTAAAAAAATAAAATGAAAAGCATGGATAAAACCACACACACAAGTTGATATATAAAAAAGGCGCAGACACAAGTTGAATATATAAATAAGATACAAACATCATTGTCATAAATAGACAAATTAGTTAAAAGAAAAATTCAAGCACGTGACAGATTGTAGAATCTTCAGAGGCAGAGCAGAATTTGAATGTGTATTTATTGACTTGAGTATGTTAGTCAGTCACAAATTTAAACAGAATTGGATCGAATTTGTTATGATTTAAAAAGTGTCTTTTTAAGAAGTGAAAATGACAAAATAAGGAAAATAGGAGAATAAGAAGGTCTAGCATTCCAATTCAATAGAGAATCCATTTGTATTATTTATTCTTCAATTAAGAAGGGTACAAGCACATCAGCAATCATAGAAACAATAGCAATTGTTGCCTCTGCATTCTCCACTTACATTACTTTTGATTATATACACTACTCTACATTCACGTTGACAACTTCTAGGATCACATGAGTGACCTTCAGTTAACACTTTAAAACATCTTGGCGGAAAAAAAACTCTTTTTGGACCTGCTTCACTTGTCATGAAATTACCTGAAATTTCAAAAACTAAGTTACCATAGGCAAGAACACCCAAATGAAAAATTAAGACAAACAATTAAAATTATAAATAAATTGTTCCTATGCAATTAGACATCATAACTCTCATCAAAATTTTAATTTAAATTGTCCCAAAACTTTTCATTTTCTATAACAATTAATGTATCCATATTATGTGATATAAAAACCAAAGTGTCGCATCAATAATACAAATATTATTTGTGATTAAACGTTATATTGTGACACTATCTTGAAAATAGATATTATATTGTGACACTTTCTAGAATAAACCTGAAAGCAAAAGGAAAAGGGCGAAAATGTGCATTAAAGTAAGCTTAGCCATCTCCAACAAACACAATGCCAATAAAAATTGTTTAATCTTAATGTTTCTTTGCACAATAGAAGCATAGCAATGGAATGTGAAAACACTCATTTATATAGGGAATATAGTGACAGCAAGATATCAATGGCACAACTTTCTTCGATTTGAAAAACTTATAAACAATTATAATTATAATATTATTAATTAATATATTAATACATATATAATAAATTATAATGTTATAATAATCTTATTATTATAATAATATTAATTAATTTACTCAAGCCAATCAAATTTAGTTAATTAATCTAAAAGAATAAGAAGAAAAGAGGAAAATGAATAAGATATCGACAAGGTGCGGTCCTATTGGTCCAATCCCAAGACCACAATGGGGCTTTTTTTAAAGATAAAGTCACTCATACATCTTTTTTTAAGATAAAGTCAATCATACATCTCTTTTTTATATATCAAGTCAATCATACATCTTTTTTTAAGGCTTCAACGGAAACTAATCATAAGTTATGCAAAGTTATCCAATACTTATGTTAAGCTATTCTGATCAAATTTGACTCTCTTGGGCGACAGGTGTCGCTTGGGCGAGAAACCCATGGAGATTTTGGTCTTCAATCTAGGAGTTGTCGCTTGAGCAGTATCCTATCGCTTAGGTGAGAGGTACACTTGTGCTTGAGCGATCATCTGGCTTAGGCGAGAGATCCACAAAGAGTTTAGTCTTCAATCTGAAAATTGAAAATATATGATTCTAATATATTTTTTGCAAGTGAATTTCAGTCAAAACAAAAACATATTTTACCTACTTTAGGATTTTTGCACAAAGTGAAACAGATTTTAGGAGTAAGTTGTCCAAATAGAATTGAAGTCATAGAATTACCTACTTTTTTTCATTTCACATATATAGTAGTAGGAAAGCAGCGTTTGCATAATAAGAAAATTATAGTATTTTCTCATATTTTATATATAAATGTATATATAACAAATGTGACACACTTTCTTATATTTACCAAAATACATATATATTTGAATATTTGATGTTTAATATTTTCTCTAATAACACATGTGGCTGTCATGTGGATGATGTGCTAACAATGTAAAAAAAAAAAATTACATTGCTTTACAAACATATTAAATCCTAAAAATATTTAACTTTCTTGATAAGAATTTCACATTTCACAATTCACACAAATATATATATGGTAATACTTATGTGATTGGTTGGCAGCTGAATAATGAAAATAAAACTCATAACTTAATCTAATGATGTTTTCAAAACTTTTAACTTAGTATTCTTTCAATTGAGTTTTGAATAAAAATAATTAGAATGTGTTCATTATGTTGTTTATTTTAACTTAGTATTCTTTCAATTGAGTTTGGTGTTCAATATGAGAATTGAAATATATGATTCTAATATATTTTTTTGAGTGTTCTCGTTGCAAAACAAAAACATATTTTACCTACTTTAGGATTTTTGCACAAAATGAAACATATTTTAGGAGTAAGTTGTCCAAATAGTAGTTAGGAAAACAGTGTTTGCATTATAAGAAAATTATAGTATTTTCTCATATTTTATATATAAATGTATATATAACAAATGTGACACATTTTCTTATATTTACCAAATTACACATATATTTGAATATTTGATGTTCAGTATTTTCTCTAATAACACATGTGGCCGCCATGTGGATGATGTACGGACAATGTAAAAAAATTCTTACATTGCCTTTACAAACATATTAAATCCTAAAAATATATAACTATCATGATAAAGATTTCTCAATTCACTCACACATACATACATATACATATACATATATATATATATATATATATATATATATATATATATATATATATATATATATATATATATATATATATATATATATATATGGCAACAATCTCCAAGTAGTGAAATGAAATCTTGTGTTAAAAATTATTTTGAAATGATTTCACTATTATTGAACTAATTAAGTGTAAATTAATCCATTCAAAATATTGGTTAATTAAATGGTAGAAAGTTATAAGAATGACAAATATATCATAGATGGACACCCATAAAAATACAAACAATAATAACTCATGGGTACTGCATATATATTTATATATATAAATTTATTTTTTTCATTAAATATTATATATATATATATATTATAGAAATCTATTATTATTTAAAAAAATAATAAACTATCTACTTTATTATTATTTTATAATAAATTATCTACTTTATTATTATTTTATAATAAAGTTAGGTGATTCAACTATGATTATAAATATATTATATACTTATATTTTTATTTATTTAATAATTATTTCTATATATTAATTATTTAAAAATATATAAATACATAATTAAAATTAAAAACTAGTCGGATATACACATATATTCGCCACCCACATAAATAATAAATAGTGTGAATATTTACCTCCACTCCCGAACCTGATAGCGTCCCTAGTGAAGTCTCCTACTCTTTTCATTTCTCATCCGGAGTATGAAAAATTGTTTGCTTCTTACTATAGGTGACAAAATTATCCACAATCCATCCAAATCCAAAAAAAAATTCATTCAGATCTATCCATTGGAGCTAATGGATTTATACGAATGAAATCCAATGAATAATTTTAGTAATGAATGAATTTGAATTCATCCATTATATTCTATCGATATCTATGAATATATCTATTTGGATAAACATTCAATCCATCCAAAAAAAAACAAACATTAAATGTGAAAAATAATATTGGTTCTCACAAAAACGTTTTTTATTCTCCTTTTTTTCTCATCATTCCAACCCAAACAAAACCCAAATGTGAAAAAATAAAATCATTTTTGAAATATTTATTCACCTTAGTGTGCAGAGACAAGAGTGTTGAATCTGATAGTACTAAAAGAAAAGAGGAAAATGGATAAGATACTGAATAAGGTGGGGTCCTATTGGTTCAATCGCAAGGCCACAAAGGAGTTTAATTCTGCCGGTGATGATATCAATGTACTTTTTTATTCAGACCCATTTTCATTTTTCTCATTCTCTTTCATAAATTTCTCATTTTTTTCATCTGGGTACTTGAAATATATAATTCTATATATTATACTTGTTTCCTCATTAAAAACTATGGAATTATCATGTCTTTCATATTATAGTTTATTGTAAACATTTTACATGGCGATTTGTCATTGTTATTATTTGAATAGTGAAAGAAGAAGTGTGGTTTAGGTTGGGTATGGGTGAGGGGAAGGTGTTTACTAGAAGGTAGAAGCTTTGTGCTTAAAGTGAATTTGTAAGGGTTTTGATTCAATACGTGTGTCCTGTTGTACCGAAATCATCACAATTTGATGCTAATTGCACAAGTTTGGGTTATATAAATTTAATGATGGTTGGGTTTCTGTTACATTTTGGATAGACCAAATCTGTTCGGGTTCACACAGTTGTTGCAACTAAATTATGCACGTCAAGAACATTTTAATGAAAGAATAGATATAGTCTTTGATGAATGAACAAATAAAACAAATGTTACATTTTTAATGGATTGGGGAGATACCTGATATGAGGATATACATTGTATTCGATTTGATTGTCCACATTTTAAAACATTGATGTCAAAATATCGAAATAGTCAATTATCAGCCGGGTTTGCACCCGCTATGAATTTATTCACTTGTGCATGTTGGTCGATTTCTCCTTAATGGATTCGTGAATTTTTCTTCCTGAATGAAAGCAGAGATATTGACCCAATTTCCTTAATATTCACCCAATTTCTCTTGTTTTTATTCTATGACATTTGATATTATTTCTTCTGAATTGTTGATTAATCAATGTATTAGGACTATTGGTTTTGGAACAGAAACATTGTAGAAGATTATGGACTTAGTTCTAGTTCTTTCTGCTTTGGGTATATAGACTATAGAAAATTTATTTTATATGAATAATATTAGGGAAAGATCAATGTTCAAGACCTTGTTGATAATAGAAATCAATTGTGATTTCACTTGAGTTTTATAGCTGCATTGTTCCACTAAACACAACAAATGTTGAGGATGACATTTCATTGTTTGAGTAATGTTTATATTAACATATTTTCCTTTGGTGTTTAGTCATTTTCTAGCACTATTAACGGGGCAACCAAATGGTTTTTCAGCAAAATAAAAGGTATGCACCTTTTATCTCTTCATTATTCTTATGCAAATTTAGAGGAGTATGGGAAGAGTCGATGAATGCAACCTTACCTCCGCAAGCGGAGAGGCTATTTCTCATATTCGAATCTGTGACCTCCAGTAAACAACAATCTTACTGTTGCGCGAAACTCATCACAGAAATGATAACATGAATATGACAGGAAAGATGCAAAAGCCACTAACTGAGTTGCTAAAGGAGCATGATCTACCAATAGGAATATTTCCTCGCGATGCGACAAACTATGAATTCGATGAAGAAACAAGAAAGCTTGTTGTTTACATTCCTCAAGTGTGTGAAGTTGGGTACAAGGATTCATCAGTTTTGAGATTCTTTACAACTGTGACTTGTTATTTGGAGAAAGGAAGGGTATCAGAGATAGAAGGAGTGAAGACAAAAGTGTTGGTTTGGGTGAAAGTTACAACAATTTCATCTGAGGGATCAAAACTCCATTTTTCAGTTGGTATGAAGAGAACAAAAAATAGGGAACCATTTGAAGTTTCTAGAGATGGTGTTCCCATTGAAAAATTCTAATGCATCAATAGTTTCACAGTTTATAAAATCATTTATTACTTTGTTGTGGTACATTTTGTTCTCCTTCATATGTTAATGTTGTTATTTCATACAACTTTTTGGTTCTTTCTGGTGAACAAATAGTTTCAATATAATAGTATCTAAGATTTCATGTTCTAATTTGTTAAACTCAGATTCTATGTGAATGCTTATTTGGTTTATTGTGAGGTAATAATGTATTTGACAGATCTTGTTCAGGCAACGTATCATTCAATAAACTTAGCTACAATTTAAAGTTATCAGTTTTATGGAACTTCTCCGTAAGACCTATCTTGTATTAGAGGTTTTAATATCAATTGCTGTGAAACCAATTAACTTCTATAGCAATTGTTGTGAAATAAATTAACTGTGATACCAATTATTTGAGGGCTCCTCCAATTTTTATTTTTTATCCCTATTAATATCTTCATAAAATGAAAGATTAAAAGAAATCAGCAATTGATTAACCAGAAAAAGTAAATAAATATTATGAGTTAGGCTAGTAATGACTTTTCTTCATCGACAATCGTTCCAATGATTATTATATCACTGATTTATTTTTTATTGATGGTCATTTTGATTGTGTATTTTATTCTAATGATAAATTATATTAGTAGTGATTTCTTTTCACATCGACGATTATTCCATTATTTATTATATTTGCAGTTTTTACAATTCACAACAATTGTCAACAATTTTATTATAAATCATATAATTATTATTATTTTAAATCAATTATTTGTAACAATCTTAAACATCACCGAGTTTTAGTTTGAGGGCATATTAGATAATATTTAGATAGATAGAACATATTTTATCTAAGTTTTATTTTATTTAAATTTATCTATAATTTATGTTTATCTTATTAATTATTATTTGGGTCATTATTATCTTATAATTTTTAAAGTTTTTGTTCATATAATAAATTGTTTAAATTAATTTATATTTGAGTTTGATGGATATTTAGGACTCTAAAATTTTACATTAGAAAAGGTGGAAAAAATTAAAATTTCCACTATCATGCATGTGTACTCAAGTTCCAAAATAATGAAAATTAATTTGAATGAGAATATAGAAAGGTGCACCACAAAGTAGAAGTGTAGAACAAGGGTCGAATGAAATTGGAAACAAAAACCACACATACTAATCACCATACAATAATATAAATATATTTTATTATCTTATAAAGCATAGATTTTATGCTATTTTTTTATAATAAAAAAACATACTATGAAAGTAGATGCCAATTTGGCAAAAAAATCATTGATAATTAATATTGCCTTTTAGATGCAGAAGAGGCACACTTTTTCCTTCACTTACATTAACAGCCATCAAATTTATATACACATTACACTATTGATCCTAGGATATGATTCTAATTTTTGAAACAAAAACGAGTGATAATATAATTAAGTTAAACTTCAATGAGTGTCAATGTAACTTACTCATAATTAATTAATTATACAAAGTGCATCAGAAATTCTAAGACAGTGTTATTTAAATACACAAAATAGATTAGAATGATTTCATAATCAAATTCTATATCTAAATTTACAAATGATGAATTCCTAACTAATATATAATTAATTAATTAAAATTAAATTCCATCAACACTCCTTGGAGTTTAACTTAATTATCTCATTACTCATTTTTTATTTAAAATATTACACTTAATTTTACAATAGTGTTGGTCAAGTATAAGTATGTATATAGAATATGGGTGATTTGCATAGATGCAAAAAATGAGAAGTAATTTATATAATTTCACTAAACTCGGAAAGTGATAATATAATATAATCTTTAAATTATTAGCTCTTTCAAATGTTGCACATTTTCATCTTGCAATTCTTGAGAGACCATAAATACACATTTACACAATGGAACAACCACATTCCACACTTTACAATGTAACATCATATTAATATTTATCAATAGTCATGGCATGGAACACTAATATGTTTCTCACTTGGACATGTTAACCTATTCTCATTGTTTCTTTCTTTTTTCTTTAAGTAAAGTACACAAATCTTTCCCATGCTTTAAATGAATGCAAGTATGTGAAATTTTTTTAAGGAAAAGAACGAAATAATGGAACCAAGCAAATGTTCATGCAAGTGAGAAAATATGTTAGAGTTCCTTATGACAAGTATCAATGAATATGATTTTACATTGTGAATTATGGAATGAGGTTGGTCATTAATTTATATTTATGTGTTCCATGATGAAAAGTCAATACATTTGAAAGTCAATAATTTAAATAATATTCCTAATAATGAAAAGGTGCAACCTTTTCCCATATAAAGACAACAACTATTATGAATTATCAACCTTATTACCTATTCTGGAAGATAACATAAATCTACTTTTATATTATTATTTTTCAAAAAATAAAAATAAAATATATTGATATAGTAAGTTTTATAAATAAATAAATAAAAAATGCACTTGTATTAATGTATATGGAATGTATTGTTTTTCTTTCCAATTTCATTTTCACTTTTTTTTCTCTCCTTGATGCCTTGACATATTCTCTTCCAAATTCATTTTCGTAATCACTTTTGTAACACCCTAAAATTTAAGTCTTTAGAATTATAGTATCAGTCATGGGATTCTCGCTTGAGCGAGGGATTCTCGCCTGAGCGAGAGTTAGCTCGCTTGAGCGAGAGTGGTATCGCCTGGGCGAGAGTTGGCTCGCCTGGGTGAGAAAAGTGGCAGTTTGGACCTGTCGAGGCTGTAAGATTCTCGCCTGAGCGAGAGTTAACTCGCTTGAGCGAGAGATGTCTCGCCTGGGCGAGAGGATCAGATCTGAGTTTTTAAAATGGGCGGGATTTTCTCGCTTGAGCGAGAACCCGACAAGTGCATTAAATGAGAAAAACCCGAAACACATTTTAGGGTTAAGATTTGAAGAGAAGTGAGAGAATAGAGCATTTCCAAGGTCTAGGAGCTTTGATTCTCGTCCAAGAGCTTGAGAAGAGGTAAAACTCTTGATTCTAATTCTCTTCTTCTCTTTGAAACCCATTTTTGGTAGGTAGGATCTCTTCTCAAAATGTGAGAAACCATGGAAACTCATCCTTTTGAGTTATAGTTTGTTTTATGTTGTTTTTATCTTATAAATTCTAGGTTTAGAGTTGGTATTTCAAGAATGGAAAAGGTTTGTGGGTTGATTCATGAAAACCCCAAAAACCTAAAGTGACAATGAGGGTAAATGGGAAATGGGTGAAAATGTTGAATGTAGAAGATGAATGTATGTTCTAATAAT
The DNA here is from genome assembly GCA_009771035.1 of Lupinus albus. Taxonomy (NCBI): domain Eukaryota; kingdom Viridiplantae; phylum Streptophyta; class Magnoliopsida; order Fabales; family Fabaceae; genus Lupinus; species Lupinus albus. Next base: position 20,919,275 of record CM020001.1, on the reverse strand, counting down.
GATCATAGGGTGAATATGTATGTTTAAGATGTTCGGAAACTATTTAAGAATGTGGTTTTCGAAACATTTGGGGATGTATGAATCTTGTGTATGTTTAGAGATGAAATGAGTTATTTATGTGTTATTTCGAATAATTGACTCACATTATTGTTATGTGGTGTGGATAATGAAAGATCCTAAGGTTGGAGGAGGTAGTGACGGAACTTGCAAAGTTACCCAAAACCAACCCCTACACGTACCAAGGTAAGGAGAAGTGATTAAGGGTATATGATAATAGAAAATATGTGGATTTTATGATTACTTATATGATTTGTGTATGACTTGCCCGATGTGGTATTGAGAAGTACTTGCCCTATGTGGCATCATGTATGACTTGCCCTATGTGGTATTGTGTATGACTTGCCATATGTGGTATTGTGTATGACTTGCCCTATGTGGTATTGTGTATGACTTGCCTTATGTGGTATTGTGTATGACTTGCCCTATTTAGTATTGAGAATGACTTGCCCTATGAGGTATTGTGTATGACTTGCCCTAAGTGGTATGGTATCGTATGTCTTGCCCCATATGGTAATGAAAAGGTAAACGTTTATGTGGAAGGTAACGATATGAGGTGGTATTGATGAATGAGGTATTGAGATATGGTAAAGATGAAGGTATAGATCCAATTTGATGGACGAGATGGTATGAGACAGACAAATATAACATGTTGATTTTATCTTTTAGCGTCAAGTCGTTTATTTAAACTTTTAAAAGTGTGGATTATCGCTTAATGATATTTATTGAATTAATGACTTACTCCTTTGTTGTGTATGTCTGTCGTGATAATCTCATTGTAGGTAAACGGGATAGTTGAGGATGCTCGGTTCGAGGCATTAGGAGCTTAGAACATGGAATCCTTATTTTGCTTTTTGTTTTATGTAACCTGTTACTTGGGTGATTATAAATCCTAACTGATTTAGTCCTACATTTTTGTAATGCTGGATATTCATAGCTATGAGTATTTTGGAATCCTATAGCTAGTCATATGCGGTAATTACCGAGAAGCAAATATATGAATTATGTTTTTCTGTCTATTGGAGAAGGGTCTTATATAATATGATAGCTGAAATTCAAGTAACGAATATTGATTAATTAAAGTGTAGTGGAGTTTGTAGTAATAATTGGATTAAAATAATGAACAAATTTCAAGGGTAGAATTTGGGTCCTTACAACTTTGCATTTTTTGAATTTGAAATAATGGAAATTAAAATTGATGCACCTTATCTACTTCAAACCTTTTTCTTAAGAGGTAATTATTTTGCACTATTATTAATATTATATTTATGATCAAATTGATAAAGATACTAATATGATGATATAAGTTTAATCGGTGATTCACTAATAAACAACGTATTAGTGAAGTTATATATAAAATATTAACATTAATATTGAAAATTAAGAAAAAACACAATAAATAATTTTACTTACATCAATTTTTACAACAAAACATGTGACTTGGTGGTAAATCATATTTTAGAAGTATAAACAAAGATAGTAATTGTGTGTTTAATCTACCACAACAATATTTCGACAAAAAGTACTCACTTTCATAAAAAAAATTAAATAAAACCCGATTGACATGACCTACATAATTGTTACACTATACGGATGTGGAGACCGGATTTCCAGTTAAACAAGTTGGTAGAGTCCGATTTTCACAACGGACTTTTGATTCTATGATTATTTAGTATAAACATCGTCAACTCCAAGTGGGATTAGTTTCTCTTGAACAAATAAGTTCTTTAATTTTTATACAAAATAAAAATAAAACCATCTTTAATTACCTGGTTAACTTCCTTTATCTTGTATAAGACTCTTGAGCAGATTTGGGAGTGGTTGTTGTCTTTGGAAACCCACTCTATGGCTTGCCTCCAAGTTAGTAGTTTGCTTGGTACGTGACATTTCAATAAAAGAATAAACAATGATTAGGAGAAATAAAAAAATTGTTTCTTCATAAAATGAAGGAAAGTTGAACTTAGATGAGTGGGAAGGGGAGAAGGTTTTAGATAATAAATAGTTGGAGAATGGGTAGGTAGAGGTGAGAATTTTGAGGATTTTAGAGAAGGAAATATGGGAAGAAAGTAGTGGATTTTAGAGAAGGAAATATTGGAAGAAAGTAGTGGTAGATGGGGAATAAAGATCTGTTATTTCAAATCATGTTTTCAATGTTGTCCCAAATTAATGATAATAAAACAAAAACAAAAATAATAATAAATGTTTAAAAATATCAATGATTTGGAATACAATGTGGGATAAGAGATCTTTATTTGTATATTAAAGGGTCATCAACTAAATATATACCATGAAGTATGGTCGCAAGGACGAGGATATATGATATGGAAGTGATAAAGATCTTTCATTCCAAAAAGTGTCACTCCAAGTCGTTGTTATTGGTTGAAAAATTTTATTTCAATTAAAAAAGTAATAACTAAATATTTTCTTGACCAACGATAACAAGTGATACACTCTCATGACACAACTGCTTTTGGTAAGGAGGCACATCACTCATCTTATATAACATTCATTTTTATTATTCTAAAAAGCAAAAAATAAACAAAGTATATATTAACTTTATATTTTTTTTTTGACTAATGTGTTGAAATGATATATTGAATGATATACAACTTAAAATAAAAGATTAAAGTACTAGAATTAGGAAAGTTTTGAAGAAAAGAAGATAACAAGATTGGATGGTTAGCAATAAATATGTTACTCTATGTACCATTCATTTTTTATTAGTTAAAAAACTATAAATTAAATATATATTAATTTTATATTTGTTGGCTAATAAAATTGAAAATATATATTGAATAATACATAACAGTCAAGAATTAGGAAAAGTTTTGGTGAAAAGAAGATAAAACAAAAGTGACCATAGATTAGATGGGAATGAATTAATGGTAAATGTGTGGTGATGTGAAGAAAGTGATCATAGATTAGATTGTCATCATCAATATAACGATTATCATCTCTTAAATTAGGGGCACTACGTGGGACTAAAATTCATCAAATATGCACATCATGATTTTAATTTTTCAAATTCTATGTATAATGTAGTCATTATTGATAGTATCACATTTGATTCAAAATTAGAGATAATATTACTCATCAAGATAACATAATAGGAATTACATCATATAACAAAACATTCATCATCAATAAAAATCTCTAAAAGATAGATATCTATTAAACCACCAAATCATGATACCTAAAAATTAACTATCAAATCCCTAAAGACTAGAAAAATAATTTATTAAAAAACAAATAATAATTCTTAACACCCTCCCTTAAACTATAGTTCAGCAACTAGCAACTTCATTCTTTATATTGTCTTCATTAGAGTACAAACTCCTAGCATACTTCGAAGTTTAAAAAATACAGCAGGCTTCAAGGGTTTGGTCATAAGATCTGCAATTTGGTCTTCACTTTTACAAAATATACTAAGTCAATCACATATTCTTTAGACAAGTCACCCAAGAAGTGAAATCGCATATCAATGTGTTTGTTTCTCCCATATAGGATATGATTATTAGAGAGCTTTAATGGAGAAATATTATTATAGTAGATTAAAGTAGGGCCTTGTTGATTGTTTAGAACTTCAAGTAATCTTCTTAGCCAAATAGCTTGAATTGAACTTGATGTTGCAGCAATACAGTGGTTGATAAGGTCACTATTTGTTGTTTATTTGATGACCATGTAACAACTCCAGAACTCATTAAAAACATTGATCCAGATGTACTATTCCTATCATCAAGGTCTCCAGCATAATCATTATCTGAAAAACCAATTAAATTTGACTTTATAGTAGCTTTATAAAAGATTCCAAAATCAGCATTACATTTTAATTAACGAAATATTCTCTTTGTTGTTAAGAGATTAACCTCAGTTGAATTCTCCATGTATTTACTAATTAGGCTAACAACATACATGATATATGCTCTTCTGGATGTTAAATACATAAGACTCCCAACTATTTGTTTATAGAGTAGCATTCACCTTCTTTCCTCCTCCATTCTTTGTGAGTTTCAAACCAAGTTTAGTTGGGGTTTAAACTGAATTGCAATCCTTCATGTTGATCCTGTTTAACATTTCAAGAGCATATTTTTTTGTGAAATAAATATACCAACAGATAATTGAATTACTTCAATTCCTAAGAAATAAATCATCAATCCCAACTCTATCATATCAAATTTCTCCATCATAGACTTCTTGAAATAAACTAGCATGAATGCATCAATACTACTCATCAACATATAAGTAAACAATAAACATATTCCCATATGCTCTAAAATTTAGTATAAAGTTTATGCTCATAAGGACATTTAAGAAAACATTTACTAAAATAAGAATCTATACGACTATACCAAGCTATAAGTACTTGCATGTTTTAGTCCCTATAAAGCCTTTTTAAGCTAGTATACCTAGTTTACATGCCCTTGTTTCACATATCCATGAAGTTGATCAATGTATTCCTCTTCACCTAACTCCCGATGTAAAAATGTTGACTTTACATCAAGTTGATAGATTGGCCATGAATTGTGGATAACACCAACCACATAGTGTCAAGTCTTGCAATAGGAGAAAACACTTCTTTGTAGTCGACACCAAATTCTTGTTTGTACCCTTTTGCAATGAGTATAGCCTCATATTTTTCAACTTCTCCATTCTCATTCAATTTTGACCTGTGTACCCCATTTGATACCAACAGTTTTGTGCCCTTTTGGTAGATCAATTAGCTACAAAGTATTGTACTTTTCGATTTTTGCAATATTATTATCCATTGGCTTTTTCCATTTTGCTCCTTGACAAAACTCTCAAAGTTTGTGGGATAACAATATGAAAATAAAGTAGAATGATTAACACGATCATCAATTTGATTAATTTCAGTTACCTCAAAATTGTAACATCCTAAATCTAAGTCTTTAAAATTATAGTATTAGTCCTGGGATTCTCGTTTGAGCGAGGGATTCTCGCCTGGGCGAGAAAGGCTCACCTGGGAGGGTGAAATCCTGGGCTATACTGGAGAATTCTCGCCTGAGTGAGGGTTGGCTCGCTTGAGCGAGGGTGTCCCGCCTGAGCGAGAGTTGGCTCACCTGGGCGAGGAAAGCTCAACTGGGAGGGTGAAATCCTGGGCTATACGGAAGTATTCTCGCCTGAGTGAGAGTTGGCTCGCTTGAGCGAGGGATGTCTCGCCTGGGCGAGAATTCCCTCGCCTGGGCGAGAGGGTCAGATCTGAGTTTTTAAAATGGGCGAGATTTTCTCGCTTGAGCGAGAATGAGCTCGCTTAAGTGAGGACCCGACGCTATTACATTAAATAGGGAAACCCAAACACATTTATGAGGGTTAACCTAGAGAGAAATGAGAGAAGAGGGATTTTTCAAGAGCAAGAAGGCTTGTGAGTCATTTAGAAGCTTGAGAAGAGGTAAAACTCTTGATTCTAACTTTCTTCTTCCCTTTGAAACTTATTTTGGGTATGTTGGATCTCTTCTCAAGATGAGAGAAACCATGGAAACTTATCCTTTCGAGTTATGGTTCGTGTTATGTTGTTTCTATCTTGTAAACTCTTGGTTTAGAGTTAGTATTTCAAGAATGGAAAGGGTTTGGGGGTTGATTCATAAAAACCCCAAAACCCTAGAGTGAAAATGTGGGTAAAGGGGAAAATGAGTAAAATGCTAGAGGTAGTTACCGGGATGCATGAATGAATTATGATTTTCTGCGATGCGAACATGTATGTTATATTCAGGGGAATGAGACTTAATTTGAGTTGTTAGTATTTTATTTAAAAGTCGTAGCAAAATGTATGAATGATGAATAAAATAGGGAAAAATTTCAAGGGGTAGAATTTTTGGTCCTTACAAAAATCATCCATCTAAGATGGTATTTTTCAAATGCCACTTCCACGAGGTTCAAACATATGTATTTGCTGAAGTTTCACATCTTGTTGGTGTTGTAATTTGTTCCTCTCCTCTAAATTCAACTTCTGAATTATTTGTAGCATGTCACGTTGTTCATTCCCTTGTCCCCAATTCTTCAAATTCAATTTCTGAAATACTACACATTCCACTCCCAAGTTTTTCTTCATCAAAGATGACACATCTACTTACCACAATCATTTTAGTGAGAGGGTTGTACAATTTAAATGCTTTCGAAATCTCACTAACACCAAGAGATATGTATTTTTACCCTTATCATTAAGCTTCTTTCTTTTCTTAACAATTCCTAAAGACTAGGATATTAATAATTTATTCAAAAAAACAAATCATAATTCTTAACAATTATTACATCTAAAATATGTAAATTTTATTTAAATATAATTATTTGGAAAAAAATGGTTAACCTCCTTGTGAAAAATTGAATATGTGGAATATTGCCATCAATGATAAAAAAAACTGAGTCATAGACAGTATTTTGTATTGTCATAGGATATTCCCTATGAACTTCATATAAATGATATTAGCATAATATATACAAACAATATAAAGGTAATGAAATAAACTATTATACATAATCTATTAAGTGTAAAATAACCTTTAACATCTTAGATCTTTACAAGGGTCAGGATGATAACCATTGGACCAAACATATGATCTTCAAATTTCAACAATTGTGTCACAAATTGATCCCACAAAGTACAACTAACACTATTTCTTTTACAATGTTATTAAGATAGAAAATCAACCCATTAAAAGTAGGAGTCATTGTATGTTACTTCATAAAATTTAAAGGTGTGGTTTGAATTTTAATAAACCTTTGGTCTCTCACGTAGAAGATGACCTTTGTTTGGTATATATTGAATGACTCATCTCAATATCTATGAACTCTCCATTAATATTTGAAAAAATTGTAAATAATTAGGTAACATACATAAAGCAAAAAAAAATGGGTGGAATAAAAGATAACGAATATATTAAATGACATATATATCTTCATTATATGTGAAATAAAAATATTTTTTAATAATTAAATATATTTTTCCAAATAATTATATGTAAATGTAGTAAATATAATTTTTAACAAATTAATTTACTTTTCTAAATGATTAATAAAATTTGAATGTGAAACTTAATTTTTATAAGAAGAAAATAATTTTTTAAAAGTCAGTTTTCTTTGCCGCAATGGATATATACAAAAAATTTATGTGGGTCTCACTTTTTTTCTTTTCATCCTATTTTCTTTTATTAATCAAATGAGGAAATTTTCATAATCACCTCATTTTCGCTCTACCCAATTTCACACAAACCAACATAGGCTAAGTGTTGGAATTAAAAAAACAAATTAAAAAACTCAAACAAATTATAACAACTAATCAAATTCAAGAGAAGTTGAAAAACTAACATAGCTTCTCAAAAAGATTGAGCTGAATTCCACCTTTTGTTTCAAATGCAGGAGAAATTTTTAATGGCCCTTCTATATTCTTTTACAATTTTCTCTTCAAAATCCTCCTACTAATGAAATGATTTAAAAAAACAATGCATCTAATGCACAAAAAATATAAAACACATTGAATACATTCTCTATTGTGAGAATTTAGAATTGTTTTTTCAAGGGGATGGAAAGGTATAGAGTATACTATAGTGCAAAGATTTGAACATATTCAATGTTCATAATTCATGTGCTCATGGAGACTGGATTTAGATACTTTAGACCAAACTTATTTTATGTTTCTCTTGTCCTTAAAAGGAGAAGTTGAGCCAAACGCCTCCATTAAAAATTAGTAAAGTTTTTTTTTATGAAGAAAACGAGTAAAGATAATGGTGAGATAAATACTACAAAAAAACAAAGGAAAACATAATATAATAAGACATTTGTATCATTTTATATATGAGGAGGGATCCACTTACTCCAAAAAACACTTACTCTTCATCTTAGCCACACCATCATGCTATTGTCACGGCTTTAGCCTCTATCACCAAACATCGCTATTGTTAACATATTCATTATTACTGTCACCACCACTTTCATGTCGTTGGTTATCACCAATACCAATGCTAAATAGTTTGAAAGTAATTTTTTAAGTCAAAAAAACTGAAACTACCAAACAACTATAGCTTTTATTTTTGAAACTCTTATTTGTAGCACCTTCATAGTTTTTAAGGAAAAAAGTTGGGTCTAATAGTATCTTATAATTATGGGAGTGTTAACAAAAGGGGAATATCTTCATAAAATGAAAATGGTGAAATTAATACATCCAGAATTATTGATTTTGGTTTTAAATCAATAAATATTTTCATATCTTTGATTCATAAGTGCAATATACCACTTATCCCATTTAATATTTGATGCATTTCAAAAAAAGGATCACCTTTAAGTAGAATAATAATGACATTGATGTAAGTGTAATATATAATATGAAGATGATAATTTCTTATCATAGAATAAAATATTTTATAATGTATTTACGGTGTCAACCTTTAAACACAAACTCAATTAAATATAATGTATACTCATTTTAGACAAAATATTCTAAATATTATTTATTATTGTGAATATGTAATTTGATATATAAAATAGTATATGTATGTTGTAACACCCTAAATTTAAGTCTTTAAAAATTATAGTATCAGTCCTGGGATCCTCGCTTGAGCGAGAGATTCTCACCTGGGCGAGAAAGGCTCACTTGGGAGGGTGAAATCCTGGGCTATACTGGAGGATTCTCGCTTGAGCGAGAGTCGTCTCGCCTGGGCGAGAAATGGCATTTTGGGATTGTTGAGATTGTGAGATTCTCGCTTGAGCGAGAGGGTCAGATCTGAGTTTTTAAAATAGGCGGGATTTTCTCGCTTGAGCGAGAAAGGGCTCGCTTAAGCGAGAACCCGGCGCTATTACATTAAATAGGGGACCCCAAACACATTTATGAGGGTTAACCTAAAGAGAAGTGAGAGAATGGAGCATTTTCAAGAGCAAGAAGGCTTGTGAGTCATTTAGAAGCTTGAGAAGAGGTAGATCTCTTGATTCTAACTCTCTTCTTCCCTTTGAAACTTGTTTTGGGTATGTTGGATCTCTTCTCAAAATGAGAGAAACCATGGAAACTCACCCTTTTGAGTTATGGTTCGTTTTATGTGATTTTATCTTGTAAACTCTTGGTATAGAGTTAGTATTTCAAGAAAGGAGAGGGTTTGTGGGTTGATTCTTGAAAACCCCAAAACCCTAAAGTGGAAATGAGGTTAAGATGGAAAATGGGTAAAATGTTAGAAGTAGAAGATGAGTTTACTTTCTAATGTTGAGAATATGAGATGAATATGTATGTTTTAGATGTTGTAAACTTATGATGAAAGTAGTTTAGCAACATTGAAAATGTGATGAATATCTTGTATTGTTAAATGATGCAATATAAGTTGTTTGTGTGATATTCGGAATAAATGACTAACATTGTGTTGTATGGTGGGAATGAGGAAAGATCTTAGAGTTGACGGCGGTGTCGGTGGAACTAGTGCGGTTACCAAGTACCCAACCCAACACTCACCAAGGTAAGGATAAGTCTTTAATTTGTACAATTGAAATGGAAAATGTGTGTATTTTCTAGTTGTGCAAGGATAAATTGGTGAATCACGTATTTATTATAAACATATATGGGTATGTTTGTAATAAGGATTGCGTAGATTCACTGGATATGATTGATAGTGAAATCAATGAAAAAGGAAATATATTTTTAGCCGACCATAAATGGTTAGCGACTTCGGCCCGAGTTTATGTGGCAACACTTCGGCCCGAGTTTATGTGGCATGTTTTCTTTATAAAAGAGATGAGAAATTGCTTTTAGCTAACCCTAAGGGGTGTAGCGACTTCGGCTCGAGTTATGTAGCAACACTTCGGCCCGAGTTTATGTGGCATATTTTCTTTGTAAAAGAAATGAGAAATCACTTTTAGCTAACCCTAAGGGGTGTAGTGACTTTGGCTCAAGTGATGTAGCACGAAAAATGAATTTCAAAGTGATTTACTAACCTTTTCTAATGTGAATTATCTTATAATGACGTTTATTGAATTAATGACTTACTCCTTTATGTGTTTGTGTTTTTGTCATTGATAATCTCATTTCAGATAAACAAGTGACATGAGGTGGTCTTATTTTTGGAAGCTTTAGGAGCTTTACGTTTTGGTTTCACTTATTAGCACTATTTTGTACATGAGTGCTCAGTGGATTACTTGAAATATTTTGTAACTATGGATATATAACTTACCTGATTTATTGTGACTCTGGATATTCGTAGCTATGGGTAATTTGGAAACTCATAGCTAGTTGTATGCGGTAGTCACTAAGGTTCAATTGAATGAATTATGTTTTTCTGCAATATAAAATGTATGGTAACATAATATGTGAAAATTGGTTTTACGGAGTGATTAATGAGAGATTAAAGAAAGATGATGAATGTACGCATGAAAAGATTAAAATAAAGGGAAATATTAGACCATGTCATACTAGATGAGCGGGTAGGGTCGGGTTCTGCTCACCCCTACTAGATTCTAATTGTATTATATGGAAAACATAACAAATAAAGAGAAAAACACACACACACATATATATATATATAGAGAAAATGTAAGACTTTTTACACTCAATTATTTTCAATAAGTAGGACTTTTAAATAAAGTAATACAAATGAATGATAAATAATTAATGATGTATTGATTATATAAATCTTTACTCTATTAATATAATAAAAAGTTATATGACCATGAGTAGATGAGAGGTCCTTTTAACTCATTATTTTTTAAAAAGAATAAGAAAAAAATACATACAAATTGTATACATTATTATTATGTTATTTATCATTTATCATTTATAATGTATGTGTATAAATCTTCATATGATATACTAGCAAGTAACCTGTGCATTTGCACGTGATAGTATTTTTGTCATATGATTAAAAAACACACATTACATGTGCATTTATATGGTTAAAAACACACATGTTACATGTGCATTCGTATTGTTAAGAACACATGTGATCAGTGTAATCACATGGTTAAAAATACACATGTTATCCATACATTCGCATTGTTAAGAACATACATGTTACCCTTATATTTTTGTACTTTTTTTTATTGATTTTCGTATTCTACAATCTATATATTTGGGTAACTAATCAATACAATAAAAATTTATATTGCTAATTCTTAATATACACGTACATATGTAGAACTTGTTTAATTTTATTATATTATTGTTATTATTTCTTAATGCTACTTGTTTATAATTTCTTTTATTTCTAGGATATTATTTTTTATTACTTGTGTAATTGGTTTATTATTTAGTATTTTTTTTAAAAGTATACAAAAGGGGACATTGTAATTATTACTTAGATTTTTTTTGAAATAAATATGAGTTTAACCATTTAGTATGAAAACTTCGAAAATAATATTTTAATATATAGAAATGAAATTTTAATAATAAATGATAATTGAAATAGGATAGTTATAATTACTTAGTTCGATTCTTTTTCAAAATAATGGAGACCTTAATTATTTAGGATTAAAACTGCTAAAATATTTTAAAGATAGTAATGAAAATGTATGTACAATATTAATAAATGAAAATGAGAACAATTTAATTAAATTTTTAGATTTTTTTAAATAAAGCATACATACTAATTTGCAGCTAGTGATTACCATATTAAATGACAATATCTGTTTTTATTCTTTTAGACATGTTTATCAGTTTTATTTCTATCCTAATGATCGGTAGTATTTATTCAAGTAATTATTAATTATTAGTTTTGCAACTAATTAGCAATTAAAGTAGTAATAAATGAAATTAAAATGTATGAACGTTAAAAAGTAATAGGAATAAATGATTAGCGATATTTAAATGCATAAACAATTGTAATAAATGAAATTAAAATGAGAATATTGTAATTAAATATTTAGATTTTTTTTCAAAATAAAGTAGACATTACTTTTTTGGATTACAACTACTAAAATAATATATTAATTGATATCACACATTATTTACCCCTATTTAGGCCTTAATTTTTCAAAATAAAGGTTGTCTCTAATGTGATATTCATCACCTGTTAAGAATTACGAGCAATTGTAATAATATAAGAAAATTATATATGAAAACGAAATATCTTTATTTTTGTTACATTTATGTATAAAAATGGAGAAATTTGTTTGATTAGTTAACTAAATACTGCATGAGCATTTGACTACACATTTGATATACATGAAACATAAAAATGAAATGTTTGAATTTATAACTACTTTAGTACATGTAGATGTAAAAAGAAAAAGAAAAGTTAGAATTTATGACATATTATTATTTTTAATTATATCATACAAAATGATCCAAAAAATTGTCAAAGATAACCAAAATGCCAAAGAAGAGAGAAGATCGTTGAATCTATTGGTTCTACCATTCTCAATGGACTCAAACGACTCCGGTAACATAAGCAACAAATATATATTTTAAACAATAGATTTTTAAAATCATTCAATAAAAAAATAAAATACAAAACCGTAAATAACTAAACATGATTTTTACCTTATTTCAAGTAGGATATACTTTAGGTGTTTCTGAAACATGCAAAATAAAAAATTAAATTAGTGATTCTATGTATAAAAAAGTGTATAAATAAAATAAGAGATTAGGAGAGATAAAACTAAAGTGTAGAGATGCTAGAAGGGAGAACCAAACTACAAATGAAGAGAGAAAATGTTAAGAACGAAATAAATATATCAATAATAAAAACAAACAAATGGAATATTGCAACTGAATGTGTATATATATAATGAGATTGAGTACATACCACATGTTTTGAAGGTTTGGTCGTCCTTTAGGATTATACCCTTGCTTATCAAATGCTAACGGAGAGAATTGTTGAAAGAACAAATCTAAAAAATAATGAAATCACTAAGAACACTAATAAAAAATAAAGAAATCAATGAAAAACTAAACAAAAAAAGATAGTTGTAGGGAAAGATTATTGAAGAGAAAGAGAAAAACATATATTTTGTGATGATGACAAAATAAATTCTGCGAACGAAACGTAGCAGAGAGAAATGAAAAGGTAGAAATGAAAGGAAATGAGAAACATAAAAAAATAGGCAGGATGTGAAAATGGATTTCAATCTCCTCTAATGTTCAATAGTTGATAATTTTTCACACAAAAAAACATAAGGACCAAACATTAATTAACATTTAAATTATTAAAATATAAAATGTAGAAAAAATAAGGATATAGTGTGAGAATGTATAGTATAGAACACTTTAGGAGAGAAAAGAAATGATGAGGAGATGACATGCGGTAATAAAAACTTTATTTTATTAAATAGTATATAGATTGGTTTGTTATCGTGTGATGACATTATACACTCCGCGAGTGAGACACAAAAATTCCCACTTTTCGCAATGATTCCTCAAACTCCGCGTTCACACTACACACACCACGAGTCCGCCACACGCCCCGTCTCCTTAATCAATCACATCCCTCCACTTGTAACTCATCCAACGGTCCAAAATAACCCACTCTAATCCCCAAAATATCCCTTTCCACCACTACATAGATCTCCCTTCAACTTCACTTTCTTCACTCACAATTTGATCCTTCTTTTCTCCATTTTCTCAAACACCCTTTTTGTTTTTCAATCAAAAATGGCTTCCCTTTCTTATAAAGTTTCAACCTTCACTCCTTTTTCACCATCAACCATTGTTGATTATAACAATGGGATGATGAAAAAGCCAAGATTTTTATGTTCTATGAACTTTTCTAAGAAATGGGGTGGCAGAGATCTAAGGATTTTTGCATCATCAACAACTGTGCCATTAACTGGAGTAATATTTGAACCATTTGAAGAGGTTAAGAATTTTGCACTTTCTCTTCCAACAACTCCTCAAGTTTCATTGGCCAAGCAGAACTATGCTGATCAATGTGAATCTGCTATTAATGAGCAGATTAAGTAAGCATTTATGTTTTCCTCATTTTTTTTAATTTAAATTAGTATTTTATGTTAACAAATCAAACATTTCCTTAAAAAAATCGAGCCTTTATGTTGTGTGAATTATTATATTTTCATAAAAATAGTATCTTGCCAAGATTATATATGATTTATCCATATTTATATATTGGATCAGAAGATGTACATATTTTTTCTATATATTATGGGAGCATTTGCCTCTTATGCCATGTTTGTTTAAGATTAAAAAACTAAATAAGTGATTTTAGATATGGAGAATAAGTGATTTTTTCTCCTGCTTTTTTCTTCTATATATTTTGGTATAAATCAAAAGTTTTTCAATTTTTATAGTGATTTATTGTGTTTCATGCTTTGTGTTTTGTGTCTGGTTTTCTGTCTCATATATCTCATGTTTGTGTAATCTATACTTAATAATGAGAAATTTGATTATTTTGAATATTTTGATATTATGATCTTCCTTTGGTAATAGATTATTTTTCTCTCTATGATTGTGTCAGTGTGGAGTACAATGTTTCCTATGTGTACCACTCCTTGTTTGCATATTTTGACAGAGACAACATTGCCCTCAAAGGATTTGCCAAGTAAGTAATAAGAGCAAAAACCATATATGCATCCTCCCTATATCGGTTTCTTCGACTTTTTCAATACCGATTTTCGGTTGGAAATTGGCTCTGTGACAGTTTTCAATTTCATGTGATGTTATTATTTGATAAAAAAACAGGTTCTTCAAGGAATCTAGTGAAGAGGAAAGAGAGCATGCTGAAAAGCTTATGAAATATCAGGTTGATTTAACTTTTGCAATTCAATGTTTGACACTTTCATGAATTAGATAAAACCTTTCTAAAGTTCTCTATAACTTATTTGTCTCTAATAATTTTCAGAACATTCGTGGTGGAAAAGTAGTACTTCACCCTATCAAGAATGTTCCCTCAGAATTTGAACATGAGGAAAAGGGTGATGCATTGTATGGTATGATTTCTTTACAAACTTTTCTATTTCTCAGTGCCTTATTGAAGAGTTTATGATAACAACTTAGGAAATTGTTTTAGCTTATTTAAATAATCTTGTTAGATAAGTTTATGAAAATAAAGCTCTTTCAGCTTATTTCAAAATATATCAGTAAGTGTTTCATTAAGTTGTGCATTCTGTTTTGTCATATTCATTTGTTAAATCCATTATCTATGGTGCTGATATTTGATTTTTCATTTATTATCTTTTGCTCTATGCAGCTATGGAGTTAGCTTTGTCTTTGGAGAAGTTAACAAATGAAAAACTTCTGAATGTGCACAATGTAATGTCTCTTTACATTCGGCTTTTGGCTGCATAAATTTCCCCCGAATTTTATGATCTATACTTGAATGTGCACAATGTTATGTCTTTCTTATTATGATCTATAGTTGTTAAGTGCAAATTTAATCGATGATCTGTGAATAATAGGTCGCCGATCGCAACAATGACCCTCAATTGGCAGACTTCATCGAAAGCGAGTTTTTGGCTGAGCAGGTGAAACTCGTCAAAATCATAGTGTGGCTGGGAATAGAACTTTAGAAGAAAAAAATTGAAAAGAAAAATGAGGAAAAAAGTTGTTTTCTTCATTTTTCTTTTGTGTAATTCCCTTACATTACCAATGCAAATGCCAACACAATTTGTTTGCTTTTGTTCAGGTGGAATCAATTAAGAAGATATCAGAGTATGTGGCTCAGTTGAGAAGGGTTGGAAAGGGTCATGGTATGTATATAGCTACTACCATTTTTCATATTGGTCCACTAATTTTTCCCTTTATGCTTGTTTTGATGAACTATAATTGCTTTTGCATTGTAAATTAGCAACAAAAAAAGGTATAAAGTTGTTTGTATAGATTAATAGTTTATGTGTTTACTAATTAGTTTGAGAGGGTGAAATGAGAAAATTGTCACTGACTTTAAATTAAATTAACAGTTCTTTTAAATAAGCTTCAAACTTCCACTTTTTTTGGTTGAAAAAAAGCTGCCTTGGTACATCATTAACCTGTACAGAACATGCTAATGCATGAATTGCACAGCCGATATTAAACTGAAAATCGGGTCACGACAACATGTACATATCAATCCATTAGTTTGGCAGGAAAGAAACCAAAATTATGAAAATACCCTTTTGGTTGTGTAATACTAGAATTGATTTTTGTGGCATGCAGGTGTTTGGCATTTTGATCAAAGTCTTGTCCATTAGGGAAATGCTGCATGAACATGAATAATCTTCATGAGGAGTAGTCTTGGTTTAAATTTAGTCTTTTCTGAAGTTCTGGTTTGTTTTGAATTGTAGAAAAGTATGTATCTACTTTTCCTTGGTAATGAGACTTAGTCACTTTTAAGAGTGTATTGTAATGCTAATATCAAATGTAATTGGCTCCTAAGCCATTATCATGCAATCATATTCATATCTATTAGCTCCTTCCAATCATCTTTGCCATAAATAAAAGTTAATATGAAAGATAAGATGAATTACATGTGATAGCAAGACAATGTTATATTCAAGCTTTTCAATGTACTTAATGTGCCCTTTGCTTATCCTTCTCAATTTGAAGTGAATTCTTCTTTTTAGGAATAAATTTGGAAGATTTAAAGAATACCCAGATAGAGAAAAAAGAAAAAAGAAAAGAACCTTGTATAGTAAGAGTGAAATGGGAATGAGATGTTGAAGAGTAAGAGTGATGTTATTGAAATCACGGTGGTCATGCAATACCTTAACGAGCTCATCACTGTAAGAGATTAACTTCTCTACCGATAATCCTACATGATATATACACAATCAATAAGGGCAAAACTAATCAATATTATAAAATATAATTTAAATGCAATTTATATTAAATAGTGAATATAACTATAGTTATAAAAACCGGTTCGTGTTGGCCGGTTCAACAAGTAAACCGGTGAACCGGTCCCAATATTGGTACGGTAATAATTATATCGGTCATGCAATTATATCGGCCAAAACCAGTCATACCGACCGATTTTCAATTGAACCGTACCGATCATACCATTGGATTTTTATTTAAAATTAATTTTTCAATGAAAATAAAAAATAATTGTTGATTTTTTATTAATTTTTCAACATTAATGTTAATATATTGTATATGTATATCTAACTTCACCGATATACGATTTAATTAGTGAACCACTATACTATTATATCAGATTATCAATACCCCTACCAGTTTGATGATCGGTACAGTATTAATAACAATGAATATAACATATTTTATTCAAACAAACATAAAAATAAATTCACTACTTTAACAATAACATTGTAATATAAAATTTATTTAACATTAACATTGTAACATTATTTTTTAAAAACATAACAATCAGATTATGGATTACATGATATTACAATTATAGTTTAACAATGTAATACTACTTCAATAATGGATTCGAGTACCCATAAGTTTGGTTAATTAATTATCTAAACCTGGACAGCCTAAAATGTAGATCATAGCATAACCTTGGCTATTAATATTATAATCGATGAAAGTCCCAAGTAGACCTGTCAAAATGGGCTGGGTATAGCGGGCTGGTCCGCCAAGGCCCAAAAAGGTATAGGGCTTGGTACTAAAGTTTGAGTATTTTAGTTAAACCGGGCTTTTTAGCCCGGCCCGGCCACAATAAATTCGGGCTCGGACCGGGCTTACCCTTTCGGGTTCGGGCCATTGTCTACTCATTTTCTTCCCTTTCATTTGGCTTTTCTTACCTGTGCATTTTACATGATGTAATCGATTACAACATATGAAAAGCATCAGTTTTTTGTGTTTTTTAAACAGTGTAATCGATTACACAATCCTGATAATCGATTACATGCTGATAAACTAATCAGACCTGTGCATTTTACATTATGTAATCGATTACAATATACTCGTAATCGATTACAACATATTAAAAGCATCAGTTTTTTTGCATTGGTGTAAATAATAAAATAATCCGGGCCGACCCGCCGCAGCCCGCAGCCCGCTTTGGGCGGGTTTGGGCCTCATTTTTAGCAACATAAAATATAACCGAGCTTTTTAGCCCGGCCCGTTTTAGCCCGAATCAAAAGCGAGCTAGCCCGAACCCGTCCGGGTAGCCCGTTTTGACAGGTATAGTCCCAAGTAATTTTCAATATATACATTATATAATTATTTAAATTGTGATATTATAAAAGTGAGTATTTTTATTTATGCACAAAATGATAATAATAATAATGATAGTAATGATAATGATAATGATAATAGTAATGATAATAGTAATAATAATGATAATAATAATAATAATAATAATAATAATAATAATAATAATGATGATAATAGTAATGATGATAATAATGATAATGATAATAATAATAATAATAATGATAATAGTAATGATAACAATAATAATAATAATAATAATAATAATAATAATAATAATAATAATAATAATAATAATAATAATAATAATAATAATAATAATAATAATAATAATAATAATAAAGATAATAATAATGATGAAGATGATAATAAAATAATAGTAATACTACTACGACGATGACAGTTGTATGCCACAATCTAACATTCTTATTTTTATAGTGATTAAAATTTGAAGTTTTATAAAATTCTACTGTATTTCTTTGGAACCCAAGTCATTTATGTGTTCTTTTCGCCCTTTCGGAAATCTTTATGAGAAAAAAATGTATGTATTAACTATATATGAGTTTCATATATTGTTTATTGGACTAGATTGCGACTGGAAAGCCTCCGACCAAAAGGGAGTATAAATACCATTAATGTAGAGATGGGATAGGAGAGAAAAAAAGATAAGGTGTGAGTTTACAATAATATCTTTTGTTAGTAATAGTATATATCATCTAGTAAATAATTAAAAAAAATTCTCTATTTTCTTAGATACAATTATATTTCCTATGACTTTTTTTGAATAATTAGATTTATCATAACATTTTTCATAAAGTATAATAGTATCCTACATTTTATCATTTTGATCACAGTCTTTGACCATTTTATCCATAAAAACATATGCTATTCTTTTTATATATTTATAATTAAATATTAGTTTATAACAAAACAAAGTCTGGTCAAATCCCCCCAATTCTTTTCTTTACATAGTATACACTATGTAGTATGTACTCTATGTATACGCATGTTGACAGGCCATATTAGGTCTGTCAACCCGCTTTCCTATCATATGTAATATGTATTTTGTAGGGGGTTTTGTTTGTGTGTGTCCTCACCCACTCAAAAAACTCATTGTACCCATTGGGCACACCCCAATGGTAGGACTTAAGGCTTATAAAGTCTTTCATCTTCCATCCTCCACCCAATGTGGGACTTTGAGATTTTTTGAATTTCACACTTCAAGTTTCCTCATTAATGATCACATTAATGTGCTTCAATGTCCCTTTGAAATTTCACACTACCGTTAATAATTTTCAGTTTTATTATTATTGTAACATTTTAATTGATATTATATAATAATCAGTTTAACTACATAGCATGATTTATTGCAATTTCTCAAGCAAAACTTATTTAGTAAGGTGGGGTTATTGATAGTTGAAAATTTAAAATTATTTTACCTACGGCAAACATTGTTTTTTATTTATCGGTAATTATTAAGAGAAAAAATGTATGTAGTTTTAGCGGAAGAAATTTTAATTTGTTACTGTATCATCTACCATTTATATTTAATAAACATATCATGATTAGTTTACAACATATATTTGAATCTATAATAATGATTAGTTCACAATCTATATTGCTTCTTTTTTTAATTGACACATGAGTTCAACATATCCTTTGTTGACAAGCACATTTTAAGATAGAGTAAAAAAGAGTTTTCTACCTTTTAACTTTACAAATATAATGATGACTCCATTTTTCGGAATTTGGTGGAAACATATATATATATATATATATATATATATATATATATATATATATATATATATATATATATATATATATATATATATATATAGTATAAGTAAGTTATTAATTATTCATATATTTATAAAGTTATAGTATTTCCACCAAAAGAAATTTTGGTTCATCACCTTTTGGGCAATGAACTAATCTCTTTTGAGGTGTAGGTTGTCCCTCCCAACAAATGTGTCTCTTTGAAAATCAAGTGAGACCTTACACATAGTGTTGTGATAACCGGACCGGACCGAACGGTCAGACCGGTTCGATCGCTGACTGGATTTGAAAACAGCTCCGTTTTGTAGTCTTAACCGAATGAGTAGTTGAACCGCTTTGAATCGGAGAAATTTCAATTCGACCATGCTAAATCCGGTTAAACCGGAATAACCCGGGAAAACCAGATGATTCACTTAAAATTTAAAAAAAATAGAACAATTGTCAAATATTTTGTTTTATTTCGGTCCAAAAAAGATAGATAGATATTATTTCAATATAGTTATATAAAATTATCAATTATATAAAATTTTACATTTATATATAATTATATATTTATAGGTAAAAATTATTAATTGTATTTAAAATAATCCGGTACGACCGAACGACTTAACTATTTAAACCGGTTAGACCTAATACGGAAGCTCTATCGGCTTAACGTCCGGTTCGGGTTTCACAACATTGCTTACAACATTACATTTCTTTCTTGTTGGTAGTATTTTGACCAAATAGTGCACATATATGACACTATAAATTTAATTTTTAGCATACATATGTTTCCTATCACGTTAATTAATAGACAAAAAATACTATTGTCAACCGTATTACCGAGAAACTTATACCAGAGGTGTAGTTTGACTGTTTAATTATACTTTTGGTATAAATTTTTGGTTTATTACCAATATATTATTTTTTGAAGTCGTGTACCTTAAACACAATTTTCATTGTATGTCAATCACACTAAATGGTACAGTGGTTATTTTTTATATGGGTAAGGTAGAAGTTCAAGGTTCAACACTCACTCATTGTTTATTTATTTATTTTTATAACTTTGACAAATATACAATCTAAAATAGAAATGTATAAAATCCGGTAATGAATATAATGCAATCTAAGGATATTGTATTAGAGTTCTTGTACAAATAATATAAGTCAATCATGTAAAAAAAAACCACTAGACTGTACAATGAAAATCATGTTTAAGGTAAACGACTTTAAAAATAATATATAAAAAATTAAAATTGTGGACAGTGTCTACGAGTTTCAAGAAATTAACAAATTCATGTATGTCAATCATGACTTTGTCTAAAAGTCATGCATATAAAATGCGATTTTTGTAAAAGTACACTATATTTACACCTTCATCAATGTTCCTAAAAAATTTTACACTTGGATCATATGGTGTACTAGCATAATTTACAGTCAAAATATTTATATTTTATTAAGATCTTCTCCACATAGTGAGATTGATCCAAAGAAACTCATTATGTTGACCTAGTAATATTTATACCATGGATTACACTTGCCTCTTCAAGGTCTTCCATATCAAAGTTGGTACACAACAATGATTTCACATTGTTCACAACATGAGTGTTGAAACCAAATATATGAGTAGGTCATCTACATAGAGACATATGAAAGTGCAAATCTCATTTTCTGATTTGTAATAAATGCATTTGTCATTTTCGTTCACCTTAAACTCATTCGAAATAATTAAGTTGTCAAACTTTTCATGTCATTGTTTAGGTGCTTGTTTAAGACCATACAAAAATTTATCTAACTTGCAGACCTTATTTTCTTGCTCATGGATTACAAAACCTTGAGGTTGTTCCATGTAGATTTCTTCTCACAAATCACAATTGAAAAAAGCAGTGTCAACATCCATTTGATGTACTACTAAATCATGTATCGCAGCGAGCGATATTAGTACTCTAATGGATGTTATTCTAGTAACATGTGAAAATGTATCGAAGTAATCTACATTCTCTCTTTGTCTGAAATCCTTGGATATAGGGCGAGCCTTGTACTTATCCTTTGTAGCATCAGGTTTCAGTTTTTTTCAAAACCCACTTACAACCAATCGGTTTGCAACTAGGTGACAAGTTAGTCAAATGTCAGGTCTTGTTAATCAGGTCATCATTTATGGCCTCTTGCCACAAATCAACATCCAAAGAAGTCAAAACTTCGTGGATAGTTGATGGATCCTCCTCCAATGTATAGACCATATAATCAGGTCCATACTCTCTAACAGTTATTGTTCTCTTACTTCTTTTAGGTTCTATTTCTAACCCATCATCTTTAGCAAAATCTCTAATCACATGATTATTTGATGTGCCCCCACTATTTCTCAATTTAAAATGAAATTTCTTTTCATTGAAGTTAGCATCATTAGACTTAATGATCACTTTAGCGTTAAGGTCATAAAACCTATATGTCTTGTTGTTCACAACATACCCAATGAATACACATTCATAGGTTCTACTTGCGAGATTAACTCTCTTGGGCTTTGGTATCCGTACATAAGCCAGACAACCCTAAGTTCTACATCACCAGTTCCAATAACAATAGTGGTATGAGAATATCCCAACAACACTTTCTTGTCATCAGCATTCGTGTATGTTTTGAACATAGCATGCTCATAGAAGACATAGCGAAAGAGGCACCAATAATAACCCACCACCCATCAGTTCCTCCAACCATTGTAACCTCATATAAAACTGCCACAAATGGCTCATCAATCATGTTGGCTTATGGAGGATGATCCATTGGTTTGTTTATGCACATGCTTGCCATATAACCTGGCTTCCCACATTTGAAGCATATAAAGAGGTTGTCAGAGTCATTTTTAGTGGGTCACTTAACATATTGGACCTTCTAAGGGTTCCAATTCTTGTTGCGACTAGTGTTCTTAGCCTTATTTCCATTGTGGTTCTGATTCTTAAAGTTATTTACCTTAGGCTTCAGAACCACACTTGAGAATTTCTTTTTAGTACTATTGTTGGAGATAATCAGCACCTCATCCCTATGATATTGTCTACGAAACTCTTCTTCAATGCGAAGACGAGTGCTCATATATTCTAAAGAGAATTCTTTATTCTTATGTCTCGAGACGTTTTTGAAGTCCTACCAGCTAGGTGGTAGTTTGTCAATAATAACAATCACTTGAAATTTTTCATCAAAGGGCATACCCTCAAAAATTATCTCATGAGTAATTTTGTGTATCTCGTGGGACTGATACTCTACTGATTTATCATCAGTCATCTAATACTTGAGCTAACGACTAACAACATATTTTTTAGTCACAGGTTCTTCAATATCATATTCTTTCTCAAGTGCATACCAAACTAATTTAGCAGACTTGTATGGATTGTATTAATCATATAGATTATCAGACAAACCATTCAGAATTAAATTCTTACATAAGTAGTCATTTTCATTCCACGGTGCTATATCAATAGCAAGTTTGTCCCTTTTCCTATATTTCAGCTTGTTTCGACACCACTAGGATATCAGTTTTCAAAATGTGGACAATTTTGTCATGGTGAGAAAAAATTTCATCTTGTGTTGCCACCATTTGAAATTTATCCCCATCAAACTGAAATGAATTTTTAAGGTCAAAGTTGTTCGGTCCAGTTATAATATCTACGAATGTCATTGCAGCAAGAAACGCCTTAAAATTGTTGTTACTGTAACTTGTAACAATTCTAATGACACTAAAAAATACTTACTGACTGAGTCATGAACAGGTTGCTCTCTTTAAGACGTTTTGTGGTACTGTAAAAAATATGCAAGTAGACTCTAAGAACTGATCTTGAATACACCCACCACAATATGACTATCGTTGTCAATTCTCGAAATTCCCACAATATGGCTACGAGTGCTAATTCTTTTCCCACAATCTGACTATCAGTGTAAGTTTTCAAAATTCCCACAATTTTGCTACCTGTGTCATTTCTTCTCCCACAATCTGACTACCAGTGTCAACTTTCGAACTTCCCACAATATGATTGTCTGTGCCAATTCTTAGTGGTACGGAAAGAAAGGGGGAGAAGTTTGCCGGAAAAGCATTTGTAGAAAATATGAGGGAGAAAGAAAAATCTGAGTAAAAACGTACTCAACTTGGGACAATAAAATATGAATGGAGGAAGCTTCTATTTATAGCATGAGATTTTTGCTAAGTTCCTTCATCTTCCTATGTGGGACTTGTGAGATTTTTTCCAAAATCTTCCTATATGGGACTTGTGAGTTTTTTCAATTTCACACTCAAAAATCTCCACTAATGGCATCCAACAAAGCAAGTTCCAACAATATCTTTTGTTAGTAATAGTATATATCGTCTGGTAAATAATTAAAAAAAAAATCTATATTTCTTAGATATAATTATATTTCCTATGACCTTATTCTGAATAATTAGATTTATCATAACATTTATCATAAAGTATATTAGTATCCTACTTTTTATCCTTTTGATCACTTTACCTCTTTGACCATTTTATCCATAAAAACATTTGCTAATCTTTTTATATGTTTATAAGGGGAGTGATTCACTTACTTCAAGAATAAGTTTTTAAAACTTACTCCACATCATAGTCATCATTCTAGGGAAATCTAATGGTTTGAATTAGTAAGTATATCTAGACCATTGGATTTTCCTAGAATTGATGGTTAAGATGTGGAGTAAGTTTAAAAAACTTACTTTTTGAGTAAATTGATCCCTCCTACTTTATAAATATTAGTTTATAACAAAAACAACTTTATAACTCCAATCAAATCCCCAATTCTTTTCTTTACATATTATACCCTATGTACTCTTTGTGTATATATTATCATTAAATAGGATTTCTGAAAGGCACTAGACTTACGAAGCATCTCTAATATAGGTTATGGAAATTAGAAGAAATGGTTACTTTTGTCGTTTTTAGGGTAAATTCTACTACTTCTTGCTTTTCTCTAGGGTTGTGGCCCTCAAGAAAGTTGGTGTAGATTGATTGGTTAAAACGCATAAGCATTATATGAAAGATAAATTAATTTTAGATTTGAATATCATGTCGTATAAAATATTAACATCATATATCATTTATATATGAATGAAATAGATTGATTATATCGTGAAATGCATAAATATTGCACGATAGATATAACTTGTAAAAAATATACACATGAAGATCTCAGCTATTATAACAGTAGCCCAAAGCGAGTAACATTGTTGCCTTGGAAGAGGTAGTTCAAATTCTGAAGTTTAATTTGATTCATTTAAAATTTGCAAAGTTGAATTTAAAGTACATATGGATAAATTTATTTTCATTGTCTTCCATCTTATTTTATAATATATGTTGGACAATATGAGTAAAAATGTTAACACAATTTTCCTTGCATAACAAATAATATACTTGTATCTATATAGTGTTGTTAATATTGTATCGGTCATCAAACTAGTAAAGATATTAGTACAGTGCTATAGCGGTTTAACTGGTGGTTCACTAATTAAACTGAATGCCGGTAAAGTTAGATGTACATATATAATATATTAACATCAATGTTGAAAAATCAATAAAAAACAATAATTATTTTTATTTTTACTAAAAAATTAATTTTAAATAAAAAATCGACCGGTATGACCAGTCCGGTTCAATTGAAAACTGGCCGGTATGACTGGTCCGATTCAATTGAAAACCGGCCGGTATGACTGATTTTTATCGGTATAATTATTATATTGTACCGGTATTGGGATCGGTTTACCGGTTCAACCGGCCGGCACGAAACGGTTTTAATAACAATGTTGCTTGGATACATATACTAATGGAAGAATAATAAGAGATTTTGAATATTATTAGGGCTTCACTTTATTGTTGTTTATTTAATTTTAGCCAATGTAGACATCATTCATATATGAACTTTGCTTGATTCCTGGCAACTACAAATGCAATATCCTAATTTAAGACAACTGCAATATCCATTTCTTCCTTCTATCTTGCAATGTTCTGCACAATCACTTGATTTTTTTGCATTTAATTTGCTTCTACCGTGAAACCTGAAAGTTAAACATATTCATTATATTATTATTCAAAGAAAATATAATACTTTTCAATATTCAACCTATAAGTTTCACAATATCTATTTCACTCAACAAATGAAAACAGTAACATAATATATAAATTAGAAAGTGAGCATTTTTGTCATATGAATAAATCATTGCATTGTAGCAAAGGAAGATAGTAGCAGAAGAAGAAGGAAGGAGGATTACTAGTTGCAACTAGAAAGAAGAATAATGCAAAGAGAACCACTTGAAATGAAGATTTCTTCATATTTTCCTTCTACAAAAGAGTTCTCCTTGTTTATTAATGTGATTGGAAACCTTGGTATGCTCTAAATTTATAGTGAAACGTGTGTTAGACTATTTGCTCAAAATAATATAAATTTATAAATAAACTATGAATAATTAATAACTTCAAATTATAATAATAAAAAAGTGATATTTTTTAAAATCAGAAGATCCTTCCAATTTTACTTATAAAACTAGATAAATCAATTCGTAATAATACAAATAAATTAACATGTTTGATTATCTGGTGATTTCAATTAGTATTTTCAGTGACAAATAGATGAATTTGGATTTGGATGAAAATGGATGGATGAAAAGTCATTCATCAATTCATATAAATTCATTTAAATTTTAATTTAAGCTATCAAATTCATCCACATCTAATGGATTATAATTCATCTAATCTATCCCTGACTCGATTTTCATGGATTTGGATGAATGAATATTCAATCCATGACTTCACATTTTTTAAAATAAAAAAAAAACATTTCCAAAAAGTAATTTTTTTAAAAACACTTTTAAAAGGTGAACTTTTGAAGTTTTTGTCCAAAAACTCAAAAGAGTAATAAACTTAAAAAAATAACTTTTAAGCTTTTAATGATAAATCATGTGATCAAGCTTAAACTTAGAGTCTTAAAACCTTCAAATGAGTTTCGGGATAATGTTGTTAGAAAAATTTGACATGGATCATGAATTTCATAGATTCGTTTTGTTATTTCTCTTACTCTTTATGTTTTTTTGGTTTGTTACAAACATAAATTATATTTACCAAAGTTAAAAACTCAATGCAATTATGTAAAGAAATGTTAAACACTCAATGCAATTATATGAAGGCTAAGTAAAAAATGATTTTATACCCAAAGCAAAATGACTAAAAAACTTCTAGTGAGCATCAATCCACAAAATTGATGCAAATTCTCATTAAAATTAAAGCAAATTCTTAAAGCATATTTTCAAATGTCCTTAATGATGGATATCTCTTGCACACCAACACATTTTTTATTATAATTCTTATAATTAATTACTCATTAACAAAAATCTTATAGTTTGATTATAATTCTTTTGATTCTTATACTTTCAGATATATTTTCATTAATTTTGGTTCATTACAAAATATATCAATAATTCTAAGGTTATATTATTTAAATCACTCTTATATTATATTATAAGAACAAAAATTAATGAAAATGCATTGACTCGTATAATGTTGGACTTGTTTCCACGAGTTTTAAGAAAGTAAAAAACTTGTGTATGACAAAGTCGTGCATATGAAACACGATTTTTGTAAAAGTGCACTATATTGATAATAAACCAAAAAGTTACACCGAATGTGTAATTAAATAGTCAAACCACACCTCTAGTATAAATTTCTGTAGTATTATCATCATTAAAGAGAGTGGAAAAATATGAAGAAATCTTCATTTCAAGTTGGTCTCTTTGTATTCTTGTTTCTAGTTGCATATGGTAACCCTCCTTCCTTCTTCCTTCTTCTGCTATTATCTTCCTTTGTTACTTTGCAATGATTTCTCCATACCACAAAAATGCATACTTTCTAATCATGAATAATGCAAACAATAAATAGAAAATGTATATTCTTAAAGTTATTAATTTATATATTATAAGTTATTTTTTCATTTAATTTGTTGAGTCAAATAGATATTGTGAAACTTATGTTGAATGATGATAGTTAGATTGAATTTTGAAACCTATATTTACCTTGAATAATATAATGAGTATGTTTAACTTTCAGGATTCATGGTAGAAGCTAGGGGTGAATAGGACCCGACCCTACCCACTCACCCGGTATGGCCCGATCGTGGTTGGACCTGAAAAGGGTCGCGTCTCATCGGGTCTAGGGTCAGATTCGGGTTCAAAAATTAGACTCAGTCAATATTTAGGGTAGGGTAATGACCAAACAGGACCCGTCCCGACCCGTCCCATTTTCACTTTCTCATGATGTTTGTATGTGTCTCTGTTCAAATATATACAGAGTAATGATATTTTTTTGGTCGAAAATATCATTGATTCTCTAATTTTTCATCATATATACATGTTTAATAATAATATACACTTATATTATTTTATATGTCAAATTAGATATTCACACTAATAAATAATATTTACAAGACTTTATGTAAAATGAGTATACGTTATATTTAATCGGGTCTAGGGTCGGGGTCAGGTTTAAAGGCGGACCCTGTGAATATTTAGGGTCGGGTTAACTCTGGGTCTAGGGTCGGGTCCGAGTTCAGAAAAATGATCTGAACAACATTTAGGGTCGGGTAAGGACAAGCCTCTAGTATAAATTTTTGTCGTATTATCATCACAATAGTAAAAGCTCAAAAATCTGAATGCAAAATTTACAATCACTGTGTAGAACATTGCAAGACAATGTAGTTAATTAATTAAGAACTAAGATCACTTCTATTAATGGATAGACAAATATATGTTTTATCTTTGTTTTTTAATAACAAAAATGTGATTTTATTTTAATCACAAAGATATATATGTCATTAAAAATTGCATTTTCCTTTGATTTTTGAAAAACTTGATCCCAACTCATTAATTACTAAGAAAACCACATTGGCTAAAATAAATGAAGGGAAATTGTAATAATTTTCAAAATATTTTATTATGATGTGATTCATATACGTATATAACTATATTATTATGTTATATAGGGAAATATATTATTATGCTTTGTTGCTTTATTGAAACAGATTCCACCTAATGACCTATTATTTTTATTTACATTAATTTTTTCACTCATAATATCCGACCTATATTATAAAATAATAGTTATTAAATATGTACAAAAGTAATTATTACCATTTGACTTATTTTAAGAATAGACATTTAATCAACAAAATATTAAGACTGGACAACCATATCAGTTTATGAATATGTGTTGAAAAAGTATTACAAATCAATAATATAAACAATTGGACATGTATACATCCAGTTATATCATCTATACTATATATATACTTCTATACTATATAAAGTCAAAACATGAAATAACTATCATTATGATGTAATTTCTATTTTCCTATTTTTTCCTTACATTTTTTAATTTCTACAAAAAAAAACCATATAATCATAAGTAACTACCATTAACATATTAACCACATATCTCACCTTAAATTGAATTATAATAAATATATTTTTTAACATAGAGTACTCTTAATACAAAAACATTCTAATTATATAAAATAAAATATATAAAATTGAATACTTAATACGATAAATATGAATGCGGGTCGACAAACACGAGACACGCTAGTAATCATAATGTGATTTTATGTGTTCTCATAATCGCTTGGTACTAGTATGTGCACTTACAATGCAAGAGTTTCTTATATTGTTGCGACATTATTCATCATTCAAGTAATAACATACAATAATCCATATATAAAAGTAGTATAGATGAATGGTGGATGATATATCGAGAATATAACAAACGTCACACTTACCTACACCAAATATCACCTATCCATTTTGCTGCTAAGTATCCTGATTATACTCCAAATTATGCTCCATTTTGCTGTACCCAAATCAAATTTCAAAGGTATGCTTCCAAATGATTACAGATATTGTCATAAGCAAACAACAAAAATGATCCTTTTCAATGAAGAATCAAGGCTAAAAAAATAGGGTATTGTACAATGGTTTTATAATTTAATAATGCTACAAGGAAATTTATGAGGCTAATCAACCCTGTCCCAATCTTGAGTAACATTATTTGTTGAAGAAGATGAAGTTGATGTTGGAGCATTCAAGCTTCCCATTCCATTGTTAAATGTCTCCCATTGGGTACTTACTTTCACACTTTTACCACTTTTGTTAAAAGGGTTCGAGTTTCTTGCCTTTAGAGAATCTAATTTATCCACAAAGTTCTGAACACGCCTCACCTGTTCATAATAGAAAAAGCTCATGTTAAGGGTTTCATTCGTAAAGGAAACATATAATGCAACTACAACAACTAAGCATTTATCTCAGTAGGGTCGGTTACATAGATTGAACGATGTCATAATATTATATCATAAATCGTGTTCCTTGACAAAACATTGATCTCTAAGTCTTTCATAATCATTTTCCCTATAGTTTTTCTTGGTTTCCCTCTGGGAATTGGACTAGCTTTCATTTGATCTACTCTCTTTGCGGAGACTTCTACCGGCCTCCTCCACACATGTCAAAACCACTTAAGTTGTGATTCATCTATACTACTTGCATTATCTATAGTTTCATTCAATGATTTAAATTGAATTGAGGACCGCATCACCTGATGCGGCCACAATATTGTGGTTACGTGCGCATCACGGTGTGACTCCGAATCACAATGATGCGGCCATATTGGACCACATCGGATAAAAAATATTGTTTTAATCACAAAATAATTCACACCGTAACAGCCGCAAACCGCATCGCGATGACCGCAATCGCAGTAAACGCAACCGTTACCGCAATTTAAAACACTGGTCACATTATATATTAATGGAAATATACAATGCAACTACAGATAGATAACACAACAAAAGACTATGCATAAAAATAACCATGTACTGATAAGTTTGAAGGGAACGGTAGAGGATTGATAAAAGCAATTATATCACTTCCACAATAAAAACTATTGTGTTGAATTTTAGAAGGTTTTTTCATAGAAAGAATGCAGCAGGAACTACATTAACTTCTAAAACAGCCCATTAGCATTACCAAGTACTAGTTTCTTCCCTGAGTCATTTCAGCATTTCAACATGTCATTAGTTGACCAAGAAGCAACTCAGTTGGTAGAGTTGCGGGAAATAAAGTGTGAGCAGATAGGTTTAAACCCCAGAAGCTGCACAATTTCCCCTCTTCCCTTTTCGTGGAAAAACTTTGCCTGGCAAAAAACCCGCATATATTACCTCGGCTTTTCTCTGCAACTTCGCTTCACCTTCAGCACCAATGCCATCAAGTTTCAACAATTGCCTCATAAGCAACTCAGTAGAGACCATAAACTCTTTATCAGAAACCCTGGTCCCACCATCCACTGCAACTTCCAAAGCAGACACCTGCAAAAACTACATTCGGTCATATCTTCATTCTCACGTTCTTTCTTTACGAAAAATGAGAAAGGGAAAACAGGCTCACCCTATCAGAGAGCTTGTCCACCTCTGCTCTAACCGCGGCAATAGCGTCAGAAGCTTTTAACATCTCATTGTATTTTCTAATTTCCTCAAGTTTCCTCTCTTTGCTCGCAGCATCCTCCAAAAGCAAAAGCTTTGATTTGTCCTTCACACCTTCCCGGTGTAAATGCTCTTCGTTGTTCTTTTCTTTTCCTTTGAAGAAGAGTCGTTGCTCTTCAGGCTGTAAACCAGTTTTGTGTGCAAGCAGTTTCTTCACATCCCCTATTATTTATGACCAAGTTAAAACAATGATATACAACAATCGAAGCAGAAGATATCATATAGCACATGCTTCTTGTAAGATGAAACTTCTAATTGAGTTAATTGCTAGTTTCCTCAGGCATGTCCAGATGAAGAAACAATTAATATCCTCAAAGAAAAGAAAGCAACATCTAACCTACTAGCAATGTAAAAGTGCAGAAAAGTTCACAATTTTCGACAAAACTTGTGTATTAACACCTAACCCTATAGCCATGTAAATGTGCAGAAAAGTTCACTATTTTCGACAAAACTTGTGCATTAACACCTAACCCTCTAGCCATGTAAATGTGCAGAAAAGTTCAAAATTTTCGACAAAACTTGTGTATTAACACCTAACCCTATAGCCATGTAAATGTGCAGAAAAGTTCACAATTTTCGACAAAACTTGTGTATTATTAACACCTAACCCTCTAGCCATGTAAATGTGCAGAAAAGTTCACCATTTTCGACAAACCTGTGTATTGTGTTTAAAACTCTTGGTTATGGAAGAGGGCGAAATAGAATTGAACAAAATTACCATACCAACGTTTGAATATTCTATGATGGAAATGAGTGAATAATAGGTATGTTTCATTTCATTCCACCCTAAACCGCTTAAATTAAACCAAAACTTATATTTCAAATTCACCTATAATCAACCATTCATAACATTTAGGGTGCGTCTGGAACCTCTTAGAGAAATCTCATTTAGGCTTATAAGAGTAATTATGCAGAGAAAAAATAAGCACTTATAGTTTAAAGCTTATTTCAAAATAGCTTATAATTAAGGTCAAACCCACCTTAAATAGGGACCCAAATACATAAATTTCAAAACTTTACTCTCTTGAGAAGCACATACATACACCATCAAATTCAAATCAATAACCACATTAAATTCCAACAATAAGATACAAATGAAACCAAATAAGATATATCAAATTCAAACATAAATAAGAAACAAAGAGATTGAATTGAAGAAAGAAAGAAAGAAAGAAAAACTCACAAAAAGTTGATTGATTTGGGAGATAAAGTTCATAATTAGAAGAAGAATGAGTGACAGTGATGTTGATCATGGGTCCATCATGAACACTACCCACTTCGCGTTTCTGAACGAACATTCCATTGGGTCTCATCTCCCACTCGATCTCCTCTGTCTCCGGCGAGATTCCGGCGGAACGTGGTTGTGGTGGGTTCTTCATGTAAAACGGTGCGTTTTGGGATTGGGACGCTTCTATTAAATGTTGAACGTGGGAGAACAAGAAACACTGAATTATATTTGCTCCTTCAATAATTAAAGAGGATGATCAATTTACATATTATTATTATTATTATTATTTTAGAAAAAAAATATATAATTATTGTGGAATAGTTTTATATATTATTATTCACCTTTCATTTTTTATTTTGGGACCAATAGTATCTCTCACCTTATAATTGAAGAACTAATCTCTTTCGAATTGCGAGATTATCTCTCCTAACACCTCATGATTATCATGGGATCTAGCATGATCTTACACAATTATGTCAATAATTTGTTGGTTTCACACTTCATTTTTAATCACGATTGACTCTTCAAAACAAAGTAATATAAACAAATTATGCATAGTAAACTAAATGTGTATTAATTTTTAGACTGACAATCCATATATTATACTCCTATGTTTTTTTAGTCTCAATTCAAATCTCCATTTGTTTATTATTTAATAATAATATTTGATAACCTACTATATGTTTCTTCTAGAACAA
Organism: Lupinus albus; assembly: GCA_009771035.1. Classification (NCBI taxonomy): domain Eukaryota; kingdom Viridiplantae; phylum Streptophyta; class Magnoliopsida; order Fabales; family Fabaceae; genus Lupinus; species Lupinus albus. The sequence continues at coordinate 20,885,935 of CM020001.1, read as the reverse complement.
AATAAAATATAAGAATTTATAGTTTATATAATAAAATATGTTATTGAATCACGTATAAATATAATAAATCAAAGTTTGGTCAACTTCAAGCTCTTCTCTTTTCTAAAAAGCAACAATCAAGCCAAGTGTAGAAAAAAAACCACGAATTGAATAGTTATTCTTTTTAATAAAACCATAAGATTAAAAGGCAGAAAGTATACATAATAAAGGTAGGGAACTAATAATGGTTTATTTTGTCCTTGTGTTTAGGCATAATAACTATGGAATGAAAAGACAATTTGAAGGGCCTAATTAATCTTTCTTACTTTAATTTGTTACTTGCTAACTAATTAAGATGTTAGTGTTTGTTTCTCCCTTCTTTCTATAGTGGGTCATAATGTGATCATTTGGCTCTCATTTTCCTTCTTACATGGGCAAGAGATATAGTGGGTTATTCCAATCCAATCTAATGTCCTCATTATTTTAAAATGTATATATATTTTTGTTACTTTAGTTTTTATGCATGTCCCAAACCTTTAGTTTTTAATGTTGAAACTAACCAACACATGCAAAAGAAGAAAAGAAAATGGGACATAACCCTAGGCTCCAGCCTAAACCGAACACTAGTTGTCTATGCCACTTCTATGTGTCACTAATTACAAATTGACACGTCAATTAAAGTTGTACTATAATAATGAACCAAAAGTTAACAAAACATAAATGTGAGTTTGTAATTGGTGGCACATAGAAGTGGCATAAAAAAGTGACATAGACAACTTGTGTTCGCTTAAACCAACCATATCCAGCGCCAAATATTGTCCTGATTCAATCATTGCACCAATGTCACTCTCATTCCTTCTTCCTATGTATATAATTAAGTATATGTTACAACTTTAATGGAAAACACCCCTACCTATACTTCAAAGCTAGTTAAAACAAACTTTCATTAGGTTCTTCTTACTTCTTTTCTGACAATTCTATCATCCATGCATGGAGTATAGTATTCCTTAACCCTACCTCAAAAGGGTCATCATCATCTTCTATTGCAATGAAGAGCAATAACTATGTCAAGTTCCTCAACACTCATATTTGGCTTCACCAAACTATATAAAATTTGTGGATAATAATATTCATCACTCCTCACTCATTATGTTACCACGCCAAGAGTATTATTTTCTTGATGAATGATTATAAACTATATAAGTATGTGTTGAATTTAACGCTCCTTCAAAAGTAATTTCTTTGGCATGGAGACTTTTCCATGATAGATCACCTACTAAGGATGCTCTTTCTAAGAGGGGTGTCTTATCTGTTACTAATGGTGATTTGCTTTGCTCCTTTTGTAAGGATGAGTCAGAATCTTCTACTCACATTTTCTCTTCTTGCTCACTTAGTTAATCTGCATGCCAATTGCTATACAAATGGCTAGGATTTGATGTAGTTTTACCACTCAATCCCATACTTCATTATTTGAATCATTTAGGCTTGGTATCTGCTTCAAAGTGTTGGAAAGCTTGTAGCTCTATTTGGTTGGCGATGGTTTGGGCTATCTGGCGGCATAGGAATGACATCATATTCAACAATGCTAGGAGGAACGTGAATGTTATCTTGGACAATGTGAGGGTGACAGTTTGGCTTTGGTTTAAGAGTATCACGGGGAAGGAGACTACAACCTATTCAGAATGAATTGATAAACCTATAGATTGTTTAACGATTAATGTTTAATAGTGTATAGTGTAATTTTGCTTTGTCTTTTTCTTTTCTGTTTTTCTTCTCCTCGATGTATTTTCTTCCTCTTCTAATAAAATCATCTTCTTTTGCCGATAAAAAAAATATAAGAATGTGTAGGAATATAATGTATAATTACGAACTTTGTGTAAACTTTATATGCATGTGTTGCATGCTAGTGGAAAATGATTCTCATAATCATTATTTTTTTCATATACTTTATAATCTTCCATCGCCCATTCATTAATTTCAAATTTTCATGTATTTAGTAATATCAAAATCATCTCAACATTCTCGGATTTTTTTTCTTTCTAATTTTTAATTTAGAAATCTTAGTTTCTTATCCCAAACGACAATCATTATTTGCTCACTTTCAACATAAGAAATATAAAAACATGCATATAATGCCTAATATATTTGACACCTAGTAAGATAATAGCCTGGTGGGGAATGCCAACATTGCAAGTCTAAAGAGAGAAATATTTGTGATATATTGAGAATAAAGTGACATTAAAAAATAGCATAAAGAATTAAAGTTAAATTAGCCCAAAAACTATTGTTTTTGTCACACTAATCTATAAAATAAAATATACGAAATGTCAATGGTCTAGGAACCAGTGATTTAAATTGCAACCTGCATGATCTGATGTGGCTGCAATATTGTGACTCTAAATCATAATGATGAGTTACAACAGGCTATAAAATACAACCGCATCGGACTATATTTGAACTAGCATCAGATACAAAAATGTTGTTTTGATAACAAAATAATTCACACCGCAATTCACATGACAACGACCATAATGACCACAATTATAGTAGCCACAACCACTACCCCAAATGTAATTTAAAACAGTAATAAGGTACATGCAAATAAAATAAATGTCAGGTTCGATTATAGGTTGTATCACTGTGATCCAGTGACAAATAAGGAAAGCTATAAAACATAAAATATTGTTCACATATGATACCCTTCAAAACCTGTCCTTGTTGAGAAGCAAGAGGGTACATGCAACTTGTAACTCAGCCATGTCCATGTTTTCCTCTTTCATTGATGGTTTAACAGAAAGTGTTGTTGATAGCTTCTCAACAATCTCCTCAAACTCTACTTTGGAACCATCTTTTGGCTTTTCTTCTTCTCCTCTTTTAGCATTAGAACTTTCTCCAACCATCAAAGTTTTGTCTTCAGCAACTTCATCATCATCTCCATCTTTGGGATAAGCATTGAGATCAAATGATAAGCTTTTCACTTCATCTCCATTTTCTAGCTGCAGTAGGTAACTAATTATGCATTACAGCCTGTTCCATTTGCTTAGAGTCTGTTTGTGAGTTAGGTTTTGGATCGAAAATGAAGGCTTTAGAGTCATCTGACAAGTATGCATATTTAATGACGTTAAAGTCTTCCATTTTTTTTATTCCCCTCCAAAATCTAACTTGTGAACAAACCCTAGTAACTAATTTGTTTTACTACTTCATTATGATGATTACATTTTCCAAAAAAAATGTTGAAAAGGTCACAAGGAGTGTAAGCTCAAAAGAGAGATTATTAGACTAATGACATAAAATCATAACAAATCATCAACATATATGTACAAAATATATATAAAACTTCAGTAAACTTATTTTTCAAGAATTATTATCCGGTGTCCATAAATATTAAAGTGATGGAGTGAAATATAGAAAGTAAAGTAATTTGATGCTTGTATGATGTATGTACCTCTAGTGACTTTGACACTGGTGTGTTTTCTGTCTCTTGAGAATGGCATGAACTTGGCATAGCAGAATAAACAATAGCATTCACTGACTTAATTTTCAACCTTTTGGGTTTTGGAATCAGTGAATAATATGATCTAGGTGGTATAACACAAAATCCAATATCACTGCCATTTTTCGAAGATTCAGATTCCAATAATGATGAATTTGATGCATCATTTGTCCTTTTCATAGAATATTGAGATCTTGATTTTAATGCTGAACTTTTAATTGGTTCACTTAATCTATTTTTTGATCTTATGGCAACTTCATCTGATTCATCTTCCACTAATTTGTTTGTTCCTTCCATTGGCATGCACTCTTGACACATCCATTCACTAGGAACTTTGGGAAGCCTCACACTCATACAATAGCTTATTAATTTATGAATGAGAAACAACACACAAATTTGATTAGAAAACGGGTAAAAAATGACTATATAAACATCATTATAACTTATTGATTTAAATTGCGGACCGCATCAACTAATGCGGACGCAATATTGCGATTGTGGTGACTGCCGCAATCGTTGATGTTGTATGGGCTGTAACGTAACCGCATCGGACTACATTTGGACCACATCAGGTCGCACCAGATTCAAAAATGTTGTTTTAATAACAACAGTAGGTGCAACCGTTCCCGCAATCACAACCACAACCGCAATTTAAAACACTATAACTATAAAAAAAAATATGCAAGATGATGAAGGATTTACATGTGTTCAGCGCCATCATTACACTTGTTACAAATTGCAAGGTTGTCCTCAAAACCTAAGGCTCCACAGGTATCACAAACTCTAACCTGCAATCAAGTGTAAGACCAAAAAGTATTAAACTTATCAAGAAACATATCAGTAAACATTGGAATGTTAACCAACCATAAATGTTGTGGCAAAGTTTATCATAAATATTGTTCAAAGATTTATCTTTAATTTGGAAATCAATCACAATATGGTAATCAAATATTGGTTTAGGCTTTCATATATATAACCTTAAAACATTACATTCATCAATTCATTCAATTCCTCATTTTACTCATCTTTCCTCAGTGTGTTGACTTTTGCTTCCTAACACTATCAACATGGATTTGGGCTACCAAAACATCACTTTAATGTAGAAAACTTATGGAAACTTGTGTGACAAAGATATAAAATGGGTAGAGTAAGGTGATTTTATATTATTTTTTTCAAAAAGGATGTTTTTTTCACTTGATCATATTTTTAATGTATATTAGGTATTGAATGGATTCAAACTCACAAATAACATATATACCACTAACAAAGATAAATTTTAGGGCTTAACCATAATTTTATGATTGTTCGCTCATACCACTCTTATATGATTTTCTTTTGAAAATTTGCTTTTAAGTTTTTAATAGATCGATCAACATCAAAATATAAGTTAATATAAAAAAATTACAACTAATTCGAAATAACTCAAAATTTGTTCAAAAGGAAATACTTCATACCTCTTCTTCTAATAAGTCTGATACGTCCAGAATATCCTCTAGTCGATTGTGATCTGATTCTTGCATATGGTACTCTTGATTATAACAATGGATAATTAAGATGATTCGCACAATCAAAGTTGTTAAAATTGCGATTTAGATCATGGGGTTGCACGATCTTCTCTTCACGCCCTTCGGATTGCTGGCAAAACAAGGGTAGGATCGACGATAAAAATTATTGAATCAGTAAGATTATATGATTTATTTCAAGTTTGTGATTCCTGACGATTTATGTGATACAATATTGACCCTCTTCTTATAAATGACTTTACTTATTCACTTGAGCCTAAAATTAAAAAAAACAATAACAAAATTTTATTTTTTTATATAAAAGAAATATAACTCTCCACTTATTAAAATGATAAAATGTACACCTTTACCAATATAACATAATGATAAAATGTGTACGTAATGGATTAATTCTTTATTTATAAGGTGGTAAATATTTTTGGTTATGCTAAAAAAAAGTAACTAGTTCTCCAACCAACTTTATATTATTACCACTCAAGTTGTGCAACGTGTGGCACATAGATTATATGCAATGGATTTTTTCCATTTCAAGTCTACCAGTTTTGAAATCATATAAATGAAAACTTGTTTTTTAATGAATGGTTAAAAACACCAATTCCTAATAAAGAGTGATGATGGCCTGATTTGATTTTATTATTATTTGATGAAATGAATTTGTGGAAATAAATTGTTGTGTATTCTAAGTATAAATTAGTATAATAAAAAAAATTCATATTGTGTATAAATGGATGAATTAAAGAATATATACATTTGAAATTTAAGATATGATATCAAGCTAAACATATATATATATATTTCTTATTTTATTAATAGATGACCTTTTTTATTTGGACTCTTCAAACCCAACTGAAATAGAATGAAAGATATTGAAAAATGTACCTTTTTTGTATTTTTGTATTTGATTGTTTTATTTTTTGAGAAGGTGAACACTAAAAAAACTGATAAACACAAATATGATCAAATATAATAGTGTAAATTATACTCACATCTTCTGAGTTTTAATGAAATTATATAAATCATTGTTAATTTTGTACATACATTATACTGACCACCTCTAGATATAAGTGTAATCTTTTAAACCAAAAACATTTAGTAAATATAATTAAGTTAAACAAAATATTGTACATTGTATAGACAATTCTAAATAATACAAAAGACGATCTCTCTTTATTATTTTTGTTTCATTACAAAATACATTATAATTCCAATGAAATATTTAAATAATTCATATACTAATTTGTAACGAACAAAATAATGAACATACATTGATTATTATATTATTTGAATTTTTTACGTGATATACAATATTTTGTTTAACTTAATTACACATGGCGCACATTTTTTGTTTATAATATTACATTTATATACCAAGCAAGAGTAACTAGTATAATATATGTACAAAATTAGGATTGATTTATGTAGAGTAGATGAGTGGTTCGTATAAGAATAAAAAATTAGGGGTGCAAATGAAGAAGAGATTAAGAGTTATATTAAATATGATCTTAGATAAATTAGTTCATTGAATAAATTAGTTTGGTTTTAATTCATTGTACGTATTAAAATACTTGTACATATTTTTATACTCATATTACACTCGATTAAAATACTTGTACATATTAATGAGAACCATTGCAAATTTAGTTTGTATTTGATTACCTGAATAATTTTGAGCACATTCATAGAATGTAATGTCCAGAAATATAATGACCCAAAATATAAAAACACCATTTTTGCATGGTCAAACTCTGAACTACTATTTGTATTTTTTATAGAAGGAAAATCCTTTAGACACAAGCCATGGATCAATATCTGATTTTCTATGTGCTTTTATATATTCTTCAAAGTATAAAAACTGAAGATTTTCTATATCTTGTGATATATTTACATAAGTAAAACCAATTGTTACTGCTACATTCTTCTCTCTATTTGAGTAAAGGCTTCTTCTCATGTGTTTCACTGAATTCTACATCTCCACTCAGAACTGAACTAATGAAACTCTCTACTTCCTCTATTGCCATTTCACCTCTGAATACACTGTACTTTCTTCTTTTAGGCTTATATGCAATCAACAACTTTTCTGATGATTTATACCCTTTTTTGTTCAATCCATTTAGAAATGATTGTTGATTTGCAGCATCTAAGAGAGCATAGGATATAGAGTCCCTTGAACTAGTTCCATGATTTGGTCTTCTTGATAATGACTTTTTAGATACCTGAAATTAAATAACAAAAGAATGATAAATGGACTCGATGAGAATAATTCTGATCTAGTTCATGGCCTATTAGAAGTAGAAGCCACTCTAATGGGATCCTCGCGGAACTCCTTTCTTTTATATTTTCAGAGAAAAAGAAATAATATATGACCTATTGCGACATGTATGAGAATGATGCATAATTTTTTCCATATCGGAGAGGTATTAATTAGTTCAAGATCCCTCTTATCTTACTAAGAGGACTCAAAGAATTAGTAGATCTGTTCCACCCATAATGGGAATGGGCTAGGGTTATGAACTTATAATCTATAATCTGATGATCGAGTCGATTCCAATATATACTCTTGGTTCTTATACATGACACTTATTTTCAATTCAGTCCTTGTTACATTGTACATAAAAATATGTTCATTTTATAACACGGTTTTGAGTTGAAGTAGAAACCAAATTGAAGATAGTTATCATATAAGGGACCAATATATAATTTGGCCCCTATATATGATGATTATTTTTAACTTGGTTCTTGTATGTGACAATCATTATCAATTTAGTCTCTATTTTTTAACTTCAATAAATGGCCTTATAACAAAAGAATAATTGGTTGGGACCAAATTGAAAATAACTAAACATATGGAACTGAATTGGGAAAAAACTTATGTATAGTATGTAACACTTCAGTTCTGACATGCGACCCCTCCCTCTCTCGGGCCCATGAATACACTGAGTGTGTTATCCTACTAGCTTAAATACCCCTACACCCCACAAAAGGGAGCCTCCGCGACTCGAACCCGTGATCTCAGAGACAAATAGTCACTATTACCATCGGTCGCTACCATTAACCCGTGACCTCATGGTTTAATGGCAGCGACTCATGTAATAGTGACTATTTTGTTCCTGAGGTCATGGGTTTGAATCGCGGAGGCTCTCCTTTGTGGGGAATAAAATATTGTAGGGCGTATTAAAGCCGGTAGGATAACACGCTCAATGTATTCATGGATCCGGGAGAGGGAGGGGTCGCATGTCATGACTGAGGTGTTAAATAGTGACTAAATTGAAAATAAGTATAGTGAATGTAGATAAAAAAAAGCTTAAGCAACAAATAATATACCCTTTTTAAACCATAAATGAAAGATGCACTTACCACAGAGAGAACAGAAAGTAGGTTTTCTCTAGCTTTAGAAGATCTGAAGGCACCAATTATGCAGAGTGGAGTTTTCTGACCACAAAGAACCTCAAAGTTAGACTGTGAAAGCAACTGTATTGGTCCATCATCTGGGTCTGTTTGTTCCTTCTTGGCTTGACCTGATGCTTCTTTTTTACTAGTTTTGTCAAAATTATCAAGTACATTACTAAGGTCAGAAACTGCAGACTTTATATCTTTTACAGAAATTCCTGTTTTCAGAATATGCTTCTCTCCATTAGGTGTCCAACCTACCATAGCTGGAAGTGCATCAACTCCTAGCTTTTTCGTTTTCGGATCAGAAACATCATGAACCTACAAATTAGTCAACATGTGTAAGCATAAACACCATGCTTCATTTCCCCTGAGAAACAATCAAAAATATACCTAACAAATATTTAAAAACCATTTCTCATGAAACTTTAAACAAAGGCGAGACTTTCCGTAATAGGTCTAAAGAAAGAATTTAGAATAGAAATAAAGTGTGTCCCTGATCGGCCTTTGCATACCTCTGCATCAATGAAAGTAAAGCGTTTGTGATACAGGCCACTAAGAACACGCCAGATTACAGGAGTGTTCTTCTTGGTTGAGAGAAGCATCACCCTCGGCAACTTTCCAGTAGTGCTAAATTGATCTAGAGAATTCAGGTCGGTCCGTTTTGAAAACCTTGGCAAGTTTTCTAGACAAAAAGCCTTCAAATCCTTAACAGCCAAGTTGCCATCATATTCCACTAAAGAGCCCTTTCCGTTCTCCTTGTAAGAATAAGCAAAAAGCCTCGGACTTCTGCCCGGATATACACCAAGCTCCTTACAGAACGAGGCTTCTTTTTCACAATTAACGCTTCCTACCTGTCAAATAAAAAGAGAAATAAGCCATGCCAACTGCAAACAATCAATGGAAATGGAAAAGTTCGAAAATAAGTAAAAACCTTTAAAGCTCCTTGCAATGAATTAGCAACCTCCTCTACAGTGGATTCAAAGTATTGGATCCCCTTCGATGAGTGTGTATAACATAACACAAGCCAAGTCATCCCTCGATCGGCTATTTCTTTCTGGTATATATTAGAATTTATGGCTCTAAAAGTTTTTGTTGAACTCTTGGACTTAGATTGAGAACTAGTTGAACTACCAAAACCACCAAACCGACTCCCACCACCACCACCACCAAACCGACTCCCACCACCTCCTCCACCAAAAAAGTTGCCAAAAATATCATCCAAACCAAATCCAAAAGAATTTTGACCACCGGAACCACCGCCAAATGAGAAGGAGAATGACTTGGAGCCTCCCTGCCCACCCATACCCTGCCATCCCCCGGGTCCACCACCAGTGAAATAAGTATTTCCACCTTCATATCCAGGATGGCCAGCTTCAAATCCAGGATTTCCTTTCTCATCGCCATACATGTCATAATTCTTCCTCTTCTGCTCATCGGATAAAATCTCATATGCTGTTAAGAGGAAAAAAGAAACAAATATGAAAATCTCAAACAACAAAAAAGAGATAGAAACTATGCATGGAAAACACCATGACACTAATTATGCAATTGACTATACTATAGCATCAACTCTTTGTTCAAGAAAGTGTGAGCTTGTGTTGTGCGCGCGCACGATTTGTGAGAAAGAGAGCAAAAAATTTATACCATTATTGATCTGAGAGAACTTCTCTTGTGCACCCTTGTTCTTGTTCTTGTCAGGGTGATACTGAAGAGAGAGCCTGAAAAACAAAATATGAGAAATTGAATAAAAATAATAATTTATCAGATTTATCCAATCACAAGGGACAGTATACAGAAAAATGTACTAGACATACTTGTGGAAAGCCTTCTGAATTTCTCGCTGACTTGCATTTTTATCAACCCCAAGAACCTGATAAAAATGAAGCATACACACTAAGTTCATAATCTCAAACAATATAACTGAAAATTCCTTTGTTTTTTTTAAAACAAATGGATTCTTGATCAATTACAACTTGAAACAAAGAATTGGCACATTTTTCTCTCATTCTAGTAAGGGTCACTCTGCGAGTTGAGTTTCAAAGAGAAAGGAACGAAAAAAGGAACACTTCAGAGTAATCTCACAAGCCATTTCTCTTCCTTCCATTAACTTCCAAAAACCAACTCACAAACAGACCCTAACAGAACTTCATGACATTCCTAGGTCATGCTTGACATTGTTTCTTAAGACCAAACCATGAAAAAGAAAAAAAGAGAAAACGAACCAAAATTTAGTAACGTAGTTATAATTAGATTATAGAAAGACCAAATTTTTAAGTTAGAACACCCAAATTTATCAATTTTAAAGAGAACCCAGATTGAGTATTCTATAAAGCAAACAATAACTAAGCCATGAACACACAAAAACCTAACAATGAGATACATTTGATATCACACAATAACATCAAAATCCAATATTTCAACCTTTTTCAATATCAAAGTTACAAAATTCTCAAACACATGTTTCTGATTCAAGCAAAGAAAAGAACTTGTCAAATTAAATAAACAAAAAACATTATCAGATTTAAACACAATTGAAAGAAGATGTAAACAATTTCCAGTTCCAATACTATAACCCCAAATCCCCAAATTGGATACCAAATTTTAAAAAAAAAATGAATTTTTTTTGTTCAAAATTTCAGAGTGAGTAATTGAGTGATTCACCTTATAAGGGTCTAAGGTTTTGGCTTCCAACAACAACGTTGAAATGAAACAGAGAATGACCCATAATTGTAAACGGGTCATGATCATTATACCCGGATCCGAAACTTTTTTCAATTGAAGATTTGATTTATGTTTCTTTCTTCCAGAACCGTCACAGTTAACGGAATCCTTCATGTATATATATACATAGTTAACGGCTTCCAGATACTTCGAGAATAAATGGTTATTGCAGACGTGGCAATTATCATGTGTTTCCACGCATTTTGGCCAATCACATTTTAGAGTTTTGTAATAATAACTTTTCACTTTCCATCCACACCAATAAGGTGGATAGGATATATTATAGTAGTTGAGTTTTTTAATTAGATATTCAATTTTTACTACATATGAAAGACTTTGTTAACAAATATAATATTTACTTTTATTTTCTTATTGTTAAAACAAAATGTGTGATTTGGTAGTAGACCATGTTTTTTAAGTATAAACAAAGGTAGTAGTTGTGTATTTCATCTTACATGATAACATTTTGATAAAGTTAAGTCAATTTCACATAAAATTATTTTTCAAATAAATTTGGCCATTATGACTAGTTTTGGCCAATTTGGCTAGTATAATTACATTAGCTATATAATTGTTGTATCATATTAATATTATAACTAATTCACTATTTTTTTTATTGAATTGGTGGTCAGTACAGTCCAGTTTTCATAACAATATTGTAACATGTTTCTTGTTTGGGTTTAAGAAAGAAAAAATGACATGATGAACTCACTAACAAGCATATTTTTATCTAAGTATTCTAAAAAAAATATCATTGACTTGTATTATTAGAAGTAGCATAAAAAAATTTGTTCGTTTTTTTATATTTTTTACATTTATTAAAATATGTAAAATCCTTTTACACTGAATTTATTTTTTTAAAATGGTTGTTTATGATGGGTTTGGGCTCCCTTCCTATGTTGAGAAAGACTCAATTGGTCAAAACTTACTTGTCTCACTTAACCTAGTGGAGGGGTCACATGGAGTAAGAGTGTGGAATTAGATTAGGCAAAAGAAGCAATAAAAAAATAAGAGAGAAGAGAATATAACTCAACCCGCAGGCTGTTGCTTAATTCTCGTTTTCAAGTTTGTTGCTCTATTGTATGCCTTGTTGTTGAGCACGATTTGTGCTATATTGTTGTGACACTCTTATATTCCTATTTATGATGGTTTTCTTACATTCCTCACATGGCTTAGCTTATTCTTCTAGGATAGTCCTTGACAGTCTCATTAGTGTATATACAAATTTGAAGTTAATTAGTTATATTGGGATATCATGAAACCTAGAAGTCATTGTACACACACTTATCCACCATGGTTTCTAACTTCTACGGATTTACCATTTATTGTTCTTTCTAGTCTATATTTTTGTTTAATAGAAATCAAATATCACATATATTCATGTCATACGAAGTTTATGTTTTGTGCACCATATTGAAAAATTCAGAAAAAAGACTTATATATATGTAATATATATATAGCAAAAATTTATCATGGAACAATTATTTAAATTTCAATACGAGGATAGCACTAGACATAGATACTACATAATATAATTTTTTTTAGTACGAGGGGCGATCGATCGGTTTTAAGAAGGCTAAGATCATCTTTATCTATTGGGACTAAAATTTGATTGTCGTTGTTGTAATATGTTGTCATACTATTCATGGAGTTGTTGTACTCAAATTGTGAGTGCACTACAGTGACCAACAAATTTATGGCCCATAAATATTAACAAACATGATGTAGAATAAGAAATTGTCCTAAATGAGTGAAGTGGTTGTGGAGTCACCATTAAATGAGTGATAAACCAGATTCAAGAGCTGGAATTATTTCCCTACTATAAAAACCAAGCAATAAAAACACATTTCTAAACATAACATTTTCTGTTGTTTTTTTATAACATTGGTGTTTGCTTTAAAAATAAGCAACAAAGCATGCATTGAGTACCCACTACAAGGAGCAGCACACTAAACTCATCCAAACACATACAACTCATTAAAAATGTACCAAATTTTGAAAGGGCTACTATAAATTAAATTCAAAAACACATTTTTTTTGTTAGGGAAGTGGACTCAATTTTGAGGTGTGGCTCCATTTGTTGAGTCCACAGGCTCAGCAGCTTCAACTAACTCATCTGCCTTGTCCCCTTTCTTACCTGTCCAAACAACCGACCATTGGTTTAGCCAATTTGACATGTAAAATCTATGCATTGTCGGTGTAAAGATTTATACACAATCATTTCATCATCCACCATTGATTTGTATTACTTTTTTTTAAGACTCAATGATGATAAATCATGAATGGTAGATGATATAGCTACATTGTATAAAACTCATATACTATCAATACATAAAAAATTTCTCATATTTGAATCATTACACATATATAAGCATGATGCAAAACACATTACCTTTCTTCTTCTTTCCACCACCTTTCTTCTTTGTCTTTGTGCCCAAGGCTAGCCATGCCTTAATTTCAGGATCATCAACTGTTTTCGTCGGCTGCAATTCTTGGAGTGCGAAAGAACTGAGACGGTCTGACCCATTTGGCATTAGCAAGACAGTGAATTTGATGTGTGCAACATAATCACCTGAAAAAAAAAACAACCAAAGACATGAGCAATGCTCACATAACCACAACAATTCAGGACCAAATCCAACCGGCCAAAAACATTTACCAGGCTTTTCATGCAGAACAGGATACGGCTGCAAGAGCTCATGATTCACACACTCAACTAAGCCCAGACGAGCTCGTTTCTCTTCCAAAGCCCTATTATCAACAAATAAACATTCTAATGATTTGAATATGTATTTTTTGTTGAATTGGAAGGTTTTCAACGGACACGGAAGAGAATATAGTGAATGATATTCTTGATATGATGAGGTTATTACACAAGACAACTCTAATAGTCATATTTATATTAAATGTAGAATCTTAGTCCTGACTAAACAAGGAAGCAAATCGATTCACATAAATAAGAAATAAATCCTAAGAGATACACTTTAAGATGCTCCAAAATATTCAAGAATACGATAGAGATATTAAGAGATGCTTTCTTAGATATTCGAACAATTTTAAAGAACGCGATTAGTAAGGTTACCTGGCAGAGAATGGCATGATTGGAAAATTTTGGCTAATTTCACTGAAAATGAACCTAGATGCCTTCATCTTCAAGTGATAACTCTTGTCAACAGCCCTCTTATAGATAGTTGTCTGCTTCTCATCCAACAGCTTCGGCTGCAATTGAACGAAAATTTAGTTTCGATGATTCATAAGAGATGCATGATGCTCATCAATATATTAATACATAATTGACCTACCTTGCCATCTCCGGTGCTTGTAACTATATCAATTGCATAGACTTCATTTTCCTCAAACTCTGCTTCATCGACCCTCGTATCTGGATTAGATACACTAAGCACAACCTTATTCCCGTCAATCACAAACTGCTTCATTTGATGGCTAAGAACACCCTCCACAATTTTACAATCATAGGCAGCAGCAACCTTTTGAATTGCTTCAGTTACATCCTTGTTCTGACAGGAGACAATCAGAAAAGTTTTTATCATCTAAGGTTTTCTTTTATGATTTCAATCAGAAAAGTGAAAAGCTCAAGATTTCAATGGCATGGCATGATAGCACTCAACTTGCCGGGAAAATAACATGTGACATGTCTAAAAGGATTGAACTGAAAACCAAGTAGTCTCATAAGGATTGAAATGACAATCAGTTGACAGAAGAGAAACTAACTATTCAGTTTATGGATGGAATCCCAAAGATGACTAATGTGGTTAATTAGACAACACAAGGAAAATCACGCATGACCTCTATCAGTGTAACTATGATAGAAATGCTTCATCGGAATTTTTCCATAACTTCTGATAATTTTACCATTTAGAGATCAAAATTCACACGGCGAAGGAATCCCTTTATACACTACATACAAAAAATTACTTAGCTATTTGCAATTAATTAATCTGAATTGCCTACATAAGCTTGCTACAAAATAAAGGAAAGAATGACTTTGACCAAAAGCATAAGTTAACTTCAACTCATTATACAAATGCAGATACAGGAAAAATAAATTCTTACATATGGTTACCTTCTTTCCTGGCCTAACCAGCCTCAAGGCCACTTCAGCAGCAGTATTTGCAGCAGCTAAGACATCAGCTGCTCGTCCTGTAACTGGACCGCTCTGAAGAACATGGGTGTGAGCCACAGCAGCAATGAACCCATCTATGTGGCAAGCCATATCACTGCAACCAACCAAAGAACCCACCACCGCCAATGTCAACATCAAGTTCCGTGTAATAGCCAAGACCAATGTTTTCATTATCCCATCATTTATCACAAATACGTTCCAAGAAACTTACATTTTCAATATATCACCTTCTTCCAAGACCGCCTCGTCACTCGCTAGGGGAGAGAAATGACAAACTGTGTTGTTTACAGATAAGCATGTCGGGAAAGCAACACCTCTCTCAATCTTCCTCTTCACATTCTTGTACACATTTCCAGTTTGCCTTTGCACAAAAACAACCCCATAAGCTAAAAATCATTGATATATATACATGCGTGTGAGGGCATACATAACGAGAGGAGTAACTTATTGTCAAAAGATAAGAGTAGATCTTGGTCATTAAACTATAAATGGATGATCAAGATCAAGGTTTTAAATATGGGTCCATGACCGCAATTGACGCCGGTGTAGTTAGTATTGTACATCGTACATGAATCGTTAGGCATATTTTCTGAATCATGAATAGTATCGTGAATTGTAGGATTTGTGATCAATGATTAAATATACTAAAAAATCATAAAATAAGTCATAACACTCGTAATAACAAAGATATCATATGTGTTGGAACTTGTGTAGTTTGATGTCATTAGTGTGGACCTTAGGATGTGAAATTGAAAAACTCACAAGTCCCACATTGGAAGTTTCTGTAAAAACCTCACAAGTCCCACATTGAAAGATTTTGAAAAAATCTCACAAGTCCCACATTGGAGGATGCAAGAGTAGTGACAAAATCTCATTCTATAAATAGAGACCTCCTCCTTCATTATTTTTTGCACCAAGAGCAAGTACGAATTTACTTGCTCTTTTCTTTCTCCCTCAATATTTTCTGCCGACGCATTTCCGGCCTCCTTCTCTCCCTTTCTTTCCGTGGCACTAGAGTTGGAATAAGATATTCCAATATTGTGGGTATTTCTGAATTGGCACTGGTAGCCATATTTTGGGTGTATTCGAGAGCGATTCTTACAGTGCAGTAAGATATCGTATAACAGAGATCTGGGCTGTTTTATCCTGGGGACGGCGTGGTTGATAGTCTGCTTGCACCTTGAGGCAGTACCACGAAATGTCTTAAAGAGAGCGACCTGGTCGTGACTCAGCCAGTAAAGATTATCTCGTGTCATTGTTGCAGGCTACTGATACAACAATTTTAAGACGATTCTACTGCAATGGCACTCGTAGATAATATTACTGGTCCGAACAGCTTCGACCTAAGCAGACCATTCAGGTTTGACGGGACTAACTTCAAACGCTGGCAAACCAAGATGGAATTTTTCCTAACGGTTAAAAAGGTTGCCCACGTTTTGAAGGAAGATATTCCAGTAGTCCCTGAAGAAGCTGAAAAAGAGGAAAGGGAAAAACTAGCTATGGATATTGCTCTGTGGAATGATAATGACTACTTATGTAAGCATTTCATTCTTGGTGGGTTGTCTGATGATCTATATGATTATTACATCCCATATAAATCTGCCAAATTAGTTTGGCAGGCACTCAAAAAGAAATATGATACTGAGGAAGCTGGGACTAAGAAATATGCTGTTAGCCGCTACCTCAAGTATCAGATGACTGATGATAAATCAGTAGAATCTCAGTCCCACGAGATTCAGAAAATTGCTCATGAGATCATCACTGGGGGTATGCCCTTAGATGAGCAATTTCAGGTAGCTGTCATTATTGACAAACTGCCACCTAGCTGGAAGGACTTTAAAAACGTCCTAAGACATAAGACCAAAGAATTTTCTTTGGAATCTCTGATCACTCGTCTTCGCATTGAGGAAGAGGCTCGTAAGCAAGATCAGAATGAAGAAGTGTTGGCTTTATCAAGCCATAGCACTAGAAAGAAATTCTCAGGTGCAGTTCTGAAGCCTTCGGGCAGCAACTTTAAGAATCAGAACCGCAATGGGAATAAGGCTAAGATCACCGGCCGCAACAAGAATTGGAACTCTAAAAAGGTCCAATATGCTAAACCACCCGCAAAGAATGACTCTGGCAACCTATTTATCTGCTTCAAGTGTGGGAAGCCAGGTCATATGGCACGAAAGTGCAGGAACCAATCAGTGGATCATACTCCACAAGCTAACATGGTTGAGGATCCACTTGTGGCAGTGTTAACTGAAGTCACAATGATTGGAGGAAGTGATGGGTGGTGGGTAGATACTGGTGCATCCCGCCATGTCTGCTATGATCGTGCTATGTTCAAAACATACACGAATGCTGATAACAAGAAAGTGCTGCTGGGAGACTCTCACACCACTACTGTTGCTGGAACTGGTGATGTGGAGCTGAGGTTTACATCTGGGAGAACTCTGATACTCAAAGATGTGATGCATACTCCAGAGATGAGGAAGAATCTAGTATCAGGTTTTCTTCTTAATAAGGCTGGTTTTACCCAGACAATAGGAGCAGACTTGTACACTCTTACTAAGAATGGGGTATTTGTAGGGAAGGGGTACGCCACTGATGGCATGTTTAAGTTAAATGTTGAAGTTTCAATTAATAAAATTTCTGATTCTATTTACATGCTGTGTGATTTTTCTATTTGGCATTCTAGACTTTGTCATATCAATAAACGTGCTATTACAAATTTGAGTAATTTAGGATTAATTCCCAAGTTATCTAAAAATGATTTTGAAAATTGTGAATCATGCAGTCAAGCTAAAATAACAAAAAAATCACATAAATCAGTAGTGCGAGAATCTGAACCCTTAGATTTGATACACTCTGATATATGTGAATTAGATGGAACGTTAACCAGAAATGGTAAACGATATTTTATAACTTTTATAGATGACTGCTCTGATTTCACTTATATTTATCTTATGAAAAATAAAAGTGATGCACTTGATATGTTTAAAGTCTATGTAACTGAAATTGAAAATCAATTCAATAAGAAAATAAAGAAACTCAGGAGCGATAGAGGCACTGAGTATGATTCTAGCATGTTTAATGATTTTTATAAATTAAAAGGCATTATTCATGAAACCACTGCACCATATTCACCTGAAATGAATGGTAAAGCTGAAAGAAAGAATAGAACATTAACTGAATTAGTAGTAGCTATCATGTTAAGTTCTGGTGCAGCACCCTCTTGGTGGGGTGAAATTTTATTAACTGTGTGTTATGTGCTAAATAGAGTCCCCAAGACTAAGAGCAAAATATCCCCATATGAACTCTTTAAGAATAGACAACCTAATTTGTCTTATTTCAGAACTTGGGGTTGTTTGGCTTATGTCCGGATACCAGACCCCAAGAGAGTTAAACTCGCTAGTAGAGCCTATGAATGTGTATTCATTGGGTATGCTATAAACAGCAAAGCGTACAGGTTTTATGACCTTAACGCTAAAGTAATCATTGAGTCTAATGATGCTGACTTTGATGAAAAGAAATTCCCTTTTAAATTGAGGAATAGTGGGGGCACATCATCTAGTCACACACCTGTGATTAGAGATAGTGATGATGGGTTAGAAGTAGAACCTAGAAGAAGTAAGAGAACAAGAACTGCTAGAGAGTATGGACCTGATTATATGGTCTATACATTGGAAGATGATCCATCAACTATCCAAGAAGCTTTGACTTCCTTGGATGCTGATTTATGGCAAGAAGCCATAAATGATGAGATGGATTCTCTAGAGTCTAACAAGACTTGGCATTTGACTGACTTGCCACCTGGTTGCAAACCGATTGGTTGTAAGTGGGTTTTGAAAAAGAAACTGAAACCTGATGGCACAGTGGATAAATACAAGGCTCGCCTTGTAGCCAAAGGTTTCAGACAAAGAGAGAATGTAGATTTCTTCGATACATTTTCACCTGTTACTAGAACAACATCCATTAGAGTACTAATATCGCTCGCTGCGATACATGATTTAGTAGTACATCAAATGGATGTTAAAACCGCTTTTTTAAACGGTGATTTGGAAGAAGAAATCTACATGGAACAACCTGAAGGTTTTGTAATCCATGGGCAAGAAAATAAAGTCTGCAAGTTAGACAAGTCATTGTATGGTCTTAAACAAGCACCTAAACAATGGCATGAAAAGTTTGATAACTTAATCATATCGAATGGGTTTAAGGTGAATGAAAGTGATAAATGCATTTATTACAAATCAGAAAATGACATTTACACTATCATATGTCTCTATGTGGACGACCTACTCATATTTGGTTCCAACATTCATGTTGTGAATAATGTGAAATCAATGTTGTGTAACAACTTTGATATGAAAGACCTTGGAGAGGCAAATGTAATCCTTGGTATAAAGATTACTAGGTCAAAGGAAGGAATTTCTCTGGATCAATCACATTATGTAGAAAAGATCCTAAAGAAATATAAATACTTTGACTGTAAACCTGCTAGCACACCATATGACCCAAGTGTAAAACTTTTTAAGAACACTGGTGAAGGTGTAAGACAAACAGAATATGCTAGCATCATTGGCAGCCTAAGGTATGCCACTGATTGCACTAGACCCGACATTGCCTATGTTGTTGGACTATTGTGCAGGTTTACCAGTAGACCTAGTATGGAGCATTGGCATGCTATTGAAAGGGTAATGAGATACCTTAAGAAAACCATAAACCTTGGTTTACATTACAAAAGGTTTCCAGCTGTCCTAGAAGGATACAGCGATGCTGATTGGAACACTCTTTCAGATGATTCCAAAGCAACCAGTGGCTATATATTTAGCATAGCTGGTGGAGCTGTTTCTTGGAAATCAAAGAAACAGACTATTTTGGCTCAATCCACTATGGAAGCTGAGATGATAGCACTAGCAACAGCTAGTGAAGAAGCAAGTTGGCTTAGAAGCTTGCTAGCTGAGATTCCCCTATGGGAAAGACCGATACCAGCTGTGTTGATCCATTGTGATAGTACCGCGGCTATTGCAAAGATTGAGAACCGATTTTATAACGGTAAGAAACGACAAATACGTCGTAAACACAACACCATTAGAGAGTTTCTCTCTACAGGAGCTGTGAGAGTGGATCACGTACGCACTGAGAATAACTTAGCAGATCCTTTGACGAAAGGACTAGCTAGAGAGAAAGTCCATAATACCTCTAAGCTTATGGGACTATTGCCTTTAGAACGAAGATCACTCACGATGGTAACCCGACCTAACTGACTGGAGACCCCAAGAAATAGGTTCAATGGGTAATAACAAGTTGTGAAGTGATATGAGAATGGACATGCTATGAAATTTTGAGAAGCATGAATCCTGCAGTATATGTAAGGATGAGTTAAACTCTTAATGAGATCTATACTCCAATTGGAGTGGAGTACCTAGACTACAGGAGTACTCTTGATAGACTCACCTATGTGAATGTGAAAGTGGGGGCCGCTTTCTATGAAATTTAAGAGGCATAAATTTCTAGAGCGTTCACTAAACTGGGATAGACGTGCATGGCCTTTAACGCACGGGCTTTATTGAATACACCTGTGAAAAGGTTGTGTGTGGTTTGATGCCGGAGATAGAGTTCAAGACTACGAGTCACTCTAGTAAAATCTGGATCTTACTCACTATGCAAAGGTTCAAGTCGTATGACACCTTTGTTTATGCACAATCTTATTGAGACCACAGAAATTCCCGAAAATCGTTTTTTAATTTCAAGTGGGGGATTGTTGGAACTTGTGTAGTTTGATGTCATTAGTGTGGACCTTAGGATGTGAAATTGAAAAACTCACAAGTCCCACATTGGAAGTTTCTGTAAAAACCTCACAAGTCCCACATTGAAAGATTTTGAAAAAATCTCACAAGTCCCACATTGGAGGATGCAAGAGTAGTGACAAAATCTCATTCTATAAATAGAGACCTCCTCCTTCATTATTTTTTGCACCAAGAGCAAGTACGAATTTACTTGCTCTTTTCTTTCTCCCTCAATATTTTCTGCCGACGCATTTCCGGCCTCCTTCTCTCCCTTTCTTTCCGTGGCACTAGAGTTGGAATAAGATATTCCAATATTGTGGGTATTTCTGAATTGGCACTGGTAGCCATATTTTGGGTGTATTCGAGAGCGATTCTTACAGTGCAGTAAGATATCGTATAACAGAGATCTGGGCTGTTTTATCCTGGGGACGGCGTGGTTGATAGTCTGCTTGCACCTTGAGGCAGTACCACGAAACGTCTTAAAGAGAGCGACCTGGTCGTGACTCAGCCAGTAAAGATTATCTCGTGTCATTGTTGCAGGCTACTGATACAACAATATGAAATAACACTGATTCAAGACATGAGGATTATAAATATGAAAAACCCGTAAGTCATGATAGTAAAAATAACACAACTACACATGTTCCTCAGTCAAGACTAATTAAAATGGCAACGTAAAACCAAATGATAGAAAAATAACATCCAAAATTCCAATTCATATTCCAAAAATGTGTGATCTAACATCTCCATCAATCATCATCATCCTCATGAGAATAAAAGAAGTGATGGGAAAGGCATAGAAGTTCCCCTATTCATTGTTCACACGTTTTTCAGTCTGAACTAGCATTTTGTTCATCTTAGAAGTTTTCGCACAGCCACTGGCTTGGGAAAGACATAATGAATTTCCTTTTTGTCTGGTATTGAATCAATGGCTAATGCTATGTTTGAACCGCCTTTCACTTCGTTGTCCTTTATACTATCACTTATGATGGGGTAAAAAAAAATTGGGCTTACCCAAACAGCCTTTCAGCAGTGTTTTATTTAAGCTTATGGGTTAAAAATGTTGGGCTTACCCAAATGGCCCAGGAGATGTGTTTAATTTAAAAAAGGAAGAAAAACGGGATTTTAGGGTTTTCAACAAACCAGATCGCATATGGCCCGGTTGAGTTTCTTCTCAACCCGCGATTATTCCGCGAAATGTATCGTTTTCTCTGCAAATCACGTTATGAACCTTACAATTTGTGTGATTCTTATTTCACTGATTGAAGCCATAACACTAAGGTTTCGGAAGTCTCGAAACCACGTCATGCCCACAATTGTGACCACATCGGCCACATTTTTTCTACAATAGTCAATAAGGTGAAGATTTTGGGAAGCTATGAATAATGAAACGACAACCACAATTTAAAATATTGGTTGAGATTAAATATTATTAAGGCCAAGTGATTTTAATTGCAGTTGTCATCACTCGTCACCACAGCGGTTACCTTGCATTTACCGCATTGCAATTATCAAGACTAACAAAATTATAATATGGCAGTTTCAACTGAAATTACCAACCACTATTTAAAACACGCGGGAAAATCACATGAAGACATAAGCTAACAAAGCAATAGCAACTTTATAAGCACATAACAAATGCCACAGACAAATCTCCTTCAAACCACTTACAAAAATAGGACAATACCAAATATAATTCCAAAACAAAAACAAAGAATATAAGCTTACTCTCTAATATATGAATCCCCTTTCTCACAAATATCCACAATCTTGGCCTTGGGTTTACATTCTGAAATAACCAACTTCAAGGCCTCTGCAAAAAAAGTTACCCATTATTTACCACAATGAAGATCACAAAAACACAGATACAGTGCTAATAAATCTAAGGCTCAGATAAAATTAAAATCATTTTTTTTTAAATGAACTTCAACTAGATTTCAGAAAATTCTTATAAAATTGCACCAATGTATGAAATAACAAAAACACAAATAGAATTAAATAATAAATAGACACAGAGATAGTGAGAAACTAACTGTTAACAATTTCAGCTGCAGTTTTGTATTTGGTGACAACTTCATGAGAAGAGAGATCCAACTCCTTCTCATCTCTTTCATCATCAGACATTGTGTCTCTTTCTGCAACAAAAGAAAAACCTAAAAGTGAAATTTTTTACCCAATTGGTATGTGAAAAACAGAGAATCAAAAAGAGTAAAAATTGAGGAAGACCCAGATGAAAAGTTGGGATTTTAATGGGTTCAGAAGAATGACTTAATGGGATTTGATTGAAAAATGTGAGAGAGGAAGGGTTTTAGTACACCTGCTAGGGCTGCAGTGTCACGCACACATGTTATGCTTATATATCATTTCTCATTTTTGTTTGTATTATCCTTGACCGATAGGTAAGAAACTAATCATATTAAAAGAACTTTTAATTTATTTGTTTACATTATAAAAGTTGAGTCGGATATCAAATTTTAAGATGTTTTGTTTCAGGTTTAACCGATTGAACCGTAAGATAGCATTTGAAGATATCATATGTAAAATATAAAATTGTATATGCCTAGTACTTGTGTATAATTATATTGAAATTGAAGTAAGATATATTCATCTTCTTATTTTGGACTAAAATAAAACATTAGATTAATATATTTTTTATTATAAGTGAACCATCTGATTCACTTTTTGAGTTATTAGAGTCTAACCAGGTTGTGTGAATCATGATTAAAAATAGATGGATAATATAATAATATTATTAAAAAAATTGTGGGATGAATATATATTTTCTCATACAATAATCCAAAAAACTTTTGTTATGGTGGCCTAAGGTTTTACCAATGTTATTAAAATTGTATCGGTTATCAAACCGCTCAGAATACTAGTATAGTGGTACAATGGTTTAACCGGTGGCTCAGTAATTAAACTGTATGTCGGTTAAACTGAACATATCTGCTTATATATATATATGTAAACTTATAACAAAAAAATTCAAATAAGTAGGTATTCATATTCATAATCTACTCCAAATTCACACAAACAAATAACATTAAGTCTTTAACAAACTCAAATTCTAAAGTGCAAAACATATATCAATCCAAAATTATCACTTAACAAATGCAAAATAAAAATAAATGACTTGAAGTTGAAGAATCGGTAAAGAATTGAAAATTTGAAATGTGAGGGGATGAAATTTTAAAAAAAAAATATAATGTACAAACAGCCGGTTTTGACCGGTTCTATTGCATATGCGGTATAACATACGTACCGTACCGGTTAGGGGTCCGGTTGTCCGGTTGAATCAGCCGATACGGTACGATTTTTATAACATTGGGTTTTATCTTAGGAATGGCAGCGGGACAGGTCGGGTCGGGTTTGTGCTTACCCAACCCCAAACCCGAAATTCAAAACTCGAATTCAAATTAAGCGGGGTTAGAAATAATGATACAGTTCCCGAACCTGTCGGATTTCGGATATCCCGAACCCAATAAAAATTCGAACTAAACATATATTTATAAATATATATAACAAAAAACATCAACCACACATTTAAGTTTTAAACCATCAAATGTATTTGTGTGTATTATAAAAGTTAATCTTATATAACTTGAACTCGATCTAGAAGAATAATCCTAGACAACCACGAAGATTCTTAAGAAACCAACCACATTCCATCTTCATATTTGCTTGTGTCATCCCATCTTAATATATATATTTATTAAATTACACATCTTAGCTTTTATATATATATTTATGTATAATTTTATAATTTTAAATATATTAATCAGGTTCGGGGTAGGGTATTAATAAATCCAAATCCAAAATTTGAACTCGGGTAAGACCCGAACTCAATCACATCAAGTTTCCCCGTTAAATTCGGGCAAATACCCATAGTTCAATTTTCATTGTCATCCCTATTTTACCTCTCTATTTCTATCACTTGAATTTTTATCTTTAGAAAAGTTAAAAAACCCTCCTTAAATAAATATAATAATACCATAAGATAAGAGTATCTATTTTTTTTTCGCCACAATAGCAAACATCATTCTCACAATTATATTTTCCAATAAATATAATAAAACAAATAAAAAAATAAATTATATGGACCGGAATAAATAAAACAAAATATTACATTAATTAAAATACATTAAAAATAATTTCAAAATATAACATAAATACAACATAATAAATTAAAATATAAATAAAATACATAAAAAGAATAAAGTACATAGGGAATGTTATAGGGAATTATATATGAATAGACATAAAGAACAAGTGGTACAGGGACTGGAAATGTGTAATAAAAATTACTGGAAATTTTATAAGGAAGAGCATAAAATGACAATAAAGTTACAATGAAACAAGACCAGAAGTGCACAAATAAAACAACATAAATCCTAGTTAGTTGCTGTCAAGAATGTTGAGTTGTGTACTTTGTGCTGAATTGTTACTCTGAAATGAGTTGTACCATATCTTATAAGCTAAGAGAAACACATAAACTTTTCTTTGTTTTATGATAAAAACAAACATTAATAAGTGCTACAAGAATGTGCATATGAAGATTCCAGTTTAAGTGCTACAGTTTACTGAACAATGTATCAAAATTGAAAGTGGTGATTGAAAATGAAATGACAAGTCTTTTTGTTCTGTAAGGGAGCAATGGAATTCAATTCAGTGTTGAGGAGTGGCTCCATTGGTGTCCAAGGACTCAGCTTCAGCAGCTGATTCATCTGTCTTGTCCCCCCTTTTACCTGTGCAAGTAACCAAGCATTAGATGAGTCCATTTGACAGCCACTACAACTCGGAAACAACGGGGGATTACAGTGATACACCGCCTATCCCGAGGGAAGTTCTCAATGTAACTACAATCATCTCCGATGCGAGTGAAATGATACTTGAAACAACTATACTTAAGGAAATTATGTAATTCTCTACCATATATAAGCATGATGCAACACAACAAAGCATAGTATAATGACAGCATTCTCGGTTTTACCTTTCTTCTTCTTTCCACCACCTTTCTTCTTAGACTTCGTGCCCAAGGCTAGCCAGGCCTTAATTTCGGGATCTTCTATTGATTTTGTGGACTGCAGTTCCTGGAGTGGATAAGATGTGATTCGGTCTGATCCATTCGGCATTAGCAAG
This sequence comes from Lupinus albus, assembly GCA_009771035.1. NCBI lineage: Eukaryota > Viridiplantae > Streptophyta > Magnoliopsida > Fabales > Fabaceae > Lupinus > Lupinus albus. The sequence goes on along the minus strand of CM020001.1, from coordinate 20,859,772 downwards.
ACTGTGAATTTGATGTGTGCAACATAATCACCTGAGAAACAACCGCTTCACGACATGAGCAACACACACACATGGAACAAAAACGCCAAATTGGATGTAAACATACGTCTGGCAAAACAAAATTTGGTTACCAGTCTTTTCATGCAGAACAGGATATGGTTGCAAGAGCTCATGGTTCATGCATTCTACTAAACCCAGGCGAGCTCGTTTCTCTTCCAAAGCCCTATTAACAGGAATGAAGTGTTAAATAGAATAACGAGAATACAAATTAAAACACCCAGATAGAACAGTGTATTAAGACAAGTAGTGAAAAGTTACCTAGCCGAGAATGGCATGATCGGAAATTTTTGGCTAATTTCACTGAAAATGAACCTAGACGCCTTCATCTTCAAGTGATAACTTCTATCAACCGCCCTCTTATAAATAGTTGTTTGCTTCTCATCTAACAGCTTTGGCTGCAGGTGATGGAAAATTCAATATTAAAAAATCCATAAGAGGAAATATCAAACACATTAACATAAATACATTAATACAATTATCCTACCTTGCCCTCTCCGGTGCTTGTCACAATATCAATCGCATAAACCTCATTTTCCTCAAACTCTGCATCATCAACCCTTGTCTCGGGATTAGTTGCACTGAGCACAACCTTATTGCCATCAATGACAAACTGCTTCATTTGATGGCTGAGAACACCCTCCACAATTTTACAATCGTAGGCGGCAGCAACCTTTTGAATTGCATCTGTAACATCCTTATTCTGCCGGGAAGAGAAAATGACCAAATATTATGCACTGCTATGAAGATTTAAAGGGGGTGATTTATATGTATTAGTTGCAATGGTGTGTCACGTATGATAGACAAATATATGCTGACAATATAAATAAGCAGTATCATGCAACGATTTACAACCCAAATCACATTAAGCAACAGGAAATAAGCAAACACACAAACCAGTAGTTCAAATATCAGGTTATGTTGGCTAAGTAATCAACACCACAATGAACTGTATTCAGACAATATCAGTTTAGGCAACAAGGAAAAGAGGAAAGCCGTATAGTACCGATCGCCTCAGCAAAGTTGGCAATGTTGCATACGCAACATGAGGACTAGAGGCCACATTACATAAATGAAGATACAAAGAGTTTAGGCGAAAAATAACACATGTGTAAATAAAAGGAATACAGTCAGATAAAAATGACACTGTATTTAGGCTTAAAATACCAGATATATAAAAATAAATATGAATCCCCGGGAGTTAAAGACACAATCCAATCGCACCAAATATTACACATTAGATATGCCAGATTATGATATGGATTGTGTCATTACTCTTCACAGTTCACCAATCATATTACAATATGGAACTGAGGATGATGTTTCTCGTTATCCATCGGTGTAAGTATAACACAAAAAAGGCTTTATTGGAGTTTATCCATAGCGAATTGTAGCTTCATCATATGGAGATCAATACATCACATATATATTATAAACCAACACAAAATAGTTTCAAGAGCAAGTCAAAAACTGAAAATAAGCACAAAACCCTTGGAATAACATTAGAAACAAATAGAAACACCAAATATATAAAGAATACAAAACAAATTGAATAACATTAGAAACAACAAACTTTGGCCACGTGAAAAATTAAAGCGCTTAATTCAAAAGGTAAAGAACAAACAAAAATCATAGATGATCTGCATCAGTGTAACTATGACAATAAAGCTTCATTGGAGTTTATCCATAGCTTCCGATAGTTATCATCATTTGGAGACCACAATCCACAAGTCAAGGAAGGGAATCACCTAGCCAGCACATATAGATTAATTGATATAAGCTTTTAAACAACTGTTTGCTGTTAAAGACTCGATTTCTCTCAAATTTTACGAATCTGAATTGGCTATAGGCTTGTTATATAATAGAAAACGATGACATTAGACCTCAAACCTAAGACTCCAGTAAGAAAGATTTAAAAATTATAAGAAACACAAACATATGAAATAGTAGCATAATTCTTCGGTCAAAATAAATATATATTTCTGCACACAAAATGACAAGTATCTTTAAATATTGAACATGTTTGGCTACACTGACAAGTGCACTGACTAAAAAGTCAGCACAATCATTAAATATGTCCAGCCAATTCAAGTTTAGGCAACAGGGAAAAGAGGAAACCAATATGGTAGTGATCACCTCGGCAAAGTTGCCATTACGAAGTGTTAATAAATGCTATCAAATTCAACATAAAAGATGATAAAATAATTCCTTAATCAAACTTATTCTTTTTCTGTGTAAAAACTGATAAGTTGTCATTTGAATATTGTACAATGTTTGGCTACACTAAACAAATGCACTGACTAAAAAAATCAGCACAACAATGAGACTATGTCCAGCCAATTTGAGTTTAGGCAACAGGGAAAAGAGGGAACCAATATTGTTCTGATCACCTCGGCAAAGTTGCCAATTTTACAGCTAAGCATATTCCAAGAAAAAGAGTCTGGATATGCATTAGTAAAATTTCCAAGAATAGCAAAGTATTCTGATATTAATTGGTAAATGAAGTGAGAGAGGATAAATGATTCTCCATCAGTGTAACTATGACATAAAAATGCTTCATAGGAGTTTATCCATAGCCTATGATGTCTTCATCATATAGAGAACAATTCGTCAATTTTATACTATAGTATAAACCAAAATGCAAATTTGTTTTACCACTGAGAGGATAGCTGGAAAGAAACATGGAATAGATAGTGTTGGATTTTTTCTTTAATTTCAATCAGAATAGGAACTGTTGAGAGACAGATTTCCCATGACAGGAAAACATGGCAAAAGACTTGAACTTAACCAAATAATCTCGAAAGTAGAGAACAAATAGCAGGGAGTGAAAAACTAACATTAAAGTTGACAGATAGTGTCCAGAGACAATTAATTAGACAGCACAGCAAAAGCATGACCTCTATCAGTGTAACTATGACAATAATGCTTCATCGGAGTTTATCCATAGCTAACGATAGTTTTCATCATTTAGAGATCAAAATTCAAAAGGCAAGCAAATCAGTTCATACAATACATGAAAAAGAACATAATTTCTCTGCAATTTTGTTAAGGTAAATTGCCTACACAAGCATTATAGATAACGGCAAAAGTTTGGCCGTAACATCAAAATGAACTCATGTTCTTATATTAAACAAAAGCAGATACAGGAAAAAACTTCTTACATTCTTTCCCGGCCTCACAAGCCTCAAGGCCACTTCAGCGGCTGTGTTTGCAGCAGCTATTACATCAGCAGCCCTTCCAGTAACTGGACCGTCTTGAAGAACATGTGTGTGTGCCACAGCAGCAATGAAACCATCTATATGACAAGCCAAATCACTGCAACAAACCAAAGAAATCAACACTACCGACCTTCCAGCAATAACAAAAAGTAAATGTCTAGAACCTATCATTTATCACCAAATTATGCAAAAACACTTACATTTTCAATACATCACCTTCTTCCAAGACTGTCTCATCACTGGCTAGAGGAGAAAAATGACAGACAGTGTTGTTCACGGACAGACATGTCGGAAAAGCAACACCTCTCTCAATCTTCCTCTTCACATTTTTGTACACATTACCAGTTTGCCTTCACCAAAGAAAAAGCATACATGCCGTAAGTTAAAAATCAGTTAGCAAGAAATAACATAATAATTATACGGATAAAAAAAATAGCACATAAAATAATGGTTCGTCATTCACTTGAAAACTAGAACAATACAAATTTACACAGAGAAAAGAGAGAATGGTATAAGCATACTCTTTAATATATGAATCCCCTTTCTCACATATGTCAACAATCTTGGCCTTCGGTTTACATTCTGAAATGACTAACTTCAATGCCTCTGCCAAAAAAGAATAAAAAAAAGCCATTAATTATCAGCATGATAATCAAAGAATAACACAAAAAAGATACTGAATGATTAGATAAACCAAAACAAATGTAAGGACAAAAGAAAAACAAATCAAAACAAGATTACAGAAAATTTATATATCCAATTCATCTCCAAAAACTTCAAAAATGATATTATTTAACATTCAGAGACACACAAGACAATTGAACTTCATTTCGACAAAACCATTGTAAGAACAAAAAAAATTAAGGTTTTAGCAGATTCCAGAAAATTATATATCATATTCAATATATGTAATAATTAATTTTTTGAATAAAGATACACAAGTACAAAAAATATGTCTTTTTATTTACCAATATGATAATCAAAGAAAAACACACACATAAGACACTAAAACCTCAGATAAACCAAGACAATGTAAAAACAAAAGTGAAGTTCAACTAGATTGTAATAACAGAATATCTGAATACATATACAATAAGAGAATGAGGAACACACTGTTAACAATCTCAGCTGCAGTTTTGTATTTAGTGACAACTTCATGAGAAGAGAGATCCAATTCCTTCTCATCTCTTTCATCATCAGACATGGTGCCTCACTTCTTGAATCCCTGAAAATACAAAGTGGAATAAAAAAAATACATTTTTTTCAAATGGGTTGTGAAAAAAGATAAAGAAAAGAAGAAAATAAGGGAGACCCAGATGAAAAGTTGGGAAATTGATGAGGTTTGCAATGTGACTCACAAAATTAGGGTTTGATGGGAGGTGACAATTGTGCTGCGGATGAAGCAGTGGGGAAGTTAGGGTTTTGGGCCAAAGCTGAGTGAGTGAGTGAATGCAATTAGGGTTACACACACATTAGGGTTATATATAGGATTTTTCATTCACAAGTTACAAACATTATACTTTCACTTTTTTAATAACATTCAATCACTCCATTTACTCTCTTGTGCTCATGGAAAATATAAAATTAATATATATTAAATTCATATTTTACTGGTGAAAATGAAATAATACGTATAGATACATAACTCGTAATCAAAGATGTATTTCTTTTTCACTAAAATAATACCTTTTAAAAAGTCTATTCAATTTACAGAAAAATATATATATATTAATATTGTAAGAATTTTTAACGATATCATTGCATCATTTATCATTAAAATTTGATCATCGGTGATATTTAAATACAAATAAATTATGAATAATGCATTATTTATATATAAACATTTACACTCACAAAAACATATATATTATACTCTTTAATTTAATAGATTGGATTTTAGTTCATCTATTAAATCTAACATATTTGCATATTAATCCTATTATATTTTTTAAATATTTATATTACATTATTTTAATATAAATAATATAATTTTTATATGTGAAATCTTAATATAGAAAAACATAACTTAATTGTTATTATGAGATGAAACTATTTATAAGGAAGATGATATTATTCATACTAGATCTTGGATTTTGTTCAATTCCTATGTGACTAATAGGTCTCTTTCATTTGCTAATTGGTGTATATATCCAAAATTCTGTATAACTTTATGTTCTAAAAAGTAGACTTCTTTATTTTGTCCTTGTATTGGGTGGGCACCCCTTGTGCTCGTTTTAATACAAAATTTTCTTATAAAAAAAAGTAAGATGGTTAGCCTATTCAAATGGGGTGATGCCCCCTTAAAGTTCTTATAGAATATTAAATAAAGTTGTAAGTTGTGTTCGGGAGAATTATTTGTCTATTATTAGCCTAATACTAGAATATAATAAAGAAATAAGGTTTGATAATTTTTTATATTATTTTATTTAAAATAATTAAAATTTAGACCATTATGAAAAAAATTATGTCATGCGTACATCAAGTACCAGACTCTTTAATATATAAGATAATATCTTGATGAATTAAAATGAATTTTTACTCATAATTTTTGTCAAAAGTAGACTATTAAGATAATCATTATTTGAGATCTACAATTATCTTTGTCAGCATAATAGTGTAGATAACAAGTAGTTCATAAGTATGAACCATGTTAGAATACAACTGTTGGGATGACTTAAACGAGAACAGTGTATTCATATTATTGTGTATCATTGTGATGACTTTTACATTATTTGTGTCATGTGTGTATGTTATATAGAATATGACAAAACTTATGTACAATTCCTCATGTACAAATGATGTTTATAGTATATTAAAAGGTAACACATGTTCATTATCACCTATACTTTGAAGAGAGATTCTTAATTGCAAAAAAAAGACTTAATGATATAAATGAACACATGTCACATTTTAATATGATACAATCACCATTTGTACTTAAGGAATTATACCTAAGTTTTGTCCTATAGAATATATATTAGTATACAATAAATTAGCATAAATGATGCCAGTTTCCCAAGTGACTTGCTGGTTTTGAATATGTTTAGAGCCTCCAAGTCCTTGGTTCGAAACTAGCATATATAAAATGGGAAATTAATATATGTATGTTTGAATATGAGGTATTCTAAAATACCTCTCTTTTATTTATGTTTTGTTTTGTAATAAACATTATTTAGACTTATGATGTTTCTATGTCCAACTTTTCTTTCAACATTCAAACTTAAATTCATTCCACTATCATTTTTCTTTGAATATTGGAACATTCTGAAAGGGATTTTGGGTCCTAAATATGGTTCATACCCTTAAACATATAATATGTGAAGGATATGTCTCTTTATTTTTATCAATAAGGGTATTCTTTCACTCTATAAGATTAATCATTTTTTGAGTGTATGACTGTTCATCCAAATAAATATTGTTCACATGAATCAAAACTTTAATATTTAACCTTATATGAATCTTACACAAGTAAATCAATGTCTCCTTGGTGAAGGAAGATGTCATAAAATTCTAAAGCAATGTTGTCCCTTTGGGCCTAAAACATTACAATTGCCTTGTAATGTGATATCTGAATCCAATATAACCATAATATTGAGCTATTGGCCAAAAAAAACACTTTTCTATTAGAGCATTGCCCTATAAAGAACATGTGCTTGGAATGCTCCCAAACCCATGTTCTTTTAGAATTTGATTCTTGACACTAACACCTCATTACTTAATATTTCATGACTCAAATCTAGAATCTATCACACACATATAATATGGAGAGAATACTTATTTATCAGCATCAACACCAACTTTCTTGGCCTTTTCTTCCATTGGTCCTGCCTCAATTTATACTTGAAATGTGTTCCATCATTTTTCTTCCTTGTTACATTTCACTTTTGGGTTTTTAAAGTTACATTAAATTGTAAATATTGTTTCACTTCATGAGAGAGGTCCAATGAATGTTACAAAGGGGAGGGTGGGTATTCATACCATAACTAAATTCTCTATCCACTCTCCTATATTAATAATTTTGCATGCAAAATTTATAGTAATACATTATAAATTTAAAACCACTCATATTTCATTCTCACTCTTTCATGATGAATTCTTTTAAGAGTGATCTTTTGTGCTAAGAATAATTTGTCAAGGAGAATGGTGTTAATTAGTATTGGATGCAATACAATCATTGACTTTAATGTAGAATATAACATCTACATTGTAGAGCGGTAGAGTGTGACACAAGTATTGAGTGTGACATAAACTTTGGTTAACATTGACACAAAGTATATGTTGTGGATATCTTTAAGGTAATGTATGATAGTTTTTTTTGTTGGGAAATTCCGAACCAATTTCTCATCTCTGTGTGATGCAAAATGAGCACTTGCGAAAGCGACAAGTGAATAAAGTAAATAGAAAGAGTAGAAGAATGACACCAAGAATTTTAACGTGGAAAAACCTTCTCAATATGAGAAGGAAACAACCACGGGACCTAGTCCAGAAAATATCTCCACTATAGAAAAGTAGGATTACAATATTTGACTCTCTTACGAAGATGATAACACTCAATCTCACCCAAAAAAGGATGGAAATACAAACTCTCTCTAGTATCTCACTAGGAATACAAAACTCACACTAAAGTGGATATAAACTCTCTCACTTTCTCTCGATGTTGCTCTTTCTCACTTGCTTGTACATTTCCACTTCACAAGTTCCCTTTATGTAGTGAAGGGAATCAAGACTTCATCATAAAAATATAGTAGATGATTAATTATTGTCATATTTTCAAGATACCTTAAAAATGTTATTCCAACTTTCTAAGTTGCACTTCATGGTTTTCAAGAGTCAATGAGTAAGTCTAAGACTTACTCCAACTTTCTAAGTTACACTTATTAAAGAGAGTAATTATTGATAAACTTTAGTGTAGAGTTTCCGTATTATTGAAAGATTTCCTAACAACGAAGCAATGAGAAGGTCAACAACTTGTTTTATTAGACGCTGGTATGGGAAGTTGCACCACGTGTATGGAGAACCATACTTTTACTAACATCATCAACAATACTTATAAGGATTGGAAGAAGTGGTATAGAGGAATTGATATAGTTAGGCATTAAGTAAAGGTGATCTTGCATATTTGCTTAACTACAGATTGTTACATTGAATTCCTAAGAAGACAAAAAAATGTATATTTCAATCAAATTTCCTATGATTATAATGGAGGAGAGAAGTCACAACTGTATATATTAGACTATCAAATTCCTTGTTACAATATACATTAATTAGAATCACTATATAGATGAATATGTTAGAACATAGACACAATTACCAAACATTATTAATTCTACTATTTGTTTTTCATGCTTTATCTAATTATTTTTTACTAACAAAAAAAACTCACATATATTATCTAGAAACAAAACTCAACCTTAAAATGAGTAACCTTTGGACATCAATAAAAAGCACCATAGACTATAATTACTAATTTGATTATAAACACTCAAAAATCTAATATATCCAACAATTTATCCTCATCATAGTAATAAATATATTCCATAAACACATAAAGGGTATAAACTATAAATAAAGAAATCAATGTATTTTTGTGTGTTGTAGGGTTTATATATTCACAAATATATTATTGTGTAGGGTTTATCTTTTTTTCTCATACACAAAGAAACTTACACCACGCGCTCATGGAAGCATACACTTTACACCTTGCCATGGCGGCACTCATCGGAGCTTCCACCGTCGCCATCTCCGCTTACTTCCTCCACCGCAAGACCCTTTCCCACCTTCTCGAGTTCGCACGCGCCGTCGAACGTGACGTTGATGACGAGAATCTCCACGCCGGTGTTGTCGCCGTCGATGATTCTTCGTCTTCGCCGAAGAGGCATTTGAGGAAGCACCGAAGCGCGTATGATAGGAGAATAGGGAATGGATATTACCGGCGAAGCTCGACGTCGTTGCCGGATGTCACGGTGGTGGATTCCGTCGAAGGTATTGATGAACTGATTGATTAATAATTCGTAAAGTTTTGGAGTGTTAGGATAAAAAAGTGATTTTGCAAAGGTGATTTTCTGAAAAGCTGAAAATTTCGTCTTTTTATGCAGCTTATACTTACTTTTAATTTTTAAAAGCCTAACGTAACAAATGTCATAGTGTCAGAAGTGATTTTTTTTAATCAGAATAATCACTTTTTTTTTGTGGGAAAATATTTGGATTTTATGTATATAGCATACTTGAGAGACTTGTTGTTTCTTTAGGCTTAAAAAATGGTTCTATTCTAGTGAAGTGTTTTCGTTTTTTTGTGAAGATGAAAATACATCCTCTAAAAAAAGCTGAAACTTGCACCTTCTGTTTTTTTATTATTATTTTATGTAAAATCCCAACCAATGTAATTTGCAAGTGTCAGAAGTGTTTTTTATATATCAAAATAAGCACTTTTTTGTGTGTGTGAAAAAAGCTTAAACAAAATGGCCCTTATTTTTATAATTTTTAAGTGCTTTTTGGGATAATTGAAGTTCAACCTAAACAGAGTAGAAATTAGTGTGTCAATTTTGGCAATGAAGTGTGTGGGTAGTAGTGCACTTTTTGATTGCTGCATGCATATTGGGATTTTGTGTATTATACTGGAAAAATTTGCTGTTTCTTTAAAGAGTATGCTGCTTGAGTTTTTTAAATTTTAAGTGCTTTTTGGGAAAACTGAAGTTGATTAAAAAGGATTGGGAATTTGAACTTATCGTTATGATGGTTTTGGAGTTGTATTTTGCTTTCATTCTTTTTGGTTATGTAATATGCATCACTGCCTGAAAGAATGAAAGGTTTTACTTGGAAAAGGATATGGATGCTGGAACAGTGATGTGAATTTATGTACCTATTTGATTATTTGACATGTAAATAGAAGTTTACTTGGAAAAAATGTAAAAGAAGCCGTCGTGGAAATATTTGCTTGATGTAGGTTAGTCTATTTGAAAATTCAATTCTAAAGTTGAATGAGTCCTAGCTTCTTTATGCATCTTCACCTTTATTGCCAAGAATGTATATAATGAAATTTTGAAGAGTTTATTTTTTTGGTGTCTGGCTGAAATGGAATGGTTGACCACTTGATCGAGAAAGATGTCCTATAGTTTGGAATCATTAAATAACACTATTTGTAGAGACTAGAGTGGGTTTTAAATAACAAAATTGATGAAAATGACATGCAGTACTCTAGTTTCAGATGTAGGTATACAAGCAAATGTACTTTAGGCGCCCCCATCTTTAACAAAACATTTTGCTATGTTCGAGGAAAAGTTTAATTTCGTACAATTCTTTTGGAACAATGAACACACATTCTTAGTTGCCATTGTATTGCTTTCTTCTCATTTTGATGCACTACCTACATAGATACATGATCTGTCTGGTTGAAAGGCTAATCTCAATGTGTTTTGCTGATTAAGAAAACTACATAATTTTGTAGCAAAATCTGGACATCCTGGTACTCCGAAGATAAATATTTTAAGAGCAATTTCTCCCAAGTCTCCTGTTGCAAGTGCTAGTGCATTTGAAAGTGTAGAAGAATCGGATGATGATATGGTTGACAATGCTGAAATGGATACTACATATCTGCACACAAATGGAAATGTTGTAAGTCTGTTATGAACTTCTTGTGTTGGCATTAAGTTTACCATTCACATGGTATTCTATTAACAATGAAAGTTTACTGTTCATAACTTCATATGATAAGCAAGCCCTTTCTCCCATTGTTCCCTCATTCCCCAAGTCTATGGGTTTGGAATTTAAGTTTTTCCCAATTACTTTTGTATGCACTCTGATTATTGTTGGATGCAGTGTTTCGGATTCAATTATCCGCTAAAGTTTTTGAATGATCTATGTTGTTGAATTTGCAATAACCTATATGCAGGGACTGGAGGATAAAAACGGATATGAGACTTTACCTGATCATGTTAATGCTAATGGAGACATGATACAACTTACTGCTTCAAAAAGTATGATCCATTCTCATAGTATTTCTGGTGACTTGCATGGCGTACAGCCTGATCCGATTGCAGCTGATATTCTTAGGAAGGTGCCCGAGCATGAAACTTTTGCTCGGCTTAAAGTAACACCTCTTGGTAATAACTTTTCATGTACTCCACTTCCTTCCTTCATTCATTAACTCTTGCAGACAACAATTGCAATTGTAGAATATCACTTAGCAAATTATATATATTTTTTGGATGGTGTAGAGGGTCCGTCACCCGATGAAGTGGAAGCATATGTGATTGTTCAAGAATGCCTTGAAATGAGAAAAAGATACTTGTTTAGAGAAGCAGTTGCTCCATGGGAAAAAGAAATTATAGCTGACCCCTGCACACCAAAGCCCAACCCAGACCCATTCTTTTTTGCTCCTGAAGGGAAGTCTGATGTGAGCTTTTAAATTTTTTCCCTAGTTTTCCATCTGCAGAGACATGCTTATCCTAATTTTACCCTCTCTGTGCTTAAATAAATGTTATTTATGTTGTGTGCAGCATTACTTTGAAATGCAAGATGGGGTTTTTCATGTATACCCAAATAAAGACTGTAAGTAACTCAGAATTGCTGCTTTAAGCATTTGTAACATTACCATTCCGGATGGGATTCTCATGCAAATTTGCTCTGATTATCTGCAGCAAAAGAGGAGATTTTCCCTGTTGCAGATGCAACGACCTTTTTCACTGACCTCCACCACATACTTCGAGTCATAGCGGCAGGGAATATAAGAACATTATGCCACTATCGGCTTAATCTTCTAGAACAAGTAATTACATGCTTAAATTTTTATTGTAAGTGATAACATGCAGCATATGCTCATATATCAATTATAGATAAGATCATCTGATTGCTTGACAATTGTCAATTTGTGTATGTATTCAGAAATTCAATCTTCATTTGATGCTAAATGCGGATAGGGAATTTCTCGCCCAGAAAAGTGCTCCACATCGAGACTTCTACAATGTCAGGAAAGTCGATACACATGTCCACCACTCAGCATGCATGAATCAAAAACATCTTTTAAGGTTTATAAAGTCAAAGCTAAGGAAAGAGCCCGATGAGGTGATAATTTGGATCTGTTTATCACTTTGCCATAGCATGCTTTGCTGTATTTTTGTTTTAAGCAAAATAGATGTCTTTTAGCTTGGTCTACTAGATAAATAAATATAATCAAACTTTGGTTGCATGTGTGTGATAAGCACTAGTATCAATTATAGAATAAGAAAGATTAGAAAAGAAGAAAGAAGTCCCAGAACCAGAATCAAGAGTGATTCTTGGTAGGGCTCTAGTGTAGTTTTATTAGAGAAGAAGAAAATGAATTACAATGAGAATATGAGAGAAAGAAACAATGGATCCCACGATCCATCCCACACTGATTCCACAATCAGTTTACTTCTTAATTCCCTACTCTTCCTTGCCCTTCATTCTCCTATTTAACAACAATTACTAACAACTACAACCCTAACTAATTCTAACTGTCAAAACAATTAGGGAAGTTAGTTATCTAACTTCCAGATTCTTCTCTTTCCTCTTTTATACATGTGGTCAATCCTTTGTGTGGATTTGACCTTATCAGTGTACCCTTGAACAACAAGGAAGAACATATAAATCCCACATTAACAACTGTTTTGCTTATCAATCTGTGCAGATTTAACAAGCATACCAACTTATGGAATTATATTTATTATTATTTGATTAAATTTTTTGTATGTATAATGCCATGTATGTAAAATATTCAGATTACTGAAACATATAATTGGAACAGAAAATTTTACAGATTTGCTTGTAAGTGGTGACATTAAGGATACTTAAGTAATTGACTGATTGTTATCAAATTCATTTAAGTTATTCACTGATTGTCATCAAAATTCAAATGCAGAAGTCAATATCATATACATTATTAAGAAATGATGTTATATGCTTTTAGTTACAGATGCTAGGTGAATCAAATACTAGGAAGCTGATATACAACATTTGCTTATAAAAAACCTTGTATATTTTTTAATTTTATTCAGGTTGTAATATTTCGAGACGGAACATATCTGACTTTGAAAGAAGTTTTTGAGAGTCTGGATTTGACTGGGTAATGAACTTCTTCGTGATCTCTACTATAGTTAATATTTTTTATGGAGTTTGGTTGGTGATAAGCTACAATAATAATTGTTTTTAATTGTCTGTTGAAACAGATATGACCTCAATGTTGACCTTTTGGACGTTCATGCAGACAAGAGTACGTTTCATCGCTTTGACAAATTCAATTTAAAGTACAATCCTTGTGGTCAAAGTAGGCTCAGGGAGATATTCCTAAAGCAAGATAATCTCATTCAAGGTAAGGGTTAAATTTTTTATTCAATTTAAAGTACAATCCTTTTGGACAAATTGGGAGTCGAACCGTACAATTCTTACTTCACTGTTGTTAGTTAAATAGGAGAAAATATATAAGATTAGGAAGAAGGTTTCCATTTTTTGATTTGGTTAGCTTATACTCTGATTTGGTTAGCTTATATCATTAACTTGTTTTGGAAATGAAGTGAGTTGGTTCTTAAAACGTCAGGATTTAGTTTGTTAATTGATTTCGACAGCTAGTGTGAAGTAGAGGATGAGATTGCGTCAAACTTTGAGGATGTTTTTCCCCCTTTTCAGTTTGTTTTCAATCACAATTACAAAAGTGTCACTCTGTTTTCATTTTAATCCTATTTTCATGATTCTGTGAAGGAAATGAAGAAAACAAGATTCTGTGAAGGAAATGAAGAAAACAAGATTTTGTTGTTTCCAGTTTTCACCATTTCCTTCATAGAAGTTAGAAAACATGAAACATAGAGAAAATACCATGTTTTCGTAATTAAGACTTAAGAGCGAAAACATATAAACTGAAAATGAAAACAGTCATGAAACAAATGAAAACAGAGAAAAAACCAAACATCCCATTCTATATTTATTAAGGAAAATGATATATCCTCCTACACCATAAGAAAAGTAACATGTGTCACAAAGTGATACTTTGTGGTGTAGGAGGATATATCATTACTCGTTTATTAAATAATGTCTGGACTTTTTAGTTTGAGTTAGCCAGTCAAACTTTGGAAGTTATTCTATGATTATATTTTTGAAATCAACTGCCACCTGTGGGTTAATACTTCATAAAGTATCGGAAGAAGCAACAAAGATAAATGCATAACTTGAGGTTGTTGTCAAAATACCACAGAAGTGACAGAGCATATGTTACTAACATGTGTTACCTTCAAATTCAGAGCATCTGTTACTAACATGTGTGCTCATATCATTGTGTTGATTGATAGGTCGTTTCCTTGGTGAACTGACAAAGCAAGTTTTTTCTGATCTTGAAGCCAGTAAATATCAGGTGCTTTGTTGAGTCCTTGTATACGCTTTTCCTGCGGTATTAGGAAGTATAAAATTCTAGGAAGACACTTTTAAATTTTCTTATTGCTATGTCATATCTGTGCCTTTTGGCTTCACACATTAACAATCTGCATGGACTAGTTTACTACTTTGCCTTTTTATGTAGATTGATACCTCAGTTTTCCCTTGATTTTTTCTTTGATTAGTAATTTAGCTATTGTGACATTGAAATTCACATGTGAGGATTGTATTTATAATCATCCTTCATTCATGTTTTGAACCTTCATCAAACTAATAATAAATAATTAATCAGATCAGCATTCTATTTTTTTACCACTGGAAAGTAATACAATTATTTAGTATTTAGTAACCTGTGTATTTTCCTACCTATTTTTATTCACAGATGGCTGAGTATCGAATATCAATATATGGTAGGAAGCAAAGTGAATGGGACCAGCTAGCTAGTTGGATAGTGAATAATGAATTGTACAGCGAAAATGTTGTTTGGTTGATTCAGGTATTCTTTAGTTACATCCTTCCTAATTTCACTTAGTTTTTATGAATAAATCATTTGTTCATTACTCTTCGTAATACTTCCCCATTTCTGGCCCAATTTGCTTTAGAAATTTCATAATAGTCATAAGTTACTTGCAGCTGTATGGATC
This sequence comes from Lupinus albus, assembly GCA_009771035.1. Lineage (NCBI taxonomy): Eukaryota > Viridiplantae > Streptophyta > Magnoliopsida > Fabales > Fabaceae > Lupinus > Lupinus albus. Next base: position 20,844,474 of record CM020001.1, on the reverse strand, counting down.
ATATCAAAGAGCAGTAGATGAAGTTTTAGATCAATTCCACATTAGAAAGTGTAATCATGAAGCGAGTAACTTATGACTACTGAAAATTCACAACGTTCAACGTTACTTTTCAAGAAGTGTAAGCACGAGACATAAAGTGTGAGCGCTTCCGGTTTCAAATCCCGGAGAGTGCGCTTTCTCCGCCATCCCTAAAAAATGTTTGTCTATAAAAAATGAAGTATAATAAAGCCAATTTTTTTATTGAAGAAATTACTGATATTATGTTATTATCAAATAATGGTTCTCTTGATGATATTTCTCATAAAATTTATGTTGCAGCTTCCAAGGTTGTACAATGTGTACAAAGAAATGGGAATTGTGACCTCTTTCCAGAATATCCTTGACAATATCTTCATTCCACTTTTTGAGGTTACTGTGGACCCTGATTCACATCCTCAGCTTCATGTTTTCCTGAAACAGGTTTGTTAAATTTGAATTACTAGTGTAGGAGAGTAGGAATTTCTGGTTGCTTGTATTGATTGTATTCGTTGAGATGTACATTTATTAAACATGTAAAGGCGTGTGATTGACTAGCAATATGCATTGCACCAACATCCCAACAAAAAATGATTTAACTGTGCAAATATGTGATCAATCATCTTTGAATTTGCTTTGTTATCCTCTAGTCCTCTACCTGTGCTATATAATATCCATTACCTTATTTATTTATTATATATTTTTAGGTTGTTGGGTTGGATTTGGTGGATGACGAAAGCAAACCTGAAAGAAGGCCAACAAAACACATGCCTACGCCGGCCCAATGGACTAACATATTTAATCCGGCATTTTCATACTACGTCTATTACTGCTATGCAAACCTTTACACCTTAAATAAGGTGTGTGAATATTTCTCCAAAACCCACTTTATACTTGTGTGTCATTTTTGTTTAGATTTCACTCCACCACCAAAGAAAACAACACTCCTTGCTGGTAACTGGTAAGGGGGAAAATATTAAACAGAAATTAACAAGGTGTGGGTTTCTTCCTAGCTATATATACTATGTGGTTTAAGTTGCATACCCTACTTCTCTATGGTATAATTTTGAGACCATCACTCATATTCTATGCACTGCTTGCTTCTTTACTTAGTCAACCATATATTCCATTACCAAGATTTCTCCGCTTCTTATTACTTCATAACTATTATCCGATTCTTAAATTCATCGATATACACGAAAGTTTAACTGAATATAAATATTTATCAGCTTCGTGAATCAAAGGGAATGACAACAATCAAATTCCGTCCTCATTCTGGAGAGGTACACACTGTAGTATAGTTTCTCTGTTTGTATATTTGTTAATTGTTGTGTAGGTAGTTGATGCATCATCTTGTATTCAGGCTGGTGATATTGACCACCTTGCTGCAACCTTTCTTACGGCTCATAACATTGCACACGGAATCAATTTGAGAAAGTCTCCTGTGCTGCAATATCTGTATTATCTTGCTCAGGTATGCTCCATTTTTTAACTGAGTTATAAGTTGTAATATCTGCAGTGACTAATTGATTGTGGAATGTTTGTTATCAGATTGGGCTTGCAATGTCTCCTCTTAGCAATAACTCCCTATTCTTAGACTACCATCGGAATCCTTTACCAGTGTTCTTCTCACGGGGTTTGAATGTTTCACTTTCTACCGATGATCCACTCCAAATTCACTTAACAAAGGAACCACTGGTTGAAGAATATAGCATAGCTGCTTCTGTAAGATATCTCCCCCCTCTCTCTGTATGAGTGTATGTGCACACACTCACTGCATATAAACATACAATACTGACAGTAAGGACGTAATTCTTCCTCTACAGGTATGGAAGTTGAGCGCATGTGACTTATGTGAGATTGCCCGTAACTCAGTTTACCAGTCAGGTTTCTCACACGCCTTAAAGGTAAGCATATCTGGACTTTCTTCCTCCTACTGTGACTGATAAAAAAATTTATTTTCTACAACCTACTATAAATTCATTATTTATATCTGAGGGGGTTTGGAGTATTGAACAAGTCGCAACTGCGATGTACTTGCTTGTTGAAGTTTGTTATCATTATTATGGTGAAATTGAAAACAATAGCAATAGGGGTTGTATCCAAACTGGGCAATTACTAGAATCATGCTTATACATCGTCCGAGTTTTGAGAATGATGATACGATGGTGGAAGTTTATATAGTTTCAAAATCTTTACTGTTAATATGAAGAATAAAGCATTCTTATATCTTGTACTCTGTACTAATCAGTTTTTCTTGTCTCAGTCACATTGGATTGGAAAGGAGTATTACAAGAGAGGGCCAAATGGAAATGACATTCATAGAACAAATGTCCCTCACATCCGATTGGAGTTCCGAGACACAGTATGGGTTCAATAAGTGGTTAAATTGTCATATATAACTCGTTCTGTAATGCTATTTTTTCACATGATTCTGAACTAAATATTTTACCCTGGATTCTATTTCATGTTTTGCTTTGTTGATATATGCTATATAAACATGATTAGTGATACTTATGTGTGTGAGTTTCGATTTTTTCCATTATTTAAGCACCAATGAGCACACACAACTAAAATTACAGATGCATTAATTTTCGTGATTATGTCCATGTGTTGAACCAAAAGGGTATATCATATTATGATTGCTGTGCTTGCAGATTTGGAGAGAGGAGATGCAACAGGTTTATTTGGGCAAAGCCATCATTCCTGAAGTAGACAAATAATGTCCCAGGCATTTGCTTCATCCATAGTTGAATTATCAGACTTATAAACAGGTTCTATTTCCTTCCTTTCTTTTCTTCTTGTATCTAAGCCTCAACGTAATAGTAAGGTTGCTTGTCTTGTAACCTCGAAGTCATATAGGTTCAATTCACGGAAACAGCCTCCTCGACTGTGAGGGTAAGACTGCATACATTTACCATATCCAGACTCCACTAGGCGTGAGCCTCGTACATTGAGCCGCTCCTTTTTTCGGGTGTATCTGCTTGTGGTTTTACTATTGGCATTTCGCCATTTCTCACTTCGTCCGTAGATGAATGATTGAACATGTTCTTCCCTTGTAGGTTGAAAATGAATTTCACATATCACCCTGCATCAAGGATGGTATATGACAACCCTATTTAATGGAGAGACTTGTAACAATTAAAACTGAAGACTTTACAAGATTGGTTTGAGGAAATGGAACTGATAAATAGTTATATCCCGATGATCACTGAGCTGGAGCATGGATCAAGAAGGCCTACAATTTTAAAATGTGTAGGGTTAAGATAAATAATTATGATCATAGTAAATGAAGACTGATGCATTTAGAAATATACAATGATATATAATTATATTATCCATGCACTTTTAGAAGAGAAAAAAAATTCATTTTCTCAAATTTTAATTTTCATTATTTGTCCATATAGTGTGTTTTTTCATTGGAATATGAAGAGCCTCAGTTTTGGCATGCATGACATGAGGATGCAATGGCATGGCTATATAGTGTATTTAATGTAACAATTGGTTTTCATTTGTGAATGAGATGATTGTTGTTCTTAGATTCAAAAGACAAGAGCAATCACTATCCATCAAGAGTAAATAGTGATATCCTTTGGTGTACCATAACCTTCTTGTAAGGTACCACTTGAAGAAAGGGAAGATCCTAACAAAGAACCAATCTTTTATTTAGTTGTTGAGTCTTTCTTTAAATAATTGATCAATGTGTGATCTTATGAAATTTTGTCTTGATGAAATCAAAATGATCTTTGGATAAATGTTGGTTATCTAGTTTAAAGTGAATACAACATCAGAAATAGATAAATTGTTTCACATGCATATGAAAATAGAAAGTGAATATATAATTCATCAATAAAACAAAATAATGAAAATGTTGGACACAATGTTTTGACTAGATACCCATAATAGAAAATCAAAGTCTAACAGTATTGTTTAGCTATGCACCATTTCTAAAGGTAAAAATTAGTAGATATCACTGTCAAAATAAATTGGACAGTATAAAACAGAGAAAATTTCATCCATAACTGCTAAGGTTGTCTTAGCCATTCTATTCTCTTTGGTCCTATTGGAAAACAGGAAGGTCACTCAACTGTTTTTTGTTATAACTTATATCGACTTCGATCGGAACAAGGCTACTTGATGCATCTTCTCCATTTTCATTTGCCATCTTTAAGAAATAACTATGCCTGCGAAATTAGAGATCGTTAGAGCTTCATGTTATAAAAAATTGTATGACCAATTGACAGAAAGAATTTATGTCTACCATCGAGTATCGGCTGTCAATTCGGGATGAAAAGCAGTCCCTAGTATGCTACCTTGTCTCACAGCAACTATAACTTTACTTTGTTCCTCAAAATTTTCCTGTCATAATCATAACTCAGAAGAATAGTGGTAACCAATTGAAAAACCAATGCACTATCATATAGTTGGTCCAATTCTAATGGCAACTAGCATGCAGTGATTGTAATTAAAAACCACTAAAAATCGAAGATAGGACTTATATTCAATAAAATCATATTAGGAAAATCAATTATGAAGATTACAGATTGTAAATTACTGACCTTTTGAACTTCAATAGAGGAATCCAAACTCAACAAACTATTAGAAGAAACAGGATAATCCGCTAGCACTTGAACTTCTGGCCCGACTTCAAGAATTGCTGGAGCACGGATAAAAACTCCACGAAACGTTTCAGGACCACCTTCCTTGGATGCAAGCTCTGGTGCTAAAACCTCTGCTTCAAAGCTTTGAATCTGAATTAACATGCCTTATGGTTAAATGTGACCAAAATTGTGAAAGTGCATCATAACTTTTCTGAGAGAAGCCATGCTTATTATTTTCTATTCATTTTGGATAAATAGCCTGACACATCATATATGAATATCCAGAGAAAATTCTATGAATCTTATCAGCTTTACTGGCAAAATACTACCTGTTATAGGCATTAGTTTTTTTCTGGGTTATAGGGAGGAAGTCCTATTGAACCTAAAAAAGAATGAAAAATCGGGATGTCGGGTTTCGAATCCCCACCACATAATCCCCCTACCCCCGGTAAAGAAAAGGGGGATACTAATGGAGCATTGGGAGATGTTTACTAAAGTGAAGTCTGCAAAAGTCATAAACTACATTTATGTTTGCTTAATTGCAAATAACCTACATCCATAATGCATACATTACCTGGCTGCCAAAGAAGTTTCTATGGATAGTACAATCAAGTCCCCCAACAAGTTGTTGTCCGCCGGTCTTCTGTCCTGAAATAATCTTAGCCATTTAAAATTTATAACTATATTAAAAAAACGTATACGATAAGTTAAACACAACATTTTACCAAAAAATTAAGAGAGAAATAATCGACCTATAGCTTTATCTGCCAAGAATATAAGCCCGGCACAGGTTCCCCAAACAGGTCTTCCCATTTTCACAAACTCTCGCAAAGCAGGAAACTGAAATATTAAAACATTCAAGTTCAACGTAAATTATCAAATCTGGTCCTCATTATTCCATGAAATGTCGGAAGCACCGAAACACTAATTGGTTCAGTGAGTAATACGGCATTTAATACCATAGAAGGAAAGTCATAATAAAAACACCATAGGAAAAACACAGCTTTATCAAATTCATGACAATTGCTAGCATACTTTAAAAACAACACCTCCTTTTCATCTTATTGCACTATCTTTCTCTCCACCTAATTAAACCCCATTTTCACACGCCACTTTCATTACACCCTTCTTATGATATTTCCTTTACAATACTAAAAAAAGAGAAACACACTATCTACTTTTCTTTTTACCAAAACAAGTAAAGGGTAAAGTGATGTAGGGAAAAATGACGTGTGATGAACATTTTCCAACTATAAAGGTCATCTGGAAGAGAAAAAATAAGCTTCAACAGAAAATTTGGATTCCTTTTTTATTTTATTTTCACACAAGTTCAACCGATAAAAGCTTAAATAATGCAATCAAATCTGGACTGTGATAATGGACTGGGATTCCTTAAATGTCATTACAGGCCCGAGTCCTCTTAAACCTGTTTCCGGACACAACTTGGCTTCTAACTAACCTGATAACAGCCAGGATAACAAACGTTCTCCTTGGCAGTTACCAAAGATATGGAGATGAACTCATGAAAATTCAGTTCAACCATTTATCTCTAACGAGATTATCTCGGCCTCATCATCGTAACGGCCTCTTAAATGCGCATACACTAACTTGGAGGTCGGAGTGTCTTTGCATTTACAACACCCTGCCTCGCTCATTTCATGCTGGAGCCAAACTGAGAGAAGGGAGGTATCAAGTTCAAAGGGAGACTATTGACTTCCAACACAATCAAATTGTAGATCCCCCAAACACATATAAAATAAAATAATTTAGACAAATCATATGTTTAATAAGCACTTTTCTAATCAAATTATACCCTTCCCCTCCACAACTTTTTTCACTAAATGCTACGTATAGACAAACGGGGTAAATCAAGGTTCCATTGATTGGTAGTTTTTTATAGCAGACAAAATGAATGTAACGGGAAGGGACCAAAACCACCAAATTCTTTCCTCCAAATTACTATGGAACCAAAACCTTTCTTATAATCCACTCCCCTCCAAATAATAGGAAGGAGACTATATTCCATTATGTTTTTATTCCATCTCATCCTCTCCAAACTCCCAAACCTGTATAGCATAACCATGTCAACCGCTTTTTAACCCGAGACCGACATAACGGACAGAACCTACAACCGAAGTGAATCAAACAAGAACATATGGCAAGTGTGTTACAAAATGTAACATATATGTAAAATGGGGTATCAAACAAATTGCACTAAGAGTACAAAAACCCAAAAAAAAAAACTCACAACCCAGAAATGCAAACCATTAGTACAATCAATAACACAGTTTATTAATTCATGTCAACAATTTACAAAACATATGGCAAGTGGGTATATCAAGAAAATTGCACAAATAGAAGCATGACAATAAAAACACAATAAGAAACAAATCAAAACAAAACAAAAGAAAACAATAAAGGATATAACAAAAGAGAGAGAGAAACCATGTTATGATACTCAGCAAGCTTAGCCATGGTGGTGCTTTCACCACCAGGGATGATAAGAGAAGTAACATTCTGAAGCTGTTCTGGTTTCCTTATCTCAACCCCTTTCACTCCTAACCTTCTCAAAGCTGCAAAACACAATCAATGAAAGATGTATAAATAAAAAAGAAGTGATTTTGAAATGAAGAGTGTGTGAAAGAGTGAAAATTGAAGTTGCCTGCTATGTGTTCGTTGAAAGAGCCCTGCAATGCGAGGACTCCAATAATGCCCATGTTCACCACTGTATGGGAATGAATGACACATGAAAAATGCATTAAATAAGTTTTTTGTGTGTTATTTTACCACTCACAATAGGGGTATAGTAGTAATATTTGTGTGCGAGTTTACGGTTTATCGGCATCACAATGATGTAAGACCTTAATAAATCATCCGAAATATAAAAACGTTAAGATTTCGATTCCCAAAAATAACCCTAAAAGGACTGGTTGGTAAGTGAGAGCATACATTTGGTAGTACCAACTACCAAAGAATGTGTTTATAACTTTATCATATTTTTCTGTTTAATGTCCATCACAATTTTTTTTGTCCCTAGATATATTAAAAATAATTAGGGATAGAAACAAGCCAAAACAAGTCGAACCAGAACTCAACTTGATAAAAATTTATTAAGCTTGAAACTCAACTTGATTTTGATACAAGTTACTCTTTTAGCTTGAGTTTGTCTCTAAAGTTCATGAACCATTCGGTCCATCTTGAATTAGACAATTCAAATAATTAAATTATTTTTGAAAAATATTGCAAATGTTATATTTAATGTTGTTTATGTATATAATAAATTAATAACAATAAACATAAAAAATTAAAAATAGTTTCTCAAACTCATCCATTTCACACGTTTTACAAAAAGTTTCTCTGTCCTCTTCCCAATCTCTTAATCCCATATTAACTCAACACGTTAATGATGTTGAAATTCTTCCCCAAATTCCATTAAAACATAGCCATTGCCACCATCAACTCAACCAAAAACATGATTGTTTTGTTCATGAACTAAGTTTCTCAAACTAAATAATGAGTCGAGTTTCAAATGAATAATAAAATTGAATCAGTTCATTGTCAACCCTAAAAATAATGTGTTTTTAATCTTTTATGGGATAAAAACAACAATTAATACAATTTAGATAGAGATTAAGATTATTATAATGTATATAACTTTTTTTTGTTTAGTTTGTTTTATTTCTTTCATAAGGTATTTCAAAATATTGTTGCAAGATTAATAAAAAGTGGTTAGACAAACCTCCCCAAATTAATGTGTTCGAGATAATTAGAAATTAGAATGCAATGGAGATAATTGGATTTGGTTTTGTTGGTTGTAATTATTATATTCTGAACAATGGTGCATTGATCCTGTTACTTGTATAAACTTGTGTTGCAAGTTGTAATCGGGTTAACACCCTCGGGCCTTTTTAATATTTTTATGTGTACCTTGAATGCGAAAAGGTAAGTGGATATAGAAATTAAAAACAATCTAAACTATAGATACAAAAAATTAATGCAGTAAGAAAAACATGTTCACATGTGTTACAGCAATAAAGAAATTTGGACTAGTAAGATGAACATTAATTTAATTCCAATGAATGATCATAGCATTGGTCTATGATTGCAAGGTAACATATATTCACAGTATCCTACACAAACTTAGAATCATATATTCACAGTTAAAAGAAAATCCTACACAAACTTAGAATTATATACAAGTTTTGAAATGTAGTGTTTGAAAATCAATCACCAGTGTTGACCATATGAGATGAATATAGGAGGGTCTGGCACAATGAGAGGTAACTTTTCTATGTACATAAATAGTCTCTGCAAATTCTCATTCTTTATTGAATTCAAGTCATCTATCTCATTGTTGCTCATGTAGATCCATAGGTCCCCCGAGTTTACCCTTTTAAGACTATCCCGACAAAACGGGCAAGATTTCGATCTCGCATGCCTAAAACCAACACAAAAATAAGTTGAACAAAACATCAAATATAGGAAGCTTGATTCAAGAACCAAGGTTAAATTATGATTTTAGATGAGTTATTTTGTTTCATTCAATTGTTTCGGCTTTAGCGACATTATATCATCACAAGTATTCTGTACTGAAATGCTGTATCGCGATTTGCTTACCAGTCTCGGTAGCATTTCATACACATTGAATGATTGCAATTCGGCAATACGATCTTGGTGTTCATCTCCATGCAAATACCACATTCTTCTTCTCTTTCTGCATCGATTTCGGACAGTTTTCCTTTACTCGTCGCATCTTTCGCCTTGTACTTAGTAGTGCATATATGTTTTTGTTTCCTGTCATCCACATCAGTTATTCCTCTGTGGAGTTGCAACAAAGAGGGAAAAACCACACCTGTTATTCAAGACCGTAAGCGATTACGTTTCGGTTGTGAAGCACTTTCTACAGCAAGGTAGAAATAATCACATTACAAACAAATATAAGCCATTGTTTCAATCAGCAACTACTATATTTCAATGTGACTATGAGAAATTCTTGGATAGAAACACAGAATAGAACACAGAACAAGATTGTTCTATTTGGTTCCATCTCAACCAAAATGTCACACCTTTTACTCACATGTCATGTTCTGTTCTACATATAGAATACTCCAAACATGGACCAAAAACCCACATGTCTCTCTATTCAGGCATGCACTTCATTCAATACTAACATGTATAAACACTGAGACGAAACCAATAATTTTCGCTAGTGATGGAAAAAGCGATGTATAAGTACAAATGTTTAGATTGTGGGGGCAAAGACAACAAACAACAACAACCCTATCCGTGCTTGATGACATACATAGCCGATCCTAAGCCCGAATATAAGGTGAATGTTATGTTAGGCAGTCGACAACCAAAGTAAAATTTTGTCGAATCTTATGATATGGATCAACGATATAAAAGTTCTTCGAGTTAGTGAGGTATAAACATACTCTTCAAACATTGGTGCATTGCTAACACAGGTCCATAATGATACACATTTAATATTGAATAGAGTGACTATGGTAGTTACTGCTTAACCAAGACATGGTTATGTGAAAAATCACTTACCATAGAACTCCCTTAGAGTGGCTTTTCTTTCATAAATAGACATGGTTGTCTTCCCATCCTTATATGCCTGTGCCAAACCCGATATTCGTCACTAGCTTTACAACAAAATAAGTAACATTTATCTGAACTGTTGTATACGATAATCGAATTATTTTTTCAAAATAGTATGTTTATAAAGGTAAATGAAATCGAGAGTGAAGGGAATGAACCTTGTATATAAGAATTCTAAGCAATCCCAAGGATCCAGCAAGGTGACAATTAGTCCACTGAACCAAAAAAAGGAAAAACTGAGCAGCCGGACCGTAGGACAATCTCATTTGGAGGCACGAACCATCGCGGTCACTCGCATAATCAGAAGCTCTGTATCAAAACATATATTCCACAAAGCCATAAACAAGAGTGTTAAAAACATAGCAAAAAGTCATTTCCTGGCTGATATAACCCATAATTTCAGTATCCAAAACATTGAAGAAAATGGGTACTCAAGTTTCAAGAATAAAGTGGGTACATAAAAGGTTCTTTAATTCATGTTAGAGTGGGATAAATACAAGATCATATTGATACATTAGTGTTGAAACAACAACAAAAGATGGTCAGACCTTACAATTTGAAAATTGAAATACAATCAAAACTGAAAGTTTAGAGTCGGCGGATGGCTCGGTGCACGAGGCTCCTACCCGGTTGTATGGGGAGGATAGATGCACACAGCCTTACTCGAAAGCATAAGGGAAGTGATATATGTATCACTGATTTTAGGTTGAAATGTGAAATTTGGGTGAATATGACTAAAATCAAAGATGGAAATGATCATAATACAAGGTTTCAACTTTCAATCATCACAATTCACAACCTACAAAATCATCACCCCACAAAATAAAAGATTATAAATTTATAATCTTTCTCAAAACCCCATATAATTCTTAAATGGGTAGCATCCAAAATCACATAATCAACACCCATAACAAAAAAAATTAAAAATTTATGAAATTAAAGAGAGAGAAATACAAGGTATTTGCAAAGTGGATATCAGCTTGAAGAGCTTTAAGGGAATCTTTGAAAGACTTATGCATATTCTTCTTCTTATTCCTTAATTCTCTTTTTCATTCAGAGACAAATAATGACATGACCAAATTGTTCTATGCAGATGAACAAGTACAATAACTGTTCCTCGTACCAAACTAAAACAATAAAACAGAACAGTTTCTGAGTTTCAGGTTCAGATACAAAGAGAGTGTGATGGGAAAAAGCTAAAAAAAGGTTATCGCTTGGATTACACGTAACTCTTCTATCTTTTATATAAAACTTTAGGTTATTATAAATTACTAGTATTTATCGAAGTATTAACAGATTTATATTATATATTTTTTTGATCGGCAAATGTTAATTGTTATAATATGGTAGCATTTTTTTTAATTTGCTATGGGTTAGACTCGAACCTACAATCCTCTTATTCTATTCCTTAAGCCCTTCCACCTTCACCTTAATCACCATACCACCTTATGACTCTCACATTTATATTATATATAATAACATGATGATATATGATCATATGTCACGGTCCTCGTTTTGTATTTGAATTTACTAAAATGCCACTTCTTACCCTTTTCCTCTAGATTGGTGCGAGATTCATTTGGTTAGCTTCATGAGAAATTTTTTGAATATTGTAATCTCAAAGTTTTCATAAAAAAATGAATTCTTTCAGTTTCGAAAGTGGATTATCTTATCTCGATTTTGATTTTTTTTTTATTTTATTTTTTGATTTTACTAATATTCTTATAGTATTCTTTGGAAAAGAATATTTTAGTCCAGAAAAATTGAAATAAATAGCACCTATTTGTTTTAGGCCATTATTTTTTTGTATTTAAGTCAACTATTTTAGAGATTAGATAATTATTCTAGAGGATTGGGTAATTAATTTTGATAGTAATTAGATTTTATTTCAAATATTCTATATGAATCGAATAAAGGATACAAAACAAAAATGAAATTATAGTAATATAATTTTGGGATTTCTCTTTTGCTAAAGGGTTAATAGGGGATATGATCTTCTCAATTATTGGAGAGAGAAGTGCACAAAAAACAAACAAAAAATAATTTATGATGGAACAGTTTTAACCTTTTAATATAATGTGATGACATTTTTATTCTTAAATATAAAGATAAAATAAATAATTTGTCTTTTTCTGGTTAATAGGCTAAAAGGGAGTTATTCCACTAAATCCTCAAAATTCATTCTTTCACTATAAGAAAAGGAGTTTAAATAACAATATTTAGATTTAGATTTTATTCATTTTCACCAAATTTCAATTAACTCAAGTATATTTTGTATTTTAGAGATTAAAGTTTCATTAATCTAAATAATTAAATATGATATAATTATAGGAATCATAGTATATTGATTAATAATTACACTAAAGAAGTCTTATCCATTCTAGAACAATGAATAGGTGGTTGTTGTTATCCTTTGTTATTTAATCATCCAAATAATAAAAGATAATTCTCCCTCATTCTAATCCTTTTATTTTTCCATTCCACACATCCCATAATGGTAATAAATTAATGATATTGTTGATCACTAATTTTAATGCTAATCCATTTTATCATTTTCAACAACAAAAATACACAACTATCTATAAAGTTACATTGCTTATTCCCCTATAATTACTTTATTAAGATATAATATCTATGAACTATCACTCTAAAGATTTATACATATTCAGTATATCATTTTTTTAAGAGTTAGTAAAACGAATGATGAATGATACAATTATATTGTATAAAACTCACACTCTATGAGTAAATATATTTTTTTCTCTTATATTAAAAAATGATATTCTAAAATTTACCTAGTTATAGTGTTATAGAGACATGATGAGGCCATGTTAATCTGTCCAAAGAAAAAAGTGATTTATTCAATCATTTAATTATTCATAGCAGTTGGATAGAAGGCTATATCTTACCTTATACCATCTTTCTTCTATACAATTATAGTAATTTAATCATCACAGTATCAGAGAATCTAACCTTAATGCAACTTGTTTTGTTTAGAATAAGTGTAATATCCATGTAATATTACCGTAAAGATTTATACACAATTACTATCTCATCTATCATTCATTTGAATTAATTTTTTTAAGAATTAATGATGATTAAATATGTATAGTGGGTCATGTCATAACAAACTATATGCAACTTATACTGCATAAAATTTTTTCTCTAGAATAAATTTGTACTATACTTACAATTAAGTTGGTGGATAAGTTACTTAATTACCAAGCAACAATTTGTCAATCCCACCGGTTTTGAAATGATTTGTGATTTTTTTTGATAAGGAACTAATCCTTTTTGGAATGTGTGATTGTTTATATCAACAAATGTCAGCTCTCATAAATCGAACTCTTAATTTTTGATCATCCTAAAAATGTAGCAAGATTTTACATCATTAAACTAATATATTATTGAGTATATTGAAAAATGTATTTTTTTTGTTCCACACCCTTTGCATTAATAATATTGAATTGCGTACATCCTTTGTATTAAAGAGATGATAATATTGAATTGCTTGCACCCTTTGTATTTATGCATGAATTGACAACTCTCAATACATATTAGACATTTAGATCTACTTGAAATTTACTTAGGCCCACTTTCTTTTATAGAAAACTTTAATTATGTCAATGCTAATAGTAAGAGTAAATCATCAATTAAGTTCTTAATGACTAATTTAGTCCCTCATGTTTTTCGACCTTATCAAGTTGACCCATAATAAATTTAAATTATCAATTTAGTCATCAATAATTTCAACGTAGACTTTTATTAGTCCTTACGTCAATATCCGTCAGTTAATGTCAACGACCTTGTCTACGAGTGCTGCTATCTGCTAACATGACTAATAAGCAATTAAAGATTCAATTATCTATACAATGGGCATTTTTGCTGGGTAGGAATGTAGCAATACCCAGGAAGGTATTACTCAACCTGCATGCATTATTTAATTGGGACCATTATTTGTACTATTGCTAAAATATTACCACTACCCTACTTAATGTATCATGGAACGCCTAACTTTAAATGCTAGAGAATCTTTGCAAAAAAGCATTGATTTTCTATTTCATTCCTTCATATTTAAGTCAAATTAGTTATTTTAAACATGTTTTACAATACCTGATAAAGACTAATTTGACTCATAAAAAAATTTGTTTGACTCACATTTAAAATTTTGAGGAACTATTTTAGGGTTTTCAATTTTTAAGGACCAAATTGATAGATTCAAAAAAAACGAGGGATTGAAATAAATATTCACTCTTAATTTTATTAAAAAAAATGCATTTTATACTTCTTAATCAAGATAATGTAGGAGATAAATTTTGCCTAGTACTAATTTAAGACATTATAATACTCCCAAAACTCAAAGAATTCACTGATTTTCAGTTATTAACTTAAATTTATATAAACTTACTTGAAATAAAAGGAAAAATGCATAACCCAAAATTTATGCATTTTACAAATAATTATCATAAACTATTTTTTCTTTATAATTATTCCTTAAATTTCATGTGTTACTAAAATTGGTCCATTCATAAAGATAATTAACATCATATTTCTAATTAAAAATAATGATATTAAGTTTCATTTTTCTTACTTTAATGTGAAAATACCATTTCCAACCTTGTCTACCACTTTAGTAGGCAACAAGTACAAAATATATCCTACAAAATTCCCATAAATAATGAAATAGTTTACTACATGGACATTAATTCCACACAAAAATTCCACCTAAAATCATTATGAATCATAAGTTTATTATCTGTCATTGTTGATGTTCTTCTGTTTGTTCCGGTTTTCCTCCGTGATTGTCTGAAACTCTTTCTCACTAGCCGCGATTAGGCGCTTAACAATGTCATATGTGGTAAGCTTGATGCTGCAACAGACAAATCAAGAAACTAATGACAAGAACTTAATAAGTTAAAGCATGTTTCTAAGCATTGTTTAAAGGTAAAGCAATGAATATATTATCATAATGTTATTACTATATATAAAAGGAACCTGCTATTTGGTAGTGTTTTTAGAGCATTGGGCAAAAATCCTCTATATAAACCAATAACTCCATCTTTTGCCACAATACCTGCATCAAGTACATTTTGATAAGCATTAAGAAAGTGTGACCTCATGATCACTAAGCAACGACCTTACCGTTGTGCCAAGCTCGCCCTCTTAGTACATTTGAAATTAATATGCACTTAAATATAAATGTGTGGGTGATTATAAATTGCCGAGGCTAAAAAAGTTAAACAGGAGAGTATTCATCATTCGTCACCTGAAAACGCTTCGATTAATGTCTTATAAGGTGTACCCCTCAATTGCATTTGTCTTCTCACAGTGTCCAAAGGATAGCATGTAAGAGTAGCGAGAGATGCCGAAAGGACAGCAGTGAGTATTGATGTTTCAGTTCTGTTTTGATACTTCTCAGGCAATGACTTCTTTAATCTATTATCCACAGAAGGTTTCAGTTTCTAAGTCCAAGTGCATTCTCTCAAAAATAATTTTGAAATATAAAAAGGACGGCTCAGTACACAAGGCTCAGACCTAGCGAGGGCTAGAGAATAATATATTCACTTACATGTCAAAAACACAAAAGTTCACGGCAATATAAGGAGCTATCGCAATAAGAGAAGGTCCGAGGCCTTTGTAGAAAGACGCAAATCCTTCCTCCTTTATCATGCTCAATGCAACCTAGAAAAGTCACAATATGTGTCACCTATCTTCACAAAGTCAAATCTTGCTTAAATACTAAAGCAGTTCAATCATACCTCTGACATCGTTCGACAACCAGGTTCAACCGCTAATCGTAATCTCAGGACATCTAGTGGGTAGGTTATCTACATAGAATTAAAAAAAGAAGATACATACATTGACAATAACAAGAGATATGAGCAAGATATAAAGGATATCAAAATATAGTGTACAGAAAATAGATTGTTCATAGGTTATTAAGTATTACATGGAATTTAATACCTATAAGGCTACAGCAAAGCACAATATCACTAAAACTCGACGAAACCGTAAAAGCTAGTGGCCTCCAATTAATTACTTACAAGGGTGGATGTCATGCCGGCAAAAGCACCTGCTGCAAGTCTTCCCACAACAGAGAGCTCACCATCCTGTCTCCTGAATAATTTCTGTAAATCCAAAAGTAGAACATTAGGCACGGATATGAATTATTTAGTCATAGAACTTCTAGAAAAATGTTCAGAGAAAACCTTATAAATTTCATAAGCAAAAAGCTGGACGGCGCTGTAAGGTATGACCCGAATCACCTGGAACACGATAGAAGAAACACTAAAACAAATGACAAGACTAGTTAATCTTATAAGGATATGTAAATACAGGAATACCAATAAATTCTTTCTTCATTGTACTCACCTGGGGTAGGTTACCCTTCCAGTAACCTTTAATGCCTTCTTGCTTCCCTATAACTGTTATGGCCTGTAATTTATGTCCATGTAAGATCCCAAAAAATAATAAAGAAATGTTCTCATCAAAGGGCATAGTGCATCTAAGATGGACAAAAAATAAGATGATCAAGATAAGAGACAGGAGAGGCCAATAAACTACATAGATTAACTGAAACACAATGTCGTAGATATAAATTATCTATAACGGGAAGTAATTAGAAACAAAAGTAACTTTGTATAAGTAATCTGGTAGTCTTTACACAGAGAATTAGCCAATTTCCTTTATACATGATACAGTTACAAGAGATCACCACTGAGAGCAAATAGTCTAACCAACACCATAAATAAATTATCAATTACTAACTACTAACGAGCAAACAAAATATGTTAAGCAGTAACAAACACAAAGGTCATGCAACCACCTTGATCCAGTTTCAACAAGGGCCTATTCCTAGTCAGAAAAAGATGTATACAATATTTAATCTGGGCAATGCATTCTATCAAGAAGTTATGGAACTTCTTGATGTACTTCTTCAAATTCCTTCGTTGGCATATCTCTTTTACCTTATTTAATTTTTAGTTTGTAGTAGAGGGAATGATCACATCTAAAAGCACGAGTTCTCTTAAAGACAAGAGCACTCGCCATGGATGATATGATTCAAAGACATGAACCTATTCTATCAGCCTATTTCGAAGTCTTTTTATTAATTATCATATCTCTTCGATATCCCAATTCCCTATTAAACACCAAACTAGTAAAGTTTTAGACCAGACGGAAATACTGAAGCAGATTATTATCAAATAGCATTTACACAAACAACTTATAACATTTACAACTCAAGGATAAAACATCATACTCTTGAATATACAGGCTGAAGCAAATGGAAGAGTAACCGCTCAGCAAAGAACAAATTAGGATGCTTGAAATAAAAAAGATTGAATATTACCTCAATGAAACTGATTGCCTTCTTAGTACTGTCTTGCCCAACCCGCACCCCATGAGTCTGCAACACATTTGATTATTTTTCATCCGAAAACAGCTTTTCAAACAAATACTCTCTCCACAACATTATATGTTTTCCAGAACACAAACTAAGCTAATCCAAATCCTATCAGTATAGTAAATTCAAAATAGCAAGTAGCACATTCTTTGTCTTACCATTCCATCCACTTCCATTACAGCTTCAAAACAAGGATTTCATTCAATTCAATCACTAAATGTGTGTTTTGGTAAACATTAACCCAATACCAAAAACAGCTTTAATTTTCATTTTTTTGACGGAAAAGTTGTTTCAGTTTTAATCTAACATATTTGCCAAGCCTGACTAAATTACCAAAAAAAATAGTTTTTATGAAGATAAAAAAATACATAGTTTTTGGGGAAGCTGAAATTTTCAAGACAATTTCGAAAAAATGACATTTTTCCCATTCCACCTCTACAAAAAGTAACTAGCAAGGTTTTAAACCTGTGGGTCGGCAACCACAATGTTAAGGTTTCCGGAGTCACCAAAACTACAACGTTAAGGTTTCGGGAGTCACCAAAACTACAATGTTGAGGTTTCGGGAGTCACTAAAACCACATCGCGGCCATATTTGCGGCACATTTCCTACCAACAGTCTATAATGTGAACATTTCAAAGTTCTCTATAACCACAACCACTATTTAAAACATCGGTAAGTATCAAACAAATATTATTAATCTATCTAAAAAATAAATAAAAAAAACAACTTTTGACCCCCTTTTTTTTGTAACTTATCATTTAAAAATTGAATTTTTAAGATAACCCAAATGAAAAACTAGATTATAATGATTACATATAAGAACATAAAATAAGAAAAAGTGTATACGCACCTGCATAAGGAGCTTAATACGGTCGAGGGGTGCGGTGGCGGTTTTACCAGCAGCTCCGGCAATGGCTCCGGCGGAGAAGAGGGCGGCGTCTTTGGGAAGGAAGGCGAAGACGGCAAGAGGGTGTTTGAGGAGCTGAGAGAGAGTGGGAGAGAAATCATGAACGAGTTTGGGTTCTGCAAGTGAGACACACGCGAAGTTATAGCGCGTGGGTTTGGAGAAAGAGAGGGTTGTGGTGGGGTGGTGGTGAACGACGTCGTTTAGAAGGGGTGGGATTTTGCGCCATGAAATGGTGAGTGCACTTTTATCCTCATCTGCACCTATAGTGGACATTTGAGAGAGATAGAATGTATGAGTTTTCAAAACAAATGCTCTCTTGCTCGTACATAAATTAACTCCATCTGATATTCATCATTAAAATTTTGACATGTAAAAATATTTTCGAAAAAAATAATTAAATATAACACATATTATATAATTTTATTGGTTAGAAAATATAACTTATTTCATGATATGAACAAATATTTTATTATGGTATTATGAATAATAATTATTTTCTTAAATAAGTTATTTGATATTTTCAGTTGTTAATAATTAAATGTATTTTTATAAACCTATAGTTTCTTATTATGACACGTTTATTTTCTATTTCTACAATACGGTATTTAATGAATATATTTTTAGTAATAAAATCGATTAATAAATTTAGAAATTTGAAAAGTATCATTTAGAAATTAATCAAAATCTTTTTCTTCAAAGATGCAACAATAATAAAAATGAGTACACCCACTAACACTATCCGACCTCACCAATAAAAAATATAATAGAAATTATTTTTTTAATTCAAGAAATAGAAATGTTGAATTGGAAGGTGCTTTAATATCCCTAATTAAAAAAATAAAAATACAATAACAAATAAAAGGAAGTAATTTTTTAAAGATGTAAATAATGAGCTTTTCCAACTTCTTATATTATTCATTAAGTAGTTTAATCATAATTTATGAAATTAGTTTCAAATGAATCTTTTTGAAGAAAAATGTTAATTGTTACGGTGAAGAATAATGACCCGATCTTTATATTTTGAGTGTACTTAGTAATATAAATATAGTATTGAAGTGTTTCTGTTGTTGTTGAAAATTTTAGATATTTCTATAATTTTGATAAAGGGATGGATTAAATGTCTACTAAATCATATTAGGGTTTGGTGTCATAACAAAGAAGTTGTTAGGAAAGGTTGAGCAATATGAAAACTTTGGACATTAAATATGTGTGAAATTAGCATCACTTGATATATAAATTGAACTTTATAATTGTTATGAATAGTATAATTCCTAGGTCCAACATTTGGGCAATAAAAAATTCCTCCAAAGTAGTAAAAAAAGTCATATGCAAGAGGCAACATCTCAAAGCACTCTATTTCCATCTTCCATTCTCTTCTATATAAAATACTATTAAGGCATCAATATAGTGCAAAACATAGGGCCTAATTTAATTGGTTTAAAAATTTTATGGGGTGAGATGTGGAATCATCATTCTCTTCCCTATAAAAGGTTTTATATATCCTTTACATTGAAAGTCCAAATGATCCAACTTTTGATGATATTTTAAGAATTAGTAATCCATAAACGTGGAAAGAGGCTAGGCTGCCTATCAGGGCCCTAGTACCTAGCTTATAATAGGTTAGAACAAGCTAGGTCTTTTTCGTAAACTGGCTAGACTTAGGCTTCTCCAATAACCTATTTAACCTAAACAGGTCAAACTCAAATCTTTTAAAAAACCTATTAAGCCTAACAAACCAACTTATATAATGTTATTATATATTTATAACTTTTGGATGGTATGACATTTAGACAATATTATACCAAATTTAGTACTGTTGAGATGTTATTTAGCAATTTAGTATTGTCTTTTTGATGTTTTTTGGACTTCAGTATCATATTTTGTCAATTAAGTTGTTAACAATATGAAACATTACAACAATATCATATTTTATTATGATATTAAAAGACATTGTTTATATTTTATTATGTTAACCATACATCATGTGCTCAACCAATTTTAGAAGAACAATAATAATGATATTTGTCCCTAGGGATGGCAATAGTTACCCGTTGGTTTCCATCAGTAATATTGCAAGATTGTAAATCTGAGTCTGTGTTTTTGAATCAATGGGTAATTAGGATTGAAGAATTTGAAACCCATTATTGGATGAGTTCGAGTTTGAGTAATGGAGTATTCAGACACACTTTTCCTTCCTAAATTCTTATATATATATATATATATATATATATATATATATATATATATATATTGTAATGTAATGTAACTATAATATCACATTAACCCATATATCATGTTACGTTGTTAATTCATAAATGTGATGCAATGTTATGCTGATTATATAGTCGTTAATTTTTACTCAATAATTGTTTTTCATTTGTAATGACATTGCATTTTTTGTGTTTGTTTGAGTAAAATAGTTTGTGCATGGTTTTTTGGTTTAACCAATAGTATCTACGGGTGGCCAAACGGATCGGCCCGACCCTTATTGCTAAAAAGGCTCAAAATGTCAGTCCGACCCATATTTGGCAGGGCTGGAAGACCAGGCTGACCCGTTTTTCTATTTCTTTTCAAAAACATATTTAAGTTACACTGATATTCCATGCGTTTTAGTAAAATTACACAAACTATCCTTCCATTTTCTACACCTACCATGTATGAGAGGTGTAATTTTTTAAACAAAAAACGATAAATGTAATTAAGTTAAAAAAAATATGATATATGATAAATTAATAACTAATATGTAAATGTTTTGTATTGTATATGATATAAATTACATTTATAAGTAATTTACTCATAAATGTGTTATATATGAATAATAAATTGGTTGCACAAGATATGTGTAAAATGTTCGGTTGGAAAACAATATTAAATTCACAACATTATTAGAATCACATGTAACCTTAAAATGGTAAAGCAATATTAATGTTGGCCCGTCAGGCTAGTCCGGCCCGGCCCGTCGTGGCCAGTCTAAAAAACGGGCTTCCAAATCGGGTTGAATATGGGCTTTTGGGCTAAAATCTCCAACCCAACCCCCCAAAAATGTCGATCAAAACGGGCTGGCCCGTCGGGTCAAGCCCATATTGCCATCCCTATTAGTATCCCTTTATCCTATCGGTAAGGAACTAATTCATTTTATAGTGTGTAGTTACCCATCCCAACAAGTGTCGTTTCTATGAATCGAACATTTGACATTTTTAATTGATCTAAAGATTAATTCCGTACACCACTAGAGTAACACCTTCTTCAGAAATGAGTTGTGTTTCCAAACCAAACTCCTACATCTAATTTTTATAACATAGATAGAAAATGACATGTGCCTACCCTAGACATCATGTGCTCAACCAATTTTAGAAGAACAACAATAATGATATTTGTCCCTAGGGATGGCAATAGCTACCCGTTGGTTTCCATCAGTAATATTGCAAGATTGTAAATCTGAGTCTGTATTTTCGAATCCATGGGTAATTAGGATTGAAGAATTTGAAACCCATTGTTGGATGAGTTCGAGTTTGAGTAATGGAGTATTCAGACACACTTTTCCTTCCTAAATTCTTATATATATTGTAATGTAACTATAATATCACATTAACCCATATATGATGTTACGTTGTTAATTCATAAATGTGATGCAATGTTATGCTGATTATATAGTCGTTAATTCTTACTCAATAATTGTTTTTACATTTGTAATGACTTTGCATTTTTTGTGTTTGTTTAAGTAAAATAGTTTGTGCATGGTTTTTTGGTTTAACCAATAGTATCTAGGGGTGGCCAAGCGGATCGGCTCGGCCCTGTCCGGCCCGCCTTTGGCCCGCCAAAATATGGGCTGGGTTGGCCCGACCCTTATTGCTAAAAGGGCTCAAAATGTCAGTCCGACCCATATTTGGCAGGACTGACAGACCAGCAGACTGACCCGTTTTTCTATTTCTTTTCAAAAACACATTTAAATTACACTGATATTCCATGCGTTTTAGTGAAATTACACAAACTATCCTTCCATTTTCTACACCTACCATGTATGAGAGGTGTAATTTTTTAAACAAAAAACGATAAATGCAATTAAGTTAAAAAAATATGATATATGATTAATTAATCACTAATATGTAAATGTTTTGTATTGTATATGATATAAATTACATTTATAAGTAATTTACTCATAAATGTGTTATATATGAATAATAAATTGGTTGCACATGGTATGTGTAAAATATTCGGTTGGAAAACAATATTAAATTGACAACATTATTAGAATCACATGTAACCTTAAAATGGTAAAGCAATATTAATGTTGGCCCATCGGGCTAGTCCGACCCAGCCCGTCGTGGCCAGTCTAAAAAACGGGCTTCCAAACCGGGTTGAATATGGGCTTTTGGGCTAAAATCTTCAGCCCGACCCGCCAAAAATGTCGATCGAAACGGGCTGGCCCGTCGGGTCAAGCCCATATTGCCATCCCTATTAGTATCCCTTTATCCTATCGGTAAGGAACTAATTCATTTTATGGTGTGTAGTTACCCCTCCCAACAAGTGTCGTTTCTATGAATCGAACATTTGACATTTTAAATTGATCTAAAGATTAATTCCGTACACCACTAGAGTAACACCTTCTTCAGAAATGAGTTGTGTTTCCAAACCAAACTCCTACATCTAATTTTTATAACATAGATAGAAAATGGCATGTGCCTACCCTTGACATCATGTGCTCAACCAATTTTAGAAGAAACAATAATGATATTTGTACCATACCAAACTCCTACATCTAATTTTTACAACATTCTTTTAGAGAAAATAAAGCATGATGATCTCATAATATCTCTTTCTTGCTATTTTTCTTTTTCTTTTCCTTAAATTGAAGTTTTCCAAATTCATACAAGAGTATAATTTGTTTCTCTTAAAATAATTAATCACTTTATTCTTGCTAATACAACCTCAAAGACAAGAACAATTACATAATAAAAGACAATGCTTTGAGCCACTAGTCCTCAATTCTTGTGACATTACATGCATATGACCTAAACTCTTGGACTAACTAGGCCCCACCTTACAATTAAATTACTTAAAAGGCTACCTCAATATTTTACCATCTTCTCTCAATTTGAAAAAATGATTGAAATGAAACAATAACCAATCCATTGAATCTTCTTGTGAGGGACCAAACTAGACCAAAGCCTGCAATCCAAATGGAAACAGTTAGCACAAGACACCACGCCACATATGTAAATCAACAGTGTGGATTTCTGGTATAAAACAACACTTTCGGGCGCTGTCTATGTAAGCGCAGTAGTATATGGTATGCTTTAACATCAGCCACATAAAATGTACTTACCCTACTGAGCACTTAAAACTGCACCAGTTGCTGATTGAAGGGTGTTGTTAGTAACACCAGCATGGTCTGAGAAATAAAGGTTATGATCAAATATTAGATATCTAATTCAGAATATATAAGGTTGATATAGTTTTTGAACTATTTAAATGACCATAGGTTAATTTTACATATTATATATACTTACTAAGGGATGGTGAAGTTTGTACAAAGAAGCAAGCAGCAATAACAATGTAGCATAGCAGGAGAATCAACCCTTTCAGGTAGTTAGATGTACCATCCTATATAAAAAGAAATTTTATATGTCAATACTTATTTTTTTGATCCAGTGATTTAAATTGCGGACTGCATCACCTGATGCGGCTGAAATATTGCGTTTGTGGTGACCGCCACAATTGCGGTGTGATTCCGAATCAAAATGATGTGGCCGCATCGGGCCGCAATGCAATCGCATCAGACCACATTTGGACCGCATCAGGCCACATCGGATTAACAAATATTGTTTTAATAATAAAATAATTCACACCACAACGGCCACAATCAACATCATAGTAGCCGCAAGGACCGCAATCGCAGTAGCCGCAACCGTTAATGCAGCTGCAATTTAAAACACTGGATTGATCTAATGAAATTATGAAGTCAAAATATAGTATTTT
This sequence comes from Lupinus albus, assembly GCA_009771035.1. Classification (NCBI taxonomy): domain Eukaryota; kingdom Viridiplantae; phylum Streptophyta; class Magnoliopsida; order Fabales; family Fabaceae; genus Lupinus; species Lupinus albus. Next base: position 20,819,962 of record CM020001.1, on the reverse strand, counting down.
TGTTAAGATGGAATTATGTTTAACTATACCTGCAAAGTGAAAGCTGTGGTTATTATTGCCACAGCAAGAGAACCTGTCTCTAATACATTGAAGTTCAGGTCCATTTGGATATTTGCTATCCATGCAACAATCACACATACAGGAACCTATATTGTAATTGCATAAGATTTCATTAATCCAAGGAGAAAGGTAAGTTAATGGAAGTATTTATGTGCATTTTTGAAGGTGAGTGATTTCTTACAGCAAACATGGCAATTTGAGTTGAAGATCCCAATGCTACACCCAATGAAATATCCTGCAATCATGACCATTACTTTAGTCACAATTATGAACAAATAGTATGTTTTTCTTAACCATTATTTTATGCTTATTATTACGAATTTGAGAATGATTCATCTTCGGTACTGAAATGTGAGGGAGAGATAATAAAAATAATTTGGGCCCTAAAATAATAATAAAAAACTATATTTTTAGATTTTTTGGGTGCTACATGTCAGAATCTAAGTCCAGTATTAACTATCTAGTAATAGAGAGGAGTCGTGCCCTATGAATTTATATTAAACAAAAGCTAGGGTGGAATTGATAACACTATTTAAGTTCTCACCAGCTTGTTCTTAAAAGCAAAAATGATAGCTCCTGCATGTTCAGCTGCATTTCCAACTATTGGAAGTAAGATTATGCTGAGGAAGCTGACAGATAGACCCCATGAATCTGATGCAGCCTGTTAACATCCACATTTTTGTTATCAATGGCCAAAGTATAATTCATCATATTTTGTTACTTGGAAGATCTTATAGTAAGATTATTTGGACTTTATCAACAACAGACTATGAAAATAAGCTTGTGAAAGTAGCTTGTGATAAACGGTTCTTCAACGACGCATCCTACAATAATGCTGTTATAGGAAATTAGACAGCGCATCTTTAAGAAATCGCTCTTAATATTGATAAGCGGATATAACATCAACAGCGCAACCGTGAATATGCACAGTTGAATAAGCGCTGGTTTTAATTTGTTCTCTTTAACAGCGCTGTTTTTTTGCTATTTAACAGCGCCTTCGGAAATCTTCTACAGCGCTTCTACAGCGCATTCTTCAATTTCCGTTGATTTGTATGATAATCACATATTTCAAATAAAAAAGTTTAAGCTAATTATATTATTACCTCAATTGTGGCCACAACAAATTCAGACAACAAAGCAATGATTAAAGTCATCAGAACTAGCCAAACAACTCCACTCCATAATCCAATTGCAGGTTCTTCTTCTGAGTCATTCTCATCACCTTCAGCCTATAAGATATATCAATTACATAATGTTCTTAACTTATGTAGATTAATACCTAATATAAATCAATTTCACTATTTCATAATTCTCTATAAATCATATATATATATATATACCTCTTCAGTCTCAAATAACTGCCTGTGTGTAAACAGTTGAAAAACAAGGTAAGCAAAATATGAAAGCAACATAACAATGGCAGCAGCTCTTGACAATTGCAACGATGAAACATCGGTGAGTGCGATCGGCGGGCCGCTATATCTGAAAAGCAATGGAAGCAAGTGGCACAACAATGCTAATAGTAGCATAAGGGAGTTCACATCTGCTTGTCTCTGAAAATTCAATGCTTAAAAATGAGTCATTATTCAAATATAAAGAAGAAGAATAACTAATAATGTGCACTTAATAGATGAATTTTTTGAGGCCTTACTCTGTCATATTTTTGTTCCACATTCATGTTTTTAATACCACCACAGAATAGAGAGGTTCCAAGAACTAGTAGAAGGTTTGAAAGGATGGAACCTAAGAGAGAATACTTCACTACAGCAACTTGGCCACTAGTAAGGGCAAATATTGCTATAATCAGCTCAGTAACATTCCCACATGTTGCATTCAGAAGTCCTCCCACTGTAAATCACAATATATATAAAACAATCAGCTTCAGTAACTTCGTAATCAACTGTAATAAAAAAAGGCGGCACACTGCAAGAGACTCTCACTTACTGGAGTTAGGGATATATGCAACCTTACCTCTGTAAGGCAGGCAGAAAGGCTGTTTCTAGGATTTGAACTCGTAACCTCATAGTCACGCAACAGTCTTGCAATTTTACAATTGCGTGAAACTCATAATCTTTATTAGAAACAATTGTAATCTTAACCGTTTTTATGTACATGCTTTTTATTCTAGTTTTAAAACTTTAATCAATGCAATCAATTCCTATCACAATTTTTGTTTGCAACACTTAAATTTTACCACATGGTATTTAGATGTCAACCAAAAAAGACCAAATTTCTATATAGATTCATGATTTAGAAGGTTACTTAGAGAAATTTGCAACTATGGTTGTAAAAGTATAAAACATGCATGTGATTAGTGCTGTGTGATGATGACAAGTACCAACTGAAAGAAAATTATGAACAAACTTTGATCATAATTTTATGTTCCAAATGATCATACCTGTGGGACCAGTGTAATAAGCAATTTGTCTGCAATATTTGGAAAAAAAATAGAATCAGCAAAGAACCCAAAAGAAAAAATAAGAAAAATAAAACAGCTTTTTGTATGAATTATACAGAAAAAAGCTTCTTGAAGGTTCCTTACTCTGTGAGGAAGCTGACACGTTCAGCAAGAGGTGTAAGCCCTAATAAGCTAAATAGAAAAATCCAGGGCTGTATAAATTATAAACAATAAAAAATTATTATTCATAATCATCATCATAAAATAATAAATGTAAATTATTGCAATAGACCATAATCAACACGTTTTATTTATACACTTTGACTAGAAAATTCATCAATATATAGAATAATAATACTTTTTGTTTATTTACTTTTTTTATTACATTTGACCTATTATTCAAAGATTCCATGTTTTTTTATATTATATATATTATTTTTATAATGCTATTCTTTCATATGATTATAATAACAACAACCAAACATTGTTCTTTGTTCTTCCATATATATTAAACCATTTAAATGTTATGATGATAATATTATGAATTTGTTTTCTTAGTTTATTTGAGAAGAAAACATAAAGATAGAGGTATATATATATATATATACTAACCCTTCCAAGGCCATATAATTCAGCAAAGATTGCAAGAGGAACTGCAATGAACAAAATGGAAAGCTTTGTACCAAGAATAACTTCTTGAAAGCTAACAAAAATTTGTCTTAACCAATCAAATGGAATCTTTGAAACAAGAGTAAGACTAGATTTCTTTCTCAATGAAGATGTTGACATGTTATGTGCTGTTCTTCCATGCCTCATTTCTCTGCTCAAACCTTTGATATTGTTTCCACCATTCTCCAAAAGCCATGGCTCTTGCAAGTTTTGTTGTTGAGAACCCATTTTCACACACAAATTATGATAAGTAATTGGAGAAAAATAAAGATAAAATATGTATGTGTGATAGTAGTAGAGAAATATATATATATATGATATGATATATAATATATAATATATATATATATATATAACAGTTTCACTATAGCTTAATTGCTTATACTAATTTATGAGTTATATGAGGGAGAGATTGGTGCATATATACCAAGTGATGAGAAGCAACTTCCACGAACTTTCTCATGTAGATATTTATTTTCCCAATTTGTAAAAAATGAATTTACAAAAATCTATATTAATTACTATACTATAAAATATTGTTTTAAGCGTGTATTTATCTCATAGTCCAATGAATCTATATTTTCTACAAATTTGGTTTTTATGTCAAAATATTATTTAAAATTATATTTTTAGTCAAAGATATTAATTTATTGTAGTATTAGATTATTCTTAGTTTTTGGGATAATGAATTTATATGATTTCATTTTTTACTATTTAAGTATTTCTTTTAATAAATAATTTATTAAACAATATTTCCGGTATTAATTTATATGATAATATTATATTATTTGATTTCTAATTAAATTAATTATGTTTATCATAATATTTATGATAAAATGTTTAAAATGAAATCGTTTCATCCTTTACTCATAATATATATATATTATATTATATTATATTATGATTATTATTATTATCTATATACATACTATTAATCTATATCTATATCTATACTTCTATCCTATTAATAAAACCAAAATAAAAAGTAACCACTATAACATAATTTTATATCTCAAACTTAACTTTGTAACTTCTTTTATTAAAAACTAGCAAAATACCCGTGCATTTGCACGTGAATGTATTTTATGTTGTATGATTAAGAACACATAACACATATTACATGTGTTCATATGATTATTAAGAATACATTTTCTTATGTTGAATGATTAAAACACATATATTACATGTGCATTCGTAAACACATGTTACTCATACACTTTTGTAATTTTTTGATTGATTTTCATACTCAATAGTCTATATATTTGGTTAATTAATAAATACAATAAAAACTTCTATTGTTCATTCTTAATATAGACATGTACATATAGAAAACTTATATATTTGTTAATATATATTGTTGATATTTTCTTTTATTTCCATAATATTATTTATTATTAGTTATTAGTATAATTGGTTTATTATTTTATATTTTTTAAAAGGTATATAAAATGGGACATTATAATTAATTACTTATATTTTTTTCAAAATAAATACGGGTTTAATCATTTAGTATGACAAAATAAGTACCTAACCGATGAATGAAACTTCCCATTGTAAGTATGGGAGAGATGAAAAGGTAAGAAATAGGTAGGGGTAGAAAAAATGAGTAAAGAAGATGACAATGATCATATTTAAATGAGCAAAGAAATAATTATTTTTAACAATTAAAATTAAAATTCAGAAAGAGTTATTAATCATGATTGCCATTTGAATGCCAATTATTCCGTTTTTTAAATTAAATAGTTGTTCCTCACAATTAATTTTGAGATTTGATTGATGATGATGTTTTGGGTTGAATTTCTCTTTAATGTTTATTAGACATGATTGTCTTTGAATGCCTTTTATTTTGTCTTTTTTAAATTAAACAGTTGTTCTCCGCAATTAATTTTGGGATTTGAATGATTATTGTATTTTGAGATTAAATTTATCTTTAATCTCTATTAGGCATGATTGCTCTTGAATGTCTTTTATTCCGTTTCTTAAAAATTAAAAATTTGTCCATAGAATTAATTTTGGGATTGGTCATATTTCCAATTTTAATTAAAAATGTGTTTTTCAATTTCAACATTTTTTAGTCAACCCCTACTAATTTATTCAAATCACAAAAACAAAAGGAAGTGGTTGTCTAAGGAGTAATATCTTTTAGAATTAATTTTATTGTCATAAATGAATAAAATTGGAAGCATATCCATATTAATAATCTTTTTTTGCAACCATGTTATTCTTATACCCATACTTAATGGTTTATGAAAAAATAAGTTGACACTAATCATTTAGTATGATAACTTTGAAAATATTATTTTAATAGATAAAAATAATATTTTAGTAATAAATGACCATTGAAATAGAAAAATTGTAATTATATAGTTCGATTCTTTTTCAAAATAATGGAAGCCTTAATATTAGGATCAAAACTGCTAAAATATTTTAAAGATAGTAATAGAAATATATGAACAATATTAATAAATGGAAATGAAAACTTTATAATTAATTTTTTAGTTTTTTTAAATTAAAGGAGATGTACTAATTTGCATGTAGCGATTACTATATATTATTTTTTAGCTTGAATAACATCATCGATCTCACCAATAACATCGTAATAAATGACAATATACGTTTCTATTTCCTTATATCACTTTTATTTCTTTTGTAATGGTCAGCGATATTTATTCAAATTAATTATTAATTAGTAATTATTAGTTTGCAAATTATAACTGTATAACAAAATTTATTGTCATTATTCAAATATGCAGTCTCTATTAACTTATGAATTTTCCTTTATTGTCATTCTAATGAAGATGAAAACACATCAATAAAATATCATAAGTTATGAATATGATTATCACGTCAATAGTGAGAATATGATTATGAATATTAATATGTGAAAAATAAATTTGACATTAATAGTTATGACAACGTAAAAGTAAATCAAGGTTGTGATTTTTATAAGATTTTAGTCAGATCTACACTTAAAGAAGTGATTTTTATAACATTATAAAAAAAATCACGACAATGAAGTTCCATTAGATAACATAGTTAATAAAGAAAAATAAAAAAAATGATGAATACAAAGAAAAATATAAAGGAAAAATGATGAATATGTTTACATTGAAGATGATAAGTCATTTCTACACTTAATACTTGAAGTTCAAATGGAGAACATAGTTAAAAAAGAAAAATATAAAAAAATGATGAATACAAATAAAAATATAAAGGAAAAATTATGAATATGTTTACCTTGAAGAAGATTATAAGTCAAATCTACATTTAATACATGAAGTTCAAATGGAGTCCATAGTTAGTAAAGAAAAATATTAAAAAATAATGAATAGAAAGAAAAATATAAAAGAAAAATGATGAATATGTTTACGGTGAAGAAGATGATAAGTCAGATCTACACTTAATACATGAAGTTCAAATAAAAATCATAGTGAGTAATGAAAAATATAAAAAAAAATGATGAATACAAAGAAAAACTGATGAATACGTTTAACTCGGTGAAAATGATCTAAAGATTTGAACAAAGTAAGGAAAGAGAAAATAGAGAATATGATATAGAGAAAAAAAAATGAAGAAGATGAAGATGAATAAATAAAAACCTTCTTTGGAGAATAAACCCAAGTTTGTATTTTGAAATCGGGAGATAATGAAGTGTTGGAGAAATTAGGGATGATGAAGATTTTGGTGGGATGAAGGAAAATGAAGAGTTTGAAGTATTGGGGTAAGAAAAGTCAGATGAAGTTTGAAGAATTGGGGATGAGAGAAGTCAGATGAAATGAAATTAAGGTAAATGAAGAGTTTGGTGGATTTGAGGATAATGAAAAGGTTGGAGAATTGTGGATGAAAGACACGTGAATGAGCAGAGATCAACGGTTAGGAGGTGCATTTGTGTTTAGGCGGGGGAAAAATGCATGAGGAGCTGACACGTGGACAGTGAACGATGTCTTGGAACATCTTTTTCTTATATAGTAATAGATTATTATAAACTTCCACACATTATTTTAAGATTGAACTTTAATATGGTATCAGAGCTAGAGCCCAACTTCTTCCTGGTTGTCATGAGCCAAAATATGTCATTTAGTTATGGGTCAAAAATTACCATTCGCCTGAACCGGCAGACTTATGTGGAGGGGGCATGTTGGGAAGTAAGTCTCACATCGCCTACCTCATTGTTTCGGTAATGGTTTAAATACATGTTGCACTACTTCTCTCATTGCAATTGGTTTTGAGATAGAACTTTAACACATTATTTTCATTCTTTACATCAATATATCATAAATCTTCCACATTTTCTTAACTCAATAAGAACAAACAATAACACAAAAACATCCAACAACTCTATAATAATTATTAGATGCACAAAATGAGAAATCTGCAAAAAAAAAAAAAAAAAATTGAGTATATCATACCAACTATCACATGTTATAGCATAAAAATAAAACATTCTATATAACATTGTCTATTTCATTTCTTATATTTAAATAATTTTTTCTTAAAGGATATAGTAAATGGTGATAGTTATATCATGTTTTATATTTATATATAGTATATGTATATATATTATATAATATAGAAATAGATATAGGGAGATGATCCATTTACTTCAAGAGTAAGTGGAAAAAACCTACTACACATCTTAACAATCAATTCTAGAAAAATCTAATGGTTCAGATCTACTCATTAATTCAAACCATTAAATTTTGCTAAAATGAATAACTAAGATGTGGAGTAGGTTTTTTTAGATGGATCTCTTTCCAAAAATTTGTTTTTCTCTAGTGGGTAACCATTTGTTTATGTTAATCTTTCAAAGCAAAATCACATATGGTTGATAATCTGAACAAATTTTCATTTTTCCACCTCAAGTATAATGCTTCATCCACTTTCTTATTATTATTTTGTTTCTTTTGTGGGGACCCCAATTTTTCATATAATTTTCTGATGAACACCGATTTCACAATTTAGGAAGATATTGTATTTAATTTTGGCCTCTCCCAAATGATTTAGAGCCATTATTATGTTTTTTACAGTTAAAATATAGAAAACTCTTTTTACGTTTCCAAATTGGATAACATGGTCTAAAAATGAGATATGAACTCATGAATCAATTCTGGATTAGGGGAAAGTATAAGCACCCCATATGCTCCTGTTTAAAGTTTAAATGATGCTCTCACTAATTGCTTGAAATTTATTATATTCTTAATTTATTTAACTGAAATTTTTAATTATCAAAGTTTATATTTTTTATATGTGTCCCTATGTGCAATATAGAAAATATAGAAATTAACATAATTGTTTTAGAAGTTATTTTAATTGACCTAAGGGGAAGGAACAACAAGAAAAATCAACATTGGTCATTAATTGGTTTTTCACTTCAATAAATAGCAAAGACAATACAAATGATCACGATCATTTTTTCGGCTTCAAGTATAAAGTAATATACGACACGAGCTATAACATAAGTGTTAAATTTCAAAAATAATTTAATTAAAACATTTTTTTATTATTAGGAACAATTTTTTTAAAGAGAATTAACAGCAGAAGAATTAGCATTGGTCATTAGCAGACTTTACAATTCGATAAATAACAGAGACAATATAAATAACTGCAATTATTTCTCAACTCAAAGAGAAAACAAGATACGACACAATCCATAACTTCTCTATTAGATTCCTACTAATACTTTAATTATAATATTTTTATTATTACTAGTGTGTTGACATTTACTATTATGTCTCTCAACCAACATTCTTATTATGTTTGGGATTGAGCATATAGTCTTAGAACTTTTAATTACAAACAAATTATCTTTTCAAAAAGAATAAACCAACAATCTTTGATTTGATTGTCTTTAACACCTCTTAAAAAATGTAAAGTTTCTCATCTAAAACCATTTCCCCCCCACTGCAAAATCAATGATACAAAAGCAACCCACAAAAAGAAATACAACAATCAAAGTTTAGAAAAAAAAATACCTAATTCATAGATTGTTACCTTTGGAAGATGAAATAGAGAGGTAAAGTGAGAATTTATGAAGTAGTAATTTATAATTCTAGAATATTTTTTGGTCGGGACATTGCTTTATATGGAACGTGATTTTTAAGACTATGACATGTTTTGCTTGACTTGTTATAATACTTTGAAAACATATTTTAAAGCGCGATTGAATATGCTAATTATTATGTAAGGAAATTTTCTATATACGTAATGGAATGTGCTAATTATTACATGCTAATTACCAATAATCCTTTATGCATTTTTTGTATTCAAGTTAAATGGAATGTCATTCAATTTGTTATCTTTTCATTTATTCCCTAATTACGTGATTGAAAATATCATGATTAACACCAATTAACCTATTCCTCTCCAATAATCTCAATGAATCATCATATCTAAAATTCGGACTATATGTATTAACATTATTCATTAATACCATTTTATTTTCATTTTGAGAATTAAAAAATAACATATGTTCAATTACTTATTTAATCTTAAGTCATGTTTTCACTTTATATAATAGTATAGAAGTATAGATTAAAGAATTTGTTTAAAAAAGAATTAATTGCGTAAAAAACTGCATTGATTGTTAGTCGACTTCTTATTTCGATAAATAATAGAGACAATAAACATCATCTCTATCACTCCTTATCAACAAAGTTCTCATATCTAGCTATAAATAGATCATTGGAAGTTGAAATACATAGAAATTCAGAAAATGCTACACATGAACATGATCATGAACACTTCAGCACCAAACAAAAAATGATGAGAAGAGTGATAGTAAGAAAAAGCTAATGGAGAAGCATTAAACATATTGGTCATGTTAGTAATAATAGAACTGTATCAGTCATACTGGTTAATTTTTATTTAAAATTAATTGTTTAATGAAAATAAAAACAATTATTGTTTATTTATTGATTTTTCAACAAATATATTATGTATGTATATCTAACTTTACCGGTATGCGGTTTAATTAATGAACAATCGGTTAAACCATTATACCACTGTACTAGTACTCCTATCAGTTTGATGACCGGTACGGTATTAATAACATTGATCTATACTATTAATGTATATATATATATACCTCTATATCTATACTATTAATAAAGCCAAAATAAAAAGTAACCACCATAACATAATTTTATATCTCAAACTTATTATTATAAATTCTTTTATTAATAATTATTATAAACTTCCACACATTGTTTTCATTCTTTCCATCAATATATCATTAATCTTTCCACACATTCTCTTATTTTTATTTTCTCATTTTCTTAACTCAATAAGAACAAACAATAATACAAAAACATCCAACAACTCTATAATAATTATTAGAGGCACAAAATGAGAAATCTACAAAAAAAAAAAAAAATTGAGTATATCATACCAACTATAACATGTTATAGAATAAAAATAAACCATTCTATATAACATTGTGTATTTCATTTCTTATATTTAAATAATTTTTTCTTAAAGGATATAACATAAAAATGATACATTATAGATTATAAAAATAAAAATGGGGGATTGACTGACACGGAGTGTCTGTCGACACGCTAGTTATAATAAAAACATAATATTTTATAATCAATACATTATTTTGTTTATTATATTTTTATCATATATATAAACACCTTATATATGTTGAAGTTAAAATGTTGAATCTTTATATCTACATGCAAAGAAAACTTTTCACATTCTTTATCACTAGTGTCCAATTTAAAATGAGATAAGTGGTTATTGTGTTAATGATGATTATATGATTTTTTTAGAAATAAAATTTGTTAAGGGTAAAATATGGAATTAAAAATTAGTAAATTGTGGTAGTTATATCATGTTTTATCATTATATATAATATATATATATATAGTATAGAAATAGATATAGGGAGAGGATCCACCTACTTCAAGAGTAAGTGGAAAAAACCTACTACACATATTAACCATCAATTCTAGGAAAATCTAATAGTTCAGATCTACTTACTAATTCAAACCATTAAATTTTTCTAGAATTAATGATTAAGATGTGGAGTAGGTTTTTCACTACTATGATTAACAATCTGAACAAATATTCATTTTTCCTTCTCAACTATAATGCTTCATCGACTATCTTATTCAATGTTATTAAAACCGTACCGGTTATCAAACCGGTTAGGGTATTGGTATAGTGGTACAGTGGTTCAGTAATTAAACCGCATGCCGGTTAAACCGGACATACTTGCTTATATATATATATGTAAACCTATAACAAAAAATTTCAAATAAGTAGATATTCATATTTATAATCCATATTCATAATTTACTTCAAATTCACACAAACAAACAACATTAAGTCTTTAATAAAATCAAAGTCTAAAGTACAAAACATATATTTATCCAAAATTATCACTTAACAAACGCAAAATACAAATAAATGACCCAAGTATCAATCATTGAAGTTGAAGAATTGAAAATTTGAAATTTAAAAATAAAAAAAAAATTAATGTACAAACCAACCGGTTTAAACCGGTTTACCGGTTTTGACCGGTTCTATTGCATATGCGGTATAACATACGTACCGTACCGGTTAGGGGTCCGGTTCACCGGTTTTCCGGTTGAACCGGCCGGTACGGCACGGTTTTCAAAACTATGATCTTATTATTGTTTTGTTTCTTTAGTGGCGACCCCAAATTTTCATATAAACACCAATTTCACAATTTAGGAAGATGTTGCACTTAATTTCGGTCTCTCCCAAATGACTTAGAGCAATTACTATATTTTTTACTTTTTTTATATGTCCCCAAATTTGATAACAGGTCTTTAAAAATGAGATGTGAACTCATGAGTCAATTCTGGACAAGGGGAAAGTATAAACACCCCATATGCCCGTGTTTAAACAATGCTCTCACTAATTCCTTCAAATTTATTATATTTTTATTTAATTATCTTTTCAAAAAGAATAGAAAAAATACTAATTATTATGTAACGAAATTTTCTATGCATGTAATGGAATGTGCTAATTATTACATGCTAATTACTATATGATAAATGCTAATTACAAATCCTTTATGCATTTTTTGTATTCAAGTTAAATGGAATGTCATTCAATTTGTTATCTTTTCATTTATTCCCTAATTATGTGATTGAAAATATCATGATTAACACCAATTAACAGATTCCTCTCCAATAATCTCAATCAATCATCATAACTCAAATTCAGCCTATATGTATTAACATTATTCATTAATACCATTATTTTCATTTTGAAATATAGAAGGGCAATCTTGGAATTAAAAAATAACATATGTTCAATTACTTATTTAATCTTAAGTTATGCATAAAAGACTACATTAATTGTTAGTCGACTTCCTATTTTGATAAATAAGAGAGACAATATTAGTAAACACCATCCGTGCGACTCCTTATCAACATAATTCTCAGCTATAAATAGATCATTGGATCCTTAGTTGAAACATACAGAAAAAACATAGAAATTCAGAAAATGCTACACATGAACATGAACACTTAAGCACTAAACAAAAAATGACAAGAGTGATAGTAAGAAAAAGGTAAAGGATAAGCATTAAACATATTGGTAATGTTAGTAATACATCATTCTAACTTCTTTTCTCTCCTGCCATTCATTCCTCCAAATAAAGTGAATATGCGTGCTTCATAGATTTAATTAAAGTAGTTATATTTTTTAGAAATTGCTATATGTAACAATCATATTATTATTCTAACTTATTTATTTTTTAATTAACTTTTTAATAACTTAGTAGTTAAAATTTAAATGTCTTTATCAAATTAGTTTGGAATCCTCATGTCATATCTTACATTCTACTTTAAGCCGAGAAAATGTTTCGAATATTTGTAGTGCTTCTACTATTTATCAAAGTGGGAAGAGGATAATTGATCGATATTGATTCTTTGTGTAATGATTTCACTCTAATTAAATTCAAACAATTTCTAATTTTGTTAAATCCAACCAATTTACCAAAAATTTAAGTCGAAAACTACATCATTTCCTATTACTCATAAGGATATGTAGGAGCAATATCTTATCTTATCAGAGTCAACAAAAGTAAAAAAAAAAGTCATTTTAATAACACAAATTAAAATTTCATGTTTTATCAGTAAAAAATGTTTACAAAATTAAGGGTATAGTGAAGTCTATGCAATTAGTGAGGGTATTGTCTTATACAAGCAAACATGATGCTAATATATTCCATGATTCATAATTAACTATCGAGCTTAGAATTTTTGTTCAAAGACCATATTATCCTAAATTGGGCTTAAAGAGGTTTTTCCACATTTTATTCACAAAAAACATAGTGACGATTCCGAAAAGTCACATAACCGAAAATTGGGATGCGGCGGTTGGCAACTCTGCGAAGAATTTTATTTTTAAGATATTTAGACTCAGTATTGTTATTTGCATGGACCCAAATACCCTTATTTAAAAAAAACAATACATGCATTCACTCTTTTTATTCAATTCATTTAATTATGTGAATGTACTTACTCATCTTTTGTGTAGTTTTTGCGGGTAAAAGTCATTTTAAATTTTGTATCCTTCCCCACACACTTACACATACACTTGAATTTACACACACATATGCCCTGATCTCAGGTATTAGAGGTTAAGGTTGAGATAAATGGGGCACCTGCTTTGTGGGTTAGTGACCTCGTGTCACATATGGTATTGGCATGATGGATCACCCAGAATGTTCCTATGTATTGTGAATTAGCCGTTTGAGATTCAGTCTCTTCTCATAACTATTCCATGATATTTGGTTTCCTTTATTTTAAGATTGGATGAAATCTAATGACCTTTAGAAATCTTTAGTTTTTATCGAGTCCACTTTAAATCAAACCTAGTATTTCGCCATAAGATTGTGACTTTTTTAGTATCACATTATATTTAAAAAGTAAAAGTATGACATCATAAAAAAAACATTTGTCTTTGTTTTTGGTGCATTTCCTTCTCCATTCCTGACCCACATACACTTAGAAACTTCGTGGAATGTGATGGCAAAACCTTCCAAAAAATGTTAATAAAATTATTTTATCTTTAAATGAATAAAAAAAAAGCGACATTACTAAGGGTATTCTTTACCCTTTTGGGCAATGAACTAATTCATTTTGGGTGCGTGACTGTCCCCAACAAGTATCACTCACATGAATCGAATTATTGATCTTTTGGTCATCCTAAGAATCTAGCAGAATCTTATATCAATAGACCAACATTTTCTTGATAAGTACATAACAATATGATAATACAAATCTTTGACTCAAATTGCAAAAAAACAAACATGTATTTATAAAAATGGAATGAATTTATTTATTATACTAGAGAGATTGTAAAAGGAATTAATAAATTGAAAGAGTCAATCGTTATGCTACATTTTAGGAAGTAATAGAAATGAATTTTAAGAAAGTTATTGATTAATCACTTCATAATTCCACTTAGCTCCAAAACTTTCATAATACATTTAATTATGCAGCCAAACTATCACTTTTCGCCTGCTCCTTATGCTCACCTTTAGAAATTAATTAATTGTGCCATGTTTTTAATTCCTTAGGGATCGGATAAACAAATCAAAATTAATAAGAAACATTTCTTGATTAAGCACAAATCCAAAACCAAAAGCTATTTGTAATAACATGCAAATTCAAGATCATTAATAAATTTGGAAGTGAGATCTTGAAATGAAGTTTTTGTTAAAAAATGATTTTTCCTATTATAGATTATCATTAGCCATAATTCATTCTCAAATGGAATGAAGATAATTGATATTCTTTGAATGTCTAGACACCATAATCTTTTATTTATAGAAAGTATATGCTCTTTCGTGAAGAAGTGTGTTCTTTTAAGTTCAAGAGCTGGATTATTCATTCATTCCTTATCTTTTTTTTTGCTCGAAAATAAAATATTTGATATCTACACAATAATTTTTATAACAATTATATTCATAGCAAAAACAACTTTTAAATCGCATTAATTTGAATATGATGTTTGTAAAGTTTTTTACACTCACAACACACCATCCACTATCGATTTGTATTATTATTTTTGTTTCAAAGTTAATGATAGTTAATATATGAATAATAGATGATGTGTCAAAAATATAAAAAACAGTTACAGTATATAAATATCATACTTCTTTGTCAACTCCCCAAAAAAGTATAGTCAAGCAAGAAAAAATATACTAGGAATAATATAAGGTATATATATTACAATATCCTAGAATTATTTTTATAAGATTTTCTATATGCGAGTTTTACACAATATAGATTACATATTTACATCTTAAGATTGAACACTTCTCTATAAAGAAAAATAATTCTTAAGAAATATTAGAATGAGTATAATTACTTTCTTACATTTATGCCGAGTTATTGGTCAAGAGATTATTATTTCTCACAATCTCATCACATATAATAATATTTACCACTCTAGTTAAGAGAAATATTTCATGCTAATAGTGTATATATATATTATATTATATATGGGAGATGATTCACCTACTCAATAAGTAATTTAAAAATATATACTCTGCATTTTAATTATTCATTCTAGAAAAAATATAATACTTCAGATCCATTGACTAATTCAAATCACATGAACCATTATATATATTTTCATAAAATGAATGACTAAATATATTTTTTAATCTATGGGTAAATGGATATCTCATATTATATATTATGTATGATTATCAACATAGCCATAAATCCTGCGAACCTTCCTCTTTTCCCTTCAAATATATTAACTTCATCCTCTATATATATATATATATATCACTTTCACCAATCTTTCCAAACAATTTCTTTTTCATGATTTACTTATCCTTTTTTAGTCACCTCATCTCCAATACTAGAATATATTAGGAGAAATAAAAATTTTCTAATTTAAAAAAAAAAATTCAAAAATAACTTAAAATTATGTGCATTAAAGATTTATTTACGTCATGTGTCACAATCTCCATCTATTACTTGACTCTCTAGTACCATAGAGAAATTTTTTTGGTACTACTAATGATATCCTCACACCCTTTGGGTAAGGAACTAATCTCTTTCGAGGTTCGTGACCGCCCATTCTAACAAGTGTCACTCCCATAAATCGAACATTAGATCTTTTAACAATCCTAAAAATCTAGCAAAACCTTATATCACTAAACCAACATAAAGAAAATGAACTGAATTGTGTAACGTCCTGATTTTTGAGTCTTTAAATTATAGTATCAGTCCTGGAAGTCTCGCTTGAGCGAGAGATTCTCGCCTGAGCGAGAAAGGATCACCTGGGAGGGTGAAATCCTGGACTATACTGGAGGATTCTCGCCCGAGCGAGAGTTGTCTCGCCTGGGCGAGAAATGACAATTTTGGGCTGTTAACACAGTGTAATCGATTACATAGTACTTGTAATCGATTACATGCTGATATCTGATTAGACATGTGTAATTTTTCATGAAGTAATCGATTACACTGTGCATGTAATCGATTACATCATGTAAAAATCTCAGATTTGCCACTGTGAGATTCTCGCCTGGGCGAAAATCTCTCGCTTGAGCGAGAGTCTAAAATTTGAAAACCTAAATTAGACGTCCCACGTGAGGATAAGGGTCACTTTTCGAAAAACAAAGAGAATAGGGACGGTTTGAGGAGTAGTGCACCCTTAGAGTCAAAGAAGAGACCGAAGAAGAGGTAAACCGCTTAACCTAGCCTCTCTTATGGTTGAATGTCATCGTTTTAAATGAGGTTTCTTCTCCATGTTTAGGGATACAACCCCATAAACCCTCTCTTTGCTTTTCGGTTCGTTTTGCTTTGGAAAACCTTGTAAAACTCATAGAGTATGAGTTGTTTTTCGAAATGGGTATGTGAGAAGTTATTTTCAAAACCGTATAGTCATGGCAACATTAGGGAAACCTTTTTGTTGAAGATAAAATGAATGGATAATGTTTTCTTGTGATGTATGAGTTTGGTTAGTATTATTATTGGCTTGACCTGTAAATTGATGTGTTGTGTTTGATGTTGCTTTGGGTTGAAAGACCCTAAGGTTGGAGGAGACAGCGGAGAACGCAACTGAACTTGAGTGTAAAGCTTTAGCGGAAAACTCAGGTGAGGGAGCAGCATTAAATCTTGTGGTATTGGGATGATAATCTTGGAAACTCCAACGATACTCACTAGTTGGAGGATTTCGTTTGGTTAACACGGTTAAACGGGAAATCTCATGAGTTTCCTATTTAACCGCGTTAGTCCTACTGTTGTGAATGGATTTTGACCTGCCTTCGTGGTATGGATTTTGACCTGCCTTCGTGGTATGGATTTTGATCTGCCTTCGTGGTACGGATTTTGACCTGCCTTCGTAGTATGGATTTCGGATACGCACTTGTAGTATGGGTTTGATTTGTGGTTTGACAATTGAGAGTTATTGGTATTATGGAATGGTGGTGTAGTGATGAATAATGGTTTATTGAATCTCATGGATTGTGTTGCACTGAATGATGTAGAGTTCATGTTTAACTATGTTCTAATGTTATTATCCTATGTAAACCCACCATGTTATATATTGCATGTATTTAATGACTGACTCTCTATGTTGTCTTGTTTACTCAATCCGTTGTAACCGGATTGTAGGTGGAGCTCAGGGATAAGATACTGCAGAGTCATGGAGTGAACTAGCTTGCTTTGATTGTGGCGTGTTATTTCCGAGTTTTCTAGTAAAATGTTTAGGTTGATATTGGACCCGTTTATGAGAATTATTCACTTATGTTTACTGTTCTTTTTATGGATAAAAGACTAGTACTTTGAAATTATTGTGTTGTTTCTCCTTGGTAGGATTTTATCGATACTATTGGAGTATTCCTGGTTGAAAGGAAATTTTCAATGATATGAAATTTCATTATGTTAGAAAATGAATTAAATTTTCCGTATTAATAATTTGAGGTGTTACAAATTGTCTTTTTAATACTACTAAACAAGCCGTGCGCATTTTGTTTTGAACAATAGATAGGAAATTCTTATGTAAAGTGGTGCATTAATTTATGGAAAACTTATTCAAAT
Source organism: Lupinus albus (assembly GCA_009771035.1). NCBI lineage: Eukaryota > Viridiplantae > Streptophyta > Magnoliopsida > Fabales > Fabaceae > Lupinus > Lupinus albus. The sequence goes on along the minus strand of CM020001.1, from coordinate 20,801,791 downwards.
TTTATATTTTGCAACGACACATCATAAATTATTTGTTCTTTTTAATAATCTATGAAACTTTAACATTTGTTAAAATTAATCTATATATACAAAAATAATATTAAATTACTAACAGACCAAGAAGGAAATTTTGTGATCAAACTCATAACAATAGTAATAAAACAAAGCAGGTTAATTAGAGTCGTTAGCCAAAGGAAACCACCATCAACATACCAATTAGTTAAGATTAAGTAAATTTAAGAGTTAAAAATGATTAATATATTAATTTTCATATATATAATAAAATAATAATGATCTAATTGTCGAGGTTAATATAAAAAGTAGGAGATAATTTTTTTATAATTATTAATTTAACATTATATTTATATAGACACTAATTTAATCAACCATTAATGTTTAAGTCATGATTATAAAAAATAATTTATAATAGTTACTTGCTAAAAAAATATAAATTTATGGTGTACCTATAGATTTTCCCTAGTATATGCAACACCTTTTAATGAGGTATATGTTGTGTTTATTATACTGATTGGTCTTTATGTTAAGACCACATATGCTTAATATTGTATATATAATTCAAGAGTGGATTAATTGATAAAAGTGTATAATATTTATACATTTTTTCTCTAAATATTTATATACAGTGATTATATCATTTATTATTCATTTGTCTTATTTTTTAAAGTCAATAATGATTAATAATAGAAAAATAATTACTTCTTTTAAAAAATTGTGTAATTCAAAATCAATCTCATTAAGAATGCCCTTGTTCAAAAAACAATTCATGGGGATTAGTGTGATTGCATAATTATAATTGAAATTATATTTAATACGAATAAATATAAATAATAAGGTTGACTATTTACTATTTTAAATTTAAATATTTTATTGTATTTATTAATAATATATTAATTTAAAATATATAAAGAGTAAAAGCTTCCTAAATATATATGCTAATTATTATGAGCCTTGAAACTTAATTAAGTTACCTAATTTTTTAGTACAAAATGATTTTAATATAATAAGCTTTTATTCCTAAATAGTTACATACTATTGTATAATAAGTTTTTTCAATTTATATCAAATAACTCAATAACATACCAATTGAAAAATATTTACTTTATTCATAATATTTTTCTATCATGATAAAATATCTATCATGTAAGTTTATTAAAAAAATTAAAACAAAATTTAAATACTAATTTTATAATTTTCATCTGAGTCAAAAAATAATTTAAAAATTAAAATTAAAGTAGAAGTTCATAAATTCACTTTGATGAAGAATGGCTAGTAAAAATGTTATCCTTCAACCAAAACTATTGAAGAATTTGTGAATTTGTATAAAATATACATTGAAAGAGTAAATAAATTTGTAAGAATTTTTTATACTATTAATGTATCATCTACCATTTATTTTCAATCATCATTAACTCTTTGATAAAAATAATATAAATAAATGATAGATGATTCATTGATTGTGTATAAATTTTTACACGGCAAAAGAATATATATTATATTATACTCTATATATAATAATATATTGTAATATCTATGTGTAAAGATTTATATATACTCAATATATTTTCCAACATTCATTTGTATTACCCATGTGAAGAGTCAATGATTATTAAACATGAACACTAGATGAAGTAGTAGAAGTAAATAAAACACATACATTATAATTACATAAAAAATTTCTCATAATAAAAATAACTTCCAAGTGAGAATAATTATTATTGTGAGAAATAAAAATAATTAATTTAGACTCTTACATTTTATTTAAATGATAATGATTAAAAGATAAATTAAAAATGAGGATAACAATTAACATTTAATTTTAATCAATCATATATAATCATATATAGTTGTATGTACCACAATCTTTTACATTAATGTATCACATGTATGTATAGGGCATAGTTTTGAAAACCCTGCCGTACCGGCCGGTTCAACCGGAAAACCGGTGAACCGGACCCCTAACCGGTACGGTACATATGTTATACCGCATATGCAATAGAACCGGTCAAAACCGGTGAAAACCGGTAAACCGGTTTAAACCGGTTGGTTTGTACATTAATTTTTTTTTTTAAATTTCAAATTTTCAATTCTTCACCAATTCTTCAACTTCAATGATTGATACTTGGGTCATTTATTTGTATTTTGCGTTTGTTAAGTGATAATTTTGGATAAATATATGTTTTGTACTTTAGACTTTGATTTTATTAAAGACTTAATGTTGTTTGTTTGTGTGAATTTGAAGTAAATTATGAATATGGATTATAAATATGAATATCTACTTATTTGAAATTTTTTGTTATAGGTTTACATATATATATATAAGCAAGTATGTCCGGTTTAACCGGCATGCGGTTTAATTACTGAACCACTGGTTGAACCACTGTACCACTATACCAGTACCCTAACCGGTTTGATAACCGGTACGGTTTTAATAACATTGGTATAGGGTTAATGCACTTTTGAAAGGCTATCTGTTTTTTCTCTCTCTTAACTAGTATAAGGGTGTATTTGATGTAATGTTTTCTATTTCTATATTTTATATTAAAATTCAGAAAACAATTTTCATTTTCCGTAAACATGTTTGTTAGTATCATTTTCATTTTTAAAACTGTTAACTTTAAACTTCACAGACGAAAAAAATTATTTTTGTAATCATTTCAATTTTAAATTTTAGTCACTAAAATATTTTAGTCAAGTCAATTATTTCATAAAATATCTACATATTTGGTACTTATATTTTCTTTTCGAACGAAATATCTACATATTTAATTGATGGATTTGGTCATTAGCTACCATAAACACAATGAAAGTCATAACGAGTTTAACTTACCAATATTCTATTATTTAATTAAGGTTGCAGTAACTTCAAGATACGTCAATTTTCATATCAAAATCATATATTATCATACTCATCATCGAACTATTTCAACAATATCATATAAGAAAGACAAAAACATTGTCATGTTCAAAGATAAAAAAATAAATTTTATTATAAAGATGTGTGACGGTGAGGAAAACACTCATCAATTGATTTTAGCATTTTGTTGATTAATGGATAGAATAATTGAAAAATATATTTATCTCATTCCATATCTTTTGATAGTTAAGGCTATACACATAGTTTAAAAAATTATTAAATAATATAAAAGTTTGGTACAATTTGACTAAAATAACCACATTTTTTTTTCACTTTGAAAATTAGATTAAAAAGGAGATGAAGAAACATAGGGTGAAAAGTTTAATAAAAAATAAGAGTATAATTCAAAATTAAAATATAAATGTGTATTTAGTTTCCAAAAGATCAAAATATTTGGAATAAATAGGAAGTTAAAACATCAAAATATATGAAACAAATGAAGTAAAAAAGTCTTAATTTTTTTAATAAAATGTCATTGCCTTGTTATTGAAAATTTTAGAAATGACATTTTTTCATTTCAAAATTTCCAGAAATAAACCTCATATTTTCTGAAATATGAAATGAAAATAACAATATAAGCATATTTTTACTCTCATTTTCTAATTTTATTGAAAATGAAAATGACCAAACCAAAGCCGCCCTAAATGTTTTGATCAGTGAATCACTTTAGTATATTGCTTCTTGTTTTTTTATTAACTTTTTTGAGTTGTTTCCAATGAACTAAAAAAGGTTAATATACTTAGTACATTAAATTTGTTAATAATTATTTTTTTCCAGAATTAGTTTTTTATTTTTGAACTCATCCTCTTTTTCTCTTCACTCAAATAATATTATTATAAACTTGTAAATTTTTATTTCCACTGGATTAATTATGATATTTTTGTAATAAAAAATTTAATTAATATATTCATCATTTTGAATAGAGTTAGTTCTATAAGAGAATGAAACCCATATTTTCAAATTTGATATATAAAAAGGACTAGGCATAGTTATATTTTATAGAAATGCCAAGAGCAAATTTGAGTGCATGAGTAATGTTTAAAATTTTGTAATATTTTTAAAATATAAAGTTGTACCATTTAATTTAAAAAAAAAATTAAACGTTTGAATGCCGGAAAAAACATGGCCTTTTTAATATGAATCAAGAGAGTGATAATTATATTGAGGTAACTAACAAAAAAAACTTTCATTTTAACATTGCATCATTATATTTGCTTGTACACCAATACATAAGGATCAAATCATAAAGAAATAATTTTGATCTATATAGAGAATCAGTAGTTTTGTCTTACTCTAATTTATTCATACTGAACATTGTTAGTTCTAGCTTATATCATATTTATATTATGTCTCTATACATTTATCTAATAATAAATTTTACATATTTTAATTTTAACATTTTAATATTAAATTATAAAAGAAAGAATTGGAACTAAATCTATTATTATTTTGGTGAAAATGATAAGAGAGGAAAATCTAAAAATACAAGAACATTTGCCAAATCCACAACATATACTAATGACCACTATTGTTTTTGAACATGCGTTGGGATAAAATATATGGCACAGGTAGTGACTCTCATCTTAAATGCTTGAAAATAATATCTTGAAATCATTTTATAAAATATGTAATTTTCTTATTTAGTACTAATTTAATATTAATTCTTTAATGATAATAAGGAATTGGATATATACTAAGGAAAACATTCTTATTTTTATTATTATTAAAATTTATTATTTATTTAAGAAATTGATTTTTATTTAATTATTATATTTTTTAATTACTATTATATTGTTTCTTATAATTACTATTATATTATATTATTTAATCATAATTATTATTATATTAATTTGTATTTAATTAAATATTATTTTTTAACAGAACATATGAAATATGATACATGGAAAATGTTAAAATAGGAAAGTTCAATGAAAATTAACATTGTCTCATGCATGTAACTATGAAAATGCAGCTTTAGGAATATTAAAGCAAGTAAAAAATCCGAGGGTATAAAAAAAAATACATATATTGTGATTACCATACAACAATAAATTTATAGTGGAAGCATTAACAAATTAAAGCTATATTTAATCAGAAAAATATATACATATAAGGGGAGGGATCTAACGGCAAAATAAGATGAAGAGTAGTTATTTTCCACTTACTCTTGGAGTAAGTGAATCATCCCCTACATACAATTATAATGAAACTCAGATAAGAGAGTAAAAGTTTAAAGTCATAACATAGAAATAGTTACAATTCACTTTAAGTAGAAAAGATGGAGAAATATAAATCAATATTGAGAGAGAAATAACCTTACAGCAACGTGGAATGAGGAAAATGAGGAATAGAGAGAAAAACTAAAAAGTTATTGAATTTAAAAATAATGAAATAGAAAAAACATTATAACATCCTAAAAATATGTCATTAAATGAATTTAAAAATAATGAAATAGAAAAAACTACTAATAATTAAAAATATTATAACCTTCAATCAGAAATTTAAAGATTAAAGAAAATAAAACTACTTTCCAAACATCTAAAAATTTAAAACACTATTTTTTAGTAATAAAAATATTTTAACAATTTTATAAACTATAAAGAAGACCAAGAAAGTTCCCTTCTCAATTTCTCTTTTTTAGTTTGTACTTTTCTTTATTACAAAAATAAATCAAACTATAATAAAATTAGGTGTCTACAATAGCTAAAGCTCTCTCCATGCAAGGCTGACCAATGACATAGCTAAAGCTATATATAAGGTTTTCAAGAAACCAATTTTAGAATATTTGTTTGACCACAGTAGTAGATGGTATACATTAACCTCGCATTGTTCTTGCGCTGTTGTATATCATATTTACAACAGCACAACCTTATACATGCGCTGTTACAGAACTGTCAAATATAACAGCGTGAACTACAACTCAGATTTATGGGAAACTGATATTTTTATTGCTTTGTATGAGAAACTCATATAACAAAGCAAAACGAACTTTGGGGTTCGAAAACAATTTAATACATCACAAAATGTTGTTCAGAAATTGTAAATTTTTGAAAAACTATCAAATAAATAGCGCATTTATAAAGTACGATGTATAAGATATCAAATTCACAACGCATGTCTACGAATACGTTGTAGAAGAGTTTACATCAACAGCGTAAAGTAAAACTTGCGCTGTTAAACATTACAAATTAAAACCAACAATTATTCAACTGCACTTATTTCCTGGTGTATTGTTGATGTCATATTCGCTTATCAAATTTAACAGCGATTTCTTAAAGATGCGCTGTCTAATTTTTCTCCAACTTTTATTTAACAACAATTTTCTAGGATGCGTTGTTGAAAACCCGCTTTTAAAGACGTTTTCTGGCGTAACGAGGACTTAATTAGTTAATTACTACCAAGTAGATTTAAGGAAGATTATGGTGAGTACATTCTATTCCTAGCCTTCAAAAACCTTAATCCACTTGAGAAAAATATATGCAACCATAGTTTGAGATAAATGTTAGCCATGGAGAAGAAGAAAATCATGGATGGAACATAACAATAAAGAGAAGAAGAGAAAACAATAATGAAGATCACCAATTAACTCAAAGAATCATGAATGAGGTGAATGAGTTAAATCCAAGTGTTTCAAAGGACTATGATGACTATACTTGGTGCATCTACATCCTTAGGACATTGCTCATCATCTCCATTAGAATGAGGGAGAAGTAGTGAAGATGAAAAGATGGTTCTACATGCAAGCTAAGTATTTATAAAACAAGTGGTAGATCCATCCTTGGTGACCAAATTAGAAGTATACATGTGTCCCATTTAATCCTTACTCTAATGATACATTACATGCTTATAATCATGCAACTAGTTCCATAATCCAGCTCATATTTAACCTGATTGATTTTATAAAAGTTATTAAATATATGTTAGGTCTAATGTAATCGATTTGACTTTGACACCAATTTCTTGTTGAGTAAGGAATTTGATAATGAATTTGCATATAATTTTTTCTGACACAAATTTTATGGTAGGTGATTTTGGCTTAAGTTATTGAAGTTGTTAGAAAATGTAAACAAATATGAAATAATTGGTGAAACTCATTTAAGAACGAAAAATGTGTTGCACCATTGTGGATGCTCTAAAAAGGTTAACATATTTTTATATTATAATATTTATGCATTGTTAATATAAAATTTAATATACAATAATCAATTATAATTAAATATGAATGATAAATAATACACTAACGGTATAACAAACTCTTACACAAAAGGATGACAATGAGTACTTGGATCCGCGGGTACCTGCAAATAATACCCGCAACGGGTAGGGAAGAGTCCATATTTTGGACCCGTGGGTAGCTTTTAGATGAGCCTGAGTCTGGGTAATGAGATATCCAGACTCGTGGGTACCCGAACCCGCTATTTCTTCATAAATCTAAATATATATATATATATAGCGGTATAATTGTTATATCATGTTAATATATATAATTGTTATGTTGTTATCATATTAATTCATAATTGTTATGTTGTTAAACTGTAACGTTATGTTGTTAAGTAATAATATTATGGTGTTAATTCATATATATGATGTAATGTTATGTTAACTGAAGAGTATGAATTTTTCATCATAATGTTGATATTGTTTTTAATGTTTGTTTGAGTAAAAAGACTTGTGTTTGAAATTTTAAATTAAGTTTTATAATTTTTTTCTCTTGTTGATGGTCTAAATAACATATAAGACCGTATGAAATTAAGTTTTAATTTACGGGGATCTATGGGTAGTATACCCAACAGGTATTAACACGGGTCACAATTCTGAGTCCAAAATTGAACCAACGGGACGAGTCTAGATCATGAACTATCCGGACCTATTTAGACCCATTGCGATCCCTACTTACACATTTAGGAGACATGTTTGATTAACTAAACCAAACTAACCCATCCCGGTCCAAACAACCGGGTCGGGTCAGACCGTTAATTCCCAACATTTTTTAATTAGGGGAGACAGCCTGGTTAGGACCTCATAATCTGTGCAAAATTACATCTATACCCATAGCAGTTCATTTCCATCCTTTTGTTCCAATCTCATTGAGCAAGGATACAATAGTAATTTAACCTCACCTATCAAAATCACCACCACCGGAGAGAAAAAACAAATCCCCTCCATTTTTTCATTTCTCCCTTTCTCTCCCTCTCTCTGATCAGATCTAACAACACCAAACCCTAACCCTAATTTCTAAATTCCCAATTCAATTTCTCGATTCGGTTCTTGAATCTTCTCGAATCGACATGGGCGATTTCAACCTCGCCCTTGTAATCGTCGCTGTTGTGGTATGCATCATCGTGTTTCTCTTCAATGTGTACCTTCTCATCAATTACCAGCACCCCGATGATGTTAACCAAGCCTATTTCCCCAAATTCGTCGTCGTTTTTGGTCTCTCTATTGCTGCCATTTCGATTCTTATGCTCCCGGCCGATGTCGCCAACCGGGAGGCGTGTCGCCACGCGATTTATAACGGCGCGTGTAACCTCACGCTCCCTATGAAGACCCTATGGCTTATTATCTATATCGTGGATGCCGTACTCGTCTTCTTCATCATTCCCTTCGCTATGTTCTACTATGAAGGAGACCAGGACAAGTACGTTGTTCTTTTTTGTTTTTATGATTTTTTTATTGTTCTTTGTGAAGACGGAGAAAGAAAAAAAATGATTTTTGTTTTGTTTTGTTTATGAATTTAAGTTGTTTAATCAATGTTGGGTGGTTGTGGAATTTTTGTGCAGGAGTATCGGAAAGAGGATTAAGAGTGCGTTGTGTTGGGTGGTAACGACGGCGGTAGTATGTGCTCTCATTTTGGGTATTCTGTATGGTATGTATTATTGATCTTGGTTGTTGACTTTCCACTTTCAATAAAAACATGTACATTTCTCTTTTTGTGTGTGTTTTGTGTTAGTTGAAGTATATTTTCTAAGGATTAGGGGAACCTTGCTATGTTTGTGTGGTTTGATAATATATTGGATTTGTTTAATGGACGTTTAGGTAGCTCGTCTTTTAACAGGAGAAAAATGTTGTTTACGTGTATTTAGTGCATGTTCGCCGAAAATTAAAACTAGAGGAGTGGAATAAAAATGGGATGTTTGTGTGGCTTGTGACTTTTTAAATATTATTGCAATTCTCTTTAGGATGAATCTGGTTTTTGGAACAGTGAATTCGATACGTGGTATGCAAGTTTAGTTAGCAAATCTGTATCTATGAGTGGTATGTACTGCATTTGCAGGGATTTTTCAGTGAAGCACCATTTAGAAAGTTTTTGCTTTGTTCTTTTTCCATTGCTTTGTAACCGTTGTTTAATTGTGATGGATTAAGAAAAAATTTATTTAGTGCCGGATTAATGGAGACAGAAATGAGAGGACTTAAGCACTGCTTCACAGGAAATTAATTTTGGGTTTGCTCTTTGTAGCACTGTTAGTTGAATTATAAGCAGGGGTAGGTATTTCGTAGTTTATGTGACTGAAACTGTTTGGGCTTTGTGGTTTCCTAAATTAGGATGGACAGGTAAAAGGGGGAATCTTGGACTAGGTAAAAAACAAGCAGAGACAGACAAATATATCGAAATTGAAGTTAGAGCCTCTGTTTTATTTCCTTTCTAAACCCGTGTAGTTGGAAATTGAACATCCTTCGAAGTGTTTCTACATAAAATATAAAATACTTAACAATCTTGAGTGAACAATACAATCCACCTGCAATAAAGATACAATGTGATCTGCCCAATAAAGATACAATATGGTCCACCCTCTTAATCTCGATTGAACATTTCAAATATGTGTGATTTCATATGAGCTTTAACCTGTGTTTGGTTGTAATCTTACAAATTTTTGTTATTGAATATACTAGGGGTTGTTGGGAAGGTGGACTTCAGTGTTAGGCATCTCTCTTCATCCACAACATCATTTCCTAGCTCATGGGGGGACTTTAGCAGTGGTCAGCCGTGTATCGGTGGAAGTGGAGTCCACCAGGTTTTTTCTTCTTTTTTTCTCTGATGGAATATTTGAGAAGTAGCTTTTTTGCTCTTTCTCATTCTGTTTTTATCCTCTGTCCTTATGTTACAACAGTGCTCAGCATACGTTGCTAGTCCTTCATCAGAGAAAACATGGACCATGCGTGCTACTTTTCCAGAATACGTTGTTGCTCTTGCTACTATTGTTGGATCTGTGCTTTTTTCTGTAAGCTCATTCTTCAATCTCCATAAGATTTAATTATCTTGATGTTATAATTTCTGCTTCATATTCAGCCTAGATTTAAGTTGGTTCGGATAACCTTATTGTTTTAGCTAAAGAAAATTTTCTCTTTTAGTATTTATTTGGACTCTGGGGAAGGGGAGAAAGAAAATTGAAGGAAATAAAATATATAAAAGTGGAAATGAAGAGTAAAGCACATTTTATCTTCTATTGTTATTTGGATCAAGAGAGAAATAAAAAAATGAGAAATATGATTTTCTCTAGTTTGGTTGTGTAGAAAATTGAGGAAAGAATATGTATAGAGAAGACCTGTATGCCGATATCATGTTATATAAGACATTATTTTTATATAAATATGTAATTTTAAAGCATTTCTCTGCATCTCCCAGTTTCTTCTCATAAGGAGAATGCTTTTTATGGACCCCACTATAGTTTTTTCCTCATCCAAACAATAAAAACGCCAAATTGTTCCTACTTTCTACCCTCCCATTTTATTTACTTTCATTGTCTCTTGAAACAATCAATTGGTTAGTATCATGAGGTTTCTGGTTAGTGACCATGAGGTCTTGGTGAGGTTGCTGAGGTTATGGGTTCAAATCCTGGAACAACCTATCTGCTTGTGGGGGTAAGATTGCGTACATCTACCACCCCTAGACCCCCTCGTGCACTGGACTGCCCTTTTAAGTGAATGTGAATTAGGATAGTGTTATTCTTTCATCTTTAATGATTGATATGTTAACTCCCTAGATATCTAGCAATTATTGCATACAAGAAGAAGCTATCTCTTTTTATGGTTTTAAATAAGCCTTTCATACTGTGACTATAACGGTTTCCCTGCTCTTGATAATAACTGTTGGACTCATCATTCAATCCAGATATTTGGTGGCGTTGGCATTGCTTGTCTTCCACTGGGACTAATATTTTCATTTATCCGGCGTCCAAAGGCTGTTATTACTCGCTCACAGTATATCAAGGTGTTATATGCTCTTACCAAAGAAGATACATTATATTGTTGATTATGAGTATTCCTTAATCATATACCATCTTTATACTTATGGTGTGGTTGGGTGTTATTATAGGAAGCAACTGAGCTGGGTAAAAAAGCCAAAGAACTGAAGAAAGCTGCTCATTCACTCCATCAGGAAGAAAGAAGTGGTTCAAAGGGTAGAAAGTTTCGTAAAAATGTAAAGGAAGTAGAAAAGGTAAACAAATATTGGTTTTTGTCAGTAGCCTCTTTTAAATACTTATGTGGAATTGTAGATTCCCTTGTTGGCATGGGCTTTTTATATCATAATTTGATGCAAACTATTTTAGTTTGTTCAGAAATATTGTATACAGTTACTGAAGGGTTCATTGTTTGTGTGGTTCTAGTTATTTACTTTCCTATTCACATTTTTAGGAATTGTTTCAATTAGAAGAAGACGTAAAGCTTCTTGAAGAGATGTATCCACAAGGAGAAAAGGTAATCATATTTCTAATTTTTTAACCACTTGGAATAAACGTGTAATGAATTTTACACTGACTTGTCCTGCATGAATGCAGGCTGAGACATCATGGGCACTAACAGTTATTGGTTATCTGGCAAAACTTGTTTTGGGAATTTTAGGGTAAGCAATGATATATAACAATCGAAGTTTCCATGAGTGTGCGGTACTCGTGATGTGTTGTACTATTGTGTTTTATGTTACAAAGATTTCCTTATTTGAACCTGTGTTATGTTTCCATAACTAACCTATGTTTTGAAAACTGACAGGTTGATTGTTTCAGTGGCTTGGGTTGCTCATATCATTATCTATCTATTAATTGATCCTCCACTTTCTCCTTTCTTGAATGAAGTTTTTATCAAGCTAGATGATGTATGGGGTATGTTGGAATACCTGTGCTTGTCATCGTTCCTCAGCTACGTAATGATAGATAACTAAATAATATTCATTCAGTTGTTCTCATGTAATATATGTATTTGTCTTTTATCAGGTCTTCTCGGCACAGCGGCATTTGCATTTTTCTGCTTCTACCTTCTCCTTGCTGTGATTGCTGGTGCCATGATGCTTGGGCTGAGACTAGTTTTCATTACAATACATCCTATGAAGTAATTCAGCTGTGAAGTCAGATTATCATTTTACTCTATATATTGGTCATTTAATGCAATTATTGATCACTCACGATGTGAATGTATCTCTGGCAGGTGGGGAGGGACTCTAATGAATTCTTTTCTGTTCAATGTGGGCCTTATCCTTCTTTCTTCAATTAGGTCAGTATAGTCTGTACCTTACATCTAGAAATGGGATGTTACATGTCTTGAATTTTAAGTTTCTGCCTCAGAGCATGATAAAGTTTATAATGTTGCTTTTCATTCTTGTTTAGTTACATGTATCATGAAGATAGATTTTCAAAAGAGTATAATTTTTAAATGGTGATACTGTTAGACTATGATTTTTCCTTTTGGAATTTTTAAATTTGAAGTAGCAAATAGGCTGCAGAGTTAATGAAATCATTGTCTGAATAGAATTACAAATGTTTCTGAGTGTAGCAAGTAGTATTCTTATAAAGTGTAAAGCACTTGTTATGCTTTCATCATAATGCTGAAGGTTTGATAGTTTTACTTTTTCAGTGTGATCCAGTTCTGCTCCACAGCATTTGCTTACTATGCTCAAGCTACTGCAGCACAGGAAATATTTGGCCATACTTTGGAGTCTCTCCGTGGAATTAAATATTTGTACAAGTGAGTCAAGTTGAATTTCTTCTTACCCTGGTCCCATTCACATTATATAAGTAAAAAATGGAACCTTTTTGCTATGTATCAATATATAGACTAAAGAATGGGATGTATCTCTCATTGTCCCAGTTGAGGTTCTATATGCAATCATGGTTCACTTACCAAGATCACAATTTAATATAATTTGACTCATTCTGTCACTTTTACAGGTACAATGTATTTCAGATTGCATTTGTTGTTTTTGCTGGATTGACCTTTGTCTATTATGCTGCCTTTGTAAGTTTTACCATAGACAAGCTTATTTCCCTCTTCATTTTTTTTGTTACTACAAGGGTATCCCCTCACCCCTTTGGGTAAGGAACTAATCCCTTTCAGGGTGCATGGCTGCCCCTCCCAACAAGTGTCGCTCCCAGGAATCGAATCTTTGACCTTTTGGTCATCCTGGGGATCTAGCGGGACCTTACACCACTAGACCAACACCTTGTTGGTATTTCCCTCTTCATGTTTGTTAGTATTCTTGCTGATCCTAAAGTATTGTTAATATCAGGGATGGAGAAGAAAAAAGCCTAGTGGCAGGTTTCAATTATCTACATGAGGCATGGCTTAGCCTGGAAAAATGTCTTATTTGGGGGAGCCATCAGAGAATACTTGTCTCACCATATATCCATTTAAAGTGATTTTTTAATTTATATTCAGGATGTTTGGGCCTAGTTTTGTTTCATGTTGGAAGCTATAGTATAAGCTGATCCATCATGATCTGAGTAGAATCATTTTCTGCGGTCAAAATCATTATTTGGGGGTGCTTGTGTTTGCCTCTTTCATCACCTGTGTATTACTTTGTTTGATTTGTGTGTTCTACATTCTTCCAAGTATGTAAATTAAAGGTATCATTACAAGCACACTACACTACTCTCATGTAATGCAATTCTTGCCAAGTAAAAAGTTGTACCACCACCTTTTCTAAATTGTTATTTTTGTTTTCTTGTGATCATGTTTGTGGAATTAGATTCCTCCAGAGAAGTACTTTGAAATAACAAAGAAAAAATGAACATATATTGATTTTGAGTGAGATTACACTTTTATCATTCAAATTAAACAGGAAAAAGTACTTCCTTTTCAGTAATGGATAAGAGTATCATTGATGTTTGTAAAGCATGTTCATTAATGTGTAATTATAATGTTATGCTATGAACTTCTATAAATCCTCCTCAATTCACTAGTGAATAAAGAAAGTATTAAATAAATAAGTAAACATATTTAATATATGAACAACAATAATTAAGTCTTACTCCTACTTTGTTGGTATTTAATATCTCAAAATAAAATAAAATTGTTTAATCAATGTAGAATTTAATGATATTAAATTTTACATAATACAAGATGGAAAAAACAATATACATGAAATCCCAATTATTTTGAATGATCATGTTATAGTGAGTACTGACCAAATATACCCTTGTCCAAGGTAAAAAGATGCACCCATTGTAGTGTCAATTACTTGGCATTAATGTTTATTGAATCAAAGTGATAAAGTGATAACACCATAAGGTTGTGAAACCTATTCCAAGTACAAATATATAGTCACAGTCACATGGTCATAATACTGATTCAGAAAACAAGGGAGAACTTGATCTCATAATAATAATAATAGGAAGTAAGTAGCATTAGCATTGAGGCATTAGTTTAGTCCCATTCCGTAGTTTCAGGGAAGGGTACCCTAGAGATATTAATAGTTGTTTTTCCATCAGGGCAAAGTGGATCATATGGTGAATCTTCTTCAAACTCTACTGGCATTGACTTGTAGTACAAGCTAGGTTCCCATTCTGCTTCTTTTATAACTTTCAATATCTCTTTTGCCACTATCTTGCTCCCCTCAGCTGATAGATGAATTCCATCCCTAATAAATAAGCAAAGCAACTAATCAGCTGATATATCCTTACCCCGAAAGCGGAGAAGCTGTTTCCAGGATTATCTCATGGTTGCTAAGCAAAAACCTTACCGTTATTCATGTGTATATATATATATATATATGATAGCATACTTACAGGAAACAAACATCTCTCCAGTCATCCCTTTTCTGAAGTGCAGACCAAAGATCAACGGCTTTGATATTCAACTCGCGACACAACTCCAAACCCGCTTCTGAGTATATTCGACAAGATTCATTTGTCCTTACTGGCTTCCCCAGTAGAACACTAGTTTCAGTCAACAATTCATTAGTGAGTTTACATATCAGACATGTTATATACTATTCAAGCTCAACTAAATTTGAAGTATAGCTTTTGTTTACACAAAGAGGGTGAGCCTTGATGTGACGACAAGGTCATAAATTCAAATTCGATCTTTTCTAGTCTTCAATACAAGTGTAGGCATAAGATAAGGGTTATTTATCTCACTACCTTTATTTTTTGTGAAATTATAATAATCAAATAGAAAATCTATTGCAGTCAGAAATCAGAACCTGTTTCCAAGAATCTGTGCCTCATTCACAGAAGGAGCACTGAGAAATATGATGTGAGTATTCTTTGATAGGCTCTGGAGTCACAAATATATAAAAAATAAGAAACTAGGTTTTTCAAGAAGTGAAATTTAACTAGTAAATATAAGCTAGATTTTGAAGGCTGACACAAGAAATGGTTGGTAAAGACAAAAAAAGATGCTAGTTTAGAGTGAAAGTTTACCTTAATATGGGTAACAATCTTTCTCATATTTTCAATGTATTCTTGGAGAGGAACATGCTGACCAAGACCACTTGGATGTGGAAGAATTGAATCATTTCCACCAAAGTACAAAATCACCAATGATGGTTGCTCTGAGGCATTCTGAGTTGAAGAAGAACATAGTGAAACAAAGTGTGATTCTTTATTTGTTAGTCTCAGCAAGATTTAAAGTAATCACATTGTGCAGCATGCTATAAATTATGATAACTCAAAAGCTCATTATAGTACATTTAATTTTGTGTAAAATCAAAACAACATTTCTAATATGGCCATGCTAACTGTTCGACCAGACTGCGACGGCGAGCCTCCCACCACGGCTTGAACCAAAACCTTAAGGCATTAGTTCCATGAGCCTTTACTACTTATAAACTCTTTCACTCCTCCCCGCATATCAAATGTGAGACTTCACACTTGAATAAATCCAACACTAACTTTTATGACAAGTTCATTATAAGATATGCAAGATTCTTCAAACTAATCTGTAGAGTATAAAGTGAATTATTTCACTTTCGGGTACGTGTCTGTCCCTCCAAACAAGTATCAAATACATAGTGAAATTGATAACACTTTTTTGAGTTAACACTCAAATTTTCAATACCTTGGGAAGAACTTTATCAAGAACCTGCAATGCTCTCCTTGAATTCCAACCAGAGTATCCTCTCAAAACTATATCAGCCTGTTATATCAATGTGTGAGTAAATAAACTCATTCAAAGGAAACACAATTTTATGAAGCAAAACTATTCAAACTTATGCCAAAATATAACAAATTCATCATCTTCTATGTCATTGTGCAGTATTTTAATCATTGACAAATTAAAGCATGAACTGAAACTGAATCATTCATTCAGAGATGGCCTAAAAGATAACACATGCAGTGGAAATTTTCTCAATATGAATTGCATTCCAAGTACCCTTTCTTCTGAGAAATTATATGAATGTAATAAATCTGTTACAAAAGACAAGGTCCATAATTCATTTTTGTGTGTGTTTAGAGTGATGTTCTGAAAGAAAGAAGATCAATGAATTCTAAGAGCACATGACACAAGCCTAAACAAAAACACTTACCATTGACCTATTGATAAAAATACAGAAACAAGAATCAACTACTAAATATTTTCAGTATATAAAACTTTATATACACATCCCAAATGTTCAATTTCAAAACCAATTGACAATGAACGTAGGCAATGTGGGACTTACTTCCCAACATGTCAGGCAAAGGGTTACCTTTGACCCTAACTAAAAGACATCTTTTGGCCCATGACGGAAAGAAATTGGACTCTGACTTTAATATCATGTTAAGGTTTCATCTTAAAACCAATTGACAATGAGAGGAGTATGCCAACATATATTTAAACTCTCCGTTACAATGAGTTAGAAGATGTGGGACTTACTTCCCAACACTAACAAATATATGTGTATGCATTTCCAAAATAAAAATGTTAATTAATAATTACATGGAAACCGCATCAGGTCACATCAGATCCAAAAACAACCGCAGAAATAAAGGACATAGTAGTGAATGATAATATGATAATGAGTTAATAGAAGAAAGAAGAAGAATAAGAAGAAAGTAGTACCTTACGAGCATACAAATGAGAAAGAATAGAAGCCCAACCTTGATGAAAAAAGCTGTGTTGCACAATTGAAGAACCAAAGAGAAGAAACTGAGGCCTAAGTGGTCCAACCATTCTTTCTTTCTTTCTCAAACAAACATGAATATATTTAAGGTGAGTAACATGTTTTTGTTTATATTTATTTATGGAATCATCCCAAACAATAATAGAAAAAGATCATCTCCATTACTAGACATAACAATAAGGACATAACTTACATTTTATTTTTTATTTTCTTTGATTTTATAAAGTACTTATCTCTCTTCATTAACAGAAATTGGAACAACATACGTAACATTAAGTCAAACGTGTCAGTTACTTCTTTTTGTCATTACTCGTTTAACACGACGCTGCCGTACCTATCACCTCACCTATTGCTACTCTTTTGTTTAAAATAATAAACTTTATGAATATTGTTCCGGTTACATCGTATTAAATTTATGAAAACAATAAATCTGAATCTTACAATCTATCATAAACAATTAGTATTAAAATTTATGAATGTTGGATTACTCATCTCATTGTGAATTGGTTTTGAGATTGAACCTTAATAGTCTTTACAAAAGTATCTTAACCACAATTACGATCGCATGGACTGTATTTTCTCATAATTTTTTATAAAGCAGCAACTTAATGCACTCATATAGTAGTTCAATTTGGTGGTGTGTTTAAAGAAAGTTATCATCAACAATATTATTATAGAATGGATGGTGGTGGTGTGAGTTTAGTCATTATTCATATAGTTTTACATATGCACCAATAAGCTAAATAAAATATGCAAATAACTCATGTGATTACCATTTTTATCAACATAAAAAGGTAAAACATTATTAGATTGATGTTCCAATTTAGTTTTTATTTTCAAGTTAGAGCTCCTCTTGAGGCTGTATTTCTAATAGTATGGCTTAAAACTTATTCTTATTGTTCACTTTTATAAAAAATCATAGAGTGATTTGTTGATATCTTCATCATGAATTCAATCACATAATTTTTTATATTAATCGTAACCAATGACCAAATGAGCTGGCCAAATGGACTAATGTACACAATTTAAATGCATTTTCGTTTATTTACAATGAGTCTGACTCCTCTCTAGTATTTGATAAGACAGTTCTATTAAATAGTGTAATTTTAAGGGTATTAATGTAATATCATTGTAAATTAAATGACATATGTGTCATCATTATTTGGATTTTTTTATGCATTTCAACAGAACTATCATCTCTAATAATGGAGAGGAGTTTGACGTTACTAGGTTTGGCCCATTGACATAATGCTATTTGTAAGTAATAATGATCATATGCTTATCACAATCACTACTATAATATGACCTAATGTTATTGGTATAAGTATTAAATATTATTTGATTTATAAAATAAAAAATAAAGCATATGATGAGAAAAACATTGCATCCCTAATCCTCTCTCTCTATATATATAAGTGAGATTTTTCATATTTATAGATGAAGATTAATTCATTGGATAAGTAGAAATTAAGACTCTCCTTCTACCAACAATTTTTTTCTATCCACACGACAAATATGAAACCTCTAATATTTTATTGGAAGAACTGTTATTTAATAAATGTGCTTAACCTTTTTGGTAGGTTCTATCCCTTTAATTAATTAAAAATATAAACTATTTTTATTTAATATCTAAGCAGGGTAAGTATAAAATGTTTTTTACACAATATCCCTAATTTAATTTAAATCTTAGATAAAAAATATTTTTTATAAATAAATAAGCAAATGAAGAAAATACAAAAGTGTTATTGGAGTAGAAAAGAATATTATATATTATTATATTTAAATATTATTGATTCTTCTAAAAATCTAAATGAATAGTGAATGAGTATAAATTTCTACACCATAAATATATAGATATTATACTCATAATCTATTATATTTAGAGATAAAAAAATACAATTAGAACATAACATTTCATCATCCACTATTCATTTCTAATTATTAATAAAATGATATCGACATTATATAAAAATATTAGAGTTAATATATATTACATTTTTGTGTTGATTATATTTATTATTATATTATATATTTTGACCTGAAACTGAAAAAGAGAAAGAAAGAAAGAAGAGAGAGAGAGAGAGAGAGAGAGAGAGAGAGAGAGAAATGGGAGTGGACTACTACAAAATTCTGGAAGTAGAGAGAGGAGCAAGTGATGATGAACTAAAGAAAGCATATAGAAAGCTTGCTATGAAGTGGCATCCTGATAAGAACCCTAACAACAACAAAGATGCTGAAACCAATTTCAAGCAAATTTCTCAAGCTTATGATGTATGTTTTCAAAATCCTCACTTTTTTTTACTATTCATTCTAAAGTTTCAATTTTATCATGTTGGGTATCAATTTTTACATCATGGGGTTTCATTCAACACAGTTCAAATTCAATCTTTCAGAAAAAAATTATATTTTTATCCAAGGGGATGATGATTAAGGCAAAATAGATGTTTTTGAAATTGTGGGGTTTTTCCCTTCTAATAATTATGAGTTTTGAATAGGTAAAAAAAATGTTTTTTTTTTTAATTCTGGGGTTTTCCCCTTTGTAATGATAATGAGTTTTGAATAGATTCAAAAAAACTGTTTTTTTTAATTGTGAGGTTTTTCCTTTTAATAATTATGAGTTTTGAATAGGTTTTGAGTGATCCACAAAAGCGAGCAGTGTATGATCAGTATGGTGAGGAGGGGCTGATGGGGCAGGTGCCACCACCGGGTGCTGGTGGTTTTTCGGGTGGGAGCAATGGCGGTCAGACGTCATTCAGGTACAACACCAGGAGTGCAGATGATATATTTTCGGAGTTTTTCGGGTTTTCGAGTCCCTTTGGTGGAATGGGAGATATGGGTGGCCGTGCTGGTCCCTCTGGCTTTTCTCGGGGAGGCATGTTCGGGGATGATATCTTTGCTCAACTTAGGGGTAGTGCTGGAGATGGCTCTGGACATGCGCCTAGGAAAGGTGCAGCCATAGAGAGAACATTGCTATGTAGTTTGGAAGATTTGTATAAAGGGACTACTAAGAAAATGAAGATTTCAAGGGATGTTATTGATGCCAATGGGTGAGTTTTCTAACCTTATTTGCTAATTCATTTAGTTTCTAATTTCATCAACAAATCGCGAGTTAACTTGCATTAGTGTGTTATTCGATGGAATTGGATCTTTAAATTTGAAGTCAAGTTTGATGGTCACTTTCGGGCAAAACGATGTGTTGTTATTTGCTGTTTAGTTAACCTGATATATCTTATTACATGAAAGTGGATTAGCAGCAACTTGTAGGAATAGGTTCATATGAACTATGTTAAGAATGTCTCTAGCTGGCTTGAAGATACGTGCATTTTCCTATTTTTGCATCCTTTAGTTTAGGTCAATAAAATCTTGAAGATATGTCTTATTGGCATGCGTAAATTACTTATATTTACCTGTTTATGCTTTTTTCATAGTCAAGTGATAATTCTGGTTTTTTGCATGATTTCATGAGTATCCATTTTTTTTTTCCTTTTTATTTCTATGAATAGATTAAGGGAGACTTTTACATGGTTTCTTAAGAGTTGGAAGTTATAGGAGAAATTAGGTAGCATAAAACATATTGTGAGAATTCTTCTAGCTGTTTCCAAGTGTAGGCTCTGGTAGGTTTAGCGTTTAGGATGAGCATTTGGATCGCAAACAAAACAAAAGACATTTTGTTGGGACTAAATTGTCCCACTTTTTAAGTTCATGTTATGTTTTCTTTTATTTATAAAAGGCTTAAACATCTTTTAGTCCCACTAAAGTAGGATTTTGTTTTTAGTAACCGTAAAGTAATTTTTTTATTTAATTTTAACTCCTTGCAATCTAGAGTACTTTGATTTCCATTCTTATCATCAGCTGAAATCTGTTATGTGTCACACCACTTCATCACTTGACAAATACATCTATCAAATTCTACTTAAGGATGTGTGGTTGTTGTGCCATAATTGAAAGCTTGAATTGTTATTATGAGATTCATGACTACAATATATTTTCTTCCGTGTAGGAGGCCTAGCACAGTAGATGAAATTCTTTCAATCCAGATCAAACCAGGTTGGAAGAAGGGAACAAAAATAACTTTTCCAGAGAAGGGAAATGAACATAGAGGAGTTATACCTGCAGACCTTGTCTTCCTTATTGACGATAAGCCTCACAGTGTCTTCAAGAGGGATGGTAATGATCTTGTTGTCATGCAAAACATATCTCTCGTAGAAGCCCTGACAGGTTATGTGGCGCAACTGACAACCCTTGATGGGCGGAATCTTACCATTCTCGTCAATTCCATCATTAGTCCAACATACGAAGAAATTGTTAAAGGGGAGGGTATGCCCATACCCAAAGATCCTTCGAAGAAGGGTAATTTGAGGATCAAGTTCGATATCAAGTTTCCCTCCAGACTTACGTCAGAGCAGAAAGGCGGCATTAAGCGATTGTTGACTTCTCTCTAAGCAGATGTGTTATATGTGACAATCTCAATGCACGAGGCCTACCTAAAGGGGTCTAAGAAGGTTTAGTAGATATACGCAGCCTTACCCCGTAATGTAAGATCAGAATTATTTTACTTTTTTTTCTTCAAATGGAAATTCATGCCTGTGAACTGTATTTCAATTAGAACATTTTATGTCTTCATGTCTTCTATAGTTTTTCTTAACCACTTGTTGTTTATGTGACAAGTATAAGAAAACTTGAATTTGTTTGTACATGAATGTTTGGGTGTTTCTTATTGTATCAACTTTAGAGAGAAATGTTCTTCAATCATCATTGTAATTAGTAGTCCATGTGCATTTGTATAAAGCTACTATTTGCATTTTTTTGTACTCAAGGTGCCCCAATGGAATTGCTTGTTATGTAACAATGAAAAAAATCACTTATTTCATCATTTAATCTATCACTATGGAAAATTACATTCACCTTAAGGGCTTTACTTAATTACATTCAATACACTTTTTGATTTGAAAGATACACAGACATCTTCATAGGAAAGTAGGTTCATGTAGTTTTTTACACAATACGATGTTGGATGTAATTTAAATGACATATAATTGATATATTCATATGAAGGTTAAAGAAGTCAATATTTGAGTGTAGTGCAAGGCCATGAATAAAATAACAGTATTGAAAAAAATGTAAGGTTTGGTACTGTAAAAATTTCTCTTCTATATTATTCATCATTCATATAAGGGGTTTGTTAACATGAGTTAATCTCATTTCATAAAAGATCATATTAACAAGGTGTATCCAAAAAGTTGGACAAAAATATCCCTATTGTTTAATTTAACTTAAATTTCTACTAAGGTTATTTTAATAAATAAAGTAAAAAATTGAGGGTTTGGGTGAGAAGGTAATCAATTTTTTACTTTATTTACTAAATAACCTTAGTAGAAATTTAAGTTAAATTAAATAATAGGGATATTTTTGTCCAACTTTTGGGTATACCTTGCTAACATGATCCTTCATGAAATGAGGTTGACTCATGTTAACAAACCCTCATATTATAATTATCATTCACTTTTAAATATAACTAATGTGTAGATAATATATTGATTGTATATAAATTTTTACAATTACAATAAATATATATATATATAGCCCTATAACTTTCACACTTATGGGTTTCATGTAATTTTGGAAAAGTAAATATTACTCTTATCATAATGCAACAAAATATACATCTATTATAATACAACAAAATGATAATAGTTAAAATTTCTAAACATTCAACAATAATATTGAAACATTATTGGATCATATCGAAAATTATAAATTCTTGAATACATTACTCTTATATCAACTTAATACCATGTAGATGATAAGTTCTTGCGAATTTATAATTTTCACAAAATAAAAGTTATTGTAGATTATTGGCCTTTATCCATCATATGAGATTGATCTTCTTTGAACTCTTTGAAGATTTTATAGACTCTTCTTCAACAATGGAAAATTTCTTATATTTCTTTCTTGGTTATTTTCTTTACCCTTCTTTGTTGATGATAAATAGAAAGAGAAACTTTTACAAGTAGAGATAGAGACAATGTTCAAATCCTTTTTGTCACTTACACACTCTCATCAAGTAGAATCTTTTTTAGAAAATCATATAATTCCATTAACATCACTTTATTTGAAAGCAAAACTCCTTTAAATTTCAAACAATATATACATTCACATTGAACATTTCTTACACCATCACGAGTGACTAGTTTCCTCATAAACATGCTTAAGTAAATTCTCTAGAAGCATGCACTCCTGTATTATGAGATTAATGAATTAAACAAAACTATGGTTGGTACAAATTTTGTGCAGGCAAAATTAGTAAAGATGATGGTAGGAAATATCTTTAATAGACTTTAGTGTGAGACTTTTATTCTTGAAGATATATGATACATACTAAAGATGATGAACTATATCATTATATATAGTGAATATTTTTCATGTCAAATCGAAAAACAAATATAAGACTAGAGTGAAAACGTATCTTAATATATTCATTGAGAATATGATGAATAAACTTTATATCATCCTTCATCATGTATTCATGTCATTTGTCATTGTATGCAAATACATGTTCATACTAGAACATGTGAGTTCTTTGACATTCCAATTGTAGATTACTATTAGCCTTAATTTCTCCTCTAATGAGATGAAGAGAATGAACTCTTATGTTGTGGTTCATGTTGTTGTTGTATGTGTAGTCTACAATTGAGAACCATAACCTATTATTTATAAAAATCTCATACTCTTCCATGAATAGTGATGATACTTGATTTATTATTTCTAATTTTGTCCATCATACAAAAAATAGGAATAAAACTTTTGGTATATACACAATAACTTTCATAAAAATTACATTTATAGCCATATACCTTACTTAAATTAGATCATTTTAATTTATCTAGTTAAAATAATGACTCAAAACACATTTGGGTGCCAATAAAATTAGAGGTTCTCTTTCCGAGTTATTCCAATTTAACCGAGTTGAAAACGATCCGATCAAAATTTCTTCAATTCAAATTAATCATACCTTTCGATCAATAAAACAATAAATTAGAAATATTTTCAAGTTCGGTTAGCAATCGGTCTACTCACACTACCTAAAAGAGGTGTTGAGTTAGTTACACAATTTTCACTCTTTTTCTTCTCTATATTTTGTATTTTCTATAAGAATCTCTCTCTCTTTTACCCTTTGATTCCTATTGATCCATTCCCATGCACACCCTTCCTTCAATTCTCTCTATTTCAGTTTAGTTTTCCCCCAAATTCCCAATTCAGTAAAAATAAAACCCTAATTTTATCTCAGATCTCTCTCAATTGGGTTATGGAAATGTCTTCTAGCCCTCGCACCGTTGAAGAGATCTTCAAAGACTATAACGCTCGAAGAATCGGTGTAGTTCGAGCTTTGACTCATGGTTAATACTCTATAATAAACTTTCCAAATTCTTATCTGGGTCTCGTTTTTTTTCACCATAATATCTCAAAGTTCTTAACTTTATCTCTTTCTTTTTCTCAGATGTTGATGAATTTTACGGGCTCTGTGATCCTGGTAACGTTTATATGCGGATCTGATTTAATTAATCAAAATAAGTAATTCTTTCTATTAATTGACTTAAAAAAAAGATTATTTTTTTGTTGCTACTATTTGTTTAGTTTCTGGGTTGTGTGTGAATTGTGCATGTTTTTTGTTGGTGTTAGTCAAAGTTGGCTTTTTTAACTGAATGAGGAAAATAAAAAAATGGGTTTGCCAAAATATAAAAAAGTCGAAGTTTTTGTCATGTTTAGTTATAGCCCAAACGTTCAATTTTACTAGGATTGAATTGTTCCGTGTATTTGAGTAAGTTATTTAGTGTGTCACGCTTGTGATCCATGTTTATTTGCTGGATTTCAGTTTCAAGTAAGCTTAAGCTTAAAATCAAGCCTTTTACCACTAAGTGAAGTTGTCTACATTGATCAAACAATATCATAATGTCTTGTTATAAATCATGTTTATAGAGAAACCGCCATTTATATCTATTTCCTTCTGAATGGTTTCGTAATAATGTTTAGTAATTTATGTGTACATACATTAAATTCGAAGTTTGTGGTGTGCTCCTTTAAGATAAGGAGAACTTGTGCCTCTATGGACATCCGAATGAAACATGGGAAGTAACTTTGCCAGCAGAGGAAGTTCCACCAGAGCTCCCTGAGCCAGCCCTTGGAATCAATTTTGCTAGAGATGGTATGAACCGCAGGGACTGGCTGTCTCTTGTTGCTGTTCACAGTGATTCATGGTTGCTTTCCGTGGCATTTTATCTTGGAGCTCGTCTTAATCGCAATGAAAGGTATAATTTATAGCTCCGGCGGAGGTTCATACACTTGATAGTAATTGAGTTTGTTTTTGCTCTCTCTGTTAAGGACATGCATAAGCACATTGTTTAATGTTGAAGTATATGGGTAAAAATTGGAGTTATTGGTTGCTATAGGCGTTTAATTTAAGAAGTCATTGGGATGGTGGATGAATGTCTAGAAAACAAATGGTGGTTTTTTTACATAGTGGTGATGGTCCTATATTTTCTGTGGTCTGTGCTGATGCTAGATATTCATACATGCATTCCTTAGATGGGAAGTATTTGAAAGAATAAAAATGTGAACTTCAGGTTACCAAAAAGGAGTAGCTATTAACCTTGGTGACCGCTCCTATATTCTCCATTAAGGTTTGTGTCTGTAATGAGTAATCAACCAAGTTACAGCACTGACAATTTGAATGTACCCTTTGAAGCAGCTATCAAAACTGTGACTTGGTTGGTGTATCTTTTTACTACTAATCCATGGGTATTTTCAGCAATTAAGTAAAATAAATATCGATAGTTTTCAAAATACAGCAACTGTGGGGTGTTTGATTTAGGGATGTTTATATGGGAAAGGGGAAAATCAAATCACTTCTGCAAAGCTTTTACCTCTTCCCATCCACGGTCATGCTTTTGTTGTTTATTTCATAGGATTGTTTGAGGTACTAAGAGGATTAAAGACCCTAGAGATACTTGAGGGAAATATATGTAATTGATTTAATTTTATCATTTGTGGTTGCATATATGTACACTGAAGCTATTGTTTCTGCTAATTTCCCCTTATCGCTTTCCCTTCAATAATAAGGTACCATGATTTGAAGATGTGAATCGATAAAACTTAAACTGTCAAATGGATTTTCTTGCTCCTATTGTAGCATTGTTTTATTAGCATCTGCTGCAACTTGGCACGTCGTTCTGTCCATGATGGTTCCCCTTATTCTTTATGACAGGAAACGTTTATTTAGCTTGATCAATGATCTTCCCACAGTTTTCGAAGTTGTTACGGACAGGAAACCAATTAAGGAAAAGCCCACTGTGGATAGTGGAAGCAAATCTCGAGGAAGCACCAAGGTTAGTATGTTTCTCTTTACTATCTATAATTGTTTCTTTGTCGCCACCAAAGGTTAGTTTAAAGACTTGGTGTGGTAATTCCCGTGCTTTCAGAAGTTGCTTCTAATATGTCAAATATTATTTTGTTGGTAAGTAATTCAAATATTAATCTTTTTTTTGGGTGTGTATTGGTATTTGGCAAACAAAAGCATATCTAGCTTAAAAAAATCATCCTCTAGGTAGCGTTTGGTATGAGGAAAGAACAAAACAGAATAAAGTGTCCGGTTGGGTTCTCTCTTTGGGGTTGGAACCAAAATGTCCCATTTTTAACCCTGATGTGATGTCCTATCCTGTTATATTTATAAAATACGTCAAACGTAAGAACCACACGAATACAAAGGGAACAAGAAACACAGACCTGAGACATCCACCTAGATTTGTTGACATCTTTACCTTTTTTTTTGGTTTTGGTGGTTAACTTTAGGATGAAGTAATTAAGAAGGATTTGGAGTTCAACTCTTTGTCAGTGAACATAATTTATGATAGAGCATTATAGCGTTGTTTGACCTATGTAGCCGACTCCACCTAGTGGGATTAAAGCTTGACTGCTGTTGTGGTTAACTTTAAGGGTGTGACCCTTCCTTGGGTCTTCATAATGAGAGTTTATAAGCACTAGGCTGCCCCTTTTTGTGTGGTTAACTTCCAGAAGCAGATTTTGGGAAGTACAGACAAATACTAAACGTGGCCTTGGAATTTCTGGATCGTAATACTGATGCGTTGGAGTACATTATATAAAGCTGTTGGTACTATGATATTTGGTTTTATATCTTATAGCACCACTAGTACAAATACTATTAGCTTATTAAGTGCTTATGACTATAATTAAGGCTTTTTTCAGGATGTGCTTTTACGGTGCGATATCGATATTCCCCATTTGATTCAAGCTTGTATGTTTATCTGCAGAGATCTAATGATGGGCAAGTTAAAAGCAACCCAAGGACTGATGAGGGTTATGAGGAGGAAGAAGATGAGCATAGCGAAACCCTTTGTGGTAGTTGTGGTGGCAATTACGTCGGGGACGAGTTTTGGATCGGCTGTGATATATGTGAGAGGTGGTTCCATGGGAAATGTGTGAAGATTACACCTGCAAAGGCTGACAGCATTAAGCAATACAAATGCCCTACATGCAGCTTAAAGAAGGGTAGTAGGCCTTAGGCCTTAGGCTTAAGAAAATATGTGAAGTGCATCAATGCTGTGGCAATATTGTTAAAATCAGTTAGAGATTTTCATTTAGTGATTATAATATATGTCTGATGGGGTTTAATTTTTCAGGGATTAACTTTGTTTTCACCATGTTGAATGCTTAAAGGTGAATACATTCATATTTATGTCTGGGTACTATTTGGATGTGCCTTTTGCTATTGACTCAGACCTATACAAGTATCCATTGGGTCTAGGAATGGCAACAAGGCATATTGGGGTTGAGTTTGTGCTTACCCAACCTGAACCCGAAATCCAAAACTCGATCTCGAACCCGAATTAAATGGGGTTAAAAACAATGATACCATTCGTGAACCTAACCTGCATGAAACATGTATTTATATATATTATATATATATATATTATATGTATTTATGTGTAATTTTATAATTTTATATACATTAATCGAGTTCGGGGCGGGTATCAACTGTACCAAAATCGAAAGTTGAACTCGGGTAAAACTCGAACTTGAATTCAATTATATCGGTTTCCCTGTTAAATTCGGGTTGGGTTCGAGTGGGTACCTACGACTTCGGTTTTCATTGTTATTCCTAATTGGGTCTATTACTTGCGGGTCTTTGGATACCCATAAATTCTGATTTTTTTGTTACAAATTGTAAACAATTTATACACTATACTCATGTGTGTAATGTTAGACAATCAAAAGAAGTAAATAATAATAATAACAATTACAAAATATAATTAAAGGTTAAAGTTCAATTACACAATTTTAAATTGTCACTTAAATATGAATCCTTTAACTAAAATCATAATTTAAAATAAAATAATAAAATACATCAATTGTCTAAGATCCTCATCAACATAACATTACATCATATCACAGTTATGTTATTATATATCTAGATTTAGGAAGTATGAGTTTGGTACCCACATATTTAGGTATTCATTAGTCATACCTAGATCCATTCAATATTGAATTTCAAAAACTTCAATCTCAATTATTTATAGGTCCAAAAACTCGAACCTAGTCCATTATAAGTATTATCGATGAGTACTCATAAGTCCGTGTAGATATTGTGATCCCTAATTATAAATTGTTTTAACTTTTTTATGTATGGAAGATAAAATACATCATTTTTACATTCTTCTCTCTTATTGACAGTTATGATTGAACCACGCTATTTCCAAAGATTGGAAATGTGATTGAACTCAATTTGTCAATTAGCTCAAACTTTAGAGTTATATTGCTAATCGCTAATCAGAATAATGTATCTTCTGATATAAGGAGATAAGTTATCTCCTCCAGCTACTAAAATCGTAACATGTGTATCATTTAATCATTTTCTATAAAAATATTTGTAAAACAAAACAATACTTTATTCTAATTGCTAATTCATAGCTACATTATACAAACCTTTCTACCAAACAAGAAATGACATAACTAATTTTTTGTATCACTTTCTTATAGTTTTCAATACCACCCACAATAATTTTTCATTTCAATTTAAATTATGTCATTTCTAATTGAAATGCCAAAATATAACTGATCCTAGGTTTGTACTCTAGGAATAAGTTTTTGTCATCTAATTAATTATATGATTTAATGAGTAAAAATTTCTATTGTTTTTAAGGAAATTTCTATCATACTTTTTTGTTATAATTTCTATCATAATTGAATGTACAGAAACACTTAAATTTTGTTTGAAAAAATATTTTTCTTAAAATTAATTCTCTAAAAAAATGTGAAAGCTGACCTACACCAAAAATAATGTTTTCTTTAAATCAGTAACCTTAATTTAATGTAATGTCTTAATTATTTACATCATATTTTGTTCAACTTAATTATAACTATCATATTTTATATTATTTTTCTTTGGGTGGGGATCCACTTACTTCGAGAGTAAGTTTTTTAAACTTACTCCACATTTTAGCCATCAATACTACGGAAATCCAATGGTTTGAATTAGTGAGTAAATATAAACCAGTGAATTTATGTAGAATTGATGGCTAAGATGTAAAGTAAATTTAAAAAACTTACTCTTGGAGTCAATGAATCCCTCCATAGTTTCCTTTACCATCCCTAACATTGAGCTTCAGCTAGAATCCCACTAGGGCAACATTACAAGAGATGAAGGTATTTTTATGGACAACACTATCACCATTATTAATTTTCTTTCCTTAATTGACCAAAGTAATACAAGATAAGAAAACACACATAGAAAGGAACATGTATTATTCAACTTGTCCTTACATATAAGACATAGTACATTGAACCATTCACTATACTATAGGGTCAACGTGTCCATTTATTTCATATTCAAACCAAACATGTCCCTTACAAATACATCAATTGGAATCATGTTTGAAAGATTCCATTATTTGTGCTTTACCACAAGGACCTTTTGTCCTAATGTAAAGTCTATATTCATCAAATGTCATTGGTGAGTATAGTGCTGGCTTTTCATTTGTCACAAGCTCTTTTGCAGGTTCAATCAATAAATCACTTTTCGGATTGTAAAAAAAAGCTAAGGAAATTCGATCTTGGTTTGGATTCACAATCACCCTGTGTTCTATACTCTTGTATATTGCATTGCTCAGCACCTAACAAAATAAACATTCATTATATTAGTAATTAATAACTATCAATATTCCAAATCTTATTTAAATACATAACCTATTTTTTATATATAACAAAAAATATTTACCACCTTTCTAATATTCATCTTGGATTTGGGTCATGTAATTATTTTTCTATGAGATTATGTGGAACAAAAAGTTAGGTTATGATGGTCCCTTAATAAAATCTCCTAATGCCTATAGTTATATCTATTTCACATTATTATACCAATGCAAAATAATGAGATATACCTAAAATATTGGTTGTTTTCAATACTTTTAAACATTTAATAATATAAAAAGTTTAGTTTTCAATGTATACTAAAAGATACATTTTTCTAAATAATGTTGGCTTAGAAACTCTATCTATTGTTCGAATATTGTTATAAGGGAGGAGATTCACTTACTCCAAGAGTAAGTTTAAAACACTTATTTCACATCATAGCTATCAATTATAGAGAAATTTAATGATTTAGATCTACTCACTAATTCAAACCATTGAATTTCCCTAGAATTAATAAGTATGATGTGGAGTAAGTGTTTTAAACTTACTCTTGGAGTAAGTTGTTGGTCTAGTTGTATAAAGTCTCGTTAGATTCCAAATAGGTCAAATGTCTAATGTTTGATTCTTGAGAGCGACATCACTTGTTGGGGGGGACAATCATGCATCCAGGGAAAAGGTTAGTTCCTTACCATGTGATACTCTTGATTATACCAAAAAAATATATCGTTACAATAGAAAATCCCAATAGTATTTGAAAGAAAAAGTAATTAAGTAGTGATATAAGATCTTAATTATGTTGGGAAGTAAGAGTCTTACATCACCTACCTCATTGTCTCGTAAATGATTTAAATACATGTTGGAATACTTCTCTCATTGTCATTGGTTTTGAGATGGAACCTTAATAAATTAAAGTAATTAAGGTAAATGAGATGAAGATATTAGATAGAGGTAGGACCTGAATTTGATCAGCAATGTTAATGACTAAAGCATTAGGGATAGGGTTAATAGTGATCCAATCATTTCCTCTACGAATTTGAAGGCCAGAAACAAAGTCATCAGGGAGAAGAATTGTCATACCACCAGGGTCTGAATGAGAAGATAGTCCAAAAGTAAGGTCAGGTTGTGGGCACTTTGGATAGAAACATACCCTTAAACAACCACCAACTTCATTTTCTCCACCAAATGCTTTCATAAGGTAATCTTCTTTTAGGCCAAGATTTGTTGACATCATTTTAAGGACCTTTCCTCCTAGCTTAACCACTTCTTCACCATATTCATTTATCACTTTCCTATTATATCACAATTAACAACAATTAGGGTGAATAATACAATTTTTATTGATGAAAATTTGGCATTCTTTATAATGATAAAAATTAGTCATAACATTTGTATAATCAATATTAAGTAGTGTTATTAATACCGTACAAATTATAAAACGAGTCTGGGTACTAGTGTAGTGATATAGAGGTGAACCAGTGATTCATTAATCAAATTGCATACCGATAAAGTTAGATATACATATATAAATATTAACATTAATATTGAAAAAAAAAAGAATGAGTGAAGTGAAGGATATTGGAGTTCGAGTCTCGTCCACAACAAATACTAACCACTAACATTTGTCGATAAAAAAAATAAAAATATTGAAAAATCAATATAAAAAACAAATTTTTTTTATTTACGTTAAAAAAAATAAAAAAATAAATCGATATGTATGATCGGTTTTGACCAATTTCGGTCATTTTTGACCAATATAATTACATAACCGATATAATTATTATAGTATACCGTTATTGAGATTGGTTTACCAATTTACCGATTGAACCAACTAACACAAACCGAATTTACAACATTCATACTCTACCCATAAACCACATTCAAACAAAAGTTATGCATATATTTATTACCTTAAAGAGAGATAAAGTTCTAAAACAACTTTAGCCACACATATATTTCATAATAACCATAATTGTGAAGATATTAACTCATAAGAATGAGCATTTTCTAAATCAATCCATGCCACTAGTGAGTTTAGGTGAGGTGGTTGATGGAAAAAAATGAGAAGTGATAGCTGCAAACAAAACAATGATACAATGTTCACATTTTGTTTGTATTAGAAGTGAAACATATATAAAGTGTTCTTTTTTAACGTTATGGGAAGAATGATGTAAAATAATTAAAGAAAGTAACGTACAAATATCAATATACAAATTATTGTCGTAATTTTATTTATATTTTGTAATGACAATATTATTGTTTCATTTATATTAAAAATGGAATACACTTAGAAGATGTATATTATTTAGGTATGAAAATGACATAGTGCGTTTTACAATTTGCTTAAATCTGGCTTTGCCATATATGTATATCTAAGAAGTATATTCTCCATTAATAGAGAGACAAATACTTGTTTTTACTTATTTTTTAAATGATAAAAATATTTTATCATGTTTCCTTTATTTTTTATAACAATGGTATCTTTATCGATGATTCTTCATCATCTATATGAGCACGTTTTGCATGTACAGAAGTGTTTAATAAGTGTGATACTTTACAAGTCATGATTGAACTTTTCAAAAAGCTTTACTTCAAATTAATATAATTTAATTTGATGATTCACGCACGTGTAACACGCTTCGTCCTACACCCTCCACTTGACAGTTTCAACATTATGAGTTATAATATAATGACTAAAAATATAAATATATTCGTAGTAATTCATGAGTTTTATCCATTATCTATGCTTAACTCATATACTAAAAAAATAATTCAGATGAATATGAATAAATACACTCTTATTTTATATTTTTAATAAGCAAATATATTGAAGGATCATGCATAACCCATGTATGTTAATGTTTCACCACCTCCAAAATAAAGACATAGTTTGATGTCCATTTGGTTTATATATAACATTATATTCTATAACACAAAGTAAAAGTATCATGTCATAAAATATTAAAGTCGTACCTATAGGAGTTATTAAAAATAGATATTGAATAGGGTTATAAGGTGATTTGATGATTACAGTAAAAAGTTTAAGGAATATTGGAATGAAAAAGGTTATGAGTTCAATTATCACTCGTGACAAATATATACTAATATTTGCAGATAAAAAATTATATGCAAACCTCAAGGAATGTGGAATTGAAGGCCACTTAGCTTGGTTCCTAAGAGAAGGAGGCATATAATGGAGAAAGAAATAGTCAGTCCAATCCAAAATGGCACCTTTTTTCACACCCAAACGACTCCCATAACCCTCATAAGTAATAGGATCATTAGCATAAACCTCTTTCTCCTCAAGTGGTTGGTTAAAGAACTCACGCCACAATTCCCTAGAACTCTTCATCAACTCATGGCTAACACCATGGTTCACCACTTGAAAGAAACCCCACTCCTTACATGCCTCGCCGACACGGCGGAGAACCTCCTCATGGAGGGTTTGGTCCTCACCATAAAGGCCTTGAAGGTCAATGATAGGAATGTTAATAGTATCATGGTTATCATTTTGAGAAGAAACATTGTTTGGAACAAAAGTAGTAGTGTTCACATTGGTGGGTCTTTGAGAGTGTGGTTTAATGTAACATGTTGGAATTGAGCTTAATCCACTTTGGGCTAAGGATTGGACACGAACCACAGGTTCTGGCCATGCATGGCAAGTAATCATTTTTTATTTGTTAAGAAAATATATTAAAAAAAAGTAGCTAAGGTATAGTGAAGCACAAAGATGAAAAGGGGTTGGAGAGAAAGTAGTTTAAGTGTGTTTTTTAAGACTAACTAAGTGAGGGGCTATATATAGAGGAACAAGATACTCTCTCCCTTGAAATTCAGGTATCTCTGTCTAGTACCGGTAAATATTTGTCAACAAATAAAAAATAACACTTTATTTTAATTTTATTTTGAGAAAATAATAAATTAAATTCATATGTCTAAATATAAGTAAACAAAAGAGGGTTGAAGACACTAAGTTGAGACAAATAATAGAGGGTTGAAGACACTAAGTTGAGACAAATAATCTTCTCCTTCACCATTATTAAATTGAATTGCTGCTTGTGTGTGAGATGTGAACATAATAATCTCTGTCAAATTTGTTCTCTTACACTTTGTATTTATCCCATGTGTTCATATAATGTGTCAAATTAAACTTACTTATTTATTATATACTTATTATATACACAAATGGAAGAACCAATATTTTCACTTTTTTTCTTTCTATAACACTCTTTTTTTATATATCTATTCATTAACAATTCATTAAATTAAATTCAGCTAGTTATTTTTATTGAGTAATGATATTCTTATACTTTTCTTCTGCACTCTTTTACATTTAATCTTTTCTTTTCTTTTTCTTTGTTTTTTATAGTGCATGATAAATGAGATTATTTAATCAAATTGTATTAAATTTTAAGATAGTTTAATTAGTCCTAAATTATCTGTGTATATATCAAAAGTAATTATTTACCTTTCAATTACTAACTCGGATCCTATTTATAAAATCATTTGGATATTTTCATATAAAATTAAGAAATATGGTTAATATTATTAAATTTATCAGTAATTATATATATGTTTCATGATTATCCTTATTTTACTAGAGTGATTCATCACACCTTTTTAGTAACAAAATCATTAATCTGCATTAATATCTTAAAAATCCTATAAGAAATATCAAAACTATAATCTGATATTTTTTTTAAAAGGGTCGGATGTGGTACTATGTAATCTTTTTGTTTGCATGTATTTATAAATTATGAAGAAAAAAATTCAAATAATGTATATATCATTATATAAGTAATATACTTGTATAATAAATGATATATTAATAGTATAAAAAACATTGGGTATAAAAATTTGAGTAAATTACACTCACACCCCTGAGTTTTAGTAAAATTACACAAATCACCCCTCACTTTTTTGTCCTTACACGAACCACCCCTAATTTTGTACATATGTTACACTGACTACCCCTACATAATATAAAAGTGTAATATTTTAAACAAAAAACGTATGATGTATGTAATTAATTAAACAAAATGTTGTATATTATGTAGAAAAATTCAAATAATATAAGAGTCAATGTGTCTTCATTATTTGGCTCGTTATAAAATAATATAAGAGTTATTTAAACATTTATTTGAAATTATTAAAGTATTTTTTAATGACACAAAAATAATAAAGAAACATTCGTTTTTGTACTATTTGAAGTGTTACACAATATACAATATTTTGTTTAACTTAATTACATTCATCACACATTTTTTCTTTAAAATATTACACTTTTATAATATGCAGGGGTAGTCTGTGTAATGTATGTACAAATCTAGGAGTGATTTGTGTAGGAGGGAGTGGTGATTTGTGTAATGACAAAGAATGGAGGGGTGATTTGTGTAATTTCATTAAAACTCAGGAGGTGCAAGTGTAATTTACTTTAAAAATTTATACACAATCAATACATAATTCACCATTTATTTGTATTACATTTTTGAAGAGTTAAGAATAATTAAATATGAATGACGCAATATGAAACTTATATATTGAGTACATACATTTTTCCTCAAAAACTTTACAAATATGAATAATATTATACTCTAAACACAACTTTCACAATATTAATATTGCTATTATTATTATACGCAATAAATTGTATTATGATATAAAACAACAATAAATTGATCTAAAGACGTAAGACATAAATTGATCTAAAGACATAAGACCCGTTAGATGTGTGAAAAGATTAGAAAGTTAAATGTTTAATTTCTGATAACAACACCGAAGAGAAGCTCATCTCGAAAGAGCTTACTTCATCTTTCAACTATAAAGTAGCAGTGATTGGTGAGTTAATGTATTGACTATTGCGTGTGGAATGAAATTTTGTAAAGTAGTGTGATTTGCACTGACGGCAATGCGGCTATGCATAATATGAAGAAGAAGAAGAAGAAAGGGTCCACAATCTGGTTGAATTATGACTGTGTGAACACCTACAATCCTATTTCCACATCTCTTTCATTTTCTTTTACTATTTTTCAATATCATCAATTACAATTAATATTATATCCTTTTTTTACTTAGGCTTTATTAGTTTATTATTATAAACAAAAATTATAAATATCAAACTCCTAAGTGAAGCAGTGTCTTATGTTTTAACCCATACCTTTTTTTTTGAGGTTGTGGTGTCTCTGTGGAATTTTATTAATGACATAAGAAACAATATAAGAGAGAAACCAAATATATAATATGCCAAAAAAAAAAGAGGGAAGTCTATAAACCTCTCCTACAAAAACCACCAAGAAAACAACCATAGCCTAAACAAAAATGAAAATATACACTAGCAATAACATTCCAAGCTTAAAATTAGATTAGAAATTTATTCAAACCAAAACATGACAATTGCTTTGTGTTTTCCTTTAATTCTGAACCAATATTTGAACTTTATCTCATCCATTACATACTTCATAGAGGCTTCCTTCTTGTTAAAGGTTATCCCATTTCTACAATTTCAAAGAGATCAAGTTTCAGCCATCCAAAGCAGAGAGGAATCTTCTTTAAAATATCTCCCTGTATCTAGGAGAAAATGTTGAAGTATATGAGTCTTTACATTTGGAGGTAACACTACAATAAGACCCAACCACCGATAGAGAAGCTGACAAGTTCAATAAGAGAACTGAAATGAGAGAAAAATATATGATCAACAGTTTATGGATGAGCATTACACCATACACGCATTAAATAGTTGCTGATAATAGTAAGACCCCTCTTGGCTAAGTTCCATTAACAATGAATTCTATCCATGATAATTCTCCAAGCAATGTCACAAATCTTTAAAGGCACCAAAGATTTCCAAACCTAATGCCACAACTTTCGATCCTCTCACATTAGATAGTTGCGGATAATAGTAACACCCCTTTTGGCTAAGTTTCACTAATAAGGAATTTTATTGAGGATAATTCTCCAAAGCACACAAATCTTCAAAGGCGCCCAAGATTTCCAAACCAAGTGGCACAACTTTCGATCCTCTGATCTAGAATCACTTATTTTCCAAATGACTTTATATGCTGACATAACCGTATGAATATTTGACACGTCATAAATCCAAATTCATTTCTCTTCTACCTCCTCCTTAATGGTTATAATAGTGATCCTCAATCAAAAGTTTTTCTGAAAGATTTTTTCCTCAAAAAGTATATGCCAATTCCAAAACGTGTCTATCCATAAATCTAACTCACCAAGGAAAGCCTCTTTCTTAGTGCTGAAGAATTTTAATTCATTTTCGGTTTAAATAATGATGTTTGATTTGGATATTATTTCTTCCTCGTTATGTTTTATAATTTATTTATAGAATAACCTATTTGTTAATCAACTTATTTGTAAAACAAGAAAAAGAAATAAAAGGTGACCGATGAGTTAATTTACTTTTTTTTAGTTTGTAATTTCACAGTTTACAATCAAAATCTATAGAAAATCTATATCAAATCAAGATAGGTCGGATACTTATTAAGATAACTTATTTTCAAAATTACATTGTATTTGTAGAAAGAAGGTTAAAAATAAATTAGTACTTATTAGAAGATTTAAAGTATACCAAAAGATTATATTCTTTACTACATGCATGTATTACTAATGAAGTATTAAGACAATGTTTGTGATTAGTGCCACCCTCTAAATAAAATCTTTAAAATTGAAATTGTTAAAAAATATTTAACATATCAACTATGTATAAAGGTTTGAAAGTGAAATACTTGTTTTATATATAAAAAATATTACACGAATTAAGGAATGTGGTTATATCATTAAAACTAATAATTAGTTGTAAATTCAATGTTGTCCCTTATTAATGGGACTTACTCAATTTATCTTTCCACCTAATTATTAAAAAATCATTAAAATTTTGGTTCTGTGGAGCATATCCATATACGAATTTAGAGGGTCCACCATATGTGTGATCAGAAACATAAATATAAATAAGTGATTCAAAGTTTGACAAAAAATAGAAAGACAGTCATTGAAAGCTTTTGAAAGTTAAAAGTAAAGCTTCTAGATTTGTACAAAACACTGAAATATTGACTCACATTATTGCTTTTTTGTCTTGTCACTTGTTACATACTTATCTAAATATACCCAACACCCTGGTTATTCTAACTTAATAAATAAAAAAACATTTATTATTTTCTGGTTACAAAATCAATTGTCTCTTTACCTAATAAAAAAAATCTTCACATCAATGCCAACTCTCTTAGGAAGAATATGAGAAGTTAGAAAATGTAATGAGAGGTAAAGAGAAAAGAAAAATATTACATATATAAAAATGTAAAGTATCTTATAAAAATAATAAAACTGAGACTCAAACATGAATCTAGTTAACCAAAAGTATGAATTACAACTAAACCAATTATAAAGAAATATTTAGAGATAATTTTAGGAAAAAATATATCATTTGTTCTTAATAGTACTAGCAGAAAAACTTCAAATAAAATTAGGTAGTATGTACACTTTAAATGATTTGGAGAAAACCTAAATATTGCATCAATTTTTAACCATTATATTATACTAGACCAAATTATATCCAAACTATCCATCTATTTTCTAAACGTTTTTTTAAGTAAATGGTTCTTCCCACATAAACTCAAATTATTCAAATTTTAACATATTTATGTGCATGAGTCAAATATAAAAAAAATGTAATTATAAGTTAATATTTTTTAAAAAATAATTTAATTATTAAACTTGTGTAATATCAGAACTCACTTTCTTAAAATGTATGTAAAAAGGTTTCTGTTAATACCATTAAACTAAATTACATTAAAAACATTTCACATAGTACAAAACTAAACACATTAAAGATATTGATCTAGTGAGTTTAATTTTCACTCAAGAATAGTTTTTTGTTGTTGAAAAATGTGTAAAAAACTTGCAGCTTATCTTTACCAAGCAATGATTTTAATCAGCTTGTATCAACTCTAAACTTGCACCAATCTCAAAATCAATTTTATAGGAAAAATCTTAAAAGAAAAGAAATAATCTTTGCCGACAAATCCTACACCACACATGCATTCAACTAGTTTGTGGCATTGTGGAATGTGGAAACATTTCCTTTCCACATTTGTAAAATGTCACGTGATAATATAATATTCTAGGATCATGTTAACCATAATGGTAACATTTCCCTGTATCAACTTTCACTGTGTTTTAATTATATACTTTTATGAAATGTTATAAATAAATTTAGCATTGAAAAAATAAATCCAATGCTAGTGTTGAATTTAGTGAAGTCCAATACTTTTTGATACATTAAAGCATCAATTTTAGAATTTGGTTTTTATTAAAAAATAGTTTAGTATAAATTAAACTCGAGCCAAGAGAGATGAGTATCACTTGAGCTAAAGTGTTTTTCAAAGAAAAAATATATATTTTGTAATATAATTATGACTTAACATGTATGTTTTTTAAATTACAATAATGTAATAAGCTTAGGGTTTAGTTGATATGTAGCTTGTTTTTTATATACTACTAATATCCTTCATTTATGGGAAACAATCTTCTTTTGAGACAAAATATTCCCACTTAAATTAAAACAACTCCAATCAATTGATTTACATGTTTGATAGTATTATATATATATATATATATATATATAGGAATTCCTAAATTAAAGAAGTCATGAAATATATCTTAGTACATCATATATACTTCCTCCTTGTATATCATACGTACCCATAAATCATTTTTATTTTCCATATTTAAACCTTATCATTAAACCAACTATCATTTCATTTATTCCACTCATTATCGGTGTTATTAAAATCGTATCGGTTTGGTACTGGTATAGTGATACAGTAATTAATCTGTCTGTCAGTTAAACCGAACATACATGCTTATATTTATATATATGTAAATCTATAACAAAAATTTCAAATAGGTAGATACTCAGTCAAATTTTTAATTCATATTCATAATATACTCAAAATTCACATAAACAAACAACTTTAAATCTAATTTTAAAAGGCTAAAATAACAAGTAATAAGCTAAGATATGACTAACTCATGTTCCTTTGATGACATATAAGCCTAGAAAAGGCTAAAATAACAAGTAATAAGCTAATTAAGTAAATAGGACATCAAGGAAGAAGCACTTTATAACATTAATTAAAAATCCTAACATTGTGAGATTATATAAGTTGAGAGATGTAAAGAGATGATGCACAACTCTACAAGGAATAATCTCGAATAACAATAGCGTCAACTCTACAAGGAATAGACTAGAACGAAGATGATGCATTGCTCTTCCTTCTGAACCCATCAACCATTTTCCCTTGTGTATGAATTTGTTGTAATATAAGAAAATTCAGAAGTTCAGAAGCATCATTTGGTTAGCAAATACGTGACCCATCTGGTTAGCAAATACATGACCCATCTGGTTAGCACGATGTTACATCATTTCCAACTCAAACAAGTCAACTATATATGGAGGACATCATAGATTCTATGAAGGTGAAGTATTGACTTTGGACCAGGAGAAGAAGTATCATATCTACATTACCTTACTCGGTCTCAAATCCTCGTCATTGTCTTTCTCATTTATCTTAATTATCCTTTTCACATGTATCTTTCCTTTGATTATATTGTAAACCTCATTTAAAATTTATAAAATTCTTTTTTTGCCCATCAAAAAAACATATTTTTTCTTCTCCGTGTAACTTTTATATAAAAATTGTAGAGAAATTGAAGATGCACTTGGACACATAATGACCGAGTCTTGGCGTGGGTATAGGGGACAGGTTTTATGTTAATTTGGATATCATGTCCCAAACATAAAATGCTTCATGCTCATCAATTATCTTTTATATTCTTTGTTTTTTTGTTTTTTAATCTTGGATCCCTTTTTTAAGTTGTCTCAATACAGACATCGAGAACATGTGCAAAACTTCCTGAAGATCAACTGTCCCAAAATAATAATGTTCATATGTCTCAAACCAA
Source organism: Lupinus albus (assembly GCA_009771035.1). Lineage (NCBI taxonomy): Eukaryota > Viridiplantae > Streptophyta > Magnoliopsida > Fabales > Fabaceae > Lupinus > Lupinus albus. The sequence goes on along the minus strand of CM020001.1, from coordinate 20,760,368 downwards.
TCAACTTCCTACAAGTAATATAAAATGTTATTTTATATTTTTATAATTTTTCTTTATAATAAAGTGATACTTAATCATTGGACCGAAACAAGATTTTGGAACGAGAATCGGGATATGTGATCTCTAATCCCAGAAGGTCCATAATCTATAACCATAGACACCAAAAGAAAAACCATGGAATACCCTATTTCTACTCCTTGATATTTTGTAAACTTGTGCATTTAAATGATGACTTCTATTTTCTACAAAAGTGTTTAAGCTAAATGGGTAAGGAATCTTTTGGGAAATTTAAAAAGAATTTTTACTTGGTTACAATAGGGACCAAGACATGAATTATTATATGGAATGTGGCCAAACTCAAATGTGCAACACAAAAGTATAACATTTCATTTCTAAAACTATAAACAAACATCATAATTCTTTTCCACACGATTCCACTTCTCATTCTTGATGATCCAAATACATTTCCTTTTTTTATGCATTTCACTTTGTTCTATTTTATTTTATAGAAATAAAATGTGGCAGCCATTAATTTTGTTGATCCTATGGTTTATGCTTTAAACACATAATGCATAAATCCCTTAATGAATTAAGATGTTTATAAATACTAATATCTTTGTTTTGAGGAAAGAATGCAGAAATAATAGTGGTACAACTAGCTAGTCATGTAAAAATGACTAACATCTTTGTTTGTAATATATATATATATATATAATCAAAAAAAATGTTCAGAATTTAGTGGAGGGCTGGGGATGTGGCTTGGTCGTGAACTACGATATTCTCTATTATTAGAGAGATAAATGCATGTTTTCTCTTTGTTTTTAATGATAAATGTGTAATCAAAGGGATGCATGTGTTATTAAAGATTGTATTTCCATTTGGTTTCTAAAATATTTATCTATCTATTAATGAAGATGATTCTAACTCTTCTCTTTAGGGTCATTTTATGGAAATACTAAGCAACTAGGCAATAGGCATGTCAATTATTTCATGTCAATTATGCAATAGCCTATGTCAATTCCTTTTTGTGCTATGAAGTGTTGTGCATTACAAATGACTCTAATTCTTTGAAATGGTAATCACTATGTTTAAGCTAAATAAGCTAGGATTCTTTACGTGAAATTAAAGATCTTACTCAATGGGTATGAATGGAAAAGGTTCATGTCAATTTCTTCATGCCAATTATGCAATAGGCTATGACTCTAATTAATTTTTATGAAATCCTTTATTTTAAATGACTATAATTCTCTATAAGCTTAACCACTAAATGTTTAAGCTAAATGGGCAAGGAATCTTTTAGAGAAATTATAAAAAAGTTCATTTGGTGTTGAGTTAAATTTCCATCTCAAAACCAATTGGTAATGAGATGAGTAGTACAATAAGTATTTAAACAATTCCCGAGACAATGAGGTAGGCGATGTGAGACTTACTTTCCAACATGCCCCCTTCACATAAATTTGTCGGACTAGACGAATGATTACCTTTGACCCATAATTAAAGGGCATTTTTTGGCCCATTACAACCGGAAATGAGTTGAGTTCTAGCTCTGATATCATGTTAAAGTTTCATCTCAAAAACAATTGGAAATGAGAGGAGCAGCCCAACAAGTATTTAAACCATTCTCGAGACAATAAGTTAGGCGATGTATTACTTACTTTCCAACATCTTCTTTTAATTATAATTGAGTACCTTATGGTCTCTAAATATATTTGTATGGTTTGTAAAAAAATTCACTTGGTTTCAGAAAGACAAATTGACGTTGGAAATTGTTATAAAGAATGGGGGCCAATGCTGTATATATTTTTCAGAAGATTGCTATTTCAAACATGCAGTTAAGTTAACTTTTTATCAAAGTATTTATGTGTAACAAAATATGGTACTCTAAGCTCAATGTATGATAGAGAAATAAGAGCATTATAAAATGAAGTACACATTAAATCAAATGAGAATCAAATTATATGAAGTGACAAGTGAGAATGAATTCAACAATAATGCTACTGAAATCTGAATGCACTATCATGCAATACGGATATGAATGATATTAAAAAAAACAAATTTCAAATGTAGTATGTTCAGGTACAATGGAGAAATTAAGGTTACATATTTCTTGATATAAAATAGTTTAAATCAATGTTTTAAAAACCGTGTCGTACCGGTCGGTTCAACCGGAAAACCGGTGAATCGGACCCCTAACCGGTACGGTACATATGTTATACCGCATATGCAATAGAACCGGTCAAAACCGGTAAACCGGTCGGTTTGTACATTAATTTTTTTTTTTTAAATTTTTAATTCTTCACCAATTCTTCAACTTCAATGATTGATACTTGGATCATTTATTTGTATTTTGCGTTTGTTAAGTGATAATTTTGGATAAATATATGTTTTGTACTTTAGACTTTGATTTTATTAAAGACTTAATGTTGTTTGTTTGTGTGAATTTGAAGTAAATTATGAATATGAATTATAAATATGAATATCTACTTATTTGAAATTTTTTTTATAGGTTTACATATATATATATATAAGCAAGTATATCCGGTTTAACTAGCATGCGGTTTAATTATTGAACCACTGTACCACTATACCAATACCTAACCGGTTTGATAACCGGTACGGTTTTAATAACATTGGTTTAAATCACTCTAAGAAGATATTATTTACAAATACATCAATAATTCTAAATATATATTATTTAAATCACTCTTATATTATATTGTAAGGAACCAAAAAATAATAAAAATGTATTGACTCATATGTTATTCGGACTTGTCTCTAAAATATATATATCCTATTTTATTTAATTTAATTACTCTTATCATTTTTTTTAAATATTACACTCATATCTCTGGCAAGGATGGTCAATGTGGTATGTAAAAGAAATATATGATTTGTATAATTTCATATGTGTGAATATAATTTACTTAATAGTTTAATTGGTTGTGTATTTTAATTGATAATTTAAGGCAATGTTATTAAAACCGTACCGGTTATCAAACCGGTTAGGGTACTGGTATAGTGGTACAGTGGTTCAACCAGTGGTTCAGTAATTAAACCGCATGCCGGTTAAACCGGACATACTTGCTTATATATATATATATATGTAAACCTATAACAAAAAATTTCAAATAAGTAGATATTCATATTTATAATCCATATTCATAATTTACTTCAAATTCACACAAACAAACAACATTAAGTCTTTAATAAAATCAAAGTCTAAAGTAAAAAACATATATTTATCCAAAATTATCACTTAACAAACGCAAAATACAAATAAATGACCCAAGTATCAATCATTGAAGTTGAAGAATTGGTGAAGAATTGAAAATTTGAAATTTAAAAAAAAAAACATTAATGTACAAACTGACCGGTTTACTGGTTTTCACCGGTTTTGACCGGTTCTATTGCATATGCGGTATAAATTACGTACCGTATCGGTTAGGAGTCCGGTTCACCGGTTTTCCGGTTGAACTGGCCGGTACGGCACGGTTTTTAAAACATTGATTTAAGGAATGAAAGTAACTTATCACAATGGTTCATGATAAGTTGAAGAAAAAAGTATCATGGTCATCCATTTATCCTCAATTTGATTATTATTTACATTTTTACATTTTTTCAAATTAACTTAACCAAAAATTCATATTTATTAGATTTAATATACATTCATATAATTAATGAAAATGTTTATTATTGTTGTTATTATTTCAAAGATTTTATCTCATTTTGATAAAAATATATTTTTTAATTTATTGAGAATTAAAATTTAATGAATGGAATTAACATATCATGACTATTCGATGATTATCCAAAGAAAAAAATATGGAATCGTGATATTTCTTTCATTTTTATTATAATTTATTTTAAGAGATTAGTCATTACATATGAAAAAGACATTATTTTATTATTTATTAATTTAATATTTATTATAATATAAAGCTATGACATAGGAAATATGTTACATTTTAAAAATGTTGATAATTTACCATACATTTTTTTTAAAATTGATACAACTCCTTGTCATTTTTTTAAAAATCACACAATTTATTATATGATGGAATTTATTTATTTAAAAAAGGACAAGATTTATTATCTAGCAAGATTTACTCATTATAAGATTATCCGAGAAAAATGAGGAATCACAACCTTTCCTCTATCTCTATTATAATTTATTTTAACAGATTAGTATGACAAAAATAATAATTTATTATTTATTAATTAAATTTTTATTGTAATATAGAGCTTTGGAATATAGAATGTTACCTTTTAAAAATGTCAATAACATTTACTATACCTTTTTTTTTTAAAAACTGAAGCATCTTTTGTCATTATTTTAAAAATTCACATGATTTCTTTATTTTGAAAAAACTGAATAAGATTTATTATCCAACAGGATTTAATTATTTTAAATAAATTACAAGATTTATTATATGTAGGATTTATTAATTTATATATCTGATAAGATTTATTATTTGTTAGGATTTGTTTTTTTTACTATTGATGGAATATTCATTTCTTCTCTCCTGCTCTAGTTAGTTTATTAATTAACCAAAATAAAATTAGGTGTTTATAAATATGAACATCATTACAATTTTCTAAGGATATAATCCATCGTTATTATAACCAGCCACTTTTTGCATTCTTTTTAACATATTATTTTAAATTATTGATTTATCTATTCCTTGATTTCTCAAAGCAATTTTTTGGATAAGAATAAGTATAAAAATAGCAAAAGATATCATTACTCATTCCTACACGATTTTTTTTGTATATTAAGTCATAATTAACATATTATTTTGAGTTTATCTTATCTAACATTATCTTGATTCAAAACACTTATAAAAGTAGAAAAATAAAGAAATTAAAAGTTAAGAAAAGAAAGAACATATATAGAACTCCTTTTTAAAATATTTTGGAGTTACTTGCACGTGTATATATATATAATAAAGTATCTCATAGTATGAGAAGATAAGTTACCTCATTCAGACATTAAAAGTATGACTTGTGTCTTATTTAATCATTTTCTACTAAAATATTTCTAAAAACTAAATAAATAGTACAAATGTCATACTTTTAATGGTTAGAGGAGATAACTTATTCTCCTAATGAGAAGATAATTTATATATATAAAAGATTGAACTGTCTTAATCTAAGGTGGAAATGAAGTGTAGTTATTAGAGAGACTTGTTTAAAGAAATAAAGTACACATAAAAGTAAAATTTGGTTGTTAAAACATAAGATGGAGAACATGCTAAATTCAACTAATATTAAGATGAATATAGTAGCAAGTGTAGCTTGCAAAGCTCAACTACATGTTATATTCCCTTTGTGATTGAGATTGATTGAACCCAATTGAATCATGTGCCTAAACAAGGTGCCACTAAGTCAATAATAGAATGGGTATTACTTTTTGGTATTGGGAATTAGGATGATAATGCACTTAACCAAATTAGGGTTATGTACCAAAAAGAATTAGGGTTGTGTCTTTAGAATAATATTCAATATCCTCTTAATACTAACATGAAGGAGTATTAGAGAGATGAAATGGAACAATCAATTCCTTTACTAAGACTTAAGAACTCATGATATCATAGCATATTTTTACCATGTGTTACCTTTAAGTCTAAAGGTTCCAGAGTCAAATACTCTTGTAGATTTGTAGATGATAAGGAGTTTTTTAATATGGACATTAAGCATAGTTGTCGTGCCCCGATTTTCAGCTACGCGGCCTCTTTCGTAGTCATCATCATGTTTTTGCAGTTAAAACATTGAAAAATCAATTTAAACCCAAAATGAATAAAATTGTCTTTTCAACCAGAGTTCTAGATTCAGGAGTCGATTACGTACCAGGAAGGTATTAGCACCTAGTCTGCCCATAATAAAATGGTACCCTAACTAATTACATGAATTAAATACACTTTAAAATTACTTTTTTAAAAACAAAATATTTATTTCTCTATTTTGCATATGGCCAAAGTTGTAACAATGCCAATTTTTAAATTTGTGTGATTGAGGCATGAAATTCATTAAGTCTCTTTAATAAAACATTTTAATATTGTGTTATTTTATTTTATTTTTGGAAGGTATTTTGGGCCGGACAAAATTGGGTACTCACAATATCATTCTTAAATTTCTAAACATTACAGCTTAATTATTTCATTTTAATATTTTGTACTTTGTATTAGTTTTCCTTATTACTTGAGTATAGCATTCTTTTTAGCCAACCCATATTGTTTTTGTTCGGCTAATGTTGTTTGTCATCATGTTGCTAAACTTGGGCCCATCCATGAACATTATGAATCACTTAGAAAATTATATTAAGATTTTCCAAAAACAATGATTTTAGGAAACCCACCAACATTCTCAATCACTTTGAAATCAAAGCCCAAGTCCACATAATATATTTAGGGCAAGTCCAAGATTTATTTTTAGTTTTTAATTTCTAACTTGTCTCATCAACTATTTGGTAGATAAACACATGGATATACCTTATTTATGGTTATGACCAATTATTTAAATTGGGGACCACATCAACTGATGTGACTCAATATTGTATATGCATTGCATTGCAATTGCGGTATGATTCTGAATTAAAATGATGTGGTCAATCGTATTCAAAAATATTGTTTTAATAACAAAATAATTCACACTACAACAATCGTAATCTACATCGCAATAACCACAATAGTCGTAACTGTTACTGTAATCGCGATCGCAACCACAATTTAAAACACGATTAAAAATGAAGACATAATTAGTGCAATCATCAATAATATGTCAATTTTACTATTTCTTTCTACCATATTTTTACTACCCATAACACAATTTCCCTTCCCTCTAACCTATTACTCTCAACCCAAAAAACTTGACTATCCTCCCTAATGAGGAAAAATATATATTAATGAATTGATATGTTGCAAAACATTATTAGTGTATTCCATACATCCTCTCAATGTTCTTACTATATACATCTTCTATTATAAGTAGGAAATATGTTGCAAAGTAAACGCCACTCAAGTACAAAAAGAGTTGATGACACACTTTTGGATATAATATAAAGCTCATTAATTATCAGATAAGATTTAGTGGAAATAAACCCAAAGAAAATGAGATTAAACACTGGCAGCAATAAAAGAAAACCTCCATTTAGGATGAAGTTGCATTACTACAAGATGTGGCCAATAAGGTAGACTTTCTGGTTTGGGAGGGACACAGACCAGTTGTCCCCATCCCGTCCCAAACTCTGTCATCGACCAATCACAATACTGCCATATGATTAAAAAAAGTAATAAAAATCAGTATTGTGATTGGCCCAGGACAGGGAATGATACAGAGAGTGAGACATGTGATCTTTATCCGTTTTAGAGGAGAGGTGAATTTTTCTCACTATTTCAAGGGAAAGTAGGTTAAGGGGCTGAGCCAATTTTTTTTTACTATTTTTTAATTTGTAAATGAAAATTACTAAGACACCTTCATTACTAAAACCTATTTCAATTAAAGTACTTTTTCAAAAAATCTTAGTGTACAATGTTAATTTACTCCTTCTAAAATACTACTTTATCTAGGTTACCAAATGGCTCATATTTTAATTATACTATGTATCAATAAATTTCCTTTTTCAATCAAAATAATGCTAAGCCTTTTAATCTTCAAATTTTTATAGTGTTAACTTTATTTATTAAGTTAAAATATGTTAACAAAAGTAATTATGTTAATTTTTCAAATTATTTAACATTACCCATGACCAATTTAGTTTCTGATAAAAAAAAATTTAATTAATTATGAGAGAGTTTTTACTTAAGTTTTGAAATATTTTTTCTCTCATAAAACTCTCTCATCAATTGAGCTATAGATTAACCTCCTAAAATATGATTGTTCTTTGTTCGTTGAATCTAAGCAAGAGTTAGCATTGGATTCCCTGACTAGGTACTTGATAAGATACTTCGACGTTCAAGTCAATATTTGTGAGATATGTAGAGAGAAGGTCAAATGAGAGTATGAGGATGCAAAAATGTAAACATAAACTTCTTCATGAGGGGCCTCCCCTATATATAGAGGTTGAATGTGACATATTCCATAATGAGATGCTTTAATCATGACAAGTCATCCTTCTATGTCTTCCCAGACTAGAGTGTTTTGTTTTATTCATGTGGAGCGGCCATGTCGTGTTTGTACCTTGACTGACATAATGCTTTATCTAGTGTGGCTCGTTTTGTTGCCTGTCAAGAGTGTTGTAATTGTATATTAGGCTTGTCCTCCTTAGGGTAGCTCACATTGTTCAGACAACGTGTTCATCTCTATAACAATGTCTATGTTGTCCAAGTGGCATGTCAGTCCTGTAGTAGAGGTTTGTGATTTTGCAGGTGCTGACTAGGTCTTGTCTTATCATTGTCATTTGTTCCCTCAGTTAGGTTGGTCATACATGTTTGGTATTCTAAGTCACATTGTGTAAAAATGGATGAGTTGAAGAGCAGATAAGTGGATGAACTCATAAACCTAATGCCTTAAGGTTTTAGGTCAAGATGTGGTGTGAAACCCACTTATATGCTTCTTTCACTTAGCACATGGAAGAATGATATAACTCATTGATGAAGATTTCCCAACAAGTGGTATGAGAGTCGATCTTTCGACGGGAACAAAATATTGAAGCGACAAGTGGTCGGTAGATCTATGATGGATCCTTGTGTCAAAAGTCTTCACGATGAGAGGTCAAGGCGACGTGTTTCGTTGATGAAAGGACAAGCCAACGATGGTGCAAGTAGATAGAGAGTTGAGTTCTAGTATATCCAATAATCTAATAGGAATAACTAACACTTGAGGGGGAAATGTTGGGTATTCCAAGTGTGAATGAATAAGTCTCAGTCCCACATTGTGTAAAAGTGTATGAGATGAATAACATATAAATGGTTGGACCCATAGACCTAATGCCTTAAGGTTTTGGGTTAATATATGATGTTAAATCCACTTATATGCCTCTTTCACTTAACTCATAGAAGAAAGATATAACTCATGAATGAAGATCTCCCAACAATTTAGACGTGATTGATAATCATATAAATATGATCTTATTCATATGAGTCATGTTCGTATAAATTGGTTAGTGTTTGGCCGGTGTTGATATTACGATGGAACAATGATGAAACTCTTAAGTGGAAATTCCTATCAATAATTTCTTTATTTACACGTAAATTTAAAGATGAAACCGATGAATTCCTACCAAGCTTTGAAATATCGCTATTATACCTTAAATAAAATAACACTGAAATTAATATCAAAGATAAAGAACAAGAATGAAATTAAAGTTGAGGTTAGTAAAACAATAACACATAACACATGATTCTAGTAATACTCATTTAGTCAACTGTCATAATTCCCACTATTTGTGAAATGAGAATAATAGTACCAAATGTAAACAAATCCCACGTGTGACACGTGCTTGAATAAACGTAAGATGAAAGTTGCTTTATTATACATCAATATACTAATGTCTAGGTTAAAATATCTTATAATTATCTACATAGTGCAATTTTTTATTATTTATTTTACCATTCTAATTAAATATTATTATAATGTTTATCACACAATAAAAGAAATATCAATGAAAGTTAGAAGAAATTACATATATAAAAAATATCAAATCACCAATGTAATTTTTAATAATATCACAATTCATTTTCATATTTTTTATTACAAAAATTATAACATCATTTACACTAAATACAAAAAAATTGATATAATTATCTAAAATTAAATACTAAAAAATAAGAATACATAAAATGTCCATCAATACATTAATATCTATAATATAAATTATTTTATATGATCAATACATAATTCAATTACTCATCTATTACTTTGATCAGAGTTAATGGAAAGATATTAACGCCTAAAAAATTATTGACATTCATACTTAGATAATATAACCCCTAACCGACCATGGATTGGTGAAATTTGATTGGCATTCCCAAATGTATTGACCTTCACTTTCAGCCATCAAATGAAGACAATGAGAAAAGTAGAAAGAAGGAAAAAAAACATAATCATCCACTTCCATTATAGGTCAAATACAGCCAAACATGATTGAAATTTTAGATATAATGGAGAGACAAATATTTGTTTTTTTCGTTTTTTTAATGACAAAAATATTATTTTAATATATATATAAAATGATAAAAATATCTTAACATATTATATTTTCCTTTGTTTTTTTGTAATACTTATATTGTATCGGGATCCTTAGTCCTTACTATGAAATTGTATTCCACAATGTGTGTACATGAGAATCAACCATTCATCGAAACAATAGTATGAAGTTTACACGGATTGATATGGTCTCTTATATACTAAACACAAAAAATTCAGAACACGTGACCAAATTCAACAACCATTTTCATGATCCTATATTTAAGCTCCAACACCATATTCCAAATTCCAACACATTCCACAAAGAATTTAAACCCATTTTGATTCTGCTTATTCTTATAGATACCCTTTAAAGCTCACATTTTTATCACTCCAAACATTACAACGTTTCCTCTGTAGTTTGTTGGTGTTTTAGACCTTGGAACAAAAAGTTCAGACCAAGTAAGTATTAACCTTAAATTTCTCAAACTTTTTTTTTTTTTAATTTCATTAAATATATTCCTTTTTTATTCATCAAAGACACTGGTTGAATTTGCATTATTATTAATAAATTATTAATTATTATTGGAAGTATTAAATTATTAATTTTTATTTGTTTTTTGGCCTAGATATTTAGATAATTATTGATTTGGTTCCATTCTTTTGCATTCTTCTTTGCCTCACTCATTCATCATCTTTTTATTTTGCTATAAATTTTCCATTTTTATCATTGTAGAGAACCTTTTGTTCCAAAAACTCCATCTGGGTCTGTATGGCAAGTTTTGTTGTATCAGAATGTGGCTTAAAGCCTCTACCTCCAATGATTACTAGACCCAGAACTGGTGCTGTTTTATCATCAAAGATTAGATTTTTGAACACAAACAAAGGAGTTGAAGGTCTGAACTTTCAAAAAGGAAGAAGCTTCAGAGACAGAAACTGGGGTTTGAAAGTGAGTGTACCATTAAGGGTTGACCCTGTTGAAAATGATGAGAGTAATGGGGTTGAAGTGAAATTACCAGAATTTGATCCTAGTGCACCACCACCATTCAACTTGGGTGATATTAGAGCAGCTATTCCAAAACATTGTTGGGTTAAGGATCCTTGGATTTCAATGTCCTATGTTGTTAGGGATGTTTTTGTGGTTGCTGGTTTGGCTGCTGCTGCTGCTTATCTAAACAATTGGTTTGTTTGGCCTTTGTATTGGGCTGCTCAAGGGACTATGTTTTGGGCTTTGTTTGTTCTTGGACATGATTGGTAATTATACCTTTTTTGTTATCTAATTGTTGTTCTTCATATGTAGTTGTAGCTATTGGCACTATGTCAGATATGTAAATCAACAACGCACATTTCGATATGTAACAACGCTTCCTGGCGCTGTCTATGCGGGTGCCAGTGTTTTAAATTACGGTTGCGGTCGCGATTGCGGTAACGGTTGCGGTCATTGCGACTGTTGCGATGCGGAATGCGGCTGTTGCGGTGTGAATATTTTGTGATTAAAACAATATTTTTGAATCCGATGCGGTTTGATGCGGTCCAAATGCGGTTCGATGCGGTTGCGTTGCGGCCTGATGCGGCCACAACAGTGTTTTGTTGCGATTTTTGGTGTGAAATTCAATCACACCGCAATTGCGGTGCGTTGCCAATGCGTTGCCGGCCGCATCCGCATTGTTGCGTCCGCATTATGTATTGCGGAATGCATTTTAGAACACTGGCGGGCGCCGTTGTATGTCAACTTTTAACGGCGCACATACAACAGCGCCACCTTTAATGCGAATTCTGGCGTAGTGTGGCTATTTGTTGGTCCTGAATTTGTGTTTTTGTTTGTGTCTCATTAATTTAATTGATGTTTTGGTTGTTTCAGTGGTCATGGAAGCTTCTCAAATGATCATAAGCTGAATAGTGTTGTTGGGCATTTGTTACATTCTTCAATTCTAGTTCCTTATAATGGATGGTATACTAATGTTTCTGAACCAATAGCTTTTTCTTTCTTCATTTATTTTATGCGTTGCGGTTGTTGTAGAGACTGCCAAATCTGCAATATTGCGACTGCAATTTAGAATCTGATATATACTTTTGCCTTACATGCTTCTTTCTAGTTTCAAACCCATCTTTGTAATTCGTATTTTACTGAACTATGCAGGAGAATCAGTCATAGGACTCATCACCAGAATCATGGTCATGTTGAAAATGACGAATCTTGGCATCCGGTGAGATGATATTTACTGTCTAGTTTTAAGTACATACTATTTGTCTCGAGACTACAACATCACATGTACGTGCCAAATCTCGGTGCTACTCCCTAGACCCTACGATCGGTATTTACCAATCAAAAGGAGTGACACAAGGAGTTGACACATATAAAGAAGGTACATGTGATGTTATTTCAAGCACTAACACGAGATGTTTAATGTCAATATTGTAGTTAAGTGAGAAAATCTTCAGGAGCTTGGATACTATGACACGTTCGTTAAGATTTACACCACCTTTTCCAATGCTTGCATATCCAGTGTACCTAGTAAGTTGCAGTGTTTACAAGTTTTTGACCCGTAATTGATCATTCCTTATTGCTTGTAGTTTAGGTAAAAGAATTGACTTTGGTTGTTTTTCGTTGATCTTCGAATTCAGTTTAGCAGGAGTCCGGGGAAGACCGGTTCTCACTTTAACCCTGACAGCGACTTATTTGCTCCAAGTGAAAGAAATGATATTATCACTTCTACACTTTGTTGGTCTGCTATGGTGGCAATTCTTGTAGGATTGAGTTTTGTAATGGGTCCGGGTCAAGTGTTTATGCTATATGGTGTTCCATACTGGGTATGTTTCATCTCGATTTTTTGCTTTAGTTTTTTCTTCTTTGAATGCAGAATGAACAACTTATTTGACTTTGATTGGAATTGTAGCTTTTTGTTATGTGGTTGGATCTTGTGACTTATTTGCATCATCATGGCCATGAAGACAAGTTACCATGGTACCGTGGAAAGGTATCATTTTCTTCTTCTTTTTTCTATTGAGAAAATGTTTTCTGTAACTAAAATGTTTGAAGCACAAATAAGACACAACATATAGATATGAAAAAGTTAAAAGCATCCAAGATTGTAGGACACAACACAAACATAGCCACTATTTTTATGTATCCATATTCTGTAGACTAAAACTTCTTTGAGAATTTTGTTTCTTGTTTTCCAATTCCGTACAACAACGACCAAACATTTATTCTACTACGTGGAGTCAGCTACATGCATCGAACGACGTCATAATGGTCTATCGTAAATTTACTGACATGAATCATTTTGTATAGGAATGGAGCTACCTGAGGGGCGGTCTTACGACAATTGACCGTGACTATGGATGGATTAATAACATTCACCATGACATTGGAACTCATGTTATTCATCACCTTTTCCCTCAAATCCCACACTATCACTTAACTGAAGCTGTAAGTATTTATTTCCCTTTAATGTAATGATTAATATAAGGTATATACTTATTTTCATAGGCTTAAGAGTTTCTATTGTTTTTTGTTTTACATGCAGACTGAAGCAGCAAAACCTGTGCTTGGAAAATATTACAGAGAACCAAAGAAATCTGGTCCTATCCCTTTTCACCTTGTTGGAGACTTACTTAGAAGCTTGAAGAAAGATCATTTTGTTAGTGACACTGGTGATATTGTGTACTATCAAACTGACCCTAAACTTAGTGGTTCATCAAAATAAGATTAAATAAAGAGACTGAGATCTTTGAAATTTTTTGGCATGACACATTCCTTTTACTTTTAAGGAATGTCTCTGCTTCATAGTAAGTTATTGAAGAGTGAATTATATCAGTAAATGGACTATTGTTCATGAATGAAGTAATATTTTGATCAATTTATAGGTCTATTTGCTCTAACAGAAACATCAACTTGGAATTATAATTATGAAAATGGTACTTTTTTTCTTGTTAATGTTACTGTCCCTATTTTTTGATTAATTATTGGTTTGATATTTTATTGTAAGTATCTATATGTGGATGATAGTAAACAACTACACATAAAAAAATCATATGCTGAAACAGTTTCTTTGTACTGTTTTTGATTTGTTTTGCCCACGTAAGAAAACTTTTTGCATGGTTATCAACATCTTATGGTGCCGGCCGGTTCAACCGGTAAAACGGTCCAATATTGGTACAATATAATAATTATATCAGTTAAAATTGGCCACACTGGTCAGTTTTCAATTGAACCGTACGAGTCATATTAATTGATTTTTATTTAAAATTAATTATTTAATGAAAATAAAAATAATTATGGGTTTTTATTAATTTTTCAACCTTAATAATGTTAATATATTATATATGTATATATCTAACTTCACCGGTATACGATTTAATTAGTAAATCACCGGTTAAACTATTGTACCACTATATCAGTACCCCTACCGATTTGATAACTGATATAATATTAATAACACCGACATTTTGTATTATGATTTATAGAATATATATTAGTCACAAATCTTGTTTCATTTGCGTGCTACAATATATAGACATTATATCTCTTATTCATAAGCTTTTATTGATGGACCATTTATACCTTATCCTATCAATTAAGTAAGATTTCCAATTATAAAAATGCTTAAATCTTGTTTTCTCCCCTTTTATTATTATTATTATTATTATGGGAGTTGATGTTCATAACCTTTGACTAATGTAATTAAAATTTAGAATCCATAAGGTTCTGGTATGAATATGCAAAGATGATAATGACATTCAAAAGAAAATAGTCAAATCATATATTTCAACCAAAACAACTTCAAAGTCATACATATATAATTTAATAGACGTAAGCCCTTTGTATTATATTTGTGTATGTTTGCTTTTTGCATAAGTGGATTTTTTACTTGGTAACCAAAGTAAAGATTATTTTAGTGAATTTTATGTTGATAAATAAATTATTTTTCAGACATACAATAATAGTGGAATATTTTGATATCAATAACAAGAGATTTAATAACAAGGCAAGGGAATAATTGATTGTTGAAATTAATTGGATGCTCTATTAAAATATTATTTAATATCTAATATATGTACCCAAAAAATACTATCTAATATTATGTTAACATTTCGCTTAAAGAGGGAGTAGGGTGGTCCTAACATTTTCTAGGTCCGGTGCCAAATAAAATTGGGATCCTTAATTTTTAGAGATATTTTTTTTGATTATATTTCAAAAAAAATCCACAACAAATCATTACTCTCTTTAAAACTCTTACCTCAATGAGACTGCATCCTCTTAAGTAATACATTCTACTTCAGCTTCAGATAGGTTTAGGGTTGATCCGGGTAAGGCTTGTTCCTTACCGAAAACTAAATATTGATCGAGTCAGTTTTTGAATTCGGACTCATCCCTAGATTCGAAGTTAACTTGATCCTAATTGTTGATTGGGTCAATGAAACTGATATCGACCATAGACTCGATTAAATATAATGTATACCCCTTTTAGATAAAGTCTTATTAATATTATATATTATTATGATAATAATTTGACATATGAGATAATATGTGTATATATTGTTAATCATGTATATACGATAAAAAAGTTAGAGAGTCAATTATACTTTGCATCATATTTTGTCAAAACGCGTTTTATTTACTTAGACACAACAATACAATCTTATCAGAAATGTGATATTGTTCTAAAGTCAATAATTCATACATGATTCTCAAACTTTTTAAGCTAAGAATATTATGAAATCTCTCCAATGAGTGATAAATCCAAGTGTCAATGTCCATAGTCATTTGGAGTAACTCTTGCATGCTTTTAGAATTACTTCAATGGTTGGGGTTGTGATTACAATATCCATAAATATAGTAATTTGTAATTGTGATATCTTGTTGTCATTATATTTGAAATTAATTGGATGCTCTTTTAAAATCCTATTTAATATCTAATATATGTACCCCAAAAATACTATATAATATTATGTTAACATTCGGTTAAAGTGGGTAGGGTGTCCTAACATTTTCTAGGTCCAATGGGAAATAAAATTGGGATGCTTAATTTTTAGAGATATTTTTTTTGGGTATATGACAAAAAAATCAACATCAAAACTCAAGAATAATATTTCTACACCATTTATTGGATATTGGATATTGGATAAGAACAGTTTTTTACGCATTTTATTTACTTAGACACAACAATACAAACTTATCATAAATGTGATATTGTTCTAAAGTCAATAGTTCATACACAATTCTCAAACTTTTTTAGCTAAGAATATTATGAAATCTCTCTAATATTGAGTGACAAATCTTAGTTATTCCCTCTATATTAATGAATGAGTGTCTTCACCTTCTTTATATTTGCAGAGTAAAGTTAAACTTAAATCATTTTTATTGACATTGTGTTGTGTTTGTTGGAGATGACAAAGTTTACTTTGATGCATATTTTCTCCCTTTTCCTCCTGATTTCAGGTTGATTCTAGATAGTGTTACAATATAATATTTATTTTCTTAATATTTGTCTTAGTTTTTCATTTGAGTGTTCTTGCATGTGTTAACTTAGTTTTTGAAATTTCAGGTAACTTCATGACAGATGAAGGAGGTCCAAAAATAGTTGTTGGTCCAAAAAACATGTGAAGTTGCATTATTCACAGGTGGGTGCAATATTGAAACTTGTAAAAGTGAATGTATCAAAATTTATAAAGGAAACACTGTGAAAGGAGATTGCAGAAATAGTGATTGTGTTTGTACCATTATTTGCTGATATCCATGTAACCTTCTTAATAAATTGGATAATAAAATTCACTATTGAATTGGTATACTGTACAATCTTAATAGACAAAATTTTGCATTCACATTTAAAAGTTTAGATAATACAGGAAAATGTAACAAACAAATACAAAATATGATAATAGAATTAACAAATAACTATTATATTGAAGTGTATATAATAGGTAACAATGTTCTCATTCTATGACCATATTAACAAATAACTATTATATTAACATGTGACATAAATCTTAATATGAATAGAATCTTTGACACCTGAAAAGTTGTATATATAATATTTGGGTAACTTATATGTCTCATTTACATATAAAGAAAGTCATTAACAATGTTCTCATTCTATGACTATATCAACCTTTATATTATAGTTATGATTTAGATTGATTCTTCATCCATTTTCAATTTCAGTGCTCCATCACTATTTGAGATTGACTTCTAGCTACTTGTATACTTTGGAAAATAACTTAACATTTTGTTTATACACTTCATTTTACATACCACTATTGTTTTTATAATCTAATTATAACTAGTTCAATTTCATCATGTCCATGATTTTAATATTTACTCTAAAATTAAAAGAGTTAATTACACTGACACTCATTCAGTTTTAATAAAATTACACAAATCGCCCCTCCTTTTTTTGTCATGAACTACCTCTACCTCTTATATGAATCACCCATACTTTTGTACATATTTTACTTTCACTATCCCTATATATAAGTGTAATATTTTAAATAAAAAACAGATGGTGAGTGTAAGTTAAACAAAATATTATATATTGTGTAGAGAATTCCAAATAGTACAAGACATAATGTCTCATTATTATTTTTGTATCATTACAAAATACATGAATAATTCTAATGAGATGTTTATATAACTCTTATATTATTTTATAACGAACCAAATAATGAAGATACGTTGATTCTTATATTATTTGTAATTTTTTAACTTAATTACACACGTTCCACGTTTTTTTATTTAAAATATTACACTTATATCTCAGACATGGATAGTCAGTGTAATATATATACATAATTAGGGGTGATTCATATAAGAGGGAAAAGCGATACATGTAAGGACAAAAAAAAGATGAATGATTTGTGTAATTTCACAAAACTTAAGTAGTGTGAGTGTAATTAACTCAATTTAAAACTACCATAACTTTCTCTCTAATAAATTTATTCATAATATTAGTTTCTCTAGCATGTTCACTCACATCTACCCTCCTCAGACTCTACTAAATA
This sequence comes from Lupinus albus, assembly GCA_009771035.1. Classification (NCBI taxonomy): domain Eukaryota; kingdom Viridiplantae; phylum Streptophyta; class Magnoliopsida; order Fabales; family Fabaceae; genus Lupinus; species Lupinus albus. The sequence goes on along the minus strand of CM020001.1, from coordinate 20,742,242 downwards.
GGAGTCTTGTGTACTAGGTTACCCTTTTAACATGTTCACTCATCCAAAACATTTTAATCTCTGTTGTATTGAATTTATTTGGTTGCTGATATCATCCAACATTCAGTATGATATATTTTCGAAAATATCAAATACTTAGAAATAATTGAAGATAGGGGAATAAGAAGCACAAAAGCTTCATCCTACAAGTTAAGTCCTCTAATTATAATACTCAATGATCATTGTTTGACTTGCATCTATATCACCAAACCATGCCAATGATAAATATTTTCATGTTTGCAATGAATGAAACAAAAACAAAAACAAAACCAACAACCAAAACTATATAATATTATAATATACAACAAAAATAAATACACTCAATTCATAGGGGCAACTATTTTTTTTTTGTGTGGTTTTTTCTTGGCTTCTATATTTGCCACCATTTTCTCCTTTCCATGGTCTTAACAAGTTCATTTGCTAATGATGCAAAATTTTCAGCTCCACTTTGCAGCTCTGCAGTACGTTGGCTAATTCTCTGCATCAAATTGAGTAGCAAAGTTGAGTATAGTACCATGTTTTAATTATGATAATGTTACTTCCAATGTAAGAAATTCATGAACTTATATAAAACCAGCATTTTGGTAATACTAGTTAGAACATATGAGTGAGTTCTGACATGTATTAAGTAGAACATGACATGAGCTTAAATAAAAAGAACATTTTGATTTCAATCAAAGAGGTGGAACCAAAGAGGACAGATTATGACATTCGGACGCTAATAAAGGGTATGTTTGACAAAAATAGCTAACGACTTAAAAGTTAATCGAAGGCCGAAAAAGCGGAGACTTAAGACTGATAATGTGTTTGTAGAACAATGTGAAAGAATTTGAGTTAGAGGATTATAAGGTTACATGTTTTTTTTGTCAAACAATGACTTGTCCAACACATTCAGAAAGTACAAGAGATGTTTATAATTTAATAATAACAGAGATTTAGTGCATCAGTATGTGAAAGAGAAAAAAGAACTACAGAAGTGGAAGCAAGTAAGCAACAGTATATAGAGAAATTATGATCCATCACTCAGTAACTTTATTGGAAAAACAAGGCAAATAGCAAAGATTTAGTGCATCATTTGTGATTTCCATGTTTGTTTAAGGAAGTAGGTGTGACAAAATTTTACTATTGAAGTTATGTGAGTTTGAATGATGAGACATTGACTATATAAATTTCTACCTCCAATTTTTCCTGTCTCTCCAAAAGCTTGTTTTTTGCATCGGCAGCAACGGAAGCAGCATCCTGAAATCGGGTATTCATTGAAATATATTTAACTCATTGAAATGAGATCAATAGAGTATGAAAAGAGAGGAAAAATAGGCAGCTTAACAATACCCCGGTTTTTCTATAAGTAGCTAAAATTTCTTCACGTGTTCTAACTCTAGGCGTTACATCATCTTTAGTCCCACCTTGAAATAATTTCTCCCTATCACTTAACTTATCTGCATGCAAAAATAGGTAACTGTCACTGATCTTTGTAGTTAAAATATGAAATAAAGACCACACCCGTTGGATCGAGTGGAAAGAGCTCGGCCCTTCTTAAGCAAGGTCTCAAATTCATGTCTCGTGAACGGAACAATAGGCATTGGGAGAGTTTGCCCTCTTAAATGGGTCTTCCCGGATGGACTTGGATTAATTATAGTTCAATGTGACTGCCAAATATTGAGGGACTTGGACCAACAAAATATGAAACGACGTTTTGAAAGTGTACCTTTCTGTTTGTTTTTAACATTTGTTTTTGATGAAGTGGAAACCTTGGTTATGGGCTCATCTATTTCAATGTCATCTGTACAAAGTAGAGATGTTGTGAGGCTTCAGATTTTACTGAACAAAGTGCGAAAGTACTCAAATTGTACAAATAAAAAAGAAGAAAAAGGAAAATGAAGTTGCAGTTTAGCAGGAAAACCTATATCAAGCTCCACTTCATTATTATCCGAGGCTGGTAGAGGAGAATCTAGCAAAGGGGGCTTGAGAAATATGTCTTCCAAATGTGCAAAATTGGAAGTTGAAATTTCAGCCAAATCCTTAGTAGAGTTTTTGCCACCTTTAAATCCTTTGACAATACCGCCTAGAATCCCTGGTCCAATGGTCTGTACCAAAATGGTTAAGCTAATCAACAACCTGTTCTTTCTTCTAAGGATTGAAGAAACTCGAACCTGTTCTTTAAGACAAATTAAAGAAACTCGAACCTGTTCTTTCTTCTGAATTGAAGAGAAACTAAAGGCAGCATTAGCAGCAGCGGCAAGAACTTTATCATGAAGACAAGGCAACTGCTCCAGACCCCTAAAATAGAATAGAATTTCTCATTCAATTTTTTCTTTCGCTTCTGTGTTGCAACCAAAAGTCCACAATGTTATCTCATCATTATAGAATGGCAAAGATACCTGAATTCATTTTCACCGGCTAGTAGTGATATGAATGCCAATTCATAACCATTAGTCTGCAATTATAAACATAGGTTAGGTGCTTTGAAGATCAAAAGTTGCAGACGGTGACTAAATGTGTCGTACCAGAATACTCAAATATGTCTTACATTATCCCATAAAATATATCGGCAGCAAAAGGAAAAAAAATAAAATTCCAAACAATTTGAAAGTTGAAAAGAATAACATACCAGCACAATATGTCCATTATCATCAGAACACATGGTTTTATCCATATTCACTTTATAACTCCACCTTAAAATTGACAATAAAGAGCTTTCCGCAACGAGTTCCAAATCTGGCAAAGACCTGCTCAAAGTGTTGAATAATCAATTAAACGCTAAAAAGAAAATCAAGAATTTTGTTCTGCAAAGTAATATACTAAAATCTATGTTGTCTTCATGAAAATACACTAGCACTTCAACCTGATTTCAAACTTTCCAGTCTGAAACAATGATAGCAACCCGCAAAGTTTTCCATCTTTCATAAACATTGTCGTCCAACAGCAGGACTTGACATGTTTCACTTTTCGAATTGTTTTCTTATTTCCCTGTAAGAATAGATCATAAATACCAAATTTGTGCAGAAACAGACTTATGATATCAATGCAAAGACAAAGTGATAGTGGACTAGAAGACCTGTATCAACGATTTTGCAGAGAACAACCACAGTGAATTCTCACAGCAGAGCAGCACAAGTGGATCCAAAAGTAAATCCCCAGAGGACATCGATTCTGAAGGGGAAGGTTCTGCTTCTGATGAATTTACATTAGCTGATTTACTTTCTAGTAGAGGCTCATCAGGGCTAGCAGTATTCTTCACGGACTCATCGTGCTGCTTTTCATTTGATGCTTCAGGGGCCGAAATGCTATTGTCTGTTGTGCAAACATCTCTTAGAACTTTCAACTATGTGGCAGATGAAATAAACTGAAAATATGTAGTGTGTTCTAGATCAAACTTGTACTTGCCTATGACATACATTGAAATTGCCGTTGATTCCTCCACGTGTAACGGCTGACTAGAGATCTTTTTACCAGTATGACCCTCAACTACATTAATTTTTCCATCTCGGGATAAGATAAATATTATCCCTTCATGAGAGTTGCCTGAAGTTGTTTCTGATTGACTTAAAATATTCACAGCACTTATAAAATGTGCTTGTTCTTTCCAAACCAATGAAGTAATTGCAGAGGTAGAGTTAGGTACACCATCGATCAAGAACATAACTGACGATGAATTCATATCACAGACTACAACCTGGAAATAAGTAATTTATCCAAAAGGTGTATCCAATGAGAAATTTGTCATCTACTTAATATTGAATTTGTAACATTGAAGGAGGCATGAATTAATTAATAAGATGATACCCACACGACCACTTAAAAATCCAACGGCAAGTTTGGTTCCAGAATTTGAAAATGATAATGCTTGTACTGGAGAACCAAGAAGACAAAAAACAGCACAACAATGAGGTCCTTTTGCTTGTGGAGATTCATGGACTGCGATGCGAGTTTAACAATATAAGCAAACAAGGTAAATGTTCTATTACTACTGTCTCAAATTAATTTTCATAAAGTAATGTTAACAACCAAAACCCAAGTAAACAAAATCTATTACTATCAAGTGAATTAGTCTCCTGAGAAATATTAATTCGATCAAATATGTTTTGAGGTAATCATTTAATGTCCGCAGGGAAATAAAGTGTAAAAGCAAGAACATGATTGAGCTTCAGTTTGCAGAAAGGTAAGGGAACTAAAATAGCATGGTCAAAATATGATCATGGGCAAACATCTTAGTTTGCGAAGCAAGCTGCAAAAATGGAAGAAAAAATCGAATGAAGATGGTAACCATCCATGATGACATTAATCTATAGGTCACCTTCACTTTTTGTTTCGGTGACAAAATGGAATTTTGTCCCATTAGAGCGGCCTTTAAGGTTGTAAATGAGAACCTATAAAAGTCATCACAAGAAACGAGTTTAGTATAGAACAATATTGCACTGACTAAGATAGAGTAACACATTAAGAAAGATTTCTGACAAGACCACATTCATTGCCCACGGCCAAAAGCAAGGAAACAGGACAGAAATCCAATTTTGTCACTGGAGCATTTGAACCAGCCACTTTTATACCTTGCACCTAGCAAAACACAGGAAATTTGTAAAAACAAAAACGTGTAACATTTTTCATATTAGCTAACATAAGGCTATTGTTTATGACTCTATTTATTTGGGGGGAAATAGTTGTGGAATTCTCACCTCTCCCTCTATGTAGCAAATACAAGATAAGACTGAATGTGTGGCATCATACACAAGGACAGATCCATTAGAATAACCAGCAAAATAAACTCTCTCAATAGCAGTACCTTCAGCTGTGGACAGCTGGCTGGGAACTCCCCCAGTCAAGGGCCAATTTGAGTGAGTAGCTGAACCAAGTGTCGAGTCAGTTCTCAGAACTGCAGCTGCCTAAAACAGATGAAACAAGTTGTTTAAAAAACACAATAAACACAAATCGACAAGGTTTGACAGAAATTACTGTCAGACAAACAAATTACCTCAGCGAGAACTTTCGATGAATTTGACTCACTGGGAAATTTAATAAGTTTTGCAACGGTTAAAGATGGATCAGTCATAGGTAATAGCGCTGGAAACTCGATGGAAGATACAGATGGTGTCCTCTTCCCCTGAGAGGTTAATGCAGAGAGGCTATCATTATCATAAAAATGTATTTGCCCAGGGTTTGTCAGCACAAAAAGACCGTCTCTGCTGTTCAGCGCACTCGCTCCGGGACTAGGCAATAAAGTCAAGTCTGCAAAAGAGCCACTAAGTGTAAGGTCTGCACGACTAGTGCATCTTACCGTCTCCATCCCTGATGACCATTCAAGAGTTAAAACCTGTATTGAAGAGACACTTCAAAGTTTAGGGACCCATTACAAACAAGGTGAGAGAACACTTTAACTAGTAGAAAAATCAGTTGTAACAAATGAATAGATGTCCCCATAAAAAGTCAACAAATCCTCTATTAGTAAAGAAGAGGGTAAGCCTGCATTGTATAACAAAATTTATGTTGTTTAAAAATCTAGGATAGTGCTCAACAAGATCAACCACATAATAAGAAATTTCCTTTGACTTTTAATATATTTCCAGCAAAAACTAAGGAAAGTTTTTTTCCATTAATACATTTGAGATTATATCTGAGGGTGAGGCTTGGCACAATGTAACAGCCTTGTGACCAAGAGATTACATGCTAAATAATGGAAACAACCTCTCCACATGTCGACTAAGGTTATGTAGTCTACCCAACCCAGACCCCACTATGTTGGAGCCTATGCATTGGAACACCTTTTTTTACATTTTGGATTATAGCTATATACACTTACAAGAATGTTTGAATGATAACTTTAGACTAATTTCGGGTGCATAACACCTTTTAACAATCTCTTAAATGAAGCATTCTTCGAAACCTGCCTCTGCTGAGTCAGCAGAGGCAGTTAGGAGTGGTTACTTCTGACAGAATGGTGGCAGCTTTTATAACAGCTCAGTCCGACTTATAAATAGATCAAAGCTTCTATTGAAATCTAAAGTTTTCATAATAAGAAAACTCAGTTTCTATTCATATCCTTTTTTCTCTCAACCCTCAAATTTGCATAGTTTACATAAGCTGCATAATTTTATCAAAATTCAGAAACCATGGCTAAGAAAAATCAACAGGAATCCATTTAAATAGAAAATTTAGAGGTAGACCACCATAATCAAGCAACTTACAGTCAAAACTTCTTCAGATCCTATTTCATCTCCACCATAGACAAACAACTGCCCAGCACAATCACTATTAGATTTATGGTTGTTGGACCATCGTAAGACAATGACCGGGAGTCTTCTTTCGGCAGACGACAGTTGCAGTTTGACGATATTTTTAGATGAAGTATGTTGACCTTTAGAAGTTTCTGCGGATGATAAGTTCCAGAAAAGGATATCTCCATCTAAGTATCCTACAGCAAGAATAGATCCAGTCGAAGATGCCCAGCAGAGAGCACTAATCTCTCGATCTCCTAGTTTGTGATCTATAATATCATTCGGATCATTGGTGTCTACTTCAGTAGAAGAGTTACCACCTCCATCCTTCAATTGAAGATCCTTTCCACCTCCAAGGAACACGATTCTGCCTTCCGAAATATCCCAAAGAATTATCAGCCCATCCTGGAATGCAATCAACAGTCTGCAAAAATATAAAAACTCAGACCCCATTCTTCATTAAATTGAACATGATAAGTGTATAGAATGTATCTCAGACAAGTGTATGGAATTATGATATTAGGATAGTAGATAAAATATAAGTGACAAATTCTTTACAGTACTTCTCAAGCAAACAACTAAAAAAGAGAGAGACATAGCCGTGTCAAATAGTGGTGCAAACAACTGGCTTGAAATATTTCCGCCATCATTTCAACAGGAATTCGAAGATTTAACAACAAATATGATAGAGAATACAGGTTCTGTACTAAGAATAAGAATATATGGCCATGACAAGTCATTCAAAGTAACTGCTTTGCAGGTTGGTTCTCCAATTTCATCAAATCTTTGTAGTAATTTTGAAATTATGTGTCATTTGAAGCATAAAGATGGAAATAAAATTACAAATATGGATGCTAAGCTAGTAATTGATCATCGAAAATCTGAATTGGCACTGCTTTGGTAAATAATGGTATGTAACTGTACATTCAAAATCCCAATTTCCAAATTCACCTGCAGAGAAGTAAAGCTAAAAGGCTACACGAACTACTTATATCTTGCCTGTTCCCACCAGAAGAAGGTTGCGTAAGAACTCCAACAATTGGGTCGTCGATGGGATCTGAAAGCCCGGCAGCTTCTATCAAAGGGGAGAAAACAATGGCAATGAGCAATTCTTAGAGCAAAGAAAAACAAATAAATTTATATGCTGAAGGCCAAAAGCACGGTGCTAATAAATCATCTGAAGAACACATTTGATCGTAGTAGCTACATGATATGTATCAAAGCTCAGAAAGCATTATTTATTATAGTGTGTGTATTTGTTCATAAAAGGAACTTATATAAATTCCATGGGAAAAATTGAAGTATGTTTTAGAGTTTCTGACTAACACAAATAAAAAAGAAAGACTGACACATAGTGTGTATGACTTCAGAGAACACAATATATGTATTTGTTACCGATCATCAAAATAAAAGATAAGAAATTACCCTTCAGAAATTTTGCAGACAGATGATATGATGACTTTAAAAGTTTTCCTTCCTCAGCTTCAAACTTTATGACAGAAAGGATACCATGCTCATCTCCTACATTACTGCACATTATAACAGAATAGTAATGTTATTAATCAAGCCACGTGAACTACTACCTACAAGAACATAAATTTGTAAGGAATTAAATATTTATGTAACATACATAAAATGTGAGCCACTAATTACAGAGAAAGCAGTAATATTGGACTCCCATTGCGAAGAACAAACAAGGCTCCGGCTCTCGAGACTCCAGACCTGTCAAAAATGTCCCAAAAAAGAAAAGGACTAATTAAATAGACTGATTAAGCACCACTAAGCAAACATTCTAATGCCTATAATGCGCAAAGAAATCTAAGTTAATCACTTTAATTATATCAATCATAACCTGGTATGCTAAAAACATTATATCATAATCATAAAACAGCCGTGTATATCTGTTCTTTCAACAATTCATGGTGAATAAAAAACAATTGACACTAGAAGATCAACCACACAGCTGATTGAAGTTAAGTGATTCGAGAAAATCACAGGGAAGAGAGTGAGAGAGGCAGCGAATGATGCCAGCCTTTTTTTCAATCTTGATTTTCTCAGCAGTGCCTTTAATAGAGTCGTATTGACATAAACAGAAAATGAATTAGGCAAGGAAATTTACCTGGATATCATTGTCATTTAAGACACCAATTAAATATCCCTGGTTTTGTAGGAACTGCAAGTACCAAAAGAATCCAAGCATCAATATGCCACTAATATAGGAGCAATTATCACAACCTTAGATATAAAACATTGTGACAAGCTTGAATAATAGAAAAGCCAACATGATCGCTAATTGAATATCAACTTAGATGCCTACCTCCAAGAATTTGTAAGGCAATTGCTTTGGAGAAACCAAAATCCCTTCAATATTATCACCACCAATCACCTTAAGTCTTCCATCTCTGTCATTAAGCTAAGCAATATAAGCACACAGCATCCTATGATGGTATCCATGACCGATTTCCTAGCCATAATAACTCATAATATGCGCCTTGTATCCGGTCATAACTATATTTGAAGAATCATGCTTTGTGGCAGTAAAACATTTAAAAAGCATTAGAACATGGCTTTCATCCATGCACAAGGATATGGCTAGACACTCTCAAAAGAATGAACCACAATGAATGTGAATGCTTACAAAGCACTTAAGCATAAAAAACAACAACAATCCCTCCCTGCCTGCCAAAAAAACTACAAAAAGCAGTTTTGTTCATAACGTATCATGGATATGTAGAATAACCCAAGATTGTGTTTTCTTGCAGAATCCTTTCTTTCCGAAATTCCTTTTATTCACATGAAACGAGAACATCGCATATTGTGCAATAACACTAGCAGATTGCATTTACTAAAGAACAATCAAGACTTTTCCCACTAAGTAGCAACGTGGATCGAATGACATCATGATGTCCTATCATAAATCATTTCCATAGTATAGACAAACCATTTAAAGCTAAATCCTTTTGTCTCCCCGACAATTTTCTTGGTCTCTCTCTACCTCTAGGCTCTATCAATCAGAGCTACCCTCTTTAGTGGGGCTTCTTGCAGGTCTTCTCGACACATACCCAAACCACCTAATCCGAGATTCTACCATCTCTACTACAACAGGTGCTGCCTGCCCTCAACTTTCCCATTTAGTATACTTTTTTTATGAAAAAGAAATGAACAATATTTTTGTAGCTCTAAGGTCACAAATTATAATCCAATTTATCAAAAATATAAACACATATATGTATATAAAGAGAGAGAGAGAGAGAGAATGAACTAACAATGTGGCAATAGCTAAAAGTCTTTGAATAGGGTCAAAGGCAAGAAGTGAAGCAGTTAATGGAATGCCATAATGAATCACAATTTTAGGATCCAAATCACTTGACTGTACCAAACTACCATGATGATGATGCTGCAATTTCTGCTGTTTTTCAACAAACAAAAAAAAACTCAAAAATAAAAATCACAAGTAAGGAAATAAGAAAGCGAAAAACAATAATATAAGAACAAAATGAGAAACCCAAAAGGAGAAAGAATGAAACTTTACATTAGAATGGTTCAGCACAACTTTTTCTAAAAATCTCTTCGCAAACATGGTTTGTTGATGTTTATGTTTCTGAATTTGTTGTTTTAGGAGTGATGTTCATTTCAATGCATTAATTTTAGATTTTGGCATTAAAAAAACCAATACTTTACACTTCTTATTAACTTAGTCAATGGAATATAAATATCTTTCTTTTTCTGTGGTTTAGAGATCGAAACTGTATTTTTTTAATTTAAAAATGAATCATGAAATACAAATTGGGGATGTAGCTCAGATGGTAGAGCGCTCGCTTAGCATGCGAGAGGTACGGGGATCGATACCCCGCATCTCCATCTTTATCATTACTTAATGGTGTGTCACATTTTATAATAGACTACAAGCACCACGTGTACATAAAGAATTGTACATAAGTTTTATCCTTATTTTTATTCCATAGGAACTTAGTATGTTATTACCTACTTAAGATACTCATCATGTAGTTAATGAAATTGTTAATAAACCTTATGAGATTATATCAAAAGTTGGACACATTATTATGCCTATAAATTTAATATTGTTTATTTGTAATTTTATATTATAAGGTATAGTTGGTGTTAGTTAGATATGGTGATCATGTGGAGGATTTAGATGCAACATTTGTTGCGTGCACTTCTCCTAATTCTTCATCCATTTCCATTTCCCTTCTTATTTTTCATTATATTTTCCAACCATGACAATCCCCTCTTCTAAAAATCCAGGTTCTCTCTTCCTTCATTTCATATTCTATATACTTATCACTATACATTAATTCTTCATTTCTTTCGATATCAATATCTTATACTTTGGTTTATTTTATCTATGTAATATTCATCATATGATTTTTTGGTTTATATAAAGTCTAGTACATGATATAATACAATAGTAATCAAACCTTAATACTAATAGTTGAATCGGCTAAATACATAAATCATAAATCATGTTAGTATACGTTGTAATATAATCAAATCTTAATACTACTAGTTGGATCGGCTAAATATGTAATTATAAATCATGTTAGTACATGTAATAATATATGTTTCGATTGCTTGATTTTGAATATATTCAACAGTTTTTATATGTTTATGTTGTGATTGTGTTGTAACAGATGATGATGATGTGAAGAATGCTATGCCTTCAAATTTTAATTTACCAGCACTTGATATTTGTGTGGCATTTCCACAAGCAATTTCAGCCTCTACATTTCCTCCTTGTGGTAACATATAATTAAGAACTCTAAATAATCCAATTTTTTCTTCTTTTACATGAATTGCATATTAAATTTCTTCATAAGATGTTACAGTATCATTATGTATGAGTATGATAGGGTAATTGTAGAAACGGTATTGTTGTTTGTCTTGTGACCTGAAAGTTTATTAAGTACATTATCAATCTTTTATTTGGTATTGCATGATATGGACAAATTGATTGTGAACATTTTTCAATTAAACAATTTAGGAACTAATTCAGTGTCATTTTATCTGTGTTTTGATTGTTGGAAAGTACAGTTTCAGATTATTTTGAGTTAGATGATTTATTGGCACCAGAAGAAAAAGCCATCAGGAACAAAGTCAGAGACCTTATGGAAAAGGAAATTGCTCCTATTATGACAGAGGCATGTTTTCATCATTCTTTACTTTTTTCATTTCAAGAACTTTTGTTTGGGTCTTCTAAAGATACAAGGTCATTACTTTTGTTCTGAAATATTAAATACATCAGAATAGTTCAAAGGGTTAAGAGTGTACATAATAATATAATATGGAAAGATTATGCAATTATGTTATCTTTTTTTTGTTTTTCTTCTCACACCAAATCTCTTACTTTTTAAGCAGTATTGGGAGAAAGCCAAATTCCCATTTCAGATTATTCCAAAGATAGGTTCACTGAACATTGCTGGTGGTACAATCAAGGTTCTCTATGTTCATATTTTCATTGCATTTATATATTGTTTAAGTATAAGATACTGTAAAATGGATTCTTAGCTAGCTCTGATTCTCAGGGTTATGGTTGTCCTGGACTTTCTGTTACTGGAAGCGCTTTAGCTGCAGCCGAAATTGCTAGAGTCGATGCAAGCTGTTCAACATTCTTTTTGGTCCATTCATCATTGGCAATGCTTACTATTGGTAATACATTTGTTTATTAATAACAAGTCTTTGAATGCTAATTGTTTTGTTTGCAGTTATGATTAGTTCCTGATATTTCATATATTCGATCTTTTGTCGAGTATAGCTTTGTGTGGCTCGGAAGCTCAGAAACAAAAGTACCTACCGTCTTTGGCGCAGCTAAAAACAATAGCATGTTGGGTAAGTTATCTTTATTGGCGTTGTATGATTTGTATCATTTTGTTAAAGTATAACTTCTCAAAGAGGCTATTTTCTTGTTTATTAGGCTTTAACTGAACCTGATTATGGAAGTGATGCTAGTGCTTTGAATACCACAGCAACAAAGGTCCAGTGCCTTATGCATCTTATCTAATATTTGCTTCTGCAGAAAGTTTCATTTTGCATCCTTTTGACTTGTCTTTTTAATCTGTTATATTTTCATATTGCTCAAGTGATCACAAAGTTCAATAATGTGTATTCTTGATTTGCATTGAAAAGATCAGGTAGAAGGAGGTTGGATCCTTGATGGCCAAAAAAGATGGATAGGAAACAGTACATTTGCTGATTTGTTGGTTATCTTTGCTAGGAATACTACAACAAATCAAATAAATGGGTAGGTATTTGATACCTTAGTCCTTGAATGTTTTATTTAGTCCTTATATAAGAAATTTTTCAGAGATCTAAATGTCTAAGAAAATCCATGGACTGTGTTATACTCTTAGCAATGATTACATAGATGTGAATGTTTTTTATCTTTGAAATAAGGAATGTTATTTGTTGTCCCACAAAATGTATCATAGACCTCGATAATGGATTCTAATTGATCAAGAAATACAGCATCTCGCTCTCTCATCATTAATGATTGGATATTTCAACCAATTGACCGATCAGAATCTATGACATAAGGTTGCGATACGCTTAATGGGACGACAAATGTTGTCTAATGATATAGTGTAGATTAGTGTTAACCAAATGTAAGACCGTTATTGCCTTGTCAAAATTATATACATACATAACAAAGATAAACAATACGGATAAACTTTTTTTGATTTTCTAGGGCACATATCACAGTGAAGGATAAAGCAGAAAGCAGTAAAATGAGTCATTTATAAATTCTAGTGTAACATTCATATATGTTAAACTTTATATTTTTTGTTTTCTGTTTCACAAGTACTATTTCCTTATTATTTCAGGTATATTGTGAAAAAGGATGTACCTGGTTTAACAGTCACAAAAATAGAGAATAAAATTGGACTTAGGATAGTACAAAATGGAGACATTATTTTAAGGAAAGTGTTTGTCCCTGATGAGGACAGAATAGCAGAACTCAACTCTTTTCAGGACACAAACAAGGTAAGATTGTGCATGCACTTTTTACTCCTTCTATTACTTCAAATAATAATTATATATCATTTCATCATTTAAACAATTAATAACAAATATATATAGCTATTGCCTCCTATAAACTTATGAAGCATTAGACCATTTCTAAATCTTGCATTATTAGTCTATAAGAAAAATGATAGGCACACTATTTTTAGTAATTTTTTAGCAACACTGCTTCATTTTTTAGCATGAATTCCATCCAATAATAATGTTAAAGAAAATGTTGAATAATACATGTTAGCATTGCTCTAGTATATTATTCTTGGCCTCCATCAAATCTTGCTTGAATTTAAAGCCATTGCCAGACCTTAAACTAACTTATTGTATCACTGTATTTTGGTCTCTGCCTAGCAGCAAAAGGATGTATTGTTGACTTGTTGTTATTGTTGTTGCTGCAATTTTGTATATTGAGCATAATATCTATGCACTTAAGAGTCAATGATGATTATATATGAATGGTGATGATGCGGTGAAAGTATATAAAACTCATACAGAATTAGTGTATACATTTTTCTCTCTTGCAATTTATATGTCGGCTCATTTTTTATCTCAAAACAGGTACTTGCTCTTTCTCGTGTAATGGTTGCTTGGCAACCTATTGGTGCATCAATGGGCATCTATGATATGTGTCATAGGTATTCTGATCCACTTTATTTTTTTATGCCCATTCAGTGTAAAAAACTTTTACCGTCGAGAAGTCGAAATATGAAGAAATATATATGTCTGGATACTTTTTTCTATGGATAAAGATCTAATTTATAGCCGTAAAGATGCATTAGTAAGGTTGTTCTATTCTATCATTTACTGATTTACTTGTAAACCAAGCTTATTAAATGATGTAACAACAACATATTACAAGAATCTAATGTAAACTTCTACACTTATAACTTCATTCTCAAATACAATGTTGCAAATATTTTGAATAGTTTTGTGATTGAAAAGGTACCTAAAGGAAAGGAAACAGTTTGGAGCACCATTAGCAGCTTTCCAAATCAACCAACAGAAACTTGTTAAAATTCTAAGTAATGTTCAAGCAATGATTCTTGTCGGTTGGCGCCTATGCAAGTTGTATGAGAGTGGTAAAATGACTCCAGGTCATGCTAGTTTGGGAAAGGTAACTTTATAACTTCTATGTTGATGTATCACATTTGTTACCCCCTTTCACCATAGCAAGAAATGTAGTTATAAAAATGCAAGGTTGACAACTTTGTTGTTATCACTAATAATAGTTATTAATAGGAAGGAATTACACAAACAATCTCGTAAGGTCTGTTTGACTTAATTACATTTGAGTATTTGAAACTGTACTTGCCGAAGATAACTGAACTTAAATCTCAGAGAGTGTTTTATATATTAATTATCGTAAGTAACCGACTAATAAGTTGTCATCATTTTTCAGTCATGGATCAGTTTGAGGGCTAGAGAATCAGCTGCCCTGGGGAGAGAATTGCTTGGTGGCAATGGAATTTTGGCTGATTTTCATGTGGCAAAGGTTCTCATGCCTAAATCCTCATTTACATTTTTAAAGCCCATTTTGTTATATCTAGAAAGATTTACATAAGAAGATTTATTCCCAATTGAGTTTTAGTACAGATATAAAAACCAAACATGAAATCTATCATAATAAATGATATATTTGGATGAAGATGAAGGGCTTATTATATCACAATGATCATTACATTACTTATTAAGTTAAACCAAAATATGTACTTAAAGAACATGATAATTTTTGACATATTATTAGCACTTATATACATAACAATTGCTAGAGATTAAGATATTAATATAGCATAAATGAGACCACTTTTTGCTAATTTCATTCTCATATATTGCAGGCATTCTGTGATTTAGAACCTATATATACCTTTGAAGGCACATATGATATCAATACCTTGGTCACAGGAAGGGAAGTAACTGGTTTTGCTAGCTTTAAACCTGCTTCCAATAGAAGTAGAATGTGAAAGTGTAAAACTACTCCTCTATAAGACTATAATACCACACTCCATTGGTTAATAATACTTTTTGCAACTTAGTAACAAATAACAATTCATATGCACTCGATAATTATATAAATTTTGGTGTATATGACACTATAGTAAAGTAAAAAATAATGTTTCTGCATTGGGTATTGGAGAGTATATAGAAAATAGAGTGTTTGCTTACAATTACTGCTCTTTAGTCTTTATCAATGTTACCATGTTTCACTTATGATATGATTATTAAACTTTTGTTGTTGTTGGGTTACTCATAGAATATAATAAGTATGTCTTTTGTATATGAACCTGTGTGTTGAGGAAAGGACCAAGAAAACTCTGTTTTTGTTGCAATGGCATGATTCTTGGGACACATTAAAAAGTGATTTTTAAGGTTCCACATTATATATATATTATATATATCACCATGTTCTTTATTTACTTAAAATTACACACACAAAAATAACATGATACTTAGGTATGTATAGCAAAATTTCAAACAAATAGTGATTTATGGGGCAGTTGCTTGAGTTGAGAATTAGAAGGAAAAAAACATTCAGAGCTATGAAATATAGTTATAAGATGACTCCGAAACATTTCATTTACATTCATTCCCCTCCAAAATTTAAATTGCATGTGAAATTGTGTACCCCATTTCATATTTTTTTTATTTCTAAAGATAATAGACATCGTTATTAAATTACAAATACAAAAACATACTTGAAATTACTTAATACAAAATGAAAATCACAATATCATAGATAGAGATAGCAAAATAGGGCGTCTTACTATTTTCTTGTGCTTGCAAAGAGACCGTAAAATTTAAACGAGCATGAGCCGTCTACATTTTTTTAACCGATAAAAATGCATTTCCTACCCATTTCAAAATGGGCTAAATTATATCACAATTTTGTCAATTCTCTCCCCAATTTTAATTAGTTGATTAAGTGTTAGTTTCTCTCTTCCTTCTCTAAACAGTATACATATTTTGTCAATTATCCATTCCCCATATAGGCCAAAAGTTCTGAGGCAATCAGAAAAAATGAATTGATTAAATTTTTCTTTCAAATAATTAGTTACTTAGTTTTTTAAATTTATTACAAATTAAATTTTTAAATCTTTCTTAAAGAAAGCATTAATTATTGGTTCCAAAATTTTGAATCATTGGTTCCTTAAACACTTTCTTTAGACACTTGTTAGCATGAATCTTTACTTAATGACAAGTAATTAGACCAACTTAACACACAAGTTGGAGAATTATTGGGATTAGCTCATCATAGATTAAAAAAATAGAGAAATAAAAAAATAATGACTTAGCCTATATAAGTGTAAATATTCATTTTAGTCCCTCATATTTTTCAACCTTACCACTTTAGTCCCTCTAAAATTGAAAAACTTAAAATGGTCTAAAAAAAATTTAAATTTGAATCAAATTAGTCTTTGAACATGTTTTGTAACACCTAATATTGACTAATTTGACCCTAAAAATGACTATTTTGACTCATTTAAAATTTTAATAGACCATTTTTTATTTTTCCATTTTTGAGGAAACAAACTAATAAGATCAAAAAACTTTAAAGACTAAAATGAGTATTTACTCTATATAAAAAAAAAGATAAACCCAATACCCCTCTTCCAAGTTGAAGGTGAGTGATGTCATGTCCATGTGAAATTTTTAGAAGCTTAAAAATAAAACTCAATAATAAGCTAGCAGATGAACTTAATCTGTATCCTATATTTCTAGTGCCTGTGTTCTTTGTTGGCTTAAATATGCACTAAAATTTTGGCATTAGTCAGAAAAATATCACCAAATGGTTTATGATAAATTCTTAGGGTCCGTTTTGGAGGGGAATAAAGAGAAGTGAAAAACTTTAAAGTTATCACACAAATATATTTCATGACTCTCCTAAGTCTTCTATTTCTCTTACTTTCCCTTCAAAACTCAACTCGCAAATAGATGAATGGGTGGACAACTTCGGCATCAAATACATTTTTGTTTGCGAACATAAGGTTGTACATTAACTGTGCCTTCCCTAGACTCTACTCAAAGCAAAATAGGAGTTGTGAATGCCAAACTCATTCATATCTGATCCACACAATTTCATACATTCATTATTTTGGTGTTCAAGTCACAGCTGAAAGTACATTTTTTTTACCACCAAGGCAACATAAAATTTTCACTGTACCCCTATTGGTTTTTGCACCATTGAGCAATTTTATAGTGTGATCAGTTTTCATTTCTGTTGATTTTAACCAACAAAAGAGCAAATTCAATAAAAACAGCTAGCTTTGTGATCATGCATGAGTCAGCTGAAATCACCAGTTCATGGATAAAGCTACCTATCCAAAAAAAAACATGTTTATCACCATAAGAAACATGTTTACATTCTGCAGAATGAAATCAGACAAAAAAATTTACATTTTGTTCAAATGGGTGGTGCACAATAAAAGTTACCTGTATCACAAGAGACCACACAAACGGGGCCTTGAACATAACTGTCTTCCATTAGATTTGACAATGGCTACTACCCCAGCAGTTATTCCAGCAAAAAGTACAGAAGACACGTACCGATGCTCATTTCGGCCTCCTAGAAAACCAACATGAAACATTAAGAAGAAAGTAAAACAAGCATAGCCTTTACTCGGATGGATGAAACGTAGAATCATATACCTTGCTGAAGAGTGAAGCTTGTTGCAGTCAAACCTCCAATTATCAGAGCTGATGCCACTGGAAAGATCTGTGTGTTTACAGTTTTCTATAAAGACATGTCAACTCCAATGAGAATTTGTTGTATAAGCATTTAGGTAAATAGCATAATTAAGTATTCATTCAACAAGTTTTGTTTTCGGTAGAGAGCTAATAGGTTTTTTTTGTTGGGATAAGCTAAAAAGAGTTTATTTTATAAGCTTCTCTGGTAAGCTTATTGAAATAAAATAAAAAATATTGCCCAAACAAACATTCTATAAACCATGATATGCTAGAATGTTCGGGAGCCTCTTGCATTGGGTCATCATTTGAATCTACTTAAGTTACTTATATGCTAGAATGCACAATGCAACAGTTTTTGCTATGTCATCCCCATGCATATATAAACCATGATATGTAGAAATGAAAACCACTAATGCATTAATCCATCTCCCACGCGCCCGGCCTCCCGATGGACCAAGAGAAGGTGACGAAAATGGTAAGATTTCATCATCTCCCTAAAAATTGGAGTCATCCTGGTTTTGGTGTTGTCTTGGTGGGTTTTAATTCTGGTTTTGGTTGTTGTTTGTTTGGTGGGGCCATGGTTGTTGCAGGTAATAGACGGCAGGTCTTCTAAGGGGGAATGAAGGTGATCACCACCAACATTGGTACCCTGCATGATGGGTGGTTGAGACTGGAATGACGGCAACCAATGTTGACGCTACGTATGGCAGGACTGAAGCTGAGGGGGCAGTCTTGCAGGAAATGTGTCGGCGAAATCAGGCACGACTCATGTCCGGCTTGTCCAGGAGTCTTGGGGGGGGGGGGGGGGGGGGGGCAGTCGCGCAAAGACAGAGAATGCATTCCAAAATGGCATTAATCATTACAACTTCTCAAGATTAGAAGTGGTATAAATTAGAAAGACTAGGACCAGATGCTACTTACCGGAAAAGGTTCAAAGCTATTCTTCAGGAGAGGAGAATCACTATTTCTTCTGACAGTATAGTGGCCACTTATGAGATCCAGTGCATCCTGCGAAAGACATGAAAAATTATTAAACACTTTGAGATTGAGTCACCTTCATTTAAATGAGCGGTGACAGTAATGAACTTGCCTGCCGAACACCATCGTGGAAGTTATTCAAGTAATATCGCGAAATTGAACTCATCCCATCTTTAATCATTCCAATTATTGTTTGTTTTCCATATCTGCAACATGTTTCCAAAATGTACAAGTATCAAATGAAGGGATGATTGGACATTTGGACTAAAGGATTTTAGTAACCAAAAATAAAACCGTACCGGACCAGGTCCCCTTTAAGGGCATAAGTCCCAGCATACTCAAGGCTTATCTCATCGCCTTGCTCTGCCCAAACTAAATATTATAAAAAGAGTTCCATTATGCAGGGCAATAGTTCAAAAACAAGAATGGAAGAAATTATCAAGAAATTCCATACGTGTTCTAAATTTTCCATATTCTTCGTCAAACATAGAAATGCCCTCAGAGAGAGTAAGCACTCCGATTCTCTGCAACTGCAGATTTAATGACTTCTCGGCCAAGTAACACTACAAACAGAATCAAGATAGTCAAAATGAATAGTCATGTAACTACACATGTTACATATCTTCCAAAACGGAGAACAATTAAACAAGGTACAACAAAAGAACAAATCCTATCAATCAACTAATGTTTTATCATCAAACCTGAGTGACATTTGTTCGATCGAGGGAATCAATGCAGTTGTGTCTGACAACTCCTTTCTGCTCTTCTAGTACATTTCCTTTACTATCTATCAAGAAGTATCTGCTCAGCTGAAATAGCAATCATTAAAAATCTAAATTATAGATTACCACCATTTCTGGGTCATGGAAAGTAGCTATTCAATTTGTATGTAATCATTTGATTTTTTTTTCATTACCTTTGCTTTTCAAAATCCTCTGAGATATCATCATATAGGATTTTCAGATTATCAAAGTTTGAGCTCCCACAATGGCAATGGAAATCAAAAGGCACATATCTGCCATAGTCCATGAGTTAATAAGAGACAAAGGTAAAAGAAAAAATATGACACAAAATAATCATATCATTGATACAGTTTATGCTATAATAAAAACAAAGGCAAACTCCATAATCACAAGGTTGAAATGTAAGTATATGAGGAAAAAGAAGTCAGAATTATCACCTCACATTTTGCTGATTTTGCATTTCAGCAGCATATGCTGCACTTAACTGACCTTCTTCGCCATGCTGCAACAGTAAAATTAAGAAAGGACTTCTCAGAAAAGACACATAGTAACATGCGTAAAAGGGAAAATTGACTGTGGAGTTGGTCGGGGATGATATTTATCCTCATGGACATATCAACCAAACTCAGACAAGGAAGATGTTATACGGGGGCATCTGAAAGAGCTTATTTGGACTAATGAGAATAGTGTATGAAAATAAGCTTATGAAAATAGCTTATGACATTCCTTTAAGTTCTTTTAAGCTTATTTTAATAAATTTAACAGAGAAGCGTATTTCAAAAGAATTGTTGCATAAGCACTTAACTAAGGTATTCACCAAAACAAGCCCTTAGCCTCAATTTCTCAACTAAAAATTCAGGGGATGGATGAGGGGAGCAAGAAAGAAAAATTTAAATATGATTCGATGCAAAAAGTCCCCAACACAGCCAGATTTTAAGTCCAAACTGAAAAACAAAAGCATTTAGACTCAATCATGAAAATCAAGCATGAAGAAGATGCTACATATCTTTGGAGTCGCAATAAATCTGAGAAATAAATCTGCTAAGATTCAAGGATGTAGAAAGAAAGCAAACAGAAACCATACTTTATCAGTTAGATCAACTGCTACAATCCCTCCGTATCTTTGGTTGAGATCATTGAAATGACGCACCACGATATTTGGCTGAAGCAGGAGTGGATGGGGGAAACAAAAGAAATATTTATAAATTTAAATCCCACGTAACTAGAATGAAAGTAGAATGCAGAAATAGAAGTGTATGTACTGTTTGTTCATGACCAATAACCCTAAGGTGCGGTTTATAGCTTAGATCAACAATCTGCTCCCACAGAATAGGAATTGAACCTCGAACCTGCAAGACAATCAATTGGAATACAAAGAAAAAACTATTATGACAAAAATTGATGTTTGCGGATAAAAGGCTTTCTATGGAAAATAAGATAGCAAATATTCAATAACCCTTTTTCATTTTCTTAATTTCTTTATCTAAACCCAACGGTGAGGTTGTTGCTTAGTGACCATGAGGTCACAAGTTCAAATCCGAGAAACAACATTTCGGGTAAGGTCGTGTACATCTACCATCCACATACCCCACTAGGTGCGATTGGGCCGCCAATGTTAATTTATTTACCTAAATTTGTATGCAAATGAGAACAATATTTAAGTTCTAGGTATTGATCAAGTAAATTCCATTGGCTAATTACCCGGAAGAAGCAAGGAACAATTGTCTATACGTCCAAATACAAAAATTTAAGTTTGTGCTTCAAATGAAATAGTGAGGCTGTGTATTTATCACAATATTATCTATACCTCAAACTTCAGAAAAAATACAGCACTCGAAGTCCTTTACCATGTTTGAGAACAGTACCAACTTTTAGAAAAATGGAAAGACATGACAATAAAAATACAACCACGAGAAACTATTGAAAGGAATTATTGGAAGTTAATACTTCATTGGAATATAATATTACCAGCAAAAATGAGGAGCTGAAATCTTCATTTTCAAACAACTGTTCAGTTTCAATGAAATTGGCAGCGTCACCATCAAGGTTAGCTCCTCTTCTCCACATTCTTGTTCCTACGTCCCCATGTTGCCATATTATAACGAGCCATTCCAAATTCATGATGATATAATTATAAGTAGGAAGCATCTTTGAGACATACCTAGGCGTCGTGTACATCTCCGTGAAATTAATGTTACTGTAGAAAGTGTTTCTTTTACCTTCAACTCTGCCTGTTGGAAGCTTAAACCCCAGTTAAGGGAGAACATTACCGGCTTTTCAAAGTGACATTAGCACAATTACACACAAACAAATAATGGGGTTGAGGGTAGGAGATGTAATTTAAATTAAAGGATATTCCCTTGCACTAGGGGGATAATGAATCTGTCAAGCTGCCACCATAAAGATATGTGTTAATTCAAGGGAAAAACCTCATGATCGTACTAAGAATGAAATGATGAAGTTCATTATGAATTTGAAAACACGTCTTTTTTCATATACTTAGAAGCATTTTTACTTCACTGAACAGTAAGTATTGCCAAATTATCTAACCTTACACTCAATAAGCTCCTCCAAAAGATGTCTGTTCCATACAAATCGAGGGTCAGCCTGAAATACAAATGGAAACCTAAAACTGTCAACGAGTTTTTGCTGATAATTGCATTTTATGGTATCAACAGAGGCCAAGATGTCTTCCTTTGAAATGAAATGAGTTCATGGCAGAACTAAACAGTAAAATAATGGATCAAATTGAAGTAGAATAAGCTGACTGAAGCAAGATATACATGAAACCTTAGCTCTAACACACATCAAAATTCAATTAGACATGAACAAAATGTCGATGGCAGAATGCTTCACTCTCGGCGGAGGGATGAAACGGTAGATCTTAATCTAAGAAACTGTGAACTTAAGGATTGGATTCCAAATGACAATTATTCCTAGAAGATCAAGCATTGTGTCAACTAACCTGCTTCCAGATTGGCTTACTCATCCACCCTTCTACTAACTTGCTTCTTCTCTGCAAGCTAGTGACAGAATGAATTAAATATTATGAACATCAATTTTGGAATGATATCAATATGACATGACTAAGATGATAACAAAGTGGCTATAAGACTGTGACTCTTACTTTAATGTAATATCTGTTTCATATGAGTAGTACAAGCCCGGCATTGACTCCACTGCTTTCAACAGAGTCATGAAGTAAGCCTCGTCCTTTTTCTACAGACAGATATTCAAAGAGGACGTATTAAATATGAACTACACATATAACATTTTAATGATGACTAAATAAATTCTGAATTTTGATTACGTAAATCCTTACTTCTTGACCAGTTGCAAACCTCAATGCCTCATTGCAGGCAAGTACTCTCATAGACATCAAGTGATATACCGGAAAACCAAGAAAACTCCCAACTACTTTCCGTGAGGTTATTACGATGGCATAAGTTCCTACGCCAAGGCACATGTAATTGAGCATTATATAGAAATACCACACATTTAAAAACATGGTTAGATTTGTTTTTTCCATGCCAACAAACACTCAGGAATCTGGACAAACAAATATCCTCAAGGAGTACCAAGACAGGAATAGACATAACTACACGTCAATCTAGTAGTTTACGTGCAAACAGAAGAATGTGTAAAAAGAATGCATATGCAACAAGTATATATAAATACAACTCAAGAATCAAGATAAAAGCATACAAGCATATCTACCTACAACCAATCTTATTGTTCCCACCACACCATAAATGGTAGATGTGTTTGATGGACTTTCTAAGTTTGTGTCACCTGCAAAAATAATTTTAGAGGGAAAAAAATATCATCAAAAGGAAACTATTACAATAAGATGATCATTGTCAAAGGTTTATAAATTTGGAAATCTTCAACCAAACCTCAAAATGTATGTAAGAAACAACAAATTCATTTTGTACATAAATGATTCAAAAAAGTAAGAAATTGATATACTCAATATATAATATACTTGCAATTAAATGATTTCTTATGAAAATTCTAAGAACTATATCAAATTCACAAAATAATTAACTTTTCAATTTATTTTCTCTGAATCAAAAAATAAACAAAAGAAAAAGCTAGAGCCTTCAAAGAAAACATTTCCAGAATTTTCTGAGCAACCAATTATGCAATGAAAAACAAAAAATTACCATCAAGAAAATTGATGCTCCCATCACGACGGTCAATTGAAAACCCTTGATTTGGAGATTGATGACATTTGATGACAAATTTATCCTGAAACTCTAACAGGTGAAGTTCATCATAAAGGTTGAATCTTTCATGTGAACCTGAAGAGGGTTCAATGTCCATTATGAAAGGATTGCAAAAACAACACAACCCTTTAACAATTTATAAGGATGGCATCAAAACCCAGATTTTTGTTTTCTGGTATTTGATGTGATTAATGATGTGGTTGAACATTAACGATAAGAAAGTCAAATATATATATTCACCACTGTTTTCTTTTTTAGTAGCACCAATCCCTCATTTTTTTGGAACTAATTTTTTAATTTACTTATGAAATTATACGAATTACGCCTCATTTTTTCTCCTTACACGAATCACCCCTAGTTTTATAGATGTATTACACTCATTATCTCTGCATAATATAAAAGTGCAATATTTTGAACAAAAATGTGTTGCGTGTGTAATTAAGTTAAACAAAATATTGTATATTATGTAAACAAATTCAAATAATATAAGATTCAACGCGTCTTCATTATTTGGTTCGTTAAAAAAGTATTTTATAATAACACAAAAATAATACAGAGATACTGACTTTTATACTATTTGAAATGTTGCACAATATACAATATTTTGTTTAACTTAATTACATTCACCACACATTTTTGTTAAAAATATTACACTTTTATAACATGTAGGGGTATTAAGTGTAATATATTTACAAAACTATGGGTTATTCGTGTAAGTAGAAGTGGTGGTTCGTGTAAGGATAAAAAGGGATGTATGGTTTATGTAATTTCACTAAAACTCATGACTGAGTGAAATTTACTCTATTTTTAATGACAAAAATGTTATTTTATTACATTTAAAATGATATATATGTCATTATATATTAAATTTTATTTATTTTTTAAATATTTGTTTCTTCATTAATAAACAATATGTGATTGTCTCTCTCAAACTCTCATTGTTATATTTTTTATCCATAGCAAAATTTTACACCACTAGAAAATACACATTACCTAATTTGGATTTTTAGCAATTAAACTTCACTGCTTTGGATGTAAAAATGATACATGTTAATTAATTAAAAAGTAAAAAAGAACTAATTTTATGTAAAAGTCAAAATTATTTAAAAAAAACTTAGGATATAAGTCAATACCAATATACAATATAGATACTCCACTAATTTATAAGTATATGTACATCATGTATGTATGAATTTGTGCATTTATTTATTCACATCTCAAGGTTATTGCTTGAAGGTTGTGTTACATATATATATATATAACAAACCAATGTATGGTTATGAGAGATGGTTCATGCAATTATCAAAGCATAAATCATATATAACATGTGATATTTTATGAGATACTTAAGCTTCTTTATATATATATATATATATATATATATATATGAGTAAATTATACTCGTACCTTTGAGTTTTAGTGAAATTACATAAATTACCCCTCACTTTTTTATCGTTACATGATTTACCCCTAATTTTGTACATATGTTACACTGACTACCCATGCATGATATAAAAGTGTAATATTTTAAACAAAAAAAACGTATGATGTGTGTAATTAATTAAACAAAATATTGTATATTGTGTAGAGAAATTCAAATAATATAAGAGTCAATGCGTCTTCATTATTTGGCTCGTTATAAGATAGTATAAAAGTTATTTAAACATTTCTTTGAAATTATTAATTTATTTTTTAATGACAAAAATAATAAAGAAATACTCGCTTTTGTACTATTTGAAATGTTACACAATATACAATATTTTGTTTAACTTAATTACATTCATCACACGTTTTTTCTTTAAAATATTACATTTTTATAACATGCAGGGGTAGTCAGTGTAATATATGTATAAATATAAGGGTGGTTTGTGTAGGAGGAAGGGGTAGTTGGTGTAAGGTCAAAAAAAAGATGAGTGATTTGTGTAATTTCATTAAAACTCATGAGGTGTAAGTGTAATTTACTTTATATATAGAATAATGTATCTCCTCATTACGGGAGATAACTTATTTCCTATCGCCAGTAAAAGAATGACATGTATATTGTTTTGTTTTGTTTTAGAAATATTTTTTGTAGAAAATGATTAAATGGTACACATGTCACGATTTTAATGGTTAGATGAGATAATTTATCTCATTATACCTTGATATACATTATTAATTTATATATATATATATATATATATAGCCTTAAATGTGTAGTAATATAGATTTTACTTTTTGAATCAATACATTGACATAATTGTATATATACTAATACTTACTGAAACACAAAATAATCACTCATGATGGTGTAATTTTGGTTTCCTATTTTGCCTTTACTAATCTATATTTTCTACCAAAAATCCATATAACATATTTCCTCATTTTATGTTTCATGTTTGTTTATATAACTTATACAGTTTTTTCATTTGAACACGACAGTTTTTCCACATGGATCAAGACAAAATTTGAACACGGTAATTTATTATTTTCATTTTTTAATTGCAATTCATTCAATAGAAAAGCGGGTTGACAGACAGTATGTCGGTTAACACGCTAAACATGATTAAACTCATTAATAACAAAGTACTAAATTGGATTGCAAGATTGTTAGATTAAAAAGGTTAACATATAATTAGGGGTTTATATTATTTCATTTGAAAGAAAAATGCTTTTTTAGTTGATTAATTTAAAAGAAAAATAAAGGAAAATGAATGAAATGAAAGAGGTTAAATATGTCAAAAGATATATAATCCTCATAACACATTATATTTTTAAAATTATTTGATTTAATACAAATGAATAATATATAATATTCTGATTGTATATTAAAAATTTACGCTGGTAGTATATAAATATTATACTCTTATAAAAACAAGTTTATATTTATTATTAGGAATACCATTTGAAATGTTGGAGAATGTTTTTAAAAATTTTTAATAAAAAATTCACACTCCTTATGTTATATCATCACAATATTAATTTAGTGGTGTAAAGTCTCACTTAATTTGCATGATGATAAAATAATTTGATTCATGAGAATGATACTTATTGTGAAAGACAACATTTTCCAACAAATTAGTCTCTTGGACAAAATGATAAGGTATAGTCTTGCTAGTATATAACAAAATTTTATGCATAAAGAACGTTTGATTCCCTTTTTAGAAACTTTTTAGTTGTAGTTATTAATTTTTAAGTTGATATTTGTTTCCCCAACAGAGTAATACCAATTTACATTAATTTAAAGTTGATTCCACGTCACTCCTTTTGTTTTAGCATTTTAATACAATGTAAAAGTTATTAATTTTTTTCTCGTAAAGAACTAATCCCTTTCAAGAATGTGTAAATGTATTTTTCAACAAATGTCATTATTCTAAATCAAATTTTAACATTTTGATCATTTTGGGATCTAACGAGACATTATGCAACTAAACTACCGTCTTCTTGGTAAAATGTTTTCACTCTAAATCCAATAATCTTTTAACTAAAATAGTAACATAAAGAAATGCAATATTTTTTTTTTGTATAATCAAGGATATCCAATTGAATGGATAAATAACTAATTACATTTAGGGTGTCTATTTGCTCTCCCACAAGTATATGAGAGCAATCAGACCATTGATATTTTAGTCTATTTGTCTATCAACGATACATTAAGAGTGTAATATTATGCATAATGGATGAAATAATTTATACATAGTTAGTGTATCATCCATCATTTATTTAGAATATTTCACATAAAAGTCAACAAATATTAAATATAAATGTTAGTATAGAAAATTGTATACATTTTCTATTTAATTAAACCTATGTAGAGAAACATATATAAACTAATAATGTAATAATTTTACATCTAGTTCATTATTCATAATTCATTTTCAATTATCATTAACTATTCAAAATAAGGAGAAGGGTAAAATCTATTAGTATAAAGATTTATACACATTCATGACATTATACACCATTTACTTCTATTACATTTTCAGAAAAGTCTATGATGACCGAAAATGAATGGTAGATAATAAACTAACGGTACATACAACTTTAACGGTGTCAATATATACACATTTTTGTAATAAAGAAATAAAGATAACAGAAATGAATAATGAATGATATAAAAATATATATAAATATTCAGTAGGAATGGCAACGGGGCGGGTCGGGGTCGGGTTTGTGCTTACCCAACCCCGAACCCGAAACCAAATTAAGCGGGGTTAGAAATAACAATACCATCCCCGAACTCGTCGGGTTTCGGGTAACCCGAACCCAAAAAAAACTCGAACCAAAACATATATTTTTATATATATTATATATATATTTATATATGTGTATGTATATTGTGAAATTTATATATATATATTTATGTGTAATTTTATAATTTTATATATATTAATCGGGTTCGAGGCGGGTTTGGGTATTAACAATACCAAACCTGATCCCGAAATTTGAATCCGGGTAAAACCCGAACCCAATCACATCGGATTTTCCCCGTTAAATTCGGATTGGGTTCGGGCGGGTACCCGCGAGTTTTTGCCATCCCTAATATTCAGACACTCACACTGCTCTTATATTTATTATTACTCTTATATTTATTGTTTTTCCAAATTCCAAAAAGTGAATGATTATTGGCCTGAGTAACAAGGAAGAAGGTTCAAAGTTTGTAACGAGTGTGATCATTCTTTCAATTTCGATTCACATTTCACTTTCTAATTAACAAAACTCCCAATTTTATTCCTTTTTTTTCCACTTTTTTTCTCCACTGTCCTTCGGTAACCACTTCAATATATTTTCTCATTCACATTATTATTCTATATTGTTGCTTCGATTACATTGCATGCTTTCAATTTCGTATCTTTCCATTACCACGTTGATTTTCTGTGTTTGATTCTATCTGGGTTATCTTTCTTTTCTCATTTCACTTTCTATCTTGTTTTTTTCTTCTTGAAATGATTTTGTTGTTGTTGTTGATAGGTTTTTGTGTAAAAAAGTAAAGGGAGAAATGGGAAGGTTATTCTTGATGAATCTTGAAGGAAACTTGTATAGTTGCAAGCACTGTCACACACATTTTGCTCTTTCTGATGATATCATTTCCAAGGTTCCATTTTACTCATTGCTCCTTCAATCTTCTTCTTTTTTGTTTATGTATGATTCTGGGTTTTTATGGATTATTATATTGTGGCAAATAAAAGATAGGATCAACCAAACAGAATCACACCTAATTACGTTATTTTTCATGTGGGTCCCGCTAGTCGATCGTTTATATTAGCGGGACCCACATGAAGTGTTAGAAAAATGAAAATGGTGTTAAGAAGACTGTGTTGTTAACATTTCTTTTGGATTATTATTGCAAATTGGGTTTATGGAGATAGTGTGATGAAGAAGGGATCATATTTGTTATCCCATAAAGTATGGCACATGGCATAACATGTGTGTCACTTGCTGTAATAATTAAGTGTTTTTCTGTCCAATCACAACAACTAGTGGACATACTTTTTGGGACAAAAGATATGCTATATGAAGTAGTATACTCTCAATTAATGGAGAGACAAGTGCATCTTTTCCCTTTGTTTTTAATGGCAAAAAAGTGTAATTTCATTGTAATCAAAGGGATATAGGTGTTGCTGGACATTGTATTTCCCTTTGATTTTTGAAGTATTTGTCATTGCATTTCCCTTTGATTTTTGAAGTATTTGCCATCCTAACTCGTGCTATATGGGGCAATAGAAGACAGGATCAACACAAGTTAATGGAAAAAAGGAAATACCAAACAGGATATGCAAGCATGTATATTGTATAGGATTCACTGTAAGTTTGAGTCTATATTAACATTAATGTGAAACATTTTCAATACTAACAAAGTAGCACTCACACTAACACTCTGAACATTGCTATTAGAAAATAACATACATTGGATTATTGATAATCTTTGCTCTTTAGATCCTTTTCAAGCATGTTTAATCATAAACCAACGAAAATTACGTATATTCCCTATTTCCATTTAAATGTTGTACTTATCACTGTCAATAGTACTGCTCATTCATTTAATCCAGTTATGTTTCTAATATATATGCTCATGTTAGATGGTATTTTTATATTTTGAATTTTTCTTTGCTGGTGTTTCATTGATATGTCATTTCATGTATCGATCCTTGTCCTTTGTCATGTTGGGTCGGTATCTTATTCGGTGCTGTTCTGTGATTCTTCTTCGGCTATAGAGGGGTCTGCACTTTGGACTAAATATAAATGTGTTGGAGAGCAAAAAAATATCTCCTTTTCAAATCCTGTCATCTTCTTGCAATGACATTTTCATCGTGCCACCTTTGCGAAGATCCAATGCTGTTATTTCTAAGCTAAAAAATTTCTTGCGGTTTTCTTAATTCAATGGACATGTTTTTGTGGATCAAGTGTTTGAAAGACTTTTTGAATTAGGCTACAATCTGAAAAGACTTCTATATGTTGACACTTTGCGCTAACTTTGTAGCATCAATCATGAATTTGTAGCATTACAATCTTTTGATTAGTTATTTGAATAGGAATTGGTATAAGTATCGAAGATTTCTGAAAGATTACAATAGTTTCTGATCCACCTTCCTTATGTTTCCTATACGCATCGTAATCCTTAGTCGTAGAATGCATTTTGCAAACTATGTGCATGAGTGAAAATTGGAGCATAGAAACAATCTTAACCTGCTTTTCTCAGTCTTTCCATTGCAGGCATGGGAAGGCTTATCTTTTTGATAAAGTGTAAGTGTTGTTTCACTTTTCATTGCAAAACTATAACATAAGCATTAGTAGTTGCCTATGGAAACTCACAATCACAACAAAGACTTGATTTTTTCATGAGTGCTTCAAAATAACATCTTGTTAATCCATGTAATAACAGTGTGAATGTAGCCCTTGGCGAGAAAGAAGAACGAATGATGATCACAGGAATGCACACTGTCGTTGACATATTCTGCGTCGTCTGCGGGTCCATCGTCGGATGGAAATACGTAAGAACCGGTTTTAAAAGCCTTACGGTTTTCGATATTGTTAGCATTTTGGAAAATATTGTTTTATTGTGTTTGAATTTTTGTTCCCTTGATTATAGGAGGCTGCTCATGAGAAAACTCAGAAATACAAAGAAGGAAAATTTATCCTTGAAAGGTAACCTTGTTAGTGTTAATGTTTGTTTAAGGTTGAGATTTTGATATGGTTAAGATTTTGGTTTGAATAGGTTTAAGGTGTTGGGACCTGATGGTAGCCACTACTTACCACCAGCTCTTGAAGCTGATGCTGTTGCTGCTGATGATGAATGATTATGATCATTTCATTTTCAATATTGTATATTCTTTATGCCTTTTATAATCTCCTTGTTACATTTGCAATATATCTCATACAACTTTTAGAATTCACAATAGTTCCCTATTTCAATTTGGGTTCAAAAGTTGTTTTTTTGTTGTTGGTTTGTTTATATGTAAGAGAAGATTTTAGGTGTGAATTAATTGGTTAGTAGTATTCATTTCTCTCCTTGTTATTTGCACTTAATACTCTCGTAGTTTAAGACCATACTGATTTCTAGATAGTCGAACGGTCAATGATTCAACATTTGTAAGGAGGGGTATTCACACATCTCAAAATGAATTATTTTCTTGAGGGGATACCATTGCTTATACAACAAAAGTTTCATCGGTGCCTTTAGATAACATCAACTTCCAACCAACCTCGTTTTTATGAGATTCATCTCTCTATTCAACACTACTTTTACATAAGGGGAGGAATTTTGATATAAAGTTTAAGAGGGATACCAATATTTTATTATAATTAAGATTAATTGAACAATAAAAAATATATAATTGTTTTAATTTTTAAAATAACATATTAATTCCAAATAACAATAATAAAGAACTTAATGAAAAATATAAAATTTATTTTAAAGACTTAAACTCGTCTATAGTTGAATTAAAGGTAAATTTTTCAGCTATTTATTTTTCAATATAAATCACTATGTTGTTTACAAGAAACTCATATTCTATTTTACTACACAATTTCTTTTTCTAGTAGTTAAACTATAATAGTTAAGATAAGATGAATAAACAAATGCATTCACTTTTCATGTATGGTTAAAGTTGCACTTAATTCATAAATGGTCTAAAGTTTTTCAAACATAGATCACTAATGACATCAACAATTAAACGTTGAAATTGACATCTCAAGTAAATCTCATGTTACTCATACTGAAGTCCATAGGATAAAATTTTTGCACAAAAATACATATATTAAGGCATAGTTCCTCAAATCTTGAAAGTAGTTTTTCAGATAATTTTTATTTTTTGAGTCACTCAAAAAGCTATTAGAGGCGTTTAATAAACAAAAATCAAATGTACCTTTTAAAAAGGAGTTTGTAGCGTCTGAAAGTTTTTCTCTCTCCAAAAAGCTATACTTAAAGTACCGTTTAAAAATTGAAAGTAGCTTTTAATAATTCGCTTTTGTCTTTCAATATTTTAACAATTTATATTACATGCCATCAATTTAAGATAAATGATTATTTTAAATTATCTACGTAACTTTAATTAATAAGTAAATAATGTATGTCCCTTTTAGTTATTTTTTATATTTCAGTTAGTTACAAAACTCGTTTTACCGGACAAATATAATTTAATAAACTACATTCACATATGCAAACTTTCGGTTATCTTGACAACTACAAACTTTCAACCACCTTCACAACTATAAGCTAGTTTTCCTAAAAAGAGCCTAAATAATTTATAAATATCATAGAATGTA
Organism: Lupinus albus; assembly: GCA_009771035.1. Taxonomy (NCBI): domain Eukaryota; kingdom Viridiplantae; phylum Streptophyta; class Magnoliopsida; order Fabales; family Fabaceae; genus Lupinus; species Lupinus albus. The sequence continues at coordinate 20,709,581 of CM020001.1, read as the reverse complement.
ATGACTTTTGTTCTAAAGTTTGAGAAAAGCAATCTATGACCCATAATGTATTTAATAAATGTGAAGTTATTAAATATCCATATTTAATAAAATAGTTATATTATAAGCAATATTAACATGCAATAAAATATTTAAAAATGTAAAAAAAAAATTTTAAAAAATTCAAAAAGATATGCAGGGACAGTTGACTCCCGCCACTGATTGGAAGCAACATGGGTTGACCCCTTTATTAATTTCATTACACTTTTGACCAAATAAATTTAATTAATTGGATCCTTCTCGAATACCCTTTTGGCTAATATTCATTTTCAATGATTCAAAGATTCAAACTTTTTATATGGTCTTTGATTTTTTGGTTAAAGGGATAATCAAGGTGTAAACTTTTTTTTCTATAGTTGATGGTGATGAAAGAGAGTGATGAGGAGCTGGCTTTGTTTCTTGAGATGAGGAGGAGAGAGAAAGATAATGAGAAAAATAATCTTCTCCTTCTTCAGAACTTTGATGAATTTGATTTGTCCAATTTGGGTATTATTTGATTTTGTTTTTGTTTTTTGGTTTCTTTTTATATTGTAATGTTACAATAATGTGTCATGTTATGTTTTATTCAATACAGAATCAAATCATGGTGGTGCTAATATTTCCATGATGGTATCTTCATTGCCAACAAGGAAGACAATGGCTGAAGAGTTATTGAATTCAGAAAATGACAAGTCTGATTATGATTGGTAACTTTTTATTGCTACTTTTGATTGTTGAGGAGGTGTTTGATCTGAACATATAATTTTGCAGATTCATTAAATCAATTACATGCATAAGAGAAGTCTAATTAAAGTTTATATATATAAGTCTGGTGTGACAATGAAGAAAATCTGCTAATCTAGTACAAAACAATTGAAAATAATGATGAAGTGAAGATTTATATTGCAAAATGATTAAAAACATTATCTTTTATAATGATTGGAGTTAATGGTTGTTGTTTTTTAGTAGTCCCCACTTGTGATTTCTTCTAAGGCTGGAAAGATTTTGCAATTTTTTTGTCACTACTAAGGGTATCCCCTCACGTTATCGGTAAGAACTAATCCCGTTCGGCGTGTGTGGATGCGCCCCTCCCAACAAGTGTCACTCCCTTGACTGACATTTTGGTCTTTCTGGGGATCTAGTATGGCCTTCCACCACTAGACCAACGCCTTTCTCTAGAAGAAACAAGTAAAAGTTGGCCTGTAATTTTCACTTATTCTATTCTGAAATTCATATTGTATTTTGGAAAAAAAATATTATAACACCTTCCAGTCACCAACTCTCTCCCCTGCTGATTTCAAATGCTAACTTTCTTCCTTAAATCATTTAATGAATGAATTCTCTTTCTATTTGCACTGTCTCTTTGTCACTTTTGTAATTTTAACATCTCTGCTAGCATGCTGTTATTCTAGTACAGATGAAAACACTCACATCGAAAGGAATCGAATTTCATGACAGATACATGAGGAATACCAGTACACGACATTTATTTTTATCTTGTTCCTTGTTGCTTCACATTTGTATCTTTATTGTGTATTGGATTTTGTCCATAAAATTACAGTAATCTTTGTATTAACGAGAAGTTTTGCTTTTGTTACCAGGCTTCTTGCGCCACCCGATTCGCCCCTTTTCCCTTCTTTAGAGAAGGAATCACATATATCAATAAAGAGTGGAATAGAGATACTGGATCGTCGTCCAACAGCTCTAAAACCTAGGGTAAGAACCATGTCATTTGATTTTTCGATGCTGTCGAATTGAACCAATTCATTTGGTTGGATGAACATGGCATTTACAGCTTAACACTTTTGACTATAGTTCCTCTTCCTTGTTTAAAAACATTGACTTTGCTTGACATTTTACTATGTCTGCTATTTTCGATGTCAATGAATTCCGATGATGTACTTGGTTTAGTTCAACATTGTGCGACTTTTTTGTTATGTTGCAATCATGTGTTGCAGGTATCTAATATCCAAGCTGAACCGGCTTCAAGAAGCAATGTACCCTCTAAGCATCATGCACCAAAGCCTGGACTTGGTTCTTCTACTGATGGTAATAGGAGACCTTCACCATCGAGGGGTCCGACCGCAGCCACTTCCAGATCCTCATCATCATCTGGAAGGACAACATTGCCTTCATCAAACAAATCCTCTAGGCCCTCTACACCTACCTCCCGGAACACTTTAACAGCCTCTACAAAGCCAATAACTACCCAGCCTTATATGGCAGCTCGTAAGATATCTCAAAGATCAGTGACTCCTACCCTCCTATCATCAACCACTTCAAGGGCATTTGGAGTATCTGCTCCTCCTACTCGACCTTCATCAGCATCAAAAGCACGCCCCGTAGTTGCAAAGCATTCAGTGCAATCACGGGGCATCTCTCCACCGGTAAAATCTAGACCTTGGGAGCCTTCACAAATGCCTGGTTACTCTCATGATGCTCCTCCAAATTTGAAGACGTCACTGCCAGAAAGATCAGCTTCAGTCACTAGGACTAGGTCTCGAGTACCAAACTCTAGATCATCTTCTGTTGAGGCCGGTAGCAATGGAAAATCTAAGAGGCAGTCAATAACGCCTTCAAAAGGAAGGGATTCATCTGGGTATGGCCTGAGTAATCAATGCTCGATGCAAGCCTTGAGTAGAGCTCGTTTCACTGATAGCGATAACGAAAGTTCAGTTGTAATCGGGACAAAAATGGTTGAAAGAGTAGTAAACATGCGAAAACAGGCACCAGCAAAGAATGAAGACCATCATTCTGCTCATAGCAATTCACATGGAAAGCCTTCATCTTTTGATAACTCTGGATTTGGATTAACTCTTTCAAAGAAGTCCTTAGATATGGCAATGATACATATGGTACATTAATGTTTTCTATTACTTGTATCTTGATATTTTAAATACAAGCATGATTATGTAGCTTTACTTATTGAGTATAATATGGTCAGAAAATATTAATGCAAATAACCAATTAGCTTATATATTGGTAATACTGCATGACATAAAGACTGGTAAAGAGTTATTTCTTTTCTCTGTGTGCAATAACATAAGAACATGATTTTGTATTCCTATTTTTTCTCAAACCAACTTAGTTTTTGTCGTGGTTTTTGATTTGTACAAGATCCAGATCCCCTTAAGATTATGATTAAACAGCGATTAATTTGTTCGTATTATGTTTCCTCGTACCGGACAAAAATGGTTGAAAGACTATTAAATATGCGAACACTGCTAGTTACAAGTTGTCTTTGGTTTTCCTTGTGCAGGATATAAGGCGAAGCATGCAGGGTAGTAGTTTGCGCCCGTTTGTGACAAACATTCGAGGTTCCTCCTTGTACAGTTCAAGATCAGTTAGTTCATCGAAGAGCAGTACAATCAGTATTTCTGATACTAGCAGCACTGCTAGCTCTGAACCAAGTGTAAATAACCACTCCATATCTTATGATGGAAGTGAGGTTGAAGAAAATGATTTTGGAAGTGAGAGGGGAATCTCTTCCTCTATGGAATCATCAAGAATAGAAATGATGGTCTAGCCATGTTCATCATTGCTCATACCACCTTTTTGTATGTAGTACCGCAACTGGTGCAAATATTGATGCGAATCGTCGTGTTTTCGTGTTCCAAGTCGATGTGCTTATGGTAGAAAGTTTGTAGCATAGCAGTATACTGTTTTTGTTCTTCAAGTGTTCTGATACTCAATGGAGATATTTTGAGTTTTATTGTAGGAAAAACCATATAACCTTGTCCTTAAGAATGCCCTTTAACATGTGTTTGACTTACAAATACATTCAACTTTGGTCTATTTACTATATACTACTTACTACTCAAGCTTCCTATGTATTACTCTTGCATTCAAACTTCTGAGATATTGTGTATGTGAATATGACTTGGTGGAATGTTATGAGTTTGGTTGTATAGAATTAATGGTTGATATTAGTTGCAAACCATAAACTCGGGGAAGAAGATAACACTTGCTAATTTATTTGATAAGGAATTCCGCTACCTTATGACCATTATAGTTACGACAACTAGTCACGTGCGTATTAATTGTCGATCCCCGGTTACTAACTTCTTTGATGGAATGGTTATTCGATAAGGAATTTCGCTACCTTAGGACCATTATAGTTACCACAACTAGTTACGTGCATATTGATTGTCGATGCCTGGTTATACTAACTTCAATACCTGGTTATACTAACTTCAATGATGGAATGGTCTACTTTGATTATCTTAACATAATATTGAGGATGAAAATGAAATAAAGTAATTTACATTACCAAACTGAAAATATAAATTGTCATAGAGGATAAATCAATATATGCTCTTTTATCTTTATACCTTAAATTAGCCAATCCTACTAAACATGTTGAGTAATTTTTTTCTTTTGGCCCTATTACCTAATTTTGTGTTCACCTTATTTAGGAAACTTATTCCTCTATACTATTTAATAAAGTCAAAACTCAAAATAATTACCCTTCCATGGTGTAATTAATGCTTCCCTATTTTGCCCTCACTATCTTCTAATTTCTACCAAAAAAACCATATAACCCAATAGTATAAATTTTTAATTTCAATTTAGCCCTCATGGTAAACTCTATCCAAAACACTTAAGTTGATTCTCTCATATCCTTTTTCTACTCTCATTCTTCACAATCAATTCATTCATTACGATGAAACAATTACCTCAATCGAATATATTCAACTACAAATTACAATATCTAACCCAATTCATTTATTTCATGTAGAGTACACATTACAAACGAGAGGAAATCGGGTTGAAAAGTTTATTTATCAAATAATGTTTCAACACATCATTAATTAATTGTAAATGTGAAAAGTTACTAAGTTACTAGGAATGAGTTAGATTTGGTGGGCCATATAAACGAGCCCAGCCCATAAGGCCCATATTTATTTTGGTTTTCCTTTTGGAACAATAAACACTGTGCTCCTCCAAATATCTCAAAACACCACTTCACAGTAGCAACCGCTCAATCTGTCGTAGCCGCAAGCGCCGCCGATCGATAACGGTTTCCGGCGACCGAGACAGTTATATCAAGTATCAGGTATGCAACCTACTTCGATTCTAATGTGTTTGTTATGATTATTATTCTTGTAACTTAGGTTTAGGATTGTTGCTACGCTAGCTTTAGAGATTTCATTTATTTATCAAATTACCTTATTCATCTCCAAATACATCGTTATTTACAATTTCTGGATTCTTATTATACTATAATTATACTGTATTCTTTTTATTCGCTCGTGTTTTGTTGTTGTTGTTATTGTTGTTGCACACCAACTGTTTGATGAATGTCTCTGACGAGTTGATTATTGGGTTGAGTTTTAATAACTTCGGGTTTATAGTTAAGTAGGTACTTAGCTAGACATGACTTTATGATTGCATATATTTGAGTAGTCATTTGCGAGCTCAGTTTTGGAGCGGAAGGAAGAGAAATTTGAGGCTTCAGAGCCATGAAACAAACTTGTGAGATGACTCTGCAGCCTTTTCCTTTCCTTCCAAAACCTAATTCACAAACGGGCCTAAGGGTTAGGTTTGTGCAGATGCATACACATACTTTCTATTTAAATTATCGATGATTGGAAATTTGCATGTGCGTATCTCTCTCTCTCTATATATATATATAATAAAACCAAGACTTAGAATGTGACATATCAGGTAGCAAGTTAATCCAGTCAGAAAAAACTTTGGTATTACTAATTAATAATGGGATCTTCCAATCTTTGTTACCTTCTGTTCCATCGTGATATGTCATTCGGTGCTTGTATAGCAATTGTAACTGGTTATAGTTATGCGATTCTGTTGCTACACATGTTATGTATTAAGGTTTAAAGGGAACATCACGGTTGTGAAGTCGAAGTTGTTGATTTTAATCTCATTTCAATTGTTGTCATAAATTATTTAACTGGCATAAATCCATCACCTGTCATGATACAATTATGTTATCTTCCTCAGAGGCTCAGAGCCCACTAGGTAGGACTTAGGAGCCTCGTGCACTGTAATGGCCTTTTTTACATTGTTTATTCATTTTTGTGTCAAAACAGGCCTAACCTATGTACAGGGGCATGACTGCTATTGTGCCCAGCTTTTGTTTTAGTCTTCAGAGCATTCATTTGCAAATTTTATGTTGGTAATTTTCACCTTTTATTCTGTACTGGTAAAAGGCTGATAATATGGTTTGACAGAACATAATTTATAGTTGTACTTTATACAACTAATTTTTTCTCATACACTTTTTGATTGATAGCATCTCTTCATTTTTCCCATTATAATCTCAATGGTATACTGTTACTTGATCATTGAGCATCTTCCTGTCTCTTTTATTAATTAAAAATGTTGGTTTTCAATGTGAGCCATAATAAAGGGGTTTTAGTGACAAAAGAAAGGGGGTTTAATTTATAAGAGCCTATAGTTCACAGGGATAATGTGTATTTTAGCCAAAGATTTAAGCCATAAGAGAGGTTGAGAAAAACTGAGATACAGTGAAAGGCATCTAACCGTCCTATCTGCCTGTGTAGATTCAGTGAGTTGGTGCCTGGTACACTTACTCACAGGAGAGTGAGGCTGTGTTTAAGTAGGAGGTTGTTTGATGACGACTCGAATAGCACCTGGTGTAGGAGCAAACTTGCTTGGTCAACACTCTGCGGAGAGGAATCAAGATGCTACTGCTTATGTCGGCAATCTCGACCCCCAGGTAGGTTCTCTCTTATTTTTCCAATATTCCTACTCTGGTTTTCCACTTTCTCTATCTCTCCCATGCTTGCTTTTCTATCTACATTCCTTTGATCGTGGGGAGCCAAATCAAGCACATTTACCTTAATTACCAGTTTATGGTTAACAACTCTAACTGGCTTCTTGTGTTCGGCTGCTATTAGATATCTGAGGAGTTATTATGGGAGCTATTTGTTCAGGCAGGTCCAGTTGGTATGTTTCATCCTTATTTTACATCAGATAAATATGTCCATCTCAATTTCCCCCTATATTTTTTGCTTAGATATTTCAGAGTATGATATGAACTTTTTCCTTTGTTTGTTCAAGTTAATGTCTATGTCCCGAAGGACAGAGTGACCAACCAGCATCAAGGTTATGGATTTGTTGAGTTTCGGAGTGAAGAAGATGCTGACTATGTAAGTATTCTTGAGTACTATGGATATGCTATTTGCAAATCATACACAGAAATCTCTCTAAAGCTACCACCTGCCCTCTATTCGTTTGTTTGACTATTTTCTATTCTTTTTCTTCCATTGCAGGCCATTAAAGTGCTTAACATGATTAAGCTCTATGGAAAACCAATACGTGTAAATAAGGTATTCCATATGAAGCTTATAGTTACTTATTTTTCTTCTCTCTTCTCTCTAGTATTTATGTGTAAAATCAAGTGCATGGAAATATGTGTAGCATGCTATTATGTTTAAACATGTTTACAAAGTACTTAGAAAATGTAATATTGTAAAAACATGAGAATGTTGTGCTGGATAAGTGATCACACAATAGATAAGAATAGGATAAAATCTACCTGGGAGAATGTTGAAGTTTCACCTATCACTGCTGTATTTCCATCTCATATCAATGTTCAGTCCACTTGATTAATGAGTATTGATTTTACTAATTTATGGTTCCAGGCATCTCAAGATAAAAAGAGCTTGGATGTGGGGGCAAACCTTTTCATTGGCAATCTTGATCCCGTAAGTCACCAAATCTTGCAAGTGTGTAACAAATATTTGGTTAACTTTGAGATTTAACATGACTGGCCCTGATGTTGCTGCAGGATGTAGATGAGAAGCTCCTATATGATACTTTCAGTGCATTTGGAGTTATTGTTACTAATCCAAAGGTTATTTCCTTCGAATATCTTTCATTACAACTAATAGCATCATGTTTGTCACTAAGCAACACTATCTAGCAAGTAGCAGTTGCTAATACTTTTCAAGCTTCAACTTTTCTTCTCTTAGTCTGGGCATTAGTTTTTTTATTGTTTTAAAATGCCGGATATCAAGCAGATAACAATAGCTTTATATATTGCTGCATTAACAATAACTCTGACGTCCCAATATACCCTTAAAGGGAACAGCTTTTTAAGCATTTTTGCCCTTAAACTAATGGGATAAATAACACCGTGGAGTTTTGGATAACCACTTTATTTGATGGCTTGAATATTTGATGCTGGCTGAATCCACTGGCAATTTTAATATTGTGATTAATGTCCTTGTCTCGTAGAGTTAATATATTTCTTTATCAACCCTTCAACTGTGCCATTTATGTGGCATAAATGTGTCTAACTGGCTTTGGTTTTAATCTCATTGCACAACATATATTGTGAAGCAAATTATATTACTTTGGTTCCCTCCACCCTTTGAGGGGCTGATTTCATCCAAAATTATGTGTATGATCTGATGTTTAGGGTTTTGGTTGCAGATCATGAGAGATCCTGAGACAGGAAATTCACGTGGTTTTGGCTTCATCAGCTATGATTCATTTGAGGCATCTGATTCAGCTATTGAGGTAAGCCTAGTCTGATGTTTGAACCATTAATGGGCGTGGGAGGTCAACCTTCCATTCTTTTGTTATACATATTCAGCACTTGCGGATCATAGATAGAACTATATTTGCCATTTCAGCTTTATTTTCAAGGCTAACAACAGTTGCAAATAGTCCATACACAAATCTCCATAAGCCTATTGCTATTTATTTATTTTGTATTACCTTTGTGAATTGTGTTTCAATTTTGTTGATGTCTGAGTGTCCACATTTGTGGGAATGATTTTCCCCTGATATTTCATAGGCAATGAATGGACAATATCTTTGCAATCGTCAAATTACTGTGTCATATGCTTATAAGAAAGACACCAAAGGGGAAAGGCATGGTACTCCAGCAGGTAATTTCATTCAACTATCTTTCATTTTTGTTGCTGTTGGGATTAATTTATGCACATTGTTTCAGTAATATCTGCTTATATTTCATTTCATTTCATGTATGGTGCAGAAAGAGTTTTGGCTGCAAGCAATCCAACTGCACAGAAGAGCAGGCCTCATACTTTATTTGCCAGTGGGCCTCCAACACTTCCAAATGCTCCTCAGGCTAATGGTACCATTGCTGCTCCCGTGCCTCCTCGACCCTTTGCTAATGGAATTCCTCCTCCTATTCCTGCCTTGCGTCCACCACCCCCTCAAGCTGCGACATTCCAGCCTATGCCAGTAGCCGGGCCACCAGTATGGCATCAACAGCAGCCAGGTCAAATGCCGCATGGCATGCCTCCTCCTCCTCCTCAAATGCAGCAGTTCAGGCCACCTCATCCTGGTATGCCGATGCCACCACCTCCACAAGGTGTTCCGGGTCCTCAAAGGCCTCTTCCCCCACCATCAGTAATGGCAGGCCAACAGCCACCCGTTTGGCGACCACCACCACCACCTCAGCAACAGAGTGGAATGCCATATGGTTATCCTCAGTCGTCAATGCCACCACCTCCCAATAATCCTCATATGCAACCACCTCCAAGTTGAATGAATGCAATCCTTATAGAATGTCCCTATCACCTGAATTTGATGCCTCTTATTTATTGTTAGCTTGCATTGTTTTGTTTCCCAACTAGAGTGGTGTAGATTGAAATATAGTATGATGACATGATCTACAATTTCCAGGTAGAAATATGGTAAAAACAAATAGAGAATGCTTTTGAATTTCAGGCCATTCTTCAAAATGTGACGACTTTTGTAGGCCAATTTCATGGTTTCTGTATGGAAAATATGAGTATCTGAACAAACGGGTATTTTACTGTTAATGAGAAAGTTGGTAGGAAGTTTCATGTCCAAGCAAGCTTTTAACTTAATTATTTTATCGTATTGTTAAACTATTTTCTAATTATAATTTATAGTGAATTTATGCTGTTGGCCACAATTAATATCACCATTTTCTTAACTTAACTTGACCAACGTTATTAATACTGTACCAGTCATCAAACCGTAATGATATTTGTATAGTGATACAATAATTATTTTGATTAAAAAATAATTTTAAATAAAAATGGACTGATATGGCTGATTTTGACTAGTTTTAACTAGTATAATGCATGACTTATATAATTATTATACCGTACCAGTATTGTAACTGGTTTTAAGTATTGTAACTGGTTTTATTGGTCTGGTTTTTATAAGTATGGATGATATTACTCTTCATTGGTTGAAAACAATAGAGATCAATACATTTGTGAAATAATTATATGCATTTTCAAATAATCTTTTATGATTCATTTATTTAATATTTGTATTAAATTAATATGTTTGTTTTAATAAAAATGATAATCTTTTAAGATATATTTTTGAAGATGATATTTGACTGTGCATGCAGGTGTTTCCTGTTATTTTGACTGTGTCAGCTTGTTTTGGTCTTGAAGAGTTTTTATGAAACCACGACCATGTCACTCCTATCTTCTCTTTTTCTATTCATTCCTTTTCCTTCTTCTTATTATTTCTTTTGTTTTTCCATTTTTCTATACCATTTATGGATATATGCCTTCACACGTTCCTTCCAACACTTATTCTTTCTTATATCTTATATACTATCAACCTTTTCCTCTTCTTTCCATATTTACTTCTCAAAACCATATCTTTTCTACCTTTTTATATCACCATATTCACTTCCAATATTCAACCACTGCTTCAACCATGCTGTGAAATAAAAACCCATGTTTAATTGTTGGTAAAGTTTCCAACTTGCTTTATTTATGTTTCTTGTTTTCATTTTTATTTGTGTTTGACATGTGTTATGAATTTAAGGTACAATTGCAGTTAGAAGGGATCTGGTGTTTTAGCCATGATTGGCAATTTCTTTGGTGCCTTGACTTGTTGTAAAGGGAAGGACATTCTTGTTGACCAGCCACATGAAAATGGTACATATATTCTTTGTATCAATTAATAGTTTTCGACTTTGTGATTTTCATGATTTATGGTACATGAATTGCTGTATGTTTATTCTTCAAAATACTTAATAAATTTTATTCCAAATGTTGAGTTGCATGTCTCTTTGTGACAATAAAGGGTTCATTGTTTGTGTACTGAAAATATTTCTATAATCTCCTTCTATGAAATTCCATGTGCTAGAATCTAGTGACATCATATTATGAAGTTTCTGCATGTCTTCAGGGAATTGGGAATGGGATGATGCATCTAGTGAGACATCTTTGACTATGATACTGTCTTCCTAAAACTGCATTCTTGACTTTCTTTCTGTGTTTCTATTTAGTAAGTTTTGCAATATGTGATTTAGTCATGTAATCTTTTATGCCTTGTGATCAACAGTGATTGCAACTAAAACATATAGCTATAACTCATTGAGATCAGCAACTGGAGATTTTCACCCTTCAACGAAAATTGGTGGAGGAGGTTATGGAGTTGTCCACAAGGTGAGAGTTTTACCGTCTTTTGTATTAATTTGTTTACTTTTGGTTGTCCTAAAGTTTACCATCCTTATCATTAGATGGATTTTAGTGGGTTGTGCACTTTTTGATCAAACTTTTCCCCTTTTCATTTTGAGTAAATTTCTTTGTTGCTTTGTCGTTAATCTTTGCAGGGAGTTTTAAGGGATGGTACTCAAGTTGCCATCAAGTCTCTTTCTGTAGATTCTAAACAAGGATGCCATCAATTCATGACAGAAATTGATATGATATCAAGGACAAGGCATCCAAATCTAGTGGAACTAATTGGCTTATGTATTGAGGGTAGTCATCAAATATTGGTGTATGAATATCTGGAGAACAATAGCCTTTCGAGTTCCTTGCTTGGTAAATATAAGAACATTTTAAATACATATCGGTTGTTCACACTTTTCATTTTTTGAAATGGTTTATCTTCATATGGTATGTTTGTTTAAGATTCTGGAACACCCCAAACAAAACATGAAAAGGAGTTTTTTTTTCCTCTCACTGAAATGGAGGGTTGCTTATGTGTGTTTTTTACAGGTTCCAAAAGTAAATATGTTCCTCTGGATTGGCCAAAGAGAGCTGCTATTTGCCTTGGTACAGCTTCTGGTCTTAGGTTTCTCCATGAAGAAGCGCAACCAAGAATCGTTCACAGAGATATCAAGGCCAGCAACATACTGTTGGATGGGAACTTTAATCCTAAAATTGGTGATTTTGGTCTCGCAAAACTGTTTCCTGACAATATCACCCATGTTAGTACTCGAGTTGCAGGAACGGAGTAAGTACATATGCATAACATACATTAATTATATCATGCTGTGTGTGATCGACGCTAGAATTTTCCTTTTGATTATTGCTTGAATGTTAGTTTAGGCTTTAAATAACTTCCATAAATTCATCCGAGTTCCATAATTCACACAGATTTTGATAGGAAGAAAAATATCGGTGGCACATAAATTTCTTAGGTTCTTAACTACAGATTAGTCCTTTTGTCTATAAGCATTTCTGTTTCTCGTTCTAGAAACATAATAAAATCACCCTCAGGCTTTAGTCTTGTCTAATATAGTAATATGTTTCAAATTCCATATCAATCTAATAGTTCAATCATCTTTGTACTGAGATGCAACATTTTTTGCAAAAGTAGGATACAAATTGAATGGAAAGAGGAAATAAGTTCAAAACTAGAAAACTGTTCTGTACTAAACGAGAGAGAAACTAAAAGTAACTGTTCTAAATCTCCTATGTTTTTGGGCTAAATTATCACCATCATTGTAATGTAGAGACCATAAACATTTGATACTGCTCAGACATTTATTTAGTATATACATCCATAGTTCTTTGTATGAGATTTTGTTTTAACATATAAATGATGTTTACTTGTTTTCTTTGTGCAGAGGATATCTTGCACCAGAATATGCACTTCTAGGACAACTTACAAAGAAGGCAGATGTATATAGTTTTGGGGTTCTCATGCTTGAAATAATCAGTGGTAAAAGTAGTAGCAAAGCAGCATTTGGAGAGAATCTTTTGGTTCTAGTGGAATGGGTATATTAATGGATCCTAGACATGAAGTCTTAAAGCATTAGGTTTATGAGTTATCTACTTATATTTTCACGGTTTTTACCATTTATCGGAACGCTATATTTGTGCAGGCATGGAAGCTGAAAGAAGAAAAAAGGCTTATGGACCTTGTTGATCCAAAACTAACGAACTACAATGAGATTGAGGTGTATAGGTTCATTATGGTTGCTCTATTTTGCACCCAAGCAGCTTCTCAGCATAGACCAAACATGAAGCAAGTATTGAAAATGCTTTCCAAGGCAGTTCATATTAATGAGAAGGCATTGACTGAGCCTGGAATATACAGATTGCATTCCTCTGGAAAGATGGGCACTTCTTTGAATGATTCATCATCATCTTCTCAAGTAATAAAGCATAAATGTAAAAATCCATATGCAACATCATCCAACTTTCCGACTAAGGAGATTAAACCAAATGGAGATTCTTCCAATTTTCAGAGGAAGATGTCGGCCAAGAAAAACTATAGGTGAAACGATTAAGAAAAATTTAGAGATCAATGCTTTTTGTCAATGAACATGATTTATGACAAAACATTGTAGTGTCGTTCGATCTATATAGTTGACTTCATTTGTTGAGATTAAAGCTTGGTTTTTATTGTAACCTCAACCAACTTTGAGGTACAAATATTGTGATAGATGATTCCTAGATGATTGTTTACACAATGATGTTTGGTTCCTAGATGATTAAAAGATTATTTGCATTCTGATATGGTAAAATCATGACTAGGAAGTGGTGTATGGGTTTTTTTTTGGTCTTGACAAGGTTAAAACCTTGTTATCATTAGGAATTAGATATTAATGGTTTGTTTGTGAGTTGAGTTTTGGAAGGGAAGAAAATGAAAGGGGAGACTTTAAAGTTATGAATTACACTTATGAGATGACTTCAAACCTTTCTTTGCTTTTTCATTCCTTCCGAAGACTAACTCGCAAACAGACCATAAGAGTTGTTTTCTATCTATATTAGTGCAGCTTGCAGATTTAATTTCTTGTTTATGCATCATATATTTTGTATAATTATGTTAATGCCATATTCTTCTGAGAGTTAAGAATTGGATTAAAAAGGGCATTGATCTAAGCTTTAATTAAAAAAATCTAACTTCTTTCTAACTTATATATTATTTTTGTCTTAGAGGTTTGGATCAATGATTATAGTCCATGGTGTCATTTCTGTTACGGAAAACTATATTGAAAAATTAATAATTGAGAAACAAACTGATGTGCTTCGGAGATGAACAAAAACTCCACTTCATTGATAAACATAGATGATCATACAGATGAAGTATCATACTTACTTTTTGGTGAAAAGTATTATATTTATTTTGTGCTTTTCAATGAAACAAAATCAAGCAATTCTCTAGCAAGGGTTGGTGGATGAGGATGAGTTCAAGGAGGGGCAAGTCGGAAACATAGTCTTTTCATCAAAACATTTCTTAAAAGTAGTTATAAAAAAAGGGCGGCCCGACGTACGAGACTCCACTTAGTATTCTTGAAAATAGTTATATAAATGTAATATTCTTATATAAAAATACTGTCATATTGTGTGTTTATTTGGTCCTTTTTCATGTATTCTGATCTTTGCCTATGACTTTTTCTGTTTCTTGACTGGTGCAGCTTTTCTATTGTGTCTGAGTGCTTCTATTTTGTCATCATTTTCAGAGCTCTTTGAAGATTCTTCATTCTGTTGCATCATTTTCCTTTCAGTCATTATGTGGTCTACATTCTTGATGATCTCCTCCAAGGAAATTATCTGCTCCTTTGCATGAGTTTGGATAAGTTCAGCATTTGATTCAACCTCATTTGAGTAGTCATGTTGATATTCTTGTATTAGTTTCTGAGCTTCAGCATTCTCCCAATCCTCACAAACAGTTATTCTAGTCATAGCCTCCCAAGTGTGCAAAATTCTATCCGGGCCTGGCTGCCAAATAATATCGCCTGTTTTCCCTTTCAGTATGAACTTGAATTGGATTGCCTTTCCAGCAGGTATGTTCTGATCTCATAAAGGAAAATATAACAACATTCAGATAGTTTATTTTCATTTCATGTTGGAAAGATTATAACAAAAGCCTTTACGCGCGCAACTGTTAAAGTTGTCGCTATGCGACTCGGAAGTCGAAATCAGCCTCTTACAAATAAAAGGACAGAAGGTAAGGCTGCATGTGAAGGTTTTGAATCATGATTGCGGTTGTCTTACAATCGGAGTTGCATTGTGGCCTTTTGTGGGCCGATTGCAGCCATTAAGGCCGACAATCCAGATGTTGCGGCCACATCATAGTTGTAAAGATTGTACTCACTAGGTGGGTGGTCCATACATGACCATCAGACCAGGTCATTGGTAATGCATTTGAAGGGTTCCATGAACCAAACATAGGATCATCCCCAACTAAAAGAAATTGTTCCCCGAAGGCGCAATCCTTTTGTAACTGAAATTTGACATGGATGGTCTTCAGTTCATCTGCAAAACAGATTCATGTTTTGTTGTTGTTGAATTTTGAGCAGTGGAATATGAAAAATAATATAGATCCTAAAAGATGGTTAGAACTTAGAACCAACTTGTTTGTAGAGCTTCAAGCTTTTCAGTGTCCAAGTCCAGCTGCAACATACTCTGCAAACCAATATTGAATTTCATCAAATATGCCAAAATCTTATAAGCACTTATTTTATATCATACATATATTGTGATAAAAAACTGTAATGTTGCTGTCACATTTTAAGACATTAATCAACAACAACATTAATCAATAAAATAAAAAAAATACCTAAAAAGTTGTCTAACATTAATATCTAATTAAAAATCCAATATATATCTAGTAACTAACCTTATGATAAATTACCAACAATTATATAGAAGGAAAAAGAAAAAGAAAAAGAAAAAGAAAAAGAAATCTACCTCAGTTTCAGATTTCACAGCATGAATTGGGTAAATACCCTTGTTTTGTACAAGTTTCAGGAACTGAAAGTTGCAGCCTTTTTTCTCATTTGAAGAGAAACAAATTTTGGGTCTATCAGAAACAAAAGCAGCACCACCTCTAGGAAAATATGATCCTAGACTCTTAACAATGGCCTTGGAACAAGAGCTAGCGAGTGCTTCCATCATTGGCTAGAGTATAGTTAATTTGTGACAGACACAAAGACAAAGACACAATTGTTTGTGTCTTAAACAAACTTTTGTTTGATACTATAAAAGAATGAAGATGTTAGAATATAAGTGAAAGTGAATGGTATTGAAAGTTGAAGTTGATTTCCTTTTATAGTTATAGTTGTGGGGCCAGAGAAGTTTATGGTACCATGTCAGAAAAATAGACCACAGATCCAATAGCACGTGGCATGTATATATGAGTGTGCTTATTACTCAACGTGAGAATCTCAACACTCAACTGATTAAGGGTTGGTTTTGTTGTGATTTGTAGTCATGCATGTTCTTTTACTCGTGGAGACTTGGCATAGATTCTGACATGTGACACCAAAACAAGTTTATGGGTATGCATATTTTTATTATTAAAGATAAGTTTTTTTTAGGGTAATATTAAGGGTAAGTTATTCACGTGGAACTTAAGATATTTATTTGTAAAATTAATGAATATGAACTTTAAACATATAACATGTACATGTCATTGATTTCTTATATCATATAGGACTACTAAATATATGTTTTCTAATATTTTATTTTGACCTTTAACATTAAGCACTTTTAAAAGTGTAACTAGCTACAAAGATGTCTATGGGCACAATTTTGCATATTTTCTAAGATGTCTAATGAATATTGAAGAGTTTCTAACCTCTGCAATGTTTAAGAATTACAGAAAATGTTGCCAGATATTAATAAAATAAAAAAAGCAAGGTTAAAACTCTAATATAAAAAGGAACTTTAATTTGATCCAATAATTAAAAATTGTCTCCATTTTAGGTGTGAAAGCTGTTTTCATCTCAATGCAAGTGGAAATATTGTTATGAAAGAGTTTCAGCTTTAATCCATGAAAATAGAGTATCTATTGGCCCATAACAACCGATGAAAAATTGAACTATAGCTCGAGTTACACTTCCGCAAGGGTGTGTATATGCACACCCTAGAAACAAAAATGTTTGTGTATGTTACCCTTATAATCTATATTTTTTGTAATCCTAGTTATATGTGATTATGCCCATACATTTCATTTACCTTATTTTGATGCATTTTGGATCACTCAATATAACTTGCACCCAGTGTTTTTCTCGAGTTCTAGATCCGTCACTCACTCTAATATTAAGTTAAGATTCCATATTAGAACCAATTGATATTGAGAGACCCGACATGTATTTAAGCCATAACTAGGAGACTTAGACAATGATATAAGATTTACATTCCTATCAGGATTGGTCTCTATGATGAAAGACTAAATTATATAATTGTATAGAAAAACTGAAACATAGAAATGAGCAAAAGTTGTGTTGCTTCTTTTCTTTTTTTGAGTACCATGAATGATGGTTACACTTACTACCATTATATACTTAGCCATGGGCTGAGTAATATGTTTGCATTATGGTAAGAACAAGCAACACAAGAGCTGCTACTATTCCTATAAATTTCCACACATTTGGTATATGATCATGGATCAAGATTCTGTAGCTGCATTTGCATGAGTATCTAATGCATTCTACACAAAGTCTACAATAATGCCAAACTAAGATAGGGAACTTCTTCAAGTGATTCACTTCTGAATATGTATTCAAGTCCTCACAAAGTTTGCTATAACTTGAGTCCATTTGGTCCACTCCCTTTGTAATTGTGACAAAAAAAGTGAGCAAATCTTCATTGCTGATATTGCTATCTTTCATCACAAGAACTCCAATGCTTATAAGTAGCTCAATATCTTGTGAAGAACATACTAAGCCTCTAAGAAACATAGCATATGAACTGAATTGTCTGCTTATGCCAATTCTGCTTTGTTCCCAAGCAATGAAATTCCTCAAATACACTTCACTTGTTTCCTCTATATACATTGGTGGGATTTCAAGCACCCCTTTAACAAATCTTATGTCAAAACCAAATCTTTTAACTTCCTTGATATGATTCTCTATTGGTCTAAGTGTTACTCCTGCTGCTCTAAGCCTAGTGGCGCAACGCTTCAATTCTTGTTGAGCTTGTTTCACCTATTAGAAAAATGATATATACAATTGGTAAGTATATTAAATGTAAGAAAAAGTGAACACTGATAAAATGTTTATAGGACACTGTCCTTAAGAATTATGATGTGAACATCCTAAGGATTTAACAGACTCTTCATGAATAATATTAATCAGAACAACAAAAACAACAACATATAACCTTCTGCCCTTCATCAATAATGGAGGACAAGTGCATAAGATGAAGAAAATGCGCCACGGCGGGACACCGGATCAAAGGGTAGCCGAAGAGAGAAAGTGTAAGATCAGCAACAAGGTGATCAACTTGAGTTGTGAAGATATCTGAAAGAAGTATCCTAGCCAATGTCTTAAGAACAAAGAAGGGTATTTGGTTCTCTAACAATATGAGATCAGTGAGAACAAATGGTAGCATCTCTTGGTGTCCTAGTATAGGGTCTAAAGAACTATGATGATGATTATCTTCCCTTGGAATTTGAGGTATCATATCTTGTGGAGAACACTTAAGGAGTAACTCTAATAAAAAGCAGCCATCAAGTAACATTATTTTGGCTAGTTCATGAGGGTCATATTTGATGTTACCTCCATAGCTAGCTCTTACTGCATCATCCAAGCCTAGAATGATTTTGCCACATTCATCCAAAGTTGAAACTGGATTCTGTGTTCTGTGAAGAAGCGCGAGCATGTAACGCCATTTATGCTCTTCCATGGCAAGAAGGTTGCTACTAGTTCCTCTATGTATTGGTCCAATTGTGACAAGTTTTGGTGAGTATGCTTCCTCATTGTGTTTTCTAAGTTTGTTTGAAACACTTGCAATGCTGCTTATGAAAGATTTCACTTCTCTATGGTCTAGAGAACCTAGTGTAACTTTAATGGAATTCATCCAACCACACTCATTTTGAGTTTGGTCCATGATTGCTAAAGATGTAAGTGTTGAAAATTGATGGAATATGAATTTGGACAGAAAATGCAACTAAGAAATATTCAAACCAGTGAAGAACATAAGGGTCATGTGTTGGAGCACAAGTGATGCACCACGTCTTGAACCAAAACCTTAAGGCATTAGTTCCATGGACATTTTCTATTTATAAACTTTTTTACTCCTCCCCACATATCCAATGTGAGACTTCACACTTGAATAAAACCAACAATATGTAACAAAGAAAAATACTAATGTCATGTCTCTATCCTTACTCATAAGATATAAAAGACTGAATATCACATTATTAATTGAAACTTGAAAGGATCAAAATAAATATCAAATAACATATTTTAATTGGAATTTTAGCCTAATGTCAAAAGATACTTTAGATTTGGAAGAAAAAAGGGGTGATGCTAATTTCTATAAAAATTATAAATTTGGATAATTTCTCTTCATATGTTAGGTAGCTGTCTACTGCTAGATGTATATTCTTTTGATGTGTCTTGTGGAAGAAAAAATAGTATAATTTCAGTCACCTAAGCTAAGTTTAATTTTAGCATCTAAGTTTACTGAATAAAAAATATGTACCTTACCTTAGTGGAGAAGAAAAAGTACACATGTGAAGATAGTAAAAGGAAAAGGAAGGGCTCAAGAAAGTGAATAAAGTTGTTGAATAAAGACCACTTTTTGCAGTTACACTAATAAAGTCCCTTGATTGATGCTAAATAAAAATTCTGAAAATTCAATCACTGCAATCTATTCTTACACAACTTTTACAAAGTTAGTATATTTTAATTAGTGTTGTGGATGCTTGAAATATGTTATTACATTAGTTTTACATCATCTAGTATTGGTAAAGTAAAGTAATCAATATTATATATTGGACTCAAGTCCATTGTTATAATGTGCACCAGATATAAGCACTAAATAGAAACACTCCATGGGCACTTGAGTTCATGGATGTGCTAGGTTTTGTAATCTTTATTCTCTAATAATATCTTGGTAGCCGCTTAACGCTCTCGGGACGTAGACACAATTGACCGAATTTCGTTACCAAATTCTTTGTTTCTTTTCTTTGATTGCTTGTGACCAACACTGCTAAACAATTGGTTCCACTATACCAACACATACAATATATGAGAAAAGTGTTTAGTCTATGAAATAATATTCTCAAAAAAATATATACCCTTATCATAATATTACCTCTTCTATTATCAAAAAACTTTCTTACATATAAACACACATAAATCTAGAAAAAATGTAATGCTTGAAACATGAAAGATAATGAACCAAACCAATGGAAAAGACACAATGCTTTCAAGGGGTTTGTGGATAAACCACTTGGTTACAAATCATCTAGTGCAGATGAAGAGAATGATGAAAAGAAAGTTAAACTCAATTCTGAAGCATCCTTATCAACCTTAGAGCAACAAGTCCCTTCTTTTCCTCTCCTTAATCTTATGGTTTCTGCTTTTAAGGATAATACTACAAGTCTCAAATTTCAGCTGTTTGTGACCAGATCTTATAGTCCACCAACTTCTACTTCCCCTCAACCAGGTTAGTCTACATTTCAATCAATTTTCTTATGGAAATTTACTTTACTGTGATTTTGTGAATGTCAAGCTGCAAAATTAGAAGCTTATTTATGCGGCAAGGCAATGAGATGAGTAGTCCAATAGTTATTTAAATCATTATAAAAGCAATGAGGTAGACAATGTATGACTTACTTCCCCATATGCCCCATCCATATATGTCTGTCGCACCAGGTGAATGATTATTCTTGACCCATAACTAAAGGACGCATTTTGGCCCATGACAATGGAAAAGAAGTTGAGTTCTGACTATGATGTCATATTAAGGTTCCATCTCAAAACTAATTGTCAATGAGAGGAGTAGTCCAACAAGTATTTAAAACATTCTCGAGACAATGAGATAAGCAATGTGAAACTTATTTCCCAACAATTTATACATCACTACATTAAAAATCATTGTATTAAAGAATTCAGTCACAATAACAAAGCAAGAAGTTCTACATCACTTGATTCATTATGTTCCCAACATTTCAATCACTTTAAATAAATTTATTGTATAAAACTCATATACCTTTAGTGCATAGAATATTTTTCTCAATTTCCATAATCAATGTTGTTCCATAATAATGATACCAATTTTCATTTGCAAGCATTGTCAACCAGAAAATAAGGATGATGACATACTAGACTATACTCTAATTTTTTCTTCTTCTAAGAGACCCCATAATTTCTAAATGTGCCCTTGTTTGTTAGGCTAATTTGTGATGAAATATGAAATTTGAAGTAGCTATCTAAAGTGTATTTATTTTCATGGTGATGCAGTATACACATTAAAAATCACAAGTGAGTCCAATTCAAGTGCTGAAGCAACTCCAGTGGTAACAGAAACAAGACTTGTAGCTGAGTGCCAAATTCAACTAAAGTCTAGCCTCTAATATCAACTACTTTTACTTTGATTCTACAGAATGTTTAATTAGTTTCTGCAAATTCAAATTGGATGCACATGCTCAAGAACACAATCCAACTATTAAACTTTCCAATTCTATCAATATTTGGTTTCAATTCAACACTTTTTGATTATTTCTATACGGGTTGATACCATTATCATAAATCATGTTTATTAACTTGTCTCGATATAAATAATGAAGAGGGTTTTGGTAAGTCTTTTTCTCCCTACTTTCTGTCCAAATGAATAATATATTTTGACATTCGTTGTTTATTGCAACCTTTTAGCGTCTATCAAACCCAACATTGTGAAAAACGAACTTATCAATTGGTTTAATCGGAAAATTGATGAACTGATCCTCATATCAGTATCGTACAATAATTACACCGATCATTCAATTATACAAGTCAAAATCGACAAAAAACAATCGTATCATACAAAATCAGGAAATTCAAACTATCATTGTATTACATTATTGCAACCTTTAGTTGAGTAAATTATGTTTCATGCAATTAAAAAGGGTTCTAGCTTTGTTTGAGCATAGAGCATTCTTTCTTTAGTCATACTCACTTAGCTATGTCATTTTTCATGGCAGCTTTTAGTGTAGCTGTTTCATTTTGTGGCATCTAAAAAATCAAATGGTTATCATATACTCATAATTTAAAAATATGTACATTATTTATGCATAAACTACTTTCTCTAAAAGTAAATAAAATTAAACATTACTCTCCTTATAAACTTACTTAAGAGCTTTACATTAAGTAGAAAATTTATAGTTCAATCATTAAATCTTAAATACTCCATATGTTAGTTATGAACACGATTTAAGAAATCAATAAATGATATAAAATATAATATAATTTGACTTAAATAATCTCATATTATCACTAAGAGTTCATAAAGACATAATTAGAAAATAAAATATAAATATATATTAGAATTTCTAAAGCAAAAAACATATTTGAAATAGGATGAAAAATTTAAAAATAAAAATATAAAACATATAGAATAATTCCCACTAAGAATAGATGGGTAAAATAAATATACTATTTTTTTTGGGTGTTTATACATATATCAATATTTATCTAGAAATATTTTTTTTAGTATTTTATCTTTTACTTACTCCCAAGAAAAAATTGAATGAGTGAAATGTACTTATGGTGTCATAATTTTCAAATATTTTACAATATTTCATATACATTTCATACAACATTACATTTACAATAAATCATATTTCTATCTTATATTATTTTGTCTAAAATTAAATTTATCATCATATTTTCATTCTAAAAATAAATTTATCACTATTACTTGATGAAAACATTGAACTTATTGAAGAAAAAATTGATAAAACCTAAAATTATCATCTTACAATTTATAAGTAATTAAATATTTATATTTATTTATTAAATGAAATGAAGTCAATAAATTGATTTTGGGTTTTTCAAATTTCTTATAAGGTAAGGTAGGGTCACTAGGGTTGTCCTTGCATATTAATTTCACATTATTAATAGTATTTGAATTAAAACGATGTCGTTTAAATAGTTGGCTTTCTTCATGTTTTATTATTACTCTTTCACTTTCACTCACTCTCAAACTCAATCTTAAACCCTAATCCCAATCTCATCTCTCTCTCCGCCATCGCCGCTTCTCTCACCACATTCCGGTAACTCCTTTTCTCCTTTAATTATCCCTTTCACCATAATCTTCTCATTCACCATCACCGCTTAATATTTCATCTTCTCTCACTTTTTATAATAGCTTTTTAGGGCTTAAAAAAATGATTTTTCCAAACCCTGGGAAATTAGCTTCTCAAATAGCCTAAGGGAACAAATGTGCAAGTGTTATTACTAATTTTTTATTATAAAAATAATCACTTTTTTTTGGGGGTGGGAAAATGGATTAAACGAACATGTCCTTAATTTTAGGAGGTTTTTACAGTGATAGTAAAAATATGTGATTTGTTGTTTGACAGAATTTTTTTCACTATCTAATTAGGTGATAACATTTGAAGAATGGCGGTAAGTCACTTGCTAGTAAATTTGTTTGATTTTTTCTGTTAATAGTTTTTCTTCCTTTGGAAATTGATTTACATGGTTAATGCTATAGATTGATAGAATTCTTAAAGATGAAGCCAGTGAAGAAAAAGGAGAGCGTGCCAGAATGGTAAGCTTGTTAAGATTAATATACTAACTTCTTATCTGCATTAGCAATATACTAACTTCTGATCTGCATTAACTTCTGATCACCGTAACCGCAATATTGCATCTGGTGATGCGGTCCACACTTTAAATCACTGGCCACAGTATTTTAAATTGTGTTTATGTTGTGTTTGTTGCAATTTTGGGAATTTGTGGGAAATGCAGCCAATGCAACTGCAATTCCGGCCGGCCGCGATGCCGGTGTGGAGAGATCTGAGACCACAATATTGCGATCCTGTTTAAAACATTGGTTAGCCAATGAAAATAATTGTTACAACGCTCTCACTTAAGTGTTGTAACCAATTTTATGTAACTGAATTATTGATGGGTTAACCATACTTTATTTATGACTAGGGTCTAGGGATATTGGTACCAGTTACCACTTAGGAGTATGTAGTGTAACCCTAATCCTTTATTTGAGTCTGAGGAAGTAGGTTAATTCTAACTGCATGTGTTGTATGGTTTTGTTTTGTGCAGGCATCTTTTGTTGGAGCCATGGCTATTGCTGACTTGGTGAAGACGACTTTAGGGCCAAAGGGAATGGTAAGATGTTCTCTTTACACATTCATGTGCTGATGGGTGATTTTGTTTTTCTATCTGTAACTAATACATATATATTGGATGCGATAACTGCAGGATAAAATTTTGCAGTCAACAGGCAGAGGACAGGCAGTTACCGTCACTAATGATGGTGCTACAATCTTGAAGTCTCTCCATATTGATAACCCAGCTGCTAAAGTCCTTGTTGGTATCCTTATCATATTTTTATTGTTGTAGTGAAGTTTGCTTAGAATTTGTTTGATGGTAGGGGATATTGAAGAGCGAATATGGAGTGGCTGTTCAAGTTTTTTAATTGGCATGATACTAAAAGTATGATAATTTGAAGAAAATGAAATAAGTTTATTGGGCATGAAACTAATATCAATACGTTTAAATCGTAAGATAGCCATCCTTAATGTGGGTTAGACATATCAAAAGTTCAAGACGATGAAGTTGGTGATGGAACAACCTCTGTTGTTGTATTGGCTGGGGAACTTTTAAGGGAGGCAGAGAAGCTCGTTGCAGTTAAAATTCATCCGATGACAATAATCTCAGGTTCATTTCTTTGCTTTCCAGCTGTGACCAACTGCTTTTGTGTTCAAATTTTGTTGTGTTTTTCACGTGACATACTTTCTCGTAACAACTTTATGGTCTCACATTCTGAGCATTAGTCAACTTACCTGGATAAGTAATTTCATTTGGTAATGAAGGCAATGCCTTTGTCATTGTCCATCACTCCATACATCATTTATACATATCTTGTATATCAGATCTTTATTTGACGTCCATCATCTATAAAAGTTCTTTGACAAAAAAAAGATGCTCCTTCGAAGGTTTTGATATATTAAGCAACCGAGTGTATACACTACATTTTTGTCTGAAAAATGTATTCCTCTTTCATTTCATCTTTCTAGTCATCAATTATTTTTGTTTGTGATCTTTTGTCTTAAAATACTTCAATAAAAGCAGTAAAAAATCTAATTTTATTTTTGGTCTTTTGGTTTCTTCCCAAGGCTGCCCCATGTACATTTTAGTTTGGCCTGTTTAGGAGCCTTCCTCCTCCCAGTAGGATGCGTAAAAAGGACCAGAAAAATAAAGCATAAAAATTTGACCTTGATACTTTAGTTGAATATTATCCTTGTCTAATTATTTTGTTTCCAAATGTGCTCTGTGATTAACATGAGCATGCCTGATATTACTGTTTATGACTTTCAGGTTTCCGTATGGCAGCTGAGTGTGCTCGCAATGCTTTGTTGCATAAGGTTGTGGACAACAGAGAAGATGCTGGTATGATTTTCCTTTTGGATTGGATTTTTTATTTATTCCTTTTGCGATTATTGCGTGCTTCCTAGAATTTGAATGCATCCTTATTTTTATCATCATCATCATCATTATTATTATTGTATTTATGGTTTGTCCAGGTATGGAGGCATTTCTTGCATCTTAGATGTCTAATGCATGAATTTACTTGATTGTGCAGAGAAATTCAAGTCAGACTTGATGAACATTGCAAGGACTACTCTGAGCTCCAAGATTCTTTCACAGGATAAGGAGCATTTTGCAAAATTAGCCGTTGATGCTGTAATGAGACTGAAGGTGAACTGACTCCCCTACTGAATACACATTTCAATTTTATTGGATTTAGTTTATAGGGCCTTTACTGTTAGGGAACTTTCAGCTTTTTACCATTTGTGGAAGAACTTAAGTCTAGACTCTAGAAACATTAGATTCAGTTTTGATCTACATATTTTCCCACATCCTTGGCAAAGAAATTTTAAAAAATACTCATCTGTCCTCATTGTTTCTGTTTCACACTTCCTTGCCCTGTTTTGGCAATATCGCTGCACTAACTCCTGACTCTATTTCAGTCTCTGCATTCCCATGTTTCACACTTTCGCAGCTTGTTTCAGAATTTTTGCAAGCCTATCCTGTTTTGTGTCTAATTTATTACTTAGAAGTTTTGTGATGAATATATCTTATGTTCTGTGTAGCTTTTCAATTTTGAAGGTGTATTAACTGTATTAGATATAGTGTTGTCCCCACTATCTGCTGCTTCACTATCTATAGCAGCTTTGGTTGCAGATGCTCTGGCCTCACTATCTGGGATTACCACTATGATTGTTATATAGTTATCTATATGTGTTTTCATGTTTCAGTTCCTCGTGTCTTACTCTTTAGTGGCCATGTTTCAAACTGCAGGGAAGCACTAATTTAGAGTCAATCCAAATTATAAAGAAACCTGGAGGATCACTAACGGATTCATTCTTAGATGAAGGGTAAATGACTGTTGTCTATCATTGCAGAAAAAATATATTATTTTTCAGTTTGCAAGTATTGAATACTTCAACCCTTTTCGAATCCTATAGTAACATCTATAGTTTCATATGCAGTCTTCAAGGAATTTGTATACCAAATTTATTTTTAATTTCTGCACCTTCCTTCATAAGAATTAAGAAGCATTTGTATTAGTATCCTTCTGTTATTTATATTCCAGTATTGCTTGTCCTTGCATTAGTCAGTGCAAAACAATCTTTCTGATTTGGATTCATTGTTCAGATTCATTCTTGACAAGAAAATTGGTATTGGGCAACCCAAACGCATAGAGAATGCGAAGATATTGGTGGCAAACACTGCCATGGACACAGACAAGGTAAAGATTTATGGAGCACGTGTTCGTGTTGATTCTATGTCTAAAGTTGCTGAGATTGAAGGAGCTGAGAAGGAGAAAATGAGAGAGAAGGTGCAGAAGATAATAGGTCATGGCATCAATTGCTTTGTTAACAGACAGCTGATTTACAACTTCCCAGAGGAGCTCTTTGCTGATGCTGGGGTATTGGCTATTGAGCATGCTGATTTTGATGGTATTGAGCGTCTGGCTCTAGTAACTGGTGGTGAGATTGCATCCACCTTTGACAATCCCGAGTCTGTCAAGCTTGGACATTGCAACCTTATTGAGGAGATTATGATTGGCGAGGATAAGCTGATTCATTTTTCTGGTGTTGCAATGGGGCAGGCATGTACAATAGTTTTGAGAGGCGCTAGGTACTCAAAGTTGTTTTTAAATTTTGTGCTTTTATATTCTCCGGTAGTTTTTGGTCAAGTCTTGATGAGGGGTGAGTTTGGTGTAACGGTAAAGTTGCTGCTTAGTGTTCATGAGGTCACAGGTTCAAATCCTGGAAACAGCCTCTCCCCTTGTGGGGCGAAGGCTGCATATATCTACCCTCCCCAAACCCCATTAAATGGGAGTCTTGTGCAATGTGCCACCTTTTTTACATTATCTGGTAGTTTTTGGTGATAACCAAGGGTATTCCCTGAACTAATTCCTTTCGTGGCGCGTAGCTGCTCCTATAAACAAATGTCGCTCCCATAGATAATATGTTACTTCAAATCATTTGTCTGTCATCTGAGGGTTTCATATGTTGGCGTAGGATTTGCTTACGATGTTTTTTTCCTGTCAACTAAATTCATTAGACTTGATATGAATTGCTCAGTTCTAATGGCCATTTAGGCAGTAGCCTTTCTATTTTATTAAAATTCACATCTATAGTTATTCTTTTCCCTTTCAAAATATTGGATACCTTGAATCTTATTTAGTCCAATGATTTAATTATACATCGCCGGATTTTTGGACATCACTTGCTTTTAAGCTTGTGTTCCATATGATCATGCCAAAGGAAGTGTCAGATGGACACTTACAGGAGTGTTTTATGTGCACGAGTAGACATCTATTTTTAACATAGTTAAATTAATTTTGTACTTTATGTATGCTTTATGTCTGACATACTTTTTTGGCAGCCACCATGTCCTTGACGAGGCTGAGAGGTCATTGCATGATGCCTTGTGTGTGTTATCACAGACTATAAGTGACAGCAGGGTGGTTCTCGGAGGTGGATGGCCTGAGATGGTGATGGCAAAGGAAGTGGATGATTTGGCTAGGAAAACTCCTGGAAAGAAATCTCTTGCTATTGAGGCATTCTCCCGGGCACTATCGTCTATCCCAACAATCATTGCTGATAATGCTGGTTTGGACAGTGCTGAGTTGATTTCTCAACTCCGTGCAGAGCATCAGAAAGAGGGATGTACCTCAGGAATTGATGTTATCTCTGGTTCTGTAAGTACTGAAATTGTGATATTGGTATACCATGGGTATTTGCCTAATGCTAGTGGAGTTAGGATAAATAACATGATGCTTTCTTTCTAATTTCTTTTTGGCTATAACCTACTTTGACCGGCGTTGTATTTATGGAAGGTTGGGGACATGGCTGAAAGAGGGATATCTGAAGCATTCAAAGTCAAGCAGGCTGTATTGCTATCCGCAACCGAGGCGGCTGAGATGATACTTAGAGTTGATGAGATCATCACTTGTGCTCCAAGGAGGAGAGAAGACAGAATGTAAAAACCTGCCCATGCATCCAACCTTAGATGTTGGGATGCATTAATGGGTGCTGTGGTATTGATATGTTGGTACTGGTGGAGGAACTGGTTATAATGCTAAAAGTTTGTTAGGTAAGTTTTATTTGTTTTGGGTTGAAGTGGATTGCAGGATGATAGAGGGGGCCAAGAACATAGAAATTGTACTGACAACCTTTTACTCCTGTCCCAGCAAGGGCTTAATTTATGAGAATATTGTCTTTTTATTTGATTGTTAAAACAAAATATATATTTCCTTCAAGTTGTTGTTTTATATCTTTTTATTTATTATCTGGTATGTCTACTATATTAAATTCTTTTATGCTGAGTTTCCCCCTTGTGTTCTTAAGGAAAGAGAAAAAAAATGTATACAATGATGATGAATGAGTTTTATACATTGTTAGTATATTATCTATTATTCATGTTTAATTATCACTGACTCTTGAAAAAAGTAATACAAATGAATAGTGGATGATGTATTAACTGTGTTTAAATCTTTATCCTGACAACTATAAAATTATGGTTTTGAGAAGTAATATGTTTTAAAGTAATAGAGACCTAATATGATGAAAAAAACAGGCACATCCTTAGGCTTTATACTGAGGAGACCCTTGGAATTAAATAGAGGAAATAATTAGATGACAATAGTGAATTAAATTAGCAAAATGTTTATTGCCATATTACTACAAACATTATATACATACAATTAACAAAGGAAAGTGACCAAACTACAATATATTACAACAATGTAGAATTTAATGCATACCTTGCATTGATTTCATGTAAATGATAAACAATATCCCCTAAATGAAAATATATTTGCATGATGACAAAAACAATGTTGGCATGAGATTGGATAAGAGATAGAACATCCATAAGATTTTCAAAATGCCTATATGTTATTATTGAAACCTGTAATGTTCTTGAGGATGTAAATTTATGTTTTAACTTGATAGAGTTGAAAGACCATTACTATTGATTTAAACAATTAAAAAAAAATGTCATTGCACCCAAAATATAACAAATTGAATCCAAACTTATTAGTTTTTATTTCTTTCATGAAAGGAGTCAATTCTATTATACAAAATTAAAATCAGTTTAAAAGTTAATCATATATATCCTTTGAATTGTGAACTTTTGTTATGACCTTATATTTGATTGAAGTAGTTAGATCAGAACCTGAGCCTTATCCAATTTGTCAAATGCTCCTATTTTAGCATTGCATTTGTTGGTAGAACTTCCACATTTAAGTAGCCCCTATACTCCACTTTTCTACACCAAAAAAGGAATATCCTTTGGGAACAACCGAGTTTTAATCTTACCAAATAAAATCAGTTATATAGATCAAACAACATCATATTGTTTTATCATAGTATAAAGCTTTGATCGAAAGACACCATAATGCTTTATTATAAAAGGCAAAGACAACAACGTAAACTTTTGTTCAATCTTTATGGTATAAATCAAGGATGAGACAAATTCAATAACATGAACATATGGGTGCTTAACTCCTAAGGAAGAGGTTCATGCATGATGAATTATGAATATAAAGTTGTATACTTTATATAATAATATTGTTCAAGTAAAAATGTCACATGAAGAGCAGAAGCATCCACATGCATCCCATGTGAAATTGTAGGACAGGTCCACTCTCCATTTTCTTCACTATGAATGAATGAAGACTGAGGAATCTTAAAACATGAAGTGAGAGATTAAATAAATCCTAGTCCCACGCTATACTTGTCTCGATGTTTCCATTCAATGAAATTAGATTGAATAATATAAAATATTATTTTATATTTTTATAAAAAAATTCAAATTAAATGACACTTTTTGATTGGTTGGAGACATCAAATGAAACATCATATCTTCAACCTTTAAGACTAAAATACCTATATCCCTCTGCACATTGGCATATTTTGGAAACATGCATAGTAATAATGACATTACAATCCATAAGCACAAAAATAAATGGCAAACAAAATCTCAATAGTATCTTGCAATCAAATTTTAAAAACTGGGCCATGAATAAAAACTAAAATTGAAATATACCAAAACAAATGTAATTTAATTAGCCTATGCTCTTTTTATAGCAAGGGAATCATAACATAACAACACCATTGGATTTGGACACACTATTTTTAATAATCACCTAATCTTAAAGGGAAAATTACAAAAGAAGAAATCTATATAGTAAAACAAGTACTACAAAAGAAAGTTGGAAAACAAAGCCAACACACATAAAATGAAAGGTAGTACTATTACTACTATCACCCATATATGATACACAAAATATTGAGGGATCTATAAGAAAGAGTAGATTCATCTGAGCTAAGATATGTAGTCAATGATGAAGGGGTGGTGATGGCGCCGCCGCGACGGATGGTGGAGTTGGGGAATGGCATTGGTAGCACTTGGCAAAGAGGCCAAAAGTGTCAATTTGCCTGATGAAGTTGGTCATGCTGGCCCATCCTCCAAAGCCAAATCCAACCACTAAAACCCACACCACAATGAATGCATTGATCACATACATTGCAGTCCAGCTTGGCATAAAGAAAGGAGGCTTCTCAGCAGCATTCTGCAAAATCAAACCAACTTAGATCCTTGTCTCGTATCTGTCTCAAGTTGGTGTCCCCAACCCTGTCCCGCCCAATAATATAATATAACGTAATCTTCTATTTTTATTTCAGCAAGAGCACTGAAAGAACACATAAAAATATATACATTTTAATGGTATACTCATATATGACCTTCATCCCTACCTGTATAGTATGATGAGACCTTTTCATTAAGGATGGAATATTAATAATTAGCAAAATTTATTGGCACCTAACCCTATAAAGATACTAAAACATGGAATAGTAATGATGCTAAATAAATAAGGTATATGCTAATAGGGATATACCAAGATATATATTACATCATGAGTAGCCCAACAAGTATTTAAACCATTTCCGACACAATGAGATAGGCGATGTGAGACTTACTTCTCAAAACAAAAGTTCGTGTATCTATGTGTTTTTGTTCCTAACTTTCATTGTTTGGTAATTTAAATTATTGGTGAAAGATATGAGGCAGCACCATGAAGGCATATAGTACAATACAATTGTTGCAAATAACTATAAGAAAATGACCTCTCACCAGCCTCAACTCATGAAATAATGTTTCCATATTGAAGCCTTAAATGCTTTTGTACATTTTCTGATCCTATATCTATCTATCTATCTGGTTTTCTCTCTTTCTCTCTCAGAGACAGTGTGTGCTGTGATCACTTAACTTTAATATAATAGTGGGATATAGGAGCCAGTCCCCATCAAAACCTAGGTGTACATGATAATGCAAAATGACATGCATACCCTCCATAGGATCCATATACTTCCAATAATGATCAAGGATCTGTTGTCCCTCCATAGTGTGTGCTGTTTTTGCTTCATTGTCGTTGATATGGAACATGATATGAGACAACAGATCCTTGTTCTTTCTGCTTAGTCTTTTTAATTCACTTGACCATTACTTTATATAGTAACATGCAGAATTAAATATACTTAATTCCATATACTTCAACATCACACATTTCTTAGACACCCTTATGCATGTTATTAACTGAATGATCAAGATATGTTTACTACAACATGCAATTCAAAACTATGAAACTACAAATAATTTGTAACATGAACTAAACCTTAAGAAGGATAAATTGAAGTCTAGAATAGTATTGAAGAAATTACCTGTCTTGCAGAGGCTTTTCTATAAGTGAGCATATGTGCTAAAGAAGGGATGATATAGACAGTGAAGCTAACAAGTAAAGCACCAACAGCTGAGTTAATTGGTCCAAAGAATGGGAATATTATAGCTAAGAACCATATTGGTATCACCACTGGTAACCTTGCTAGTGCCCTTACACAAATGCTTCTTGTGTTATGCATTCCAATTACCTTCTCCCACACAAAGTATAATGGAGTACATGCAAACCCAAATGTGATAAACTGCACCATTTTATAGAGAGTAAGAATGTTATATTTGTCTAATTAAAGCATACCTTGTTTAACTATTTCAACATTAAATGTAATGTATATTTAACACCACCACCAATAGAATTTCTTCCATTATAATCAATCAATACACATCCAAATGAAAGGTTTAACCCTCACGACCCGATTTTCGGTTGGAAGACCGGCCTAACGACTTAGAGAGAGGCAAACTCGATTTCTACCTCGTCCCAATTGATTTGGAGTCGCCACTACGTTTTTTTTTTGCGGATAAAACGTAGAAAACTCTCTGTTTAAAGATCAACTTATCCTAATTTGGCTTATTAGAGAGTTTTCTACGTTTTATCCGCAAAAACATAGTGGCGACTCCAAATCAATTGGGACGAGGTAGAAATCGAGTTCTCCTCTCCCTAAGTCGTTAGACTAGTCTCCAATCGAAAATCGGGTCGCGACACGAAAATAAAATGAAAGGTTCATGCACAATATTTATTAAAGAGAAACTATAAAGTCCTTCTATATGTTGCCATATTACATTTTTAGTAAATCAGCATGAGTATAAGTTAAGGAATTAAAATGTCATTTCATCTAAAAATTTATTATCTGAGTTTTTTTTTTCTGACATGTTTGCATAAAATAAATAAACTTATCCTCAGTTAAAGCAACATTTATTGCAATCGGTGTTTTATAAGACAAGCTATACATAAATATCTATATTATAATCCAAATAAAATATTGGGTAATGTATAGTCTAACTATTTGAACATTAAATATTAAAACCAAAGTTTGACTTAATGTCCTTAAAGTTTAAATGGTTACTTTATAAACCTAAAAAAAAACCTAGATTCTAAGTTACCTGATGAATAAGCATGAGTATTACAGCAGCATCACGAAACCTATTCTTAGGGAGAAGAGAGAAGGCATTGGAATGATTAAGCAACTCATCACCAAAAGCCCAATAAACAGCAGCAGAAGAAGGAAGTGTTAGTGTAAAAACATATAATGTTGCCATCAAATATATATATTTGAACTTCTGTGGCTTCCACATTGCATGCATAATTTCTCTGCAACAAAAAATATTCACTTTATTATATATTCAGATATCCAAGAATAATCATAATAATAATGTCTACATTGGAATTTCTATAAATAGACAAAGATTTAGAAAGTGGGTATCTATGGATCTTAGTAAAATGGGAATAAAGTGTAATTTTTTATTTGGTTTAAAAAATGTAACTTTTTACTTAACCAAAGTTCATTGTTTAATTATTATATCTTAGTAAGATAATGTTCTTAAACTTTGTTTCATAGTTAAAACAAAATAAGACACTATTGTTAATTAACTATTAACAATTAGTGATTAGCAGATAAATGTTATGATTGAACACAATGATGGCACATGTAGCTAGCTATAACATAACATAGCATTAAAAAACTGTATAATAAAAAAATTATGCACTAGTGTAAAGTTCTGTTCATAGAGAGGATATATATATAATGGGGCCGAAACAAATAAAAGTTAATTGCATGATTTTGTCCTAAAGTAACAAGCAAAAGCTGCAAAAAATGATGGATAATAATAATGTTGAGGGAAATTATTTTGAAGAAGCTACTTACACAGTCACTGCATGTCCACCAAAAGTGTATAGTATATTGGTGGCTCCTGTGAAGTACAACACTAACTTCTTTGGACCAGTGTGTGACACATTTTCTACCTGCAACATTCATATATTAAATATATACTATTATATCCATTCTTCATTTAATCTCAAATTTATTAAAACTTTACTATATTATTCATTTAAGAATGAAGACCCTAATAAAGTCTTTTATCTATGAAATAATGAAAAGTCTGAATTAGGTGATAATAAGTCTCAAATACTGAACAATAAGGACTAATTTGTCTTTAATTATTTTCTTAAAATTCCACTTTTTATAGGCCAAATTGAGTATCCCCAAATATGCAATGATTGAGGAACTTATACATAAGTTAATTTCATATGATATAATATTAATATATGGTTTAGATTATTAGAAAAATGTTACAGTAAACTAATGATTAAATTACCTGTCCATGAAGTAGAGCTGCTATAGCCATATACCAAGCAGTATAAGTAGTCATTCCAAGTCCCAAAAATGACCAAATTCGGTAATTGTGAAATGAAGGAATGAACACAGTTGTAGCACAACATGCTCCAAATATATAAGTCCAAGTTCTTTTGTCCAATTTATCATTGATGTAGTAGATATTACTGTTATGCATCAAGAACAAAAAGAAAAAGAACACATCAAAAATGTTGCAATCTAAAGCAAATAATACTTACAAAATTGAAATATTATTATCATACCTAGCACATGCTATAAGCTGTATCACAGATCCAAAGAGAAGAAAAGTACAGTTAAAGGCAAGTCCTATTGCTTTCCAAGATGAACCTAATAACCCATCAAGCACTTCAAACCACTGAAATATAATACATTAAATATTCAAATTAGTCAATGAAAAATGAGATATATATACTAAGAGTATATAATAATACCATTAGTTATCGAGACACAAGTGAGTCACCATGTCTTGAACCAAATTGTTTTAATTACCTGAATGACATGGTTCTTGAAACTAGCATTTTCCTTTTCCTTTCTAGTCCTATACTCAACATAGAGAACACTGATTAAATAAGCTGTCCAACTTCCCAATAATCCATAGAATATCTGAAGCAAGATTCCTGATAGCATGCCAAGTTGAGAGAAAGAATATGGTAATGTCAAAAGCACTTGAGCCACCTAAGAAAAACACATGAATTTGATGGTTAATTATGTACTAAAATCGATTTAATAGGGAAAAAAGTGATTATTTTTACTTGATTTGAAGCACAGCTGAACCATGCATCCCATACAGAACCACCATGCCAAAGGAAGCTTTTGACATTGAACATGGATTGGTCTTGTTCCTTCTCTACTTCCATTGCTCCATTAACACTTCCTTCATTCTCTGTCTCACTGAAGTTTGTGCTCACTATTGCTTCCTCTGATTGCTTCTGACCCAACATTTTCTTCACTTTATGGATCTGAAACAACATAGAAAGAGACCAAATGAGTCAAGAAAGAACAAAATACCTTAATCAAATCAAACACCACCTTAGAAAAATGAAAGCCAAGAAAAGTGAAAATATCACTATACAGATCCAGATGACTTCAGAAGAGAAAAGATGGAAGAAAAAAAGTGGGTTCAGGGTATTTAAAAGTTTCATACACAGTGAGAAGAAGAAAAATCCAAAATCCAAATAAAAATCACTTTTTTACATACCGTAGTGTTATATAGTAATGTCTCTTTCTTCAAAAGGTGCAGAGAATGAAGCTATCTTTCTTCCAAAAGAACAGAATAATTTTATCTTTCTGAAATGTCTTATACTGAGAGCTTAGTTATGGCTAATAAGAATAAGAATCATTGGTATATATATGAACCTTGCTTTAAATAAATGCAATAAGATATTTAGAATGAGAAGGTGCAGAAGCAGAAGTTGTTGATTATGAAGGTTGAAAACTCAACTATACATAATAAAAAGCTACCACTTTAGTGAGATATATATATATAAATGAGAATAGAGGTTCAAAGACAGATAGAAGCCGCAAAAGCAGGAGTGGTAACACAGAAAATGATTATAAAAAAAGCTATGAGCTCTTCAAAGTTGTGTTCTTTTTCAGGTTCACACTTCAGGGGACTATCATCCTATATAAAAAGAATCTATATATACTATTACTATATGAATTTTATATATTGTTAGTGTATCTTGCAACATTCATGTTTAATTAGCACTTATTTTTAAAAAAATAATATAAACGAAAGATAAACATTGTATAAATCTTTATATTAATAGTACATATATAAATGAGTGCAGGTATGAAGCATAAATATTACAATTATTTATTATTTTATTATTGTCGTTTATTATTATTTTTATTCATCAATTCATTATAGTTACCCTCATTTATTTATTTATATATATATATATATATCTCATTAGTAAATGAAAGGCAAAGTTATGGATTGATTAGATAATGAAATAGTAAAACTCTATATTGGATGGATACCTTGATTTTTAATTGCTTCTTAAAATCTAATCCTTTCATTTTTTCTTAAAAATAACTAATAATGTTTAGGATATAACTGAAAAGCTAACTATACCTTTTGAAATTATATATAAACTATAAAATAGAAACAAAGAAATGTTAATGTAGTAAAAGAGAAATTAAATATACTTTCTATTCAACTTCAAATTCAACTCGAATACAAAACAAACTATATTTTCAAGTTGAATTCAACTCAATTGAATTTTGGGAAATGTTCGATCCGACTTGCCAGATCGAATCAATATGGTTCGTCAAGAGTTCACAAATCATTTAATTCAACTCATTAGTTTGATTGATGCAATTTATCAGTTGAAATAATAATTTTTTATTTAGTATATATAAAATAAAGATTTTCTACATGTTTATATATATATAATCGAACCAACTCATTAACCTAACGAGTTAAATTGTATTTGACTAAAGTTCGACTCATTTATTTAACGTATTTAATTTTTAGTTCAAGTTCGAGTACTTTTGTTCATGAAACAATTTTATTAAGTAAAATAAGGAGCAGGATTTTGAATAAATGTAGAGTTGGAACTTATTCTAATTAAGATCAATTACATCATGGAGTTATATATCTTTCATTGTAAATATATAAAAGATATTTTATCACTAATTTCACACTTATCTTCTATTTCTTTCTCATTAATGTTTTTTCGAGAATCAACCTTTGTTAATTATTGTTTGATTTTTGGATGATTTTTTTAAATATTTTAAAAATAAAAAATGAAAAGTGTATGTTATATAGAGATAATAACTCTCCAACCATTTATTAGAATCAAGTTGGATGAACTCAACATTCCCTATTTGCAGATCCAATCCTAACCCCATAATAGATAGTATGTGTTGATCAATATTTAGATGAATAGTTATATTACGTCTCAAATTCATCTAATTTTATTCAATTTAATAAATTTTAGGTTAAAAATAATAGTATTTTTAAATGAAATATAGTTTTTGAATATAAAGTACAAGGTTTCTCTAAGCATTTAGTCTATTAATTAAAAGTATAGATGTTGTATTGTCAATGTTCTTTTTGGTATAACCTATTGTGAATGTTTTTGAAATAATTTTATATACATATTGTGAAAACAACATTTAAAATAAATTCAAAAATATGAAATAATTTCACTTCGATTTTTAAAATCTAATTAGTTCAAAAATTATTCAGATATTTATAATATTACTCTAAGTTTAAAAACACCCATGCATTTCATGAGAAACTTTTTTAAAACTAGATTAGAATGGTCTATTTTTGGTTTTGGTCAAATCATTTAACAGTTTACTTCTTCACACTTGGTTCAACATATTAAAATCGAATTTGATCGTGATTTGACCGATTTTATTTAAAAAAATACCCTTGTTCCAAAATGAAAAAAAAATGATGAGAATCAAACTGTGGTTTTTTTTTTGTTAAAAAATGAACAAATAAAACTGTATTTTAATTGTAACCTCTTTTTGTAGAGTAGATACTAGATAGTTGGTTTTTTACTATAATTTTGAAACTTAATTACCAGTGTGGTAATTTATGATTTATCATTTAGGGTGGAAATTTTCTAATATAAATCAAGAACCGATTATGGTATAACTTCATTAAATTGAGTATTATGATATCAAATTATCAATAACTCTTAATATTAAATTTTCTAGGTTAAAACACTTTATCTTCTAAATTGTATTTTTTTAGTAACAACCCTTAACAAGTAATAAACTAATCACTTTAGATGTGTGTGTTTGTTCATCCAAACAAGTGTCACTCTTAAGAATCGAGTTTTTGACCTTTCAGTCTTTCCGGATCTAGGTTGGTTTCTAAATTGTATTTTGCAGCCTATGATTTCTCGTAGCACATGTAACAAACAGATGTATCATTTCACGTATTCTTTAAACTCAAAATATACGACACCTAGATCAATATTCATGATGAAATAATCGATTGATAATTGAGCAAGATGAAACACAAAAGGTTAATGACTACAATTATTTAAAAAAAAAAATAGTTTCTTTATTCAATCTAGACTCTGAAATCAAAGTGCATATTCTCGATCTCAGATCTAAATAATCTTAAAAAATTCCAGAATTTAAAATCCCAATATTCTGTTTGGTTGACTAAAGATGTTTTTTTATTAAAAAAAGAAAAACAATTGTATAGTTCCGATAAGGTGGTCTTATAGTTAAGTTGAAGGGTTTAAGGAATATAGTGAATGAGTCATGAGTTTGAGTCTCGCCCATATCAAATTTAAAAAAAAAAGAGTTATAATGTGATTTTGATGGTTAAATAGAAGAGGTGAAGTGAAAGAAATTGAGAGTTCTCACCTATAACAAATACTATCATATATTAACAATATTGTTCAAGAGTTCAATTCCTGAGAACGATACTTGTTGGGATTGACACTTACACACCTCAAAAGAGAATTGTCATTACCCTGTGAGAATATCCTTGATAATATATTGATTTAAGTTTCCTCAAACTTTCATTCTCTTGTCCCCTAATTCCATTATGATCATGTTAAATGAAAAAAAGTTTTGCACATAAGTTGAGGAATAAACTCCAAGTTGTTCCATTTTAAATGGGATTTGCTTGCTTTGTGATGTTTCCAACACATGTTTCATCATTTTCTTCTTTGTTCTGAGTTACCACCTTTTATTTAGTGATTGTTGCTTTTTGGTTTATGTTCTTTTAAATAGTATATTTTTGTTTAACTCTTAACAAAACTTTAGTTAATAATGATTTACCACCTTAGAAATTATGTTTAATAATAATTTTTAAAAACTAAAATTGCAAGATTGGAGTTATATTTCACTAATATGCTTTTTAAGCTTTGGAGCTATTAAGAGGGGGAATCAATTATTAGAGAAGAGATTTTGAAGGAACTAAAGTCCTTTAGCATGAAGATCAATACTCTGAGTATGTTCCACTTGTGACCTACAAATGGGTCCCCTTTACCTCCATTTTCATCACAAATTTTAAATCCCATTCCAAACAAGATGATGAAGAAAATCAAAAGAACTATCTCTTGCTTTTGATGTTTCATTTTCTAATTGGTTAATGAAGTGAGCATGTTAGTTTGAAAAGCTAAGAACTTGGTGATAGTAAATAAAACATTAATTACTTGTTTAACACTTTCTTGTATAAAATCTTCCTAACATTATTATACTAATTTTGATAACCAAATATGCCAAATATAAGAGGGGGAATCCATTAATGTATCCCATGTGAATTTTTTTATGTCACAAATAATATATCGTACTTTAAATTCATTGGTAGTAATATGAAATCATATTAGACTCTACAAAAAAATACTATATGATATATAGACAAATAAAGCATCTTAGGGTTGGTGAGAGGGAGGAATTAAAAATGTAATGATCAAAGAGGTAGTGGAGCATTTGCTATGAAATTCTAATGACAAAAGTTTGTGGCTGAAAAGCATAAGATAGCCACATTGGAATCTTTAACTAATGGAAAATAAATAAATAAACATTAATATGAGTTGGGGATATATTAATCTAAAGACGGAAAATGCCTTTTTATGAGTTCATATGGACACAGATCCTCTGTCCCAAAAATCATGTCCCTTCCTGTCCCTACCCAATAAACTTCCACCAATTAATATAATTTTGTTTTTATAATTTTCATTTTTAAATAAATGAAACAATCTAATTGATGTGGTACATAGATGAGGACGTGAAACGGGACAGAAGATCTTCAGCTGAGTTCATAGGGTTGGTGGATTTATGAGAGCACTTGATAGATATATAACTCTCCATTTTACTAGTTTTCACTTTTTGTTAGTCTATAATATAATGCCTTGTAGCTTGTAACTTGGTAACACCCCGTGAAGTAATATAAAATGTTGAGCAACATTTATATGTTATAATTTCAATTTCTTAGAAAATAAGACATCTATGATATTTCTTATACACATTGTGTGTGGTGAAAATATTTCGGACTAAACCATTCATTGTACATTTATTTTGATTACTTAGTGAGAAAATAAAGAAAAAAATTAGTTGCATTCTTTACTAGCTTGAGGATTTATTAACTAATTAAACATAACATTATTAATATTATGGCCAAGAGTAAATGAAAAAGATATATTCTTTATCTTAATCATCAAATCTTGGAAAATCCAATGGTTTAGATGTACTCACCAATTCAAATCATTGAATTTCCCAAGAATGAATGATCATGATTTGGAGTATGTTTTTTTTACTTACTCTTAGAGTAAGTGGATCTCTCTCCTAATATTATATTAGTCATTAAACCTATTACACTACTAATCATATAGTGACATAATGGTTCAGCTAATGATTCACTGTATTATTACCAACATTAATATTGATTTTTTTTTAATTTAAAAAACGATTGATTCAAATTATTTTAAATAATATGACTTCATTATGTACCTTATCAATATAAGATTCAGGTAACATGTATGACAATTGAAATAACGGATACAATCTAGTATTAATAATAATATAGGTACTAAATGCAAAAAAAAAATATATGGGAATATATCTTTATTCTTTCCTATAATATGTGTTACTCTATGTGTTATTAGTTATGATTGGCCAAAAAATACTTAATAATTATATTTTTAACTTAAATGTATTTTCATCAACCAATCGCAACTCATGCACAATATATATAGTGACACATATTATGGGATAGAAGATATGATCCAAAAAAAAAAAAAATAGGAGACATATGTTTTTCATCAATAAATAAAACATTGGAAAGACAAAAGTAGCTATAACACACTAAGAGGAGGGAACCTTTAGAAGAAAATAGGAGCAGTTTTGTTCATAGAAATCCTATTTGATGAAATGGTTATTAATTTTAACAACCATAGAAGACAAGTACTCTTTATCAATTAATAAATTCAGCTTTCCTTTAAAAAATAGTTGTGTTGCTTTTGATAGCTTTTGTGCTTGAAAGAATATTTGTAATGATTAATTATGTCTGAAATATCATAATATGTATATGAAAGACAATCTTTAATTACCATCATTCAAGTGTGTTAGAAAAAGAAATATGATTGAAGTGTTTTCTGGACCAAATCAAGCAATTAGTTTTAATTTTTGAACATTGATCTGCTTAGCAAGTTTTATGTCATTAAAGTCATTAATATGATAATTATCTACGCTCCTCTCAAGTTAATTTATCTCTAATATGAATAAGTTAAAGTATATGAATTCTAAATTGGTAAAAAATATATAAAGCACTATTATATGCATCCTTGCCTTCCTTTCCATTTCATTATGGTCCACTATATTTCATCTTCTCCTAATTCTCAAATATATCATAAATATTTTGAGAATAGATGCACATTTCCATTTCAATTATATTTTGTATTTCTCTACATTTTTTAGACTCATGAATATTTTTGTTTTTTAAAGGTGGAAGGTGCAAAAGCATCTTGATTATATTAAATGAAGAACGGAGTACAAGGAAAAAAAATGTAAATTACATATTTGAATCTATATTTAGGAATACCCATCCAATTCCTAGAACAATCATTAAAGATAAAGTTTGGAATAGAGTTACACTATATATAAGTTTTAAAAGA
The DNA here is from genome assembly GCA_009771035.1 of Lupinus albus. Classification (NCBI taxonomy): domain Eukaryota; kingdom Viridiplantae; phylum Streptophyta; class Magnoliopsida; order Fabales; family Fabaceae; genus Lupinus; species Lupinus albus. Next base: position 20,667,204 of record CM020001.1, on the reverse strand, counting down.
AAATCAAAGATTTAAATTATGAGTGTAGTATCTTTGAATTATTAGAGTAAAGATTTATACACAATCAGTACATTATCCACAATTTATTTTATTACTTTTTTGAAAAAGGTTATTTACTTGGTGATTTCTGAATGTCAATCCACCTTTATCAAAGGGAGATTCCTTTTGGATGAGGTTGTGATTGCCAATGAGGTCATCGATCAGGTTAGGAAAAAGAAAGTGATTGTTTCATTTTTAAAGTGGATTTTGAGAAGGCTTATGATTTAGTTAATTGGGGCTTCCTTCTCTATATGATGGATAGGATGAGATTTTGTTTCAAATCGAGGAATTGGAGTAAAAGTTGTTTACCATCTAACTCTGTCTCTATCTTGATCAATGATAGTCCAACAAAGGAGTTTAATAAGGCTAGATGCTTAAGACAAGGTGACCAGATTGCACCTTTTCTTTTCCTAATTATTGCTGAAGGTCTTGGTGGTATCATGAGAACTATAATGATAAAGAACATTTTCCAAGGTTATCATGTTGGAAAAGATGATGTTGTTATATCTCATATTCAGTATGCGAATGATATGTTGCTTCTTGGGAAGAGCTTTGAGCATAATGTCATGGTTCTTAAAAGCATTATGAAATGCTTTGAATTATTGTCCGGTCTGAAAATTAACTTTCATAAAAGTAACTTTATCGGGGTAAAATTCAATAGTCATTTTGTCGTGAAAATGACTTTATTCCTTTCAAGTTCTTAGGCATACCTGTTTGTGCTAATCCAAAAAAGCTTTCCACTTAGTCTCATGTTATTGAGTCATTAAAAAATAAGCTATCTCTTTGGTAGCAAAAGCTTATCTCCTTTGGTGGTCGGGTAACCCTCCATAAGTTGGTGTTTTGATCCTTACCTATCTATTTATTTTCTTTTTTTAAAGCCCTCATTTCTGTGTCTGGATAAAATTCAAAGGCGCTTTCTTTGGGCTAAGGGGGTTGAGAATAAAAGTGTTCATTGGTTGAGCTGGAAGAAGGTGTCATGGAATAAAAATTCTTTTGAAAGATTGTTTCATGTCACTCTAGACAAAGATGCAACTATTAGCTCCTAGGGAGTTTGGAGAAATAGAGTTTGGTCATGGAATCTCAAATGGCGAAGGAGATTGTTTTTCTGGGAAGAAGAGGAATATGAAGAACTTCTAAAAATTCTTGAAGATACACGACTTCATCAAGACACTACTGATGGGTGGTTTTGGATTCATGATAAAGGTGGTCATTATTTGGTCTGAAATGCTTATTTGGTGCTGCAACAGCAAGATAGTATTTCTGACAATAACTTCTTTAAGAGATTATGGGCTTGCAACATCCCATCAAAGATAAGGTATCTAGTGTGGAGAATATCCTTGGATGGTGTTTCAATAAAATTGAATCTTGCGCGTTGAGGAGTCTTACGAGATCAAGACTCATCCCAATGTGATCTTGTGGTGTGCTAGAGGAATCAACAAATCACTTGATCTTCTCCCTTCCAAAATCATATATGGTATTGCAAAAAATTTACTCTCGGTTTGGTCTTAATTCAATTATCCACAATGACGTCATTAAGACCAACTTCTCTTTTACACACTTCCTTATCTGCGATGGAGAACAAGAAAAGGCAACAGTGGAGGTCTCTTTGGTTTGCTACTATCTGGACTTTGTGGTATGTTAGGAATAAAATCATTTTCGAAAATTCTTGGTTCCACGTAAATGAGGTTATTATGTGGACTTAATTTTTTTGCATGCCTGAAATTTGCTTCAGCCCGCTTTCCTAGCTTCAATTATTCTTTTGTGGAGTGAGTAATGCATCTTCCGAATTATATCATTGTTTGTTAATGTCTTTGGCTAAGTGGATAGGAGGGAATGTGTGTTAAGGACTTACACTTCATAGAGATTGTTAGGATTTTCCGTATGAGTAATTTGTGGCTAAAAGAAATCTCACATGCACATAAAAAATAATGGATAAGTTGACGTGTATGTAAATGGCAAGATTCATAGACCTAATATATCCTATGATTTTGGATCGAATTCCCTACTTAGCCCATTCGTGTAAGATCTCTAGTTGGTTTTCCCTCGTTACTCACAAGATATATTTGTTCATGAATGAACATATATGTTTTGAGTTAGAATCCTCTCCATTAATGGAGAGGCAAATGCATAAAAAATCAAGGGAAAATGCAATGTTCAATGACATATACATCATTTTGATTACAATAATATTACAATTTTGCCATTAAAAAACAAATGAAAAAATGTACTTGCCTCCAAATTCATATGTTTTTTAGTCAATGAACATATACATTTCCTTGCTCAAGAACAGGCACAACTATTGATGAAATCTATTGTAAAATAGTACTATTAATTTTCTCTTTTCCTCTTGAATAGTATTATTCTTCTAGAATACTTGAATTAGGGACATGCAATAAACATAGGTTTATACTTAAAGCTTAGTTATTTTTCATTCTAATTCAGTATATACAACCTAAAGAGTTCTTTGAAAATAATGTGAATAGAGATAAATGACATACCAATACTTGTTTATATATATGGATATGTACCCTTCAATATGAATTACAGAAAATGACCTCTTCCATTTAGGGACCCAAATACACACCTAATTTATTTGTGATAGTTTATCAATATTGGTCCCCTCAGACAAACATAAGAGTCATTTCCATCAAAACTATAAATGGCTTTTCAACCAAAGATGCATGCAATAAATTTCATTATGAGATCAATCTAATTTCCCTTCTTACCCATTCTTGAAAGGTATGTGTGTTTTTGGACTTAAATCCTAGCTTGAACTTCAAGTTTATTATTTTTTTTATAATAAAAATATTATTAAGGACATGAAGACTTCAAGTTTATTATGATTTGGACTTCGAATATGGCAGATATTTGGATGCTAAGAAAAGGCAGAATTTCCATGAGAAATTACAAATAACCTTATTGATAAATCTTATGTTTTTTTTTGTACATCTAGATATTAATATGAAGTTAATTGAAAATAAATATTTATTAACATTTTCATATTTTTCAAGTATAACATTAAAGATAAACAAAGATACCACCTAAATTAATAGCATGTTACTTTTCTCATTAGATATTATCTTTGAGAAATCTTGGACATTTTAATTAGTAGTTCTTATGAACTCATAGGTAATCATGTTACATATATATGGAAAAAGATGAGTCCACTTGAACTTTTAGTTGTGTGGTTCAGTAGTATTAGAGGGATGATCCATTTTTTTTGCTAAGCAAAATGTATTAAAATCAGTATAAGGGATTATCCAATATAATCTCAAGTACTTACAAACAACTTAACATGTGAGAACATCTAGATTCAACACATAGCTCAAGGAGAAAGAGAAAATATATATTATTTTAATCAATTAATGGAATATTGTAACAATGTCATGTAAAATTCAATATTAGGTCTAAGGGTACAAACAAAATTGAAGTTGAAGAATGAAAGTGAGACAAGAAAAAGTTAAGAAACTAGAGTAGACAACAATTAAATTAAACCACCAAAATAGCATTTTTACCTTTAATTTATGAAATTAGAGTTGAGGTAAAAGTAGAAATTCTATAAATATGTATAAATTGGTATCTTCCACTCATATAATCAAGACTTGAGTGGAAAAAAGACCCATCCATAGTCAACAAAAGAATTAGACATGCATAACACTAGAAGGTGGACAATAATGGCCTCTATTATTACACCTAGAGGTACAACTAGGCTGGAGTGACATTATACCATAGTTATATAAGATGTGGTATTGGTTTTAGTTTATGATATTTAATTTCATGTGCTTCATCACTTTTTATATTTATTATAAGAGTTAATTTTATAACAAACCTTATAAGTTGAATTTGATATATAATACATAAATGAATGAATCATCTAACTATACATTACAAATAAACTCCCCTTGTTTAGAGGTTGTTCTAAGCTTCAAACCCTTGCTGGAGGAGATTTAAGGAGATAACCATCCTCAAAATTTACTTATATTATATATATGGCCAACCTATTTATTAATGTTGCTTAAACTATTTTTGTCCAATTGCAACTTTTTATGCCTGAAATGTATTTTTTTTTACAAAATAGTAATTAATATAAAACATAAATAATTATAGTGAAATGTAAATCCTTGGAATCCACTCCAACCAAAAACATGTAAATCTAATTCAAACCATATACATAACAATGGAAAGTTAAATTAACTTGATTGAGTTGGATTATTGTTAACAAAAATTCAAACTCAATAGACCAAAATTGCTTAAGGGCCATACCTCACTTTGAGAGAGATATAGTGAAATATGGTTAAGTATAGAGTTAGTTTAATGTTAAAATTAATATAAAACATAAAATAATGACATAATGTGTACCCAATTTTTCATGACAAAAACATTGAAGTTGCGTTAGTTTATAAAGTTAATAGTGAAAGGTGACTCCACAAGAATTTAGGTAGCGAAGATCGAGGAATGAAAACAGGTACTACTACTGTTCTTTTTGCAGTATTTACTGAACTTGTTTGTGGGAAACATGCACTAAAAATAACGATAGAATGTTACCAATTATAGTAAAAATCATATCTTTTGACGATGAAGATTTCCAATTTGTTCATAGTTTATTATTTCTCTTAAAATACAAATCTTATTTGGGATCCATCTGTAACCCATATGTTGCAACAATTTAAATAATTCATGAGATAATGAGGTAGGCGATGTTGAATTTATTTTCTAACATGCCCCTTTATATAAGTTTGTCGGACCAGATGAAAGATTATTTTTGACCCATAACTAAATGACATCTTTTGGTCCATAACAACCGGAAAGAAGTTAGGTTGACTCTGATATCATGTTAAGGTTTCATCTCAAAACTAATTGGCAATGAGAGGAGTAGCCAAACTTGTATTTAAATCATTCCCAAAATAATGAGGTAGACGATGTGTGACTTAATTCATATTGCCAACATTTTTATTTATATTTCTCATGAATTTTTTAGTCTTACTAGGTATTAATTTTGTCTCGTTTATTTAAACAATTAATCATTTTTTTATACTTATCCTTATTTAATATTTATTAATTCACATATTAATGAAAACAAAAATGGAGATGATATATATTAAAAATATACAATCAATGTCATCTAAATCGACACAATTTTTACATTTTAGTGAAGATAAAAAAAGTAAATTGGTATTATAAAATCATGCAAGTTCACCATTTTCATGATATGTGCAACATAAGAAATTATTTATTTTGCTTCCCTAATAATGTTATAAAAACATTCAACATTTCTCTTTCTGTACATGAAGGATGTACTTCAATTAGGTGACAAATGTTTTTACAATTTATAGCAGTGAAATTTGTCTTTACTATATTATTTTATTTTATATATATACATGACAATATTCTTGATGCATGCCAATATTTGGAAAAGGAATATACTATAGTAGTAGTCAAAGATTTGCAACAATATTTGAATAGTATCTAAAGAAAATATTGAAACATATGAAAGCATGACATTCAAGGCTAGATCACATGATGCACTTAATTATGTTCGTTATTAACAATGCAGGAAATTATTTCTTACGAAAAATATATTCTAGACCCATGAGACTATAATAGTGATCCCAATAAAAAATAAGTGATATTTAAATTTTAATCTTTATATCTTTCTCTTTACTCTACCTGATCACATGAAGAATAATATTAAAAGAGGATCAAAATCCATATAGAAAATTTGTTAGAGACATGATATATGTTAAAGGAAAAATTGTATTCACTTCTGAATCTTGCTATTTGATTTAATTACAGTTAAAGAGTTTTTTTATACCAATACAATCTTCTATCAGGTTTATGATGCTATTACATGATTAATTACACCAATACAATCTTCTATTATTGCAAATATTTTTTCTTTTATAGATGAATATACCAACTATATTGTTAGACCAGACTGCAATTAATGAGTTCCATTGTTACCGGGACATATATGATTATACCATGTCTTAAACCAAAATATTAAGAGTAATGTTATATCTTTCTACTAAATTCTCTTACTAATCTTCCTACCCACAAAAAAGTGACATATGTCACTTGTAAATCAATCACTAATAAATAAAGTATCACTTTGTGACATATGTCACTTTTTTATAGATAAGATAATTAGTAGGAGAATATATCATTTTACAAATACTAAGTAAGACATATATAACTGTGAAAACTTGAATATCCTTTGACCCAAGTCGGTAAAGTTGAGTTCAGAAACTTCAATTTGGGGTGTTGAAAAGGAAACGTTATGATTAGGTTTGTGTGAGAGTTAGTGAAATGTACCCAAAACGGTGTTGAAATGTGAATGCAAGGAAACATTGGATCAGACCTTGCTGCACGCTGGAAAAGGATCTGCCACAAACTTAACCTATGCATTTCTAATATTATTCACCTTTTTTATATATATAGAGAGAGAGAGGATTCAATGTTAGCATGTGGGTCATCCTCCTCCACTTGCTTTTTCTTCACTTCAATTGTTTATTATATTCCTCTAACATGCAAAATAATATAATTAATGTGTGCATGAACCTTAATTTGACCTATTTTTCAATTTGACCCCATTCAATAGATTCATTATTTATTTCCTTAAATATAAGTACAATGGAATTAACATAACAACAAAACTAAGTGGGAGGAAAACAAGGGTCTTATTCAACTAACCACATTCAAACTAATCTTACCCCACAAATCAGTAGGGATGACAAAAAAACTTGAATCGTGAGTACCTGTTAAAATACACAAAAAAATAGTTTATGGGTGAAAATGGATATCTTGATATTCGCACATGGATATTTCCGTATTTATTTTAATTAAATATTTTATCCTTAATTATTATTAATTTAACGTTTTATTTCTTTATTTTAATATTATTTCATAATAAAATTTAGTGATGAAACTATAATGATAAAATTATCTTATACATATCATATTATTCAAGTATTAATTGAGTACTCGTAGATATTCACTACCCGTATGGGTACCCACAAATAATGTGGGTATAGGTATGTAACACCTGTGCCTACCCAACCCCGTTGTCTTCCATATAAATCACTTATTATGTCTTGTATGTTTGCCAATAGAAAATTGTTACAATGTGCACTAACACCTAAGGATAGTGAAGAGGAATAATAGATGGAATATATCTGCTCAAAGAAGCATGTGTGCTCCATTCCCTGTGATTGTTGCTGCATGCTTCATTTTTTGTTGTTGACTATGTTATGAGTAAAACTCGAACCCCTAACCTCCTTCATAAATTTTTTGAAATTATTCATCTTAATTATCAAATCACCCTATGACTTCTTTTTTATTAATTTGTTGTGCGTGAAACTCGAACTCTCAGTATCCTAGTGTAGCCACCGTATCACCTTAATGATTCCCCAATTGTTGTTGTTGCTACTTCAAACAATCAAATAGTGCCATTTTTTAATCATAAGCTATATTAATTAATGTTAATTACTTGTAGAATACTTCATAAAACTTGATTGAATTTACTATTTAAATTGACTAATAGCTTTCATCAGTGCACGTCCAATTATAAGCTGATAAAATCGTGGCTAGTCATTTGTATGTGGACAAAGTTTAGAATTTGAAAATCATTACCTGTAGAAATTACTTGACATGCATTTTAAATAATCATAAGCTATAATCGCTGATATTAGAAACGTAATAACAAAACTTTCAATAATTAAGCTCAACTACTCTACCCAACATAACAAAACTTTGATGTCAGATATATAACAGCGTACATTTCGGGGATATAGCAATGAAAAATGGTTTGGACTAAGTCAATTTAGAAAACTAGTTTAATTTATAAAGAAGAATGTTTGATATATTAGGATAGTTTATGAACAAGGTTTCATATATTGAAATGTGTGACATAACAGATATTGACTAAGATGATGATGATAGCAAATATAGCAACTACAACTGCTATATATAGCTTCTCATGAAGCTACTCACCCAAAAGTGTTTGAATGATGAATGTATCTTGTACAAGTTATATAATTGTACTATATATCCATCTGCTTATATTTATGGCACATAATCATATAATAAGCTGATAAAACAAATAGTGGCTAGTTATATAAGTGTTTGAATAATAATCATAGCTTCTTCATATGACTATGGTTAATGACAAAATTGCATAGTTTTGTCTCTATAATGGTTAATGACATAATGCTATCGTAAGTCTTACACAAGTACCTTAGAAGATGGTTCCTCATAAAAGTCTGAATTTAATTCAAGTACCTTTCAAAATAGTGCCACTCATCCTTATCCTAATACCTTTTATTTTCCTTGCAAATTGCAGCTGCAATGGGGTTTGCCCTTATATATGTTTTCTGATGAGAAGCTAAGGATTCTAAAATCTTAATGTTATCATGATCAAATTTCATTTTCCATCAGTCTATTCATGCATCAAACTGATCTAATATTTATATCACTTTCATTAGTTAATGGAAAAAAATTCCAAAATCATCCAGTTGAGATTTAAAATGGTTTTTAACAATTAAAAAATATCAAAGTATCCCATAATTTTTTCATAGTGTGTCACTTAATTGATGAATTTTTAAAAATATGTACATACATTTGCCTTGTATGTGAACTTTTTTTATTCTTAACATCTTATATGGCAAATAAACATTTCACCCATGAATAAAGATATTAGACAGGGGAATTTATGTAATATGCTGATATATGCAGCAATTTCAAGTAGTTTTATGAGTAACAAATATTAGCAGTAACCTAAATAGTTTTCATGTTTAATTATATTTTTATATAATTTATAATAATTAATATATATATATATAATTAATTATTACATGTATATGATAAATTTATCAATATAGTTAATCACTAAAATTCATTATTAAATGATAAAAAATAGACAATAAATAATATTAAAGTTGTATAAAATTATAACATATATAAAATATTTAATTAAAAAATAAATTTACGATTATATATATATCTGTTAGGATATGTATCATGATACTCGTACTCATTCATAAACTATTTTATAGATACTTTTGGATTTCTGCCACCATATCAACAAGTATCCCTTCAATTTTCCCTATCAAACTACTATGGATATACTATTAGGTTGTCAAAGGTGCATTAGAATTACTTTGTAGGGAGATAGCCCAATCACATTATATTCCTATGGTCAAAGGAGAGAGGAGTTTGCCAAAGTTTGGCCTTTGAGGCATGATAGTGAAGATTAATTATAGTGACCCATTTAATTGAGAAGCATAATATATATATATATATATATATATATATATATATATATATATACAAGGTGGGTGCCACTTAGATATGAATGATCAGAATGATTTTCAAGTTAATGCCTCTCCTCAACACCTAACAACTTGACATACCTAAAGTTGGGTCCTCTCAACACTTCACCCATTAGTGATTCAATTAAGTTACCAAGGTGGCACATAGTATCTAAACTATTTTTCATAATTCTAAGTAATGAAGAATTGTTTTAGCATTGAGTAATGGCTTTACATGAGCCTTATAAGTCATGTTATTCTAATATAGACTCAATAATCATATACATGCATGGATAGTACGTATATCTACTATAGAAATTTAATATATGTGTTTATTTATTAAAAAAAAACATATGTAAATATTTATAGTATAAATTCCAACTCGTGAACTTAGCCGATACAAAGCTATATGATAGCACCCAATTTTTCCGATTCGGCAATTTGATCTATGCTATAATTTATCATTCATTTTGAGTGATGGAGAATACAAATAATTGAGTGTATACATTAGTGTTTTAGATAGATTATGATTCATAACTATGAATTAAGAAATCTATAATTGAGATCGAAAATGAAGTTCTATTTGTTTCCACTCTCACTGTATCTAGGGGAGAGCAAGACCCGACCCAACCCGTGAAAACCGGTCCGTCTCATTAGATTCGGGTCGGGTCAGACCCGGTCACATTATCAGAAGGGACAGACCCGCACAAAAAATGACTAAGACATTATCGGGTCGGTACGAGTCCGAGTCTGCCTTAGGGTCACCTGGCCCGTCCTTAATATATATTTATATAACTTTTTTTTTAATGTTTAACACTAACTAACAGTAGTGTGTATACTGTAACTTTTTTTCACACCTTATTTTCATTTTCTAACCCCATCACCTCCTTATTTTCATTTTCTCCCTACCTCACCCATCCCTCCTAACCCCATCTCCTTACTTTCATTTTCTTCTTACCTTCATTTTCGGAAAGAACATTATCTCTTTACTTTCATTATGGAGGCTTCTCTCCTTACTTTTATTTTCTCACATTTGCCATTTCACACTTTTCCGAACTACTCACCTTAATATTTTTCTCTCTTCCATGACAACTTCATCATCTTCAAACTTGTCTCTCTTCCATGGCAACCTCATCACCTCCAACTACTCTATTTCACTTCCATAATCCTAATAATCCAACTTGAGTCACTCATTCTCATCTTCCCCTTTTACCTATGATTAGGGTTTGACAATAACATATTCTCAAAGTTCTTGTTCATTGTCATCCAGATATTTTACTTTTATTCAATTTCTTGTTTAAACTCTTGAATCTTCATGACTCTTGTATATTTGTTTTTCATATTTAGTGGTTTATTTGATTCTTTGTTGTTGTGATTTCAAAGTAAAGAGATTTAATAATTTGGTTGTTATCTTTTTTGTTTTAGATATAAAAAATGACAAACAACAAGGATACAAGAAATGAGATTGAAGTTATAAACCCAAACCCTTCCATTGAAACAAACCCTCCCATAAATACAATTCAGAACCCTCTTATTGAAACACCAACACTAACTGAGAAAAGTGAGGCTGATAAAGATGAAGGTGAGGTAAAAAAGAAATCAATTGTTTGGGATCACTTCACTAAGCTTCCTTTTACAGAGACTAAGGGCCAACACAAAGCCAAATGTAACCATTATCGTAGCACATATTTTTGTGACTCAAACAGACATGGTACAAATTCTATGCGCAAACATTTGGCACGAAAATATCAATGGGTATTTTCTAAAGTGGGTAAGCGTGGAACACTTCATGGTTTTATGACAAAAAATGTAGAGAGTGATGTTTTAGATGGAACGAGTTCTATGGGCTATAACTTAGAGGATTGTCGAAGGGCTGTGAATGAATTTATTATTTGTGATGAAATGTCATTCAAGGTTGTAGAAGGGCGTGGGTTTCGTCGAATGATTAACCGATTAGAACCTAGATTTATTGTGTCATCTAGGTTCACAATTGCAAGGGATTGTTATCAACTCTTTTTAGAATAAAAGAAAAAACTAAATGCTTGGTTTTCAAAGTCATGCAGACGCGTTTGTATGACAACGAATTGTTGGACTTCAAACCAAAATTTAGGCTATGTGTGTTTAACTGCACATTTCATTGATGAAGATTGGAGGCTACAAAAAAGAATCTTGAACTTTTGCCAAGTGGAAAATCACAAGGGTGAAACCATTGGCAAGGAAATGGAGAGATGTTTAAGAGAATGGGGAATTGAAAGGGTGTTCACTATCACAGTTGATAACGCGAGCTCGAACGATGGGGAAATTTCATACCTTCGAAGGAAACTAAACACAAGAGGTGGACTAGTGTGTGGTGGAAAATATTTGCATATGAGGTGTTGCGCTCATATTTTGAATTTGATTGTTAATGATGGGTTAAAGGAACAACAACCTTCTATTGATAATATTAGGAATGTTGTGCGTTATGTTAGATCTTCTCCCTCAAGACTTAAAATCTTTAAAGAATGTATTGAGGCTGAATTGATTGAGTCTCAAAGCCTTGTGTGCTTGGATGTTCCAACTAGGTGGAATTCTACTTATCTCATGTTAGAACATTCCGAGAAATTTGAGAAAGCATTTGATAGGCTTTATGATCAAGAATCAGACTTTCATAAATGGTTTGGTGAAGATGACAAAGGGAAAAGAAGAATTGGTCCACCTACTAAGAATGATTGGCATCAAGCTAGGATATTTATTCAGTTTTTGGAGATCTTTTATAGAATGACTTTGCGTTTCTCTAGTTCTCTACATGTGACTTCAAACAAATGCTATAGTGAAATTGCATCAATACAAGCTACTTTGACATCATGGAGTTGTAATCAATCTGAACTTTTAGGGTCAATGGCTCTTTCTATGATAGCAAAATATGATAAATATTGGGGAAATGTGGAAAAGATTAACCCTTTGTTGTTTGTTGGGAATGTCTTGGATCCTCGCTTCAAACTTGAGTATGTAACATAGAGGATACATGCAATGAAAATTTGGCAGCCAACATGCTTACTTTGGTTAAAGATACTTTAGAAGACTTGTACAATTTTTATGCACAAGGAATTTCAAATAACATAGAAAGAATATATGTATGGGATTCCACTAACAATGTATTGAATACTTTGGAGGATGACAATGTTAAGGGGTCAAAAATCCAAGATGTGGTGCAAAATAGGGAGAAAGCTTGGAAAAAACAAAAAAAACAAAACATAATTTTGGAAAATGTGATCTTGAGAGATATCTAGTAGAGGATACTTTAGAGGATGAAGATGACTTTGACATATTGGCATGGTGGAAGACAAATTCTTCAAAATATAAGATACTTTCTATCATGGCTCGTGATGTATTTGCCATTTTGGTTTCAACTGTTGCATCTGAGTCGTGTTTTAGCACTAGTGGGTGTATTCTTGATGTTTTTCGTAGCTCTTTGTCTCCTAAAATGGTTGAAGCTCTCATTTGTACTCAAAATTGGCTAAATCCCACTGGTTTCAAGTTTTATGATAAGGATTTCGACCAATTTGATAGCATCGAGAAGATTATTGGTGGTGAGTTTAGTACTTGGTTTTACTTTTACCTAATTATTTTAAAATTATATATTATTTCATTTTCATGTAAATTGGTTGTGTTTTGTAGATGTCTCTGATAAGATTCCCCAGTCACAAGGAGCAAATGAAGAAACAACAACCATGAATATTGATTGATAAGCAGCCTTGACACTAACTATTTTTTGTTTTGTAAATGAGAACTTAACTTTATTTTTTGGTGTGGTTAAATGGAGTTCTTTTTGTGTATGTCTATATCTTAATATGGTAATATTTTGGGATGTATAGTGACCTAGAAGGCTACACAATATTATGTAAGACTATGCAAATATAATTATTGCTACTGAATATTTTCGAAGTTTGTACTTTGTATGATAAGTGTTTACAATATATGGTGTCTTGACTGGATCCAATTATAAAATGTTCTTTTGCTTTATAATTTGTATATGTTAACACTATAGTACAATGCCATGTATATGTTAAAACTGTAGGGGATCTCTTCAGCCAACTCGACTTGCTCTACAAAGGCGAAACAAAGATTGTCATGCTCAAGTAAGTTTTGGTTACAATTCTATCATGTGTTCTGTTTCTAATGTTTTGCAATAAGTCAAGAATGAAATAACAATTGCAACATAATGGGAAGAATGAAACAGAGAACCTATAGAGTAATATGAAAATGCAAAGATGGTGGGATATTTACTTAATATGGATGCTACTGTTATGGATAATATGAACAATTGTAGTATGTGTGGTTATTTACTTAATAGGGATTTTACTAGTTATGGAAACAATGGCTGAAAAATATATACACTCTTTCTTTATGTTTTACTGCTTCTGTGGTAAGTGCTAAAGTTTCATTTTTAAAAGGGTGGTTTAAAAATTCACATGATGATGTTTTCCAAGTTGACTATTTGTTTGTTCATGTTTCTTTTTATATCCTTTAATTGCTTGATGGGTATTTAGAAATTCTTGTACTTTTCATCTCTCCAGAAGTATTTCTTCTATAATTTCATTCCCTTAATTGGTTATTGTTTGTTTCTCTTTTGCATGTCCTTTGGGTCAATCCGGTCCCGTCTAGTTTTGGCCCGGTAATAATCAAACTCGGATATCATCGGGTTCCTTTAGATCCAGGGTCGGGTTCGGGTCTGAAAATTGACCCGAACAATATTTAGGGCCGGGTAAGGGACAAACATAACCTGTCCCAACCCGGCCCACGCTCACCCCTAACTACATCAATAACATTACAGTGTACTATATATTTGGTATATGAAAAATGATGTGATATTTAGAGAGGGAAATGTTAATTTCATTTAGATTTTAGATTTGATCTAAATTAGATTTTGATGTATTGACCATATACTTGTTATACTTTGTATTGATCTTTTCTGTAAGTTGTAATTGGACAAGTACTCCTTGTGCATGTTTTATAATATTTTTACTTATAAAAAACTATATTTGATATCTAAAATTATGATAAATGCAACATAACAATAATTGAAATATTACTATGTACTAACATCAATGAAACTTGAGTAACAAATTAAGTTATACTAACTATGGTTAAGAGAATTCATAATTATTTGGATTGATCGAATACAAACATTCTAGAGGGTCCCTTTGTACTCATCTAGTGTCCCTATCCCTAAGACAAAGGACAACTGCCCCACAAAAACACACTACCCTCATCTTCATGGCTCTACACTCATCTCAATGTTCTTGATCATCCCTTCTCTCTTTAATCTTCATGCCATGTCTCATGCTACTTCACCCTCCCATGTGACATTGTACTTACTTTGAGAGGTTATTTAAAAGAATTGGTTATCTTGGTAGGGACTTAATTTATCTTCATAAGAAATTCATCTTTGCTAAATTACTCTCTCCACAATAACAAGTATGAAAATATAATTGATAAATAAATAATTAATTTTCTCTTAAATTTTGAAAATAATTAAATAGAAACAAAGGTTTTTCTGAACACACTTATGAAGAGAGGGATGGATTAGTAATTTGTTGATGCAGCAGAAATGATCATTGCACATCGTTGACTATAAGCAATCAAATAAAGTATAAGAGATAAATAAAAGAGAAGAATGTAGGGGAATTTTTTCACACGATTCGGCCAATTGTACATACATTTCCGAGAGCGTTGAGCGACTACCAAATATTATTAGAGAACAAAGATTACAAGCTCTAGCATATTCATGAGCTTAAGACCCATAGAATGGAGTGTTTCTAATTAATGCTTATAATTGGTGTATACGAGACTTGACTCCAATATATAACATAGTTTCTCTAATCCATTCCAATACTAAACAATGTGAGATTTTATCCACTAACATATTTCAAACATCACAATCTAATTGATTTCAGGGTGGATAACTTAGTCCCTTTTTTTATATACCATACACTATTGGTCTACAGTTAAAAGTAATAATTCAATTTATACACAATCTGATTATGCTATGTCTAAAGTTGCTCCCAAACTTGGTAGCAATGATAGAAATTAACACACTACACAAGTGTCTATTTCCTTAACTGATCACACCCTACACCAATTTCATGCCTACAATCAAAACATTTCAGGACAAAACAATCTTCTAATGGAGGGTTGACTAAATTTTTCCCACACCTACATTCAACTTTTTTGTTCCTCTTGTCCCAAGCACAAACCTTACCTAGGAACAAGATAAAAGAAAAAAGTAAAAGAGAAATAATGAAATTAGTGACAAAGCTACCTCATATATTTTCCAAAAGATATTATTTTATAGCAAGATCATGAGTTGAAAACAGTAAGTAGGAGAAAAGAAAAAAGGTGTAAAACTTGGTTAGTGTTTTATATTGCATTTCACAATCGCAATATTGTGGTTTTGGGAATCTCCATAACGATATTATAATGGCAATTGCAATAATATTTTCCCAACATTACAGTAAATACAACGTAACCATAAATGCAATTTAAAACAATGGTTTATACCTCAAAACTTTGTTATTTTTAAGAAGATTAATAAAATCTCTCTCTCTCTCAATGCATAAGTGACATTGTTCTTTAATTGCTTCCACCCAATTTTGCTCTCATTGTCTTTCCACCATTCTTTGTCTCCTTATAACTTTTCATTGCACGAGTGGATTGTACATGTTGTGGTAGACATAAACTAACCATACCAAGTAACCGAATCAAACTTATAGTATGAAAGATATGCCAATACAAGTCAACACAAATAATTCACTTTATTGGATTCCAAGGATTTGCATTTTCTATAAGTTTTCACCTTCCCTTGGATTCTCTCGTGAAAATTTTGCATAATTAACAAATTTAAGTGGAAAAAAAAAATAAAAACCTTACTTTTGTTGCATATTTTAAGTAGCGTGTTAATGGAAAATCATTATTGTATCTTTATTGTATAGGTCATATGAGAAAATAAAAAATTGAGAATTGAAGAACATAACGTTGTATAGGTCATATAAACATGTCATTGGCATGTTAATTTTACAACCTTTTTTATGAATGCAAAACAATGCAAGTAAGAAGTTATAGTAAAAAACATAATAAAAGCAAAGAAGCAAAACTTAAAAGTTTAAGAGTGTAATATTTGGAAAATAGACATAAGTTCTTGGTTTTGCATTTACATATAAAAGTAAAAATGTCATATCATAATCTTTAAAGGATAAAAGTGTCTTATCATTCTATTTTTTCATCTTATTTTCTAGGTATTTATCTCTCCATTAATGGAAAGAATCCTAACCCACAATATTAATGCACCATAAAGTTTTATATATATTTACTACATCATTTGTTGTTCATTTATATTAGTTATATTTAAGACTCAATAATGATATAACATGAAAGATAAAAGATATAATGATAATATAAAAACCCTTATATTTTTGTGTGCATAAATTCTTTTCTCAAACTTTAAATTGAAAATTAATATTAAAAGGGAAATGTGGGATCTAATATTTTGGAGTAGAATGTTTGGGCTTAAATATTGAAGCCTGGTTATGTTGATTTTTTTTTCTATATCATAATTGAGCTGCTAAATGAAAGAAAAACATAAGGATCAGGCCAGTTTTTAATTTGTCAATGCCAACAATATTTGGAGATATAGTTTATTTTTTGAACCCAGATTTTCAAAATTGGACCCTTACTAATTTAGAAATCACATAATATACCCTCTACATTTTTGTGGAGGGGGAACAAAAAAAGTGATCATTGGTTTGGGCTTCAAATAGCTAGTTCCTATAATTAGTGCTAGAACTTGAGGTTCTTAATATTCAAAAAAGCCCTTTTATACTATTTCTCAAACCTAAGCCCATCAAACTTCACCACATGCTAAGTATTGTTTTTAATGAGAAAATTGATACCAAATTTATCTATTTTAAAATTACTACTATTTTGATTCTAGAAAAATAAATTTCAAAAAAAAAAAACAAAAAAAATATTATTTGAATCTCTATGTAGATAATTTTCTCTTGAGAAGTTATGAAGAATAATAATTTGTTATTCTTAAATAGAGTTTATATAATTAATAGTTTTTGAAAATCAAATTGGGATATTTTATATAAAAATGATTGACTTTAAAGTCTTTCTCAAACTAAGGTTTGAAAGTTAAAGCCATTTTTAACCGGTTGAATTTAGAAAATGTCGAACATGTTAAATAAGCATGGAAATAAAAATTATGGAGTCTTAAAATAATAGCTACTTTGGTTCCCAAAAATTAAATATACCAATGAAAATGGAAAAATAAACCGAAAATGAATAATAATAATATGTGATTAATAATAAATAAAGCATGTGATAATATAGTAGAATTGATATTTCTTGAGCATATTATATAAAAACTAGTACTTGAAAATCAAATTGAGATTGTGTTTAGAAAATGAAGAATTTTAAAAAATAGCAAAAACAATTTATTTCTCAGAATTTTTTTTGGAACTTAAAGTTAATTTGCACCTGTAAAATTTTAAATATCAATCATGCTGAATATAATTAAAAAATAATTCTTTTAGAGTCTCAAAATATACTTTTGATCCTTCCTAAGTATAATATCATTTTGATTTAGGAAAGTTCACCTATGTACTTTAATATCAAAGGGGTGCAAAATAGTATTACATTATTAGTAAGATAATGAATTCACTTACTCTAGGAGACTCCACATTTTTTAGTTATCAATTCTAGGAAAATCTAATGATTTAGATCTACTCACTAATTAAAATCATTGTATTTCCCTAGAATTGATTACTAAAATGTGAAAAACTTACTTTTCAAGTATATGAATTTTCTTGCTATTAGTAATACTTTTAGGGCATTATTTAAATAGAAGTATTTCAAATTTTTGATTGTTAAACAAAAATGAAGATATTTTTACTTCCTTCTCAAACTATTGTTTGAAACTTAAGGTCAATTTCAACATAAAATTTTTGGAAAATATCAATGATACTAAATAAACTTGAACAAAAATAGTTTTGGAGTCTAAGAATATATTGTTATACTAGGAAAGTTGAAAATAGTTTTATATTTTATTAAAAATTATTACTATTTTGAAAACCAAAAATTAAATTTCCAAATGAAAAAGAGGGAATAAGCTAAACGTAGTTCGAATCTCAATCTCTATAAATTTAAATTGAACTTCTGAGCAATAATAATATGTCATACAGTAGGTCAAAATTGTGTAGGAAACTATATCAAAAGTACTATTTCAAAATCAAATTAAGATTTGTTAAACAAAAAAAAGACAAATTTTTAATTCTTTCCCAAAATATTGTTTGTAACATAAAATCAATTTCAAACTAATAGAATTTTGAAAATGTTAAGCACGCTAAATTAAAATGAAAAGTTAGTTTGGATCTCAAAATATACTTTTGATACTACCTAAGTATACTTTCGTGTTTAAAGAGGAGAGTTGATATCAATTTTAATTTTTATTCAAAGTTATTACTATTTTCGTTCCACAATAATAAATTTTGAAATGAAAAAGGAAAATAAACAAAATACCTTTTGAATCTACATCTATATAACTTTTTGTCAAAGTTATTAGTAATAGTTATTAAAGTAGAAGATAATATATTATAGTTGATATTTTTTAGGATGTTCCGTAATCGGTAGTGCTTGAAATCAAATTGGGATATTTTAAAGTCATTTTTAACTAATGGAATTTCAAAAATCTCAAACATATTAAAAAAAACATGAAAATAATAATAAAATAATCTCAAAATATACTTTTGATCACCCTAAGTATATTTTACAATCCCACAAGTTGATATCGATTTTATTTTTATTCAAAATTAATGCTACTTTAATTATCTAAAGTTAAATTTGTCAATGAATACAAAAAATAAATCAAAGACAGTATGAATCTTCATCGCTTTAATTTTAAATCAAAATGGTATTGAATAATCACATGTTAATATCAATAGTAAATAAAATAGCTGATAATATAGTAGAGTTGATATTTACTTAAAATATTATATAAATAATAGTGCATGAAAATCAAATTGAGTTTTTGTAAATTAACGCTCAAATTTTTTATCTTTCTCAAACTATTTTTGGAATTTAAAGTTAATTTTCACCGTATGAATTTTAAAAATATAAAACATATAGAATAATCTTGGAAGGAAATTGTTTTGGATCCTCAAAATATACTCCTAACCCTTCCTATGTATAGTAAAATTTTGAATTAGAAAAATCGACAACAATTTTATATTTCTATTTAAAATTACTACTATTTTGATTACCCAAAATTAAAGTTTTCAAATGAAAAAGTAAAATAAACCAAAGATAATTTGAATCCCTGTGTAATTTTATATTCAAATAATATAAAAAATAATATGTTATTAGTAATATAAATTAAAGTGTGTAATAGTAGACTAAAGTGTAATAGTGTTAAACAAGAATGATGATTTTTTCAATCATTTCTCAAAGTACTTTTTGGAACTTAAAGCCAATTTCAACCCATGGAATTTTTAAAATACCAAAGATGTTAAAAATTATATTTGAAACAAATTATTTTTGGAGTCTAATTATATATTTTTGACATTTCCTAAGTATAATTTTTTTTTAATTTCAAAAATTGATCGTTTTTATATAAAAAAAATACTATTTTGATGTCCAAAAAATAAATTTCCAAATGAAAAAGGAAAATAAACAAAAAATGCTATGAATTTCCGTCTAATATAATTTTAAATCAAAGTTATGAACAATAATAATATGTTATTTGTAATAATAAGCAATGTAGGTGACAATATAGTATAGGGTTTATATAAATAGTTGTATTTCAAAATCAAATTGAGATTTCTTAAAAAATTGATGAAAAATTTAATTTTTTTCTAAGTACTTTTTTGGAAATTAAAGTCAATATCCTCCAATAGAATTTTGAACATATAAAAAATGATAAATAAATTTCCTTAGTATGATAAAATTTAATTTATGATGAGAAGAGTTGACATAAGTTATATGTTGATTCTCTAAATTTAAATTTCAAAATAAAAAAAGGAAAATTGACAAAAGATGATATTAATTTCTGTTTCTAAAATTTTAAATTGAAGTTTTGGACATTAATAATAGTAATAAAGTATGTTTCATTATATGAATATTAATAATTGTTTGATGGTATCATACAAATATAAATATTTTATGTCAAACTGATTTTTTTTTCAAATGACCATATTTTTTTTTATTTTTACAAAACTACTTTTTTGGTACTTAAAATGAATTTCAACCCAAAGAATTTCAGAATTTCAAACATAGTGAATATACTTGAAAACAATTATTTTGGAGTCTCAAAATATATTTTTTACACTTCCTAAGTATAATACCATTTACATTGAAGAAAATTAAAATGATTTTTCTTTTATATTTTAAATTATCACTATTTTGATTCCAAAAAAATTAAAGTAGAGAAATGTATTTTAATTATTTGATGGTAATATATAAATACTATTATTTTAAAATAAAATTTAATTTTTTTATATGACCAAAAGTTTTATTCTCTCTTAACCAATTTTGTGTGGTTTAAAGTAATTTTCTTGATGAAATTTGGAAAATAAACAAAGTGAATAAACGTAAAAACAATTCTATTGGAGTATCAAAATATATTTTTTATTCTTATTAATTATAATATCAATTTCAATGAGGAAAATTGACACCCATTATATTTTTATTTCAAATTATAACTATTTTGATTCCGAAAAATTAATTTTCAAAATAAAAAAGAAAATTGATATGATTTTTATTTTTTATTTTAGACTATTACTATTTTGATTCCCAAAAGTAAATTTCCAAATGAAAATGAAAACTAAATCAAATATAATTTAAATCTCTACATCTATACATCTATACTTTTATATAGAAGGAAGGGGTGAAGAATAATATTACAATATTTATAATAGTAAATTTTAAATTAAAGTAGAGAAGTGTTTTTAATTATTTGATGGTATTATATAAATAGTAATAATTAAAAATCATTTTTTTTAAATGACCAAAAGTTTTCTGCTTTCTCAAATTATTTTTTAGAACTTAAATTTGAATGGAATTTTGAAAATGTCAGACATGGTGAATAAACTTGAAAACAACTCTATTGGATAATCGAATTGTACTTTTGGTTCTTCTTAACGATAATATCATTTTCAATGAGGAAAATAGGCATCATTATATTTTTATTTAAAATTATTACTATTTTGATTCCCAAAGTTAAAGTTAAAAATGATCAAAGATAATTTAAATCTCTACCTTTATAAGTTTATATTGAAGTGGTGAAGAATAATACTATGTTATTAGTAATTTAGATTATTTTTAAAATGACAAAAAAAAAATATTCATTCTCATAGTAGTTTTTGGAACTTTAACTATATTTCGACCATAAAATTTTGAAAATGTCAAAAATGGTGAATAAATTTCAAAATAATTCTTTGAGAGTCTCAAAATGTATTTTTGACACTTTCTAATTATAATATCATTTTCATTGAGGAAAACTGATCTGAGTTTATTTTTTGAAATTATTACTATTTTGATTCTAAAAAATTAAAATAAACAATAGATAATTTGAATCTACACCTGTGTAACTTTATATCGAAGTGGTGAAAATTAATATATTATTAGTAATAGTAAACACATTAAGCTATAGTAGAGTAATGTTCATAATTATTTGACGATATTATATAAATAATTATTTTCGAAAATCAAATTTATATATATTTTTTAAATACCAAGGTATCATAAACATTACTATATAAGAAAATGGGTAAAAATATCAATAAAAATATTTATTATAAACACTAATCTTAAATAATGTATATTATTTTATTTGTCTTTATATTTCAATTATGGAGCACCAAATATTAGGGAACTCATGACAGTGAAATAGGACTAAGTCATCGCCACAGTCCTAAAATTAGGAGAGATGAGCATAATTTACAAAAAAAAAAAAAATCTGGATATATTATTTGTGAAGGCATTTAAATCATAATTTTTAATTATAATATATTTTGATTTTATGGTTTAGACTTTAGATTACAATTTTTTGTGTAACTTCAATTTATCTTAGAACTATTACAATGAAGGAGAACTCTGTTATCTTCAAATTTGTGTTCCTATTTCTAATGGTTCATATTACAAAACATAAATGACTACTTAAAGCTATTTAAGATTGTACATTTTTAAATTACTTTGATGTTCATTGTTCATGGAACACTTGTATGTAGATTTTAGTTCTAATTCTCTAAGGTATCATGGAACCCATCACGATATAGAAATATCAATTACCAAGTGGTCCTCACATTATGATCCCACGCAATATCATCTTTTCTTTTTGTTTGGAACATATGAGTGAGACATTCTAACACCCCAAATTTATCCTCATTGAAATGAGGTAACAGTCCTGAAGAATGAGGCATACTGCTAGATTTTCGCTTGAGCGAGAAGGTCTCGCCCAAGCGAGAGACCCAGTGTTTTAGTTTTGGAAATTCTGGGAATCTCGCCCGAGCGAGAAAGCCGTCGCTTGAGCGAGAGTGGTCTCGCCTGAACGAGAACTGTCTCGCTTATGCGAGAAGAGTGACATTCAGGACCCGTCGAGGCTGTAAGATCCTCGCTTGAGCGAGAGTTGCCTCGCCTGAGCGAGAGTTGTCTCGCCTGAGCGAGAGAATCTCGCCCAGGCGAGAGGGTTCGTGTTTTGAAACTTAAAATATTGTGGGCTTCTCACCCAAGTGAGATATTCTCGCCCGGGCGAGAGTGCCCAGCTATAAAAGAAAAGAAATGGTTTCACAAACCCTAATCTTCATTTTCTTTTCTCCCCTTTCACTCTCAATGGCGGCTCCCCATGGATTTTGACTCTTTCCTTCCCTAAACCTCAAAAACACATCAAAACCTCTTCCTCTTGCTTCTTAATGGAACATTGGAGAGCTTTGGAGATGAAAAAGCAACAATGGAGGTTGAAGGAGATGGAGGAAGATTGAGCTCTTTGCGGATCCATGGAGCTTATGCAACCTAAGGTGAGGGAGAAGACCATTGTGGTCTTAGAGTATTTCATTAGAGTCATCATCTCCGATTTCCCTCAAGAATCGGAGCATATTAACGGATAGAAACTCTTTTGGGAGTTTGTGGTCCATGTGAGAGTCTTTATTTTACATGAGGTTGTATTATCCATAAAAGTGAAGATATATGTGTGGGGAAAACCGTTTATTTAAGTAAAACACAATATGTTCATTTATGGTAATACACCGTCATGAAAGATGGTTCTAACGTTAATGTGTTATATGATGAAGAATATGTTGTGTGTGGTATGTTTATAATAAAGATGGTAATATGTGTTGTTTAATGGTAAAAGTAGAAATGGTTATGTTTTATGATAATGATTGTGTGCGAGTTGTTGGTTGTTATAAACATATATGGGTGTGTTTGTAACAATGAATGTGTGATGGGTTGTTAATGTGTTAAAATGGAGATGGGTATGTTTGTAATAAAGGATGCGTGACATTGAAATCACCTTCACGGTGTAGACTTACCCGATGTGGTATTGAATCACCTTCATGGTGTAGACTTACCCGATGTGGTATTGAATCACCTTCACGGTGTAGACTTACCCGATGTGGTATTGAATCACCTTCGTGGTGTAGACTTACCCGAAGTGGTATTGAATCACCTTCGTGGTGTAGACTTACCCGATGTGGTATTGAATCACCTTCACGGTGTAGACTTACCCGATGTGGTATTGAATCACCTTCACGGTGTAGACTTACCCGATGTGGTATTGAATCACCTTCACGGTGTAGTGAGACGAGTCCCTTGTATTCCTAGGAGAGGATATCTTGTTGGATCGGACAGTTCTCACAGCGCAAACTAGACAATCTCTGACGACCCCTCGATTTGCAATCATGATCGATGAGAGGGATGCCCAGAAAGCGTTGCTACGACACCGTCCTGTTATGGACAGTTCCTTTGGAACAGATCGATCATTCATCCTTGCGAGGATGTTATTTATTTTGGTGCGTACAATCGGCTTGGTATGGGACCTGTACTCTCGGTTGTTTCCGAATAGGCTATTTGGGTGGATAATGGTGTAAGGTGGATGAAATGACATAGCATTCATACATTGCATTGCACGAACGTTTATTTTTATACTTGAGATATAATCATTATTCCTCTTTAGTATTGTGCATGTGAGATCCATGATATATTAATTATGACGATATATTTATACTGTACGATGACTGTATATTATTATGTGATTTGTCAGATGATTGAATTGCATGTTATGAAAAGTATATTTTTGTCTGAGTGTCCTATTCAGAGTAAGTCCACGCCGTCAATGAATTTTGTTCATTAGATGTCTTACTCTCTTTACTTGTATATTCTTGTACTTGTTTATAATTTGGACAGATGGATGGGAACTCTACGCGTATACGGAGAACCCTTCCCGACCCTCCAAGCTCCTCGTCGGAGCCGATGGAGGATGAGTCAACTGAGATAGAGGCTGAGGCGGATGCTGACAAGGATGGAGTGTTAGAGCTGGTGAACATAGAGAGTTCCATCGAGGTGATAGAACTCTCATCCGACTCTGGCACAGAGGAGGATCCCAGTGAGTGTTCTAGCACTCCTAGCAGTGCGGTATCTAGCCGTTGAGCTCTGGGTTTGTTGTTCTTTTTGTTGTGCATGTTTTGGGGGTGTTGTGCAGTATAGCATTTTGATATGTTAGTTGGGCGATGGGTATGTTCCGCCACGATTAGATATTTTGTATAAATACTAACTATTGAATGATGAAGTAAATTCCAGGGAAGTATTGTATCATTCCAGTTACCGTTAGGTAACAGTTAGTGATTTCCGCATAGTATGTTACTTAAGCTGATGTCCCGAAAAAGAAACATTTTAAAAAGGAAACAATATTTTTACATCACCAATTCAAAAAAAAAAATTACCCATTTTTCCGCATTAAAATTAAGGTGTATTTTTCGGGGCGTTACAGTGTAGACTTACCCGATGTGGTATTGAATCACCTTCACGGTGTAGACTTACCCGATGTGGTATTGAATCACCTTCATGGTGTAGACTTACCCGATGTGGTATTGAATCACCTTCACGGTGTAGACTTACCCGATGTGGTATTGAATCACCTTCACGGTGTAGACTTATCCGATGTGGTATTGAATCACCTTCGTGGTGTAGACTTACCCGACGTGGTATTGAATCACCTTCACGGTGTAGACTTACCCGGCGTGGTAATGAAATCACCTTCGTGGTGTAGTCTTGCCCGGGGTGGCATTGAATAAATCAAAGTTAATCTTAGTAAATGGGAGTAAAAAGGAGTTACGTAATGAAAAAGAAAGTGATTTGAAAGGAATGAATATGCATGCTATAGAATATATATTATGGGATATATATACTATAGGGTGAATACGAATGATGAGAAATGAGTATGTTTGAAATGAAATAAATATGCATGCTATAGAATATATATTATGGGATATATATACTATAAGGTGAATATGGATAATATGTGATGAATAAATATGCATACTATAGAACACATATATTATGAGATATATGTGTACTATAGGGTGAATATGGATAATATGGGATGAATAAATATGCACACTATAGAATATATATATTATGGGATATATGTGTACTATAAGGTGAATATGAATAATATGTGTTGATTGATATATGTTTAATATGATTGATGATAGACGTGTATAGGTTGAATACTTTAAGGTCATACTCCATGTAATTCCACGATAATGTCACCGTAGTTGGTTCTTACAACCTTTTGTCTCTTCTTGTATGTGTTATGTATTTGAGTTAAGGTCGTGGTGGTAGCGCATCGGATGCTTGCGGAGGAGAGTACATATTTGAGTAGTTGCTTTGTGTTCTTAATGTTGTAATTGAATAATGCAAGTAATATGAAGAGTATGTTAAAGGGGATTTATGTATGAGTGACTTTCTCCTAAATGTATAGTTAGGATATTAGATGATGTGAAATGGAAGTATTATTGAGGAAGGGTAATTGTATCTAAATTGTGTAATTAAAATGAAGTGCAATGACATGTTTTTAACGAAGTGAACGATTGATTGTTTCCGCACCTGAAAGATGAATTGAACTTATATATATATTCAATCAGGTTTTCCAAATCGTTCGAGCAATGTCTTTTAAAAGTAATCACTTCGCTTTCATGAACAAGGTTTTAAAAAAGAATTTTTGGATTACGAAAATCGGGTCCTTACAGACACCAATACGATAAGAGTAATGCTATATCCTCCTACTAAATCCTCGGACTAATCCTCCTATCCACAAAAAAGTTACATATGTCACTTGTAAATCAATCACTAATAAATAAAGTATCACTTTGTAATATATATCACTTTTTTGTGGGTATGAGAATTTAATAGGATGATATATCATTTTTCATATGATAAACTATAATTAACTATAATTGAAGAAATATTATGTGTCTAACTAGAATACTATAGTCACATATGTTGTCTACTTTTAGGTATAAAACTAATTGTAAGTGACTCACTTATTTAAATGTATCATTTTTACATCTTATAAACATACCAATTTCTCAATTTGAGTATCATCAATTACAAATTTAGTATTTGACTGTATAGTATGTAAAGACTATACACTTAACATGCTAGCTAGTAAAAGTAATAAATTAATATCAAATAACATAAGTGAAGAACAAGAACTAAATGAAAATGATTAGCCAATAATATGAGGAATTAGTAACAAGCAATTTAATGTAATGATTGTAGCACTACAGCTTAAAATTCTAGGTATATGATTTGAGCCAATGTTATATCTACTCAAACTCCATGGCCAAAGTAGCATAATTCACAAAGAACTAACCTAACCTTTCTACTAATGAACATATTAGATGATAACTAGAAATCATTACATAAACTATGAAGCATAGAAGGTTTACAAAACATGAAGAATTGGTAGAGAGAGGCTCAACTAAAACTTGGTCTTTCCCTAGATGAAGAAGAATGTAAGAACATAATGCAATCTTCTACAGCTTCAGCTCGATGTGAATCAGTGGAGTGTGATAATGAATATGACCTTAACAAAGTGGAAGAAGAAACCTTCCTTGAAGATCTACTTCTAAAAGAAACATCTCTTATAGCACTTGCCACCTTTGCTCCTAGCTGAAGAAGGAATCTCACAGGTTCCTTCTTAATAATCCTCTTCTTATATCCTCCTTCACCATGCTTGAGAAATATGATTGGTTTCTCATTGGCATAAGGGCTAAAGCACACCCTTTTGCTTTTTCTACTTGACATTGGAACAACTATAGTGGATTTCCTATAGCAGAAAATACTACTACTAATTCAAATTTTCGTTATGTTTTTTAGAGAGATGAAGAAAAATAGATTTAGAAAAGAGAAAAGGGGAGGCAAATTGGGAAGAATAGTAGTAAGATGAAAGGGTATATAAAGACAAGCAAATTCAAAGAAAGAAGCTAGCTAGCAAAAATGGAAATATAATATACTAGGAATAAAGTTATAGATTCAAATTGGTCTATACTCTAAAAAAAATATTATTTTTGAAGTACGTTCAAATTTTTTAGTGATGATCTAGAGATCAAACCAAAAATCTCATGCTTAAATGTAATAACTAGAGGTAATTTTCATGGAGAGTTCAAAATAATAGGGAAGCAAGTTTCCCTAATAACAAAATTTTAATACTACACCTGATATTAGGGCTACGAATAATTTATCACTTTAGCTAATAACTTTGCCTAAGATATACCTATTTTTCATAATTAATATTGGTATTTTGATGCAGATACATCATAAATATCATGTTAGTTATGCAAGTTGAGACAAAGAGCATGAAGGTTGTGTGAGAATTTTTCAGAGACAAAGAAGAGGGGAAAACAAAGGTTTGGTCAAAAGACAAAGTGGTGGACCAGTGAAGACTTGAGATAGAGACAAACAGTAAAACAGTTTGATATTATAACATAGACAGATAGAAAAGGGAAGTTTTTCATGATACTCTTCTAACCAGCATTGCTTTTTAGGTGTTGTTGTTGTATTTTCAGGGCCTACTCTAGCTTTTTGTTACTCCTTTTGGTTTTGTTTCTGCAATCAGAAATTGAGATATCATGGCCACAATACAAAATGTTCTGCAACAAGAGAGGAAGAAGGAATCTGTTTGAATGTATGAGGTTGCCTTTAATATTAGGGGATTTGTTCATCATCTTTTCTAGTAAGTTACAAAATTTTCTATGCTTCTTGTACACAACATTTACATGATCATTTGTCAATATTACTTATGTAGAACATTTTTCTCTAAAGTTTTGTTTTTAAAACTTCAATACATAACTCACTAATTATTCTGAAAAAATAAGGCCCAAGAAAAAGTGTAAAGCTATCCAAAACATACTTCATATATAATTTATTAGAAAAAATATTGGGGCAACTCCTTTCCTTTAATGAGTTTAGGCATGATCCTATTGTTTTCTTATAACTTTGCTCGCCATATTTTTTTATCGGCAATGAAATTTATAAAAAATAAAAGTATAAGTAGAAGAATAAATGGTACTCTTATCCACGCCCACAATAATTTTACTAGCCATATAATGCCATATTTTTTAGGTGTCAATGAGTAAAAAATTAATTTATTTTATATTGTACGGTTATCTCCTCGGCTACATGATCATTTGGTCTCTTATTGGATGTAACTCTTGCTATTTTATGAGAATGGTTTAAAAAAACAGAAGTTACACAATATAAATGAGTATATAAGAATATAATATAGTCATTAATACATTATAGAACATTAAATTCCATATCACATCATAATTAAGTGATTGCCCATGTTTTTATGTATGAATATGGTAAGCCAAAATTGGCCTCCAACTTATGTTCAACTATATAACATGCAACTATTGCTTATCACCTTTCTTTAAACCTTCTAACTAAAGCTGTTATGCTTTATCTGCATCAATTGCATTATATGATGTTGAGATTTAGCAATATATTGCAGCTCATATAACATTATCCATATTCAACAAATTGTAGCAGTTGCAATAGTTATATTGCATAATTGGCTAACTCAGAAGCATGTGAGTCCCATGATATTTGTTTCAGTTTTTCAATACTTCCATTCTTTAGTTTCCATCAAAGTTTTTCACCTTCCATATAACACAGTGATTCACCTTCCATCATACCGCAAGTATGGTGTAACTCCGAATCACAATGATGCGGCGTATCGAATCGTAACCAACCGCATCGGACCACATTTGGATTGCATCGGGCCACATCAGATTCAAAAATATTGTTTTAATCACAAAATAATTCACATGTAACGCAATTCGTATCGCGACGGCCGCAATGACCACAATCACAGTAAACGCAACAATTACCGTAATCGCGACCACAACCGCAATTTAAAACACTGATATAACGTTTTTTTTTTTCCAGAAGAGACAATGATTCAAAGTATGACCATCTTTTGAGGGTCAAGCAAGTAAATTGCATGGGACATCCTCTCCAATATAAGTCATATTAGGATGCTATAGGATTACTTAAACAATTTAGAATAAAATTGGTCTCACATATAGAAACCTACCAATGTGTTTTCCATAAAAAATAGAATAATGTGGTACACAGTACAAACAGAAAGAACAAACCCTACATAGTTACTATTCTATTCAAAAGGAGAATAAACATAAAAGGACAATACTTAACCATATATAGACCCTACCAACCAAAAAAACAACCCATAAAGAACAAAATAATCCTATAAAGTATTCAATAAAGCTATAATGGTGAAGAAAACAATCGAATCATCTCTTAAAACAATACAAAACGAAAATCCCTTTCTTCTTCTCTATTGCTAATGACATGTCTTAAATGGTGTCCTTCACGGCAAGTCCAAGTTTATGAAGAGATGGAGTAAAGGTTCTATGATGAGAGTTTTGTTATTAAGAGAGAGGTGATAAAATCCATTTAGGTTTAGGGTTTAGGTGTAATGAGATATTACACTTTTACCCTTTGAAGTATATTTTGAAGTAGTCTAACATATATTTAAATCATTCCTGAGACAATCAAATAGGCGATGTGAGACTTACTTCCTAATGTGTCCCCTCCACAAAAGCATGTTGGACCAGGCGAATGATTATATTTGACCTATAATTAAATGATATTTTTTGGCTCATGACAATGCAAACAAAAAGAAATTGGACTCTGATGAATGTTAAAGTTTCATCTCAAAATCAATTGTCAATGAAGGAGTAGCCCAACAAATATTTAAATTACTCCCAAAACAATGAGGTAAACGATGTGAGACTTACTTTCCAACAAAAATATACGTAGTTTTTTTTATTCCAAAACAAAGTTATGACATGTTTCTTTTATGCTAATCACCATCCATAATTGTGATAGTTGTAGATATCCTTTTATAACATGTATCTAATTAATTCAAGATCTGAATTGATTAGTGAATATGTTAGATTATTCATGGTGTTGTAGCCATGAATTTTTACTTGGTTAAATAGTGTATTGTTATTACTCCTACACTTTTATTAGTTTGCTGAATCAACTATTATAGTTATATTTGATGCTGAAATTCGTGAAATTATAAGTTTTAGTAGCCTATAATACATGAATCATTCTTTTCTTAAAAAAATTATTTGCAAGTGCCCATTTTCAAGCTTTTATGTTTATAGTTGTGCAGTTTCTAGCTTAAATATAACTATTCTCACCTTCATTATGTTTTGATGAAATGCTAAAATAATAATTGTTTTTTATTAATTTCCACCCTTACGCCGTGTAAATTCAAAACTTCGTTATGTTTTTATGGTATATTCACCTTTCTTTTCTTTTTTCCGAATTTTGATTATAAATATGTGTTTGCATATTTTTTGATGGGTAACATCTATGATTATATATACTTAAACATTAACGCGTAAAAAGTTATACACAATTAGGGTATTATCCACACCATTTATTTGTAATTCAATAATGATTGAAAATAAATGTTGAATGATATAATGAGAATATAAAAAAGTCATAGTATATCTCAAATCAGTGTTATTGGTATTGGTATAGCGCTTCAATCGGTAGTTCACTAATTAAACCGCATATTGTGAAGTTAAATATTTATATATAATATATTAACATTAACATTAACGTTGAAAAATAAATAAAAAATAATTTTTATTTATATTTTCATTAAAAAATAATTTTAAATAAAAATCAACTGGTATGACCGGTACGGTTCAATTAAAAACCGGCTGATATGATCGATTTTGGCCGGTATAATTGCATGACTGGTAATCTGGTATAATTGTTGTACAACACTGATATTGGGACCAGTTCATCAGTTTACTGATTAAACCGGTTAGGGATGACAATGAAAACTGAATCTGCGGGTACTCACCTGAACTCAACCCGAATTTAACGGGGAAAATCCGATGTGATTGAGTTCAGGTTCGGGTTCGATATTGTTAATACCCTACCCAGAACTCGCCCCGAACCAAATTAATATTGTAAAATTATAAAATTGCACATAAATATATATATAAAAACTATATATATATATATATATAATTTTCATATATATATATATATAGGGGAGGGTTCCACTTACTCCAAAAAACACTTACTCTTCATCTTAGCCATCCAATCTTGAAAAATTCAATGGTTTAGATGTACTCACTAATTCAAACCATTGGATTTCCAAGAATGAATGCTCATGATGTGGAGTAAGTGTTTTTCCACTTACTCCAACTTACTCTTGGAGTAAGTGGATCTCTCCCCATATATATATATATATATATATATTTCATATTCGAGTTTTGTATTTCAGGTTCGGGGTTGAGTAAATACAAACTCGACCCTGACGCGTCATGTTGCCATTCATAGAATCGGCCAGCCTATGTCTCAAATTATTTAAGGAAAATAATAAATCATGAATGGTTTTGTTGATTAAGAAAGCAAATATCTGAAATTAAGAAGAAGTGCATTGAAGTGTTTGGTAAGAAACAGAAAGAGCATATGCTTAAATCAGCTTCTTTTTTTATTCCTCATCAAAGAATATCCATTTCTTAGAACCCTTTCCATCTCTTTTAACATTCTCTCTCTCTTTCACACACTACAACATTAACTTATCCAAATTCTTTCAAAGGTTGTTCCTTTTTTATAATATCATCATGAACACTGTTACTTCTTCTCTCTCTATAAATCCCACTTTCTCCCCTTCAATTCTCTCAATTCCCACTTCTTCTTCTTCTTCATGTTCATATTCATACCATTACCTTCCCAATTCCTTTGGACCAAAACCCATTATTCTTTCTTGCAAAGAAGCGCGATTGTGCTCTTTGCAGGGACCAAAAAGTTTGAAAATTAGAAAAAGATTCGTACTTGAAGCTACAAACATGAGTGTGGAAGAGTTTGATTTGCATAATGAGAAGGGGGAAGAAGAGGGTACTCCTAATTCTGCTTTGCTTGACTCTGGAAAAGTTTCAAAGCCTAGAAGAATTGCACTCTTTGTTGAACCTTCTCCTTTTTCGTGAGTTCAATTATGCATTTTGTTTAGTGTAGAGTGTTTGAATTTGAACTCACTCAAACTTCATTACATTATTGTTCCTTTTGTTTTGCAACATAAGACACAATTATGCTAAAAGGGTTGAAATAAAACAGAACACCTCATTTCATTTTGTTCTATTTTTTAGACTTTGTGGCGTTTGATGAATTGCTTGTGTTGGCAGTGTGAACTTCTAAATCAAAACCAAGGTTTTAAATTGTGGCCACGTTGATGGTTAAATTGTGTTTTCCGCAATATCATACTATTGCAGGGAAAATGTGACCATGTAGCCACAATTGCGGTTGCGACACGGTTGCGGATACTACCCAAACCATAGTGTGAAGGAATTAGTTGCAGTCATGGACCCGTATTTAAAACCTTGATCAAAACTTAATGGGTTATGGACTTCTTTCTATAATTTATTAAGTTGTCTGAGTTAAACATTTTTGTTCATCTTGACTTATTATACTTTGTACAATGAGTTGCTGAAAAAAAATACAGAAACAATTCTTGTGAAGTCTTTAACACATCAATATTCTACTCTGCCATTGCATTGCATATACTATTGTTGTGAAGTTCGATTTTCTTGGTGATCTATTGAAACTATGAGTTTCTATATCAGATGGATTGAGCTGACTATGTGTTCATCTGTTTTTGATATCCCTTCTATTAGGCTTCATATTTGTTGTGTAGTCTTCTCATCATAAATATTGTATATTGGCTATTATATTCCTTAAATGCTGATTCTTAGACCTTTGAAAATTTTGGTGTAAAATAAGGTGTTGAGTCTTAGTGTCCAACTTATCTATGTGTAACCAGGTGTTAATTTTAGAAAACATTGATGAGAAATTAACCTACCAAGTTTTCTAGTTTCTGTCTGTATTACAATCCATGTAGATTAGACTTCAATTTATTCATGTGTGGTGATCCTTCATAAGAAGACTTGTGTGGTGTCAGCTGTGTAAGAAAAAAATGTACCTTAGATTTTTTAACAGAATATTTATTCAAAGCTATATCTATATTGCAGATATGTCTCAGGATACAAAAACCGCTTTCAAAATTTTATTAAATACCTCCGTGAAATGGGAGATGAGGTAACTTTTCTACTTCCTTTGTTTCTATGTATGCACATGTTTATTCTCCCTTATATTTGGTGCTTCCATATGGTATCCTCAAAAATTCAGAGGAAATGAGGGACAGATAGCTTCTGCATTATAAAGATAGTGTTTCAACATTTATTCCGTGTTTCTTTTAGCATTGCAAGCTAACTAGTTTTCTTTATTTGCGTTACAGGTGATGGTTGTGACAACACATAAAGGACTTCCTGAAGAATTTCATGGAGCCAAATTAATTGGATCCAGGAGGTTGCTAACATTGATCTGTTTGTAGTTGTTTAGCTCATTTTTTCTAATCATCTCTTTGCTCTACTTGTAATTCTAAATTTGTTGCTTTCAAAATCTCAAACTCATTGCCTTTTAGCCAAGGGGCTCAAATTTTGTTTCTTAATTGCATTGATCGTACATATTTGCTAACTTTCATTCTTCTACCCCATTCCGTTCGTATGTTTTATGAAGTTATGTTTAGATTTCACAACTGCGGAATTCCTACTATCAACATTTTATTATAATTGATATTTTTATATTGACTAAGAATCCTTGTAGTTTCTTATAAAAAACACTTTTCCTAGTTGGGCATGTTCTTTAATGGTATGATTACTACCACGACCATTGTTTTGTACTAATAATTTTAATTTAAACTGAAAACAATGAAAAATGCAGCTTTCCCTGTCCTTGGTATCAGAAGGTACCCCTCTCCTTAGCACTTAGTCCGAGAATAATTTCAGAGGTAGCTCAGTTTAAGCCTGATATAATACATGCATCATCTCCAGGCATAATGGTTGGTCTGCGTTTCCTATCTCTCCTCATTCGTTAAATTTTGGTATTATAAAGGATCATATAGTTGTATTTATTTATTTATTTATCACATATCTGACTCTGTCTCACTTTCAGGTTTTCGGTGCCCTTATCATTGCAAAACTTTTGTCCGTTCCTATTGTCATGTCCTATCATACCCATGTACCAGTGTGAGTTCTATTCAGATTGTGGCAGTTCTACTTTCCATATTTTATTGTAATGCTATGATGTTGGAACTGCTCTATGTTCAATCAACTATTGCTTATATGGTTTATCTGATTTTGTCTTCAGGTACATTCCAAGATATACCTTTAGCTGGCTGGTGAAACCCATGTGGTGGGTCATAAGTATGTACATCTTCTTGCCTTTCTTTTTATTTTTTCCCGATTCGGACCCAAATATTTGTTAGCATAACATAAATTTTGCTGCTTTATATAGAATTTCTCCACACAGCAGCTGATCTGACTTTGGTGCCATCAGCTGCCATTGGAAGGGAACTCCAAGCTGCTAAAGTAACAGCAGGTGAACATAAAACACCCCTTACATAGTCTTTCTGCTATGATTGAATACACCTTCTGAACATAACTTATATAGTCTTTCTGCTATGTCAGTGCAGCAAAGTCTTGACTGAGTTATTTTTTTCTATTGTTGTTCAGCTAACAGGATTCGTCTTTGGAATAAGGGTGTTGATTCTGATAGTTTCCATCCTCGATACCGCTCGGATGAAATGCGATTAAGACTAAGGTTTGGACCTATTTTCAATTTTTCATATATACAAGTTTTCTAATGATAGGATTTCATCTTATTCTTAAACATTTATCTTGTAGCAATGGTGAACCCGAGAAACCCTTGATAGTTCATGTTGGACGGCTAGGATTTGAGAAGAGTTTGGATTTTATCAAAAGGTAGTAAACTTCATATTGAAATTTTGCTAACCTGGAGTTATAATTGTATTCAATATTTTCCAGCTGATCTTAAAAATCCAGAATATGATCTGGAAGAGCGGTAAAAACTGATTCATC
This sequence comes from Lupinus albus, assembly GCA_009771035.1. Lineage (NCBI taxonomy): Eukaryota > Viridiplantae > Streptophyta > Magnoliopsida > Fabales > Fabaceae > Lupinus > Lupinus albus. The sequence goes on along the minus strand of CM020001.1, from coordinate 20,631,335 downwards.
GGTTATTGATGTACTGATCCTGAAAGAATGTTAAAACCATTTCAAAATATGCTTTCTACCAATTCGCTTTGGCTTGGCCTTATCTTTCTCTGTTTCGTATTGCCATGCCATATAATAGATCTTGAGTGGGAATTCGAGTATCTGTAGCCCACCTTTAAACACATGAACTGCATGATTGCGCAGGATCATGGATAGGCTTCCTGAAGTTCGAATTGCTTTTATTGGAGATGGCCCATACAGGTGACTTACTCTAACATATATTTCAAGTCTCATCTCTTGCATTTTTTGTTTTTGAAATTGGCATAGCCTGATTTAGTCGTCCCACATGTCATGATTCTATTTGTAGATGACGCCCCTTTGTCTTTAGATAAAGCAATGTAAAATATAAAATCTATTGTACCTTTTTAGTAATATGAGTTCCTAACTGCCAGGGAGGGGCTGGAGAAAATGTTTGAAGGTATGCCTGCAGTGTTCACCGGAATGTTAGGAGGGGAAGAACTCTCTCAAGCATATGCGAGTGGAGATGTTTTTGTCATGCCTTCCGAGTCAGAAACACTTGGCCTCGTTGTTTTGGAGGCAATGTCTTCAGGGATTCCTGTGGTAGGAGCACGTGCCGGAGGAATTCCAGATATAATCCCTGCAGAACAAGAGGGCAAAACTGGCTATCTATATAATCCGGGCAACCTTGATGACTGCTTAAGCAAATTAAAGCCTCTGTTGTTCGATAAAGAGTTCAGAGAACACATGGGAAAAGCCGCACGTAAAGAGATGGAAAAGTACGATTGGAAGGCAGCCACTCACAACATTCGCAACGAGCAATACAACGCTGCGATTTGGTTCTGGCGAAAGAAAAGAGCTCAACTATTGAGACCCTTTCAATGGTTGACAAAACGTATTTTCCCATCACCAGCAGTCAACTATAGGTGATGATGCAGATACATCTTCCAAGCTTGGGTTGGTTCCTAGTACTCCTTTTCTGTATATAATAATGGAGCATACAATATGCTCACTTTGCCTTCATATTAAAATAATTAAATGTGTAATTCATTAGTGTAATGTATTAATTAGACTTGATCTTGTTTAAAAGAAATGTCTCCAAAAAAGATTATGGATACCTCAAGATTTAAATGCCCATTCACTTCTAAGGTTCAAACACGTAACTAACTAATAATTTATTACCAATGTGGTTATGGATATGGACGTACCAAAAATAATATATTTATTTGCTTTATACACTTTATGCCACCATACCCTATATTGTTGGGTCTAAAGGCACAAACTAAAACCACACAAACTTTGGTAGGTTATGTTCTTCTGTTATGAGAAAAGATCTTTTGAAATTATGTTATCAGAAAGCACCAACCATAAATGTTATATTTCAACTTTTTTGGTTCTGATCCTCTAAGAATATTACTTTTATATGCACCAGTAATATACATTTGCCTTAAAAATAAAATATGTGGAAAATTAGATTTAAGTACCGACAAGATGTTGATCAAGTAGTGTAAGACCCCGCTAGATTATCAGAAAGATCAAAAGATCAACGTTTTCATTCCTGAAAATGGAAACGACACTTGTTGAGAGGGATAGTCACACACCCCGAAAGGGATTGGTAGAATTAAGCACATGAGGAGAACTCAGTCCAAAAGACTAGTCTATTAGGTGGGAGAACCTCATGACTTAAGTATCACATTGAGTTTGCAATTCTACTTAATGTGGGTCTCCTAACATTGTCGCCCCTTTAAGGGTCGACGTCCACAATGACTTTCACTCTATCGACACTGATCCGGTAGTAGTCATTTCTATTTTTGGTGGATTCACTCACTTATCAGTATTCGGTAATATACCTTAATCTAACCTATAGGTAGTCATTATTTACATGGTATAACTCTCAATAAAAAACATCAACTATTAGGACTTAAAGCACATGAGGAGCCCAACCCAAAAGAAGGCGAAGACACTCATTCATTTATATAGAGGGAATAACTAAGATTTGTCACTCAATATTAGAGAGATTTCATAATATTCTTAGCTAAAAAAGTTTGAGAATAGTGTATGAACTATTGACTTTAGAACAATATCACATTTATGACAAGTTTGTATTGTTGTGTCTAAGTAAATAAAACGTGTAAAAAACTGTTCCTATCTAATATCCAATAAATAGTGTAGAAATATTATTCTTGAGTTTTGATATTGATTTTTGTCATATACCCAAAAAAATATCTCTAAAAATTAAGCATCCCAATTTTATTCCCACTGGAACTAGAAAATGTTAGGACACCCTACCCACTTTAACCGAAATGTTAATATTTTTTGGACCTAGGGATGAGTCCGAATTCAAAAAATACTCGATCAATATTTAGTTTCTGGTAAGGAACAAGCCTTACCCGAATCAACCCTAAAGCTATCCGAAGCTACATAAGATATAGGGAAGTAGAATGTATTAGTTACTGAAGAGGATGAAGTCTCATAGAGTGTGAGGTAAGAGTTTTAAAGAGAATAATGATTTTTCATATCTAATAAATGGTTTAGAAGTATTTTTCTTGAGTTTTGTTGTGGATTTTTTTTGAAATATACCCAAAAAAAAAATATCTCTAAAAATTAAGGATCCCAATTTTATTTACTCCCTTTAAGCGAAATGTTAACATAATATTAGATAGTATTTTTTGGGTACATATATTAGATATTAAATAGTATTTTAATAGAGCATCCAATTAATTTCAACAATCAATTATTCTCTTGCCATGTTATTAAATCTCTTGTTATTGATATCAAAATATTCCACTATTATTGTATGTGTGAAAAATAATTTATTTATCAACATAAAATTCACTAAAATAATCTTTATTTGGTTACCAAGTGAAAAATACACTTATGCCAAAAGCAAACAGACACAAATATAATACAAAGGGTGCACGTATATTAAATTATATATGTATGACTTTGAAGTTGTTTTGGTTGAAATATATGATTTGAGTATTTTTTTTAATGTCATTTTTATCATCTTTGCATATTCATATATACCATAACCTTATGGATTCTAAGGTATCTATCTACTCTTGAAAAAGAAAGAAGGAGTGAAAATAAATAGAGAGACATTGAGTGAGAAACGTTAAAGCCCTTCATGAAAATGGCAAAACGCAATTTGTAAGCACTCTTTCATATGGTAAAACTAAATTAACAAAATGAAGGTTCCTAGCTGTACAGATTAAACACAATTTGTAGGCCTTTGTTTTCATCTTGGGATGAAATAGGTCAAATTTCTTATTGACACTTTTTTGTTCTGAATGTTAAATTCTTGTTTCTGTTTTTCCAATATAGGATATATGTTGCACATAGTAATGGTGTTAAAGGAGTTGATCTCAATCTCAATCTCAATCTCAATCTCAATCGCCCCATCATAAGGTACCATTCCATCTCTTTCCCTCTCTTAAGTTGTTTTAACTACTATTTTCAATATTTATTCTCCAACATTTCCTTAAAGATCCAGACATCGTAACCAATGATGAACAAAGATCATCTGTCTCAATTCCTATCCCAAATTCCTGTCCCAATTTTTTGAGGAGAAGTTCTATGTCCTTGTATGTTTGATCCATGACAGTGACAATAAGTATGAATAAAGAAAAGGGAACATCTGCATGATGATGAGGAAGGCCATGCATGAACATGAGGAACTGTGATAGGGACAAAAGTTATAAGGTGTGGATGGAGGTTGAGATGTTGTAACTTGGTTTATGTTATTTTTGGGATGAAAAATGAGATTTTTTTGAAGAGATCGATGAAGATATGGGGTTAGGTGCCCCATGACAAACCATCGATATATGCCTATGTGCATCCATAGCTAATAAATATAGTATTGAATGTGTATAAATATCATAGTAATAATGTTTAAATATTACACTCTTATTTTAATAAATGATTCATTAAATATCATAGTAATAGATGATTAAATTGTAAGTAGTTATCAATAAAGAATCTCTTCGGTGGTTTTTCTGGTTGTTAAATTATCAAATATGATAACATGTGCACTTCAACTATATATGTATTACAATTTTGAAAGTTGGAGACTAATGAGGATTTAAATGGGTGTCTACGGTAAGTAAAATACCAACCATATGAATTTGAGTTCTCATGCTTTTTAAGAAGTGCATGATCAATTGTAGCCAGGAACTTCATGCTATGTTTCTCTCACTGTTGTAAAAGTTAGGTCTCCCTCATACACTTCAGTATACCCACCAACCTGTGTCTCATATCAAATTTCACGAACCAATTCTATCAACTTATAAAGCGCAACATTGAAAAACACTAGTTGTATATGATTTATTTGATTTAATATTCCATATTATAGAGACATATACATTAAAAGAAGAGAAAAAATTGAATGATATGACTCCCCCCCGTAATTGGTATGACTTTTTCTTTCATGTATTATGAATATAAAATTTTGCATTCACCGTAGGGTTAGAAAACAAAGGTAAAAATGTAATCCAGTTATATTCTAGTGTAACTAATTAATAATCTATAAATTACCTCTTCATTGGAGAGCCATGGATACCAAGTAGTTTTAGTAGTGAGATTCATCTTTTTAATGGAATATTTGGTTCCAGTAACAGACAGGATTCTATCTGCGTCACCACTGTGTCAAATAATAGATACATGTTCAAAATTAAATCATCAAACCAAGTTTTAGTTTATGTACTATTAGCTACAAGAATAAGAGATTGAAGTGTTTCTAGGTCATTTTCTATATTTTTAAAATACAAAGTACAAATATATCTTACTTAAAAGTAAATTCCTAGCATGTAATTATACATGTAATTATATTTGTTAGGTAAATGTTAGAATTTACCTAAAAATCCAAACTCTGAGTCCATTATTGAGAAGTTCATGTAAAATGGGAATAATTGTTGAAGGGCTATCATTCCACCTTTCTAAATTGCAAGGTTTTCATTCATATTTGAGTTTGGTGACATTGGCATGTAAGGCCTCTTGAACATCAACACGGTTAAGATATGTTGGGATATAAACAGAATCACGTGGATCAATAACACCCTGTGACAACTCTAGTTAAGTTTTATTGAGTCATACAATAATATTTCTTTTTCTAAAATCAACCACCTTAAATATTCCCGAAGGTTTATAGTTACAGGTTAAATTTTGAAGGAAAAAGAAGAGAAAAAAATATTTCGACAAACTTGCAAATAGACCCTTAAATTTGTACATTCTATAGTGAAATGTTGTTTAGAATAGCTTATAGAAGGCTTAATTGAGCTTAAGATATATTATGAGTGTTTAACTTATTTGAATAAGAGGAAAGTTTATGAAAATATAAACTCTTAACTTATTAAAAAAATGGTGATGAAGGAAGTACCTAATTAAAGTATTTATCCAAAACTTATTAAAGTATTTATCCAAAACTTACTTGTCAGTGGTAGATTATTAAAAAAAAAGGTCAAGATTTAATCTTACAGAGTTCTTCTTGGGAAGGGCAGTAAGGTTGGGATTAGTACAAAGTGGTGCATAAATGTTGTACTGGTCAATGTCGTGTGTATCTCGAATATATTCATCCTGTGCTGTACTGCACTGAATTGGATTGACAGCTGATGAAAAATTATAGAATGTTTTGATATCATGTGCTACTTTGTCTGATATGATTGCATGGCTAGCAAGATAATCAAACCTTCCTAGATTGTCTGTTTCACTATCGATCGCTACATTCCAAATCTGTATATATAAAGTAGGTAGAAATATGTATATATCAACTTAGGCTATAAAAATAGAAAATTGGACTAGGGATGCACATATCGTAATTCCTTTGAGGTTGATTATTGTTTTGTTAGCTTTTTTTGTTATTGTTTAGAATAGTATGAGCAAGTTGAGGGACATAATGTCCGACATAGCTCTCTCCAGCAATATAGAAATCTCTATTCTTATACTTTGGAAACCTCTCCAACCAATTCACTAAGAATATATAATTATCTCTTGATGTTTTCCTATCCCCACTACTAGCATAATCTGATGATTTATTTGAGTAAGAAAATCCTACTCCAGCAGGGGACTCAAGGAACAAAATATTTTCAGCTTCAAAATCAAAATTAAGGCACATTAAAAAACTCAAAATATTTTGGTTTAGTTTATAATAGTAGTATATAAAAAGGAATCGAGCTTATATCATGGTTCCATGAATATCTATTTTTATAAAGTGTCTTCCCATCACTGTTTACTCTAAAGGGTCCAAGTTCTTCCACTGCTCCGAGAAGAGATGAACATCCCGGACCTGAGAAAATCACATAAACATACTTTTAATTATAATTTCAAACAATTAAGTTAGACTTAGAATTAATTCATTTATTTCTGGACAATAAAAAAACATTTGGTGAGTTGGATGCCAAAGCTCAACATGGTGAAAGTCTCAAAGCTAAGATGGATTTAGCTCATCATTATACTTGATTATGGTATTAATCCCTATCAACTAATTAAACAAGGACATGGTATGACTATGTTACTACAAGATGTCAGCAAAGATTGCTTATCAATATTCTTTTGCAAGTTATCCAACAATTTGACTAAAATAAGAGATAAACAAATAAATGTTTGAGACATGAAAGCAAAGATGGAATAAGTTGTTTTCAGATGGTAATGCAGGTAAATTCAAAGGTTTTAGTATCAAAATTAAAATGCAAAATGACTTTCATGTTTGAGTTTACAAAACCACTTCATCTTCAATGACAAGATTCATTTTCATAACAATAAAGAGAGGAATCATATATAATAATTATAAGATGTTATATATACCTCCATCGAGCCAAAGAAGAAGAGACAGTTTTTCCTTAGAAGGATGAGATTCCACAAAGTAATAATATAAGGCACGCCCTGCCGATATATCAGCTGTGATGTACCCTCCATATTGAGAGAAATTCACATGTGGTTGCCCTGGTAACTTATCAATCCTATCTTTCTCTTTAAGACCCTCTTGAGAATGAACTATATCATTATCAATCACAACCTCTTGTGCATTAAAGTCACTCAAATCAATTTGTGAATTTACTTTATATTTTGACTTTTGAAACTTGTGAAAAACTTAACCTTGTGTGCTTGCATGAATTTCAGCCATAAAGAATGAGAAAATAAGAAAGGATATAACAGCTAAACAAGTTGCTTTGCCCATTGAAATATTTTTTGTCTCTTAAAAGAAAACCCAAATGAAAGAGAACAATGTGAGGTATGCGACTTGTGATCATAGACTATATAGAAGAAATAAAAGTTAAAAATTTGCAACAACCATATTTGGATACAAGGTTAGTAATGTGATAGAAAATATATATTTAATTTAATTATACATGAAGATAGGGTAATTAAAGAAAATAGTAATGATAATCATAAAATCAAGTAATAAATTATATTATACAAATGAATTACTGTCAAAATTTTAATTTTATTTACAAATTGGATATTTTTTATAAACCAGAAGATTAATTTATACTATTAATAAAGACAAAACAATACATCATTAATTTTTATATCTCAAACTTATCATTTTGTAACTTCTTTTATTGATGATTATTATAAATTTTTACATATTGCATTCATTCTTTAAATAATTACATCATTAATCTTCCACACATTCTCTTACATCTATATTCACATTTTCTCAACCCAAGTAGAACAAACAATACCACACAAAAATATCCAAAAACTCTATAACAATTATTAGAGGCACAAAAAAAGAAATTTTATAAAGTTTTGTGTATATTATGCCGACTATCACAAGTTATATTTTTAAATTTTCACTCTATTGAGTTTATATATTTCATTTCTTATATTTAGATTATTAATTCTAAATAATATAACATGAAAATGATATATTCTATATTATAAAAAAATAAGAATGCGAATTGGATCTAATGTTAGTAGTGTGTCATTGTAAACTAATCATAATTTTATTGGTTGAAAAACTATAATTAGTCTAGACACAAACATAAACAATATGAAAATAAGAAATGTTATAGATGATATACATTGAGTTTAGTGATACCCAATTATAAGGTAATTAAAGAAAATAGTAATGAGGATACCATAATTGCAATCATAAAATTTAGTATTAAAAAATATTATCAAAATTGAATTATTGTCAAAATTTTAATTTAGTTAAGAATCTCATACTTTTTATAAATAGAAGATTCAATTATATCTATACTACTAATAAAGCCAAAAAAATACATCATTAACTTTTATATCTTAAACTTATCATTTGTAGCTTCTTTTATTAATAATTATTATAAATTTCTACGAATTGCATTCATTCTTTAAATCGGTACATCTTTAATCTTCCACACATTCTCATATTTTCTATATTCTCATTTTCCCAGCCCAATAAGAATAAACAATATCACAAAAATATATCCAACAACTCTATAATAATTATTAGAGGCATAAAATTAGAAATTTGCAAAAGTTTTGTGTATATTATATTAACTATCACATCTTATATTTTTAAATCTTCACTCTATTTTAGTTTATATATTTCATTTCTTATATTTAAATTATATAATTTTAAGAATATAACATAAAAATTATACATTATGTATTAGAAAAAATAAGAATACGAGTTGGATCCAAGGTTAGTAGTCTGTCATTGGAAACTAATAATATTTTTTATTGGTTGAAAAAAAATAATTGGTATGGAGAGAGAAACAAAAAGAATATGACTACAAAAAATGTGATAGATGATATACATTTAGTTTAGGAATACATGATGATAAGGTAATCAAAGAAAGTGAGGAGATTCACTTACTACAAAATGTCATAGAAAAATAATCATATTTTTATTGGTTGAAAAACTATAATTGGTCTGGACATAGAAACATAAAGAATATGAACATAAAAAATGTTATAGATTATATACATTGAGTTTAGTAATACCCGATTATAAGGTAATTAAAGAAAATAGTAATGATAATTCCATAACTAAATAGTAATGGCGATACCATAAGTTCAATTGTAAAATCAAGTAATAAAAAATATTATCAATTATGAAAAATGAATTAAGTCAAAATTATACTTTTATTTAAGAATCAAATACTTTTTATAAATTCGGAGATTTATCTATATCTATATTTATACTATATATATATACTAAATATAAAGGCAAAACCTCTAATAACTACCTACATGGTATAATTTTCTATTGTTTATTTTGCCCTTCTAATTAACTATTATTACAACTTACTATATATAAAGGCAAAACCTCAAATAACTACCTACATGGTATAATTTTTCATTGTCTATTTTGCCATTTCTAATTAACTATTACTACAATGTTTATCACACAATAAAAGAAATATCAAAATTATAGGTTTTAATATAGGTGTCATAGCTTTTAATAATATCACAATTTATTTTCATATTTTTTTTATTACATAAATTATAATATCATGTACAACAGTCAATAAAAAAAATTATATATTTCTCTAAAATGAAATATTTAAAGGTGAAATATTTAATATTAGAAAATAAGAATGTGGGTCGGCATGCACGAAGTGCATGTCAACACGCTAGTTACTAATAAAAGCAAAACAATACATTATTAATTTTATATCTCAAACTTATCATTTTGTAACTTCTTTTATTAATAATTATTATAAATTTCTACACATTGCATTCATTCTTCAAATCTACACATCATTAATCTTCCGCACATTCTCTTACTTGTATATTTTCTCAATCCAATAAGAACAAACAATAGCACAACAAAATATCCAACAACTCTATAATAATTATTAGAGGCACAAAATGAGAAATTTGCAAAAGTTTTGTGTATATTATACCAAATATCAAATGTTATATTTTAAAATCTCCACTCTGTTTAGTTTATATATTTCATTTCTTATATTTATATTATATTATTTAAGGATATAACATGGAAATGATACATTTTATATTAGAAAAGTAAGAATGTGAGTTGGATCCAAGGTTAGTAGTGTGTCATTGGAAACTAATCTTATTTTTTATTTATTGGTTGAAAAACTATAATTGGTATGGAGAGAGAAACAGCAAGAATATGAACATAAAAAATGTGATAGGTGATATACATTTAGTTTAGGAATACATGATGATAAGGTAATTAAAAAACGTGAGGATAACCTACTCCAAGAGTAAGCTCTTAAACTTACTTCACATCTTAGTCATCAATTCTAAGGAAATTCAACGTTTTGAATTTGTGAGTAGATTTAAACCATTGGATTTCCCTAGAATTTAAGGCTAACATGTGGAGTGAGTTTAAAAAACTTACTCATGCAATAATGAATCCCCGTCAAAAGAAAATAGTAATGATGATACCATAACTACAAAATGTTGTCGCGAACCGATTTTCGGTTGGAAGACCAGCCCTGCGACTTAGGGAGAGGCGAACTCGATTTCTACCCCTTCCATTTGTAGTCGCCACTACGTTTTTTACGGATAAAACGTAGAAAACTCTAAATATGCCCAATTAGGATAATTTGGTCTTTGAACAGAGATTCTGAGCTCGGGAGTCGATTACGGATCGGGGAAGGTATTAGCACCTCGTCCGCCCGTATTAAAACGGTACCCTTGCTAATAACATGGACTTTTATACCCTTAACAATTATTTATTAAAAATCAATAATTAAAGCAAAATGTTTTATTTTTTATTATTGTGTCTGACAAGAGTTCATCTTGCTCCTACGTATCCCTAAGTGCAATAGGGAAATTAAGGCTACGTAGTTCTGGTTTGAAAAGTAATTATGTTGGTTTGAGTAGTTTTAAAATATGCTGAAGTAGTTAAGTCATACAATATGCTTTTTTTCTAAAATAATTTTGACAAGGAATTAATAGTTTAGAGACAGTATTGGTCGCTCACCTTCTTCTCATTTTTGGAGAAGTCAAAGTCAACTCTAACCATAACCTTACTATAAAAATTCCAATAAAATTCGTTTAAGTAATAAGGTAGTTTTTATTTAAAACATTTTTAGCATGGAATTAATAGTTTAGAGTCGGTGTTGGTCGCTCACCTTCTTCCCATTTTCGGAGAAGTCAGAGTCAACTCAAACCGTAACCTTACAATAAAAATTCCATTAAAATTCATTTAAGTAATAAGGTAATTTTTATTTAAAACATTTTTGGCATGGAATTAATAGTTTAGAGTCGGTGTTGGTCGCTCACCTTCTTCCCATTTTTGGAGAAGTCAGAGTCAACTCGAACTGTAACCTTACTATAAAAATTTCATTAAAATTTGTTGAGTTGTTATTTTTAAAGGATATATTTCAATTAATCTTTATGTTGATGTAAAAAATCATATAACCATTGTTTATTATTTCATAGAAAATAAACTCTACTAATTAATTTTAACACAAAGGTTAATACAAAATCATGAAATAAACAAATATATAAATAAAAAGAATTAAAAACATTTAAGAATAAATTTGGCAAAGGGGGTAATACCCCTTATTTCACATCCAGCAAGGGAAATAATCCCTAAACTCGCATTTCCTTCTCAATTTCTTTACTTTCACCTTCCTCTCTTCTCCTTCGATTCTAGCGGTAGCGATTATGGAGGAGCATTCGTGTCGGTAGAGGAAGCAACCATGGAAGGCGGCGGCACCAAGGCTAATGGTAACGACTCACAGGGGAGACATGGTAAGGTCTTCTCCTTCTTTCCCTCTCTGTTGTATGGAATTTTGCATATGTATATAATAAATACCAATGTATGTATATATCTGGTTTGTATATGTTTGTGTATGAGGTATTTTTGTAGTGGTTATGATATGAAGAGGGTAATGATTGAGTTATAGGTGGTGATTGAGAGATAATGAGGTCGAGGAGATGGATAGAGAAAGATGGCGGTGTGTGGTATCTGAATTAGGGTGAAAAAACGAGTGTGAGTTTTTTATGTGTATGTAGCCGGTATATGTGTGATATGTAGGTATTCTCTATGTGTATGTATGGCTGCCTTTTTATAAAGGTTGAGGTTCATGAGAAGAACCTCTATAATTTCTAATTTGAATCCCCCAATTTATTGCGTTTCAGGTTATTCCATTTTTTATGTTGACATATTCCTATTTTGAATCATGGTTTTAATGTTCTATTGCCTTAGTTTTTCACTCTGAATCTCTATATGCCTTATTGAGACCACTATTTGATGCTCTATTTATAACCTTAATGCTAATTGTGATTGTTGTCTGATTATGCTTAATTTATCAAGATTCTTGATCTGCATATCTTTGGTGTCATCTCTTTGGGAATTATCTTGATTGATTAGTGATGATTTACTGCCTTTATTTAGTGTTATTTTTTTTGCAATCTTGGGATTTGATTTATTTTCTTTTTTTGATTTCTTCTCATGATTTGATTTTTTTCTTTTGAGAGATTGAATGTTGATTTGTTTAAGTTATAAGAGATTGTGAATGTATAATTTGGGAGGATCTTCCCATTAAGGCACCTGAAGAAGTTGGGGGTGAGAGGTTTAGTTTTTTTTTTAAGTGAATGTATTATGCCCCTTTTTAGTATCAAATATTGTTTATTTAAAACATTGTTTTCAGACATTATAAATTACAATTTTGAATTTATTTACTATTTATTATCAGTTTTTTTAATGTATTTTGGGCCGAACAAAATTGAGTGTTCACAAATGTCATAGAAAACTAATCATATTTTTATTGGTTGAAAAACTATAATTGTATGGACAGAGAAACCTAAAGAATATGAACATAAAAAATATTATAGATGATAATGATATACATTTAGTTTACTGATACCCGATTATAAGGTAATTAAAGAAAATAGTAATGATGATGTCATATCTAAATAGTAATGATGATACCATAAGTGCAATGGTAAAGTCAAGTAATAAAAAATATTATCAATTATCAAAAATGAATTACAGTCAAAATTAAACTTTTATTTAAGAATCATATACTTTTTATAATTTTGAAGATTAATTATACTATTAATAAATGCAAAACAATACATTATTAATTTTATATCTCAAACTTATCATTTTGTAACTTCTTTTATTGATAATTATTATAAATTTCTATACATTGCATTCATTCTTTAAATAATTACGTTATTAATCTTCCACACATTCTCTTACATCTATATTCTCATTTTCTCACCCCAAGAAGAACAAACAATACCACAAAAAAATATCCAAAAACTCTATAACAATTATTTGAGGCACAAAAAGAGAAATTTTAAAAAGTTTTGTGTATATTATACCAACTATCACATGTTATATTTTTAAATATTCATTCTATTGAGTTTATATATTTCATTTCTTATATTTATATTATTAATTTTAAATAATATAACATGAAAATGATATATTCTATATTAGAAAAAATAAGAATGCGAATTGGATCTAATGTTAGTAGTGTTCATTGTAAACTAATCATATTTTTATTGGTTGAAAAACTATAATTAGTCTAGAAACAAACATTGTAACACCCTTAATTTCATTCTTTAAAATTATAGTATCAGTCCTGAAATTCTCGCTTGAGCGAGAGATTCTCGTATGGGCGAGAAATGTTCACATGGGAGGGTGAAATCATGGGCTATACTGAAGGATTCTCGCCTGAGCTTGAGTTAGCTCGTTTAAGCGAGAGTGGTCTCGCCTGAGCGAGAGTTGGCTCGCCTGGCCGAGAAAAGTGACATTTTGGACCTGTCGAGGCTGTAAGATTCTCGCCTGAGCGAGAGGATCCTCGCTTGAGCGAGAGATGCCTCGCCTGGGCGAGAGGGTCAGATTTGAGTTTTTATAATGGGTGGGATTTTCTCGCTTGAGCGAGAATGAACTCGCTTAAGCGAGAACCCGACGAGTTGCATTAAATGGGAAACCCCAAAACACATTTTAGGGTTAAGAATTGAAGAGATGTGAGAGAAGAGAGCTTTTCCAAGGGCAAAGAGCTTTGATTCTCATCTAAGAGCTTGAGAAGAGGTAAAACTCTTGATTCTAACTCTCTTCTTCCCTTTAAAACTTATTTTGGGTATGTTGGATCTCTTCTCAAAATGTGGGAAACCATGGAAACTCACCCTTTTGAGTTATGGTTCGTTTTATGTTGTTTTTCTCTTGTAAACTCTTGGTTTAGAGTTAGTATTTCAAGAACGGAAAGGGTTTGTGGATTGATTCATGAAAACCCCAAAACCCTAAAGTGAAAATGTGGTTAAAGTGAAAAATGGGTAAAATGCTAGAGGTAGAAGATGAGTATGCATTCTAATGTTGAAATATGAGATGAATATGTATGTTTTAGATGGTTGTAAACTTATGATGAAAGTAGTTTAGAAACATTGAAAATATGATGAATATCTTATATGGTTAAATAATGCAATATAAGTTGTTTATGTGATATTTGGAATAAATGACTAACATTGTGTTATATGGTGGGAATGAGGAAAGATCCTAGAGTTGGAGGCGGTGTTGGTGGAACTTGCGAAGTTGTCAAGAACCAAACCCAACACTCACTGAGGTAAGGATAAGTCTTAACTTATGCATTGTGATAGAAAATACGTGGATTTTCTAGTTGTGGATAATGAGTTGAGTTGTGAACCACTTAATTATTATAAACATATATGAGTATGTTTGTAATAATGATGGTGTGGATTTACTGTTTATGAATTGATGGAGTGTTAATGAAAAGAAAACTCGTTTTTAGCCGACCATGTTTGGTTAGCGACTTTGGCTCAAGTAATGTAGCAAGCTTTGGCTCACGTGATGTAGCAAGCTTTGGCTCAAGCGATGTATCAAGCTTTGGCTCAAGCGATGTAGCAAACTTTGGCTCAAGTTATGTAGCATGGTTTTGAAAAGTATAAACGATGAAAATGGTTTTAAGTATATTTGATTTTAAATTGTTTACTTAACCTTATTAAAATGTGGATTAATGTACATTGACAATTATTACGTTAACGACTTACTCCTTTGTGTTTTCTGTGTATGGTCAATGTTAATCCCGTTGCAGGTAGGTGGGAGAAGAAATGATGTTTTGATTAGGAACTTAGAGACTTTTGTTTTTGAAGCCTCTTGTCCATTCTTTTTGTAATCTAATTAATTGTATTCTGAAACTGACTATTTGTAACTATGAGCATGATTTTTGTACATGGATAATGGTAACTCTGAATATTTGTAGCTATGAGTGTTTTGGAAACCCATAACTAGTTGTATGCAGTAGTTACTGAGCGACATTATTATGAATTATGTTTTTCTGTCAAATGAATGTGCATATTGTTATTGGTTCATGGATTGAGTACGAAAGGGAAAGTAAAATTTTAAAGTAAGGTTATTTTATTGGTAAATGTAATTTATAGAAAAATGCATGAAAGTTGATTAAAATAAGGAAAAAATTTCAATGGTAAAATTTGGGTCCTTACAAACATAAACAACATAAACAATATGAAAATAAGAAATTTGAGAAATATGATATACATTGAATTTAGTGATACCCAATTATAAGGTAATTAAAGAAAATAGTAATGATGATACCATAATTGCAATCATAAAATCTAATAATAAAAAATATTATCATAATTGAATTATTGTCAAAATTTTAATTTAGTTAAGAATCTCATATTTTTTATAAAATAGAAGATTCAATTATATCTATACTACTAATAAAGCCAAAAAATACGTCATTAACTTTTATATCTTAAACTTATCTTTTGTAGCTTCTTTTATTAATAATTATTATAAATTTCTACGCATTGCATTCATTCTTTAAATCAGTACATCTTTAATCTTCCACACATTCTCATATTTTTTATATTCTCATTTTCTTAGCCCAATAAGAATAAACAATATCACAAAAATATATCCAACAACTCTATAATAATTATTAGAGGCATAAAATGAGAAATTTGCAAAAGTTTTGTGCATATTATATTAACTATCACATCTTATATTTTTAAATCTTCACTCTATTTAGTTTATATATTTCATTTCTTATATTTAAATTATATTATTTTAAGAATATAACATAAAAATGATACATTATGTATTAGAAAAAATAAAAATACGAGTTGGATCCAAGGTTAGTAGTCTGTCATTGGAAACTAATAATATTTTTTATTGGTTGAAAAACAATATTTGGTATGGAGAGAGAAACAAAAAGAACATGACTACAAAAAATGTGATAGATGATATCAATGTTATTAAAACCGTACCGGTTATCAAACCGGTTAGGGTACTGGTATAGTGGTACAGTGGTTCAACAAGTGGTTCAGTAATTAAACCGCATGCCGGTTAAACCGGACATACTTGCTTACATATATATATGTAAACCTATAACAAAAAATTTCAAATAAGTAGATATTCATATTTATAATTCATATTCATAATTTACTTCAAATTCACACAAACAAACAACATTAGGTCTTTAATAAAATCAAAGTCTAAAGTACAAAACATATATTTATCCAAAATTATCACTTAACAAACGCAAAATACAAATAAATGACCCAAGTATCAATCATTGAAGTTGAAGAATTGGTGAAGAATTGAAAATTTGAAATTTAAAAAAAAAAATTAATAATGTACAAACCAACCGGTTTTGACCGGTTTTCAACCGGTTTTGACCGGTTCTATTGCATATGCGGTATAACATACGTACCGTACCGGTTAGGGGTCCGGTTCACCGGTTTTCCGGTTGAACCGGCCGGTACGGCACGATTTTCAAAACTATGGATGATATACATTTAGTTTAGGAATACATGATGATAAGGTAATCAAAGAAAGTGAGGAGATTCACTTACTACAAAATGTCATAGAAAACTAATCATATTTTTATTGGTTGAAAAACTATAATTGGTTTGGACACAGAAACATAAAGAATATGATCATAAAAAATTTGTGTTAAGAATTTAGTTAAGAATCTCATATTTTTATAAAATAGAAGATTCAATTATATCTATACTACTAATAAATCCAAAAAAATACATCATTAATTTTTATATCTTAAACTTATCTTTTGTAGCTTCTTTTATTAATAATTATTATAAATTTCTACACATTGCATTCATTCTTCAAATCTACACATCATTAATCTTCCACACATTCTCTTACTTGCATATTCTCATTTTCTCAATCCAATAAGAACAAATAATAACACAACAAAATATCCAACAACTCTATAATAATTATTGGAGGGCACAAAATGAGAAATTTACAAAAGTTTTGTGTATATTATACCAACTATCAAATGTTATATTTTTAAATCTCGACTTTGAGGGTTTCATAGGTTGAGTATGATGTTGAATTTGTAATCTATTCAATGTGAGACTCCTAACAACCCAAAAAGATAAGAAAATATCTTTGAAAGTACCAAAAAAAACATTAGAAAGAGAGTGAGATGAAATTTATTTTGTACGGTATATGTTCTCTCACTATATGCACCACATAATAATGAGTTAATATGTTTTAAACTAAATTATACTACCTAGTAAGTAACACTCCATATATTTATTGTGTAATGCAGCATATAAAAATAAGTTAAACTGGAAAATATGTTAGATACAATTTAATTAGTGTAGAGTTTGAGTGCATGTGGATGCAGCTAAATTAATTAGTTGGCAGAGAGCTTTGACCATTTTTATCTTACCCAAACTCAAATGTGATTTCTTTGATAGATATTTCTTGTAACTCAAACTAATAAATAATGAAAAAAGGCTCCACAATCATTGGCTAAGCAAATCAAAATGGTAACAGCTCAAAGTATTAGCTTTTGAGCATGTGATAGTGTTTCCCAACACACTTTGTTAATGGAAAAGACAACAACATATATAATTCCCTTTATGCCTCCTACCTATATACTTCACCACTTATTCATTCTACTTTCTGATTTGGAATATTCTTTTTTATGTCCTCTCATGTGCTTGGTAACCAATTTTCCTTAATTTAATGCATGTTAGATTATTAAATGAAACATGAGTATACACTAGTTTAATTTACATATAAGTACTTATTTTAGATAAGTTTGGTCTCTTATATGCAATGTATCACATAAGTAACCAACCATCAAATATAGAATTAAGTAGTTGAAGTGCACTTCTATGCAACTTGGAGAAAAGTTGTTTCTTTAATGAAAGGAAGTGGAGGATTGTCATTTATCATGCACAAACTTTGTAGGTCCCATTATTGCTATGTAAGTTTTTTTTAGTGAGAGGGGTCAAAGTTCTAAGTGCCACCATTATACTTTGCACTAAGTCTTTCACAAAGATGAAAACAAGAAGTTGCTATTAGCTATATAGATCAATCCACTTCATAATTGTTGGAAAATTCAAATTCAAATTCCCTGATCTATGTAATATAAAATAGGTACTTAACAATGATTAAATAAAATAGAGAAAAAATATAACAATGATACCAAGATTTTTGATGTGAAAAAACATCATCAATCATGTGATTTTGTAATGTATGCATGAATATGTGCATGAAAAATTAACATATAGCATTATTGAAAATAAATGAAAACCAAGGTCCAATGAGAGAATAAGAAAATGCTTTAGGAGGCCATAGTACAGAACATGAGATGCTGAAATTTGTGGCCATTATTTTCATGTTATGTTTGGTCAAGAATCTTATATATGTTTGGTCCTTAACTTTTCTCTATAGGTCTAGATTCCACATCAATCTTAGTCAACTCAGTTCCATTATTTTGTTACAAGATTTCATATTGTGGAACCAATGAAGTACATTTATGTATCACTTTCACTAAATGCAATCTGACTCAGCATTTTCAGACCAACCATATGATGACATGGCCTAGTGTCCACATCAGCTGCTTCCACTTTCCAAAAAAGAACACGTGGGTCAATCATTCTTTACTTTCAAAATTAAAACAATATAATTGGCACTCTAAGTAGTTCTTGAATAAGAACCAGGATTTTGTCACAAATCTCTTTATCCCTGATCAATAGAATTGTATCAAATAATATTTTAATTTTATAATTTTTTTCTTTAATTAAATGATAGATTTTGATTGATATATGACACCATTGAGGACACGGCGAGAATATACGGATAACCATAACTCATTCTGGTCTAATCATACATAAGCATTCAAATGCATGCACCCATAATATAATATAGGCTTATAAAAATAATAACAACACCTAACATTTCCCTATTACAAATTACACAACCACTACATCCATATAATTGGTGCCTCTATGTATGTTTCATTCATGATATATATTATTTGAAGCATCCTATAAAAAGTAGAGTGATATAGGAATATGCACTAAAATTTTCATCTAGCTACAACAATTAAATTACCAAACATATAATAAGATATTGACATTACACAACTCCAAACTTTATAACTTAAATTCTTTAGGACAGACTAGTCCAAGAAATTAAATATTGGAATATGATATGCACTAATGTCTTCATAGATTCAAATTACTAAGGACTAATCAATTCCTCCTCAACGTGTATTTACATAGGCCATCTATGAAGCATTGATATTGATTTTAGTATCATACACATGATTCATTGATATTGCATTGATTCATAAGGTGCAAATTGGCATCCATAGAGAGTGCCTCTGAGTAAATTATGCTCCTGTGGTTTAGTTCCATATGAAGAAATCTCAATCATTGATGCATCAAACTTGTTTCCATATGTTGAACTTAAAACCTTTGGCATACCACCCTCATATGTTAAGTTCCAATCATATTCCTGTTTGATCATGTTAGATACTATCCGATTCTGGTGTCGATTCGAACCCTTGACCGAGTGATCTGTATAAGAAGGTATGTCATCATTTGATGAAGGAAATTCGATTTCTGAGAGATTAACCATTGTGATATCATGGATACTTGATCTTCTCTTATCTTTAGATCCTGTAAGTTGCCTAATGAAATATTTTTGAGCATGACTTGCAACTTGAGTTGGTGTCCTTGTGGTCACAAACTTCCTAGAAATGTTTCTCCAATCCCCTTTGCCATATTTCTTAAGACCCACCAAAAATAACCTATGGTGATATTATAAGAAAAATAATCCCACATTATAAAATATGTAAAAGAGCAAAAATCCATGAACTTTAGGAAAACAATTATGCAAAATAATGGAAGGAGCCTATAAGAAAAGCATTACTAATAGCAATGTAATAATTAATGTATAAGAACTCTTCTAACTATACAAATCATTTCCAAAGCTCCAATCCTATAAACAAGTACTTGACCTTCAAAATTGTTTAACACATGAAGGATTCTTCCTCCATTTTTTGACAAACCAATAAACTTGATGATCAATCTAAATATCACTTTTGAAGGAATATTATAGTGTAAATTACTCCGGCATCCTTTGAGTTTTAGTGAAATTACATAAATTACCCCTTCCTTTTTCTCACCTACAAAAACACCCTAATTTTTATACATGTGTTATACTAATCACCCATGTGTGAGAAATAAGTGTGATTTTTTAAATAAAAGAAAGTGATAAATGTAAATAAGTTAAACAAAATGTGGTATAGTGTAGAAACAAGTCTAATAGTTTACGAGTAAATACATTTTCATTGTAACCGGTGTATGGGAAGAGTGAAGAGTCATAAGTGAGACACTACGTCTTGAACCAAAACCTTAAGGCATTAGTTCTATTAGTTTTTTCTACTTATAAACTCTCTTACTCATCCCCTCATATCCAATGTGAAACTTCAACTTGAATGAACCCAACGTATTAAACAAACCAAAGAAAATTGGTTATGGTATGCAATTACCTATGCTCCTCTTCAGTCCATGGCACACCCTTCTTTCTTTCTTGCTCAAATGGCCTAATGGAAGCACCCCTTTTCCCACCAACCCTATAAAATTGCTCAAAGCCATGATTGTTTAACTCAACTCCCTCCAGTGTGAAAGAACTAGTACTATAACCAGGAACTGGGAATAAACCTGCTTCAATGACACTAACATCTTCTTCTAGTTCCTTGTACTGTTTTATCACATCACCAACAGTTTTGGTTGGAATCATTGCTGCTACCCTTAGCCATCTATCTGGTGTGTCCTTATCATACAAAGCCAAAGCATTTTCAAACAATTTGTTCTCTTGTTGAGTCCATTTTGCTCCATTGCTTTCTTGAAACATTAACCAATTTGATGTTTGGATATTGGAAGATGGAGACAGAACTTCAATCCCACTATTCATTGTTCTAGAATCTAGACACTAATTGCACATAGAAACCTTGTCAAAACAATATTATAGGATGTCACATACATACTCTAGCCCTAACTATCTTCACATGCATCATGTTGATAAGCTCGGATAAAAGGTGAAGATAAACAATCAACTTAAAACTTTATGGAATCTCAAAAAATATTAAATACACACTATCTATGGAAATTTCAAACTTTAAAGAGAGAGATAGGAGTGGAAGAAGAGTAAAGGTTCTTAAGGCCAAAAAGGTGTATATATAATCAAAAAGCATTTCTACTACCCATTTTCTAACATAATCAAAGCATAAACATCCCTTAACAAAAGTATTAAGATCTAAGTGAAGAAGAGGTGATGATAATAAAAACTAAATGAAAAGCAAAACCCGTATAAGAATTTGGAAGAGAAACTGAACCCCTGAAGTTTAAAAGAGTGAGAGTGAATAATTGAGAATGGTTACAAAGAGAATGAAAGATAGATATATATATTGTGGTGCATGAATATAGATAGAAGTAAAATAGTGAAGAGGGTAAGTGAGAAAAGGAGAAAAGATATTAACTTGAAGAAGAAGAAGAAGAGAGAGAGAGTAAGAATGAGTGACGAACATAAATGTGTGAGGTGATATGTAAGTAGTGTTTGAGAGACAATGATCATGGAAAGTAAGAGGTCAAAGGAGATCAGTTATCATTGGTGGACATGTTTGTGTACGTGTACCAATATGTGTAAAATTTTGGATTTCTAAAGTCAATCGAATTTTACTAAATAATATTTTTTTTTAAGTAAATGACAATTTTAATTTGATTGGAATACTATTAAGACATAAAAAGTGGGATAATTGATCTTCAGTCTAATGAGTGAATGTAGAAAGGAAGTGAGAGCAATAATCAACTCATGTGGGAAAGTATATCTCAAACCATATCTTATACTATAATGAATGTTTAATATCTTAACTGAGATTATATATTTTTATTAGTGTGAGATAAGATTTGAAATGTGATGTGGGGTATCTAAAATCAAATTCTTGTTTGAGAGAGTGATTGTCTTTGTAAAGACCAAATTGAAAGGGACAATCTTGGTGAGTGTAAGATCAACCCAGAATGCTTCATGTTATTATTTTAATAAATATTCTTAATATATGGGAAAGTGTAAGAATTGTGTTTGATTTTGTGGTTGCTCTTGAGTCTTGACAATTGAAAGGGCACTAATGTGGGCAAATTATTTTTGCATAGATAAAGTGAGTGGGGTAAAAGTCCTCCCATATAAAACTCTTGTTTCTTATAGAAATAAAAAGTTAGATTCATGATAAAAGTTATTGAAAACTCAAAAAAAGAAGTGAAGATATTTTTAATGTTTTATTCACTCAAAACAAAGAAGTGAAGATATTTTTAATGTTTTATCCAATCAATTATCAATCCAATAATATAATGGATAGATAATATATTAATTAGTCAATCACTAACTATAATATATAATTTTATAGGAATGTTTTGGTTTAGTGATATAAGATTTTATTAAGATATCTATAATATACACCGGAAAGGTCGATGATTTAATTCTTCATAGTGATACTTATTGGAATGATACACCGGAAAAAAATTAGTTCCTTAATTATATAGTGAAGAAATAACATTTGTTATACCAAAAAAAAACACACAAGTTTGAAGTTTTTATTCTTAAGAATAACTTTAATTTTATACAACATTTTTTTTAGTAAATCTTTACTATCTTTAGAAATGGAGTGAGTACTATTGGAGTATTATTATATTATTTCTAAGTACATGAATGCAGCATTCCAATAAAGGAGGAGTCATCATCCACAAGTAGTGGGTGTGCTTATCTCAGTGGGCTTGTTCCACTGCCTTTACATGAAATCATTCCTTATTTATCTGATTTGGGCCCAACCCACTCATGTTAAGTGACATACCTAAATAACTATTATCTTTAACACATTAACGTACATTTGCGAGTTGAGTTGGGAGAGTTACCTCAAAGTCATTGTACAAGTATATTTTATGACTCTCAAGTATTCTATTTTACTTCTTTCCCCTCCAAAATATAATTCGCAAATATATCCTAAAAGTTTTAATTTATTGAAACTTTTTTCTTGAATGAAAAAAGTGGAATATATGTGCATTATCAGTGTAAATATTTATACACATTCAGTATATCATCCACCATTCATTTGCATTTTTTTTTAAGAATCAATAGTGATAAAACATAGATTGTGGATGATGTAGTGACTCAGTGGATACATTTCCTGCCTTCATATAAAACCTGTCTTTAGATAAAACTCATCCCATATTGTTTAGAGCTTTCTGCATTTTTTATTATGATTTTTATATTTATGTTATATAATAAAAGGGAGGCTATTAAGTAAATATGAATTTTATAGTTGAATTAAATTACTTGTGTTTATATGATATAAGATTGATGAGTGAAACAAACTTATAAAGTGCATGGTAGAAGTAAAAAGTGTGTGTGCTTCTATAAGCAAAACCAATTTAATGGCTTAAATTTGATGAAATTCTCACATTTGTTCAAATAAACAATTGGTGTACTTATTAAATAACTATATTATTTCTATCATCTTCTTTTGCATGGCTTCTTTGTATCATTTCAAAGTTTTTTTAATTGGAATTCCTTTTTCAATTCCCTTGTTTGTATATAATTAATTGATGGTTGAAAGTTTCGGCATTTTTGGAAGATTATTTGGTGTTGGAAGTTTCACCCAAAAAATACCATCTTGTATGGCAATAAAACAACCAAACTTGATGAAATTTTGTTTCAGAAAAGTATGAGAAATTGTGTAGCTTTAAACACAACTTTACTAACTAAACTAGTCATAGGACAATTAATTGTATTGTATTATCATACATAAAATATTTGAAGTTTTGAACGTAAATAACCCTCCAAGAAATTATTAAGTAAGTTTTTAGAGCCAATTGATTTAGCTTAAGATCTTACTCAACCTGATAGTTATATTTGTCCTTTATAAAGAGTAAATGGCCAAGGCAACATAATTACCATCTTTATAGTAAGAGCCATATTTAAATACTTAAATTAATAAGTGATATGATAGATATGTATATTAGAAAGGACAAGGTTGATCTTTCATGATAGTTGAAGAGGTGTGCCAAATATTACACTTGTGGCTTTGGCATATGAGATTTGGCTACCTATAATTTTTAGAAATAAATTTATTGTCAAAGAGATAAATTAAATTGTTAGAAGAGATAAACACAAAAGAGATTAGTTCCTTACACATATATGAAATACACATGATTAAATCAAAAAACAAAAAAAAACACTTTTATATTATTCAATTTTTCATCACTCAAAAATTAAATTGTAAATTAAATATATATTAATTTTATATTTTCTAACAAATGAAAATGTATTTAAAATAATATAGATTATGAGAGAACAATGATTACCCGTCCTAAGAGATTGATGTCTACATATCTCAAGTCAATCACATTGTACCAAGTAATATAAAAAAATTATTTTCTGTTTTTAATTTTCTTCTTAATTAAGTAACAGTTTTTAATTGAATTGTGACACATTTGGGACACCTAAAATGAAACATTTATTGTAAGATAGAAGATATACTTTCACCAAGCCAGTTCAACTTGTTTGATGCAAGTTCAACTTGTTTGATGCAGCTATTTATTGTCCAATGAAGCCATTGTTATCTAATTAAATACTTCTAATTATTTTTGCTGTTATTCCTATATTAATATCCCACACTATATAAATATCAAAATGTTGCATGATACTTGTTCTCCTATAACTATTGCTACACATAAATTTCATTGCATAGCTCTACTTCCCACCCAAATGCTTACTTCATAAGTAAATTAAACTTTATGTTAAATATTTATTATATGTAACATGAAATTTTTCTATTTGTCATCTTTGATTCTGTATTCAATTATCTTAAGAAACTAACATATTGATCTTTGCTTGTAACAAAATCATAGAAGATAACAAATAGCAGAAGGACTAGAAAATAGTATGAAAGAAGAAGAAATATATATACAAGATGGAACTACTAACATATATGGAAAACCTGCCAACAAGAAAAATACTGGAACTTGGAAAGCTTGCTGGTTTATTCTTGGTATCAATTTATTATTTTCCTAATGTTTCTTACAATATGTGTCTAAAGTTCCATAATATATGTATAATATGTGTCTGAAGTTCCATAATATGTGTATAATATGTGTCTAAAGTTCCATAATATATGTTACAATGAATGATTCTATATTCGGTTACTCAATCCTTTATAGTTCTAAGACATTGCATGTGTTACTTTTTCATATAATTTATTTACTTAGGATCCTAAGATGCTGAATTTTGAAGCATTTGTGTTATAGGAAATGAATGTCTTGAAAGAGTGGCATACTATGGTATGTGTACAAACTTGGTGAATTATCTTAGAGATCGATTCAACCATGGAAATGCAACTGCTGCAAATCATGTCACAACTTGGTCAGGAACAAGCTATGCAACACCATTGATTGGAGCCTTTATAGCTGATGCATATTTGGGAAGATACTGGACTATTGCCATTTTCTCAACAATCTATGTCTTTGTAAGTTTCATTTATTGATGTGATATATTTGAGCAATTACAACCTTGTTCCGAAGTAAGTGTCACATCGTCTACCTCATTGTCTCGGTAATGGTTTAAATACTTGTTGGACTACTCTTCTCCTAATCAATTGGTTTTGAGATGGAACCTTAACAAACCTTACCGTTGCGAGAAGCTGGTAAATAATGAATGTTGGCTAACATTAATGTACTCTTCAGGGAATGATACTCTTAACATTATCTGCTTCTGCCCCTGGACTGAAGCCAATATGTGATGCTAATGGTTGCAATCCAACATCAACACAAACAGCATCTGGCTTTATAGCACTCTACTTGGTTGCTCTAGGAGCAGGTGCTATAAAACCATGTGTCTCATCTTTTGGTGCAGACCAATTTGATGAAACAGATGAGGAAGAGAGAAAAAACATAAGCCATTTTTTCACTTGGTTTTACTTCTCAATCAATGTTGGTGGACTTGTTGCTATGTCAGTATTAGTTTGGATACAAGTAAATATAGGTTGGGAATGGGGTTTTGGAGTTCCTTCAGCTGCAATGGTTATTGCAATTATATTCTTCTTTGGTGGTAGTGTATTCTATAGACTTCAAGTACCTGGAGGAAGTCCCTTTACAAGGATTTGTCAAGTCATAGTTGCAGCCTCTAAGAAATCTAATCTTCAAGTACCTGCAGATAAGTCTCTTCTTCATGAGACTATAGATGTCGAGTCGAGTATCAAACGGAGCCGAAAGCTTGATCACACAAACATCTTAAAGTGAGTAACCATTGCCTCATTCACATTTACTTCTATACAAATTCATGGTTAGAATGAAATATCAATTAGTCAAATACTATTCATAAACTATTCTAATGTAAGTGTAGGATACCTGCATTTGTATAAAACAAGAAGAGTGGTTATTTCATGAGATAGTTATCTAAACTTCTATTGAGTATATTAAAAGATGAAGACATGATCAGGAAGGAAATGAGTAGTATTTGCAAGCATCTGTTCAAGTTTTATTAGACTTCATCGTAAAGCGTTGTTTATCGAACCGAAACTTTGCTTACTATTTCTAATGTCTTTCTGTGCTTAAAAATATGTTGATTCCATTAAGGTGTTTGGATAAAGCAGCAATGAAGACCCAAAACGACATAAAGGAATTTCCAAATCCTTGGAGTCTCTGCACAGTAACACAAGTCGAGGAGCTGAAATCGATAATTCGTATGCTTCCGGTTTGGGCATCACTGATTTCCTTTGCAGGTGTATACAGTCAAAAGTACACAATGTTTGTTTTGCAAGGCAACACAATGGACCAAAGCATTGGTCCTAACTTAAAAATTCCATCAGCATCCTTAGCCCTTTTCGATACAATAAGTGTTATATTCTGGGTTCCGGTGTATGACCTCATCATTGTTCCTTGTGCAAGAAGATTCACTGGCCATTCACAAGGATTCACACAGCTCCAACGAATGGGAATCGGCCTCATAATTTTGAGCATTTCCATGTTTACTGCTGGTATTCTAGAGTACATTCGCCTCAACATAGTCAAGAAAAACAACTACTATGATCTTAAGACCATCCCTATGTCAATTTTATGGCAGATACCGCAATATGTTCTTATCGGATGTGCAGAAGTTTTTACTTGCATTGCTCAAATGGAGTTCTTTTATGGTCAATCACCTGATGCTATGAGAAGTTTGGGTGCAGCACTCTCACTTACAACTGTAGCAGTTGGAAACTACATAAGCACTTTGCTTGTGACTATTGTTGCAAAACTCACCACAACATATGGAAGACTTGGTTGGATTCCTGATAATCTAAACAGAGGTCACCTTGACTACTTCTACTGGCTTCTATCATTTCTTTGCTTTCTCAACTTCCTCATCTTTCTATGGATTGCAAAGAGTTACAAGTACAAGAAGGTTGCTGAAATTTCAAATGCTTAATAGAGATGTTACCTTTTTTTCAGGCTGCAAAGCCTTTTTCTTGAAGAATATTATCGTGTTTTTCATCGACGAGTGGTTAGTACTGAAATGATACTATTGACACTCTAAATTATCTATTCACAATTCCTATTAACTAATCGATGTTTAAGTTTTTATTTTACAAAGATTTATCACTAATCAATAAATAGCGAATAGACAATTGAGACTGTCAATACTATTACTCATCCTAAGGATTGAAGATTGTTCTATTCATTGTTTTGGTAGGTTCTCTACTATGGTAAGGGTGCAGAGATGTTTGTGCTATTGTGTGATTTATGAAGTTCATAAAGGATAATTTATGTTGCAGTGATGAGTAAACATGATTTGTGGTTGAGTGTGAAGATTTAGATTCATACATGGTGTTTATTTGCATTTGGTTCATAAAGTGCATGCTCACAATTTATACATGTATTGTTTAATGAACTGAACTCAATCATAAGGAATAAAACAAATAAACAAATAATCTTATTCAACCAACTAGTTCTTCCAAAATTATTACATAAACTATATAACAAGACAATAGAATATTAGAATACCAAGTAGAATATCATGCAAGCAGATACAAGTTATTCAGCTGCAATCAGATACTAGTTTTGTTTGCTATATACTTAACATTCTTTATAGATTTAAGATTTAAATCTACATTGATGGCTCCATGTGTCTACCACAAATACAGGTTACACTTTATCATAAATTTCACTATATAGAATAGTTAGTCTCAAGTGAGAATTACAATATGGTTTAATGACATAAGGGGTTATTGATGTTTCTTTTGCAAATTGGTATATGAATCTTTGTATTTGTATTATACATTATTGTTTACTCTCTTGTATTATTACCCTTTTAAGGTATGCTAAAGTTTACCTATTTATTTATCATATAAAACTAAACAGTAGTAGATTCATTGGAGCATGAGACAAAGTAGTCATTATCATTATCCTTTTATATTAGTCACAAAAACATCCACACAATTGTTCACAATAGATAATGTATAGAGAAACAAGAGTTTCAAAATAGAGTTACAGATAAAACATTCAGATTTGTTCCTGCTGCACCCAATTGCCTTGCAAATACATACTTTTCTCTCTTACTATGAAAAGATGATTCCCCTCAAATCTATTCATCCTTCCTTCATTACTACCAATGTCAAGTATACTATCCACTGCACAAGAATCCTCAATGCAAGAGGTTCTATTTTGTGCCTCTGCAAATCCAATGACTCTGATTCCCAAACACCCCAACCTGGAGATACTCGCAAACAAGACCTTCTTGCACAAATTGCCATGCTTCAGGCACGAAAAGTCCGTCTAACAGATTATATTGATGACAGATCTGCATATTTAACCCAATTTGGTGACGAAGCCAACACTGAGTTAGACAAGATTGGAGAAAATGCCCTCAAAGGATTGGATGAAGCTGGTGAAAGAGTACGCTTCAACTTTTGAATTAACCATGTAAATCATAAAGATCGTGATGGAAAATCTATTTCTTCAATAGTATGATCCTTTATATTCATTTGTGATTAACAGATAACAACAAACATAGAGAGCCAGATGCTAGAATTTGAGGAATCTGCAAAACTTAACAAACAAGAAATTCAGAACCGCGAGAACAAACTAGAGGAGTTTGAAGTTCAAATGGAGGAAGACAGAAACGAAGGGCTATTCTTTAAGAACCTCAGAAAGAAAGAGCCTGTTGATATAGCAAAAGCAAAAGAGGAGTCAGAAAAAATAAAACAAGTAACCAGAGAAAAAGTTGGTAGCAAAACAAGGAAAATCATTTACCTCTTCTTTATTGGCCTGCTCACCTTTGGAATGGTTAATTCTATTGCCTCATCCTCAACTGATTGGAGAAAATTTGCATTTCTTGGCGCTATTCTTGTGGCTTTAATTTCTCAGTTCATCTATGAACAAAACATGTTATCAGAAACCGGGACAACAAAAAAGGCCAACAATGATGACAAAAGGGAATGAAGTTCAATTTTTACAGTGAATTACTGCAAGCTTATATGAATAACAATATTATAAATCAATGTGCAATGATGTAATAACCCCAAGTGAGGGCTTTACAACTTGGGACTGATAGCATCATGCAGATTTGCTTTGGCATCAACAACAGCTGATATTGGTGATATCACTATAATCACCAAAATCTGAGTAACTAGGTTACCGTGTGATGCTGATGAAATTCTTTGCATGCTATGTTAAACAGAAAAATTATACCTTTTTCGCCTTTATAGCGTATAGAAATGTACATTTAGATTCTAGCTTTTATCTCTATATCTTCTATCATGTAAAGTAAAGTGAAACTCTATTGTGTCATTCCTTCTTTAAGCTTGTCAAACTAGTGTACCAAAAAGGTAAGTACAGTAATTGTTGCCTTAAACTCTCAATGCCACCTTAAAGAAAATAATCATTTCATGTAAACCTGGGGCAGATATCTGACCAACTAGAACACATGACCCTTTTTGTTCAGAGACAACTCCTGACTGTAAGAACACTCAAGGCAAGTTGTATTCCGTCGAACAACGCGCTGCTTGGGTTCAAACCAAAACATACTGGTAACCCTTTTTCTGATGAGGAACCAACAAAGAGCTTGCATTTTAATAAAATGCTGGAAAAGAATCAAGTTCAAGCCCCGATAAAAGTCACTGCTCTAACTAATATATTCCAAGTAACCGCAGTTGGTAGGACACCACATGCCAAAGCATCGTCTAAAAACCCAATTGCATCCGTCATTCTACCACAAGAGCAGAGCCCCTTAAGAGTAATATTATAAGAGATTATGTCTGGTTGCAACCTATCTTGTGAAATATGATCCCAAATCTGTGATGCTTTTTCACAGTCCCCAACTTTGTAAAAACCCTCCATAATGGTATTGTGGGTCACAAGGTTAGCACACATCCTTTGTCTCATCGTTGAATAGATCTGCACTGCGTTCTCCATTTTGCCAGAGGAACAAAGTCTATGGAGAACAATGTTGTACATCCTGATATCAGGCTTAAACCCCATGTCCAGAAACTGTTGCCACAACCTAAGGGCTGCGTCAACCATATTGCTCTGACAAAAACCATCTATCAATGTGCTGTATGTGATTATATCTGGTTTCAAACCATTTTCTAACATTTCCGCAATGTAATGATAAGCTTCACGAAATCTATCCTCTCTACATAATCCATTTATAATAATATTATAGGACACAGGTGTCGGTGAGCAACCTTTGGTTCTCATTTCGCCAAAGAATTGAATAGCCTTGTCGATTTTGGAATGTTTGATAAACCCATCAATCAGTGCATTGCAAACATGAGGATTTAATTTACAACCATGGCCATTCATAAGGTTGACAACTCCCGCTGCTTCATCTAATCTTCCTTCTTTGCATAATGCATTTATGATTGAGGAGTATGCATAGGCATCCACATCACCTCCCATGCGTTCAGCCTCTTCTAACACCCTTAAAGCCTTATTCAAGTACCCATTCTTACACAAACCGTGAATTAATATTCCATAAGTAGTAGAATCCGCACTATAAGCTGTCTCGTGCAAGACTTCCCAAAGCGATAGCGCTTCATCCACTTTCCCACTTTCAAGCAACCCCTTGAGAAATATATTATAACTTATTATATTATGTGAACCATACTTCTTCATCTCCTCCCACAACTCGAAACTTGCATCAACCTTCCCTGCCTTACACAATGCATTAAGCATGGCATTACAAGTAACAACATCCAGATTAATTCCACTTCCAACCATCTCCTTATAAACTCTTCTGGCTCCATCAAAATTCCCTGTCTCACTCAACCCATGAATCAACGAACTATACGTAAACAAATCACACTTCCTCTCATTCCTCTTCATCCTTTCCCATATCTCCAAACTCTCACTAAACCTCCCACACTTGCACAACCCACTAATCATAACATTATAACTAACAACATTTGGATAAACTGATTCCCCTCTCAACAACCTCTCCCACATCTCATTCGCCTTCACAAAATCTCTGCTTTTAAAATACCCATCAATTATCATATTATAACACATCACATCCGGCATAACTCCTCGTTCAGACATTTCATCAAACACATCAACTGCACCACTTAAATCCCCACTTTTCGCCATTCCATTGATCAAAGTCCCATAAGTAAACCTATCAGGAACCATACCAACCTCCCAAATCCACTTCAACAACCCTTTCGCTTTATCGAACTGTTTCTTCTTACACAAAACCTTCAACAACACATTATAACTCTGTAAATTTGGTCTCACACCCACAACTTCAAAATAAGCAAAAAATTTCTCTGCACGATCCCATTGATTGGATTCAACAAAAGCATTGAGCAATGAATTAAATGACCTTATCCCAGGACAACACCCAAAAACATGTTCCATATTCTGGAACAAGTTTAAGGCCTCGTTGGGCATGTTGTTTTTGGCGTAAGCTTTGAAAATGGTGAGTGCAACATCTTCGGTGCATTTGGTTTTGTGGGCTTTGATTGTTTCAACGATACGGGGCAAATGGGGGAGGAGAGTTGGGTCGGTAGTGATACGGCGGAGGATGTGGTGGAAGACAGTGGAGGTGTGGGTGTAGTTGTGGTGGCGCGTGGCGTCGTGGAAGAGTTTGAGAGCAGAAAGATTGTTTTTTTCTGATTTGAGAAGGCTGAGAAGAAGATTTGGAGATAGAGATTTGGGAAGCTCAACCATGGCATACACAATTTAGGTTACTGCATTGCATAACACTCTTATTCTCTCTTTTTCTATTCTTTTTTTATGTTCAATTGCATTTTTTCTATATTATATAACTAATTTAACACCCTCCTGTTATTCTTAAGATATAAAAATTTATAGAAAATCATTACATTATATCAATTTATTTATCTTAATTCATCTTAATAATTTTAAATATAACGGTGGATAGCACAATAATAGGGACTATTTTTCTCAGGACGGGTTCGAGTCGCGGAGGCTCCCCTTTGTGGCGTGTTACAAAAAAGGAGTCACGGGTTCGAGGTCGCATGTCAGAACTCGGGTGTTACAAAAAATGAGATGTTGGATAACACGCTCAATATATTTATGAGCCCAAGGGATCGCATGTCAGGAATGAGGTGTTACACATTTTCTCATCGTTTTCTTTCACTCTAGGAAGATATATACACATTTTACCCTAAGCAACACATTGTTTTTGTTGACTGATGTGTGATATGAAGGATATGTTATATAGCATCTTATTTTGTCAACATTGATCTCTACAATAAAACAAAAATTATTCTTTAAAATCATAAATATTTTGAAATAGGTGATATATATATAGAGAGAGAGAGCCATTAGATGGACTTGTAATTTTGGGAACCAGATCCAACATTTTGTGTTAATGCTTGTATTTGACTTTTAAATCAAGGACATTTTATTTTTCAGGATAGAAACTAAATGAAACATATTCAATGAATGCTTGTTGGTTTTTCCACAATTTTGTCTGATATACCTTCAGCAAATCTACCTAACAATTGATCCAATTCTGGAACACCTAGTCTATTTCCACACTGATTATTCTTCCTATGTTGCACCAATCTAGCAACTGCATTAACTTTCTCAGCAATTATTGGAAGTAGCTCAGCTGCTTCACTTAAAAATTGAGCTCCATCTCCACTACAAACCTCTTCCCCAGAGCCCTTTTCTAGTTTTAAAAATGACTGCACTGCACTATCGGCTGCGGTATCCAAGGTAAGAAATGCTTCCTTGCATAAGGCTATGGTTTCTTCCAGTTCACTCGATTCACAATCGCCCCCCTTTTGATCTCTGTCTTCCCTCAGCTGATTATTAACTAAGTGTTCTTTGAATGGGAATTTGGTTAATTCACATGTTGAATCTTCTAAAGCTTGTGTTGAATTCTTGAGGTCCTGCACAATAGGCAAAGCATCAAAGCAAAGTCATTCCTGGTATTAGTGTTACTTTTTCATAATAATATGTTTTTCAAATACCATTGTTTGTATTAAAACAGAAAGGGTTAATGAGTCACTCACAATGCACAACATTTGTTAAGGAGGCAGGTTAATACTGAGTATGTTAGTATATTTAACATACCACTTTTAGTGTTTTGTTTTAAGGGATACAAAGTTATCCTTATGAGGAATGTCACATTTACATGTTTGTTAACTTACAAGTTTTGAGAAAATACTCAAGCATTATTGATCCCAAGGAATATTAAATGTTAACATATTTTCCAAAAATGGCAAGCAATAATACTGGGACAGAGAACTTAAGAAAATGTTCTCAGGCATTATTGAGTCACAGATTTAAAAATCATTTCAAAGAATACATGTTAACCAAACATGTTTTCGAAAATATCCACAATAATATTCTTGTAATTGCATTTATAGGAATATGATTCTGGAAAATGACTTTTCATAATTTGAAACAAAAACACCCTTAAAAGCCCAACCTAGCCATGTTATCATGGAGACTCAGAAAGTGTTTGTTAAAACTAGAAGACCCCATTAGTGGTAATTTAAAGAACAAAATAGTTACCCACTTACTACCAATTCTAATATTCTTCAAAGTGGTTTAATAAAGTTCGGTAGGAAGGGCATAATGTTGTTAATCTATATAACCTGCTCAAGAGAATTCCTCACTTCCTCATTTTCCATCAGGTGCAAGGATCTGTTTTCTGATGTAACATGAGTCGCATTTCCATCCTTAGAGTTCTTGCTTTTATCGCTCCTATTCCTGATAGGACTGCTAAATAGTTTGTTCAAATCACCCGTGTAATCCCGTTGCACAACATATGCTGCTGAAAACCTTCTAACTGGTGTATTTTTTGACTTTATCTGCACAGAAAATGTGCCCAAAAAATTATACTCAATTATAATTTTCTTTTTATCTTCGAAAGAAATTAATTTTAACTGCAACAATACTCAACTTCTCTTGAACTAGTATGACAAGAAACTAAGTAGTATACCAGTCACTTTTCATTTTTCTTGCACAATGTGCTTTACGAACAGAATCTTCATAAAAATAAGAAACTACGGTAAAGGACAGGTGAGTTGAAAAATTTATTTGGAAGAAAAATATTCACCAGTAATGATTAATCCAGTTAGTGTTATCAAGAGGTAAATGGGTTCCTTTACATAAATATCATCACCAACAGGCCCATTCCAATAATTTTCCCAATAAAACAATGCATAACATATTCAGAACACCATTAAAAGGCTATGCCCATCTGAGCAATTAATTGAGAACAATAAAAATCTATGATCATAAACAAACTTTATTGCCAAAACTATATTCTGAATTTCATAATAAGAAGCTTATTAGGAATTTCCCTAGAAGGAAAGTGGGATTAAGAAAAATCATGAGATTAATTCAAAGTTGTAGAAATAAGACTTTCCTTCGTTATCTGTAGATTTCTTCTTTACTTCCGAAAAATTCTAGCATTACATATTAGTCATTGAATGCAAGACAAACCTTGTGTGTATTTGATAAGCTGCCAAAATGTTGCTTAAACATATCACTGTCTTCTTCATAATGCAGGCTTTCCAAGTTAGTGTTAAGAGTTGTTTCTGACTCAGTTCCAGATTCATGTAAATGCAACTGCTCTGCTTCTTTGTCAGAAATTTCTTCAGGAGAACAAGAAATGCCATTACTGTTGCAACCAACATGCTTTTCTGAAACAAGGTTCATCTTTTCATTTTTGCAATGGCTAATGAGTCCAAATGGGTTGTGGCCCTTAGTGATCACAGGATTACCTGGCCCTGCAGTAATATGTACAGTGTTAAAATTTAATTCCCATTTTGGTGGAGTATATACAAACAAAAAAACATTTATAAAAACTTGAATCATCCTACCTCCAGCTAGGCACAGTTACTCATTTATTCTAAAACGACATCAGTGTATCCTGATGTTTTCGGCCAACTGCTAATGTCTAGTCTTGTATACTTCATGCACCATATGTCTAGTCTTGGGCATGAGAACATTAAAACGTATGTCCCACATCAGAGGTGTTTACAAACAAAAAGAACCATTTATGGTAACTTGAACAACTTTCCACTTGAACTACCTTTTGTAGTATTGTTTTCCCAAGATTCATATTTATGGAGAAGGGAGGGAAGGAGAAGGCTTGAGAACCCTCTCAAGAGTACAATTCATGATTCCCAAGTCTTCTCTTTCCCTTCCTTCACTCAAAAATCAACTTCCAAACAAGCCCTTAGTAGCAAACAAGTCTCATGGGCTCATCCACCACAGTGGCTAGCTTTTCCAGTGTGATTTTCCCAAGATTCATATCAATAACAATCAGAGCATAATTTTCATATGCTCTTGGGCGTACTTTCTCATACCATTTTAGAGGTTCTGGAAGGATTAAAGAAGGCAAAGGGCTTTCAGGGTGTAGAATATCAGTTCTCAAGCATAACTTTTTTTCTGTGTATTTATTTTTTCCTCTAACCTTGTAATTCACACTCTTTCTACTTTAGTAAATATCTTTCTATTTAAGAAAAAACAGATTATAACAAACATTTGTATACTATATACAAATACGATTTTAGTGTATCATCTATGTACATGTGTCTACAATGCAACACAAGAAACTATAGCATATACCCTTTTGAGTTGTGCTACCACATTAGCTTTTATCATGAAAAAGACATTTTTTCAAACCAAAGTTGAAATGAGGTTGGTAGACAAGATTTGGTCTTTTGCACTATCATTAATAAAGGTTAAGATTAAGAAAAATATGACGTGAGCATTTAGCACAAGTGTTGGACTTACTTAAACTTGAGGGAACCTCTGGAAACTTTGTGTTCATTAAATTCTGCAACTCTGGGGAGGAAAGTGCATCCATGCAAACAGTGTAAACAGAATGCCAACGGTTATCCACAGCAGTGTTCCTGAAATTATAGTGAGTTTATAAGCATGAAACTGATATACCATTAGAAGTTCATGATTGAGATTCAATGGTTACCTTAAAGTTCCTCCAAGCCTTGAAGAACATCTAGAGTTCTCAGTTTTCGGCGACGGAGAAGCATGATTGGAAGGTATCTGAACTTCTGGGGATGAAGGAGCATATGCCTGACCATCATCAGTGCAAGAAATATTAGAGAGTTGAATTCATAGTCAAAATCCTAACCTATTTTGTCATCAAGGAGCTATGTTCTGTCTTCCAGCACCATCACTCTACACATGACACCCTTAGAGTAGACTCCGGAAAATTTTAAACCCCTGACTCCTTTGCAGGAGAAGTTTCAACAACAGTCATATTGAAGGTTTAGAAGTTTCAATGAGTAATGACTTGGACAACCCTCCCCTGTGAACTAGCTTTTGCAGTAGAGTTAGATTTAGAAATTCTAATGAGATGGTTACGGTTTCACACAATCCCATCATGAAAACCATGGGTCCCCAAATGAAAAAGCTGGCCATAGATGTTGATTTAGGCTTAATATATACCTCGGATCTTGATAAACTGGGACGAGAGCAATAACTATTGGAAGAAATGCAGACTTTTTTCACACATACCTCAAACTTTCAACACCAAAGGTGGTTTGACAGTGACACAATTTTCTTTTCCACAAAAAAGAAATAGACATAGCTAGCTAGGTTAAATTGCAATGAAATGTTTTTTATAGGAAAAAAAAGCATTTAAACGAAGCACAAGGGGTACTTCAACCCAGTACAAGGATTTGCATCGAAGGGTTGGTTGATTAGAAGGAAATACTTTTCTTTCACATTCCAAACAGGTTTTATTCGGTGCTGGTTCGGTGCTGGTGAATTGGTACTATAGTCTATATCAGATCTAGAACATGCTGACCATAATATAAGGCTTTATTCACGTATTGGTATCCAAATTCCATAGGGTTTTCATAAAAACAAACAACCATCTTTGTGTTAGAAAACTACAATGACGAGGGATTACAATAAAGTAGAGTTTCTCATAAAAGGGAAAGAACTAATCCAGAGTACAACAATACCTCTGATGAAGTGTTAAGATTTTTGCAAACACTGGAGTTGATCACTTTCGCTTGTGCCCATTTTGGAAGTCTTGAAGCACTAAATTTAAAAGACGAAGCCTCTCTATGATTATTTTCTGGATGAAGCAATCCATCCTCACTTTGGCTACTGTTCCCTAGTGGCCAGACATTCTCAGGATTTATCTTGGGGTGCTGGCATTCCCCCTCACAAAATGATAGGTGACTACAAGCAGGAGGTTGAGCTAAGCTTCTTGGAGATAATGGATTACTTATTTCCATCAATCTCCCCAATATTTTAGAAGACAATGGAGCAGGCAATTTCCACACAAAAACACAACCATCACCATCTACCTGAATATGAATACATTAATAACAAATACGATGATGTAAAACATACTTAATCAGAGTCTAAGCCACCAAAGAAGTTGCACTTGTAACTCCATTCCTCATCACTTATTTTGTTTTAATGCATAATAAAATCAATTTCTTAGCAACATGAACAATGTTCATGGTTCTAGTACTATTTAGCTCTTTAATGTGTATTTAGCTCATAGTTGGAAAGATAAAGAGGCTTATACCAGAAAATCATAGAAAAGGAATGCCTGATGTTTGTCCTCCCAATGTAACATGAAAAGGTAGCTAGCATTTTTAAGTCAAGAACAACATAAACAAATCTTCCTAATATTTACTTTGAATATAATCCTTTTTATTATGTTGACAAGACTATGCAGGAAGAGGTAAGATGCTAATGACATTCTTCCAGAGCAGAAAAACTAAACCGGAAAAAAAAAACAATTTCTAGAGACAGATGGAGGCCAAGAAAAACAATAGGCGGAACTATTAGGAAAGATTTAGAGATTAATATTGTCAATGGACATTATTTATGAAGAGCATTATGGTGTTATTCGATTCATTTAGCCGACCCCACCTAGTGGGACTAAGACTTAGTTGTTGTTGTTTATTAAATTAAGAACTACTTAATGTGAAAATTAAGAACACTGTTATTGATCATGGAGATCAAGTTTAAAAGTTTGCAAGTGCACTTTTTTATTTCCCCTCTGCAACTTAGTGAATTAATGTTGTACATGATTAAATAAATGAATGACTTTATCTCTTTATGTCATTTATTGAACATGATAGTATGATACTTTAATGTTACACCAATACATAGTTAAATTAAACATATGCATGGCTAATTTCCTAAAAAACATTATAAAGCCGTCACTCTGAAGTTGCATACAGTTATGTAAAAGAAGTGTAGAATAAAAAGAAATAAACATTAAGCATGAGAGGGTCTCACTGAAACTATATGCTTGCAATCAGGCAAGAAGATGACACCAGTTACAATTTCAGCATGCCCCATGGCCTTTGCAACCATCTCCCCGGTGAGAAAATCATATATGCAGATGGACTTGTTAGAGAATGAGCAGACCACATAAGTGCAGCTTGGGTCCATTATAACCTGTTAACCTTATTAGTTTCTTGTAAAGCAAGATCATGTCTTTACTCTGTAACCCTTTTTCAAATAATAAAGCTTACCTTTATAGGTTCTCCAAAATATTTGTCATGATTATACGACCTAATTAGCTTCTGAGCAGACATGTCAAACGCCTTTATCTTCTTATCCTATGAGTACGATAATTGAATTAGCAACTTTAAGCACTGACGTCTGCAAATTATGATGATAATCTAATCAAATTGACACGTGTGCAGAATTACTAGGATAGCTTGTTTAGAATTTATTCGGAAGGTCTTACAAAACGTCAAAACCAACAACCGACCCTTGACCTTTGACATGAGTACCACTGGTAACAAACTTCCACTTTACCTGCCCAACTGTGACAACAATCTCACATGATGGATCCACAGCCATGTCATAAACAGCTCCACATTGTGAAGCCTTTTGACGATGTTGCTGCAAAATCTTATAACCATTATCTGCAACCTCTACATCACGGAGCACCAGGAAGCTGTATGGAAGCAGGATTATTTTAATGATAGAGGAAACAATTCAATTTCATAAAAATAATATTGGGTTTGATGGCCATTGTCTAATTTGAGAACCATTATGTAATGATGGACATATAGAATAAGCACATAACAATCAAAAGGAAAAACTTAAAAAAGGACCCAAACAAATGTTGATGCCATACTTTCCACAAGAGATTGATAAAGTTCAAATTTATATAAAGCCTTTTTGAAACAGTTCCAGAACCTTGGAGTGAAAATTTTCAACTTCCTACTATCCAATTGTTCAGCATAATTTACATAGTCCACTTTATTTT
Organism: Lupinus albus; assembly: GCA_009771035.1. Classification (NCBI taxonomy): domain Eukaryota; kingdom Viridiplantae; phylum Streptophyta; class Magnoliopsida; order Fabales; family Fabaceae; genus Lupinus; species Lupinus albus. The sequence goes on along the minus strand of CM020001.1, from coordinate 20,591,374 downwards.
ATTGTTTTATTGAGTTTTAAAATTATTTAATTCCACCTAATGGAAAAAGGCTTTGGTTGTTGTTGTTTTCAAATTTGTTTAATATTTGCAAAGCCAAACCCCTACTAGCATACCTATCAGCACTACAACTGAGAATCCTGCAACAGTTGCTGCTAATTTTGATGGAAGTCACTGCAGCCGAATGATCATCAATGTGGTCAACAAGATCAAAATTTCTGCAACACACACCCAAAGAGTCATTGACGTATATAAGGGCCAACTATGTTAGCCTAAAACATTGTGAAACCATACCTCTTCACATCATAGAGATGGATCACACAATCTCGTCCCCCAGAGGCAAGAAAGTAACATTGTTTTTCAATTTCTCCAGACACATCTTGGGTGGCCAGGTTAAAACTTAATGTAAGAATTTCTGCATCATGAGCACCCTGAAATGATGTGCAAGATATAAATGACCATAAAAAATTAATGCAGATTACCCTCAAATATAGTTTTACTGCAGAGTAACTTTTAAATTAAGCTCATGTGCCTTAACACACCTGAAAGCATGTATAATCCGAAGTTTGAAGGTTGAATATATGGAGGTTTCCTTTGCAATCACCAGCAGCAAGATACATTCCATCTGAACTAACTGCAAGTGACCGAAACTCTTGACTGGTAAGATCTGCCTTGACTACATCACGTTCAAAAGTCCCAGCACTTACTGCAGTAATAGACAGAAAGGTTGCAAAATGTGACAGCAAGATAACATAACAAACTTCAATGAATGAAATGAGAATTTTTCTCCAGGTCTTGAGTTACCTAAACAAGAAGAACCCAATAGTTCAGCCTTCAAAGTTTGATGCTCTTCAGCATCTTTTGATAAATCAGATTGCAAAGCAAGATCCCATAGCCTAATTGTACCATCAGCGGAACATGTTGCAAAAGACATCCCCCCAGAACAACCTCTAGCAGTGCACGCAAGAAATGGATCATGCATGTTTTCACAGCATAGATTCTTGATATCCCATATGCATGAGGAATGTGAAACTAGCACAAAACATCTTGTGGCCTGGGTAATATGAAGGATTCTTTCTAATAAACAGTAATAAATTTATGCAACACCATACGGATTAGAAAAGTGGCGAGAAAATTATTTGCTGCATTAGCCACTGATTACTAGCATACGACTTTGTGGCATGAACTTAATCTATTATGGATCGCCAATGGGATACCAAATTTATGAAACATGAAAATAATAATGACAAACATAACAAAGATATCGTTTACCTGATTCAGATCATGGATGTCCCAGATGTAAAGACTGTGATCTCCATAAATAACCACTATAGGGTAAAAAAGTAGAGAATATATGAGACTCGATACGAGGTTATACTAAATACAATTACCAAAACAAGTTGAAAGTTTAGCACTCACCAAGCCTTTCTAAGGCTGAAAACTGACATGCAACTGCATCAGGCAGGGGAGGTGGTTCTTGAAAATCCCCCTCAAGAACATTGGCTTCGAAAATGGTATTGTTTCCTTCATAAACCTTTTTGGCCTTCGAATATAGTATAGTGCCAACAAATTCTAGAGACATGGGAGTAAGTAACTGGACTATTCCATTATTGCATGCACAAGCAATTAGTTTTCCTGACGTTGATAATGCAAAAGCTTTTTGAACCTGAAAATGATAATTTGAGAGTTGTGAAACTTATGAAGAACTAACACCGGAATAAAGCCCCTAACAACTCATCATCAAATTTAATCTATTAGAATTCATAACGATATGATCAACTCTACTTTATTCTACAGCTCAAAGTATTAAGTAACATCGCTGAAGGTATTTCAAGTTTATAAATGTATCAACTTCCAGTGAGGCAGTGACGCAACCATATATACTGTGCAATTCAGACCATTCACAGACAAATTCAAAATATTTTGTGGCAATAAAATAGAAAATTACAAGTTATGGCAGAAACTGCAGTTTGCCATACCTTCAAAGCCACTGACTTTTTGACTGACAACCCAGAATGAATGAGATACAAATTGCCTGTAAACAGAAAGAAATGAAATTGAGCAAATATCTAATGAACCATGCTAGTCCAAGAAATGCCGGGTGAAAATCTCAAACAAAAATGTCAGTATTAGACTGGCTCTGAACCAAATGTAACCTGAATCAGTCAATGCATGTATAGGAAAGCAATCACCGGCCTGTTTACAATTATCATAGCTGTTATTACTCCACACAGAAGAAACAACAGATATAAAAGAGCTTCCTTTATGAATAGCAAGATTGGCAGGCTTTTCGTGTATTGCTAGTGTTGCCGACCTGCGCATCTCTCCATTTAGTTGAGTTCTTCTAGATGATCCAAGTCCCCAGAACTTCAAGTGCTTTTTCCCAGCAGTTATAATAAATTTTGCATCTGATGAGAAGCTAACACTTGAGATAGTAGAACAGGATGAAGTTGCTTGAAGCTTCGTTAACAGCTCACCATTCCTCCAGTCCCAAAGGTAAATGTATCCCCCAACAGATACCAGATGTTTACCTGGGACACAATGCTACAGAATAAGTAAGAAGTAATAATCATAAAAACTCAAGAAGGGGGCATTTACATGGCTAAAGTATAACCAACCGTTGGGTGAGAAACAGATGCATGTAGCTCCATATAGATGACCTTTCAATTCAGAGACAATGGAAAAAGTAGAAGAATCCCATACTAGTACTGATGACGAGATTCCTGCCTGGAAAACCTAGTTAGATTCTTGTTGAAATGAGGTGTAAAAATGAAGCCATTATGTGTCAATCTCTCTCTTTCCATATCCATAAATGTGGAGAAGAAGAGGTAGGGTATAAAGAAAGGAACCTACATCACCAGTCATCCTTTAGTATGCTGAACGACGAATGCTATGGTAATGCATTAATCAAGTTCATTTACTGAAGAAATAACCATGAACACAATATGTTTACTATCTATTACGCCTCAGATCAGATTCAAAAATTCTTGTCATAATGGTTATTCAACTCTATGTCTAACACCTATTGGTTTGCCAATTTTCCTATAAACCATTTCACTCATATACCTAACCTACATGTCCTGGGTTGCAAATGCAAAATATGATTTGATCTATGAAGTTTCAATTTCATCAAAATTATTAAAACATAAAAAATACTTTTCCAATGAAGTTACCGCATGTTTGGTTTGGAGTAATAATTAGGGAAAACAGCTTTTTATGGTGAAACCATTTTTCACTTTCTGGCCTCATGTTTGTGTTGTTAAATTAAAAGGTGCCTCCTAGATCCCCAGGATGACCAAAAGGACAATGGTTCGATTCCTGGGAATAACACTTGTTGGGAGGGGCAGCCAAGCACCCCGAAAGGGATTAGTTCCTTACCCAAAAAGGTGAAGGGATACCCTTAGCAGTACCAAAAAAAATTAAAAGGTGCCAGTTTTTTCTTACCTAAACAGTTTTTTTCCAAAAGCTATTGTTTGAGCATGTTGCCCATCAGCTGCTACTATTATTTCACATCTATTAGACATAAATACCAATTTGTCCTCAATCAAATAACCTTTTCAATCACCCCGTGTATCTTTTGGCAATTTGGTATATAATGTAACTCTTTCTATACAATCCAAAGAAAACTCCTTATCTTAGAGTTGATCAAGCATTAACATATTCAAACAAAATTATCATGGAACCAGTGAAAAATATGACAAACTCCATATGCCTAAAACCTGAAAACTTATTCATCAATCTTTTTAATTCACTTAGGCATCAATTAGTCTATGAGCAAAACATTATTAAAAGAATATCATTGAAGATTCTCATGAGTTAAAAATCCATGGAAAAAAATTACATTTTCACTCTGACTTCTGAAGAAGCACCACCCTTATACTAACAGTCTCAACAAGATGAAGCTATTTTATCCATAGGGGTCTAAAACTTGTTGCAGTAGGGTAACTGTCTGAATGTAAAGGACACTAATACCATGATCAAGTTACTGAGAATTGACTCATACCTCTCCAGCGGCGACAAAGCGTCCATCTCGTGACAAAGCTACACAGTTCAATGGCTTTGGCAGTCTATGAGACACCATGAGGTGTGATTGAGTACCCAAATTCACATCATAAACCACCACCACAGAACCTACCAAATAAACACATTTGGAACTCGAAGCATTCGAAGCTACACCATTGCCATTCTTCGTTGTCAAACCAATTACCTCCTCCAAAACTAGCTGGAAAAATAATCAAATATATAAGCACCTAGAAGAGCTACTGTGTGTTGCTTTGGGAAAAAATCACTACTTAGAGCATATTTGGTACATAATTAAATCTGTACAAAAACAGTGATAGGGTTTATAGTTGTTCTACCAATCAAAATGCACATTGTTTGCAAAAAAATTCAAAAACACAAAATCAGTAACGAACAAGTGTGACTAAAGAAATTCATCGAAGAAGAAGAATGTTACGTTTGATGGAGTAGAATTGGGTTTGTTGATTCTGGAATTGAGCTTCATTGTAAGGAATGAATCTGCAACATTCAATAACAACAGAGACAGAGAGAGAAGCGGGAATTTTGCTCAATTTACCTGTATATCAAAATATCACTAATTTATTCTTTAATATTAACCCCTCGTAAAATTGAGTTTCAAAAATTTAAATTTCCCCTAAAATTTATGGTTAAGCGAGTAAATGAATCATCTCTCTACTTTTATAACCAATAAAAAACAAATGATACATAGAATAATATACATCTTGACATCTTGAGAGAAGTAAGGGAATATTCAATGACGTGTTCTTTTCATCATTCTTATGAAAAATTCTTATTTTATAAGTTTATGTTTGGTTAATAATAAAGTAGGTTGTGGGACCCAAATGAGAATAATAATTATATTTGTCATTATGTGAAAAATGTAAGTATTGTTCTTATTTCATGTAAAATTGTAATAAATTATAAAATAATACGTGAGACCCGAATAATAATAAATATAAATGCTCTAAGTTGAATCAATTGAGTCAATTCATATTAAAATAATCTAATGGTATAATATATTTTTTATTCTTAATATAAAAATTATTATTATAAGTGTCTAATTAAATTATTAAACAACCTTAATTGAGATTTTACTAGAACAAGTTAACATAAATAATAAATTGAGAATATCATGAAATAACATATATTTTATGTTTTAATTTGAATAAAGATGTGCAAATAAGTTTTAAATTTAATTAAATAATAAATATTTGATTCCAACATAAGGCTTTCATTATAGAGGAACCATTGAATTGAAGACTGCAAAGAAAATAAAGTACATTTCTTCATCAATTGCTTCATTGTTTTTTCAATTCCTAATCTACAGATCATGCATTTGTGGTGAAGGATATTATTAATTTAGTGATAATATTAAAACTTATAAATAGCAATACCTAGAAATCAGGTAAGCAAGTAATGTGTTTTCAATAGTGTATTAAAAGAGTCTTCAGAATTAAATTTTAATTATATTAAATGATGTTGATGAATTGTTTATAAGAATAAATTTTAATTAGAATTAAATATTTAATGTGACCCCTCAGAATACCTTATTCCACCATTTTCCCGTATATATAATATTGTTTTTTAACCTAATTATTGATTTGATAAAATCATAGTATTGTGTAGGAAAGTTTTAATTTTAAATTATGATTACACAATCAAATATTTCATTTTAATTGTTCATTAATATTCATTTTAATTGTGTTCACTCCCATTTTTCAAAATAATGTAATGTTTTAAATAGTCATCCCATATATTAGTAAAAGTTTATTATATATACTAGCGTGTTGATAGGCACGACACCGTGTTTGTCAACCCGCTTTCCTATCATTTGTAATGTGTAGTCTACATGTAATAAATGTGTAATGTAGTAAATTGTGTTAGATATTATAATTTACAGTTGAATATATTCAATTTGGATAATTTTTCAATCTTAATGAAGGGATGCACATACAATTGTTCGATTGCAAATTTGTTTACTTTATGCAACTCTACACAATTGGTTGGTTTGCTCAAAATTTGATGACATATGAATTTTATTATTTTATTCACTCATTCATAATTTTCAGAGTGAATAAGTTATAACATGTGATTTTTTATAGGATTTTTATGATGTGCTTCTTGTTAATTTTCAAGTAATGATTTCAATGTATGTTATTTAACTCTAAGGAGAGAGAATTAAAGCAATTAGTTACGAAATTTTTTACCATATCATATGAAGTATTAGATAAAAAGATATGATTTATGATAGAAGTTATTAAAAACTGATATTAAATCATTACATTTTAATAAATTGATTTTTCAATAAAATTGTTAATGTAATAGTTAACATACATTTTTATTGTGGTACCTTATATAAAACATATGCCAAAATTTTAGATTTGACCCTCCTAGTTTCTAAATTATGATTGTAGTAATTAATAGTAGTCGTATTACTAAATTAATACAATTATAGCTTCTAATCTTTAAGAAAATATGCACACACAATAATAATGATTTTTTTTTATTAAACTTGGTGAAGAAATCGTGTCCCTAAGAGTGCAAGTGGTTCATGACTTCATGCTAAAGTGGAAACTAAGGGAACACACTACTTACAATTTTTAAGGCTGAAATTGGAGCAAAAAATGCATTACTAACATTGTATGTGTCTTACATTGTTGGATCTTTATAGGGATGTTGCAAGAAATATTTGTTGTCATCTATATATAAGTTTTCTATCTATTTGTTGTTCTACTTATATTGGTATATCAATTTGGATTACATGTTTGTTTTATGATTACATATCTATACAATTATGGTGTTGATGTATATGATTACATTTGGAGGACTATTGTAGTATGATTAAACAATCAATTTCCATGGGATTATTGGCTTACTCCATAACCATTAGTGTAATAATATACTGGCTTACTCCATGACTATATGTGTAATAACATACCGATATGCACTCAATCTGGATTAGTGTCAGTATATGTTAAAATAGACTATGAAAAGCATGATAAAATTAGAGTATACATGACACTAATGAACTAAACGTTAAATGATTGAAAATAAGAATATTTTCTTAGTCTTACACCATGTATAAGGTTTTTCAGAATCATTGATGTCACTACAATAGCAACCACAATGAATAGATCGAAGAAGAAAGTTTTCCCTTGCACCAGAGTAACAATTGTAAACCCCGAAGATATACCAACAAATATCACATCAAGAGTAGTTGATACTGCAATTTAACCAACAATAAGCAAGAAAAATGCTAGTTATCACTATAGCATTGAATCTATTCAATTTAACCAACTTTTTAATAAACTTCACACTCACCTACATGACACTGCAATATATGATTACACATGTATAAGAAAAATTAAGTTGTCAATTGTTCACCCATGTGTTTTAGACCAAATGTAATAAAAAAATTATTTATACTCATATGTACTCAATCTTGTGTACAACGTGCTATAGCATGATCATTTCTATAAAGCTCAACTACCAACCAAAGAGTTTGTATACAACCTACACTGTAAGATCTGGATTACAATTCTATACTATAGAGACTCTTGATTTTCACATTGAGTACTTACCTCATGACCAGATTTCAGCATGTTGTATGATGAATATTACTTTATCCTCTTACAATTCTACACTATAGTGACTCTTACTTTTCAGATTGAGTACATATCTCATGACCAAATTTCAGCATGTTATACCATGGATATTACTTTGTCCTCTTACCACTTGAATGATAATGCTCCATGTTCTGGTGGACCATTAATCTTCTAAACCATGAACTCATGTTGAATGGAGTTAGAACAAAAGCATCATCTTCAAATTGCAAAGCTTTCATGATTGACAAAAAGATTTGGTCCCCTTTCCTTTGGTAATGTCTTTGATTATCCTGTGATATCGACAAAATAGAACTTCAAAATAAGTAATAGTAATTGATAACAAATTACATAACAACGCTAATTCCACTCAGTTTGTAAAGTCAATCAAATTACAATGCACATTAGTAGAAGCACTTCTATATATGTGAATATAAAATTGAAACACATCTATCACACATAGGTCATAACAGTCATCATATCACACGTAAATATTATATAAAAACTTTGATGATCCTATTAGAGTCACCCTTTCTTTTTACAGAGAAGCACATATAACCTTAAGTAAGGATACACTAACACATGGTATACACCAGATATCACATCCCTTCTCTTTTAATTTAAAATCACTGAAGTAGGAAAAACTTTTATGAATGCATCATACCACGTTTAATGTTTACAGTGACAGGCAAACAATTTTTTTTTTGAAGTAAAAGACAAAATTTATTGGATAGGTAGAATTTGTTGCATCATTCTGTATTTTTTAGGATAAAAAACCTTGACAATAACCTTCTTAGATGAGATGAGATACATGTTACCCAAATAATAACCCAAAACAATTTAAGAAACAGAAAACACCGATAAAACCAAAATAAGAGAGCTCCGAAAGATGTAAAGCATACACAAACTCTTATTTTAGTGTCACTAACTATTTGACATCTCTGATTTGATTGCAAAAACTCTCAAAAATAGTTACAAATGGAGAGGCTCTAGAGTAAGATATCTACACTGAACAACTTAATTGGTAAAATATGACATGCTAGGAAATTTTATTTCTGAAGTTAACACTAATCTCGCTCGAAATAACAACAAAAGACATGTACCATGCACTTTGGAATTAATGGACACCCTCACACAAATTAGCTTGTGGAAGATGTTTGTTTTACTATATTAAACATAACATTTTGGAAAGTATGTTGTATTTAATTACTAAACACATAGTGGTGATATTTAATGGCTCCTTTGGGTGACATTCTCTAAATGGAAATATTGTATATTATCACATTATATCATAACTTCATAACAAAATAGAACATAAAAAAATCATTTAAATTGATAACAAATTCAATTCCACTTAGTTTGCAAAGTCTCTCAACTTAAAAATGGTGTTTCATTCCTATGTACATTGATAGAATCACATCTATATAGTACAAACACTTCATACTTGTTAAAGTATTGTATTTGAACAGTATGTAATTCAATATGACAAACAAATGATTATTTTGAATGAACCATTAGCTATTGGTTAATAAAGTTGTAAACATCACACATACAATATGATAAATAAATTATTCATGGATGCTGAGGATAATATAATTCACGTACGCATTTCATCGAACATAATGTAAGCAACAGTAAGTAAAGAGGAAAAATATGATTTCAGTATCTAGACATGAAAAAGATGATAACAGAATGTAAAGTAAGCGAATTATAAAAAAAATAAGGGAGAATATATATGAAAACATTCTCTACATTCCATCCACATTCTAAACACATTGCTTAGTACGTACCTTATATTCATTAATACATCTCAAAAACATGTTGGAATAGTGAATGAGGGAGAATTGAATGAGATGAGTAGAAGTTGCAAATAATGTGGAGGCCTGGAGGGCCTTCTATCATCCATGCCACATTCTCCCCATTCCATCCACATTCTCTGCGAAATATAAAAATGCAATATTTCATCAATAGTCTATGTGTAAAATGTAAAATGCTAGATAGGAAATATATGGCTACAGTGGCAATTAAAAATGAGAATAATATATGAAAATAAGAAATTGTGAAAGAGCAAAATAGGGAAAGAGAAATGCTATCAAAAGGAAAGTAATATATGTATTGACTTTATAGATGAGAAAAGAAATGCTATCAAAACATAAATAATATTATAAAATGCTTGCACTACCTCATATTCATTAGAAGATAAAATATATAATTGATGACTCAAAAAATGTAAGAGGATAATATATTTGTTATGAACTACGTAGTAATAAAATACAAACTACCAAGCTTTAAGTAGAAAAATTGAACCACTAATGTTGAAGGTATCACTGATAACCACAACAGAAGTTGGGGGGAAAATGTGCATAGTGGGTGAAGTATTTCATGCCCACTTTTTTTATAAACTACATCTATACAAATAGATGAATGCAAAAGAGATAATCGTTAAAAATTGTTGAAACAAAAAGGTACCATATTGTAACTGGTTCCTACTTGCGTGAATGAAGTGGTGATACCCACTTGGATAATGGAGAGAAACAGCAATTGCAGATGGAAAGAAAGTGGAAAAATTCTAACAAAGTAATCCAAGCCCAAGTATTCCATCACGCAATTACAGATATAGTAAATTGCTGAAGTATTAAGGGGTCAAATTATCCAATGAAGTAAAATTGAGTATAAAGTATTATTGCTTCAGTTTAATAAAATGAGAGAATGAGCAAAAACATTGATCGGAAAGCACACCATAACTATGCAACTGAAACCCTTTACCCTTCGCCTCAGACACAGTAAACCTCGAAACCTTAATTTTCCCAATAAACATCAAATAATCACACGTTGCTTTCTTCGCGATTCAGTATCTAACACTCAGAATCACAAACTTGAGGATGACATTATCCAAGTATCACATAAAAATTGCTGAAGTATTATCTCACTTGCTGAAGTATTATTGATAGAGAAGCAGCAAGAAAGTATAACTATGAAGTATTATAATGAGTGTGAAATTGGGTAATAGAGAAGCAACAATTGCAATTTTGCAGTTTGAGATTTGGATCATTTGATAGAGATGTGAAATTTAAAATATCACTTACTCTATCACAATTAATAAATAACAATTGCATTAGATAATTTAGATGAGCCAATTTTACTTAGAGAATGTGGAGGTTACTTTAACATAATTAAAAGGTAAAATTGGAATAACAAAATTACTCCATTCATGGCACTTAAAAGTTGTTTTGCCTTTATCTGTTTGTATAGAAATTTTGTTAATATATTATTCATAATTTACCTTTAATAATTATTATATAAATAATAATATAAAAAATATTAAGTTACATATATTTATAAATTATTAATAGCAAGTCAACTAATGAAACAAATTTTGTAGTAGATGAGGATGCGCCAATTTTTAAGGTGGAAATATCATTTTACGAGGTTGTTGCAATTGTCACGTGTTTTACACTACACGTGTTGCCACGTCATTCCTTCATTACTTACCAACCGAGATCACCTATCTAATATTCCGTGTTTATTATTTCCAAATTGAATAAAAAAATACTAATTAATTAAGAAAAATATCATAAAATAAAAAGTAATTTATTTTATTAATTGGTAAAATATGATTGACCTAAAACATAAAAACATAAAATTTTGTAGTATATGTAATCCTTGTAACAACGAAAATGTACTTGAAACTAGTGAAGTACCCTTTCTCACGTAATTTAAGACAAGTAAAGTCTCAACCTTTTTTTGTTTTTCTCACCAACCCCTCGAAACAAAACCTACCCTTCTTTGAGTTCTTTCTATCTTCACTTTCAATTCTTTGGAGGTTGTTTTTCAATGCACTAGTCCTACAAAAAAACTCAACTTTTGTTACTTCTACTACTACCAAATTCCCATGTTCATTTGTTTCATACAAATACAACAATCCCTTCAAACTATTCTTTAATATTCTTTCTAACTTAGAAATGATTATAGGAATCTTTGATTGATATTATTATTATTTATAATGGCTGCTACAATTTCAGCACCATCTTTGATTCATTCTTCATCAAGAAAGTCTTATTCTTTTTCATGTTCCTTGTCACCCCATTTGAGTTTTGTTAGTTTTAGAAACACCAAGTTGGGGTTTGAGTCCAAAACCTTATCAAAAAGATTGGAATGGATAGGGAAGAGAAAGAGGGAATGGAGTGTGATAACTTGCACTGCAGAGGGAATAGATGGAGGAATGGTTATGGAAGGAAGAAGGGGAAGAGAAGAAGAGGGTGGTGTGGTTAGTGTAACCATACCAGAGAGGTTCAAGGTTGTGTTTTTGGTAGCATGTGTTATGTGTCTTTGTAATGCTGACCGTGTTGTCATGTCTGTTGCTATTGTTCCTCTAGCTGCCAAATATGGTTGGTCCAGTTCTTTTCTTGGCATAGTTCAGGTACTATATACTCCACATTACTTCAACTATTCTCATCATTGTGTTTTAAATTGCGGTCGTGGTAAAATATGATTCTCAATGATGCAATTGTGGTTACTGACTACAATTTAAAAGGATAGAACAAATACAAGTAGGAAAATTATAATGAAGGAGTTGGAAAGAAATATTAACTTTTTGTAACGAATCAAAGTATTATAGTCATTATTAATTTAAACAAGTAATTTTAATCACACATATTTATAAACATATGGCCTCACTTTTGCATAATTTTCAATCATCAGTCATCACCTCACATTTGTATAGTTTCCTTTTGAATATCCTAACATAGCTTATTTCACATCATTTTCTACCTAACCTCATTTGATTATGCTAACTGTTATTTATGTGTCAAAAGCATTTTCATTAATTTAGCCATTTAGGTCTTAGTTATTGAATAATGTAATATTTATTTTGAAGAATCCAATTGAAGACAAGCAGTTATTTTTGTTCAATACCTAAGTTCTTGTTGGTTAGTAGTACTAGTTCCTTAGACATAAGTAGTGCTTCTTTTGAGACATGAGAATCTCATTTAAAGCCAGAATAGTTGTTTTGTTTCCATTTGTTTGAGATGGAGCTACTACAACAACAACCAAGCCTTTATCTCACTAGGTGGGGCCGGCTACAGGAATCGAACGACGCCATACTGTTTTATCACAAATCACATTCATTGGCAACACACTTCTAACATAAAGTTCATGCTTCCTGCATTATCAGTCATCATTCCTATGGGGATACATATTCTCTTCAGTGGTTGGAGGAGCTTTGGTAGATAGATATGGAGGAAAAAGGATTATGGCTTGGGGTGTGTTTTTATGGTCTTTGGCAACTCTTCTTACCCCTTTGGCTGCCAACCATTCAACAACGGCGTTATTGGCGGTTCGTGCTCTCTTTGGACTAGCTGAAGGAGTGGCTCTTCCATCCATGAGCACTCTCTTATCAAGGTAATGCATTAGAAGCTTGATATCTTTTTTCGACGAATATTGTAAGATGCCCATCTTGGAATCCAAGTATTCGAGATTTTAGCACAATCTTGTTTTAGGTCACCTACAAGGTTGTAAAATCATGATTCAAATCGTGAATCGCTAGGCTATTTTTGAATTGTGACTGTAAATCATATCTACTCGAAAGGTTCATAGACACAATGAAAAAATAACTCGAAACATATCATATTAATGATGTATTATGTATATATTATATTCTTACAACATGAATAAATATATCATTTTCTGCTATGCTTAATCTAAGGCTATGTCTATACAAATTGTTTTTCTTGTCTGCTTAACCATCGTCATCGTTAAACTTTTAATTTCTTATCAACATTGAAGCAAGATGTCAAGATCTTAACAACATGCTTCTTTTATAACTTATGAACATCTCATGTTGTGAATGTAAATCTAGTTATATACAAAATAAAAAGCTTATATAATGTTCATCTTTGAGTAGGTGGTTTCCGAGTAATGAAAGGGCAACTGCACTTGGAATTTCAATGGCTGGATTTCATCTTGGCAATGTCATAGGCTTGTTGTTAACACCGATTATGTTGTCCACTATTGGTGTTTCCGGTCCTTTTATCTTATTCTGTGCAATTGGGTTGCTCTGGGTGATGACATGGGCGTACCGAGTTACCGATGATCCTATCGAAAGTAATTTCATATGCAGATCGGAAATAAGATTAATCCGAGCTGGGAAAAGTGGTTCTCCGAAAAAAAGTAGCAACTTTCCTCCTCTAGGCCTTCTGTTATCAAAATTACCATCATGGGCTATAATATTCGCCAATGCAACTAATAACTGGGTGAGTTCTATTTTCTATTATTGGCTTTCTATCAAGGATCCAATTTTCGATAGCATTACTAATCTTGACCTTGATTAATTTTGCAGGGGTACTTTGTTCTCCTCTCATGGATGCCAGTTTATTTCAAAAGCGTAATTACTTTCTTAGCTTCTTAATATTTATATTAACGAACAGGTTTGTAATTTTTGTTTCATGCATTGTTTTGAAAATATAATGAAGATTACCTAGTGGTTATTTAGCTCTAGATCTCTTCACGATAATGCCGGTTCAGATGGTTTCGGTAGGATTCATTCCTTGACAATGATGATACTAAGTTTTGAAAGTTACAAGTGAACTAGAATTTATTTTCGTGTCCTTTTTGTCGATTTCTGTTCTGAGGGTTGATCCTACAAATATGTCATTGATATTCAAATAATCTTAGTTCTGGAAGCCTGTAACTTTCAATTATGGCTTATTTTTTTCTTCTTTCTGTAGGTATATAATGTGAACTTGAAACAGGCTGCATGGTTTAGTGCAGTTCCATGGGCAACAATGGCGATTTCAGGTTATCTAGCTGGTTCTTTATCCGACTTCTTAATCAATGCCGGGTACCCAACAACAATTGTCCGAAAGGTTATGCAGGTAACTCTTTCAGCACCATCATACAAAAGGATGTACTAATATTTTGTGTGTGTGTGTGCCAATTACATAGCCAAAATAAGAAACATTGCTAAAATGTGAAAACTAGACACAAACATATATTTTACGTTGAAGCAATCGGCAATTACGTTAGCCGTGGTTGACTGCTTAATGCAACTCTCATCTTTTATCCGGATTCGGGACCAGTTATGTATAAATTTGCAATAAAACACAGCGTACTGAGATTTAAGCATAACGGATTGCATATGCAACTGATTACAGTAGTCTGATTCGTACTCGGTAAATTTCAGACAATCGGATTCATTGGTCCGGCAGTGGCCTTGCTTTGCTTGAATTATGCCAATACACCAGCAATTGCTGCTATGCTCATGACTGCAGCTTTGAGCTTGAGTTCATTCAGCCAGGCTGGGTTTATGCTCAACATACAAGTAAGTTCAACTCACAAAATATGTAAGACATTTTTAGATAAACTTACAAGTACATTATTAGGACCTTAAACTCACACCTTTTACATTTTTTACACGATCAGGACATCGCTCCTCAATATGCTGGAATCCTACACGGTAAGAAGTCGAGCAAATTTGTTGTAAGAAATAGCAAACTTAAGTGTTGTTCTCTCCATGCTTGTGCTTGTGCTTGTGTTTGTGTTTGTGTTGTTTTCTAATAAAAAGACAACATGTGTAATAAATAGTTGTTGCACATGTTATGTTTTTAGAAGCACTTACAGAACAGTACCTTAAGTAGGGAATGATTCTGTTTTCTTTTTTATTGGCCTTTTCATAATAGTTATTACCTTAACAATAACAATGCTATTACAGGAATCTCAAATTCTGCAGGAACTTTAGCAGCTATCATAAGCACAATTGGAACTGGTTATTTTGTACAATGGCTAGGATCATTTCAAGCATTCTTAACTTTAACAGCATGTCTCTACTTTGTCACAACCATTTTTTGGAATCTTTTTGCCACTGGTGAACAAGTTTTCTGACTTCTTCACATTCCAATACCTTAGAAATTCGGACATGATTTTCATGCATGATTACACGGTTTACCGGATTTGGCGTACCTCGTACAACCTCAATATTATAATAATTTAAAAAGTGATGAACCACATTGAACTGGGTACGATGCACTAGAACCAATACCCGGAACCATGTAACTTTAGTTTATGTTTATGAACATCTATAAAATTCAAAGTTGTCACCATATTGTATAAAATAGATGTTTAGAATACATTCTTGAAAAGAAAGTTGTCTCATTTGTAAGAATAAGATGCAGTGTTATTCATATGTTTAAGGACTCTATTGTTTTGTCTAAGTCCTTTATTGTGTTAATTGTTCACATGATTTGGATTAGTTAGTAGATTCGAACCTTTAGATTTTTATATAATGAATGATTAAGATGTGAATGAGATTTTTTTAACTTACTCTTGCAGCAAGTAGATCATTTATCTTTTTATTTTAATTGCACAAAAGGAGACTTTGTCAAGATTACTTCATTTCCTTGCAATTTGTATATAATAACAAGTTTATAATGTTTCCGGAATAGAATGTTTTTTTTTGGATATTGATAGGATTAAGAGGAATATGGATATCACTTTCTTGAAAGCGGACAATAACTATTTTTGGACTGTCATCGGTGGGTACTTGAGAAGAGACTTTGATACTCAAGACGAAATAATTGTATGTTCTAGAGATAAAGTAGAGTAAAAATATTTGTCATTCCCTTATGAGTGACTTCACCAATTTATAATGAGATAGAGTGTCAACACTTCACTTATTTATCATTGCAGATGACATAACCTTGTCTTTGAAATACCTTTGTCATATCAGTAACATGAACTTACACTACTCAGTTCCACAATGTTATTAAAACCGTACCGGTTATCAAACCGGTGAGGGTACTGGTATAGTGGTACAGTAATTAAACCGCATGCCGGTTAAACTATACATATTTGCTTTTATATATATATATATATATATATATATATAAACCTATAACAAAAAATTTCAAATAAGTAGGTATTCATATTCATAATCTACTCCAAATTCACACACAAAACAACATTAAGTATTAAAAAAAATAAAAGTCTAAATTGCAAAATATATATTAATCCAAAATTATCACTTAACAAATGCAAAATACAAATAAATGACACAAGTATCAATCATTGAAGTTGAAGAATTGGTGAATAATTGAAAATTTGAAATTTAAAAAAAAAATGTAAAAACCGGCCGGTTTAAACCGGTTTTCACCAGTTTTGATCGGTTTTCAACCGGTTTTGACCGGTTCTATTGCATATGCGATATAACATACGTACCGTACCGGTTAGGGTCCGGTTCACCGGTTGAACCGGTCGGTACGATACGGTTTTTATAATATTGTTCCATATGACTTTACCCTTGACATGAATGAATGTTTTCCAACATTGTATGTGTTGTCATTGTTGTCATTTCCTCTAGTTATGTTGGTCTTCCGGGCATGATCAACAATTATATGGAACAAAATTTTGCTTACTTGATAATTGGCCTCATTCTTAATGACCTATCAATGGTGACCCATAATGACACTGAGATGGAACAAAGACAAAAAATACTTCTTTGAAAATTATATTTTCATATCTCATGAACTTGATATTTTTAGACTAATTTATTTTCTATATTTATTGATATAACTTAACTTTATTCTTTAGACCCTCTATAATTGTACTTTCTAATACTAATATTTTTTTTTATAAAAGTTTTATACACTATTAATATATTATTCAATATGTATAATATGTTGAATATGATTGATCTCTTAAATAAAAATATGATATCTCTTAAACATATAATTTCTCTACACCAATATTATATAAATATTAAACTTCAAAAATTAAGAAGAAAAAACAAGGACCAATGAGACAACATTATTAATTTATTATTACTTAGTTATTATGCATAAAATTTTGAAAGACTTAAAAACACATAAGTAAATCAAAACATGGACAAAATATGAAGAAAAAAAATGATATATTAGAGTATCTATAGTGGCTGTTATTAACATCATCATAATATTATTACTATATTCTCCATTGTATAATTCTTATTTTATTGAGTTTTTTCGTTTTTATAACAATTATATTTTTTATTTATAAGAATAATTTTGTAGCGATTATATTTTTTATTTATAAAAGCATAACAAAAAAATTATTTTTTATTTATAATAAATTAATGTGATTTTTAATTTATTAATAAATAAGTAAGTAATTATTCTTTTTGTATATTTATTCTAAAATATAAAAGTGTGTGGTAGATTATAGGACCCAAACAAGAATAAAAATGATGTTTGTTTGAAAAAAATATATGTTACTTTTATTTTATGGTGAATTAAAAATAATGTGAGATTCAAATAAGAATGAAAATTTTGTTCGTCATGTAAATACTCCCATTTTATTAACCAATGTTGTAAAAACTAGTTCATGCCGGCCGATTTAATCGATAATTTGGTCCTAATACTAGTAAGATATAACAATTATAACATTTATACAATTATATCAATCAAAACTAGTTAAAATTGGTCATACTCATCGATTCTCAATTAAGATCATACTAACTGATTTTTTAATATTAATATAATATATTATAGTTATATATGAAACTTGTTTAATAATGTTACTAAGATAGAAATCTTAGAAATGTAGCAGAAAAAGGACGACAAAGCTTCACCTTGAAGAGTCTTTCACATAATCAATTAAACTACAAAACAATCCAAATCCATTCACAAAACCACAAACGCTTCCATCCCATAAAGATTCTTTTCATTCTGTCTTCTTTTCCACAAACTCACGCCCTTTAAAAACTTCACCTTTTTTCTAATTTGGGTTTTCAAAAATATCTCATTTTTATGTGTTCCGTGAGCCCTCTGAATTTTAGGCTCACGTCTCTTTGAGATTTTTAGCTTTTTATAAATTGGGTTTTCAAAAAAATCTGATTTTTATGTGTTCTGTGAAACCATGAATTTTAAGAGCTTGGAAGATTTTTGGGCTTTTTACATGAATCAACATTCAAAGGCATCAACAAGGCGTTGGCACTTTGTTGGAACACTCTTCAGTATTTTGTTTTTGCTGTGTTCATTTTTCTTCAGTTGGTGGTTTTTGTTCTTTGCACCTTTTGTTGGTTATGGATGTGCATGGTATAGCCATTTCTTTGTTGAAGGGAATGTTCCAGCCACTTTTGGACACCCCTTTTGGTCATTCTTATGTGATTTCAAGATGTTTGGTTTGATGCTTACTGGTCAAATGGATAGAGAGATCAAGAGGCTTGGAAAAAGACCTGTGCTTCAACTCTTCTGATTTCCTTGTTAGCTTGTTTGTCTCATTGTTCTTTGAGGTGAGTTTGCATCCAATGTTTTGAGTGTTCATGTGTATTTTTTTTAATAATGTTATGTTTAATAACTTTTTGCTTTGTAGCAATTGTTTTTTGTGATTGACCTATTTGGCTTTGGATGATTTTGCTGAAATGCTATAGCTGAAATTGTTATTAGGAGCCGGGTATGTAGCGCATGTGATGCGTGGATCATCATCTTAGTTAGTATTACAGAGCTTTTTTTAAGGAAAACCTGGTACGCGATAGTTGGAACTGAAAGTTCGGTATGTGGTAGAGTGAACCTAGTAACTATGAGCTGAATGAACATAATGTGTGTGAGTGGGATGCTGCTACTTGTTGGATTGAATGACTTTGCTTAGACATCATTGCTGAACAAAAGTCATGAGGCGAAGGGAATTAACTTAGAGGAATATAGTTTCTACGAGGGCGAGCCTTGGCACAATAGTAAGGTTGTTGTGATTCCGAATCCCAAAAACGACCTCTCCACTTGCAGGGTAAGCCCACACACATCTATCATCCCCATACTCCACTAGGAGGGAGCCTCATGCATTGAGCCGCTTTTTAATAAACTGAATTCTGAGGATAAACATTCACACACGAGAACACCAAAAGATGTAGAGAAGAGGAGAAAGTATGAAGAAGAGATTTGTGATTTTAATGTGAATTAGTTCAATTGGATTTTTGTTGCCCTTATAGGCTACTTAGAAAACTCTAGAGTTGACTCAATTAAACTTAGCTCCTTGAAACTAATTGAGAATAAACTCTAGGTGACTTATTGGAAATACAAAGAGTACAATTAACTTAGAAGATAGATGAATCATGAATCTAAAAGAAAACAAATAAACCTTGAAATTAGATAACATTATTTTTCCAAAAAAATCATCTTTGTCATTTCGAGTAGTTTGCCCTATGCCCCTATCTCAAAACAGAATCTGGGGTTGTTCTCATAGAAGCAACTCTGGTAAACCACATCCTAAATTTGATCACTGCCACTCTTTGGGCCATACCATTGACAAGTATTGAGGCATTACATAGTTGAACCCACAAATATTTCAGATTATTGCATCGAACACACTTGAGTTCTCCGACCAACCTAAAGCATCCTAAATTTGGTTGTTTGATTGTCTCAGTTACTATCCCTTGGTCTTTGGGTCTTGATTCTTCTGCATTCAACCACATCTGTGATATTATGGCCCTTTGGATTATTTCCGAACTATAACATCAGCTAATGGTTCCCAAATACAATCCGAAGGGATTGGTATTGTCTATCCTCCCTTCCATATAATTTGATTCATTGTTTTATGTTACTAGGCGTCCCTTAAATTTCATTTTCATAATCATTTGACTCCTCTATATTGTGTGGTTATCTTCACTGAAGTTTAGGATGGATGGATGGTCGGTTGGATTTGAGTCCCATGGCTTCTACTAGCCCTGCAATCCTTGTGTTTGCTCAGCATGAAACCATCTATGCTCAGTTGGGTTGTCCTAGCCTTTCCAAACTACTAAGAAACTTGTTGAGGCTCTATGTTTTCTCGCCTTCCTCTCGAATTGTGTCAACCGGTAAAACAAACCCGCTGTCTTTTCCTGATAGAGCTCATAGTCAAACACTATCTCTTTTGCTTTAGTTCACTTTGATTTTTAGGCTTTCAGTTGTACTGTTTCTTCTTTACAATCTGAATGCTTAATTTTAATTGATGGTTACTCTCGTTGCACTTGGTTATTTATAGTGAAAAACATGTCTTAGTTGTTCTCAACCTTCGAAATTTATATCAGAAAATTTGGACATGAGTTGATGTTCGCATTCATACTTTGCATAGTGATAAAGTCCATCGATTTTTATCTTATCCTTTCCAAACCTTTTTAACATTTCTAATGACATTCTTGTGTGATCATCTTGTGTCATACCACTCAACAAGTTGGGGTTGCCAAATGCAATAATACAATTAAAAGTGCATGAGGCTCCCACTTAGTGGGGTATGAGGAGATTAAATGTATGCAGTCTTACCCTGCAAATGGAGAGACTGTTTCAAGGATTTGAACCCGTGACCTAATGGTCACTAAGCAACAATCTTACTGTTGCGCTAAGCTTACCCTTTAAATGCAATAATACAATAGGTGAATCTTTTGCTGAGATAAGTCAGCAGGTATGATACTGGTATTCTTCACTATTAGTGTTCATTTAATTAGTCTCTAGCATCAGAAGATTGCTACCAATTGTTCGGTTTCACCATTTGATCGGGATATACTTCTGTGATAAATGTTTCTAAATATTTGCGGACAGGTTCATGTCGCTCTTTTTTTGGCAGAGAATATTTTGCTTTATTACTGTATTTTCAACTTTGTTTAGGAAGAATCACTTTTTTTGATGAGTTTTCTACCTGTACTAATGAGCTTTTTCAGGATCTAGTTCAGTAAGTTTAGATTGTCTATAAGACTACTTCCTGTTATGAGCTTATAGGAAGTTCTAGAGTCCCTCATTCCATGTTCTTTGTATATGTGCATCATCTGTTCAGTTTAGTTCATATATGATTTCGACATTCGAAGTGTCTCAGACGGACACTTTTGCAGGAAATATTGAAGCGCCGATGCATTCATACAAAGTGAACGTTGTCAGCAGGAAGATGGCGCTTTGGTGCTGGCTTACAAATCTTTTAGGAGAATGCTTGTGATGTTCAAAAATGTGTAGTCATGGACATGTCTTGCTATAATATGTATGATCTATATACATTGAAAGTTGAAACATTTGTTACTATATGATTGTTTCCATCTAACTCTTCTTTCAACAAATAACAATCTAGTTCTATGAGAGTGAGAGATCTACAATACTTCACTAAGCTCTCTTTACAAGCTTTATATCTCACACAAATCCTCAAACAATGGAGTGGTCAATCTGAGAAACAAACAAAATGATCAGCCTCTCAAACACTTGTGTACTTAAGTTAACATGACCTTGGAATACCCCAATGCCTAACTCCATTAATTAGCAAGTTACATTTTCTTTTAGCTTCATAAGCATGTCATTGAGATAGTTTCAAGCTCCATTTTGCACAAGCATCATTTACAATTGTTTTGGTTTTCACATTAGGTTTTCCCGCCCATAAATTTCTTGGCCATAATTTTTAGCTCATTTGTTTAGAAAACTTTTTTGGAAAGGGTTATAGTTCAACACTTCAAAGCTTTGTCAATAAATATAATTTATGATATACATTATGGTGTCGTTCGATCTATATAACCGACCTCACCTAGTGGAATTAAGGCTTGATTATTGTTTGTTTGGAAAGCTTCTTGCACAAGTATAATTGTCTTTTTTTTGGTATAACCAAATGTATTCCCTCGCCTGTCCCGTGCATATTCTTTCACAGTTTGCATGGCCAATTTCATTGAAATGAATTGCATCTCACCCAAAAGACAACACAATGTTACTTGATCCAAGTGACAAGGAATGGTTTCCCATCTATGCGTTTGATTATCTCAATTCTCAAATTTGGATCAATTAGCACACAACAAAGGATCTCATACACATGTACACAACATTATGTATTAGCATTGGCATTATATTTACAATAATTCATTCAGCTCAACATCTGAGACATTGCTACAGTACAAGGCAACAATAAAGTGGTGAATAGTTTATTACTACCCAAAACTTGTAACACCATTTCCTAAAAATTAGTATTAATACAGCAATGTTGTTTAGGTAAATATGTAATCATTCTTGCAAATATCACATGACAACGTCATATTATTAGATTATTAAACTCAAACTACGTATACAATAAAAAGGGTATCTCATTGCACGAGGCTTCCATTTAGTAAGGTTTAGAGGGGATAGATGTACACAACCTTACCTCTACAGGTGAAAAGATTGTTTCTAGGATTTGAAGCAACAACCTTACCATTGCACACAATGTATAGAGTGTTCATCTAAATCTATAGATGGATAAATTCATCATTTGAAATATAAGTAAGTTTATGAAACAGCAATATTTAGATAGATATAAAATTAGAACAATCACTCTTGCAAGTAACACAACTTCATATTATTAGGTTCCTGAAACTCAAGAACAAAAAGAAAGGAAATAGGTAGCATATAAGTCATTCTAAAATTAACTGCAACATTCTGACTCAAACAAATATAAAAGAGTTTTAACTTTTATTCCCACTTCTGGTCTTCTGTTGGAAGTTGACAGAAAAATTTCAACCACAATTCACATGGCCTCTCCCTTTTGAAACCCACAAAATTTGATTAGGGAAAGATGGCCAAGATGGTAGATGATGTACCAAACCACCAGAAGACATTAGTAAAACCTTATCAGTAAGACATTGGTGCTGTTTCCACAATTCCCTTCATATAGTTATCACAGGACAACACCTTCTACACCAGTGCCACATGAGCATCATGCTGATAGAAAGAGATACTGAAGTTATTAAAGGGCAAAACTTTAAATGAAGCATAGACTAAAGTTACACACAATGAAACTTAGTTATAAATCCAATCTTATTTATTCCTTGCAAACACTGTTAATTCCAAGATCACATGAAACTATCTAAAGGGGACATTTGTAAGGGCTTATTGAGGCTTATCTTGTCATATAAGCACTGAACTAGGTGTTTCAAAGAGCTTATGAAAATAGTTTATGACCATCCTATTCTAGGTTTATTTCAATAAGTTTCTCTAAGAAGCTTATTGAAAATGCTAAAAAGAGTTATAGGAAGGTCATAAGCTATGGTGTAATAAGTGCTTAATTAAGTTTTTTTTTGCTAAAACATGCCCGAAAAAGTTTAATTGGACGTGAGGATATAGTTTTCAACCTGGGGATCACTGCACATTGCCAGTCATGCAATTTCGTTCAAGGGAAATACGATTTCAAAGGGTAAAACTACAACAAAATGAACCCTAAATGGCTCAATGTTCTGAACATGCACTGACAAAACTATGTTTTGTGTATTATGGGTGAACTCACATTAAGAAGAAGTGCGGTTTGTGCCAACTTTCACTTTCAGATCATCATTGGTGGGACTGTCTACTGTTGGATCTGCCGTTTTCGAACTTATAGTTTCGATGGAAAATTCAGACAACAGATTTTCATACTTCTCTTTTAAGCTGGACGAGTCAAGGGTTTCAACAACGCTCTGTTTAATTTGTTGCACCAAAGCATCAATTCTACTCTTTGAATCCACACCAGGTGTGTCTCCTGCCTTAGCAACTTCCAAATTCAATAACTCTATCTTGCTCTTAATATCTGCTGAGTTCACTGCATCTTCAATTTCCTTTTCTAAATCTTTGTTTAGTTCATCAATCTTTGACTTATACTCTGACAATGCAGATTTGTCCCTGCCATCCCGCGCCTTTCTTTTTACATACTTAACATCTAAGCCAGCTGACTTCATAGCATTAGCAAACTGCAAAACTAACTCTTTCTTAAACTCAGCGATTTTCTTCTTCAACTCATCATCCAAATCACTCGGTGAGGATGGACCGATACTTTCAATTTCAGCCTTTAATGTCTCATAGTTTTCCTTTATACTAGGACTGTTCTTGAGATCATCAAATACTGTCCTCAATTTTTGCTCAAATTTAGCAGCCTCCTTGATCTCCTCTAACAGATTCTTTACTTTAGATAATTCTTTCAACATGCCAAGCTTATTCTGCAGCTTGCCATAGTTTGGAGCGGCTGGCAACCCCTCATCAAACTCTGCCTTTAGCCTTTCCATCTTATCCTTCAGCAATGGATCGATAAACTGGTTTTGTGAATTTGCTTTTG
Source organism: Lupinus albus (assembly GCA_009771035.1). Classification (NCBI taxonomy): domain Eukaryota; kingdom Viridiplantae; phylum Streptophyta; class Magnoliopsida; order Fabales; family Fabaceae; genus Lupinus; species Lupinus albus. Next base: position 20,566,733 of record CM020001.1, on the reverse strand, counting down.
TAACTTCCTCCCTTAATTTCGACATCCTGTCTGCCAACCCAATGGCTTTAATAGCCTCGGAGTACTCATGATCAACCTCCTTTTTCAGTTTCTTTATCATATCATCCAAATCAAGTTTTGCCAGCTCAATAGGGGATCCCTTAGCTTCCAATATTTGTTGCATCAGTTTCTGAACTTCAACCTCTATTTCGGCATCAGAAATCTTCTTAGGAACAGGTATATCCTTCTTCTTCATGCTGAATTTCCTCTTAGGATCAATAGGAATGCCTTCCTGGAATCCACCAATCTTTCGAAACTTATCATGGCGATGTTTGAGTAGTTCTTCTGTACTAAGTTTGCTAAGTTCCTACACAGTGGATAAGCCAAAGTTATAAATTAGCATACTTTAACATATTTGATTCCAGAGGAACACTTGTTGCATGTTAAACTTACATCCATGGTTTCATTGATTGCAATTTTTATCTGTTGTGAGGTCCAAGCTGAATCTGCATGTGCACCGCCAAGTGGTTCCTATTGAAAGACAATGAAATTCTACTTAGATTCCATAAATAATAGTTATCATTCTATGTAAGTGTAACAATCTAAATTCTACATAGAAAAAATAAAACTGAAGTGGAAGTTACAAGGTTTGATAATTTGCCTCATCACTGACATACTTATTACATACAGTATAAATATTCAAATTTGCAAGCCATTAAGATGGTGTTTGTGTCTGCATATATATATATATATATATATGAATAGGACTTAATAGCAAAAGGCATAAATTAATAAGGTTATTACAGGGATAACACCATCTGCAATTTCCAGTTTGCACAATTCGGTGGCTGTAATCTTCAGTTTCTCAGCAGCCTGCAAAGAATACAAACAGAAGAAACTTAATTTAAAACATATGATACATTGAAAGAGTCTGGTGCCAGTGTTGTACATACCTTAGGAGCAGCTTTAGCACTCTTCCACAAGATTGCTGCACATGCCTCTGGACTAAATCATCACAAAAAAAGAGACCAAACCAACAAAACATGTCAGCACAGGCATTTACAACTAGCAAAATGGTTAACAATAACACAAGTACTCAAACCTATCATATATACGTGGGAATGTGTAAGTATGTGTGGTTGATTCAGATACGCATCCTGTATGACGGGTTATTTTGGTTCTACCCTAAACTTTAACTAAGTCTAACTACAATTAAACATAAGTTGAAACCACTATAATAGTTTAACCACTTCAATATGTTGTTAACTTAAACATAGTTGACATGAAATCAATTTTGTTAAATATTGACAAAGAAGTTGACTAGTCAGCAAAGCCAAATCAAATGAAACAATTTATTTCCCCTTATTGGTAAAGGAAAGAATAGTACATAGGATGAGGACGAGGGTAGGCACTAAAAGGAAGGGGGGCAAATAAAAAGTGTTTAGCTTTAGGTAGTCAACTGCGGATAGCGGCTGACCCCAAAAACACTATAACGGGATAGCGGGTAGCGGGACAGCCGCTACAACTAAGAAAAAAAATATAAGTAATTTATAGTCTACACATAAATACTAAAATAGATCAAATCAAAGACACATTCCTAATTAATAGTCAAAATAATAGTATTACATATTCTAGAACTGATCGAAGTTGGAGGCCATAATAGAGTCGTATCTCACAAAATTGAACCACACAAAGATGATGACAAAATTGGGTTCAATCAGTTTGATAAGAGAATCAATAAAGAGATGATGGGGCAAAAGAGTTAGGGGCCAAGGAAAAATCCTGCTGAAAAAATAAACGAAGTATGTTTGTGAATTAAGAAGCCTTGCAATTTTATTCTATGTTGATGAGTAAGCAACCAAACATGTATACTGGAATTAGGAGGAAAAAGAAGAAAAAAGAGAAGGAAGAAGAAGAAAGCGACGGAAGAAGAAAGAAGAAAGGTAGAATAGAGTAAAAATTACATGACCTGGGAAAACTAATGTGTTAAGTAGAAGGGAAAGGTTAAATTACCTAAAACCCTATGGGGAAATCTGCCTCCTACTAAAAAAAGGACAAAAAAGACTTTTCTTCTCTGAAGTTAGGGTTGTAATCGCAACAAAATGAGTAGCGGGTTATGACCTGCTATTTGATCAGTGATTCTACCGCTATTTGACCTGCTATTTGATCAGTGATTCTACCGCTATTTGACCTGCTACAGATGCTATGGTCATCTGCACCGCTATCCGTTGTCGTGTAGCGGGGAACAGCCGAAACCTTGCTACACTCCGCTATCGCGGCACTATAGCACGCTATTGACTACCTAGGTTTAGCTCAAAGGAGATTCTAAGTATGAAACATAAGTTTGCCAGAACAATCGTCCCATTATAATTGCATCACTAAATATTTAGAAGGATTTGTATAATCCGCAACTGGCAAACCAAATAATCATGTCCAATACAGTTCTGATCTATCATCCATCTGTTAATATGAAAATTACAAGAGAATTGCAATCTCAAAACTTCAGCTACAGATATTTTGCAGAGCTAATATTGTTTACAAATAAGCTCTACAAGATAAGGTTTAAGAAAAAAAGGCACATGATTAAAATAAATATTTCAATACTATAAAATTTGAAAGTAGACTGAAAAACCAAATCACCTGGCAACATAGAAAACTGCATTTTCAAGCATTAGTAATTTATTCGCACACCCAATGGCAAGTGCACCACCAGAGCCACCTTCTCCAATAACTATTGACAGAACTGGCACCTTCAGACCAAACATGGATCTCAAATTATGGGCTATCGCTTCACCCTGCGTGTATGAAAAGCAATCAAATTGACTAATCTAGTAATAAAAGAGAGGCAAAGAAGAATCTTAAAGCATAACTTTGGCAACATACCTGACCCAGTTCCTCCGATTTAAGGTCAGCATATGCCCCAGGCGTGTCAATGAAAGTAACTATTGGGAATCCATGATGATCTGCATACTCCATCAAGCGAAGAGCCTTCCTGTAACTGTTAGAATTGAAAATTTACTATCAATGTCAGATGCAGAGAAAATTGCCAGTCTCTAAACTTAATCAAATAAACGAACAGGGTTCTTATCCTATCTTAAATCTATTCAAATTTCCAATACCAAATAGAGTTTCTAACTGACATACCCATGAGGAGTTGGCATCCCAAAGTTACGCTGAATGTTTTCTTTAGTATTTCTACCTTTTTGTTGACCAATGAACATGTATCTTCTACCATCTATAGTCCCTATGCCAGTAACAATAGCAGGGTCATCATAACCTTCCCGATCACCATGGAGTTCCATAAACTACAACATGAGGAACCATGAGACTTCTGTTATAGTAGTGGTTCAGTAACGATAAACCAATTAATTAACTAAGTACTAAAAGAGAAAATAACTAATACATTGAAGTGAAAAACAAGGATAAAATTTGGTAGACCTTTTCCGTTATGTTAAAGATATGATCAAGGAAAGTTGGCCTGTTAGGATGCCGTGCAATGTTGACCCGCTGTATAGGAGTCAGATGTGTATATAGATCCCTTAAAGCCTGAAATAACAATGGGAGCAGCGAAAGCATAAGACTTCTACCAAAATTTTCTGTTGAAGCCTTCAAGGATTAGGTGGAAAAGGTACAGGAGTATATATTTGAATGATGGGACTTGAATATTTCTATTGCAAAAGATTAACTTCATACTTCTATTCATGTTAATAATCTAGGTTAAATACATGGGCAACAAAATGGTACTCTTTAGCCTTTAACATAGGATACCCTAATATTATAATACTTACTAATTTAAATAGTTGACAAAATACAGAAAAATATATTCAACAAAAAGGAAACAGAAATTATATCCAATTGCTTAGACAGTTAAACCTACATTTAAGCAACTAAGAAACCAAAGGGAATATAGGATTTGAGACAAGGGTATTGGCAACAGGAATAACATTCATGCTTAACTAATTCATCTGGGTCACGACTAAAGCAGTGTGGCTCAAAATAAGTTACACTCATACTTCGGTTAAAGAAAAATGGAGTCAGTGAGCTGTCTTGAGTAGGTTAACAAAATCACCAATGATTTGTTTCACGAGAATCCCTAAATAAATGAGATTGAGCACATAATTCAATGTTCAATCCAATAATCAACATCAATTTTCTCAACAATAACACTGATTATTTTATGACAGTCAAACCTGCTGGTACTTAGACTCCAATGAAAGAATCTGATCACTAAAGTCCAGACCAGTTTCGTTCGCCATCTTCCGCACCTGTTTTCAACCATAAATAGCATTAGCATGAACTTGATGAATCAGAAACACTCTCAGAATTCAGGGAACAAAGAACACACACAGAGAGAGTAAACAAGAAATTACATCGATGATCTTCCTTTGCAGATCAATAAGAGGCTTTTCAAACTCCAAAGTCACAGGCTTTGGCTTCTCATTGAGTGGCTTGAAAGATGATAGATGACTTAGCACCCCACCTTTCACATTGGGATCAGGGTTATCAGGCCATGGATACTCATGCTTCTTAAACTTCCTCAACTTACACGAAACTGTAAAATCCCTTGTCTTCAAAACCAACCTTGCCCTTCCCAAGGTTCTCAAAGGGACACCACTGAAACCACTGGTTGAATTCCTCAGAAGATCCGAAGCTGGATTCCCGGTAAGATACACAGCAGAAGAAGCAGCCATATCCTCCTCTTCTTCAATTCCTCAATAAAAATCCTTCAAAACCCACAACAAGCTCGTGATAAAGGCTATAACTTTAAGAAAATATAATTCAACATCACCAAATCCCAGAAAAGGAAATAACAAAAAGCTTAATCTTGACCCTATGGAAAACCAATATTTTCTATGATCCCATCAACTTAATTACTTAACTAAACACAATTTTCATAAAATCTAAACAACATTAAGCAACAAAAAAAAATTAGAAATTCCCATCAACCCAATGAACCAATTCATTCAGTAACAACTTGCAAAATTATAAAATATAAAAAAAAAAACTCATAAGGTATAGAAGGGAAGGAGAAAACTCCAAAGCTTTATCTCGATCCAATAAAAAAACAAATCTTTCTATAACCCCATCAGTTTAATTACTCAATTGAACATTATATTCATAAAATGTAAACAACATTAATTGAAAAAAAATTAAAAATTTCTAGAAACCCAATGAATCATGCATTCAGTAACAATTTTCAAAATAAAAAAAAGAGTCGATTTTGTAAGAAAATTACCAGGGAGAAATGATGGGGGAGAGAGTATTGGATTGAAGAGTGTGTAATAATGTGGGAATGAGATTATGAAAGGTTTGAGAGAGTGAAAGGTAGAGAATGAAGAAAAAACCAATGTGGTGGCGATACTTCTTATGCCGTGTTTTTCTAATCAACTCTCATAATTGTTACATTAAAAACTATCAAATTAATCATGTTTTGTGACAGTTATATAAATTATTTTGACTTATAGTTAAGATTATTGAATGCTAATTTTGATTTTATTTAATCAAATTGGTAAAGTAGATATTCAATGTAATTTCTATATGTGAAATAAATTTAATTAAATAGATCCTTTAGATTGAAAGTTGGTATTTTATATATATCAAATTTATTAAATAAATTATAATATTGTTATATTGTTAACTAATCATTCATCTATTAATTATAAATGACTTTTAAATTAAAGTAATAATAGATATAAATTGTTGTGAATGATGTATTCAATATATAAATTTTTTACACAATACATAAACATTAAATTCTATAATAACTTATATTTAACACTATGTTATTCATCTAATTACTCATCCTCATTCTTTTTTATATGTTATGTATAATTTGTTGCATATTCAAAATATAGTAACTAGTGATCTTGAGGTTGTGCTTACTCTTCTTAATGCTTTGGGTTGCAAGTTTGAATTCTCCCAACTTTCATAAATAAAATAAATTACAATAAAAAATAAAAAATTCAATAGCTTATATTATGTATCGTAAAAACAAACAAGTGATAGGTCACCTTTTGATTCATGTGTTAGCTATAAATATGAGACCTTAACCTTTGGAAAACAACTTTTGTGGAGTCACCTTTTGAATATATGACTCTTATACAATGCAACAAATTATCACATGTACAACCAATTTTCATAAATAATGCATCAAAGGGACAATGATATATGACAAAAATAACTTCAATGGTGAATCAATATTAATATTAAATGAGAAACAATCACATCCATGCATTAACTATAAATAGGAGACTTAAGAAGAAAGATTTTCATGCAATTTCTCTCTCCATTAATGAAGATGAGTCTCACTCTTAATACATCAAGTTTCATTATCATTCGAATGATTAATCTAACTAAACCACTATAGACATATTAGCTACTAGAGAACATTTCAAGCTACATACTTCTAAATATTAGCTATTTTAATAATTTTAGATATTTTATGTCACATGTAATTGTTATTAACATCACTTAAAGGTTTAGTGAGAAAGGAATACAAATCGTTTAGACAATGCAGAGGCTAGACTGAAAATAATATCGAAATTTGATCTCGAATAGGATAGGTGTGAAAACATTACTTTGTAGCTCTCTTTTTTTTAAGGGTAGGCACTAGAAGTTTTGTGTGTCCTTCACCTCATGAATTTGTCTTGCCTTACTATTCACTTATATTAGAAACCTTTTAAGTTTATGTGCTAACTATCAATTCAAATTCTGAAAAATCTCTTATGAATCTGCCTTGCCTTAATTTAGGTTGATTGTTGTGTTATCTAAAACAATTCAAAAAATATGAATAATTCAAACAATTTTTATGTGTTGAAATCGTGAAGTGAGTAATAGATATTTGGTAGCATATAGTACTATTGTTCTCCAAATGAATATGAACTCTCTCTCCATGAGATTAGATCAAGTTGAGTCAATGTAGTCAACTAATGCTAATTGTTGAATCCATTCAAATTGAAAGTTTTAATGAATGCAATTGGTGTGTCACATATTCAATATCTTTTAGTTTTGAAAGAGCCAAATTTCATGGATAAGTGTCTTAGGAACATTATGCTATATCTATTATTACACAATTATCAAAGGGTTGGTTTTGAGTACAAAAATATGCATCTCTCCTAAAAAAGGTTTTTATGTTTTGAGAAATATATTACATTCAGTTCTATTGATGCTTAATCTCTCTTAAATTTATGCTAACATTAAAATTATCCATGATAAGTGATTATTGAAATTAACCTTTTCCCTTTCCATTCTCAAAAACCCCAAATTCTTTTTGCCCAAATTGAGGTAAAATCAATGGAAATGAAAGATCTAAATAATGGCAAAATGACTCCATTCCATCATTTCCCTCCCCTTTATTCTATTATATGCCATTTCATTCCATCAACCTCCAAACTCCCATAACATACCATAATATAACTTTAACTAATTGTAACAAAGACTATGTTGTTTTTCTAGAATATTACAATGACATAATATAACCTTTATTTCCACCTTAGCACATTGGCAAGTTCTGATTTTGAATTTCTGATTTTGAATTACCTAATTACCTTAATGAAAATAAGACTTGTTTGTTATAAGATGAGCCTAAATAAAGTCTACGATATTCCAAACACCCCAATAATCGTTTAGCAACAATCAAATTTTAATCTCACTAGATATGATAAGTTACATGAATAGAACAATATAATGATCTATCATAACTTATGTCTATTGACACAACATTTATCCCTATTTTTTCCTAATCATTTCGCCTTTATTTTTCTTAGTTTATCTGTTTATAGAAATTTGGCTAACTTTAATTTAATCTATCCGCCTTACCAAAGCTTCTAACAATCTCCCTACACAAACTCAAACCACCTACTAGTTGTAAGCTATAGAATAGATCAACTTTCATTTAATCTATTCTAGTCCCACATAACATTTTGAGTTTTAAGCTTAAGCGACACATTTCTATCACATGACACCTAATACACTATATAATTTTATCCATATGCTTCTTAGCTCCCTCAATTTCTTTGTCTTCTTAGTCCCACATTGTGGTATGATATGATATAATCTTCAATCCTTACTTCTACAATAAGATTTGTTTATCTTGCTAAACTTACACTTTTATATTGTGTCTTACTTAGACAAATCATGTATTTCTATAACTTGCCTCTACACTCCTAACTTATTTAATTTCTCTCTCAACTATCCAACTAGGGCAATATCTTCCTCAAAAAAACATGCAGAAGATAGAACTTTTCATTGCCTTCGGAAAAAAAAAGGAGGGAAAGATTCAAATTCAATTAGAATATAGAAACACAAAATAGGCCCAAAAATAAAAGGAGCTTAAATTGCTGTTTAGTAACTTGAAAGATAAAACTCTAAACTATGCTTGCAGCAAAATCCTGAGAAGTAACCTTATACAGGAAACAAAAGATTATAAGGCTCACTAGCCTTGGCCACCAAAGCTATCACGGTTATCATGCTGCTGCCACCCATAACCCTGACCATCATGTCCACCCTCACCGGAATAGTAATTCTGTTTCATATGCGACATGTGGGGCTGTGGCGGGGGTGGTGGGAGGGCCACATGCTGTGGTGCCAATACACCTTTGGCATCCCTTGGATCCAGTACCATACCACCCTGCCCTTGTTCAAAAGGTGCACCAGCCATTCCAGCATGCCAGGGCTGGGGATAATTTCCTGGAAATTGTGGGCCACTCGGGACACCACCTTGTGGGAAACTGAGTAATGAACTCTGGTCCCCACCTATATCAGAAGCTGAGTCCTGCCTAGGAACATTATCATAGGTAGCAGCATAAAATTGTTGACCTCTTTCCTGTGGGTAAGGACAGTACCCAAACGGCATAGGAGGGTTCAGCATTGGGTTCGAAGTAACCTGTGTGGGGATGTTGGGAGGCTGGCCTGAGTGCATTGGTGGATACTCTGAAATTTGGGTCTCTGGACCAACTGATTGCAGCCTGTCTGAAAACTGTGAAGGTTCTTGCGACGGATGGTGCATATCGAAACTTTGTTGATGTAAGCCCTGTTGACTACCTCCAAAGGAGCCGGAAGGGGTATCCGAAGGGTGATGTTGTTGTCCAAAATATGGTGGCTTTGACTGCATATTTGGCCTTGAAGGTGGTTGATCTCTTGGTTGTTGATGAGTTTTTTCTTCCTGATCATGGAGCTGTGGATTCAAACCGGGAGAAAAAACTGGTCTTTGCGGACCTCGAGCAGTGGAATCTGAAACTGTAGATTGCCTGACACTCTGCGCCTCTGACTCGTTTCCATCTTCTTTGTCTGCATTGGGTCGAAGAAGGCTAGCATGGATGTCTTGGATATGAGATTCAAAATCAGCCTTCTTCAGGAAAGATTTCAGACAGTGAGGACCTGCACATATGAGGATTCCTTCCATCAATTTGATTGTCTGAATCTTCTGGATTCGTTCGTCACACCTGTGTTCCAAGGAAGATGAAAACCATTTCTTACGTAGCCATCATGTCATACATAAAAATGCAAAACAAAACAAATCCCCAGCTCACAATGACATTTTTATTCCCCAAAAAGAAATTTAAGATGGACATACCACAGGGTCCCGAACACAAGGCAAAGAGTAGAAATGAATGTAATAAATGAAATACCTGTTTACATGCATATTTAAATATTTCTAGCATATAGGTTATTCCAAAGTAGAAAAGACACTAACGTTACACACTGCTTGCATACACATGATTCGTACCTATTCAAGTTGAAGTACTTGGAAAACATCATACTACAAAGTGAAGTCATATATGAATCTAGAGAATGGATTAAGACAGACAAAAAGTCAATGTTCTTCTTCATTGTTTACTGTATGGCAATAAGGGAAGAAATATACTTACAGATAGCACAGTGAATCACTTCTAGCACAATCAAGACAGAAGGCATGCTCACAAGGGCTCTGCAAGGTAATAAGATTATTAATTAACAGAAAACAACATTAAGGCACTTAACATGTTCAAGAACATACATGCTCAGCAAGAAAAATGCAAAAAGTGTAACTAAATTGTAAATATGAAAGCATGGTTAACATCTACAACTCCAACCTGCAAATAAACTACCTAGGAAAAAAATGTATTTTGGTAAATAATAACACTATTGGCCTATTATATGAATACAGTAAAAGGAAGCTAATAACCGTATATAGCACTGAAATAAAAAATTCAACTTGAATCAATGACATAAAAGAATATACAGCTTATATTAACATAGAAGCTTCAGTTAAAAAATTAAATGTACATGAAAGAGTAATGAGCTTCCCACTCAAATCACAGATATTCATAGTTTATACAAGGCAAATGTTCATTCACACTACTATTCTACCAAGAAGAGATCTCAATTGAACAAAAAAGTCCACATGTATAATTAGTCACCACCTACCAGTCGTCCATAGATAGAGATTGGGAAATCACAACGAACACAGAAATGCACTCGCTCACCAAGCTGGCGGCGGGATCTACGTCCTGATGTCTTAACAAAGGAAACAGCAGTAGCCCCTCCAATGCCCTTTGCAACAGGGAGATCAGCGAGGACTAGATGATCTGGGCAAGCAACCATGACAGTCTCCGCAGGTGACAGCTTCACCCCTGCTGATCCTTCTGAGACAGGAACCTTACTAAGCCGAATCTGAAGCATATTTTTCAATCAAGTTCTTCTCTCAGATATCAAACTCTCTCAATGCAGTACTTCAAACTCGGTATAGAATTATAGCAAAATATGCCTCCTCCTCCTCCTCCTTCATCAAATCAATATAAGTGAAACAATTTCAGATTTAAAAACATAAAAATGATGAACAACAAATAAGGGAAGCGTATATATAGTAAACCCTCAGATCGGTCGCGTAAAACGTTCTATAATTCTATTAATTTGGTCATTTTTAAGGGCTTGATTCGACTTACCATAACGACCAAATTGAATGTGATTTAAACTTTCAGGAGTAATTTGAGGTTTTTTATTTGGGGGATTTTGAATTTGAGGGTTTTCTTCTATAAGGGATTAATGTGAACAACACCTCATCTTTCAAACACCAATATGAGGGTTTATTCCAACAAATAATGCAAACAAATAGTATAAAAAATAAATTAAAATAAAATCAGCATTCATCTGGTACATCAAATTCAAGCAATAACTTAGAAACATGAAGGGAAACCGGTGAAATCAATAAAAAAATATTTTGAAATTCATAAAAATAACATAAACAAGAACCCCATGAAACCAAATGAGTTTGAGCATCATCAAGATTACATTTTTGGATCATAAAAGTGGACCCAGATTCAGTGACACTAATGCGTATGTTAATCCCAATTAAACCCTAAATTTTGAAAAGAGAAATTGAAAGAAAAAGGAATTGATAATAAAGGAGGAATTGAAATGAAGAAAGTAACTTGAAGTGAAATGAAAATAACAAATTTCACTCACTGTTGCAATGCTTTGCTTTCTGCAATTGTGAATTTGAGAGGTTGTGACCCACTGTTGCAATGAAGAACAATTTTTTTTTTTTGCGAACTAAAAAGAATAACACATTTTTTTGACGAGAATAAAGAATGATATTGAGTATTTATTTTTTTGCTAGAGAAACAATAAGCCATCTTAGTACATAACTATAAAAAAAAATATAAGTAGTTATTTAGACATTTTTTATTTTTATTTGCTATGTACATAACTATAAGACATCTTAGTGCAAAAATTTATGTAATCACTGTATATAAATGTTTATACTAACGATGTATAAATATTACACTCTACATTTTAAAAAAAATCGTATTTTATGTTAGCCATACTTATAAATGTCTAAAATTTTGAAAAATAAGAGAAAAAATTTTATGCACATATATTGTATGAGTTTTATACATTATCATTCATCATTCATGTTTTATCATTAATGACTATTAAAATAAGTAATACAAATAAATGGTGGATAACATGAATTTCATTATATATATTACATTGACATTGCATATATATATTACACTGAAAACTAACCAACAAATGCACATGAATGTTATTATCAATAATAATTATATTATTTTCTCTACGCTTTCTTTTTGTTTTTTATCATACCAAACAATTAAAAAAACATCATTTATTTTTTTTACTTACATCGAACACTCCTATTTATATGCATATATAGTTATCTTTGTATGAGAAATAAGATCGATTTTTAAACAAAGAATGAGTCATCAGTGTAATTAAATTAAATAAAAGAGAATAAAATTAACTCTTATACTCTAGTGTAACGAACCAAAAATATTAAAGATATATCGACTCATATATTATTTGGATTTCTCTCTACAATACACCATATTTTTTTAAAGATAATTATACTAAACACTTTTTTTCATTTATAATTTCATTAAAATTTAGAAAATATAAGTGTAATTTACTTTATTTTGTTTAATAGTTTGAATATGTGTGAAGAGAAGCTCAGGAGCAAATAAAATGGAGGGCAATCCAATGGGAAAAAAGGTAGAGGACGACTGGATTAAAATGTGTTCTAAGGTCATTTTTAACGAAAACAAAGAGATAAATTATATTGGAAAACTAAGTTGATTAGTTCCCAAATATTAAACATTTCTAAAACAAAATTACATGTTTTACTAATTAATACCTTCACAATACTTGTTATAACATTCCTAGCATACCACGTGTAAGTGGTATGAATTTTGTTTGTTACTACTATATTTAGAATATAATCCATTGACTACAAGAGTAAGTTTTTCCACATCTTAATCATCAATTCTAGAGAAACTCAATAGTTTAAATTTGAATTAATAGTTTCAGTATCTATGAGTCACTTCATGCGTTATAAGTTATGATTTGTTAAAAAATACTTAATAATTATATTTTTGACTTAAATGTATTTTCTTCAACCAATCACAACTAGTGGCACATGACGAAGAAATAACACATTGTGGAACATATATGGTACACAACTGTGTATGTGTTTGATAAACCCTCAGGTTTACCTCTGACAGAAGACAACACCATTTATTCCTTAACCATTCCTAAGATATCCCATAACCAAAAGAAAAAGATCCAAAATATAATGGAAATAACATGCATTCGCTACAAGCTTTAAAAATAATCAACCATGATCATAACTTTTCCTAGAGCTAGACTACATAATCAAATAATGTCTAAAAAAAGCTTATAGTATAAATGTATATGTTTATTCTCATATACTATACTTCATTATTATCAAAAAACAAAAAAAATGTTTGCTACATTCCAGTGAGCATTTCCTTACAATTCTCATTGCAGTTGAACTCAGGCTGATTCTAAACCTTTGACGAACTTTTTAGTCTGTGACAAGAAACAATTATAGAAATGAGCAACAAAACAGAAAAACTCAACAGTTTAAAGCTTGAGAGAATGTTTGTAGAACTAGGAACAGAGTCAATGAACATAGGATGCAACTGAATGGAAAGGATGTTAAAATAGTTGTGTATTATGTTTTGTATATAATCGATTAACTATATGGTTAATCGATTATCTTGGTAAATCTGTATTTGTTAATCGATTAACAGAATAATTAATCGATTAAATGGTTAGTTGCTTCAGTTAGATAAGCTGATGTTTTTGTGCGATAATCGACTATCAACAGAGTTAATTGATTATCTGATTAACTATTTCTGTTTTCTAGTTTAGTGTATAATTTGTATATAAAGGGGCATACCCTTAATCTCTGTAATTCAATTCAATCATAATGAGAATAATCACAATAATGAGATGTTATTCCTTCTCTTTTCTTTCTCTCGTTATTTTCTTCTCTAAGTTTTCTTTCTTATTCTCTCATACTTCTTGTTTCATCAAGAAGATCATACATGGCTCATACCAAAATTTTAACAAAGTATGAGTGAGAATTTAACACAAGATGTATAACATGTACCTGTTCTAGAGTTAAAAACATAATCACATTCCACGATCCGAGCCGTCCAAAATTTGGTATGAACCCCTTATAAAAGGCTAAAATTCCCTGCAAAACATTACAATCACTTTTGAAAAATGATACCATTGACAATGCATTTTCTTGTCTAATAAAATTCAAAGAAACAATCAATCATGATGGTAACATTACATCACAATGAAAGACCTTTTCGGTTAATTATTTCCCAAACAAAGGAAAACAAAGAAAAAAAGAAACCATATTATGCAACACTACAATGAAACTAATCAATCATGCACCACTTACAATTAGATAAAATCAAATTCAGTGAAGCATTTTTTAATAGTGATGGTAACAACATGAAGGGGAAAATGATAGTAGTGAAAAATGACCATACATCATTTTTTAATGTTTTGACGAAACAATCAAGGGTGCTTTTGTAACTAGGATCCCCCATCATTCTCGACTTGACCTGCATAAACACCAACGACAAGATAGAACAATTGAATTAGTTGAAAAGTTAGAATCCATATTACGACAACCACAAAGCAACCAAAGGAAGAAAGAAATGAAAAGAAAGTATACACATTAGATGCATTTACTAATCCGATCATTTTCTAATTATCGCTAGACTATCGGTTTAACATAGTTGAAGAGTAGAAAGATAAATGTAAGACTTCTAGAAAATTGTAGAAACAATTGTTAACAAACTATATCCATACATAAAATGTCAAGGCAGTCAAAATGCCATATCAAATATAGTTTTTCACAAGTAAACACGAGGAATTTACCACATCAACCGGGGAACCAATACAGACTGCGAAAAACCCTGCTCCTAGACCAGAAAGAAGATGAGTTACGACATTATCAGTGAAGCCTGGAATTTTCAAAATAGTCTGCGGCAAAAAATAAGAATAGTTAGTTAATACAAAATATAAAAGAGGAAAAATAACACAATATCACTTCAAAACACAAGAGTCTAGAATCTTCTACATTTACCTGTTTCACTTGATCGTAGCTGGCTAGTTCGGCAGCATTGATGATAGCATTTCTTGCTATATTGGGACCAATCCCAGTCCAAAGAGCAGCAACTCCTTCCTGTGTGACGAGAAGGGCTAAATACATATTTCTGTTTCATAAATCATATCATGTTAAATGCACAAACCTGTCTCACAATTGTTGAATAAGCATTCAATGATCCAGAATAACGCCTGGGCACACCAGCAGGTAATTTTCCTTCTGCTTGAAGTCTAACTTTCACAAGATCGGTTGGATTTGCCACCGCGATTGCCACAGCACCTGTCGATAGGAAAGTACAAGGGCCACAATATTATAGTTATTTGCATTGTGCATCTAGGCAGAAATAACATATGTTCCTGCTAGTAGACTAGAAAGTCAATAATCCACAGATTGGGAAAAAAGTTCGTATAGGAAAAAACTATTCCCGCAATGTCTAGCATTGGGCATTACCAGTTGTCAGTGCAGCAAGAACTTTCTTCGACAATGGAACATCTCCGACATGGTCACTCCCCACATACAAATTCTTAACCTGGTAAAATATCGATGCTATTTAGACATGATATTACATAACCAAAGAGTAGACACAAACTTTAATAAATCAACATTATTTACAACAAAATACAAAACTCACAGGCTCATATAACCCAATTCTTAAGCCTCCATACAAACATTGACGGTGTAGCCCTGGCACAATCCCCTTCCAAAGTGATGAAAGGCCTTCTTCCCTGGCAATGGTTCCAACTGTTCCTAGCATACCCTTATATTTAGGTATGACTGCATCACCTACAGCTTGCTTTTGAAGCTGAAGCCTGACTTTGGCAGTGTCCAAAGGAATAGTACAAATCTATTTCAAATACAAGAGTTTAGTTTAGTGATAAATTTGAGATATAACTTCAAATATATGAAGAACTGAGTACTCATAGTCTCATACAAGTGATATACCAAGTGACATGTAAACAAAGATGCACCACAGTATTATCACTCATCATAGTGTGAATGTGTAAGAAATAAGAGTATTTAATATATAACAAAATGAATATCTCCATATGGAGCAACTAGGGAACAAAATCTATTTGTTTAATGAAATTGATAAATAAATCTCCATAATGAAATAGGTATTTTAAAGAGGAGATTAAGTGAAATGGAACTGGAATTTTTGGAACTGGAATGTTAGACATTAATATTTATAATCTGATAACGAGACTGTTTTCGAATCCGAACCAAACACATTACACAACCTAAGTTAGAGAACAAAATATTCATCATATAAGTTACTGCTTTACCATGCATGGTTTGTTACATAAAAAAAAAGCAAAATCTTACAAGCACTGAGAATTAAACAAAATCCACAAAAAATACAAGAATGAACATTGCTAGTGATCAAGATCCATTATGTCCAAAAAAGCATAAACATAACAAATCATGGGTCTGTTCCCATAACGAAAAAAATGGAGTCTTTTCATAGGATCACCAAAAGAAGATGGCACCCAGAAAAGAGAATTTAAAGATAAAGAAAACCCAGATCATAGTTTTTGAAGAAAGATAGAGAGATAAAGGTACCTCGGCAAAACATGCAGAAAAGGCACTGGCGGCAAAAGTGCCAGCAAAGGAGATATCTGAATTGGAGTTTCCACCACCCACCATGGTTTCAAAATGTTTGAGGTACTAAGACTAAAAAGAGAGCAATAAGTGAAGAGAGAAGAAGAAGAAGAAGAAGAATGAGAGAATCAAAAGAAGAAGAAGAACGGTTCTGCTCTAACAGGATTGAGTATTGAGTATTGGAGATAGAGAACAAAAGGGTGTTTGGATGGAATGCTCATAATGTCTTCTAGAGAAAATTTTGATGTTTTTTTTGTGTTTTGGTATTTCATTAATTAACTAGCAATTCCCAAAAAACAAAATATTTGATCAAATTAGTTCCTATAAAAATATGAGGCATGTAACGGTACCATCCACTCACCCAAATTTGACGGGATCATGATTAGGTTAGGGTTGGATATTATTGAGGGTTAAGTTTGTGTTAAAAAATTAGACCCAAATAATATTTAGGGTCTCGAGCAAATATGTCTCAACCTGACTCATTCTATGGTCATTTGCTTACCGTATTTGTATTCGTTACTATTCAATTGTATATAGAGTAATGATATCTCTTTAGCCAAAAATATCATTGATTCTCTCATTTTTCATCATATATACATTATTAACAATATATATATACATATATCATATATCAAATTACATATCCATAATAATAAGAAAAAGGGGAGGGATCCACTTACTCCAAAAAACACTTACTCCACATTGGATCCCTCCCCTAAGAAAAATATTAATAAGACTTTATCTAAAATAGTTATGCATTATATTTAATTAGGTGTAGAGTCGGGTTCCGATTCATAATTAAAGTTGTCTCCATCAATATTTGAGGTTGAATTAGTTAGGAATCAAAAGTTAGATCTGAATTAAAAAAAATAACCCTACCAATATTTAGGATCGGGTAAATAACAAAACTTACCTAACCCAGCCCACACTGGCATGTAGATAATATAGTGTCTGTTCGAAAAAAACAACTTACATCTAAAAGCTTGTGACTCTAAATAGCTAGAAACTAATAGATGTATAAACAATTTATTGAATACGATATCTTCGGTAAAACTTAGAACTAACTTAATTTTTTAATGCCTAAAAATGACCTACATTTTATATTTATTTTTATTCATTAAATTATAAGTATTAATTGGAGTAATTAAACATGTAAATAACTAAACAAAAAATTGAATATTAGGCATTTGATAAAATTTATTATTAATTTTATAATTAAATAAATATTCGAATTTGATAAAATTATTAATAAATTAATAATTATTTATTTAATTACCAATATGATTTGGTAAAATATTTCTAATTATTCATGATAATTATTAATTTATAATTATTTAGTTATGAGATGGGTCCAGGTTAAAAAACGAAGCAACTGGGCTGATTTGGTTAGCACACTATACGAACCCTTCCTCAAACGATCATTAGATGTTGTCCCCTTAAAGTCTCTTCGTTAGTGTCGACTCACATGAATTTCTTCTATCACTTATAGAAATCACGAGCAAATCATTAGCTTTGTCGTCAGGTTATTTCCTCTTAAATAGGACTCTATACCTCCATGTTTTTTGGGACATATGATTTTTTTGGTACATAAAATAATATACTATGGCACATTTAGGATATTACATGTGCCACTTCTCATGGTATTTTTTCTACCATTTCTTTATTCATATCCCTTTATCCTTATTTTTTCATAAAAGTAAATAAATTTATTTTCTTATTTTAATAAATATTGGTTTTTATCTTTTAATAACAATAAATTAATTTAAATAAAAATAAAATATTTATAAATTTTTTGAAATAAACTCATTGGAGAATTTAGTAGTTATTTTATGTTTTCTCTTTCTTAAGTAACTAGCATGTTGACAGGTACTGCCGTGCCCGTCAACCCGCTTTCCTATTGTCTGTAACGTGTGACACTGTGGCCTACATGCAATAAATGAATTGTGTTAGATATATTAAAATTGAAGGTGAATATATTATAATTTGCATTGAATTATATGATTTTTTGGTAGAAATTAGAATATAATGAGGGCAAAATAGGAAATCATTAATTACACCATGTAGTGAGTAGTTATTTTAGGTTTTGGTTTTATTAATAGTATAGAAGATATAAATAATAGTATAGATATAGAAGTATAGATTATAATTTAATGTTTTGTACAAATCATTAATGATATGATGAATGTTTATTTAGAAACAATAATTTATAATTCATGAAGGACAAAATAGGTAAACTAAAATTACAATCTAGGTAGTTATTTTATGTTTTCTCTTTATTAAGCAACTAGCGTGTCGACAAACACTTCGTGTCTGCCGACCCGCATTCTTATTTTATTATATTAACTATTCATTTTTTATATATTTTATTTTATACAATTAGAATGTTTTTGTATTAAAAGTACTTCATGTTAAAAAAAAATATTTATTATAATACAATTTAAGGGGAGATATGTGATTAATGTGCCGATGGTAGTTACTTATGATTATATGGTTTTTTTTTGTAGAAATTAAAAAATGTAAGGGTAAAACAGGAAAATTGAAATTACATCATGGTGGTAGTTATTTCATGTTTTGGTTTTATATATAGTATAAATATATAGTATAGATATAGATATATATAGTATAGATATATAACATAAATAATTCAATTTAAGGTGAGATATGTGATTAATGTGCCAATGATAGTTACTTAGGATTATATGGTTTTTTTTGTAGAAATTAAAAAATGTAAGGGCAAAATAGGAAAATTGAAATTACATCATGATTGTAGTTATTTCAAGTTTTGACTTTATATATAGTATAGATATAAAATTTTCCCTTTATTATGTAATATAGATAGGGATAACAAATTCTCATTAAGTCCCACTTTTATATGAGTTGGAAATATGAAATTATTTTTCAATTCAAAATTTGTGACCGATTAATCTGATTACTCTTTTTGTGAGGTTGATATGTTTTGATTATCTATCTATATCTATATAAGAATACAAATGTCTCCTCAATTACAAAAATAGACTACCACATTTGTGACACCTAGACTTTTCAAGGTCTATTATGTAATTGAGCATTTTTTTATTTATTATAACAATTAAAAATATTGACAATTTTGTATTTTAAAATCTCACTTCAAAGTCTTTATCTTCTAAAATCTCACTCTCACTCTTTCATCTCTCTTCATTTTGTATGTTCACTCTCACTCTCTCGCATCTCTCTTCAAGGTTAATAATATTTTCTTTACTTTTTAATAAAAATTGTAATAATATTTTCTTTACTTTTTAATAAAAAATTGAAATTACCATAAAAATCTAAAATGTCAACAATAACTATATACTTAATTGAGCTTTGAAAATACTTTAAAGTCTAAATTAATCGGTTACAAAATATGAATAACCAAATACTTAATTGTGTCATCTTATACAAAATGTGAAAAAAAAAATTCTTTACTTTTTAATAACAAAGTTGAAATTACTATTCAAATAGAAAATTTTGAATAGTTTTTTTTCTTCTTCTCATTGTTACTATTTTCATACTGCAATATTATGGACTACATAATTATTATGAGTTATACATATCTCTCATTATTTTTAAAATTAAGAAATATATATTTATTATGAGTTATACATATTTCTTATTACTTATTTTATAATTAAACAATAAATGAGTAGAAATTTATATTAGGCATTGCCGAAAATTAAGAAATCACAAATAAAATGTATTGAAATTGTATTAATATTTGAATTAACTATTTTCCTAATATTACTATTCTAATTTTAGGTGTAATCATATTAAATCATTCCTTACCTAAAAATTGCAACTAATCACTTTTAGTTTTGGTAGAGAAAATTTAAAATCACAAATATATTAAAACTTATAAATTGTGTTGGTTATAATTTCAAGATTAATAATATTTTATTTACTTTTTAATAAAAACTGTAATAATATTTTCTTTACTTTTAATTAAAAAATTGAAATTACCATAAAAATCTAAAATCTCAACAATAACTATATACAATTTTGTTCATATTAACTCTTTTTTATTGATATGAAATTATCTATAATATCCTATTTGTTAATATCTCTAATTTACAAATGATACATAAAAATAACTTCAAATGACTTAATAATTACCATGTTTCTAATTTAATATTTACTTATTTTTTTTAAATAAATGATTCAAAAAACATTACCACTCGTGCGCAATGCACATGTATCCTACTTGTTACTATATGAGAAAAAAATGTATTGTCATCTCATCCTATGACAAGTGTCACAACCTCACACATGATAAAAGTATATTCTTCCCATTATTTAATAACAAATAATAATAATGAAATTGGCGCACCACACTAAAGAAAACTTACTTTATACAACCTCCCATAGAGGATAGAAATGCACACATACCCTTCTTCATTATCCAATATATTATTTAATAAGATATAATATTAATAACATTTAATATATAATACTATATATAAGAAAAAAGTTCCAGCACTATTCATTTTCTCATGTATCACAATCACCTTCATTTTTTTCTTGTCCAAACTTCATAGACTAGCAAAATTACATAGAGGAAATAGTAATTACTAAAAGGATACCCTATGATTGACACTTGAATTTTTCAAGGGCAACTTTGTCATTACATAATGACATTTTTAATATCAATGTAATGTAAATTATATGATATATTCCTTCATATATACATTTAATATTATTGGGGATACTTTAGTCATTTCCTTTATACTTCATTCATCTCGTATACGAGTAAAATATGTGTTTTTAAACATTAAAATGTACGGGTCACATGTTTGTTCTTAACAAATACAAATGCACATGTAAGATGTATATTTTTAACCATGTGAATGCACATATAATATGTGTTATTGATCATGCGGCCCATGAATATGCATGAGTAACTTTCTAGTATATATATATGTGCACTATTAGTATAAATTTTTATATATAGTCACAGTATTATTCACCATTAATTTGCATTATTTTTTAAAAGTCAATTATGATTAAATATGTATTCTAAATGAAGTGATGACAATGTATATAACTCTTACACTTTCAATATATCTATTACTATTTGTCACTATTTATTTTTATATATCTTTTTATATTAATATATAACTTTTTTAACAAACTTGTTATGCCGAACGTGTAACATCCCATTTTTGTAAGTAGGAAATTAATACTTTATTATGAGAAATATAGATAATGTATATTGATAAACTTAACATGTTAGAAAATCAGAGTAAATTTAAAACAGTTCAAAATGCGAAAATATTTTATACTATCTCAACCTAAAAAACGAGGCATTACCATATCAACCACAAAGCTCAACCATAGTTTATATAATTACCTCTTATAAATTATATAACTTTATAAAATCTCTAATCTAATCTTATCAACAAAATTATAAAAGACAACATATGTTCAAAAATAATCATTCTTAAATATTTTTCATTAATCATGACTTATACAAAAATCAATTCCAAAAAGACCATGATATTCCTAAATTAGAGTCAATAATCCCAACATGGACAAGATACCTAACTATACATCAACTAAGTCCTTATTGTCTATATTTTCATCAATGAATATCCAAAGTGAAACTGCAATAAACTTGCTCATATATAAAATATAGACAAAAGAAAAGACACCGAAAGGGAATAATAATCAACTACGATGACCACAACGTGAAATTACATTGAGAAATAACATTAAAGTAAGACACCCTATAAGACAAATAAAATCAAAACAATGTCAAACATATGAAAATGATGCATAAGGTTAGTATCTTATATGATAGGATATTCACATTGTAACATCCTAATTTTTGAGTCTTTAAAATTATAGTATCAGTCCTGGAAGTCTCGCTTGAGCGAGAGATTCTCGCCTGAGCGAGAAAGGATCACCTGGGAGGGTGAAATCCTGGACTATACTGGAGGATTCTCGCACGAGCGAGAGTTGTCTCGCCTGGGCGAGAAATGACAATTTTGGGCTGTTAACACAGTGTAATCGATTACATGGTCCTTGTAATCGATTACATGCTGATATCTGATCAGGCATGTGTAATTTTTCATGATGTAATCGATTACACTATGCATGTAATCGATTACACTGTGCATGTAATCGATTACATCGCATAAAAATATCAGATACATGCATTTTTTCACACTGTAATCGATTACACATTATGGTAATCGATTACATTCGTCACTGTGAGATTCTCGCCTGAGCTAGAATCCCTTGCTTGGGCGAGAGCGTCCGAGCTATAAAAGTGGAAAAGGGGATCTAGAAACCCTAATCTTCATTTTCTTTCTCACCATTTCTCTTCCAACGGCGGCTCCACCCAAATGAACCATTCTCCCCTCCACTAAACCTCCAAAACTCATCAAAACCTATTCCCTTTGCTTCTTAGTGACACATTGGAGGGCTTGGCGGTGGAAATGGAACATTGGAGATTGAAGGAGATGGAGGGAGATGGAGCTCTTTTGCGGAGCAACGGAGCTTACGCAACCTAAGGTGAGAGAGAAGACCATTGTGGTCTTAGAGTAATTCATTAGAGTCAACATTCTCCGATTTCTCTCAAGAATCGGAGCATATTAACGGATAGAAACTCTTTTGAGTGTTTATGGCCCATGTGAGAAGATGGTTCTAACGTTAATGTGTTATATGATGAAGAATATGTTGTGTGTGGTTTAGTTATGATAATGTTGTGTTATGGATGGTTGATTTGCTATAAACATATATGGGGGTGTTTATATCAATGTTTGTGTGATAAGTTGTTGATTTGTTGATTTGTGGGTATATTTATAATAATGATTTTGTGGGGAATGGCTTGTTGGTGGAAAATTGACATAATTATATTAGGTGATGATGATGTTGTGAGTGGTTTTTATTGTGGAAGGATATAAGTTACATTATGTTTATGACATTGACGTGGTATCCTTTGTTTTGAGGAAGTTGCAATGTTAGAATAATGCAATACAAATATTATATTGCGATTGATGTTGTTGTATTGGAGTTTGACCAGCCCTTCGTGGTATAGAGTTTGACTTGCCCTTCGTGGTATGGAGTTTGACCTGCCCTTCGTGGTATGGAGTTTGACCTGCCCTTCGTGGTATGAAGATTGACCTGCCCTTCGTGGTATGGAGTTTGACCTGCCCTTCGTGGTATGGAGATTGACCTGCCCTTCGTGGTATGAAGTTTGACCTGCCCTTCGTGGTATGGAGTTTGACCTGCCCTTCGTGGTATGGAGATTGACCTGCCCTTCGTGGTATGGAGTTTGACCTGCCCTTCGTGGTATGGAGTTTGACCTGCCCTTCGTGGTATGGAGTTTGACCTGCCCTTCGTGGTATGGAGTTTGACCTGCCCTTCGTGGTATGGAGATTGACCTGCCCTTCGTGGTATGGAGATTGACCTGCCCTTCGTGGTATGGAGTTTGACCTGCCCTTCGTGGTATGGAGATTGACCTGCCCTTCGTGGTATGGAGTTTGACCTGCCCTTCGTGGTATGGAGTTTGACCTGCCCTTCGTGGTATGGAGATTAACCTGCCCTTCGTGGTATGGAGTTTGACCTGCCCTTCGTGATATGGAGATTGACCTGCCCTTCGTGGTATGGAGTTTGACCTGCCCTTCGTGGTATGGAGTTTGACCTGCCCTTCGTGGTACGGAGATTGACCTGCCCTTCGTGGTATGGAGTTTGACCTGCCCTTCGTGGTATGGAGATTGACCTGCCCTTCGTGG
The DNA here is from genome assembly GCA_009771035.1 of Lupinus albus. Lineage (NCBI taxonomy): Eukaryota > Viridiplantae > Streptophyta > Magnoliopsida > Fabales > Fabaceae > Lupinus > Lupinus albus. The sequence continues at coordinate 20,542,472 of CM020001.1, read as the reverse complement.
TATGGAGTTTGACCTGCCCTTCGTGGTATGGAGTTTGACCTGCCCTTCGTGGTATGGAGTTTGACCTGCCCTTCGTGGTATGGAGATTGACCTGCCCTTCGTGGTATGGAGTTTGACCTGCCCTTCGTGGTATGGAGTTTGACCTGCCATTCGTGGTATGGAGTTTGACCTGCCCTTCCTGGTATGGAGTTTGACCTGCCCTTCGTGGTATGGAGTTTGACCTGCCCTTCGTGGTATGGAATTGTGACCTGCCCTTCGTGGTATGGAATTTTGATATGCCTTTGTGGTATGGATGTGACCTACAATTGTGATGTTGATTTGATTGGCCCTTTGTGATATTGGGTGGTCGTAGTTGTATTGTATTGTTGTAGAAGTGTTGTACTGATGCGTTGAAATGTCTAAAAGAAATGTGATGATTATACTGATTGAATAGGTGCACATTATGTGGTTTAAAGTATTGACTGGTATATAAATGGTATATGTTTACTATGATTGATTTGAGATGATTGTATTGGTTTTTATACTTTAATGATATTACTCCATGTAATTCCACGCTACGGTCACCGTAGTTGGTTCTTACTCCCTCTGTTTTTCCTTGTCTATGTGTTATATATGAGTTCAGGATGTTGTTGTTGCGTCGTGGATGTTTGCTGATGGGAGTATAGACTGGAGTAGTCGTTTTTGTATTCCAAAATTGTATTTGTATAATGTATGTAATATGAGGAATATGTTGAAGTAAATGATCTCTTTCAAAATATGTAATAAAAATTAGCATATTACCTTTAACAGTGTTGTAATTGAAACAAAGGATAACTGTATGAATTATGGATTAAAATAGAATGTGATGCAATGTTTTTGATGAAAAAGTATTATTGATTATTTCCGCATTTTGAATTGGGAAACTTGTCTAATATTTACATTTAATAAAGTTTAAAAAAAAAATTTGGGTTATAAAATCGGGTCGTTACACACATCCCCAATTAATATATCTATCATATAATGCTTATGCAATTCAACCAATCAATCTCCATTAAAATTACATCTGGAGGCCAAGATCCTAGTGGGAAAGCAATGGGGAGTACATATATCCTTAACAATGACAAGTAACAATATTAATTGTTGCCTAGTACATTTATCTAAGGTGCTTGTGTGGTATGTTCAGTCCGTTTCAGGATTCCTCTCTACCGATCATGAAATGCGCAAGAGGTATCAGAGACCGTTTAGTTTGCATGTAGGAATATCCTGGTCATACGAGTTAATGAACCAGAACCCTCACTAGATTGTCCCGCCTATGCAATTCCTCAAGCCTTCTTGACAAATCACTGTTGTTGCCACCCCGATCAAAATCCGCAATGATATTTCTATCATCGTATCTTTCCATTTCTCAAACTTCAACAACAAGAATGCAATGCATGTACACTCACCAAAGTTAGCTCATTAAGTCTTTTAATAAAGGTTTCCACTATTTTTATTTCAAAAATTATCACATAAGTTTTATGTCTTAGCCCCATTACACTTTTACTATGCCACGTCATTAGGACGAGCTCAAGACACTAACTTAATATAATGATCAAACATCAACGTGCAAAACCTTAATTTCAAACTAATGTAATTCCCACATCAATACAATAACAAGCTTATATATTTTCCATTTCAATAAAACAATCTACTTATATAATCCACATCAATACAACAACCAACTTATTTATTTATCATATCAATACAACAATAAACTTGCATCACATATCAAGACAACAATACAACAAATAACAATATAACCATTGCAATTGAAATATTTCCAAATCACAACTTTGCCACAACATTTTATCACATAAAACAATCATCAAATTTTATCACAAATATTCATATGCATACAAATAAATATAAATATTTAGCAACATTTCATGACGATGTAATACCATAAGCGAGTACCTCGTATTATGTTAAACAAAAACAAGTTCACACATATATTTCCAGCAAATCAATCATCTAAGACTACATATATCGTCATGAAAAAGATTAAGGACTCTTACATGGAAAACAAGTTCTCATTGGAGTTCCTAAACTACAAGACTCTTCGACTCTTGAGGGAATCAGAGAGAATAACTTTAATAAAATATTATAAGACCACAACGGTCTTCTCCCCACCTTAGCCGCTTTATCTCATAACTTCAACTTTATTTCACCATCATGAACGTCATCAGTAACTTCCACTTGAACACCAAATTAATCAACCGGAAGACTTTAAGACATCACAAAATAAATAATACATGGTCATTCTTTTGTTTTGAACACCAAATTTTACTACTTTGAAACTAAATATGCAACTAATGGAAGACTTGAAATAATAGTAATAATACTATATAAAGCAACCAAAAAAAAATGACTTAATTACTAGTAGACCAAATGAACACATGCAAATATCAATGACCAAAAGAAAGTAAAGGTAATCAAATTACATAAATAACAGAAAAACTTCAAAATTAAAAAGAATAAAAAAGAAAGAAAACACAAGAAAAATTAGAAGACATTGATATGACTTAAGACAAACTAAATTTAACAACCTTGTCCATAAACAGATGAGAGATCTTGTTTTTGGTTATACAGATGAGAGATTTTAAACCTAAGTCATGAGCTACGCATTTCTCATCCTTGACTTCGGTTAATAAACAATCCTCCCTTTTAACATTGGTTAACAAATGGGCAAGACCATCAGTTAAAGCCAATGATGATATCAATGATGCTTTCAAAATGCTTAGACCCTGAAACAAAATCAAAAAATTATCAACAACAAAATAAAATGAAACAATTATAACCTAAGTATAAAACTAAGAACATATAATTATGGAAAATTCTTACCTCTTTGAGGCCAATGCTAACATCCTTTTCTTCAATGTCACGAAGGGTAGTGTTCATATTGTTAATTAAAGATATAGCAGAAATGGATGACATTGGAGAAACAACTAAATCATCAGTTACAACATAGATTGTAGATCCTCTTCCAAATCCTTTAGTACCTTCATTTTCAGAGATAGGATCAACCATATCCAAATTATTTAATGTTCTATATAAGTCATGATAAATATATAGATTACCAGAAGTTAAATAGAGTTCAGTAATACGAGATTTGGAACTTTTACTTACACAATAATAATCTGGAGCCTTAAAATCAGAAATAGGAACAACCTGGTCACTTAATTTGAATTGTGGGGCAAGACCAAGATTAACAAGTTTGGCCTTCAATTCCTTTGTGTTGAAAAGATCTTCATCTAAATCAACAACACTTTTATATAATCCATCAACACTACCCATAGATGAATTACCTTGTAACAAACGTACAACAGCTCCTAAAGGTAAAGTGAGAATACTCAAAAGGAAATTTGCAAAATCTTCTTTCCCTTGAGCACACACTACCTTACCATCAGATTTTTGGTACATTATCTTGACCTTAACTTGGGTACACTGTTCCTCAGAAAAATCACTCGGGAAAACAATCTTACCAATAGATTTCTGAAAACAAAGTTTCTTACGTAAGAACACATCTGTGAAAGGTGCCTTTGAAACCAACGAACATTTCAATAAATCAATTAACTGCAAAGCAGTTAAACAAGTCAGTGGCCAAATAAAAATAGAGCAAATATCTAAGTTTAGGAAACATTAAATGTAGGAAACCTTATTTTTAGTAACATCGACTACAATTTCCTTTAGAGAAGACATGTCTTCAATGTCCATTTTCTTGATAATAGAGAACATTGCATCCAAAGACATTGGCAGAAGACACAAATCATCAGTGACCATAAAACATGAACTATTCTTAACAAAACCATCAAAGTCAAAACTGGTTTTAGGTGAAATTTGTTTTTCTAACAAATTCCCGCAGCTGCATTTTTTATTTTTAAAGGTGCTACACATAACAACGCGTGCACGTCGACATTCCAAAAAGTTGTTGCATACATAATACTTAGTAGGTTCAGTGTCATCAAAATTAAGCTTCATGCTCCTACAATAATCTTCCATTGGATTCCTTGGTTGCAATAGCATTTCTTTGCACGTATCTGAACACATATACTCGTCACCAATATTACCAACACTTTCACAGAGTGAACTCAATGATGCAATTTTAAGTGGACCCATATCACACTCCTTAGCCACAAGTCTTGCAATGGTTCCTAAAGGAAGTGTTAAGAAGCTAATCAGAACATCCACAAAATCCTTCCCTACTTCAGCAAACAATACTTTGTTTGCCTCCTGATGTACCATAAGTTTCAATGACAATTGAAGCTGCTTCTCAATTCCTGAAGCTTCCATGTTGAAAAACAACAATTTTATAGAGTTAATAAAAGTATTAATAGGCACAAAAATGAGAAGGGCTTTTGTTCTGATGAGGAAGTAAAGAGACACCATTGGATTTGTAAAGTTACATTATTTGTTAAACATTAAGAATTGTTTACGGGATTGGGTCTGGGAGAAAGCAAAGGTCATATCCAATGATTATAATTTTTTGAGTTTACGAAGGTCATATGCAAAAGTGGCTTCTAACTTCTGAAGTTTCATCAAAGGAATGCGGGAAGGTTATGAAATTAGGTTAAAAGTAGGGCACATATTTTAATTTTCATCACTGTTTATTTGGGGTTAAGGTAAATCCTATCCCATCTTACTTGGTAAATTTAATTGTAGTAATTTTAGAGATTGTTTGGTATATGGGTGTTTATACTTTTGAACATCCAATTTTATGTGACTCAAAAAGTCTAAAAATGTTTTTTTTATTATAAAATAAATTCTAAATAATATGTATTAAATAATTACAAAAATAAAAAATAATAAGTCAAGTAGAAGCTATTAGATTGTTTTAGAATTCAAAGTTAAGAGGGGAAGATTGATATTTATCCTTTTATTTTTTTTAATAAAAAACTAATTAGATAAATCAATGTTGTTAAACCCAAGCAAGATATTAAATTAGAAAAAATCTCGTGTTAGGTATAATCGGTTTAAGAGGTTAAACCGTCCGGTCTGATTGAGTGATTTCGTACATAATTAATCATTTTTATATATAAATATATAATTATATATAAATGTAAAATTAAGAAGCAGGTATATTGAAGTAATATTGATTCATCTTTTTTGGACTTGAGTAAAACAAAAGATTAGAGGAGTGTTTCATTTTCTTAGTTTTTAAATAAATCGTCCAATTTACTTCCCAGGTTAATCTGGTTTAGCCAGTTTAACACGGTCAGACCGAAATTTTCCCGGTTCAAAACGATCAAACTCTTATTGGCTTAAGACCGTAAACTAAAGTTGTTTTAAAGTCAGATATGTGGTCAGACAGGTCAGGCCATTCAGTATGGTCAAATTCGCACAACACGTGTTTATTACTTTGTTAAATCCTTTATTTTAAGAATATAAATAAATTTTGAAAACAAATAAAATAATGAATTTTGTAGAGGGTTGTATGATCATTATTCAAGATTATTTCTAAGAAATTAAAAATAGAAAAATTTGGTAAGAGGGAGTATTTATGAGAGATTTGGGTGTGTGATTATCACTAAGATTCAGAGGTCCAACTATAAATAGACCCCTTGGTCCTTAATTGAGCACACGAAAAAAAAAAAGAGAAACACAAAAATGTTAGAGAGAATCCTAATAAGATTGCTCAAAATTTGTGTGTTTATTCTCTTCATCCATTGTTCATGATCTCTCACAGTGTCTATTCATGCATAGTTATAAGGGTGTTGAATGTATATTTTTCAAATTTGGTTGTTGTGGCTTGGCACTGCCAACACTCAATTTGCAAGTTAAAGTATGTATGTGATTTGGAAAATGATATATCCTCCTACTAAATTCTCCTATTAATCCTCTTACCCACAAAAAAGTGACATATGTCACAAAGTGATACTTTATTTATTAGTGATTGATTTACAAATGACATATGTCACTTTTTGTGGGTAGGAGAATTAGTATGAGGATATAACATTACTCATGTCACTTTCAACTTTTGTTTCTCCCTTATTTATTTTTTTTATTTTAATAATAAAAATTATATCTAACTAAATTTTAATAACTATAATAACTATATATTATATATCATGATAAATATACGATATAATTACTGATTTTAATACAAAAATAAGCATTTTTTATTATGTTACCATTTATCTTTCTTGATAAAAATATTAAATAAATTGGTTTTAATTTTATCACTTCAACTTAATAATTAAAATATATTTGTCTCAATTTTAATGTATGAAGTAGCGTAGGACATATGATTAAACTCCATTTTTTTTAAAATTGGTAAGCAATTAATAAGTAAAAGAAATTTAGCAAATCTGAAAAACCTTTCAACTAGGAATAACAATGGGGTGGGGTGGGTCGGATTTGTGATAACCCAAATTAAAAGCAATATTATCATCTCCGAACTCGACGAAAACATGCTTGAAACATGTATTTATATATATAGGTTGAATATATAAGTCATATATATATATTTATATTTAATTTTATAATTTTACATATATTAATCGGGTTCCGGACGAGTTAAAGATGAGTTCGGAGTAGAATATCAACAATACCAAACAAGAACTAAAATGGTAAAACCCAAACCTAAACCATGTTTTCCATATTAACTTTGGGTTGCGTTAGGGCGAATACTTATAAGTCTTATTTTCATTGTCATGCTAGTTTTAATGAAAAATGATGAGATTTTTAATTAGTCTTCCCCTCCATAAAATGAGATTTAGTATAACACATTAGGATTATACTTAAATCTAAGTAGGAATGGTAGATTAATCAAGCATCACTTAAACAAGTCCAACCAACAACCCATTTCTAAAAAAAACTATTTAGTTTTGATTCTTTTAATACTCATAATATTACATAGAAATAATAAAAAACATAGGAATAAGTTTCTATGTTATCAAACACAAAAAAAAAGTATTTTTTTCATTTAATAAATTAGATAATCAAACAACTTTAGGTATAAAATTAGTCTATGCAATTAATAAGGGTACCATGCTGAACAAGATAATAATAGTTTCTTGTTATTAACCGACTCCCATGGATTTCAAATTCAAAGATCACCATCTTCCCACATTTTTCGTTATTAACCAAATAATGTTAAAAGGTTGTAAAATGATTATTCTTTCCAATAATTTTGGACCGATCAGAAACTAAATCAACACACAGCAACATTTGCAATAATAATTAAGCAACTTTTACTTAGTATCGTGCAATATTTGAAAAATTGATTAAACTTGATCGGAAATAAAGAAAGATAGCTATGATTGTTTAATGATGGAAATTGATCAACTTAGGTCATCCACAAAATACATCTTAGACACTACAAAGGAGAATGTTTGGCTTTGGACTAGACACATGTTGGGGAAAGATCTCACTTTATATTTTGATTGGCTTGTTAAACCTCTTCACCGTTTACAAGTCACTTTGTAATTTTTTTTCTTTTTTAGTTTCTCTTATATATTCTTCTTCATCTAATAAAATATTCTTTTGCCGAGAAAAAAAAATGATGGAAATTTTGATTTATATAAATAGAGTGACCATATGATAAAACTGTCTTATTTTTTGACAAATGGATAAAGATTCGATTTACATACTGACATTAATTTATGGATTGAAATCAGATCAATTTTAAATCTATGAGGATGATGAATCATGCTGCTACTTTGAAGCTAGCTTGGAATATGTTTTCTTCTGAGCATGATTGGGCTAAGTTTTGCAGGTAGAGATTTGGTGTTGGTCAGTCTCTTGCCACCAGGTTTTTCAAGTCTGCTATCTGGGGAGGTATTAAGGCTAATTGGAGTTTGGTGATGCAAAATTATAGGTGGTTGGTTGGGGTTGGTGACAAGGTGAACTTTTGGAAAGAGAATTGGTTGGGTGCTGCCTTGGTGGACCAAATGAGAATTTCAGCTTCTCTGCACTCTTCTCTAGTGGCCAGAGTCTCTGATTTTGTTTGGAATTCCTCCTGGTCTATTCCTAAAGTTTTTGCTGAGGCTTTCCCACATGTGGTGGAGGAAATGGTTCAAGTTAACTTTGGCAGGATGCAGGACAAATTGATTTGGCAAGGGACTACTGATGGTACTCTTTCTCTCAAAGCTGCTTTCCTCTTTTTAAGGCCTGCTATAGAGGAAAAGGCTTGGTGCAAAACTATTTGGTCAGATTTCATTCCTCCTTCCAAGAGCTTCTCCACTTGGAGACTTTTTCAACACAAAATGCCAACAGATAAAAATTTGCAGGTTAGAGGTTGTCAACTGGCTTCAATGTGTAGTAAGTGTCATTCTCACATTGAAACTTCTAATGACTTATTCTTAGAATGCCCTTTTGTTGTAAAGCTTTGGGATTGGCTTGGTGGTATTTTTAGCATTCATTTCAATATCACTTCAATTGAGTCCATTTTATCTGCTTGTAGTGGTCAATGGAGTTCTCAGGTGAGAGGAGTTTTGGCAGCTGCTATAATTCACACAGTGAATTCAGTCTGGTTTTGCAGGAATCTTTAAAGGTTTAAGAACAAATATCTCAGTTGGTTGCATATCACTTCTAGGATAAAGTTAGCTACATCCTACTCTGGGAATAACTCTAAGTTAATGACAAACAATTCTGTGGAAAATTTTGTCATCCTTAGAGAGTTTAAAATCAAGATGAATTTCCAGAGAGCCCAATACATTAAGGAGGTTGTCTGGCTTGCTCCTTTACCTAATTTGATTAAAATTAACTCTGATTGGGCTGCTAAAGGTGCTCCTGGTCTTGCTGGTGGAGGAAGCATTTTCAGATATCACAATGGGAAATTCTTGGGAGGGTTTGCGGATTTTTTGGCATCAAGGATGCTTTATTTGCAGAGCTTCAGGCTGCATTGAAGGCTATCCAGATTGGTCATCAAAAAGGCAGGAGGAATATTTGGCTAGAGTGTGACTCAGTTTTTGTGGTAAACATTTTCAAAGGGCAAGGAGTTATCCCTTGGAGGTTAACAAACTCTTGGCACCGGTGTTTGGGGTATTTAGCTTCAATGAACTTCAAGGTTTCCCATATTTATCGAGAAGGTAATGCTTGTGCTGATAGTTTAGCATCCTTTGGTGCTTGTTCTCAAATGTATTCTTGATGGTATTTTGTTCCTGGGTTTATTCTTGCTGATTTCAACCGTAATAGGCTTGGGTTACCAAACTATAGGTGCTCTTTCAGGTAATGTGATTCATCTTTTCTAATAATATTGGTCCTGGTAGTTTAGAAGAAAAAAAAGATGAATTTTAAATCATTAAAGGTCGAGAAGATTTGTATGCCTGTCATATGACATGAAGAATAAATTTGAGGACATCAGAATTACTAACTATCTCATTAAAGAAGCCAATAATTAAACCACAACATAAATTTAATCATAACATAAAATTAAATAGACCACATTTCATCAAAAGTTCAATACATTAAACAAGAAATAACATGCATAAACTGAGTAAGAAATATTCAAAATAAAAACCATAACAAGTAAGAAAATTACATTTAAAGCTAGTAATGTTCACATCCTTAATGGTGAATATGAATTAACCGAAAACATCTGTTAGGGCCGATGATGAGATCAAAGAAACTTTCAGAAGACTGAGACACTGCAGAACCAAAATAAAAGTTTAAGTTAGCAATGTGCCTAATGAAAATTACTTGAAGGATTAAAAGTTCACATTTCAATATATAACACGCTGTACCTCGGTCTTTCCAATTTTGATTATTTGTTCATCAACCTCAGAAGAAGAAAAACCTAACGCAGTCAGAAATGAAAGAACAGACATTGATGAACCAGGTTTCACGACCAAATCATCAGTTACAATGTAAAGTGAGGGTTTCTTAACAAATCCACTTTCCCTGCTTGATGAATTGTAAGTAGTTGACGACTGTGGATTCACATAAATCAAAGGATTAGGGACTATAGTATCACAAGTTTTTCGTTAGCCTTGTGCAGTAGTTAAATAGCTATTACAATTAACATAAATACTGGAATGTCCTTTGTAGCAATAGTAGTTGACAATAGGAACTTCATCAATTGGAAATATCTGGTTTAGTAGTTTAAAATGTTGAGCAAGACGAGACTTTACAAGCATGTCCTTAAGATCTGGGGACTTTAAGTATCTGTAACTATCCAAACCAACAATGCTGTTATACAAATTATCAATGCTTCCCAAGCAAGAATTACCTTTAAGCATATTCTCCACCCGTCCCAAAGGGAAAGTCAAAAAACTTAAAAGGATGTCAATGAAATCATCCTCCGCGAGAGCAAACAATATTTTGTTATTTGATTTTCTTCGCACAACCTTTAGAACAATAAACCTTTCTCCTGGACTTGGAACAGCTTTAACATTATTAAAAGCCACTATACTCCTACACTGAGGCATATTCTGACAGAACACTTTCCTTCTCAGGAAAAAATCAGTTAAGGGGGTGTTAGAGAGTAAGGAGATCTTGAGTAAATCCACAATCTGCAAAGACAAATTGTTTAATGTTTATAACATTCGATATTTCAGCCAATCGAGCTCGTGCAAACAATAGGATAAATACTTGGTTTGTTATTGTTGAACATACAACATTTTAAATTATCAACCAACTAGCTCGGATTTTCAGAAAAAACAATTATTTAGCAGCCATTAGTACAAAAATTAACTGAATACTAAATAATTTCTCTTAGATGGGATGAAAGCCAAAAGACTATATTTATACTACTCAAAACAGAAACAAACAAAGGCTAAGACTAACAGCTCAACAATCGAATACTAGAATAAATAATCGACTAACGTATTTAGTAAAGTTAGTTATGAACTAATCAATTATAATTAGTTAATCAATTACTGAATAGATAATCGATTAACAATATAATTAAGTTAGTTATAAACTAAGCAATCATATTCGTTAATTGATTATTAGAATAAATAATCAATTAGCGGGTTGCTTCAGTTAGAGCTATCTCTACCGTAGAAAAAATAAAAGGAAAATAAGGATTTGTTGAGTAGACAAATCAAGCTTATTTTTCCATAATTTTTAGGTAAGCAAAATATCAGTTAAATTATTTTATGTAAATGTATCAATACAATGGTAGAAAAATATGCATACCTCCTTCTGAGTGACACTCACAGTTAATATTTTGATAGAATTAACGTCTTCCATTCGAGATACTTCAGAAACACTTCTCAGAACATTATCAGGTATAACCTTCAGATCATCAAAAATAGTAAATGTAGACGAGTCATGCACAAACCCTTCTACGTTAAGCAATGAAGTATTTTTACGTAATATTTCTCGATCCATCAATTTCCCACATTTGCATCTTTTGTTCTTGAATATACTCAACAAGACACCACTTTCTTTACGACTACACTCCAAATCCTGACATATAAAGTACCTTGTCTTCTCTGTGTCATCGATGTTAAGCTTTATATTTCGACAATAATCTTCTGATGAGTTCCTAGGATTAAGAAACATTTCTTTACATGTATCTGACCAAAAATGCTTTACCTCAAGATTTGCCACACTCTGATACAAAGAACTCAAACATCCAACACTAACCTTCTCCATGTTTGAATCATTTGAAACAATTCTAACAATATTTCCCAAAGGGAAGGTTAAGAAACTTAGCAAGACATCCACAAAGTCCTTACCAGCCTCAGCATACACAACTTCATTTTTCTTTACATCTACCAAAATTTTTAGGGTTACTTGTTTCACTCTAGATAATGGAGCAGCCATTGGGAATTTTCACAAAACTTCACAGTTTACTAAACACAAAGTAGATAATAGTATTGGGTATTTGAACATTTTCCAACTTATGTAGTATTTATAATGGCATATCCCACCTCCTGTCTCATTCCTGTTTTAGGCTAATCGCAATACTGATTTCGATTTCTGTTACTTTTTATTTTCAAATTTTATATTTTATTCATATGGCATTATTGTGATTGGTATGAGATAGGGATTGGAGTGGATACAGCTGATATGTGTCCTTATAATTGAATACAAGTTTGATGTTCAGTGCTCTTTCGACTTCCTATCTTTATAAATAATAGTGAGGCAATTGTTTATAAAACAATTTTAAAATTTCAGGGAAATTAATTGCTCACATTATGATACTTCATTAATTAATTAATTAAAGAGTTAATTATACTTGCATACAGTAAGTTTTAATGAAATTATACAAACTAACTTTTTGATTTTTTACCCTTACAAAAAACTTATGATTTTTACACATACTTTATAGAGACAACTTCTGCATATGAAATAAGTGTGATAAGTGTAATGTAGTTAAACAAAATATGTTATATTATAGAAATAAGTCCGAATAGTATACGAGTCAACACATTTTCATTATTTTTTGTTCGTTATAATATCGTATAAGACTGATTTAAATAATATTTCATTATAATTATTGATACATTTTTTAATGAACAAAAAATAATGAAAATGTATTGACTCATATGATATTTTACAATATATCATATTTTGTTTAACTTCATTACACTTATCATTATTTTTTATGTAAAAAATCACATTTATTTCACATGTATGGGTAGTCTGTATAAAATATGTAAAAAATTGTGGTGTTTTTTGTAGGGGTAAAAAATAGAAGAGTAATCTACAAAATTTCACCAAAACTCAGATAATATCGGTGTAATTTACTCTTAATTAAATTCTCTTTTATAAGACCTATATAGTGGGTGGGTTATCGTTCCTACTTTTAAAACGTTTGCACTGTCTTTAACTTTGTGACTTTTCTAATTCTCAATGCCTTTCATGTTTTTTCCACTTTATATTTATTATATTCTTAGGGAGTTTTATGTTATTTAGATGTGAAGATTTATACATAATGACTACATTATCTACTATTTATTTAATTTTGATTAATTTTTGTAAAGATTCAATAATAATTAAATACGAAGGATGAATAATATAGTAACAGTATATACAACTCCTACATTGCCTGTGTATACATTTGTTTCTCTAAAAGAAAAATAAGGATTAACAATATTAGTGTTAAATCTGTCACGGCATAATTATCCAAATCTATTCTTCATTAAAGATACAACACTCATTAAGTATTAATCTCTGGATTATGTGCATGTGGATCTCATTAAACTTTATAGTAAATCTTTTTATTTTGTGCACCAAGTATTGGTCTAATCCTAAGAAGGGTATTCATTCAATTTTTAATTAAGGAATTAATCTATTTTGGGATGTGTGGCTACTGATTCCAACAAGTATCGGTTCATAGATCAAACTTTTGGCCTTTGGATCATCATGGGGATCTAGCACTACGCTAGAGATGCAGTTCAACAGCGAGCATATCAAGGATCTAAAAGTGCTTTCGGATGATGTCTATGTGATCGCATTATAATAATTAAAGTATGCTAACAATGCATATGCGGAAACTGTTGTATTTCATATATTTGACACATAAAACAACGCATACTCCAACAACAATGTCAAGTATTTGACACAAATAACAGCACAGACGATATGAACCAATGTTGTATGTAATATATTTGACACATATACTACACCGATATTGGAAGGAGCGTTGTACTATGTATTAAATATAACAATGCTCCTTTAAAAATAGATATAGTATATACTATATTCAACATCGCACTTTTAAGATTCGCTGTTGATACGAAATACATACAATATCGTTCTTTGTTAAGAGCGTTGTTATATGTAATATATATTACATCGCTCAATTAAAGGAACAATGTTTTATTTTATATATATATATATATATGTATATGTGTGATTCATTTAATAGCGCATCTTATAATGAGCGATAAATTAGGGGTGAGCGTGGGCCAGGTTGGGACGGGTTAAGGCTTGCCTTACCCGGACTCGACCATAGATCCGGAGTTAACCCGACCCTAAATATTCACAGGGTCAGTCTTTAAACCGTGACCCGACTCTAGACCTGATTAAATACAACGTATACTCATTTTACATAAAGTCTTCTAAATATTGTTTATTACTGTAAATATGTAATTTGACATATAAAATAATATATATATATATATAGGGGTTTGCTAACATGATCTCACTCTATTTCACGAAGGATCATGTTAGCAATGTGTACCCAATTATTTGGGCAAAAATATTCTTACTTGCTCAACAAAAAATAAGGCACATGTCAAAGTTATTTTAGTAAAAATTTTATTAAAATAAAAAAATCACTATCATCTCACCTCACCTCAAACCCTATGAATCTATCTTATTAACAATTTCCCTCTATCCTCACCCATTTTTAATCCCCTGCACTATTTCAGTGTAAACACAAGCACTCCCATAGTCACCCGTTGCCATCGTCACTGTCGCTGTCGCCGCCGCCACAGCAACTGTCGTTGAGAAATATTTCACCCGCTGTCACTAGAATTTTATTTACAAAAGAGTCTAATCCCTGGAAAAATATAGTCATCAATAATCCTTATTGTTTTCTTTCATGAGATACTCTTTTATGAAATAAATTATTCCAAGGACCAAATTTTAGTAAGAACCAAATTTTAAAGGACTATTTTAAGAGCTTATTTTATCAAGTATCAAATTTTATCTTACAAAAAATTTCAAACACCTATGTGTATATTTATTCTGTAAATATTAAGACATATAGATGTACAATTTTAGTAATATTCACGCAAGTGTTTTTGGTTTGATGGACACAACTTTCAAAACAGTTCTTTCCTACATCGGCAGTGGCGGCGGCCAAGTGGTTATGGGAATGCTTGTGTTTACAGTGAAATATTTATTCTCTGAAAGTGCAGATGATTAAAAATGAATGGGGATGAAGAGAAATTGTTAAGAGATAAATTTAGAGGGTTTTGGGTGAGATGACAATTATCCTTCATGAAATGGGGTGGGATCATGTTAGCAAAACTCATATATATATTATTAAACATGTATATATGATGAAAAATTAGCGAATCAATGATATTTTTTACCATAACAATATATCATTACTCTGTATATATTTGAATAGAGACACATACAAACATCACGAGTGAGTGACCATGAGACGGGTCGGGACGGGTCATGCTTGGTCCTTACCCGACCCTAAATATTGACTGAGACTAATTTTTGAACTAAAACTCGGTCATAGACACGATGAGACCCGACCCTTTTTAGACCTGATCATGATCGGGGCACACTGGGTGAGCGGGTAGGATCGGGTATTGCTCACCCCTAAGCGATATTGTATATACTAGATACAACATTACTCCATGTAGCATACGTCATTCTGTCAAATACAACTGCGATTGGCAGGGCTCCTCCTAGCATGCGCTGTTGATTTATACACTAATACTTGCATATACATGTATCATGTTAATTATGTTTTTGTATACCTCAGTGTTGAGATTATATTTTATTTTTTAAACAACAATTTCGGATGGACAAAATTGAGTGTTTAAAAATATATACATACATATTCCAATGATTATGTCATTGTTAAATTGTTTTTTGAATTATTTAGTTATTTAAGATCATGTTTTTAGCAATTTGTTATTAAATTTCCACCACATAGGGTTACATTTTAGCATAATGGATCCACTTATTCCAAGAGTAAGTGGAAAATGACTTATTCTACATCTTAATCATCCAATCCTGGAAAATTCAATGGTTTAGAGGTTTAGATGTACTTACCAATTCAAACCATTGGATTTTTCAAGATTAAATTTTTAAGATGTGGAGTAAGTCATTTTCCACTTACTCCAAGAGTAAGTGGATCCCTCCCCTACTTTTAATATATATTTTTTGATGGTTGATTATCTTAATAATCCTTATCTCTACATATTGATTATCTTAACACCCATTTGCTTTACCTTAATAAAATACAGTAACTAATTCCTCAATAAAAGAAGCCAAGAATTATTCCACACTACCATGATATATTATTGCAAAAACACAAAATACAATAACTAATTGTTCAATAAAAAAGCCAAAAAAATTCAAAACATAATTAAAATACAATAACTAATTCTTCAATAACAGAGGCCAATAATTAATCCACATTTTCATCCTAAATTGAGCTTAATTTGAGTTTTCCATATTTTAAACACAAAAAACGTGGCAACGACTCCAAAAGAGGCTGTGTAGTCGAAAGTCTAGGCACGACAAATATTTATCATTTTAATATATATATTTATATATATACATATATTGTATTATACATATTAATATAATATATAGTTACTATTTTATAACATGGTGTCTCATTTAACTTATAAATATATATATATATATATATATATATTTTTTTTTTTTTGTTGCGCCACAATTTTTTACTATGCGACTTCTTTAGGAGTCACCACCATGTTTTCAGCGGTTAAAACGTGGAAAGCTCTACTTTAGTCCAAATTATATAAAATGGTCTTTGAGTTTGAGATTTTGAGCTGAGTAATTGATTACGGATCATGGAATGTATCAGTATTCCGTTCACGCATAATAAAATGACATTATTGCAAATCCAATGAATTAAATACCCTTAATTTATTAAAATTTAATTGTTTAAAATAAAATATTTATTTTTCATTTTTGTGTCTAATAATAATTAATCATTCTTCTACATATTCTTAAATACTTTAGAGAATCCATAAACCATAGTTCTTTCAATAAAATAGAATGTTAGTTGATATTATAAATAAATGAATTGTATTTATCTTTGTAAATAAGAACAAAGCAACAGAAACTAAAGTTCGTATCATATCTCATTTCAAAGAAGTCTGAAAATTATGAATATTAATAATATTTTTTATTTAAAAATAAATTTGATTTTTGTTTAGAAAAGATATATGAATTATCATTATTGATGTGGTTAATTATTAATTTAAAAATAGTTTTTTTTATTCCTAATTAGGAATTTAATGGAATGGATGGAAATATAGTAAAACCACCATTCAAATATGATACAAGGACAATAATTGATCCATATTTGATTAACTCCCAAAAGTTTAATATTTTTATAAAAATTAATAATAATAGTTGTTGTATTAAAAAAATTAAATAAAGAGCTTCAAGTTTTAAATATATATTTATTAATGAAATCATAATTTGAATAGTGTGCTTATATATATAGGCATATAGCCAGTTTCAATGAGTGACATTTCTGCTAATTCAGTCCCACATATTAAGATTAAATAGAAAAACACAAAATATAATGGATGTTAATTAAAAGTAAAGAATACTAAAAATGGCATTTTATCATCCTTTTCAGGTATATAATCACAAAATATATACCCTTATTACAAGAATCAAATAATATCAATGAATTTCCTAAAAATGGAAGCAGCACATGAGAGCACGTACAATTAGGCAATTCTATAAGTAATTATAACCAACAAAGGTAAATTGGCAATTAACCAAGAAAGATTTTTGGATTATTTTATAATTCCACGATGCTTCATTAGGTTGGTGACAAAGAACATTTTTTGTAAAATAAAACATGTGTATTCTCAAAAACAAATTTTCCCCGTTAAGAACATAAATTACGTTGAAGTTGTATCCCTCTGATCAATTTTTTTTTATAATTAAAAGTGATATTACCATTAATACTCAATTAAGATTATTTTTGTTCAGAATGTGATACATTTAGTATCAATAGAAGAATAGACTCTCTTTATTTATTAAACAACTATATTAAAAATTATATTTAATTTTTTGACATAACAAATTTTAGGACAAACAAAATTCCACTACATAAGGTTACTTTTTATTATAAGGATATAATTTTTGATGGTTAATTACCTTAATAATCCAAATCTATACCTATATTGATTAATTGATGACCCATTTGCATTAAGTAATAAAATACAATAACGAATGCTTAAATAAAAGATGACAAAAATTAAACCACACTACCAGATTTATCACTTCAAAAAACACAATAAAATAACTAAATCTTCCATAAGAAACCAAAAATTACAAAACATGATCAAAATACAATACATAATTCTTCAATAAAGAAGATAAAACATTCACTAAAATAAAATACACCAATTTCACAATAAATTGGTAAAAAACACTAGAAATAAGAAGTTCGATGTGAAACACTAGAAACAAAACACATCAAAACCATAAAAAGAAAGAAAATACGAATTTTACTTAGAAATTTTCTCCTTAACGGGAAATATAATTTTCCAAGAACATCTGTTAGAACCGAAGATGAGATTAAAGAAGCCTTAAGAAGGCTGAAACACTGTAGAACCAAAATAAAAAAGCAAAACAACAAGTTTAAGTTAGAAATATTACATATAATAAAAATTGATTGAAGCATTAAAAGTTTAATATTCAATAACAAAGTTTACCTCTTTCTTGCCAATAGTGATTATTTGTTCATCTAAATCAGAAGAAGAAACACCAAACTTATTGAGATATGAAATGACAGAGATATATGAACCAGATGTCACTACCAAATCATTTGTTACGATATAAAGTGATGGTTTCTTAACAAATCCAGCATCACTATCAGATTTAACAAACTTTCCCATAAGATTGTGTGACTTCAAGTGTTTGATAGGATCCAAAACAAGAACACTCTTATACAAATTATGAATACTTCCCAAAGAAGAATTACCTTCAAGCATATTCACAACCCCTCCCAAAGGGTAGGTCAGAAAACTTAAAAGGATGTTAATAAAATCATCACCAGCTTGAACAAAAAATATTTTGTTCTGAGATTTTCTTCCCACTACCTTTAGTTTAATAAACCCTACTTCATCACTAAATTTAGGTTTAACATTATCAAAAACAATTTTCTTTCTACCCTTAACTAAATTCTCATAGAACCCTTCTCTCTTCAGGAAAAAATCCGTGAGGGGGGTGTTAGAGATTAAAGAGAAATTGAGTAAATCAACAATCTAAAAAGACAAACAAAATTTATTATTTTCCAACATGTATTAAGTAAATACAAATAAATGTACATGCATACCTCCTTCAGAGTGAGATTAACAGTTACTACTTTGATAGCATTCAAATTCTCAATTCCAAATTTCTTGGGTTGAGTAACACAGCGATGAACATTATCAGGGATAACCCTAAGATCATCAAAAATAATAAAATTAAATATATCAGGGACAAACACTTCACTGTTACTAATATTCATGGGTAATATCTCTCCATTCATCAAATACTTCCTGAATATGCTCAACAAGCCACCGCTTTCATTAACACTGCACTCCAAACTTGAACACTTGAAGTAATTTGTCTTATCTATGTCATCAATATTAAACTTTATATTTTCGTTCTTGGGATGAAGAAGCATTTCTTCACAAGATATTAGCCAAGAACGTGCCTAGTCAAGGCCACACCTGTGTTGCACAACAGATCTCCTCATGAACTCCAAAACAAGACTAAGCCTGACCTTCAACATTTAAAAGTTTTTGGCTCACTATGTTACACAAGCACCTTAGCACATCAAAGAACCAAGCTAGATGCAAGAGCTAGTAAATGTGTTTTCCTAGGCTATAAAACAGGAACAAAAGGATACATTGTACTTCATTTAAACTCTAGAGCTTTAGAAGTGAGCAGGAATGTAGTCTTTAATGAAACCATATTCCCCTATCAAACCAAAACACATACACCACACCAAGCCACTGTCACTCAAACTCCTTTACAACCTCATCCAACCACTTATGATGACATCTTCCCACAACTACAAACACTACAAACAGACACACCTAACTCCTCTACCAACCCCATAGATACTCATATTCCACAACCATCTCCCTCACCCCATCCACCAATCAGAAGAAGTCACAGGATCACTAAGCCACCATCATATCTTTATGACTACCACTGCGCCCTCCAAAACAACAGTGCTGACCCAACATCCACTCAACCTTATGATATCTCTAAATACATCTCCTATCACAAGCTCACCCCCAAACACAGCTCACTCATCCTTTCTGTTTCAAGTCACAAAGAACCATCCACCTACTCCCAAGCCATACTTGATCCAAAATGGAGAGATGCAATCAAACAAGAACTCAGTGCACTCACACACAACAATACATGGCTTCTCACCTCATTACCTAATGACAAAAGACCCATTGGCTGCAAATGGGTATTTAAAATCAAATACAAAGCAGATGGCAGTGTGGAAAGATATAAAGCACGTTTGGTAGCAAAAGGATATAACCAAACAGAGGGGATAGATTACATGGACACATTTTCACCTGTTGTTAAAATCAACTACTTAAAGTTAGAAATGTGTATTAAAAACTAATTGCAGTATTATAAGTTTAGATTTCAGAAACAAGCTATACCTCTTTCTGGCCAATACAGATTACTTCTTCAACTAAATCAGAATAAGATAAATTTGTCGTTGTCAGAAATGAAACAATAGACATTGATGAACATGGTGTGATGACCAAATCATCTGTTACCATGAAAAGTGAAGAACTCTTAACAAATCAACTTTCTGAGAGTGGATTCACATAAACCAAAGGACTAGAGAATGGATAACCATCTAGAGTTAGATAACCCGGTGCAGTAGTTAGATACAAATTCGAAACATTATTAGCAAAACCGAAACATTTAGTATTGAAACAATATTCGACAATAGGATCTTCTTCAACAAGGAATATCTGATTTTGGAGTTTAAATTGTTGAGCAATACGAGAATTAACAAGCTTGTCTTTAAGATTTGGGGACTTAAAATCTTTGATAGGATCCAAAACAACTACGCTTTTATACAAATTATCAATGCTTCTCAAGCAAGATTTACCTTGAAGAATATTCTCCACCCCACCCAAAGGGAAAGTGAGAAAACTTAAAAGGATGTCAATAAAATCATCCCCAGCAAGAGCAAACAATATTTTGTTGCTTGATTTTCTTCGCATTACCTTTAGAGAACTATAACCTTCATCACATGGTTCAGATCTAACATCGTTAAAAACCCTTGTATCCCTCTTAGGTAGATTCATATTGAACACTTCTCTCCTCAAGAAAAAATCAGTTAGGGGTGTCTTCGAGAGTAAGGAAATCTTCAGTAAATCCACAATCTGCATATACAAACTAAATGATTAAGTGTGTAAATATTCAGTGCTTCAAATTGTACTCCAACCCAATGAAAAACATAAGTTCGGCAACGAGAATTAATCTCTCAATTCGTTCTTGAAGGACTTTTATTATTGGAAAGCATGCAAATTATTTTCCCAAAAGTTTTACATAAACACAATATCAGCAAAGTCAGTTCAAAAATGTAAATGTATTATTACAAATGTTGAAAAAACATGCATACCTCCTTCTGAGTAATGTTGACTGGAACTACTTTCATGGCATTGAAGTATTTATATCCAAAATTCTTGGGTTGATAAAAACCACTTTGATCATTATCAGCGATAACGGAGAGATTATCAAAAATAATAAAAGTGGACTCGTCATGAACAAACCCTAACATGTTAAGCAATGAAGTTTTTTCTTGTAATATCTCTCGATTCATCAATTTCCCACATTTGCATCTTGTGTTTCTGAATATACTCAACAAGCCACCTCTTCCTTGACGATTGCACTCCCAGTCCTCACATATGAAGTACTTTGTCTTCTCTGTGTCATCAATGTTCAGCTTTATATTTTGACTATAATCCTCTGATGAGTTCCTGGGATGAAGAAGCATTTCTTTACATGTTTCTGACGAAAAGTGACTTACATCAAGATTTGCCACACTTTGATACAATGAACTCAAACTTCCAACACTAACCTTCGGCATGTTTGAATCATTAGAAACAATTCTAGCAATAGTTCCCAAAGGGAAGGTTAAGAAACTTAGCAAGATATCCACAAAGTCCTTACCAGCCTCTGCAAACACAACTTCATTTATCTTTTTATCTACCAAAATTTTGAGGGTCACTTTTTCCTCAGAATTGGGGTGTTTTCTTTGCATCTCCACAACTTCACAGTTCACTAAGCATAAACAAAAGGATAGTGACTATTGAGTATAAGAAGAAACACCTTATGTAGTGTTGTATAATGCAAGTCTGATATTCAGTGCTCTTTCAAATTCCTATCTCTCCAACTTCGCTTTTAATGCAATTCACCTCCAAAAGGATAGTAACTATATTGGGTTGCGTTGCAGCCCGACGCGGCCGAAACAGTGTTTTGTTGTGATTTTTTGTGTGAAATTCAATCACACCGCAATTGCGGTGCGTTGCCAGCCGCATCCGCATTATGTATTGTGTAACACATTTTAGAACACCGCTCTTCTTCATTAAAGAAGAAGCAAGTGATTTTTTTATGTGTACTCTAAGAATAAAAGTATATTTTTATTTTAAATAAAAATGATATAAATATCAATGCATGTTATCTTTTCTTTGTTTTTTACCTCTCAATTAATGGGGAGGAGTCTCACTCATTATATCCCATACATTTTCTTAAGTGAACGTTGAACAATATTAATGATCACATTCTTTAATTCAGATCAAACTATATAAATGATATAAATATTTCAGTATAATATTTATACTACAAATTTATACATGTTTAATACATAATTTGTTATTCATTTATTTGTATTACTTATATTTAATAATTAATAATAATTTTTTTACATTATGTTGATGCAAATGAATGAAATGATTAATCTATGTCTTATTTACATGTCTTTTGTAATATGACATTCTCTGACGTTAATACTTAAATAAAAATAATAGACTTTTTATATTATATACATATTTTTTTCAAAATATTAGTAGTTGGGAATATATATAGCCTCACCCTATTAATAATGTGTTCTGATGAATATCGAAAAACGAGTGGCTCTTCTTATGATATTGGCTGAATTGTAGTGTTGTAGTGCTTAGAAAGTAGAAACAATAAATTGTCTTTCATGAATACCGATGTAGATGGTGGGTTATCGTTATTCGTTACTACTTCAATGATTTTGTCGCTTTATATTTATCATTATAAATTCGATGCTTTTTATTTATATCCCTTTCAGAGGCAACTAGTATTTTATGTGAGCAACATGCTCAATCGTAATAGCAATGGGCTTAGTATATTAATAATGGGCTTAGTATGGAGTCTTCTAAGTTTAACATGTATTAACAATGGTTTCGAACTCAATATTACAATACTAAGGGGGAAACAATGTGACACGGTAACTATTCCAGCTCATGTTAACATTACAATTCTAAGATAGATAGATGGCTAAAATTGGATTTCATAAATATATTTTGCATTAACCAAAACATACTCTTTCCACCAATAAGGCCAAACACAATTTGTATAGCAACTAAAACTCCCCTTTCAACCTGAAAGCACTGAAATGGTAAAATCTCACTTCTCTCAACAAAATATCCCTCCATCACAACCTACTTAATACTCCAGATAACAAACTGTTCCACCTGTTATCAGATAGAAGTACTTTGTATCAGTAGCCCGCAACAATGACATGAGATAATCTTTACTGGCTGAGTCACGACCAGGTCGCTCTCTTTAAGATGTTTCGTGGTACTGCCTCAAGGTGCAAGCAGACTATCAACCACGCCGTCCCCAGGATAAAACAGTACAGCTCTCTGTTATACGATATCTTACTGCACTGTAAGAATCGCTCTCGAATACACCCAATAATATGGCTACCAGTGCCAATTCAGAAATACCCACAATATTGGAATCCTGTTCCAACTCTAGTGCCACGGAAAGAAAGGGAGAGAAGGAGGCCGGAAATGCGTCGGCAGAAAATATGGAGGGAGAAAGAAAAGAGCAAGTAAATTCGTACTTGCTCTTGGTGCGAGTATTAATGAGGAGGGGAGGCCTCTATTTATAGCGTGAGACCTCCAACCGACCCTCCATCCAACGGCCCAGAAAAAATTCATCTACGGCGTGGAGGAAACTGGGGCGCGGATCCACCTCCTCAAATACCGGGTCATGCGAGTGATGCGGCGACTCGAGCATGTTCTCGATCCTTCCTTCCGAATACATGGCAAAGGCCCAATGGCCTTTTGTTTGTGTGAGTCCTCACCCACTCACAAAACCCATTGTACCCCTTGGGGCACACCCCAATGGTGGGACTTGAGCCTTATAAGGCCTTCCACCTTCCCTTCTCCAACCAATGTGGGACTTGGAGAGTTTTTTGAAATTCACACTCCAAGCTCCCTCTTTAATGGCTTTGGCCTATCCACATGAGCAGTTTTGGGTTCCCTTAGTAGAGCTTTATTTTGGCACATTTTCCACATGTGCTTATTACTTTAACATTCTGTTTTTCTGTTTATTAGTTAGAATGTTTGTTTGGAGTGGGTTGCTTGCTTCCTAAGCAAACCATGAATCTATATAATTGATTCATTCTTGTATCTTCAAGATCAATCAATAATACAAGTTTTCCTTTGCACACTCTTTTACATCTTCTTCTCTGATGAATTCTTTTACATTGTCGAATTTCCTATGCAAACTTACACCAACAGAAATTATTGGTACAACTAAATCATGATTCAAGCAATGCTCACTCATGTATAGCACTCTCAACTCTGCCTCAAAATATGACACACCTAGATACTCACTAGCATTTATATCAGCCTACAATATTTACACACAATGATCGATTCACAGTATGAAAAACAGAATCATCATCCTAATAGCAACAAAGAAATCATAATACGTATCAACATATCAAAATAACTACAACCAATTCAGTAGTTCATTCTATGACATAAAATATAAAATCCACAAATCCTTCAAATTACAACTTGCTGCAACTAATTATCAGCATCATATATTCAATAACAGAAAAACTCCTAAAATTAGATCCACAACCCAAGGTTTTAAATCTAATACGATATGCTAAGATTTTGAGAGTCACCGAAACAGAATCGCGGCCGAAACAGCGACGCCTATTTAAAACCTTGATTTGAACTACTAAACATGAAGAAAGCATTGATTCACGTAGTATTGTAATAGTTCATATTAAGAAATCATAAAACTAAGACCTAATCAAATGGTTTCCGATCTCATAAGAAAGAAACGCATCAACACAAGCATATTGAACCTGTTGAGCAGTGAGCCATAGATTATCCCACCTACTCATCGAAATCCTCTTCGGCTTAACAACTTCCAAACCAAGAACCCTAGACGACAGCATTTTAAGCCCAGCCTGTTTCAAATTACGCTCACCATACCTATCAGCAGCAACACCTCTCAAATCAACGAAATTCGCAACACTCAGATTATAATCTTCTAGAAGCTTCTCAACGTCTTCTTCAATCCCAACGCCTACGAAGGTGTTTCTAGCGTCAGCGAGGAATGAAACGAGCGAGTGAGGGATTGAAGGCGCGTGGAGGATCTGGAAAATGAGGCATCGATCGGCGACGCAGAGTTGGAGGGTGGCGACGGGGTTGTTGGAGGAGGAGGAGAAGTTAGGGCGCCACTCGACGTCGAGGCCGACGGTGAGGGAGCGGTGGTTGGCGGAGAGGGTTTCGGAGATCCAAGTGGTGACGAAGGAAGGGTGAGAAGTGAGGAGAGTGTGAATGGAATGATGATGGAAAGTGACGTCATAGAGATTGTGAGAATCGTAAGGGAGAGAGTGATCAACGATGCTAATGTAGTGACTCATCTTCAATGGAGAATGTGAAGAGAACCAATGATTCTTTCAAGAGGAAGAAGGTCAAAACAAAACTTGAATTGGGGGCGAAGATTTTTACATATTTTGCTGGGATTCATCACAATTAAATAAATTTTATTTAATTATTTTATTTTATTCAACCCTCCCTAGGTTCTAACATTCCTACTAGGGGTTAGCAAGAGTCGGGTTAAGGTAACCGACCATAAATGTTGGTCGGATTATTTTTTGAATTTGAATATTCACAGGGTCAATCTTTAAATCCGGATTCGACCCTAGACTCAATTAAATATAATTTATACTCATTTTAGATAAAATATTCTAAATATTATTTATTATTATGAATATATAATTTCACATATAAAATAATATATATAAGTATATATATTATTAAACATTTATATATGATGAAAATATTAGAGAATCAATGATAGTTTTGACAACAAATGTATCATTACTTTGTACACATTTGAATTGAATAGAGACACATACAAACATCAAGAATGAGTGAGCATGACACTGGTCGGGACGAGTAATGTTTGATCTCTAACCGACCCTAAATATTGATCAAGACTAATTTTTGAACTCAAACCCGACCATAGACCTGATGAGACCATACAATATTCAGACTCGATCATGATCAGGCCATACCGGATGAGTGAGTATGGTTGGGTCCTGCTCCCCCTAGTTCCTACTAGGGGTGAGTAGGACACGACCACCCGCTCACCCGATATGGCCCGATCGTGGTCGGACCTGAAAATGGTCGGGTCTTATCGGGAGAGTTGGGTTCAGGTTTTAAAATTAGACCCATACAATATTTAGGGTCGGGTAAGGACCAAACAGGACCCGTCCCGGCCCGTCTCATTTTCACTTTCTCATGATGTTTGTATGTGTCTCTGTTCAAATATATACAGAGTAATGATCATTTTTTGTCAAAAATATCATTGATTCTCTAATTTTCATCATATATACATGTTTAATAAAATATATACACATATATTATTTTATATGTCAAATTACATATTCATAATAATAAATAATATTTAGAATATTTTATCTAAAATGAATATACGTTATATTTAATCGGGTCTAGGGTCGGGTCCAGGTTTAAAGGCTGGCCTTGTGAATATTTATGGTCGGGTTAGCTTCGGGTCTAAGGTCGGGTCCGGGTCCATAAAAATGATCCGAATAACATTTAGGGCCGGGTAAGGATAAGCCTTAACCCGTCCCAACCCAGCTCACGCTCACCCCTAGTTCCTACATTTAAATGATTATTAGGTATCTTTTTTTTTAAATGTATATCACCATCATTTGATAATTGTTTTAAAAAAATGTATGTGGTTGTACTAAATTTTTATATATAATATTATTCATTTTTAATTATTATTAATTCTTTAAAAATTAATACAAATAAATGATATATAATGTATTGTTTATATATAAAACTTTATATCAACCGTACATATATATTATTAGCAATGACAACATAATAGATTAAGATCGTGTTGGTGCTTATTAAACCCCGAACCTGAAACCCAAAACTCAAACATGAATTAAGCGAAGTTAAAAATAACTATATCATCCCTGAACTCATCAATTTTCAAGTAACCTAAACCTAATATGAACTCGCTTGAAACATGTATTTGTATATATATACATATGCATATATATATATAGGTTATATATATGAAATTTCAATATATAGGTTTTATATATGTATTTATGTGTCATTTTTAATTTTACATATATTAATCTGGTTCGATGTAGGTTGTGGTAGGGTACAACTGTACCAAACTCGGACCTGAAAATTGCATTCCGGTAAAACCCAAACTTGAACCCAATCACATTGGCATTCACTGTTAGATTTGGGTTGGGTTTTGGTGGGTACTCACGGCTTCGGTTTTCTTTGTCATCCATATATATTACACTCTTTCTTTAAAAGTAATGTGATACTCACTATTAAATTAGAGAAGTTTTGTATTAGCTTTAAATGGTTAACATGTTGTGTAAGACCAAATTATTTTATATAATTAATAATTACCTACAAATATATAAATACAAAAATTTATATAATTAATAATTGTGTATAATTGGTGCATTTCAATGACCGAACCGAACACAAAGATATGATTCGGTACAACTCAATTAACCACAAATTTTACTACAAGAACCGATCCGAACCATTTTTGTATGGTTTGGTTCGGTTTCACAATTTTTTTGTATTATTTTTTAAATTGAAATATCAAAATGTATTACAAGAGACATTATTTGTTTATAAATGAAAAAACATAAGTATTATTATTATCATAAAATATGAATCATATATTTAGGTAAAAAACTAAAACTCATAATTACTTGTTAATAACATATATAATAGTCATAATTTAAGAATAAAAAAATGAACGAACACATATATAATAATACAATCCACAATTAGCAACATATATAACAATACAATTAAATGTTAGTAACATACATAATAATTTAATAATATTATAATTCAAACTCACTATTACAATTAGTAAAATATATAATGGTAACATATATAATATTATAATTCACAACTAGTAACCTATATAACGATACATGTCTAACAATTTATGATATTATGTTAGCTTCAAACTCACTAACACAAAAATTAGAAGATAATTCCAAATCATAAACACACTATAAAACAATTTAGTAAATAATAACAATAACATAATAACAATTTAATAACTCTCATCAATATTTAAATAAAAAGGAGAAAAAAAAATATCAAATTCTATGCAGAGACAAATGATTGAAAAAAGTAGGTTGTGTTCCTCTAATGTCTAGCTTATTTAATTTTCATTGTTATAAACCATAAATGTTTGAGACTAATATAATAATCAATTAAAAAAATCAGAGTTTGAGTTACTTTCAATTAGATTGGATTCTAATTTTAAAACTATACATTAAATTAAATATCTTATAATATATATATATATTATGTGTCATGATTTTAATGGATATCTTATATATAACTTATCTCACAATACAATGAGATATTTTATTCTCTATATTAAAACATGTTTAAAAAGTTACTCGAAGATATCAAAACCATTTTATTAGTATATTTCTTGGCTCTCAAACCTTCTATTTCTCTTCAAAATTTAACTTTCAAACTCACCAGTTTCTCTTGCTGACACTTGGTTTGATAAAAAGTTTTCAACTTAGCATTGTGATTTGTAATTTATCTATCCTTACACTATCTTTGGTTCTACTGAATGATTTTTCAATGAAGGGAAGGGCAGAACGGGGAAAGGGTAGAAAACATTCATCCTTGTTTGGTTTGACCAAAGATGAGAGGAGAGAAAGGAAAATGACTTTTATTTTCTCTCTCTTGTTTGATTTTTATGAATTTAATATATATACAATTTAATGTAAAAAAAATTACGTTTACATTACATCATCCATCAATAAAAAATTAACAAATAAAATGATGGATGATATGTCGATAATATAAAAACAATACACTGTTAGTGTATAGATATTTAATCATTCTTTTAAAAGCGAGGGAAATAAAATATAATTTTACTAATATATCCTTATATTTATTTGTAGTAAGAATAAAACTATATATATATATATATATATATTTTTATATTTATCATTTTCATAATAAACATGTCCAACATAACAATACTACGAACAAAATAATCATTGTTCCACATATTTAAACATAAAAGTTGTGTAGTTTCCCAAATCTATGCCTCTAATTTTTCTTTTCAATATTTTTAAACAAATGCATTTTAGTTTTTATCAATGTTGTGAAATATGAGTCGGACGTTAAGCCGGAAGAGCTTGTCTAACTGGTTTAAACAGTTAAGTCGTTCGATCGGACCAGATGATTTTAATTATAATTAATATTTTTTATCTATAAATATATAAATGTAAAACTTTATATAATTAATAATTTTATATAACTATATTGAAGTAACGTATCTATATCTTTTTTGGACCAAAATAAAACAAAATATTAGATTAATATTCTATTTTTTAAAATTTTAAGTGAACCGTCTAGTCTTTTTGTCCGGGTTATTCCAGTTTAACCGGGTTTAGCACGGTCAAACCGGAATTTCTCCGGTTCAGAGTGGTTCAACTACTCATTCGATAAAGACTACAAAACGAAGTCGTTTTCAAGTTCGGTTAGCGATCAAATCGGTCGGACCGTCCGGTCCGGTTATCACAACACTGGTTTTTATTCAAAAAGAAAATTCAAATTCAGTAGTTCATATATATTAATTTTTATAAATAAAAAATCAATGTTATTAAAACCGTACTGGTTATCAAACCGGTTAGGGTACTAGTATAGTGGTACAGTGGTTCAACCAGTGGTTCAGTAATTAAACCGCATGCCGGTTAAACCGGACATACTTGCTTTTTTATATATATATATATATATAAACCTATAACAAAAAATTTCAAATAAGTAGATATTCATATTTATAATCCATATTCATAATTTACTTCAAATTCACACAAACAAACAACATTAAGTCTTTAATAAAATCAAAGTCTAAAGTACAAAACATATATTTATCCAAAATTATCACTTAACAAACGCAAAATACAATTAAATGACTCAAATATCAATCATTGAAGTTGAAGAATGGGTGAAGAATTGAAAATTTGAAATTTAAAAAAAAAATTAATGTACAAACCGACCGGTTTTGACCGGTTCTATTGCATATGCGGTATAACATATGTACCGTAGAACCGACCGGTACAGCACGGTTTTTAAAACATTGTAAAAAATACATTAATTTTTATAAATACAAAATATGTAACTTAATTAAGATCTTGAATTTTCATCGGTCATTAAATTATTTTTATTCAAGATAAAAGTAACATCAAATTATTTTTATTTAAGATATGGAATACGGTATCCGAGTCTCCAAACAGCACCCTAGGGTTTATACGCAGTCCTATAAATTCAAAGAACCCATTGCCAATGCTTCCTCCAATACCATCGTCTCTGCCGATTACTTTCAAATGTTAAATCTACCACGTTGTGTTTCTAATTTCTATGATCCTCAATTTCATTCTTATACATATAGTTCTCAAATTTTTGTTTCGAAGCATCAGTGATGAACAATCTCAATTTTGTTATCCTTGCACTTTGATTGTCAGTGAAGAAAATAATGGGGAATGATTGCTCTGAGATGCTATTTCTTCAATCTGTTATTTTATTATTATTTTTCAATTTTTTTTAATTATTAGTTATTTGGTAGATTTATGG
Organism: Lupinus albus; assembly: GCA_009771035.1. Taxonomy (NCBI): domain Eukaryota; kingdom Viridiplantae; phylum Streptophyta; class Magnoliopsida; order Fabales; family Fabaceae; genus Lupinus; species Lupinus albus. The sequence goes on along the minus strand of CM020001.1, from coordinate 20,511,651 downwards.
ATCTGTGATGTTATAATTAAACTGCGTTATCTATCTGATACTTCCCAAGGGATTTTGAAGATAACTATAATTTACTGAGATCCCTTTATTTTCTTCTTCATATTCATTATTGTTTTTTTTTCAATGAAAAAAAATTCAAAAACCCCTTTTTGTAATGTAATTTTAATCTGTAGTGATTAAAATGTTATTGGTTTTAATAAAAGTCTATTTTTTTTGGCATGTTTAGTAGATTTTATGTTTGGGATCGGTGATGTTATTTATATACTGCGTTATCTATCTGAAAATCCTTTAAAGGAACTGAAGATAATCGTAATATACTGAGATCTTGCTTGTCCAGTATTAATAATGTTCGTAGTTTTTGGCGCTGAATTAATCAATTTATATGCATGTTATATGTTTGTTATTATATGATATGTTTTACAATTTACATAATTGTTCTAGGTGCTTCCTATTGAATTGACTAAAGAGATTTGTTCTGATGGTTGAGGTGTTGAACTAGGCTGAAGTTGGTTTTGGGTGCCTGAGATATACTGAATTGTGAGAGTATGTAACATAAACTGTGTTGAGAACTTGAGATCCATCCTTAAACTGCTTTGGGTGTCTATCAGAAATGGGATTTTGTTATGGGCTGTAACAATTAAGTTAGTTTATAGTGGGTATATTAGAGAGATTAGTGAGATCATGTATTGATGAGCCCAAATTGCTTTGGATTTGGAATTAATCCTTTCTATTTGTATGCTTATCTATATCAATAAGTTTTGTTATTAAGAATTGAACTTTTGACCTTTTCAAATGATTTAAATTGCGGCTGCAATGTTGTGGTTGCGGTAACTATCCTAACTTCATCACACTGACGCAACTGTATTAGACTGCATTAGGTCGCATTGAACTTTATCAGATTGCATTGGGCTGCATTGAATTCAAAGATATTTTTTTAATCATAAAATAAAACACTGCTCAGGATGTTATCTGTTGTTCACTGGATTGATGTCTTGACTTTCCTATATCTTGGTCTTTGGCATGAAGTCTTCCTGTGAAACCTGGATCTTGTTGAACTTAGTGGGATCATAGTCTTGACCGGATCAATGGTGAGTTTTTGGCCATTTGGGTTCTGTTCTTCATGCATTGGCTGGCCTGTTGATTCTGTAACCTGCACTTGACTGGTCCATTATGTCTTGCACCTGTGTGATTTGAAACTCTTAAATTTTGAATTCTTTAGTCCCAATGCTGAGTAGTATAAGATTATTCAATATCAGCCACCTTAGTTATCACTTATCCTTGTGAACAAGTGCACCAGATTATAGGTAACAAAGGGACATATTGGTGGACGATAATATTGGTTAAAATGAATAAAATTGCACCATATAATGGCAACAAGATACTAATGGTTGCCAAAGATATATGTATTTCTAAATGTGAAATGACAGTGTTACTTGATCTTGTAAAACCTTCACAAATTACTTTTGCTAAAACCCTCAGAATAATGAATTCTCTGCCTTTAGTGCAACAGGAATGCTATGGTGAAAAATGTGACAACAAAATTAGATCTGTGAAAACTTTAAACTTTTCAATTAATTTCTTTGTTTTGATTAATCACAATTATGAGTTTTTCTCTAAAAGTTTATTCTTAAGCCTTTAGCGAAAGTCTGTTAAAGTAATTAATCAGACAAGAACATGAATTTACTAACAAACAATAAGTAACATACGCCTCTTCTCATGTACAAATTTTCCAAGTAGCTTTTGTTAGAGAGAAGAAATGGAGAATCATAATCGGATCAGATTAAGGGGAGGGATCCACTTACTCCAAGAGTAAGTGGAAAAACACTTACTCCAAGAGTAAGTGGAAAAACACTTACTCCAAGAGTAAGTGGAAAAACACTTACTCTTGTGGAAAAACACTTACTCCAAGAGTAAGTGGAAAAACACTTACTCCACATCATGACCATTCATTCTTGGAAATCTAATGGTTTGAATTGGTGAATACATCTAAACCATTGAATTTTTCAAGATTGAATGACTAAGATGAAGAGTAAGTGAATCCCTCCCCTCAGATTAATATTAAAGTGATATTTTAGGACCATTTAAAAGTATAAGAACTATGATATTTATATGTCAATAATAAAAGAACTAAAATTTTAGACAAAAATGTATGTATTGTGTATGAGTTTTATACACTATCATATATTATTCATTGTTTATGTTTAATTATCATTGAATTTTTAAAAAAATAATGCAAAATTAATAGTCGATGATATATTGAGTATGTATTAATTTTTACACTGATAGTTAATAAATATTATAATGACAAAATTTATGATCATGTTTCTGGTTGGTATGTGCAATCACATACACCAGTGTTATTGTATTATTATTAAATTTGGATATGTCAAATGAGCTAATAGTTGGATCAATTCACTCATTTACATTAAAAATTGTAAAATAATTTATAATATTAACATACATAATCAAATAATCAACAAAGAAGATTTCACTACTATAAAATGTCATAAATAAGTTAAAAATATCACATGTGTTATACTTTAATCACAACAAAACATACTATATGTTTAAAAATTTATTATACAGCGAAAATTTTGGTACAACATAAGTTAACAAATGACAAACATAATTACAAATAAGTAAAACATATTTCATTTTTTCTTCTAACATTATTTTGATTGTTTTTAAAAAATATTTTTCAATGACTGGGTCGGTCCAACGTATCTGACCATCCGAATCACTGATTTTAAACTTAAATTGAAGCATTTGATTCAACTTTGATGCAAAATCAATTATATTAGAGGCTTACATCAGTCATATATCTAGTTCACAATTAAACTAGTCGCACTTGCTAGTCCAAACCAATTTTTATAACATTAATCCAAAGAAGATTAATTTATTACTTATACTCGTCGTTTTTTATTAAAAATATATTCTACTTTTATGAGAGTATAAATCTTATTCATTTCCAAGATAGGATAACTATTATCAAATATTTTTGTTTCTAATACTTCCCTTAACAAATTAAGAAGAAAAAGGTAGATACCATGTAGCATCGGAGGACATGAAGTGGGAGAGAAAAAAGAGAATATATAAAAGTATATAATGATTAAACAAAGATGATTAATGATACAATGACAATATATAAAACCCAATTTTCTTCCCTCTTACTCATGGAGAATCTCACATTTATATGTTAATAATTAAAGAGAAAGAAAATCTTAACATAATATCCATAAATAACGTAATTGATGATTAACAATATCATATTCCAACACAAATTTCCATGTGCCAATACTGAAAGTCCTAACTGAGAGCTCACAGCCATTAAAATAATGGGGAGGATCCACTTACTCCAATACTAAGTGGAAAAAACCTACACCACATCATGATCATTCATTTTTTAGAAATCTAATGATTTAAATTGATAAATATATTTAAACCATTGGATTTGCCAAAATTAAATGGCTAAGATGGAGAGTAAGTCTTTTTCACTTATTCTTGTGGAGTAAATGGATCCTCCCCAATAGTTACACACATAGCAGTTCTTCTCACTTCTAAATTCTGTCATTTATCTTCTCACATCCAATGGAAAATTCACACCTAAATATTGTCAACAGTTTCTATGCCCCTTGATTCTTTGTAGTCTTAGTTCCCACAAAACAACAATAATTTTAAAAAGCTATTGATAAACAATTTTTTTAATAAATGCAATTACTGGTTCAAATAAGTTCCAATTCAATATAAGGTATTTTTAGTGACAAAGCAATAAACTTCATTATTACATTGGTGTAGTAATATAAGGTCCATTAGATCCCTATGTATTATACTATATTCAACTTTTAGGAATGACACTGGTTGGTAGAGACAACTATACACTAGAAAAAGGGTTAATAAGGTAAGATAAGAGATATCATTGGTAATTAAAAAACAAAACTTCATTATTTACAACATGCATAAAAAATTGTCATTCATTAATGCAGCAATTTGAAAGCCTATCCTCATACCCATAAGCTTGTCTCTAAGGATAAGGCTTAGGACAAGGTTAAGGGCTCAAATTATGCCAAACAGAAACATTCAACTAAACATTTGTACTAAAAAATTGTTGATTGTACTAGGAAGAATTTTGACTCACTAAAAGTTATAGAAACAGTGAGAGGGCCACCAGAAGCAGATTCAATTAGAAACCACATTCCTTTAGAATTTATTGAACTATTTTAAGGTATCAAAGTCTTAGATGTGATATGAAGGACAAAATGGTTGATATAACATTTATGGAAGCCAATCTTCCTTAGACAAACTTCACACTATAACTTCATAATGTAAATCAGAAGCAAACTAAATATTAACTCAAATATCAATATTCAATAGACTAATTGTGGCTTATATGTTATCACCATACAATGAAATTTCTCTAAGCAACATCATTATATAGTACAACACATTAATAACTTTTAAGCTGGTAATGTTTCAAAAAATAGAATAGATATATAATCTTTAATTCAGAGTTGGATCTGGGTCTCAAATTGCTCAACATATAGAAAAAAATATAACATGAGAAAAAGTAAATTCATTAGTTCTTTACTCACACTACAATATAGCAAAACCTGAATACAAGAAACACTGATTTACAACACAAGGTTCCAACTAGTTTCCCTACTTCAGATCTACTCCTTACCATCTTGAGTGGCTTTATCTACAACAATGTTGACTTTCTTGTACTCAAATTCTACAGGCTGCATAACATACTCCTCCGGCGCCACCGGAAGTCGATTGCTGAAGATGGTCCACACATAAAGCATTACAAATGCAGCCAAAGATCCACATCCAGCACCAAATATCATTGCAGCTAGAACTCTTAACAAACAATCACTCCTTGCTTTCACTTTAGGAGTCTCAGTATCCTTATCAGTAATGACCTTTGGCAATGGATTCAGAGGCTCGGAATGCATCCAATATGGAAAATGCCCTACAATAAAGCTCCATGAGAAGATAGAGCATGGTTGATAAGAATCACCCTTCACAGGTCTAAAGCCTACAAACATTTCTTTGGCATCCCACACATTTGAGAAGTTAATTGTGTGCCTTAGCAATGGATAAATAGGCCTTGAATGAGTATTCTGACTCAACCTTACATCTAAGCGATTCAAATCTCCATCATAATCAATCCAAGCATGAAGTTTTCGACCTCTACTTAGACCCACATTGATAGAGAAATTATTGCTTATTTTAGCAATAACTGAGTTTCCAACATTAATGCTCACATTACAATAAGCAGAACCCAAATTTTTAGCATCCCTTGAAGCACTAAACTCAACACTAATGACCTTAAACCCATTTTCCCTCAAATCAGAAGAACTATTATCAAACACCTTCCCTTCAAAACCACTTGGAACCATAACAAAAGCTAAACCATCCATATCATCCAATGAGATTGAAAATCCAAAGTTAGTAGAAAATGAGACAAGTTCCATTCTTTTACCCTCAAAAAGCTTGATTTGTTTCCTGATCATGATTTTTCCACTGCCTGATGAACTACCAGACCCAGATGAAAGAACAAGCTCAGACCCACCATTGATAACCTTTGCATTTCCATAAAGAGCAAAACTTGACTCAAATTTTGGACCTTTTTCAAAATCTGGGAAGAAAAAAAGTGAAACTGGGTCAAAAGCTTGGATTTTGAGGAACAAAATGAGGAAAGTTAAGGGTATGAAGTAGTGGGAAGTGGAAAATGAGGCCATAATTGAAGTGGGTATGAGGTGAATATTGATGGGGTGTTGTGTGGCACTAGAATTGGTGTTGGGTTGATCACATTTGTTGCATGAAAAGGGTGAAATTGATGATTATAGGGTTTTGAGAATGAAGAAATGAAAAGAGAGGAAGAATGTAAAAGGATAATTGGGAAGTAGTTGGAGTTGGGAGGTTATGAAATAAATAAGGTTGAAGTGAAAGTGGTTTTCTTCTCTCAAACTTAGTGGCTCACAGTATCTCATTCCTCTCCATGAAAAAGTGAACATATTCATTTTTTGGGTACTTTTCCTCACTAATATATATCATTATTAATCTTTATCTTTTACCTTGTTCCGCCTAATAATATAATTTCGTCTAAAATGAATCAAATGTCAATGAGTATTTTTTATTGGTACAGTGTGCTGAATTTTTATAATGCAATATATTATTGGATGTGACAGAGTTAGAGACACTAAGTTAGTATATATAATTTTCATCCACCCTCACCACCTTATAAGATAAGTAATTAATATCTTTTAGGACATATGCTCTTCATCTATACTTATATGTGTTGTTCACAAGAATTAAATCAATAATCGTTCTGAGTATTTAGGGAAGTTTACATTACTACAACAACACTTTATTTATAGGCTGAATCTAACCTGCGAACTGATGATTAGTTCGCATGGATGCGAACTACATGTAGAAGTCGGTTTAGGCTATATTATCTTCGGTCCGTATAGAAGTCGGTTTGGGCCTAACCGACTTCTGTACATGGTGAAGTCGGTTTGGGCCAGTTTGACATCATAACACATAGAAGTCGGTTTGGGCCTAACCGACTTCTGTACATATTTGGCCCAAATTTTTTTTTTGTAATTTTGTGTTGATACCGACTTCTATATACATTTCGATTTAAGAAATGTTAACATAAGCACTTAGCACATTTGGTAAGTTAAGTAGTTTGCTATAGTCTGTAGAGTGAGTTCGAATCCTATTCCCAACATTTTAACGTTTATGGTGTTTTTTAACATGCATAAAATAAAAAATGTTGGGAGTGAGATTCAAACACACTTCACAGACTACAACAAGCTGCTTAACTTACCAAATGTGCTAAGTGCTTATGTTAACATTTCATAAATCGAAATGTATATACAAGTCGGTATCAACACAAAACTACAAAAAAAAATTGGGCCCAATATGTACAGAAGTCGGTTAGGCCCAAACCGACTTCTATGTGTTATGATGTCAAACTGGCCCAAACCGACTTCACCAAGAAAAAATATATCGGGTTGGGCCCAATATGTACATAAGTCGGTTAGGCCCAAACCGACTTCTGTACGGGCCGAAGATAATATAGCCCAAACCGACTTCTACATGTAGTTCGCATCCATGCGAACTAAATATCCGTTCGCAGGTTAGATTGGCCCTTATTTATACAAGCGTGTCGACAAACATTTCATGTCTGTCGATCCGCATTCTTATTTTATTATAATAAGTATTCAATTTTTATATATTTTATTTTATACAATTAGAATATTTTTGCATTAAGAGTACTTTATGTTAAAAAATATATTTATTATAATGTTCAATTTAACGTGAGATAAGTGATTAATGTACTAATGGTAGTTACATAGGATTATATGATTTGTTTGTAGAAAATAAAAAAATGTAAGGGCAAAATAGGAAATTAGAAATTAAACCATAGTAATAATTATTTCATGTTTTGACTTTATATATAATATAGATATATTGGTTTACTCAAAAGTTTAAAAGGGATAGTAAAAATAAGCAAGCTAGATTTCATATAGGCAAAAAGAAAATACTTTGAAAGGCTAGCTTATTAATAACTTAGCTTGTATGATAAGATGTTTATCATCATTGACACCCATTTTATGAATAACTATATAAAGTTTTATATATTATCATTTTATTTTTTCCTAAAAAAATATAATTAAAACGAATTATAAATGATATAAGAATATCTATAAATATTTTTACTCATAATATATATATATATATATCTCTTACACTTATATTTATAAAATAATTTTAAATTAAATATTTTATATGTGCTTTTATTTTTATGAGATTACATATAGTACATTTTATTATTATTTCATAATAAACTTAGTAATAAAAATACATAACAAATTTATAATAAACATATCTTATTATTCCTACAATAATTATCGATTAATACAAAACACGTAAATAAATAAGACTGTAGTATTCATTTACAATATTAGTAAAAAGATTTATATATGATTATTATAAAACTTTATATATAACCAAAATAATTTTTCTTCAGATATAATCAATATATTATCTGCCATTCATTTATGTTATTTTTTAAAAATGAATGGTAGATGAAAACCGATAAAATTAAATAGTAAAACTTGTTTAGTATGGGAGAATACTTGCTACTGGCACCAACTCCCAATTGCCTGTAGTCAAAGTTTGTAAAAAAGAACACATTTTTTTGTTCATTAATTCAATGGCTTCTTCATCATTCACTGTCTTGTTAGTTTTTATGTTAGCGAACCCACATGATCAACTCATTTTTATTAATATTAAAATTGTTATTTTTATCTATGGCTAATAAAATTAGGAAAATGTTAACAAGTATCTTAAATGTGTTGTTAAAAAAGGAATAAGAAAACTGTTTTGGAAAATGACATTTTCACATATTAAAGTGATGTACTTAGTTTTTTAAAACAAATTTTCCTTAAATAATATATTCATAGATCTTGTTAACATAAATTATATTCATCCTTTTTAACACAAAAAATAATGAAACAGCAATGTTGTCTCATGTATTATGAATACAAAACAATTTTTTATAATTAAACATTCTTTATTTTACTAATTTTACATTTTAGCAAATGAAATCAGAAACTATTTTGCTTAACAAACCTTATTCTTCTAGATATGTATATTTTAATTTGTTTGATATTTTTTTAAATCAAGTTTTTATGTTATTGATTAACTATGACGTGTTCATAGCATCAAAAGAAATAAAATATATTAACCAAAGTTTTTTATTTTATAAAAAATATGATCTACTAGTTATTTTGATTTGTATAATTCTCTTGAAAAAATACCATTTCATACCATTTCATACAAACATGTGAGGGGAAGACTCCTCTTAATTAATGTAGAGAAAAATGATATAAAAAATAAAGAAAAAACAACATATATTGACATTTATAACATTTTTATTTAAAAAAAGTTTACACTTTTGCCCTTAAAATACACATAAAAAAGTCAATTACTTCTTCATTAATGAAAATGAGTCCTACTTTATTTTTAGAGTTGTATTAGCTTTTAGATGGTTTATTTTCATAAGCATTCAATTGTAATTGTTGTAACTTCACTTTCATATTTAATATCTCATCAATAATGTTACAATTATGATATTTCTTTTGGAATAACGTGAAAGAAAGTTGTGTGAGAGGGTGACAAGTCCCTAATGCCAGAAAAAAAAGGAGAATGTGAATTCCCACATTAGGCAAAGGGGTCCATATAAGAGAGATTCATACACATGCATTCTCTTCCCTAACCTCAAAGACAAGAATAGATAACACTATTACTTAAACTATTCAATCCATGATATAACCTAAAAAAAATTATCATTTAATAGAGAGATAAATACTTATTTTTTCTTATATTTTTAATGTCAAAAATGTCATTTCAATATATATAAAAAATAAAAATGCATTAACATATTATATTTTCACCTGCCTTTTATAGTATTTATCTCTTAGTTAATAAATAATATCCTTACTCTCTATAAAGTTCGTATATATGGTGGTGTCCACTTTGGCATTGAAAAAACCAACCTCATTAAATTCGAAAATAAATAAGTAAATAAATTATTCTAGGCGTGCTTTACCTGTCTTGTTCCTTAACCCAACACATGCAAACTATACAATAATATATTATAATATTCCTTGCTTTTCTCCTCTTGGTTACAGCTATATAACTTATAATATTCTCATGGGATTATCATGGTAATAGGGGTGACAAATGGATGAATTTGGATTGTTTTGGATTTGGATGAAAATTGATGGATAAAAAGTCATCCATCAATCCATTTAAATCATATTTTAAGTTATTCAACTCATCCATATCCAATGGATTATAATCCATCCTATTCATCCATAACTTCATTTTCATGGATTTGGATGGATGAATATTCAATCCAATCCATGACTTCATATTTTTACAACATGTTTTATTTTATAAAAAAACATTTTTAAAAAGTGTTTTTTTAAACACGTTTAAAAAATGTGAGCTTTTGAAGTTTTTATCCAAAACTTAAAAAGAATAATAAATTTAATAAATTAACTTTCAAACTTTTAATGATAAATCATATGGTTAAACTTAAACTTTCGGTGTTAAAACCTTCAAGTGAGCTTCAAGTCAGTGTTGTTAGAAAAATTTGACGTATATCATAAAATTCATATATTGTTTTTTCTATTTCTCTCACTCTTCATGTTTTTTTTGTTGGTTACAAACATAAATTATATTTATCAAAGTTAAATTACATGATTGATAGATAGTTGAAATATCAAATTGAATGAAGTATAAGAGAAATAGAATTGACAAGAAATGTTAAACACTCAATACAATTTTATGTGAAGGCTAAGTAAAAAAAGATTTTATACCCAAAGCAAGATGACCAATAAACTTCTAGCAAACACAAAAAATCCACAAAATTAAAACATATTCTCATCACTATTTGAGACTAAAATAACATAAATTTACAACGTTGTATTAACATAAGTTTTAAGCTTAAAAATAACTAGTAACACAATTACTGTGATGATGGAGCCTCATGTACAATAATCAGCAAATAATTTATCATTCCAACACGAACATCCACAATACAATACAACAAATAATATTTTAATGTATATATAAGGAATCAAAAGATATATCAATCAATCTTGAAGGAACATCAAAATTAAAATAAACTATTGGAAGAAACGAAACCTTAAATGAAGATGAGAATGTATGAAGATATTGGAAAAAAACCTCCATAGATGAAGAAAACAAGTTTTTGTTGAATGAATATTTTTGTTAGAAAGGGTAATGCATCTTTTGAATGAATTATTTTGTTAAAAAGGGGTTTGCACATTGTTTTGAGAAAAAAAATGTTTTTAATTTTAATTTTTTGGATGGATTGAGTATCCATCCAAATGGATATATCCATGGATATCCATTGGATATAATCGATCATGAATTGTAGATAATTTTGCCACCCTTGCATATAGTACATGCTTCCTCAAGTTCTATCATTTTGCACTCGAAAAGTTTCTAATGATTAAAAGTCAATTTATTTGATATTGTTTAATGATTTTATTAATTAGCTTTCAATAATTTTCGGTCAAAAAGTTAATATAGGGTGTAAACTTTATTTAACTTATGACCATGTAATTGCTCATGATCATGTAATTGCTTGTAATTGAGATTTAACATTGTTCTATGAGTATAAAAATTATAATAATGTGACGTGTTATTAAAAAAATGTAACTAAAACAGCGACCAATTAAAAAGTCAAATATAATTACTATCTTTTCAATTAATATTTTGGTTTATGATCTACGTGAGAGAGTGATATTTAAGTAAAAATATTTTTATAGTGATTTTGTGGCATGGTCCATTATAGCTCACACTAACCATCTTCGAATATACAAAAAAAAAACTTTAAATTGATCCTCCAAATATGCAAGTATAATCAATTTAGTTGTCTAAAGAAAATTATCATCAAATAAGTTTATAAAAGTTTAAAATGTCACTACATAAAATAAAGCTAGATTTTGAAGTGTCAACCAATAAAGTTCTTTTTAAATACCAACATGGTGATACTTTTTATTATAATTTTACCCTAATTCTTTCAGCCAGTGTTTTAAAAACTATACTCTATCGACCGGTTCAATTGAAAAACTATTGATTTATTCTCCATATCAATACGATACAATAATTATACTAATCATTTGATTATATCAGTTAAAGTTAATCAAAACTGATCATACAAGTCGATTTTCAAGTGAACGGTGGTGATACTGATTGGGCATGTTTGCATACATTACTCCACTCTTGTAAAAAGGATGATGATCAGCAATTATCTTTTCTGTGCTCAATTCCTTATCTTCCAGACTGCGTTTCATTATCAAGATTTAATGATGTGTTGTTGGTGTTGACATATGTTTTCAATTAATGTCAAAATAAAGGAATAAGAATTTTTGGGGTTTGATGCTGTGCATCATTTGACAATGAACATGTCACCTAGATGGTTTTTTTTTCCAACAAAGATTGTTTTGATTTTGGTAAATTCAAGTATGTACTTGATGAAATGAAAGTGCCATTAGAAAAAAAGTAAGTTATTTTGGCTGGTTTATTTGTCTATTTGTGACTATTTTAATAGGAGAATGATTTTGTTCCATTATTGGTAAAATGGTGGGTATCTTCAAGTTTAAGTGAGAAGTGGAAGTTTGAAATTGAATAGGATAAGAAAGTAAAAATGTGAAATTTGTTATAAGTAACAAAATCCATAATTATTATTTTATAATTTTGATTTAAGATGTGGTGTAAATTTTGCTAGATTATGGGTCTCAACAAACGGTTATAACCTTTGCCAAGGTGCCCATAAGGTTGGTTGGATTGTAATAATTCATATAAAATAGTTGTTTTTGGTATATCAATTAGGTGGAATGTGTCAAACTATACACAATTGAAATATAAACTAGTAGAAGGAAATTTAATACTTATGTTGCTATTATCAAATAACCAAAAATCAATTCTATTATTCCAAAACCAAACCAATAAGATGAAATCAATTTTATTTGGTTGAAGAATAGAAAATGAGAGAAGAAAAAGAAGTGAGAAAAAGAGTGATGAGAAATAAATGTATGAGAAATAAAGTAGATTTATGTATTATTTGGTACAAGATAAAAATAAGAGAAATTGTAGATATAAATTATTGAATGACAAAAATATTTATACATTGAAAAATTTAAAAAAATGTTTTATTACCAATTAAAAATTTATGAGTAACAACTTTAAATTTTATTGTAAAAATTATATTACCGTAATTTTAAACAATATTTATAAAGTAAAAAATATAAAAGAAAAATAATAGTAGAAAAATGTAGGTGATAATAACAATTATAATACCACAAGTCCAGGACCATATATTATTAATAATGATGATGGTGTAGATCACATGTATTATTAGGTGATAATAATGATGATTTAAAAATGATAAAGGTTCAAGACAATACGGATAGAATATTATACTAGAATGAAAAGACTATTGATTTGTAAGTGAAATATCAAAATTAAAATAGACAAAAATGTTACCAATAATTAAAGAGTATCTTTTGGTATATGACAACTGGAAAGAAGTTGGACTCTAGCTTTGATATCATGTTAAAGTTTTATCTCAAAACCATTAGTAATTAGAGGAGTAACCCAACAATATTTAAATTATTTTAAAAACAATGAGATAGTCGATGTCAGACTTACTTCCCGGTTCCCGGTTAAAGTTGAAAAACCCTATTCCATATATGGGTGGACAGAGATGTATTATAGAAGTATGAAAGGTCACAATAATACAACTGGTTTGCAACAATGTTGGCCTCACTAGACCCTTTTGCTTATGTTATTTCGCTTTCTCAATACTTTGTTAACATTGTGTTCATTCATTCCTTCTTCTATCTTCTATATATAAGACAACAAAGTACCGAACAACAGAGAATTATATACCACAAAGGTCAATGTCTCAGTATTTGATGGATTACATTGCCAATCAGTATAGTTGTATGTAATATCTAGTTACCCTATAGAGTATCTAGTTTCTGTATCACACTTTATATTAACCAATTAAAATTTTACAAAAATAAAATCAAATGGAAGAAAACACAATTTGAAAATGTTCTTATTAAGTAGCTTTAATTTTTTTATTCAACTTTCTTAATTAATCTAAAGAAGTGAAATAGGAAGTAAGTTGATATACTTTCTGTTAAGGCATTGTAGAGGGTTATTATAAGTTAATTAATGGGCTTATTTGACATAAAAAAATGTACACATACTTTTATTTGATTAAAAGGGATTTTTGGATAAGTCATGATAATATACACCCTAATTTAAAAACTATGAAATTGATTTATGCCCCATAATCTTCTGATTTATAAGCCTTTAATTTATACACCATTTTGTCATTTTAAGTTAATATTATTAACACGTTAATTTATTAGCATTTGATTTTTGAATCCTTACTTCTCAGCTTTAGGTCAGTTTGGCCAAACATAGCCACAATGATACCGATTATGTTACCCCACTTATATATACATAAACATATATATACATATTGTTGAATCGGTAGCCCGCAACAATGACACGAGATAATCTTTATTGGCTGAGTCATGACCAGGTCGCTCTCTTTAAGATGTTTCGTGGCACTGCCTCAATGTGCAAGCAGACTATCAACCACGTCGTTCCCAGGATAAAACAGCCCAACTCTCTGTTATACGATTTCTTACTGCACTGTAAGAATCGTTCTCGAATACACCCAAAAATATGGCTTTCAGTGCCAATTCCGAAATACCCACAATATTGGCTTCCCGTGCCAATTCTATTCCAACAAACTTACTATTAGTGTCTGTATTCCGAATTTTCCACAATATTGGATGTCTGTTCCAATTCTAGTGCCATAGAAAGAAAGAGAAAGAAAGGAGATTGGAATTGCTTTAGCAGAAATTATGGAGGGAGAAAGAAAAGAGAAAGTAAATTCGTACTTGCTCTTGGTGCAAAAAATAATGAAGGGGATGCCTCCAACGGATCCTTCATCCGACGACACCAATCAAAGCCAGCGTGGTGGAGCGAACTTCCAGAGGCTTCCAGAAGCTTCCTTCAACCGTGTGTGAGTCACACTTGACTTGGTCACATGGGTCCAAATGCAAGGCCCAATGGCCAAATAAAAATAAAATAAATAAATAATTATTTTCAGCAAAAAGAATGTTGGAGCCGAGCCGGCGGAGGTGGTGCGCGGGCGCGTGTGTGTGGGGGTTTTGTTTGTGTGTGTCCTCACCCACTCACAAAACCCATTGTACCCTTTTCACATTCCCTCATTCAACCAATGTGAGACTTGAAGAGTTTTTTGAATTTCACACTCCAAGCTCCCTCGTTAATGGTCACTTTAATGTGCTTTAATGCATTTTGAAAACCAACAAATCTTAACACATATACATATACATATATATACATATACATATATATATATATATATATATATATATATATATATATATGCAATTTTGTGTTCTAGTGTGAGTGGGCACTTCTTCTGCGTGTCTGCTTCAATAACATTCCAAAACGCTTCAATGAAACTTTATTTTCCTTCTTTTTGGGCCACTTGAACTTTATTACCATGCATCAACCCCAATAAGATAAAAATGAGCATAAAAAGATGGTGAGGACAATAATAACATGCTTTTGCAAGTGGGGTTTCTTCAACCTAAGGTCAAGTATATCCCTCATTGTTAAGATGGACCAAACAAATCTCATAAAAGTGAAAGTTAACAAATTACTAGAGTAGGGTATATTACCAACAATTGCAAAACTGTGACTAGGACTTTGAATTTACATACAAGGTCATGTTACCTTTTCAAGACAAATGTATTATTGAAAATTCATGAAACACTTTAGGGCAAATCACTTTTTGGCATTGTATCAAAGTTTTTTTTGTTCATTGAAGCATTGTATCAATGCTTTTGTTCATAATCAAATGGTCAGTAATTTGATCACCAGTGCTTTAATTTTGTCACATTACATTAAAGTTAGTTAGTGCGGTTATGAAGGTGTGGTGCTGCAGATATAAAGCCCCATTACTGCTGTTTTTTCAGCTAAACTCTAGATTCATGTCTAGTGTGAGTAATGAGGTTCATCTAAAAAACATGTATTTAAATCATTCTCGAGATAATGACATATATGACTTAAGATTTACTTCTCATCATGCCCCTACATAGAAGCATACCAAACCAGACGAAGAGTTACCACTTACCAAACAATTGGTTTTGATACCATATAGTTGTATCTCAAACCAATTGACAATGATAGAAATAATCTAATATGTATTTAATCATTCATTGCCGAAATAATGAGTTAATTGATGTGAGACTTAACTTCCCAATAAGTAACTTTTATTGTTTCATTATATGTGTGGGAGGGTAGAGGCTGCAAGGTCAAATTAATTCTGTCATGTATAAACTTTTCTTCTTTATGGATGTTCTACTTTAATAATGATGCAAGAAATGTAGTTAGATACTCTCTATCTACATTATACCAAATGATAGCTTCAGGGACTTTTTTTTATCCTTCCTAGAAGGTGGAAAAGTAATAGAACTTAAGCACATGAGGAATGAGTGTCCAACTCAAAAGACTAGTCTATTAAGTGTGAGAGTCTCATGACTTAAGTACTACATTGAGTTTGTTATTCTACTGATTGTGAGGCTCCTAACATTGACCTCCCTTTAAGGGCCGACATCCACGATGATTTTCACTCTATCGACACTAACTCGATGGTAACCTTTTTCTCTTTTTGGCGGTTTCACTCAACTATTAGTATTCGATAATATACCTTAATCCAACATATAGGTAGCTCTTTCTGTGGCACAACTTTCAATAAAAACACCAATTATTCAAAAAGGCGCGAGGAGCCACTCGAAGTAGGACTTAAGCACGTGAAGAGAGTCCAACTGATAGCAACCCACCTAGGCCCAAGACTAAGAAGGCCCACATGATCATCAAGCAAGCCAAACTCCTAGATGATCCACCCGATTGAGGCTTAAAGACTTAGATATTTGTCTTTTATTTTATTGCATTGAATAAGTGGGGGTCTTATGTCCCACCTTTAATTTCAAGTCACGTTTTTATATTACCTTAGGACCTATGTATTTTCATTTGTTTAAGTATTTGCAAGGCATGATGGGCTCCCTCAAAGACTAACCAAGACAAGAGGCCATGACAACAAGTTGGCAAAGTCAAGCAACTCGGCCACCGTGGCATCATGCATGCCCAACCATGCACGTAAATGACTCAAGTCAAAGTTGGTATCCTCACAAATTAATAGCCACCGTCCACATTAAAGGGGCTATGGAAAATTACAAGGCCAAAATTAACTATTAATAAATCCGTGGTCCCCCCTGAATAAATAAGATGGCTACCTTAAAGGGGAATATGGAAATTAGCATGAGACTTTATTAAGCCACGAATTCAAGATCAATTTTGGAGGCTGCACTTAAATGGGCATGTGGGTACCACTTGAAGCTCATAAAGGAGGCGTGTAGAATACAAGGCTTGGTGTGCTACCTTAAAGTCATGCATAAACCTTGCTGCCAACAAAGAATACAATGCACAATACCTCATTCACGTCCACATACTTAAACTTAGGATATTTTTATGTATTTCCATTTGAATTTCAAATTATTGTAAGCATTGCACTTAGGAGCCAAAACTGTGGCCTTAGCTCTATATATGTAAGCCAAACTCCAATTGTAACTTTAACTTTGATTTTGAATAGAGAAAACCTTTGTGTTTTGAAGTTGAGCATAACTCCTACCCTTTTAACTTATCAAGCTTAGCTTGTGGCGTTTATTGGCTTATCATCTTAGTGGTGTGGCGCCTTCATCATCCTCATCAACATCCTTGTTGTGGCGGATTCCATTGGCTTATCAAGCTTGCCTTGGGGCGCCTTCATCTCAAGTCTCATTTCATGTTCTTTTATCCAAACACTTAACCAAAACTGAGCCTAATCCATACACTAACACTCTTGACCAGAAACCACATCAAGCCAACCACACACAACCAAAACCGTGACCTAGCCAACTTGGCCAACCCTTGCCCTCTCGGCCAAATTCACATTCACCACACTTCCCTCGGCCAAAACTAAGGCCCAACACATTAACCACCCTTAAATCCCTAAGCCAACCCCTATAACCCATAAACAACCAAAAAATAACCAAAAATAACCGAAAGCCACTCAAACTCACTTTTTGGGCAAGTTTCAAGCAAAACGATCTTCAAAGAATACCAACCATAAGGAGTTTGCTATCACCAACCCAAAAAACTAGTCTATTAGGTGGGAGAGTCTCATGACTTAAGTACCATATTGAGTTTGCTGTTATATTCAATGTGGGACTCCTAAGAAGATGTCCCCATACCCAACTACATTTTAGCAATACAATTCTATTAATAATAAATAATAATAATACATTAGATTTCAATATATATATATATATAAGTAGTAGTCGTTGACATATTTTTCTCCATATTTAAATTCCATTTAACATTGTAGATGAGTGATAATTTGAAGATGATTCTGTCTATTATTACAGTGAATAGTTCTCCATAGTTGCATTTGAAAATGATGATAGAACACCATTAATTTATTCCTTACCTTATAAGCTTAGCCTGTTTGGTGAAGCTAAAGTTATAAATATTTAGTGATTGCAGATAGCTTTTTCTCTTGTTTGGTTTATTATTGGATTAATCTTCAGGGGAGATGTATTTAGTTAGTAACTATATGGTTTAACCATGTATTGAAGACAGGAAGTTATTTGAGGAATCTTCTTTCTTGTTCAAGCGTTGAGATAGAGGTTAAACTTGCATGTGAAAGATTCTAGGGATGAACCTCATAAGTTGACTACTATAACTTTATTACTTCAGTACTTAAATGGTGATTGTTGAAAAATGATTCTACAGCAACTTTAAAGGGTGATTGTCCAAATATTTAGAGATACAATTCTAACGTAATCTTTCATTAAAACAATTTTACTCATATTACCAAACATTATATATATTTTGTTTAACTTTTATTTGCATGCTAAGTTTTCATTGAGGAATAAGCATATTGATCGGATTTATGATCCACTTATATTGATCGTTGAAAGAATTTATTATCTAATTATGTTAATTATTGACTCTTAATGGGATCTATGACACAATTATGTTGATTATTAATCATTGATGAGATCTATGAGCTAACTACATTGACCATTGATTGTTGAGAGGTTCTATAGCCCAATTATATTGATTATTAAGTGGACCTTTGGACTCGTTGATTGACTTGTGCACAGACAAACGAATTATCAGTTGCATGAGGAGAAACTTATTCCCATAAATGGAGTAAGACATTCCTACGAATTCAGAATGACAAGTGAGAGGCAAATACCTCCAAAAGATGTGTTGTGTGCAAAACCTTTAATGATGACATGAACATTTATGTCAATTATGAAACATTGATTATGTTGTAATAACTAGTTATATTTATCCAAAAATTAAGTATACTATAATTTAATGTAGTGAAATATAGTATGCATTTTTTGAACTCAAATGAAAAGCAACCCTTATTTATCATTGTTGGCCACGATGACTTGCTAGCCTTTATGTCCCAATGTCATAATGTTGCCTCAATTTAAGTTATTTGGAACTTCATTCTAAAGAGATGAAGTTGTGTTTGTTCATTTTCTTCAGAGTTGATTGTCCTAGTTTGCTTAAAATACGATGAGCATTTGCATGAGAGTGTTCATTTAACTTTCGTTAATTCTTACCCATAATACTTGATGTAGTCAGCTGTCATAAATTCTCTCTTTTTCCATGATACTAGTTGTCTTTTCAGGTTTTCGATTTAACATCACTCTCTTTTTCTTAGATTGTACCTAACACTCTTTTTCTTTTGTTTTTATTTTGCTTGTCTCTTTTTTGAACACCCATAGGTAAAATTGTACATATTTTTAGCTTGGTGAAGCTTTTCCATATGAGTAAAATAGGACCAACCCAAAAAATTGCTCCATTGTAAGTTAGTGGGAATTGTTCTTATATTCAAATTGTCATGGTAGACTTTAGACCTCCGACAAGAATCATCCTAAAAATTGTTTCATACTGGGAGGTTACTTCTCCGACTTTATCGGAGTCAATTTTTTTGCCATGGTGTGCATTTTAGGCAAATCGGTCATTAACAAACTCTTTTAAGCTTGTATCGTGGTCTGAATAAGAGTTTTCAAAAAAACGATATAACACTCAAATATGCATTTTTCATACCCTTTCTTCTAACTCATATATCCTATTTTCAATAGTTTTATCACATTCAATTACTACGATTTTATTGCATTTTCTTGTAATGGAATAGATAGAGCCCTAATATCAAGGTTGTAGCTTCCAGATATGATATGATATGAATGGTTATTTTGATGATCTTTGATAGTATATTTTCTTTGCCCTAACCTTTTCCTAAGATATCTATTAAGAATTTTCAGCGGACTTTTTTTATTGTTTTATTTTGCACTTTGACCAACGAATAATTTTATTTGACTTGACTTGAAATTCCTTTAGGTCAGGTAGGGGAAATGATATTTGAAAAAATTATTTATTTTATAATAATTGAATGTCAAATAAAACAAATAAAAACTAACTTCCTTTAAGATATTGATGTTTAATGGAAAGCATTTATAGCATTGAGATGCTCTAGTGTTTATCTATAGCATTTTTTGTGATTATCTCTTTTTCAGTGTATTTCTCATGGTTTTCTCGGGTGTTTCATATATGTTTTTGGTGTGTTCCTTTACATGTGACCATTCCTCTATTAATAGTGGGAATAGGAACATGACTTTTTAGAAAAACAACATCTTAATATTTTGGATATAATTAAGGAGAAGAATCTTCTCTCTCAAATTATTATAAGTGAGAATTTTGAGATTATCTCCTTCCTCAAATTATTATTTTTCAAAACAAAAAAATTCATTTATTATTATTTTAATCCAATCTGATTAATTTTTTTCACATTTATTTTATATTTTCGTTTTTTATTATAAAACAATTTTTATGTCAAAAAATTATTATATTGGATTTTATGGACAAAATAAAATTGAGTGTTCACATTAGTAGTTGCTACATAATTATTTAATTTGCTTTATTAGTTTCAAAGTGATTCTATATAGTTTGGTTTATCATTTAAGAATTTCTATAAAAAAATATATAACTTATTGACTATAAATAATTTTGAAAAATTAGATCCTGAGAGTCTGCCTTCTCCCATTCACACAGACAAAAGAAAGTCATCAACATTAACTCTGCATGATAAGACTACTAAAATATAATACTATACCTATTATTTTTCATTTTTCATCTTCTTATAATATTTAACTTATATTTTTTAATTTCTTTGAAAAACAACGGAAGAAATAGAACCAAATTGAAAAGCAGAACTTACCATAGAACGTAAATGTCAAGTGATAGTATAGCATTTTGTTAATGTCTTTTGTAATTATTATTTATAGCATGTTAAAGTGTCTGTCGACCGTATTCTTATTTTCCAGTATTAAATATTTAATTTTTATATATTTTATTTAAAAGAATTATATCACATTTTTATATTGAGTGTATATGATATTATAATTCATATAATAGAAAAATATGAAAGTGAGTTGTGATATTATTAAAAATTACATTGGTGCTTTGTTATTTTTGATATATGTAACTTCTAATTTTTATTGATATTTATTTTAGTGTGTGGTCAACATTGTAATAATAATTAATTAGAAGGACAAAATAAGTAATAAAAAATTACACCATATAAGTAATTATAAGATGTTTTGACTTTATATATAGTATAAAAATATAGAAGTATAAATATATAATATAGATTATAAAAATAGATTATCATATATATATATTATATATATATATATTGACAGAATTATTAAAAAAGTCAAATGTGTTCAATTTATAGAAAGAATGAATAGAACATTATTATAGAAAAAATAACGAATGCAATAATATTCTTACTATAACCCAAACTTTTAATTTAAAAATATTGAAATAAATAATAAATTTGAAATGATAAAAATTAATAAATAAATTGAAATAGATCAAGAATACATGTTATTCTAAATATAAAGGAACAAGGTAGACAATATATTAACGTTATTCTAAATAATGAATAATATTATTCTAAATTCAATTGATATTATCACATTCATGGTATTCCATTCATTTGTATACTAATAAAATTGAAATAAAAAATATGCATGAATTTAGAAAATAATATCATTCCTTTTATTATTATAAATTATATTTTATACATTTACCTTTTTACCAATTTTTTTCTTTATTATTTATGAAATTAAAGAAAGGTATTATTGTTCTTCTAAATAACTAAAGAAAAAACGTATGCACTAATAATGTAAAAATTTGATACATTATGAGTTCATCATGTTACATAATCATTATCTATAATAGCAGTGCATAAATATTTGGATCCCCCAATGTCCAAATTTGGTAGTTACTGACCGAAATTATGCAATGGAATCTGTCTCCCCCAGTTGCTTATTAATTGCCTACTGAAATTTCCAGCGAGACATGATTAAATTTTGGTCTTAAATTTTCCAACAGATATATCTTTTGAAAATTGAACAAATTTTTTGACGTGCCTTTGTGGAAAAATAAATGCTCACTTTCATAAGAAAAATGTAACAAGTTATTCTACAAATTGATTAATTGTCAGCACTAATTTATGAATAGTTTATATTTGTATTATTTTTTATATTAAATATTTTAATCCATCAGAAACGCCAAATAGACAGTTCAGACTGATTAATCTACTGAACACTAATTAATTAGGGGTAGAAACGCCCCCACCAACACTCTTTTATTGTTTTGCACAATCTTCTTATTTCACCTTTTTCTTTCTCACATCGAAATCCCAAACCCTCCCTCACAATTACCCAAGTCCATAAGCCTCCTCTATTTTGTGACTTTCTCGAGGTAACTCTGTTTCTTTTGATCACCTATTTCTCACCTCTTCACCATTCCCTAAATTAATGTATTTGTAAAACTTTTGTTTGTTGATGCAAAAATTGAAATATAAAATTGATTATTTTATATTTGTATTATTTTTATATTAAATATTTTAATCCACCAGAAACGCCAAATAGACAGTTCAGACTGATTAATCCACTGAAATTAGGGATAAAAACGCCCCCACCGACACCCTTTTATCGTTTTGCACAATCTTCTTATTTCACCTTTTTTCTTTCTCACATCGAAATCCCAAACACTCCCTCACAACTACCCAAGTCTATAAGCCACCACTATTTTGTGACTTTCTCGAGGTAACTCTGTTTCTTTTGATCACCTATTTCTCACCTCTTCACCATCCCCTAAATTAATGTATTTGTAAAACTTTTGTTTGTTGATGCAAAAATTGAAATATAAAATTGATTATTTTATATTTGTATTATTTTTATATTAAATATTTTAATCCACCAGAAACGCCAAATAGACAGTTCAGACTGATTAATCCACTGAAATTAGGGATAAAAACGCCCCCACCGACACCCTTTTATCGTTTTGCACAATCTTCTTATTTCACCTTTTTTCTTTCTCACATCGAAATCCCAAACACTCCCTCACAACTACCCAAGTCCATAAGCCACAACTATTTTGTGACTTTCTCGAGGTAACTCTGTTTCTTTTGATCACCTATTTCTCATTTCTTCACCATTCCCTAAATTAGTGTATTTGTAAAACTTTTGTTTGTTGATGCAAAAATGGAAATATAATATTGATTATTTTATATTTGTATTATTTTTATATTAAATATTTTAATCCACCAGAAACGCCAAATAGACAGTTCAGACTGATTAATCCACTGAAATTAGGGATAAAAACGCCCCCATCGATACCCTTTTATCGTTTTGCACAATCTTCATATTTCACCATTTTCTTTCTCACATCGAAATCCTTTATTTACCCTATCTCAGAACTACCCAAGTCCATAAGCCATCACTATTTTGTGACTATCTCTCACTTACTTATCCGATCTCTGTATCGAGGTAACCATGTCTCTTTTGATCACTTATTTCTCATCTCTTCACCATACCCTAATTAGTAAAACTTTTGTTTGTTGATGCAAAAATTGAAATATTTTTTTAGCATAAACATAGTTGTTGTGAATCTTTGTTTTTTTT
Organism: Lupinus albus; assembly: GCA_009771035.1. Taxonomy (NCBI): domain Eukaryota; kingdom Viridiplantae; phylum Streptophyta; class Magnoliopsida; order Fabales; family Fabaceae; genus Lupinus; species Lupinus albus. The sequence continues at coordinate 20,487,892 of CM020001.1, read as the reverse complement.
TATCGGCAAATCTTTGTTTTTTTATTTTATTTAATTATATCTTTGTTTTCTTAAAATTGATTTCCCTTTGATCATAAAGTACGTGTCTATAAATTTTAATTTGATAAAATTTTGTTTCAAAGTTATCATATTTTAGTTATGAATTCTTGTTTGGGGTGGTTTATGACAAAACACTAGGATCTAGGGTTGTTTGTGATGCATTAATTTTTGAGATTATGATTTATGGCAGTCTATAGTACCCTAATTGTATGTTGTTCGTTCTAATGATAGTTAACATTTTGAGTTTAGAATTGTGCACTAGTGTGAGCTGATACTTCTGGTTGTATTTTAAAGTTTGATTTAAAAATGATTGCGATTATGAATTTTATTTGACCTATAAAGTCTGAGTTTAAAATGTTTGATTTAAAAAGGATTTCTTAGGTATTGCTGATTCTCCTCCAATATAATTCACCAAAGCTCCTTTGTTCGCACTCAAATTGAAAATTCGCTTAATGAATCCTTTAGGTGCACTGCACCCACCCAAAAATCAGGCCATAACCTTGTTTTTTCCTCTTTTTTTAACGCCATCTGGCAATTCTCTTGACAAAAGGTTATTCAAAACACCACTCTTTCTTCCATGAAGATTGCTTTAGAAATGGGTTAGGCCTCCACGTTTTGCGCTTATTAGGAGTATGAAGTTCTATTAAAAATTCCCCCATGAAAATGATAAATAATTTTGTTGTGATTTCTTAGTTGGGTGACTTAACTTGATACTTGAAGAATATTCTAATATAGAAAAGAATTTGATTTAGTATATAGCTGCTGTAAATTAGATAAATTAATATGTTGATTTCTTAAATTTTTATCTTTTGCAATGATGGATTAAGAATGAGATATGGTATTGTTTTAAGGTATTCCTAGAAAATGAAGAGTTTATATCCTACCAACTTCTTAATGAACCTTTTTGCTAATTTCAAAACACTGCTTACAATCACTACTCACTGTTTTTTTTATTTAATTTTAGGTTTGGATTATGTCTTATATATCTTTATGCATTCATTTGTTTATTATATCCATATGTCATCATGTTCTTGTTCTTGTTTCAGGAAAATACTGAAATGGCTAAAGCTGTGAAAAAGTCAACTCGAAAGGTGAGGGGTTTCTGTCTCATTTTTTTTATTTCTTCTCCTTGCAAAACAATTATCATTTATTTTTTCTAGTGATTTTTCTGTAAAGCTTTGAGTTTTTTTAGTACAAAAAGTTTTGTCGCACTGTTGAATTTAGCATACAAAAATCAATTTTGTAAGATATTATAGGTCATTAAACAATTGATACCGAATTTCTCTAAGTACAGTTTGTATAATGACCTTACAAATTTTGCTGAGGTTCTGACTTAATTACTTTGTCTATAATTTTTAACCTATAGTATATTTTTTCATAGATCGTGACCTAATTTATAACCAAAGAGAGAATTTTTTTTATCATTTAATAAAAGTTCGTATGCATTCACCCTCCTAATTTAATTATTGGTTGTTAATCTATAATTAATAACTACCAAAACAATTGTCTAATTTTAACAAGATCAATGTTACCTACATTGAGAAAAGATTGTCCTATCAAAACCACATTGTTCCTAAGGAGACAACTAGATTGAATAACAACATGTCAAAGCATCATCCTACTATTAAGCTTCTATTTTTTAGGGTTACTTCTAAAAGCATGTATCATCCTTTTCAATTTCCATATGTTCTTATTTATTTATTTTATTGAAAATAACATAAAATCATGGTCATTGAAAGATTATTTTTGTCATGTGTCCTAATCTAATTCAGTACTAGAAATATTTTTGTCTGTTTGGTTAAATGTAAGTTGCATATATATAATAAATGAATCATTTTCCAGTTACCAAGAATTAAAACACCTTGTTGGCTTTATATTTATTGTAAGAATTCTTGATAACAATGACTTCATTTGTTAGATTAAACTTTTGTTGTATATTATGATTATTGTTAATTTCTTTTAAAATGTACATCACTCTATGGCTTTTTTGTGCTATTATGTATTTAGAATAAGAGTCAACTCCCTAGTAAACTACCTGAAGGGATCGAACATTGGATCATTCGACCTATGCGAAGAGGAAATGGGAAACCATATAAGGTATGAAGTCAAATTCATTATTATTTCTAGCATATAAGGATACACAAGTGAAACTTTATAAATTATTTATCCTTATTTGTGACATATTTTCATTATTTATAGAAATCTGTTATCATATTTCTACAATATTTCCATGCATCGATTATGTTACTGTTATTTGGTATGTAATTGCACTATTTGATCACTATTTGTACATGACATTAACAATGTTAGAACAAATTCTGTAGTTGCTTTATTGACACAAGTGATATATATCATAAAGAAATTGTTGTTTTGCAGATCTATATTCATAAAGTGAAGAAAATTACTCTCCGATCTGTGAAAGAGGTGGAGAGGTTCGAAACAAATGGAACTCTTCCAACCCGTAAAGGGAAAAAAAATTCAAAAAAAAGAGCAACACTGAAAAAGAATTCAAGGTGAGTACATATTTCTGCTGGTTTATTTTTAGGTCTTAATGGTTAAGGTTTCATCTCAAAACCAATTGATAATAAGAGGAGTAGCCTAATAGGTATTTAAACCATTCACAAAAGAATGAGTAGGTGATGTCAGACTTACTTCATAACATGCCTCTTCACGTAAGCCTATCGGACAAGGCGAATTATTATCTTTGACTCATAACTAAAGGGCATTTTTTACCCATTACAATCGGAAAGAAGTTGTATTCTGCCTCTGATACTAGCTATATTAAGATTTCATCTCAAAACCAATTGGTAATAAGATGAGTAATCCAACATGTATTTAAATCATTTCCGAGATAATGAGATAGACGTTGTGTGACTTACTTCATAACAGTAATACCCCTTTACTCTTTTTAATGAATCATTTTTGGCTGATAAAGAGAACCTTTTGTGAGAATTGACAAACACTTGTATAATGTTATTAAGTAATGTAAATGTTGTCAATCAGCAAATATATTTTGATTATTTGAATCATTTTTTGGCTGATGAAAATGAACCTGTCTTCCTAATTTTGTATTGCACATGTTATTAATTAATATTTTGACAACTTTTAATGTTTTCAAAAACATTTATATTAGATTTGTTCAACTTTAAGCGCATCTAAGAAGAATTTGATAACCCACTTGATTTCTCAACAATCTAATTGTGTTGTTGACAAAAAAAGCAACATATCTATGGTGAAATTCTTCAACTTTGAAGTTGAATTGGAATTTGAATACTTTACAATTACCTTATCATCTTAGATTTATGGATTTATAAATTATTGTGATTTGGATATTATTGATTCATGGTTCTCTTATATATCATCCCTTGAGTTATATATACTACATTACTAACTCATTTTTCTTATCTATTTGTCCAGCCGCAAGGTTTCTCAGCGTTGAGATAGTTTGGGTCCTCTCAAATACCCTACTTCTGTTCTGCTGCAACATGTGTGGACATTATGGTTCTTGATGGATTTTATTTTATGTTATGATGTTTGATATGGATGTTATGCCAGTGAGCTACTAAATCTATACCTATTATTATATGCTTGATATTATGGTGGGATCTATGATATTTTCCTTACTTAATTGCAATTTCATGTTTCTTATTATGTCAATGGGTCATTCTTATATAGTATGCAGTGAATGATAAGGCTTAATTTGGCATCTAGTTGGTGTCCCTAATTCTATTTCACCTAATAGTATAATATCACGTATGTCATTAAAAATATATATTTTTATGTGTCATTTCATTTCCCTTGCTGAAACAAAATTAGAATATTATGTGGCATTATATTATTGGGTGAGACATGATTGAAGACACCAACTTGGGACATATGATCTTCATCATTGGCTATTGCCTTTATTTTTACTATTGATCTTTTAGAAAGAAGTGAATGATATTTTTACAAATAATATCACCTAAGCTTTATGATTTGGTGAGGGGTATTTTTTTGGTATGACTGCATTAAAGTTAAGTGTTCGTCAAATTATAAAGAACATAAGGTGTAGAAAAGTTTGGGAACCCATGATGATGTCATAGGTTAAGTTAAACACCCTAGGTCTTCAATAGTTCAACTCTTTATTGTACTACAAATTCTTATTTATTTGATTATTTATTTTCATTCTTTTAATAAACTTGACGATATTTTTAAATGATATAAGAATAGCTAACTACTAGTACTTGCCACAAATTTATAGGTTCGATATCTAAGGTCTTTAAGATACACCTTATTACTTAGTAAGATAAGTTCAATTCCCTTAATTTTTTGTAGTTAAAGTTTCGTAAGATACATTATCTCTTTTAAAAGGTGGACTTTATAACAATCCAAGAACCAAAATTGAAGGGTTTATAGGTTATTTGCATGTAGTGGGGATGTGTGGAAAATGGACCCTCTCCATTACTAATGTGTATTCTTTGTATGTAGAAAATTTCGTTTTATGTTAGTTTAAGTTTTCTTTTGATTTTGTGTTGATAAGTTTTGTTTATGTATGTGTGTATCATGGTTGCTCTATATTTCAATATTTCATTGTCAACATTATTCACCATGTAATGTGGCAGAACTTTGAATGTCCCAAAGATACTTTGGTAGAAGTCTGTGCTGTTCTGTGATAGATTTTAATGACACTCTAAACACTAATGAAAGTAAAAGATTTGGTTGAATCAGATAGGAAATCTAATTGTGAATAACCTAATAGTTGATAGATATTATGGAACTTTACCCAACATGTATTTAAATCATTCCCGAGATAATGAGGTAGTCAATGTGTGACTTACTTCCCAAGGTGCCCACTCCACATAAGTCTGTCAGACCAGGCGAAAAGTTACTTTTGACCCATGACTAAATGACGTCTTTAGGCCCATAACACCCAGAAATAAATTAGGATATGGTTCTGATACCATGTTAAAGTTTAATCTCAAAACCAATTGAAAATGAGAGGAGTAGTCCAATAAGTATGTAAACCATTCTCGAGACAACGAGATAGGCGATGTGTGCCTTACTAATAATGTCAATATGCTTATGCTCTATCTCATGATGTTTCTATAGCAAGATGGTTATGCTTCAAAAAATATATATTATGTGAAGGTTAAAAGATTTGACAAATTGGTTGAAGATTGTTCCAAATGAATTATGTTTATATAGCAAGATGGTTATGCTTCAAAAAAATTATTATACACATGTCCTTATGAGAAATCACATATCCAAATAAATTGTACCTTATTCTTGACCAAATTTACATTTTTATGGCACTATATACAAATTCACCTCCTATCACGTGTTCAAAACTATCCTTCTATGTTTATCATGATCCTAGGCCATCATGAAGTATGTATAAGCATCATCTAAATAACTCTAATTTCCCATATGATGTTAAGATAGTAATTTGTCTGAAAGCATTTGAAAACTTGCAATGTATACACATCCAATATAATTTAATTATTCAAAAGCATTCAAATCCAAAATAAAATGCAATAAATCGATAACAAAAATGGTGTAATATCTATACTTCTATACTTACTATATAAAGCCAAAAATGGTGTAATCACCACCATAGTGTAATTTATATTTTCCTATTTTGTCTTTGATATTTTCTATTCTACAAAAAAAATCATATAATCTTATGTGTAACATGGTTATCTCTCCTCTATATATTTATACTTATACATATATATCTATACTTCTATACATATACTATATATAAAGCCAAAATATTTTATAGCTACCAACATGATGTAGTTTTTTATTGCCTATTTTAACACTCTAATTAACTATTGTTATAATGTAATTAGATTAAAATAATTATTAAATGTGTTAATTACAATGTTTACCTTACAATAAAAGAAATATCAATGAAAATTAGAATAAGTTATATATATCAAAAATATCAAAGCATCAATGTAATTTTTAATATAAGTTTTAATAATATCACAATTCACTTTCATATTTTCCTATTACATAAATTATAATATTATGTACGTCCAATATAAAAAATGTGATATAATTATCTAAAATGAAATATATAAAAATTAAATATTTAATAATATAAAATAAGAATGTGAGTCAGCAAAGCCTTACAATATAAAGACATAGTATATCAACAATTAGCACATAGTTTAATTTTATTATAATATATTTATTTAAAAAATCTGTCATCTTAAATACCTCTACCTCTTGCAGAGTTAAATATACTTGTGAGTATGTTTTTGGAAAAATTGATGTGTGTTACTTTAAGGTAAACTTTATTTGCTTTTTAATTTGTTTACCTATTTTAGACACTATGTTGCTTTTTGGATTTTAAATTTAATATTTTAAAATTATTTATTTAAAAATTATGAGTATGTTACTCTGAAAGTTAACACATGTCACCTTGAGATGAATATAGCTTTTTATTTGTTATTTTTATATTTTTGTTTGTTTTAGAAACTTTGTTCCTTTATTGAATTTTAAATTCAATATTAAAAATTATTTTTTTAATTTAAGTTTAAAAGTATTATGTTATTATTTTATTAAATATTTAAGAGTGGACTTTATTTGATTATTTCACTGTATATTTATACTATATATACTAACAAATGTCTTATCCCGATAAACATTTTTCAAGGTTATTAATAATATATTAATTATCATACCAATCATGCTATTAATATCGTAATCAACCAATAATTTACTAATTAAATTATATAAAAACTATATTATATAATTATCAATATATTTATGAATATATATATATATATATTATTATTTACAACATATAACTTACAACATAGAATTTAATTGTGGAAGTAGGTCAATGACTAAGTATGTCACAAATAATACTAAGTATATCCGATATAATTGAGATACCATACCATTATGGAGACCGAATTATCAATTTAGTTTTATTTGTTTATTTAGAAACTATTGCCTTTTCTTATTTAAGAAATAATATTACCATAAATTTAAGATTTATAATTTGTTTAAATTCAAATCTCTACTATTTGAATTAAATTAAAAACAGTTTTAAATGTGAATGATATGTTCATTCATTCCATTGTTATTTCCTTTTTAAAATCCCTTTATAACCCTTTCAATATCTTTTTATAATGATTTTAATCATAACGAGATGTTATTCATAATTCATCATGAGTGGTTGTAAATGCAAGTTGGTCAAGATTGTAGAAATGAAAATCATCTTTTATTCGCCCTAATTGAATGAGTATACGAAATAAGCACAAAAACAAGATCCCATATTTACTAATGTACCTAATAAAAAGGAAAAAATATTTAACACTCTAATAGTGCATGTGTAAAATTACTAGTATATATAAATGATCGAAGTGGGGAACAAAAAAAAACTTATATTTTGAACCAAATAATAGAAGTAGAGTATATTGATATAGTACATAAGGATATTAATTTAAGTAAAAAATCATCCTATTTATACTAAGGGTTAGAAATAATATATCTTAAGGTTGGTTAGAAATAATATAAACTTTAATAAATATGTTTCTGGAGATTATAGTGACATGTTGTTGCTAGTTTGAGTAGCAGATTAGGTCACTCTTTTTAAGTTGTTTGGTGCACTCCCTCAATCGTACAAGATTTATCGGTCGGTATTCCTGTTAAGGATATAAATCTAAAAAACTATACCACCTATAACTTTAATACTTTCTTTATGATTCTATGCACATTAAATTCATTCTTCTATACAAACAGTCTAATGTCTAATATTCATCTTATGCATCACTTGTCTAATTATTCACTCGCGTGATTCTCTACTTGTGTGAATTCTACACTCATCTCAATTTTTAAGAATTCACTCTCATTATTCCAACAATAACATTTGATTGAATTAAACCACCTAAAATACAACTACTCCATATTAAAAATTGTACCATATGGAACTTTTAAAATTTGTTTGGTACTATGAAAATGAAGAAAAAGGGGGAAAGACAAAAATTAAAGGAAAAAATATATTCTTACTTCACAGTTTTCTGATCTAACAAAAATTATAGGAACACTTCGATAAAGTAAACTTGTAGATTTGTAATTTGATTTTTAATTTTAGTCTTCGGAAAATTCTAAAATTTACATTTATTAATTTATTACTATTTTAAAATCTTTGAAATACCATTTTAGAGCATATTTTCTATTTAGAAAGTTTGTTACTCAATATATCATTTATTTTAATTGTTTGAAAAAATATTTAAATAAAAGTTTAATAATTAAAAAATTTGGTTCTACAAAAGTGTTAGACTTTTGTGCTATAGGATATTTACTCCCAATGTTTCTTATCTTATAAGAATATTGCTAGCAGTATTATGTTATTTTTATTAATGAGATATTTGAACCACCTCAACATTCAACTTGTAGTTTTAATTTGTATGATGTATTGATTTATTTTTTAAACAGTTACTGATATTAATTATTATTAATAATATCATTTAAATCTGAAAGAAATTGTTCATAATTATCTTATTATTTATAAATTTAACAATTATTTTAATACTTTTTAAGTTTTTAATAAGATTTTGTGGTGTGCTACATGTTATGGATAAATTTTGGGTTGTCAATCAAGTTTGGTTTTCAATTTCTATTGTGATGCTTTTGCATGCTACTTCTCTTCTTAAGTAAAAAAAAAGTACAATATCATGTAGTTATGTGATATTCAATATTTTTGTAATTCAAATTTCAACATTTATTTATTAATGATGTTTAGCATTTGGCATTCAAAAAACAATATCTTTTAATACAGATTTTATAAAAAAAAACTCCTTCATTTCAAGTTTTCAAAAATGCACTATCTTTTGAGATTATTCAACCTTTTGTAATTAATATTTCAATATTAATTGTATTAATGATATCGTCTTTTAGATGAAGAGAACAATATAGGAAATAAAAATACAATTTAAAGTTACATATTTACTTATTGTATTCTTTTTAGTTGTTCCAACATTTACAATTTTTTATATAAATAAACAATGTGATGTTACTTTAAACAATCGAGGATAATATTAACATAATGCATGACAAGAAATATAGAAGTTAACAATAAACACTCAATATAAAAGTGTATCTACATGAGATAAAATAAAAATGAACATGAGAGATAAAGGTGATAACTAATTGATTATTAAAAGAGAATAAAATATATACTCATATCAGGATAAATTATCTCATTTCATTACTAAAATCACGACATGTTCAATTTAACTGTTTTTTTTAATTCCTAAAAACTTATAAAATAAGATACATGTTACCATTTTATTAATTGAAGAATATAAATTATCTCATAATATGATGAGATATTGTATTCTTTTATTAATATAGCTTCATAAAATTGTTAATTTTATTTATATTTCTAATGACAATGTTCACGATTGAAGTCAAATATTTACTATCTATATATTAATTATAAATAAGGGTAAATATTTACTTACTCCAAGAGTAAATTAAAAAAATCTATTTCATATTTTAATCATTTATTCTATGAAAATTTAATGGTTTATGTGTAGATTTTTAAGTAACCGATAGTTTTTTGACTTAATAATAATTTACTAGAATGGTTCAACAAACAAAGATAGAAGAACAATTTTACCTTCTAAAAAAGAAGTTTGTACAATTTTAAAAGTTACTTTTTATAAAAACTAGAAATAGCATTTAGAAAATAAAAGTATATTTTAATAATTTGCTTTCCATTTTAGTCTTTAATTGTAATTAAAAATTTTGAAGTAGCATTTAGAGTACATTTTCTATTTCGAAAATTGTGATACTCGATATATCATTTATTGTTATCGATTGAAAAATAATTATAGTTTTTTTTGTAATAACAAGTGTTAAACTTTTGTGCTATAGGATATTTACTCCCAATGTTTCTTAACCTATAAGAATATTGCTGGCAGTATTATATTATTTTAATTAATGAGTTATTAATTATACATATTAAAAACAGCCACAAATATTATTATAAAAAGATACTATTATTAATTTATTATTATTATTTTTTATTTCTTTTTTTGTTGTTTTTGAAAGTCACATATTTATGAATGCAATCTCCTCTATTGTTTCACAACATGTTTCTGTTCTTGTTTGCAGTGTCACTATCTCTGTCTTCTTCAACTATTTCATCCTAATAGTCTTTGTCTCATTCATACGCCATCATCTTCACTCACCCTTTTCTTTTTTCTGCCTAATCCATCACACTATTCTTGATCTAGGAGCAGAAATAAAAAATGAAACTTTCCTAAACCTGTTCCAAATTTTGAAACTTTTTGAGGTTTCATTAATGGGGTTGATGGCAATGGTTACCTAATCCTATTTCTCAATTCTTAAATTAAAACCCATTTTTTATTTTACATATAGAAGCTTTTTCTTATTATTCACATACCAGAAAAAGGTACAAAGTTTGATGTTGTTCATGTTCTGAGAAAACTTTGTTGTTGTTGTTCATGTTTTTTTCTTAGAGTTGGAAAAAAAATGTCAAATTTTCAGATGTCACGTGTTGATTTAGAGAAAGGGCATAATCGTGATTCTGTTGTTGGAAGTGAGGTGAGTGCTGAAGGGAGGAGCCAATGCTTATCTGATGCAGATGATGGTTCATGCCACTCTCATTTCTATTCAATAAATGGTGGTGAGTTTGATGATTATAACTTAGATTGTGTTTCTGATATTGAGGTTGAAGTTCAGGTTGATGGTGGTGTTGCTGATACTGAAAGAGCTTCTTCTGTTACTGATTGTTCTGTGGAGGTTGAAATTGCAAGTGTGGTTCCTGAGATTAAGGTGCATTTGGGTAATAAAGTGGAGAAAGATTGTAGGATTTGTCACATGGGTTTAGAGAGTGATATTCATGAATCTGGAGTTCCAATTGAATTGGGTTGTTGTTGTAAGGATGATTTAGCTGTAGCTCACAAGCACTGTGCTGAAACCTGGTTCAAGATTAAAGGGAATAGGTGAGTGCAATAACTCTTATCTTTCCTTCTTTTTATTGTAAAACTTGTTTTATGTATTTTGCTAAATTTCTAAGTTCTTGGAGAGAAAAAGTTTAAGATACCTTTTTTTTAGTAGTGGAATTGTGAATTTGAATTTCTTGGCTGGTCATGTTTTAAGTGTTGCTGGTGTTTAATGTGTGATGTATGAATATGACATTAATTTGAGGTGTGGATTGTTTAAGAGATGAATATAAAACTTTACAAGGTGATGTAAAAAGTACTTGGAAGCATATTTTAAAGAGCAAAAACTATAAGGAGTCAGGGTCAATTATTTCTTCAGTAAAAGGGAAAGTTATAGAAGATTAAATTGTTTTAAAGAAGATGATGAAAATAGTAAGGTGTAAAGCCTCATCTAGGTCCACTTATTGTCTAATTTACTGACATGTCCAAGCACAGTGTGATTCTTTGTTTTCTTGGGGCCCTTTTCTGAAATTTAGGAATCACCATTTTGTATTCTTTTTTCCTCTATCAAAGTGGAGATTTGACCCTTGCACCTTGCTATTCATGTGAACAAATATCTTAGTGGATGGTTGTTCTTTGCTGATGTGCTACCGAGAATAGTTTAGTCATTAAATTATTGGTCCTAGATAATCTAGTTATTGAAGATGCATGATAAAAACTAACTTTTGTGCACAATTGTTGTGTGTACCAAAAGCTACTATCGGTACAATTGTCCCCGTCCTTGTTGCATTTCTGAGGTAAAATATTTTCTTACTAAATGTAAAGGTTCAGAAGTGTCACTTGCAGATACTATAACATAACTACTAATAGTGAGATAAGTTTTCTGTACTTTCATGAATAAATGGTAGGGTATACTTTATTTGTGGAATGGTCCATGCTTCACTGTCAACTAAAAAATCAATTTTTATGAGCCAATTGTTGAGGAAGGATCTATTGTTATATCTAATTCAGCCGCAAATCCATCCAAGTGCACGATTTTATGGCTTAATTTAAATCATATAAATGAACAGAATTTGAATATGTTCGATTTGGAAATCTTTTTCAATATATGTATTGGTGCCTTACATGGTGGCAAAAAATTGGTGATGTCATATTCTTTTCCTTAGTTTTAAGGGTTTTCAAAAAAGCTACCTGGTTTTTTCGGAGACCATTCAATTGTATACTTGTATGCAGAAACTATTCGAGTTAGGCTAAATAGAGCTTGTAGACTTCAAAATTATGATTTATTCTGCTTTGTTAAACTTTCTACCATAACTACTTAGTAATTGATGGTTAACTTAGTTAAGTTTAAAATCAAAGTAATTTATTGCAAGAGTGATGGAATAATTGCTTAATGGTTCATGTTTAATGGTTCAAGAGTAATTTATTCTGTATATGCATGAGGAAAAAACCTTAGGATTTCGTTATTTAATGGTTCATGTTTGTGCATGCTAACAATATGATATTTTATGTCCTAATTTGTTTCTATCATTTTGACATATTTTTGGTTTTCTTTATTGTTTGGAGCATCAAGTTTTAGAAATGGTAATATTGCCCTTCATCATGAGTGTTGTGTATGGTTCATAGTTGCGGTATCAAATGGGTCGTTGCTGGTGAAGCGAGTGGAGTGAAATTGTTGTAACTGTACTAGGCTAGACATATGTATTCTGTAAACCCTAATACGGATATCTGTAATAATTTACAGCCGCTCAAACACTCATAGGGACGCAGACACAATTAGCCGAACCTCGTTAACAAAATCTGTTGTTCTTGTCTGTTTACTCTTTTCGTTCTTTTATTCCGATTGCTTATCACCAACAATGAGTATGTGATGCCAACAATCGACCAATATCAATGCTCGCTCTAATCATTTCTGTGTGCTTGAATTTTACAAGGACATGTGAAATTTGCCGTTGTGTTGCACAAAATATTTCTGGACCAAACGAGGAATCGACAGAGCATTCAAGTAACTACGCAATTACAGCAGCCATAATCTCAGTACCTGTTTCTCCAGCCGAGCCTCCAAGATTTTGGCAAGGCCATCGCTTCCTGAATTTTCTGCTTGCTTGCATAGTTTTCATATTTGTCATATCATGGCTTTTTCGCATTAAAGTGCCAACGTAATTTCCCGGGTCAGTATCATTTATAGTATAAAGTATTTGCAATACTGAGAAGAAGAAAAATACTAGTCTAGAATCCCTGAAGATATTAGTTTCTTAGAGTGATTCATTATACAATTTGAGGCCTTAATGGGTTTTATATATTTAGCTGTATTATAACATCCTTTAGCCCTTGCAAATAGACAAATTTTCATTTTCTGTTGTGAATTCCACCTTAGTAATTGAGCTTTCTTATTCTATTATTAGAATCAGTGTAATTGCTAGACAAGAATTAAAATGTTCAGTCAAATGTATATTATGTAATGTGTTGATGCCTATACTTTTTCTTTCATTGTGATTTCTCCAATTAGTTTATTTACAATGGATTTGGTAAAGGTTGCTTTGTATTCTCTGCATATTGCAAAGACTCTCAGAAGAACAAAATTGTGATTACAATTGCGATTGCTGACCATAATTTAAAACCATGTTTTTGAGTTAACTTGAAAGAACAATGACTAAGTTTTTCTACAAGAATATTAAGGATATGTTGCGAGTTGAGTTTTTTTTAGGAGAATGAAGAGAAATTGAAGAATCGAGAGCCATGAAATATACAGTTAAGATGACTCTCAAGCCTTCTAAGGTTTTGACTACTAGTTCAATACTATTTGCCTTATAACTTTCCTAATGCCACTTCATAATTGTAGTTTTTCTAAATTTAATACATTGATAGGTATATCATTTACTTTAAAAACAACATTTGAAACCACTATATAATTTATAATAAACCCATGTAATCATAAGCTGATGTTTGGTCAAGGCTATTATACATGATACACTACCAACTCACAACATAAAGTTGTGCGTTTTTGTAGTCCATTAATGGAGAGGAAATTAGTATTTTTACACTTGTTTTAAGGATAAAAATGTCATTATAAGTATAAATAGAATGATATAATTGTATTTTCATTTTCCATTTTGTCTTGTTTTACACATCGATTCTCTCCATTAATGGAGAGGATCCATACTCGGGAATTTGATCCTCTACTTTATGCAGTGGTACTACTTCGGAATGTGTGACTATCCCTCCCAACAAGTCTAGTAAGGGGATTTGATCCTCTACTTAATCAAATGTTTGATTCTTGAAAGGAACACTTGTTAGGAGAGACAATCACACATTCAAAATGGATTAACTTCTTATCCATATGGTGAGGGGATCGTAGAAAAAAAGTGAGACCATATGGGTGATAAATTAGAAGTAGTTAGTCCATCACAATGTGATCACACATGAATATTAGAATTATCACTGTGGAAAAGTTTTTGGTGAAAATCAAAATCTAAGAACGCATAATTTTCTTGAAATTAATTTAATACCAGTTTTGTGTTTGCACAATGGCATTTATTTTTGTTTATTGTGTAAGAGAAAGATATATACCACTTTAGCTAGATTTATGCATGTTGATTTAAATGAATTAATTGATTTTCATGTAAAGGGGTTATTAGTCAAAGAAAGGATGAAATCCACTACATGAAAAATAAAGAAACTAGTACTTTTTCAAATATATAAAATGAACTATATTAATTCAATATGAATACACACATTAATAGTCAACAATATTTAATATATCCTATTCTTTGTTTATATGGCATCATCATAAATTGTTCAAGTGGGATATGATTCTTTTCACTACTTTTCTAATTTAAAAACGTTGCTGATATCACTTTCAATTATCTTATATATGCCATTCTTATGGAGCGCATGCTTCCAATATTTCATATCATAGTAAATTACACTGATATCCCATGAGTTTTAGTGAAATTATATAAATTACTCATTCATTTTTAACACATACAAAAAACCCATAATTTATGAACAAACATTACACCGACCAACCATGCATGAGAAACAAATATGATCTTTTAAATAATAAAAGATAATAAATTGAATTAAGTTAAACAAAATATGGTATATTGTGAAAACAAGTTTAAATGGTATATGAGTCAACACATTTTCATTATTTTTGTTCGTTATAATATCGTATAAGAGTGATTTAAATAATATTTCCTTATAATTATTTATGCATTTTGTAATTAACCAAAAATAACGAAAGTATATTGACTCATATACTATTTTGACTTGTCTCTATAATATATCATATTTTATTTAACTTCATTACACTTATCATATTTTTTTATGTAAAAAATCACACTTACTTCATATGCATGGGTAATCAGTGTAATGTATGTACGAAAATCAGGGTTTTTTTTATATGGGTAAAAAATGAAGGGGTGATATGTGTAATTTCATTAAAACTCAGGGGTAGTATGTATAATTTCATTAAAACTCAGGGGTGTCAGTGTAATTATCTCATATGTTAATATGTGCAGGGATACAAAATTGAAAGAAAGAAAATGAAGAGTATACACTAATGTATATTTTCTATCATACATAAAATGAGAAATATTTTTTTATTTTTTTATTTGAGTAATAAAGTGAGAGGAATAAACAAGATATGTATGTTTTTTTGTATGGATGAAAATGTATATAGGTAAAAGATGTATATAATCCTTTTAATAATTTATATGGTAAATGGGTGTGTATGATACAAGTTGTTGAGTTTGATACATCAAAATTTAGAGTATATATGATGCTGCAGACTCAGTTATACTTGTATTATAGACTTGCTTAGAATAGAGATTCATGGATAAATATGTAATTTCGTAGAGTTGCGAGACAATAAGCATTAGCATTGTTCAAAGAGAATTGAGTTTGTATTGCATATGAGTAACACCTCATTAGATTGATCAATGAATGGGATTACACTTTATATAGGATTATAAAAAGGAAAAACTAACTAAATTAACACCTAAGCAACTCAACCAATTATAAGTAGTGTTGATAAAACCGTATAGTAGCGGTCGGTTTGACCGGCGAATCGGACCTCTTACTAGTACAGGGCGATTGTTGTACTAGATATGCACCAAAACTGGTGGAAATTGGCCAAAACCGGCCGGTATTCTTCAAAACCGATGAACGATCGAATTTGCACTAAACCGGCCGGTTGTTGCATTTAAAAAAGCTCTAAATTTATATGTTTTGTAGACTGAGTTATGAACTTGTGACATTTATTTATATATTTCGTTTGATAAGTGATATTTTTAGATTGATATATGTTTTGCACCTTAGATTTTGAATTTGCTAAAGAGTTAAAGTTGTTTGTTTATGTAAATTTTGAGTATGATATGAATATGAATTATAAATTTGAGTATCTATCTATTTGAAATCTTTTTGTTATAGGTTTATATATATATATATATATATATGTGTATATGTATATATAAGTAGATATGTCAAATTTAACCGGCATGCGATATAATTACTGAATTACCGGTACCCTGATCGGTTTGATAACATATATCCTTTTAATAATACTAATTATAAGTAAGACATAACTTACAACCCAATCTACCGAATACAAACCTTGAATTACAAGTAATTAACATTCTCATACAGTTAACTCATATATTCTGGTCCTACTTGAACATAATCAAGCTCTTATGTGCTATATGGATCTGATTTTTTTTAAGTTATTTATATCACACTTGTTTTTTTTTTCATTTTTCTTAACCTTAGTTGTCGTTTGTTGACAAATTCTATAGTTTTTAATTATTTCTATTTGTATGTCATAATCTGTGATATACCTCTTGAATGTTGGATCTAGGTGTAGGAGTGTCCTAGAAATTGTTATTTAAAACCAACTTCTAACTTTTTTTAAGGATCTTAACAAAAAAATAACAATCATCAAATTCAATGAGACAAGAGGCAAGATAGTTGTGAACTGTCAGCTTTTAATTATATATCATGTGTCATACATTGGGACATTACATTATCACAATGTTTACTTCTGAATGAGAAATACTCTCCATTAACTGATAGGCAAGTAATATGAAAAGGAAAAGAAAGATAACACATATTGAATATACATAAAAAATTTATTTGTTTCTCCATTAATATAGATGAGTCATATTCATTCTGAATGTTTGGATGTATAATTTTTCAGTTTGTTAGAATGTGTAATTTGTTCCAACAATAATTTGTAGGAAATATTTTTTATTTTTTTTTCAGTTTGTTAGAATATATAATTTTTAGAGTTTTTAAAATTTTCTGGTCCTAAAATATAATTATGGGTTTCAAAAATCAGTTATGTTATGCTAGTCATATTCCATTTATCAATTTGTTTAGTAAGATCTCACTAAATTTTCAGAATGACAAAAAAATCAAGAATTCGATTCTTTAGAACGACACTTGATGAAAGGATAATTACACATCCTAAAAGAGATTAGTTATTTATCTAAAGGGTAAAAGAATATACTAAAAAATTATCTCATCCATCACATGTTGGGCCTATAGTATGAAACAATGGTGTTAATAATTCTCTTAGGTATTGTTTCAATGCAAAGAAATTTTCCAAACCAAAACTAAAACTAAAAAAAAAAATCAGACATGGGATCTAAGGATGATCAGAAAAAGATAAATGAGGTAGTTTTATTATGAGTGGCCTTTTAGATGAAGTAATATTTTATTTAATTTGATAAAATTAATATAAAAATAATATTGGCATAAATTAAATAAAAGTTATATAGATTAAAATTTTAAAAAATAGAATATAAAATTTATTAGTTATGATAATAATATATTTAATTTTATAGAGAAAATAAGAATAAAATATAAAATGGAAATACAATTTTTAATAATGATAAAATAAGATAAGATAAAATAGCGACAATTAAGTATTTATTCCCTTTATAATTGTGAGCATGTATAGATGGATAATTGAAAATAAATATTAAATGAAATTCATTATGTTATGGACTATTTTTTTATGAGAAATTTTGGGTCTCTAGTTTAGTGAAAGAAAGGTAATTTATTATGGGGTAAAGTTGAGAGATTAAATATTGCACTCTTTCTTTATTTTACGCCAATATCCTTACCCATATTTTAACTTCTTCCAACAGATGAATTAGTATTTTTTGCATGAAACTTAAATAAAAGAAATGATATTTGGCTTAGCTTTCAACACAGTAAAAACAGCTCATAACAAACCAAAAACTAGACTAGAGTGTGGAAATGAAGAATGTGTTGATCTAGTGCTGTAAGGGTCAATTAGATTCTCAAAAAAAAACTTAAAGGTCAAAGTTTTAATTACTAAGAGCAATACTCATGGGGAAAAAAAAGCGACTAGGTGTGAGAGTAAGTAACTAATGCATTAAAAACTTGGCATAGTCACTTAGAGAATAAAGCCATGTGGGACTAAATTCTTAATTAAAAACTTAGGTTACTAGGAAAATGAATAAAAAGAAAATGGATAGTGAAACATAGTTCAATAGGCTCTTCTCTGACATCAAAATTTTACCCTCCACATTTCCATTCATCAAAAGATGTAAAAAAATTATATGGTCTCCTCAAAAGTCACAACAATGATGCTAATAAAAGGCCCTATTAATTTGTAATAAACAAAAGACCAAAACTAAATACTTCATGCTCCAAAAATAAAACTAAAAACTAATCCAAAATAAATCGAAACTGCAAAAACTAAATGTGTTTGGATTGTATTAGATTTATTTTTTAAAGGCCGATCTGTCCGATTTTCAGTTTAAGAGGTCAAGACCGGATCAAAATTGTTATTCTTGTTGCCGTTTTTGTTGTTATTGTTGTTGTTGTTTACTTTTTAATGCTGATGTCTTGTTGTTTTTTGGTTGTTTATTGTTGTTTTTTGCCGTTGTTTACTTTTAATGTTGTTTTGACGTTGTTGAACACTATTATTTTGGTGTTTTATGCTTAATATTTAGTCATTTTACTATTTTTGTAGTGTATGTACAATTTCAATCTTTTATTAAAAAAACTGATCCAATCCAAACCGAAATCACATATAATATTTAGATCAAATTGGATCAGACATCTTAATATAAACAGATCAGACCGGACATGACCACATGCTAACTACATGTTTGGATCGGATGATTTTTTTGCATAAAAATCGATCCAAATGGACCGTGAACATCCCTACCCCCTACCCCCAAGTAAGGCCTGGTGTTATTATTTTCATACTACCTATATGGGGATCAAAAGGGCCCTCACAAAGGGGGGAAACAGCACATAAGTGAAACATAATTCCAACCCATCAAAAAGCAGGTCTTCCTGTTTTAATATATAACCTTGTTGTAAAGAAAAACATTATTGTACTTAGATTATATACCCTATGTTTGTGTAGTTTTTTGTGTTCTTATCTGTCTCACAATATGAGTAGCCTCTATTTTCTGCTTAAATTATGCAAACATGACCCTTTTGTTCAATGGGTCTTTGCTGTGTGGGGTCTGGAATATATTATTAATATTATTCTAAGTGCTTTTTGTTGTCTATTGTTAAAGAAAATGGCCACATCCACATGCATTATTATCTGGGTAGCTTATCTGTAATTACAGAGCATAACTCTATATCATTGAAGAAGAAAAATATAATGCATACATTATGATAACCATTTATAAGGTACTAGTAATAAAATAATATAGGAGTTTTATTTAAAAATAATAATGAGATGCCAGTGTTCAATACCAAGACATAATTTATTTCATTGAGTTGTCCAGACAAAAGTTAAATGTAATGAATTCAAGTTTTAAAAATTAGAAACTTAACTTGTTTTCAGCTTAAACTTATATTTTAAAATTTGTAAGTTCTTTCATAATTTGATATAAATATAAGAATTCTTCACTTATATCAAAAATCATTTGCATGATATAATAATATATTCACAATTATTTTGAGGGGGAATCTTGGCAAATCTATAAGGTTACATATCTTATAATTTATTAGTCATAAGTTTAAATTATGGAAATAACTTTTATATTTTTCGGATAAAGCTGTATATATTTATTCTTCTCGTATATATATTTTTTGTAAATGAGAATCTCGAGTACCGAATTGTCATGGTTTATTTTGAAATATTTATATTATGAAATATACCTTACACTTGTTTCATATTGACAAATTTGGTAGGAATAATGACAAAATTGTATCCTCCAAGATATGAATTAGAATCAAATTAAGCTCACTCAATACACCCCATAAACTAAGATAAATGGGCTATCAATAACTTACATGGAAGTTTGTGGTAGTATGTATGGTGTTCATGCAATATATAAATGAGACAAACACATTATTTATTGAATGGTTAATTATGATTTTAGCTTCACTTCAAAATCCAAATAACATTATATTTAGAACTAAATAAATAATCTGTCTATTTTATTGGTGTCATGTTAAGATAACATATCCTTAAAAAAAAAGTGGACATATATCTCCCACCCAAAAAAAATTTTGTCTCTTGATTTTATTGTTTAGTGCTTCATTTTCCCTAATGTGGGTAAAATATTTAAATGCTCAAGTGCTTTAGCATTGAGCATTTTACATAGATAACCATAATTAGAAGGGGCCTCTCTATGTTTGTCTTAATTGTGCTTTAGATATGTGTACCAAAGTGGTCCACCCTTTGAGCCTTCTTTACAAAAGCCTTAAAAGGATGAAGAATTGAGATTTATTATCTAATATCATGTTTCATATGTTGTTTTGTGCTAGTAAAAATATAACATGTCAGTTAAAAACTTTAAATCTTTTTTATTATTATTATTTTTGTTTCATTATCATTGGTGTGCAATAGTACCACTGCTAGTTAAATTATGAACCTATACATGCATTGGTCACACAAGCTTTTCCCTTAACATAATCACAAATTCATGGTTAAGGTGCTAGTAACATTGTTGAGATACTTGAAAAAAATGATACTCATCTAATAAACCAAGTGTTTTTAGAGGACTATGGCCCATGTGAAAAGAAGAAGATGCATGTGATTGTGTCAATATCTTATAAAACTGAAACCAGAGGGATTTTGAACTTCAAAAGTGAAATTGCAGAAGGATTGGGACAATTCAGAAAGCATCATTATTGTGTGTTGTAAGCAGAACATGCACATGCACATGCACATGCTAAAAGTACCATGTGCTGGTTCATGTCACTTGTCACCTTTTATGTTTTAGGAATTAATCAACTTTTCATTAATTTTGATATCCAATATTATTATTAAAAAAAACTCATTAGTTAAGATGGTTATTACTTATTAGAGCATCTTTATCCTCCAAAGTATTGAATTCTTAAAACCATACAAACTTCACACCCTCATTTGACACAAAAAGATACTCTGAAGTATTCATATTCAAACTTTCAAAGATCCTGTCAAGTACTCTCTTGTATTTATTGTAAGATTATATTACAAAAAAATTATAGTCATTTTTATATCACACTTTATATTTTCTATACAACATTTATAATTTTTTCAGTTGTCCCTATTAAAAGTTTTGATTATCTATATATTTTATTGTTTTCAATAAAATTATTAATGAAGAATCAATACTAAAGAAAGTTAAAAAAGCTATATAATAGATACTGAGAAAACAGTAATGAAATGGTAATCAATATGGATTAGAATTTTTCAATGGCACATTCTCAAGCTACAACATAATTTAACAATGACAATGGATCAAGGCTACGATATGTTAAAAAGCACAACAATCCAATTACAAATCAAGCTACTAATATTCCATGTAACAAAATCTCCTAATTGAAAAGTTGCAGCTTTTTCCAATAGCAATCATCATCACTAGATCCAATTTGAAGATCATATCATATATCTATGCACCATTCATTGCAGAATCTGCAAGATGTGCATTGCCATTTTCCATAATCTTGCCATTAGATTGAGTTCTCTGCCTCTGAACAAATGACAACATAACCATGTTATGTCCAGAACGTAGACAATGAATGACATTAAAAACGGTGGCCTACGTAACGAGGCTCCCGCGGTACAGGGAGGGCTGATATAAGCAGCCTTATCCCTGCAAGTGGAGAGTCTGTTTCCAGAATTTTGAACCCGTGACCTCATGGTCAGTAAGCAACAACCTTAGTGTTGCATCAAACTCACCCTCTAACCGACAATGGAATTGCATTAATAGAAATAAGAGGGGGTTAAGGACAGTAGGAGAAGACAAGTAGATTCATCATACCCTTTCTGAAGGGTCTACAGAATTCCCATTCAATAACTTGTGATTCTCTTCTTTGGTCCAACCATCTTTGTCTTTGACACTCAACGGTAACAGCATAGCTGCGGCGGCACTGGTCCGGTCGGGCATTTCTGCAAAACAACTACTAAGTCAGCACAACAAAAAATAGCTGCTTAAGATGAAAATAGTGTATACATAATTGCATTAAAATGTACTAACCGGGCAATTTCTTCTCAACAAAAAATACCACCAAGTTAACAGTATACCTATTATAGATCAAAATTGAAAACAACAAATCAAAAATCGAAAAGGGCATGGATCAAAATTTGCCCATTACAAATCAGAAAATGCTGCTTACCAAGCAACAACTACATCAACCGTGTAATGTTTGCGAGATGCTATGATCAGAAGACTTTGAATCACAGCAAGAAACCATCCGAGTTGCTTTATACACCTGCAGTCGTTCATGAATATAATCACAATATGTAATAAACGGAAATTTAAACGTGGTAAAACATGACAGTGATAGCGAGTTACAAAGAATGATGCAGTGAAATTTGTTGGAAAACTTAAATCTTCGACAGATAACAGCCAGACCCATATAATATAAGAGACTCTTACGAGCCAACTTACCTTCGTGTGCCGTATTTTTGATATGTGAGAACAAAGACTAGAGTAAAGATCATGTGTGATGAAAATATCAAATCACCACATCCGTATAACACACCACGAGGAACTGCACAATGAAAATTAAATGAGCACCAAAATAACCACAAAGATATAGAAGGTAAAAAACAACTCCAATACAATAGTACGCTAACAATTAATCAAGAGAACTTCAAGGACACTTTTCGGAGGAGGCAGTGTAGCAAGTTCAGATCCCTGCATAATAAATGAAGCAGTGTTGTCAAAAGACTATTTCATAAAAATCGAAGAATCCACAAACATAATGTAATTTATCACTCGTGTAGAAAGACAATAAGCAGTTAAACTGCAAGTAACATGATGTTTTTTTAACAACAAGAGATTCTTAAAATAATTATACCTCGCGACAATGGTAATTTGGACCAGGAAGCTGTGTAGAATAAAATGTCACTATGCGAAGAGCTTGAGAAGCCTGCAGAAATTAATAACATGGGCAAACATCATCAGAAAATTGGTATATTAGCATCAAAATGCAATAGGTTAAAGATCAACAAAAATTTTGGAAATTGAATTTACTCCGCCAACTAGACTAGAAAAAGGGGAGTTGAGTATATGATTAAGGAATATGTAAAGTTAATCACAAATCTATAATCATCAAAGTGATCATTTCACATATCATTTATAATTTCACCAGAAAATTTATTCACTTATTTTTAATTCCTTCAAAAGCTTAAATCATACACATTAAACTTAATTGGCCAAACAAAGGTAGTTATCCATTTCTATATAAGATATATCATGGAGTTTGTAAGCTTGACAACTAGTTTAAAAGCTCAAATTATACACACATTAAGGGCAGCATTTTATGTTGGTAACACGCTAATCACCCTATGCATTCATCTGTTAAATGGAGTTAAAAATGTTATGTAACTTAATTATTTAATAAACACAAGTATATAACACTTACAACTAAGAATGATAAAACTCTGCACCATATTAGAACTGTGTAGATCTTTTTGTTCTTGAGTATGAAAGGATGAAATGTCCACTGTAAAAAGTAGAAATCATAGAACATGTCATTAAACTTCATAAGCTACAACACTTGTTGCAGGTGAGAGATTCATATATAACAAACCATATTGGTAATTGAATGAAGGCTGAAACAAGATGATGAAATGAAGATAAAGAGGGAGAGAGAATTCTTACCAAGAAAAATGATACAAAGATAGTTGTAAACAAAGTTTCACTTAGATAAGCTTTGTCTTGCCCAAGCTCCTATAGCATCATAAAGATGAAAAATTCAGAAGGCATTCTTATGTAAAACATATTTACTAATAAAAAGAGAGATAAGAATGTGACAATTACACACCGGGAGAAGGAAGAATCCAAGATCCTGTAGTGTAGGGCCAGGTTTATGTAAATAATGAACACCTCTAGCAGCCAAACCATGTATATACTGTAGAGAAACAGTTAAAAATTTATAGTTAGATATCAAACATTACAAGAATCTAAAGGTATGTTAAATAACCAACTAACTTTTTGTACTATAAAAATACCCCTCATGCAAAACGTTGACAAGTATATAAAAACACAAAAAAGGTTTGATAATAAATTTCTGCACTATATTTGTCTACAAGAAGCTTCAAGCTATTAATGGTATTCAATGAGAGAAAGTGAAACATTTTATCATTGGGTAAAACAGAAACTCTCAGAGTTTCACATGGTCTTTGAGTAAGTTTTTAATTCATATGATAAATTAAGTAACAATTGAAGTTCTTTTACTTATGTCAGCAATCAGCATATTTCCCTTGGGCCAAAACTATTCATCCTATATTGAACATGCATTGAATGGCAAATTCAAAGTATTGCATAATATGACAAAATGCTGCACAAAATTCACTAGTTACTTGATTTACCCTCATTGAAATATCAAGCTAATCAAAATCTCTTGAAAACTTGACAATAATCACTGACAGAAAAAAAGATTAGTGATTAAGCCTAAAAAATTAGTATTATAAACCTCCATCTTAATAAAGCAAGCAATTTATAGAACTAACCATACAAAAACATGAAAGAAAACTTTTTGAGTACATGTGAAAACAACTTTTAGAAATCTCAATTCCATAAAAAAGGAAAACAAATGGACCTATGCATTTTTTTTCTTCAGAAAAGGGTAACAAGAACAAATTACACTGAAACATTTCATGAGATTGATTGATCAAAACAAGGAACAAAAAAAACAAAAACCTGACAAACAAGACCAGCAAGAAGGTATTTCCAATTCTCAGAAAGGAGGTTGATCTCTGTAGTTATCTCTGCACAAAATCTCTTCCATAGCTACACATCCAAAATCATTCAAATTAAAATTTAAATTTATAATAAAAAGAAACATATTGATATGAATAACAAGTTGTAGCAAACATTGTAAATGGTGAAAGAAAACAACCTTAGAAGCCTCGCGACCAATATAAAACGACATGTTCTTGTTGTTCTTGTTGATGTTGAAAATGATGTTGTTGTAAACGTGTGAGGCCCACTTCCATATTACTTCATAACAACATTATTAAGGTCAACATCACCATTGAACCTCAAAAACGCAAAACAATAATTGCATCCAAACCCAGATAAGAATCAATGCTTCTCCAACTTTCCCACTATCAAAAATTGAATCTTTTCGTTGAAAAAATCACACCCAAAAAGCAGAATCGAGAAGAAAACTTAAAAAATGATATTTTTCAAAGAGGAATAAGATCTAAGCAGAAAAAGTGGAACCCAGAAGATAATCAGAAAAATCCAAGTTTCAAAGAATCATCAATGGAGAAAACAAAAATGGGTTCTCTGAAATTGAAGAAATTTGTTTACAATGGGTAATGGGTAACAAACTTTCTCTCTCTGGGTTCTATCTTTCTCTTTCTCTCTCTCTCTGTTTCTCTTCTTTTTCTCGCACTGCAATGCACGCGAGCGAGTTGAACACGGAGAGATAGTTTCAGAAGAGGAGGCCAATGAACTATTTATATAAATAGAAAGGAAATAAGATTCTATTATCCATTATTCATATTTAATCATTATTTTAAAAGATATAATATAAATAATTGATAAATAATATAATGATTATAAAATTTTCCTATAATAGTGCAAATATTATATTATGATCATACTTTTATCTTTAACTTTATCATAATCAAGTAAAACTTATTCACCTTATTTCATAGCAAGAAAAAATGTGATTAAGATGTAATAGAATGTCAAAAATAAATATGCATAGTTTTTAAATTGATGAATAGTTGGTTAATTTTTATAGGGGTGATATTCACTTATTCTAATAATAAGTTTTTTAAACTTACTTCACATCTTAGCTATTAATTTTAGGAAAATTCAATAATTTAGATTTTCTCATTAATATAATAATTAGATTTCTCTCGGAATCAATGAATCTCTTCTCATTTTTCATAATATTTGATGAGTGTGACATGCAAAATTACACAAATAAATTTGTTGTATTGTTTGTGATTTGAATTTTGATATTGAATTGAAAAGTAAAAAAAGAAGAGAAGGTGGTTGTGCATTTTTCTTCCGTTGACGCCACTAACACACGCTCTCTATCCCGTTACTGCTTTCTAGGAACGTGAGTTCATATATCTTGTTATAAAGAAATTAAACAATTATTACTAAATTCAAAATAGAAATATGTTAATGGCCCTACTTATTACTATTACACAATTTTTAATAAGTTCTGTGACCATATTGTTTATTAATATTTTGTTTTGAAAAATATTATCTATATATATACTTCCATATTATTAATAAAGTCAAAACCTAAAATAACTATTCACCATGGTGTAATTAATGTTTCTCTATTTTGTTATTACTATCTTCTAATTTCTACCCAAAAAACTATGTAACTTCATGATATAATTTGCTATTTTCAATTTAGTTCTGATGATAACCTTTATATAAAACTATTAAAACTATTGGACAATTACATCAATCGAATATTTTCAACTAAGAATTATAATATTTAACACAATCCATTTATTACATATAGAGTACATATTACAAACGATAAGAAATCAGGTTGACTGTCAACACACTAGTATTTAATATGAGAAAAAAATTTATACATTCTTCATACATGATTCATCATTCATATTTATTCACATTTAATGGATAATACACTGATTATGTATATATTTTTATACTGACAATTCATATATATTATATTCATTTAATATGTCAATATATCTAAAACATTTGTCAACCATGCATTTAATCATTTTTGAATACAAGTAATTAATGAAAAATCCACCATTGTTTTATTTTAGGAATATAATAAAGAGCATTTCAGAATTTTTCAATTTAGTATGTGATGATTTATGAAAACTTAGAAATATTTTTTTTTCCAATTGGATATTTTTGACAACAATAAAAATGTAAGATTTTAATAAGTGGTATTACGTATAAATAATGATTTGACCTTAATAGTAATGAAAAGACCAACAACATTAAATGACTCTTGGTTAAAGATTATATCATTATGCTTAATATCCATATATACCTTAGTGTGCACATCTAAATTTCTCTATAGCACTATGAAACAAATAAGATGGATGGAAGGTAGCATTGGGAAATATGAGAATATAGTAACATAATGTGATGACTCTAAGTCTAAGATATCTTTAGTAAAAAGGACTTAAAGTGCTATAGAGAAAAAAAAAATCTACAATCAATATAAAAAAAAGATAAAGACTTAAAGTGAATATTTTCTACCAAAGATATAAAAAAAATTTCCACTATAATATTTATGCATTGTCAATATAAAGATATATATACAGTCAATATATCATATACTATTTATTTATATTATTTTTTTGAGTTAATAATAATAAAATATGAATGTTATAAGATACAATGACAATATATAAATTAAAACTCATACTATGATTATATTTTTTTCTCAAAATCTTATATGACCACACCTTATGTTTTCACTAGTTGTGATCACACCATGAATATCATTGATTATTCTAATATAAGCAAAATAAATTTCTTTATTCTTTTGGATTTGGAGATTTCTACAATATCTCTTTTAATCAATTGAAGACATATTTAAGTCCTTTTGTTTCTCCAATATCACTTCAACAATCATCTTACAAAATATATTGTTTTAATACCTAACATCTACATAAACTAAATTGATTGTTATTAATATGAACCTTCACTCAATTACCATATCCCTCCTCTTTTATCTTAAATAGTTTATGAAATTTGGTATGTAATTAGAATGTTTATTCTTCTCTTGTTCAACATTTTTTTCATTCTAATAATCTCATGAAACGATTTTTGTAATCAGATAATTAATCACTTCTTTTACTTCAACCTCATAACCCATGAAACAATCTTTGTAGTTGGACAATTAATCAATTCTTTTACTTCGACCTCATAATTCGATGAAACGATCTTTATATAAATAGTTAGTACATCATAATCCCATGAAATCAATAATATATATTAACTAGTCTCAATACTTTGTCATAATTAATCACTTCTTTTACTTCAAGCTGACAGATTTTATCCTAAAAGGTATAATTTTGTTCTTCTATAGTATTTAGTAGGGTTCAATAAAACTTAGTGAGACATTTATTGAAAAACATGTGATTATAGTTCTATTGTCTCTTCTTATTATCTATCTTATTTCATAACCAAGATTTGTTGTATTAGTCATTTTTTATGCACTCCACTTATTCGAACTTTCTTGTCTTTATTTCCTCATCTTTAGAGTTAAAATAAAAAAATTACTAGTGCTTGTTATAAGTGAAACTAGAAAAAATGAGTTAATAAATTTATTATGCTTTTTTACATAGAATATAACTCACTCTAGAATTTTATGAATAATTAAAAATATTTGGTAAAAGAAAGTCACATACACATGTCCACGTTACTTATGATGTCTTAGTGCACTAATTTTTTATGTACTGAGATCCAGAAAAATAATGAAATACACTATAAGATTCAAATGTACACACCAACAATTATTCATATTTTAGAACATAACCAACTAAACTAACTTTAAGAAGAAGAAAAAAAACAGGGACAAACTTTGCATGTGACTAATCTGTATTCATTCCTTTTGCCAATATTGCTTCAAAGCAGCCATTCCCGGTATTGTTTAATGAGAAGATATTCATTTACTTCACTCTACATTTTAGTTATCAATTGTAAGGAAATTCAATTGTTTAGAACTACTCATTATTTCAAATCACTGAATTTCCTTAAAATTGATGGTTAAGATGTTGAGTAAGTTTTTAAAACTTACTCTTAAAGTAAGTGAATCCATTCTTTGTTTAATTGTCTCTCTACGAAAATTTATAAAGAAAAAATCACCATCGTGACAAAAAAAATTAAAAAATTAGATAACCACGTATTTGCTTAATTTGGGCAGAGCCACCTTCATAGAAAGAATTGACTAGGTGGATAAGTCATCGGGTTGAGATTCTCTCCAGTATTGAAATGTGAGTCTCATAATGGTTTGATGATTAAAAAAAATTAATTAAAATTTTTTTAAATCTACACTCTTAAAATTTTCTAAATGTCACGTGTCATTATCTTTGTCAGAACCCTCCAATATTTGAGAGTATCCATATTCTATGATTGGTCTTGGTCAAGCCCCCAATCTTGCCAGATTATTCTATGCATGTGCAATAACATGTAGCCATGTAAGTTACTTATTTTAAGTTAATAGTTTTTTAAGTGACTCATAAGTCCATTATTGGTGCTGCCAAACAAAATTGATATATTTTCTTAAAACTATATAAATATATAATTCATATTTGGACTTGCTTTCTTGATTAATCTTTTAAACAATGAATAACATGGTTGGGCAGTTTTTTTCTTTCACATCTTGTAGTATTGATTTTGCTTTAATCTAACATTTTTGTGTCAGCTACATAAGTATGAGGAACTCTTTCAAAAAGTTATTAGTGTGTAATTCATATACAATTTAAACTTAAGTATTATTTTGACCTTGGAAAATATAACTTAATTCCCACTTTAGCTCCTATAACTTTTTGGGTCTTGATCCATGTGAATTCCAAAAATATTATTTTAGCCCATATTGACAACATCACCATGTGACATATATCATAATTTGACCAATTGTTGATATTGACAATCCATTAATATGGACTAAAATCAAAACAATCAATTTAAGTATAAATTAAAAAACTAAGAAAAACTTGAGACTAGAGTGAAAATTACTTATATCAAGTGACTAAACATATTTAATCCCATAACTTATGATATTATTTAGAGTTTAATATTATGCATCATTTATGTAAAAAATTTATTTTACCATGTCAATAAATAATTCACTATTGATTTATATTACTTTTATATGAATAAATAACGATTAACAACCAATAGTAAATAACGACAATATAAAAACACTTAAAATGTCAATGTATAAGTATTAAATCATATTATTTACATCTCTAAACCAGTGTTATTAATATCACACCGATTATCAAACCGGTCAGAGTACTAATATAGTGGTATAGCAGTTAATCAGTGATTCATTAATTAAACCGCGCACCAATGAAATTAAATATACATATATAAATTAATATTAAAAATCAATAAAAAATCGATATGTGTAACTAGTACAGTTCAATTGAAAACCGATCAGTCTGACCGGTTTTGACCGATATGATTGCATAACTGATAATTGTTTTACCGTACCAATTGTGGAACCAGTTTATTGATTTACCGATTGAACTGGTCGGCACAAACCGGATTTTACAACACTGCTCTAAACACTCCGGAAATATCAAACCATAATATATCACGACAACTACGACCCATAAAAGAAAAAAGCCAAGAGCCAAGAAAATTGCAACTTAGAGAAGTAAAAGCAAGGGTCAAGGCCCCAATTGTTGTGCCAAACAAAAGAAAAAAAACAGTCAAGGGCCCATGTATATAGGCGCTAATGCAGATACAGAAAAATTAAACAGAGCACAAAGTTCCAATTTGTAGGTTCTATAATAACTATGATCCACAGATATATAAAGGGTAAAGTATAAATAAGAGCTATTTGTTCACAATTTCACATATGGTACCATTCAAAAGTTGCCTTGTTTGAGAAGCATCAAAATATCTGCAGTTTCCAAGTCCATCTGATCCATACCTGCACCCTCTGAATTCTCCTCTACTCCTTTACCCTCAGAACCTTCTCCAATGACAAAATTCATGTTTTCTAAGGGCCTTGTACATATATTGTCAGATTCAGTAACTTCATCAACTCTTTCTGATTCAGCTCCATTTTCCAGCTACAAGATAGTAAGTACACATTTTCACGGAAAAGCAGATGTAGGCAGCCTTATCATACAAGCGAAGAGGTTGTTTCCAAGACAACCTCCGGGCGAGGAACCTCGCCAAGGCTCGGGCCCTCAAACATAATACACATAAAATTGTAGAAAACATATCTAGTGTTTCAAATTATTATCCATTGTTAATCAATTTTCCAAGTGATTGAAAATAGAAAATTTACCATATCTTTGAAGGTCAAGTACAGAAAGTAAAGAGTTATAAGCATGTCTGTACCTCTAGAGAATTTGACACCAGTAGTGTTGTGTTTGCTGAGTCATTCACCTTTGTTCCCTTTGCTCTCTCTTGAGGATTAGAAGAACTTTGCGGACCAGAATAAACAATATCATTGACAGATTTAATTTTCGCCTCTTCAAGTTTCTCGCATGATAAGTCCTTGCAAACACGGGAGTCATTGCAGGGTTCTGATCCACTGGATCCAATATCTGCACCTTTTTTCACAGATTTAGATGTAAAGCTTGTGTCGTTTTTCCTCTTCCTTGCAGATGAAGGTTCTTTCGATCTTCTGGTAGCCTCTTCAAGTTTAACTTGCACTAATTTGCCAGTACCTTCCCTCGGCATGCACTCTTGACATGTCCACTGACCCTTAGGAACTTCGGGCATCTTCACAGGCATACAATAACTGATACATGAATGAGAAACATAACACACAAATTTTACTTCCACAGAAAACAAGTGAGAATATAAAGGCACATAGATCACTGAGAAAAATACACATCAATGCAGAATATTAAACAAATTACATGTGCTCAGCCCCATCATCACACTTGTTACAAGTAGCAAGGCAATCCTCAAAACCAGCATCCCCGCAAGTATCACAGACTCTAATCTGTTATCAAGTGGGAGCCAAAACAGAAACAAATTTGTTTTACAAACATGTCAGTAAACATTGGAAAGCCACAACTGGATAAATAGAGGGGTGGGGGGCAAAATTTAAGTCCATGATTTTATCTTTCAAGGTATTTTGATGACAATAACAATTGATGTACATAAAATTTCAAAAAAGGTCCTGGAAAAAGGACCAAAACTAAAACCTCAAAAGGGTTTAGGACGGAAGGTAGTATTTTGTAGACCACAACAAACAAGGCCATCACAGATAGCTAAAATGCACTAAGATGTTTTTGTGTTATATATCTTCTTACTTCACTGTTTTCTCTTCAAAATGCAAGATTTATCTGCAGATATATAAATTTATGCAGTTTTTCTCAAAATAAGTTGAAGTTAAGCAAATTTCCAATGCAATGTTCTATTAAGAGAAACTGCATAAATTTTGTGGCTAAATTTTATCCTATTATGTTTCATTGCAAATTTATCCTGATTTTGGAAAGAATCACACTGGCATTCAATAATTAGTGTAGGCTTTCTCTAGTTATGTGAAACTAACTTGAGGCCCTCTTATATTCAATGCCTTAATTTTGACAATTAGGCATTCAATATATGAAAACTTGTAAGTAATTAGTGCCAATATAGCTAACTTTTAAGGTACGTTCAAGACAAAATGTTATAGTTGGTAGTTTCTAAAAGCTTTATATGAATTTTATTTTGTGAAAATTACTTTTATCTCTTAGCAGATCAACAACATAGATAAGAATAATCTACAAAATCTATTCTAAAGGAAATACCCCATACCTCCTCCTCCTCCATTAAGTCAGAGACACCTGTATGAACCTTAGCTTGACTATGGGTTGATTCTCGTATATCGTTGTTCTTCATAACAAGCGACTCCTGAAGATGATTCTTGCAGTGCAAAAGAATTTCAATTTCAAAGCAAATCAAATGAATTTACCTCCCCTGGATGTTTTCTGGTTGTAAAAACTGTTTAACTGACACCCAGATACTGATGATTTTGCTAGTGATGGTTCCTCTTGTTCACAGGATTCCTAAAATAAATAAAGGAGATCAACAACAAAATTAGAAAATCGTAAAAGGAAACATATCATGCTACTTAAAAAAATATAAATTATGTTCTGACGCACAAAAAATAGAATTCTTCCAACGATAAAGTATCTGTTTGATCAGATCTGTTTGAACAAACTACCTCCGTGTAGTAGTACACGAAACTCAACAAGGAAGAGAACCATCTCGCCGTTTGAAGAGCACAAGATGTTATTAAGAAAGTAACTAGTCCCCAAACCTGCTATTTCTACCACCCAATCACCATGCACACATGCTGAGCAACGTGTATCAAAAAGACTACATTCAACGGAAGTTTCTTCCATTTCAAACTCAACATGCCGAAAATAAGGAAACTGCAATCAAACTATAAAAATAATAGCAAAGTTTTAAAATTACCGATAAACGACAAAATAAAAGCATTGGATCAAGAAATGCAGTTATATAATAGAAATTTTTATATCAGCAGAAAGTACATGACTCAAAAATATCCAATAGGGCTATATCCTAATTGTGATATGACTAAATAAAGGACAAGACTGAACTGTTTTTCTTTAGGTGTCTGTTGCGACTTTTACCAATAAGAACATAGCAAATGTTATGTTTTCATTGATGAGCTGTTATACATGTCACGTTCTTATTGGAAAACTACACTAGAAACATTTAGACAAGAATACCTAATTTTCATCCTTCAGTAGAACCTTAAAGAACTTTATAAATAAAAAAATATTAGCAAATAAAATAATTTGTCGTGCTCCTAGTTCCTCCGATATCATTAACAGTAGTATGCAGAATTCAACAAAGGAAAGAATAGAATCTCATCGTTAGAAGAGCACCGGGTGTTACCAATAAAGTAACTAGTCCCTACACCTGCTATTGCTCCCACTCATCACCATTGATACATGTTAAGCAATGTGTAGCACAAAGCAGACCACATGCAATGGAAGTTTTTCCATTATAAAATCAACAAGCTGAAAATGGAGAAACTGTAACCCAACAATTAAAATAATATCAAAGTACGAAAATTACCAAAAAAATGACTATCAATGTTGTCATATATTAAATTTTATATAAGGAGCAAAAAGTTCATGTCTCACAAATAGCCCATAGAGATGCCAATATCCTCATTGTCATATGGATTAATGGAGGACAAAACTTAAATGTTGCTCTTTTGGTGCTTCTAGCAAGCTATTATAGATGTGTTCTTGTTGGAAAACTTCACCACAAGCACCGAAGAAGAACACCTAAATTTTGTCTATCAATAACACAATAAAGAACTTCAAAATTAAAAAATATCAGTGTTAGGAACTCCCACATCGTCTGCCTCATTGTCTCGGGAATGTTTAAATACTTGCTGCTATTCCTCTCATTGCCAAGTGGTTTTGAGATGGAACCTTAATATGGTATCAAAACTTGGGCTAAACTTCTCTCCGGTTGTCATAGGCCAAACAATGCCCTTCCATCATGGGTTAAAGGTAACCCATCGTCTAATCCGGCGAGCTTCTGTGGAAGGGGCGTGTTGGGAACTGGGAAGTAAGTCCCACATCGATTGCCTCATTGTTTCAGGGATGGTTTAAATTCTTGTTGAGCTACACCTCCCTTTGCTACTTGGTTGAGATGGAACCTTAACACATAACTTATAAAATTAATTTTGTGTACATAATTCCTCCAACATGATTAACAATAGTATGCAAAAATCTTGTCATGAGAAGAGCAAAGTGCACCGGTGTTAACACTAAAGTAACTAGTCTCTCAACCATCAATTGATTCCACTAGACCAACATGGATACACATGTTGACTAATATGTTGCATAAAGACATGTCATGGAATTCATTCCATTCCAAATTCAATAGCACATCAGAAATGCAGTCATAGTTTTATATGAGGAGCAAAAATTAAGTGACTAACAAATAGCTAAAGGGATGCCAATATCCTTATTTACCTTGAAGCAAAATTGTTTATAGTTTAGAAAATATTGACAACACGGCAGTAAAGCAAAAAAAGTTCTTAATCATGGTTAAAAATGTAACAAATTTCCCTAAACCGTGGCAAAAATTGACTGACGGTTTATAGTGTCATGGTGAAGGATATTACGAAATATCTAGCAAAGCTTTGGGGAGTATGATAGTGAAGTATTAGACATGGATATTTTCAACTTTTCCAGAATTTCAAACGTGGCTATACGAGCCACGGATTTCCTAAAACAAATTTGACAACTAGCTTCTGAATTCAATTCAATTTCAAGGAATCAATTGCTAATACACTTAGTCCTCTACAGTCAGCTCAATTGGTTAAGCTGCGGGACCTGAAATGTGAATGACCGGGTTCAAAACCACGAGAAACAAATGTTTGTCTATGTTGAGATATTATTCTAATATAGTTAGATAAAGTTTGTATTTATATTATTTTGCTGTATCTTTATCATTATCTATTTCACCTTAGATAGTTGATCCTATCCCTTAAGTCTAGGGACTGGTTAGCCTGTTGAGTATAAATATTGTACCCAATACTTGATGAATATCAAGTTATTATTCACATACTCACTCTTAAGTGTCTATAAAAAATTACCAACACACCTATGGTTGTATAGAAATCAAAATCCAGACAGGTTACATAGAAATCAAAATCCAGACACGTTATATAGAAATCAAAATCCAGACAATTTTTATATAGAAAAATATTCAATGGTTCCATGTCATAATTGGTGCTTAGAGAGAAATGCAGCCTCACCCATATATGGCAGAACCATTTGAGTTATGGAAGAATAAATCATTTGAGTTATGGAAACACTAACATATTGGCATCAACTAAACGCTAGTTTACCTTTATTGAGAGTGCAAAGAAATGACCAGAGTTGACATACATTGTCTCCACACCTGCACACAGTATACAGAACCAATGTTCTAGTTAATCTGAAAAGGTAGAGAAATAATGCAGTCACAAGGATCAATCTAGAACCAATCTCATAGTTCCTTTCTAGATACTGAACCAATGTTCTTGATGTCCATATGATCTTAAATAGAAGGAAATGAGAAGATGGGTGACTCTTCATTCAGTGTTCCTTCAGATGAAGCCAAATGTAGCCATCTTCTAGATATTAAATGGTAAAAAAAACCTATCCATAAAACCTCCTTGCCCCCTTGATTCACAAAGGTATACTTAAACACTTGTTATCTACTATTACATAAATTTAATGAAGAACAAGTTAGTCATGGCCATCTGCTATTGGCTAAGTTTTGCAAGGCCGTTTTACCTTGTTTCTAGTGTATAATTATTTCTTTAACTTTGTTCATGAGACAAATGACAAAGACTAACTAGTATTCGACACAACTACCACACGTAGAAAATCAGAAATGCAGAGACTGACACTTTTTTTGCATGATCATTTTGCGTAGTATCTAAGTTTTATCTTTCGTTTTGAGAGGTTGGCTTACCATTACAAGCTTTTGGATTGAAGGCTCTTCACAACAGTGCTGCAAACACCAAGGTTGCAGTAGAAAAATGAACAACGATTAAAAAAAGGATACATTTACCATAGATAGATATCTAATGTAGATTGTTAAATCAACAAAGTTGAAATTTTCCTCTTTGATTAAAGGTCCATGTGATGCAAAAGAAAGTATTTTTAGTGTCTTCTCAACATTTTCATCAATAGCCAACTTGGAAGAATTAAGATCAATAGCCACACCCTCTGGCATCTCCTCTCCAGCATTTTCTGCTAGATCATTCTTCAGCCATCGATTTTTCGTTTCCTAAAGGCCTTGTACATATACTATCAGATTCAGGAAATTAATCAACTCTTACCAACTCAACTCCATCTTTGGGGGAAAATTCACATCAAATGCCAAAACTTTTAACAGCATCTCCAATTTCTTCAACCCTTGCCATCTCAACTCCATCTTTGGGGAAAACATTCACATCAAATACTGAACTTTTATAGTATTTAGCACTGGTTTACCATTTGTGTTTGGCCTCATGTGTTGGTGTCATTAGCAGTGGCTGAAATGAGGAAGAAGCTTGCTGACTTTGAAATGGAAGAAACTTCACTTCATATAGTCTTTATGCCACAACTTGCTCAACATGTATGCATAATGATCGAGTGGCAGCAATAGCATGTGTAGGGTCAAGTGACTTAATAACACCATGTGCTATTCAAATGACACTATTCTACAGATTCACATATTACTATTGGCAAAGGGCCCAAGTGAGCAACTGGAGTTGTCAATAGCAAACTGTTCAGGAGGAAAAAATTGAAAGTCATGCACATAGCAAGAACCACCTTTAAGAATTTGTTTCTGTAATCAACACAAGATTTAATTATGTTTTACATCCTTGAAAACATGGGCCATTTTGTCTTAGGTCCTTATAAGTTTTTTTTGTTCGAGTCCTAGCAATTCCAAATATTTGCTAGAGGTCCTTCCACCCAAGTGCAATCGTTATCTACTAACATGAGTTATAATTTTTCACCTTAACAATGCTACCTTCTTAACATGCTTACATGAGACACAACTTGGATATTTTTTTTGAAATTCTTTTAATGATTTATAATTTTTAAATAATTTCTAAAAAATATTTTTTTAAATTATTTCAAAATTATATATCACTAAAAAGGTAAAAATATTCCTAATGACATCGCATATAAGCATGTTTATAGACATGATGTTGACGTAAAATTCCTTCATTCATGTACGTCGTTAAGACTTTACTTGGACTGAGGGACCTCTAACAAAATGTTTTGAATTTGTGAGGACCTGGACCATCAAAAAACGACCTCAAATAGGGACATAAAACTTAATTAAGCCTACAAACAATTATATCCAAAAATCTAGCCATAGTTAGGTTAAGGACCTTAAGAGTGTCTCACACTTAATGGACGAGGAAGTATGGAGTATTTCCATTTGATTAGTTTTTTAGTTATCTAGTATTATTAACTGCCAATTTTGTGGATCATATCTGTTGTTGATCTGCTAAGAGTTACGTTAATTTTTTGAAAAAAGATTCACACAAGACATTTAGGGATCATTAATTTTTTGAAATAAAAGATTCACATAAAACATTTAGGGATCACCAATTAAAGCAAGTTTTTGTGATTTAAAATGCAGCACTATATTACTTGCAAGTTTGCATATATTTTATGCACCATAAGTAAAACAATACAATTAAGTATAAAAGCATCCTTCACAACATGTTATATCCCCTTGTTGGTGGATGCTCACATGATTTTTCCAAAAAAAAGCTTTCCACATTACCATACAGGTTTAATAAATAGAAAATATAGGTGGAAAAGGAAGGTCTGAAATGATATTATTCACCTAGTTCTCACCAAGACTAAAAGTTGAGTCCCATAGTGTGATTCTTTCCTAATAAGCCTCAACAAATTTTAGGATAAAACATAACCACAAAATTTGTGCAATTACTCTTAATAAAATGTTGCATAAGAAATTGGTTGAATTGCTACATTACAATTGTTTGATGCTTTGCATAAGGAGCTCCTATAGGTGGATCAAAAGCTAATCAGGAATGTTGTTTGGCAATAAGATTTTGAAATTTTTAAAGATAATAAAATGGATATGTCCATTATTGATGGGTAAGTGTTTGAGGAAATACATTGATTGAAGCATATTCAAGAAAAACAGAGATAGTAAAAGCCAATATATATGACAAAAAAGAAACAATGCATTTTACCTATCTACCATATTTCTTCAACATATATATGTGCTACAAAATCTCCAACATAGCTTTTAAGAAAAATCATGTAATCATCAACCAACAAGGATATATAGCAGGCATAAGAACGTGTTTTTTACAGACAATTATCCATTGAATATATGCAAACTTGCAAGTAACATAATACTAATAGCACTTAGTTTTAGGGTTCAAGCGAAATTGTTATAATTTGTTGAGGCTAAAACTGTTCTATATGATTTTATTTTATTTTTTGAAAATTATTTTTAACTCTAAGCAAATCAATAACAGAGAAAATCCTAATCCACCAAATTTATAATTACTATCAGACAACTCAATCTATTCAAAAGGACCCGTACTTCCTTGTTCATTAAAGCTGAGATATTATTAGGGTCCATAACTTCACTGTGGCTAGATTCTTGCATATCAATGTTCTTAATTGCAGAAACAGGCCCCTAGATATGATTTTTTGTTCAAATAACTTTCAAAACAGAATGTTAATGTAGTTCATTCCCTTTATTTATTTTAGAGCTTAAGTGAAAAAGCGGACCCATCACTTACCTGGGTTAAGTAGTCATATAGGCTTATTTACAATCAGACATCATCTTGTGGAGCTTATGTTCATTTGATTTGTTTGAAATTAAAATTCATTTGTATCTCAATAATCATCTCTACGAAGTTGTTTCTACAATTAAAAACATCAATATGCAAGAATATAGCCATAATCAGGTTAAGGACTCTAAGAGTGTCTCGGACTTAATGGGTAAGAAGGAGTATTTCATCCTACCTTTCTTACTACCACATAATTTAAGATCTATTTATAAGGAAATATCCCATACCCTATCTTTTAAGACGGAGACACTCCTTGGACCTTAACTTAAATACAGCTAGATTCTTGCATATCAGTGTTCTTAATTACATAAGTAGACTCTTACAGATGATTCTTTTGATAAGAATGACATTAAATTTCAAAACAAAACAAATGGGCATTAACTACCTAGATGTTGTCCGGTTGTTTATACCTTCTATTCCACTAAGTAACTCAAATATAGATACTCTTGCTAGTGACGGCTCCCCTTGTTCACCTAAGGACAATATCCTAATTGTGATATACATGACTAAAGCACAAAACTTAAGTGTTGTTCTTTAGGTGCTTGTAGTGTTTTTTAACACTGAGAACATAATATGTTAAATACTGTTGAGCATTTTATGTTTTAATTGATAAGTTGTTACACGTTATGTTCCTACCAAACAATAACACCACAATCACATAGACAACAATCATTTCTGTCCTTAATTAAAACAATGGAGAACTTCTAAATACAAAGTTTCTTGCTAGGGTGTCAATACCCTAATTGTAATATAAATAAATAAAGTACATAACTTAAGTATTGTTTTTTAGGTGTTATCGTGTTGTTTACTAATAAGAACATATCATGTCTAATTATTGTTACACATTTTATGTTTTCATTAATGAGCTATTACACGTCTTATGTTCTTATTGGAAAGTAACATCCAAACACCTAGAGAACAAATCAGTTTTGTCCTGAAACAAAACCATAGAGAACTTCAAAAATAAACAAAAATTCTTAGCTCCTAATTGTAGTATAAATAAATGAAGGATAAAACTTAAGTATTGTTCTAAAGGTGCTTATGACATTTTATGTTCTCATCGATGGGTTATTACACACGTTATGCTTTTATTGAAAAGTAGCATCAGGATCCCTTAAACAAAGCAGTTTTGTCCTTGAGTAAAAACATAGACAGCTTTAAAAGTAAAAAAATTCCTAGCTAGGGATTCAAGTACTCTGATATAAATAAATAAAAGAAATAACTTTCATGTTGTTCTTTGGAAGCTTATAGCATTGTTTACCAATAAGCATTTCTGTTTTTATTAATAACTTGTTATACATTTTATGTTCTTAATGGAAAAAAGCATCATAAGCACCTAGAGAACAAAACAATTGTGTCCTTAAATAAAAAGCATAGAGAACTTCAAAATAAATAAATTAAGAATATAGTTAACAAGATCCTAATTGTTATATAAATAAATAAAAGGACAAAACTTAAGTGTTTTTCTGTATGTGCCTATAGCACATAAGAACATAATGTGTAACAGTTGTTGAACATTTTATGTTTATATTGACGAGCTGCTACACATGTTATATTCTTATTGGAAAACAAGACCACAATCAAATATAGAACAAAACAGTTTTATCTTTAAATAAAACCATAGAGAACTTCAAAAATTCTTAGCATATATAAATTTAATTCTGCGTACCTAGATCCTCCAATAACATTAGTTCAGCAAACAATGTAAAAAGCACGAATGTGAGGCATAGTGGGAGAGTCGAAAGAGAGAATAAATTATATACTAGAGCTATGGTGCAAAGCCTTGAAAACACGTAAACATAAAAGGTATCGAACAATGGAAGTTCTTGTATTCTCATAGACACGATAAGAACGAACACATTGATGTACAAGAAATACTGATATGATAGAACAGACAAAAAACACTAACATGCTAGAATACACCTAAACAATCAACAATGTAAGATAAAGAAGAAATGATATAAATCGAAAGGAGATTTTTTTGTGTGAGAGCAATATGATCAAATCCTGACCATTAGATCATCTATACAG
The DNA here is from genome assembly GCA_009771035.1 of Lupinus albus. Taxonomy (NCBI): domain Eukaryota; kingdom Viridiplantae; phylum Streptophyta; class Magnoliopsida; order Fabales; family Fabaceae; genus Lupinus; species Lupinus albus. The sequence goes on along the minus strand of CM020001.1, from coordinate 20,446,451 downwards.
TCAAGATTATAACTAATACATGCCACTTTTTGAATAATCGACGTTACTTCTAATCTTAACCATCCATAATATATATATATATATATATATATATATATATATATTGTAAACTAATTGGGCTAACAAAGAACATAAAAGTGAAACTCATAGGAATGATAATTAAGCATAAAAACAATAGAGAAAGATGAATAACAAAAAAGGTGAAGGAGAATGAAAGTGAAGTGCATGCCTGTGTTGGAATGTTGGGAAGTAAGTTTCACATCGCCTACCTCATTGTCTCGGGAATGGTTTAAATACCTGATGGACTACCTCTCATTGTCAATTGATTTTGAGATGGAACTTAACATGGAAGCTAAGTGGTATGACAAAGGAACATATCTTAAGATTAACCCAAAAAACAGAGAGTATTTTTAATTTTGCTTGCCTTTATAATCTTCCGAGTTCATTAGTTCAAATCCTGAAAACAAATTCTTTGATGTGAGACTCGGACCACATCAGAGAGCATCTTGTACTGAGCTGTCCTTATATAATGAATGTTGTTACAAAGATATAGCAACAAAAAAAATAAAGACAATTCAGAAAACATAAGTTTCTTGCAGACATAACTTAAGATTAAAAAACATAAAATCTGTAGAATTAAGATAACTGTAATCTCAAATTATATTAACAGAGAAAAGATGAAAATAGATATAAGAAAATGACATTTGAGTGAGTGGAAGTGAAGCAAAACACTGACCTCCACGTCCTCCTGCCTCACGGTGGCCGCATCCACTTGCGGCGGAGACGGAGCTCCTTAGGCGGAAGTAACCACACCAGAATCGTGAGCTGAAAATTCAGCATTAAAAAGAAACGGCCTTTTATATTTTCATTCAAAATGAAGAAAATTCTATCTTTTCTTGATCATAAATAATATTCCATCTCATCTTTATTATTCTAATACATAACTAAAAGATTTTGATGTATTTTTATATCATATTTTATAATCTTATAATATTTAAAATCCAGAAAATAACAACTTGGTATATTTTATAAAAAATAGTTTAATGTGGATTTACTTAAAATGCCAATGTTAAATCCAATTTACTTAAAATTTAATGTGGATTTAACTCAAAAGGAAGAAAAAAAATTTAGACCAAGTCAAACTTTTTTATCCATAATTTTTACAACACAAATTGTATGACCTTATTTGGATTTGGTTTCCAAAACATATTTCATTGGAAACAAGTTTTATTTTTTATTTTTTTCAACTAGGCTTTATGGGCCATTCTAGTACAACAATAAGGAAATGAAAGAAATCTGAAATTGTTAATCTTTTAAATGGTTAAGAATGAACATTTTCAGATTATGAAGGTGGATAACAAATAAAATAAGACAAATATTTAGAATTAGAATTATAAGTGAATGGAAAGTACAGGCAACCTTTAGGGATTATTATCTTATGAGTGATTATAATGTAAAGGCAACCTTTTAGGATTATTAATAGCAAATTGGAAATAAAAGAGTAACTTTTTGTAAAGTAAATTAGTTTGATATATTTATAAGGGATTGGTAAAGTGACGTAAAGTTTTGCTAAATTCCAAAAAGATCATAAGCTTAAAGGTTCGATTTCTGAGAACAACATTTGTTGGGGGAAAAAACTACTCGTCCCAACCCATTAGTTCATTATAGGCGAGGGGAAGGAGGAATTAGTTGAAAGAAGGAGAGAATAAGAAATGGTTTTATGTACTTCAAACTTTCCTCTCCATGCTTCAGGATCTATTCTTAAACATAAATATTTTAATTGAAGAAATATTTTTTTTATAGAAAATAGCTAAATATTTTTTATAAACAATAGCTAAACTTTTTTTTTTGACATGTACACAATAGGTAAAGTCAATTACATCCATCAAAATCATGCTACTATGTTTTATCAATAACCAAATCAACCCTTACCAATGGTTTCATATATACAATTAAATCTATGAAAGTGCATGAGGAAAAACTTGAAAGCATACATATCCAACATCAGACATCTATATCTATACTTCTATATACTAATATAAAGGGAAAACACAAAATAACCACTCATGATGGTGTAATTTTTGTTTCCTATTTTGGCCTTACTAATCTATATTTTATACCAAAAAACCATATAACATATTTCCTCATTTTATGTACAATGTTTGTTTATGTAACTTTTACCGTTTTTCTATTTGAACACGATAGTTTATCTTTTTCATCTTTTAACATGCAAAATTGCAAATCATGTTTTGTTGATTTTATTATATAGTTATGCAAAATGTAATAAAAATATACAAATCAATTACAATTCAATCGATAGAAAAGCGGGTTGACAGGCACTTGAGTGCATGTCAAACACGCTAGTTGTGATAATGTCAAAACTGAGTCATAGAATCCAGCTTATGTTGCTGGTTTTATTCATTCATGTTGTGTTTTGTACATAGATAGTGCTGTTGCAAAGGTGTTCTTTTATACAATGAATGCAAAGAGTGCATTGAACTTACCATTTTCTGTCACAACAGATATACTTGTGGAAAGGACAGTGGAATTGCATGTCTGAAAAGGAAAGTAAGAAAATAAAGAAATGTTTTTGCAATGCATTTAACTTTATACTCATCAGCTAACTATGAACAGTGGAAAAGTTTCCAGTGTCTGCAATTAAACTCTACCAACGGGGGAGAGCGGCGGAATTGGATTATAATTTATAGATGCTTTCTCCGGAAGTTCATTCTTGTTCATGGTACTTGGTAGTTTCTGGCTACTTAAAAGCACGACAGAAATGAAGAATGCCTGTAAATGAGAGATTGTTGAACTGAATTCAACCGAGTAGAATCCATCCGTCGAAGGTGCCAACGAGAAAAGAGGCGTGTTATGTTCTGCTCCTTCCTGATAATTAATGATATTGATTGCATAAAATGAGCTATTTACAATATTTACAATATTATATAAGCTTTGTCTAAGTCAGAAATGTAAAAGGATACCTCAACAAAGAGCTGAAATCTACTTCTTGAAACATTTGAACATTGCTTCTGATTAGAGAGAACAAGCAGTTTGCAGCCAACATCCCAACCTCCACAATCACATAATCCCCCCGATTTCCATCGATGGATCAATGGTGAAGGTTCTCCTTGGTTTGAGAAACTATGTACACCGCCTGGCAGTATAACTGTCGGGGTAAAGGAGATATCGTTTTCTCCTGAGCTGCAAAAACATTTTTCGTCTGTCAAGCACTTTAAGCTACCCTTGTCTAATAAATCATTACGATTCGGTTCTTCATGACTAAAGTTTTCACAAGGGATCTTAATAACAACAGCTCCAAGCTCCTCACTCTTGATTGGTGGTCCTTGATTTGTCTGATCAACTTCAACACCCGATAAGACATATTCTTTAACAACGCAATGTCTCTCGGAGTTCTGGTTCTTTGGTTCAGTGATTTTAGACCTACAAAACTTCATCTGACCAATGATATTATAGACATATCCACAGCTTTTTTCTTTACTTCCGCGACTCATCCATCCACCACTCTTTTTCTTGATTTCATTAAGATGGTAGAACGCAAAATAGCAGCCGATGTCATCTTTCTCCCGCGAACTTTTCATTGTAGCAACAAGAACCTTTCTTTCACGGCTGAGCACAAACTTAAATAATGGTAGTTCGTTTTTTATTGTTAGCTGCAAAATGGCTTCAATTGATGACCCGTTGCTCTTTTCAGCATGCAGATTGATTGAATTTAAATTTCCTTTTGTTGATGGACTGATTTCAGCTGAACGGTGTATGTTCGATACCTTATGTTTCAATATCGGGTCTAATAACCACCGGAATGAGCTGGACCTGGTTCTGTTATGAGCATTTACCTTCTCTTTGCTAGAATTAACCAAAGAAACAGAAGATTCAAATGTCAATGGACCAGACTTTGCTTTAACATTCACCGAGCTAAATTGTGGAAGAGTAGACCCCTCCTTGAAACTCAAACTTCTTCCAATCCGATTTAAGCTGAAGCTAAGCCGGCAATGGGATGAGGCATTCCTTCCCCTTTGATCTGTCAGCCCAGCAGTTTCTTGGTATAGTGATTCCTGCGTATTACTGAAAGCGCACTGGTTTCCAAGCTTAATGTCTAAAATTTCTTTCTCAATCGAAGTATCTTCGAATTGCAGACTAGACATCATATTTGAGCACATGGGCTTCCTTGATACAACAGAAGAATGATCGATATCCTGATCAGTATTAACACTATGTTGCATTGTTTCTGAAGAAGAAGAAGAAGAAGAAGCAAGCTCGGCAGAAAAAGGAAGTGTACTAGAATGTGGAATTTCAAAACATGCATCTTCGGTGTAAACCTCCTCAGGAAGTGAAGAGAAAGACAAACTGCTCCCGCTTGATTCTGAAAAAATTTCATCTGATGATGTTCTAAAATGAGAGAGGTGAAAATAATCTTGAGAACTAGATTGGGGAACTTGCCCGGGACGAAGAAGCACAATATTACTTGGCTTTCTATGTCTTCGTTTTTCAGGAAAATCGAAATCGGACTCCTTCCGCTGATCCATCTTTTTCTTGGTTTTACTTCTGCTAGAACTCATTTTCTGCTGATAACCATACGAGACTCCTTTATCTTTTGATTTTAACGATGAAAGTCCCTTATGAGAACTGGACTTATGGTTTCTCTCCTTTTTCTTGAGGCTATGCTGTTGCAAAACCTCCTTGATCTTCTTATCTTCCACATCAGGAACTAGTGACACACTATGATGCCTTGACTTAGATGCAAAATGTTCACCTAGTGTAATTATCTTATCACAATCATTCCTTTTCTCCTTTCGATGTGATGTGTCTGACCGATTTTTGCCAATGGACTCCCACGGTCTCATTATGTTCTTATCTTCAATGATCTTTGTTTCAATTGGCTCAGCTTCAAAATATTGATATAGTTTGATATCCTGAGAAGCCACTTTAGAACTTTCAGGAAGGTCTTCCTTATAAGACGCCTTGATAGTTGAGGAATACAAACCTTTATTATCAACAACTTTTTTATGCCTTGATCTTGACGATGTTTCTCCACTGCTATTGAATGATGTGAAACTTCTCGCTACTCCCGGCATATGTGTTTGCTTGTTCTTCCATTTTTCAAGCTGGGACCAATCTAAAACTCCAAAGTTCAAAGCCTTCTCTTGAATATTTTCTCCTCGATCAGAATGCTGTAGAAAACCTGGCAAATTAGACATGTACTTGACAAGCTCATCGTGCTGAGTCGAACTTCCCTTTACACTCTCCTGGTTCTGAATCTTTCCTATTACATAAGGATCAGTGCATGACGAACCAATATTTGTCTTTGACTCCAACTTATCTGGCTTCTTTGGTGGATCACTTTCCTTAGCTGTCTTTGATCGGCTTTGCCGTTTTGAGCCGATCTTTCTGAGGTCTAAACTAAATCCCATGCCCTCAGAGGGTTTCATTTTAACAACTCATCATTTCTGTTACTAAGTTCGTGTCGCAGCAGAAGAATTTATCCCTTTCTCTTGCAATTATCTGTATGGAAATGTCTACATTTTAATCAGTCCCGACATCAGGAAAGAAACAAGTTGTATTGAAAATAAAATGAATCGAAAACTATGGTAAAAAAATATCACAATTGCTTGAATAAAGGTTTTTGTTTAACGAGCATCGACTGCATCATCAAATGAAATTCAACGGAAAAAAAAACAACTACACAATGAACGTATATTTCAGAACCAAAAAATCATGTATAAGCAGAAAGTCATAGCTAAGGTATTGTGAAAAATAAGAAGACCTAAACTCAAGCCAAGATATTCAACAATTTAATGATCTTTGATGTCACAAAAGAAATAATCACACAAAGGGATAATTGTTTTTTATGAAATAAAAAACAAATGATTAATAGATCTTTTAAACATAGAGCTTTGATTTTAATATTGTCCAGAATGAAAAGGAAATGCATGAAGACCTGTACCCAACAAAATCCACATTTTAATTCAGTGAACAAAACTATATGGATATCTATCACTGAATTTGATACAAAATTGAATAATTTGCACCATCCATTAAACCAAAGAAGTGGCTTCTAAATTTGATACTAATTACACACAAATTCATATACCATGCCACAATTGATACATGAACTATGATGTGTTGGAACTGATTAATGAGGAAGACTATGAATTTCTACACACACAAAATTGAACAGAACATATCTTAAAAACTACATGAGAAAAATATGTAAGATGGAAAACAGTGGAATACCCTCTTCCTGAAAAATCAAGAGCAACAAAACCCAGTTTTTAAATTAAAAAAATAAGCTAAAACAGTGATAAAAAATGATTCTTTTATAATCCAAGGGTAAACTTTTCTAAAACAAAATAAATTACCCAGAAGAAGAATACAGCATCAAAGTAAATTATCAAAGTTTCTGAAGAATTAAGAAGAGAACATACCATCACAGAAAACAAGAAATGAAGTAAGAAAGAGAAGAAGCAAAATTGAAGTGAGAAAAAGCAAATCCACCACGTGGGTAAGTAGTATATTTATGTGAAGTGAAAAAGAAGCTAAGATAAACTGAAGAACTAACTAGTTTGAGAGGTCCTATGAAGATGTGAATGATAATTGGAGAACATTGATTGAAGTAGAAGCAAAGCAAAAAAAAAGGAAAATCAATGGTGGTGGCATTGTGGGTGGTAAAAAATCATTGTTCTTAGTTGTAACATAATCATATTATTCTTGGTATTGGTATCTACACCATTATACATTGTGGGTCTATCAAAATATAAACAAATTAAAACTCATCATTGTCAATTTGTTGTTATATTTGGACCAAGATTTAATATAGGATTCAATTAAAGTTAAAAGAGTAATTTCATATGAGCGATACTTGTTGGAATATACAATCAGATATTAGAATGGGGATTGATTGATTCCTAACTCATACTTCATACACCAAAAAAATATTTAGTGTATGGTATTAAGACTATCTTTTTTCATATATATATATTTATATATCGGTTAAGGTGAAGGATTAAAGAATAGAGTGAAAGAGGTCGTGGGTTTGAGTCTCACTCATAGCTAAGGTGATTTGATGATTAAAAAGAATGGATGAAGTGAATGAGGTTGAGGGTTCGAGTCTTGTCCACAACAAATACTAACATACTAACAACTGACATTTGTCGATCAAAAAAATACACATGTTATATATTTTTAATTTGATATAATTTAGTTCTCCATAAAAAAAACTAAGTGATATATAATGACATTATCTATTGCTTTAGTGATTGAAAAATACAATTGTTTGTTGGTAATTAAATAAAGTTTCTCATAGAATTAGTGCATTGATGTTTTAAAACCTCAGCATATAGGTTTTTTTAGCGTCTTAGACATGATCTATATATTTCAAGGACTAATTTGAAAACAACATTTTTAAGAACATGATGATGACACTTTTTTAAGACATAACATAAGGATTATACAACTCATCTATAGTATACATCTCTTCACAATTAAATCTTATAGAAATTCAATTTTTTTCTTACATAGAAAATGTGAGTTGGGCTCATTAAGATTAGGTTTTACATTTCAATGACCGCTTACAATAGTACTTATAGATTATCCATTAATAATGTTTTTATCTTTGCACCCACAAATTCACTTCTTTGTGAGATGAATTGAATCTTCACCAAAATACTTAAACAAGTACTTATATGTTATCTACCAACAATATATATATATAAGTATATATAACTTAAATGTGTATTGCATTCAAAATATTTAAAGAAATATATGAGATTTCTGATTAATGAGAATGTGAATAAGGAAAATGTTAGACATTTGTGACAAGAATATTGATTAAGGATTCATAACAGATATTTGCATGCATACATTCAACAATTGGAAAATTAACACATTATACTTTCAGGTTCAACTTTTTTTGGTTAGGTTTGAATTTTATAATCAATACAAAATTCCTAGGCTCATTAACAATTTAACATGACCTCATGCACCTAATAAATATATCTACCCTAATAATATATTTTGGACAACACTTTACCACTAAAAGAGTTCACAAATCAAAATGTACTAAGTATATTTTCATGAATAAAAAATAAGTTTAAAAATATAATTAACTATCATTTTTATCAAAAATATATGTTGTTCTTCAGTGTGGAAGTGGTAAGTTAGAGTCTTGATCTTCCTCCTGCATTCAGGCAAGAATCGGTCATGGTTCGCCTTAGGTGAGTTTGAAAATGTATTATGACATTCAAGCTAGTATAAGTGAAGATATATAGAGATAATGTAGATTGAAAGTATGAGAGTATAAGTAATCTTCCTTGTGATGCGCCTATTCTATTTATAGAAAAATTGTGTGAGATATACTCTGAGGTGGGTGCTTTAATCATGACGAGTCACTCTGCGTTCTTTGTCGAGACTAATGGGGATGCTTTTAACCGTATTGTGTAGTTCTGCTCTGTTTGTAGTGTGACTAACATAGTGCTTAAGTCAGAGTGGATCGCCTTGTCTTACCTTGTTCAAACTATTGCAGACACATACTAGACCTACTCTTGTTGCATGATGAAGAGTAATCCACAATGCTCATTTGGCATCTTCAGCCTCGTGGCATGGCTCTGCACTGTTCAGGAAACATGTTCAGACTCGTAGCAGGGTTATGTGTTGTTCAAGCAGCATATTCAGACTTATACGAGGATCATATGATGGGTATTTGGACATTATCGACAACCTGGTGGGTCGAATCTTATTTCTCCAATGATGGCCATCGATCATATGGGTTGACCGCTGTCGACCACTCCTAACAATGGGATGGAACATAAATATTATCACTTTGTTACTAAATTAGTCACCAAAATTTAAAATGTCATTACATATGTCTTTTAGAACTTAATTGGTGACAATTTATAACTCGTAGGGACTTATATATTTTTAAATCTAATAGTGAGGAAACATTATTGTAATTTGATGAGAAACTTCAAATTATATGTGTTGTTAGGTCTTTTGAGCATGAAATCAAGTATCACTTGCATTGCATGGCATTATTTTATTCCTTATAATAACACCCTCTTCTCAATGCCAATATTTTACCCTATGAGTTCCCAATCAACATGAGAGTGTAGAGCACATGGTTTAACATATCATTTATGAGTGAGACACTTGAATTCAATTACTATGGTGGTGGACAAAGTGGTCCAAAACATGTGTATCATTGTTGCCCTGCCACTACATGGAACTTTGTCTGCCATTGCCACATACCCCTCATGAAATTTTGATATCTATCTATCATAGATACTCATTTAAGTACTTTTCATATATTTGGGCCTTGGAAGATTATATGGGCTTTTTGTACCCAATTGTTGGAAATTTTATGTGGGCTTGTGTAAACATTGGTGAGCCCATCTTGTGAAGCACAACCAACTCCAAGTAGAAATAGCTTCCAATTCCTTATATAGAAATAGCTTCCAATGAGACCTACTTAAGTAATTTAGGGAGGGTACCCCAAATAAGGAAAAAGTGAAAATGGTAGCACCAATTAAGGAACCAAGTTAGGCATAGTGTGTTATTGTTGTGTATTTATCTCTCAAAGTCATAATCAACAATGACCACATAACTTTTTCTTTCTTTTCTTAGTAATGTAGAGTTGTGTTATTATTGATAGATATGTTTCCTTTCAAAAGCTTTGAGAATAAAGAATCAACCACCACCCTATTCATAAGTTCCAAGATAGATATCTTTTTTCAAAATATAAAAATAATTGTATCAATGGAAGATGCATATGAAAATGATTTCTTGGTATTTCAAAAGAAAAAGAAAACAAAAAGCGATATATTTCTGAACCTTACACGTGTTAAAGTTATCTCAAACATGCTTTTCTTAAAATCTTCCCTATCAAAAAAATGAACTTGTTATTACTTGCTTTTCTTAAAATCTTCCTATAAATTTGTTTTATATATACTTTATTTTATCTTCAAATCATAGGCTTCACAAAAAAATTATTATGTCTGAGTTGGATAAAATTATTATTTAGAATAAAACTATTTTTATAAAGAAATATTTAACATAATAACAACTTATAGTCTCATTAAATTTTTCAAGAAACATATGTATACACCGATAATATTAAAAAAATTATATTATTAATGTATCATCAATCATTCATATTTAAACATTATTAATTTTTAAATATAACTAATATTAAATAAATGTTGGATGAAATTGTATAAATGTTTATAATTTGAAATGTAATGGCACAAATAACAAGAATCTTTATGAATATTGCACATAGGATACAGTTGCTATACCACTCCTTGGGCAAAGCAAAAGCCACTTTCATGAATATAACTTTAAAATAGGATATGAAGATACATATGTTTATGGAATCACTCTTAATTTATAGGACTATATTTTTACCATTTCTCTTATTTGCTTAAACTCATCCTTCCATTTTAATATGAGAATAATATATTTCATGGTATAATAAGATAAGTTATTTTCTTCAGCCACTAAAATCGTGATATGTGTATCATTTAATCATTTTCTACAAAAATATTTCTAAAACAAAACAAAACAATACACACGTCATTCTTTTACCGATTGAATGATGTAAATTATCTTCGGGTATGAGGAGATGATTTATTCTCTTTTATATACTATCAATAATAAATTATCATCGTAAAGAATTAATTTATTTTAATTACATGACTGTCTCTTTAATAAGTCTCTTAAAAATCAATAATATTAATTTGATTCAAGGTTTCTAATTGGCTTTTACCATATTAAACTCAACATTCACTTATTACGGTTCCCTTTTATGTTGAATTTTTTTGGGGTACAATATGTTGAATTTGGTTTGTAAATTATTTAATATGATTTTATATTATATAAATAATACATGTTTAACCAATATTTAATGCACTGAAATTTAAGCTACATTTCAAAAAGAGAAAGAAATTATTAGACAACCTAATAATGACTCATCTAGTGCAGATGCTAAAGGTTGGCCTAAATTGTTGCTAATAATTTACTAATGTTTAATTAATTTTATGAAAACAACTAAATAACCAAGGAATACAACCGTATGCTTAAATTAAAGTATTATATCTACTTTCTGAACATAGATCCACAATTGGAGAAAACTCTATTCATAATAACTAAACACTATGTATTTATATTTATATATAAATATTTCCTTCTCAGAAACTATCTAAAGGTGTAGATAGCCAACAAAAATGTTCAATACAAATACAACCCATTAATCTTGTACTATTATTCTCTTTGTCACAAATGATAAAGAGACAACTCATCAAAATTTAATAAATCGCTTTTAATGTTTTATTTAATTAATTGTTTTGATTTCTTATTATAAAATATTTCCATTGGTTGCTAGAAGAGAAAATGTTTGGTTTTCCAATACCATAAATCAAATCATTAAAAAGAATAAAGATACACAATGATTAATAATGATAAAAACAGCAAAAACTCATTATTATTATTATTACCCTACAAAATGATTCCATTGGGGTTCACCAGTCCCTTAGTAATTGCTTTGTTGGCTTTACAAAACATTGATTTTATTACATTACCCTAAAGCACTGAATAAAAGAGGCAAAAACTGACCCATCCAACTTTTCTGCCTTTCCCTTATGACCCTTCAAAAGTAACTGATATCACTGCAATTTCAGCTCTTCTGAGAGGGACCCTAAACATTATTCTTAAGAACTACTACTACTATGGCTACCCAAAAAAAAAAGCATTTTTTTTCTTCAAATAAAACCCTATTCCTTCTATAGTACTTCTAATTATTCTGTAGAATAAAAAGACTACACCTTGCATCCCCTTTCACCTACCTTGTCAAATTCCTACCCTTTTTCCTAACCCTAATTTTTTTAATAAAGGAACTATTACTCTCCCAATCAAAACTCAAAAGGGACAATTAAATCAATAAGTCCACTCTTGTGGGAGGAGACTAATCTCATGGTTCATTGTTGGTTGAGGCCTCAGATTTTTCTTCTGTTGAGATATTGTATAATTGTTCATATGCCTTGGACCAGCTGCTACTGCTGCAAAAAAGTCAAGGACTCAAAGCTCAATAAAACAATTTCAATTAAAATACATAAAAAAAACATTACTAAATAATAAAAGCTCTGAATATTTTAATGGGGTGGTACAAATCTACTCTAAAAAAATATTATATTAATTAGTACCTTTTTCCATGTTTGAACTGGCATTGAAACGATGCAAGTGTTGTTGTTGCTGACACCCCACCATGTCCTCCATCTTTCTGTTTAGGGCCTGCACCACTCTATCTGGAACCAATGCAGTTGAACATGCTGCAAACACATAACAAACCCTTTTAGGTTTTAATATTATAACATTTCTTCTTTACAACAAATACCACTTTTATTACATTAAAAAACTTAAGCTGATTTTACTAGTTTGCAACAAAATAACACAAATCTTCATGATTTTTAAGTGGGGTTGAAATCACAAAAGCACAATACTGTATTTGGTTGCAGATTGCAATCTAAAACACTTCAAATTATAATGACCTTAAAACATAAAATAGCAGCCAACAACATGTACTAGATCCAATGTTTGGTCGACCTCTTAAATTGAACAAAGTAATGATGTGAACCACCAACAACTTAATAAATGCATCAATTTATTTCATGAAAACATGTAGTACTAACAATTTAAGAACATGAAAGGCAAAGAACAGTGTTCTGAGTTCTGACCTGGCTTCTTTCTAGATTCAGTAGCAGGACGAGGCAAAAACACACCAGTTCCAGCACATTCCCTTCTACCACCACCAAGAAAAACAGCCCTCATTCCATTGCTATTAGACCTAAATTGTTGCTGCTGATGCTGATTCTTAATCTGCTTTGCATTTTGCAGAGATGGCCATGCATTTGAAGACAAATCAAGTGGCATATTGTTGTTTCTTCCACCTCTATTTGGAACCACCATTGGGTTTTTTTTACTTTGTCTTTGTTGGTAAACACCCCAAAGAGAAGCTGAACCATTATTCTGCTGCTGCTGCACCTTACACATTTGTTGCTTCCTCATCATATCATACTACACATTTTCACCAAAATAAAATATTAAATCAAAAACATGAAACCAATAGTCAACGATAAACATATCATAACCGCAAAGGAACCGATGTTATACATAGCCGGTCCTAAAGCCGGATAAAAAGTGAAAGTTGTGTCAGTCGACAGTCAACGTAAAATAAAATGTGAACATTGTATTAGACAGTCGACAACAAACATAAAACTTTGTCCAATCTCTATCGTGACTATGTTATACATAACAGGTGCTAACGCCGAATAAAAAGTGAAAGTTGCGTTAGACAATCGACAGCAAACTTAAAATAAAATGTAAACATTATATTAGACAGTCGACAGTGAACATATAACTTTCGTAGAATCTCTACCGTGACGATGTTATACATAGCCGGTACTAACGCCGGATAAAAAGTGAAAGTTGTGTTAGACAGTCGAAAGCAAACGTAAAATAAAATGTGAACATTGTAACTAAACAGTCGACAGAGAACATAAAACTTTGTCGAATCTCTATACGATCACGATACATTTATATTATAACAAACAAAAAGATTAGCTTACTTGTGCTATCTGCAATTGTTGGTGAGAAAGTGATTGTTGGGTAAGAAAGCTACCAACAAAGGGTTTTCTATTATGAAAGGGATAACTAGTTTCTTGTTGATTCAAGCGCATCCTTTCAACTTCCCCTGCAGCTGCATGTAGCAGATCCCAAGTGGTCCTTGCAGAGTGCATTTTATTGCATACACTGTTGGGGCTACCTTGGTTTGAACCCTTGCAACACATTCCACAACCACTCCCAAATCCACATAGTGTTGATTGTGGTGAACCAGAAAACAAATTTCCCTGATAAATAAACAAAAAAAAAACATAGTTAGAAAAAACATCAAAGTGTAAAAGTATAATACAACAAAATAACAAACCCTGGTATAGAAAAAGCATAAAATACATGAGAAAAACCACACAAAAAAACAGTTGAGAAAAAATTAGTGAAACACTATTTCAAAGAAAAAACAAAAATCGGAAAAAGAAAATTAGAGAAAATTTTGAAATAACACACTATAACAATGAAATCAATAACTGAGAAAGAAAAATGAAATATATATATATAAAAAAAGAAGACTCTGGTTGTTAATTTTTATATACCGTGGATTTCTTAGTGTTGTTGAAATGAGAGTGAAGGTTAGAACGAGAAGTGAGGCGAGTGAACTCAGCGAGTTGGTGTTGTTGTTCATCTTCATCACTTTCAGTTTCACTGGACCCACCAAACGGTGAACTAAGGTAAGAAGAAAGACCAAATAATCCACCATAGCCAATCTCTGAAGGAAACAGAGTTTCTTCAACAGAAACAACATTGTTAACGTTGTTTTTGTATTTTGAAGATTCAAATGTTTCATCATCGGATAGAAACTGTGATGGAAGCCAGAATTCACCATCATCTAAATTCTCAGCCATAGCCATAAGTGATTTTTTGAGATAAGTGATTTTTTGTTGTTGTATTTGAAAAGTGACTTGTGAGTGAAGAGATTTTAATTTTTATAAGGGATTTTATGTAGAGAAGGTGTGGGTCCCAGTGGAGGCAAAAAAGCAGAACATGGTGAGAGAAAAAGGGGAGAGTGGTGTGAATATTTGTAGAGAGAGAAAATGTGGGTTGTGTGTGTGGGGAAGTTAGAGAATTAGAGGAGTGTGTGCATCACGCGATGTGGATGAGTGTGAGATGCACGCACCTGCCATGTAACAATATGGAAAATTCGAATATAGCCAGCTAGTTATGCATTCTTCAATAAAATGGAGAAAAAAAAACAAGAGAGATGTTGGTAAGGTCTCGAAGATCAACCATAGTTACATATCTAGAAAGAAATTAGATTCTAACCCGATAAATGACAATTTGGTGATATAAAAAAAATGGAAAAAAATCATTAGCATTAGATTTTGTACTATATTTTTTTATACATTTAATATTTAAGGAGACAAGAATAGAATACTTTTATTTGAATAGGAAGTACTTATTATCACACTCCCTGAGTTTTAGTGAAATTACATAAACTACCCCTCTCTTTTTTATCCTTACACGAACCACCCCTAATTTTGTACATATATTACATTGACTACCCCTGATGAGATATAAGTGTACTATTTTAAACAAAAATCATGTAAAATGTGTAATTAATTTAAACAAAATATTGTATATTGTGTAGACAAATCCAAATAATATAAGAGTCAATGCATTTTCGTTATTTGGTTCATTACAAAACAGTATAAGGATTATATAAACATCTCATTAGAATTGTTAATATATCGTGTAACGTAACATAAATAATAAAAAGACATTCAATTTTGTACTATTTGGAATTGTCTACACAATATATAATATTTTGTTTAACTTAATTACACTCACCACACGTTTTTTATTTAAAATATTACACTTATATCTCATCAATGGTAGTCAGGGTAATATATGTATAAAATTAGGTGTAGTTTATGTAAAAGAGAGGAGTGGTTCGTGTAAGAATAAAAAAATAATTTATATAATTTCACTAAAACTCAGAGGGTGTCAATATAATCGTATAAAAATATAATACAACTTTTTGTAGTGAATTCCAGTGATAAACTTTCATTTTCTGTCCTAAATGTGTTAAAAGATTTTTTTCCGTCATCATTGCTCTTGAGATAACAGTTGGCAAAATCATCGTTACTATCTATACTATATTAAAAAATGTGTTAATTTAGTGGTGCAATGTTTCACTATATCTCTAGAATGAGTGATAAAAAATTAATTTTTTAGTGGTTATGAGAAATAATCACATAATCTAAAATAAATTAGTTTATTACTTAAATAGTAATGAAATATCTTTGATAGTGCTAGAAAAATATCTATATTATGATATATGTGCTTCTGTATATTATATATGTATACATCTACAACTATATTTATACAATATATTTTTATCCTATATTATATATATTCATGACTCATATAATCATATATAAACACCATTAGTATAATAATAAATAATCATTTATTTCACCTTAAGTTAGGCATTATAATAAATATAAAAAATTATAATATAAAATATATAAAAATTGAATAATTAATATTATAAAATAAAAATGTAACTAGATACGGATAATAGTTTTTTTTTCAAATAATTTCATTATTACAACATTTAAGATGAGAAATGGCGGGGAATATATTTCAAAGTGAGACAACATGGTTTTCAAATGAAACGTGATCTTTTAAATTGTCATTATATTTTTTTTGTATTTAGTTATAATTAGGAATTCAAATTTGTTGGCGTTACATTACATAGAATTATGTTTTAAAATTTGAGAATAAATTTATCTTATTTTTGTCGTTTTTAGAGAATGGAAAATTGAGACGTTGTGCTGTGAAACGATGAGATGTTTTCGGAAAGGGAAGTGGCAGTGTGGCATCACACTTCACGACGTGACAGCAGTTGAAAATATAAGACTTAACAATCAAATACTATTCACATGAAAATTATATAGAATAGATAATAATTACTAATTTCATACCAAAAATAATAATATTTTGAGTAAATTATATTGAGACCCGAGTTTTTTTATAAATTATTTTTCTCTTTTTTTATCTACACAAACCACTTTTATTTATATCCATATATTTTATTAAATTTTTGGATGAGAATTAAGTGTGCTAATTTAAACAAAAAAAATGTTATGAATGCAATTAAGTTAAACAAAATATGATATATAAGTTGAGACAAAGCTAAATAATATAAGAGTCAATGTATCTTCATTATTTTATGTTCATTACAAAATTCATCAATAGTTGCAGGGAGATGTTATTTAAACGACTTTATACTATATTGTAGGAAATTAAAAATAATAAAGATGTATTAACTCATATATGACTTGGATTTATCTTCACAATATACATTTTTAACTTAATTACACTTATCACTTTTTATTTATTTAAAATACTATATTTATATCTTTTGCAGCAATAATCAGTATAATTTACTCTAATATTTTTTCTTTCATTATTTCTTCATTCCTTCTTATTTATGACAACTAAAATATGTAATAATTATAATAATTTATTGTATTTTTTCCTCACGTGTGTCATTTTCTCAAAATAGTTATATAATAATAAAATACTAAATAAGAATAAAAATGAATAACAATTAAATAAAGGTGAATGACACAAATAGATAGGAAAAAAGTCTTCAAAATATACAAATAAAAGGTGGCACAATTTTTTGATACATGTGCGGGGGAACTTTAAAGCTATCATGTTTTCCGTCATAATTAGTTTTATTTTTGTAATAACAAAGATATTTCAAAATTAGTTTGTAGTTGCACACTAATAATTAGGAAGGATAATGAGACGGATTGGGAACAAGTTTGTATTTATTCATCTTAAATTTGAAATTCAAAACTCGAATCCAAATTAAACGAGGTTAAAAATAATGATATCATCCTTTAACCTATCAGGTTTCTGGTAACCCGAAACCAATAAAACTGGTCCAAAACATATATTTATATATATATAGCTTCTATATATGTCAAATTTATATATATATATATATATATAGTTTTTATATATTTATTTATACCTAATTTTACATATATTAATCAAGTTCTGTGCAAATACTTGCGGGTTCGATTTCCATTGTCATCCCTACTAACAAGTATGTCACTTTAAATTTTCATTTTTTTTTTCAAATTAGTTGTGGCTTGATAAAGTAATGAAGTATTTAACTATTGATAATTTTTCATTGTTGGATGTTTTATCTCATTTTTATATTAACTCTCTTATTATTATTTATCACCACATTAATATAGTGGTTTAAGTTTTTATTAAATTTCTACAAATACTAAAAGATTAATAATTCGGTTTTTAAAGACAGATTTTTTTGGAGTGATAGTCACACATATCCGAAAGAGATTAATTTTTTACTCATATAATGAATAGATACTCCTGGTAATACCAAAAAATGTATGTTTTGAAACATTTTACTCAAAATATATTAAAAATTGTAATATTTGTACATATAAAGTTTTATACGTAAATAATACATGATTCATGCGTATTACTTATATTTAAGAGTTAATGATTCATCAACCACGTAAAAACTCAAAACTCAAAACTCATATTCTATTAATGAATATATTTTTTCTCTATTTAGAAAACCGTTTTTAATACTTTTCATAATTATCTTAATCTGTACACAACACAGGCGTACATCCGTAAATAACAGATATATATGGACAGGTGAATCTTATTTTTCACCCATTTTCATTTAAAATCCGAATATATCAAAATTTCATAATTTAATTTTCTTAACATATTTGCTTTATATAATTATATCTATCTTTATTACTTCTACATTTTGCTGGTTAATAGCTTCTACTCTACATGCAAATATATTAGTGACCTGAATTTAAAAAGGAAAATTAAGTTTATCCCAAAAAGCAAAATGAAACTAACTTTTTCCTAATTTTACTAAATAAAATGTTTGAATTGTTACCTACAAACTGACAGCTATGATTCTTGCATCAATATCTTAAATGGTTAATTAATTATTTTCTACAATTATTGTATATATTTCTTACAAAGCCATGGTTACTTAAACCTTCTTATCCTTAGTTCATTCCTCCTACCAATTCCTATCTTCATCAAGATAACACAAGTTTGTAACCAAATTGAATGAAGCATGCACCTTGTAAATATGGAATTTGTTACATTTAAACCTAACTTTTAATTAGAAATTAATAATTTTCCAAAAAATATCATAAAGTTTACATTTTAAAGTTTATCAAATTAAATTATAAAATTACTAATCATTTTACCAATTGCGAATAATTATTTATTTATAAAATTGACAATAATGCTACCAAATTAGTAATAAATATTTATTTAATCATACATATATTTAATTACTTTAATTCATAACTATAAATTAGTTAACAAATAATTAAATAAATAAGAAATAAATATTATATGTTTTTTTGTCATTTAATAATTTACAGCTAGTCACACCACTATTTGTAACAAATTTTAACTACATTAACAACTATAAATTAGTTTTGTTGAACAAACTTATTAAATAGGATAAATTTATGCATCCTCCATCCAAGATAAGAAAGCATGTTTGGTGTATATGGTTTTGCATATTTTGGGTTTATAAGTTATTTTAGAGAAGCGAACAAAATTTCACATATTCACAATATTAGGTTAAGATTTTTTTTTCAGTTTATTATCTCAGAGATTATATTATAGAAATATAAATATAAACACAAGCTAACAGTACAATGTATTTCCACATAAACTGATTATTTTTTCTATCCTTTACCATGAAAGAATGTATACACTAATTATATAAGAATTTTATAGATAGTCAATCTATCATTCACTATTTATTTATAATTATCATTAAATTTTAAAAAATTAATACAAATAAAATAATATTCTATCAATCCAAATATATTTGATACTGCACTAAAGCCGGTAAGCTTTAAGATTTATTTTTAATTCAATAGATTTTTTTACAAGTAAAACATGTAATTTTATATTAAAATGATTAAGCAATTAATACAGCAGTCATTTAATCTCCAATATCAAGGTAGTTTTACCACTTTCACAATTCATATAGATAAAGCAAAGCTGGAAAATGAATACTTACATGGTATATTTCCATAAAAGAAAAGACGTTTTTAAACTACTATAATACATTAATACTACTTACGATCATATACATTAATAGAGAATCAAATATAACAAAAAATAAATTAAAATATAATTTTTAATGATATATTTATCATTTAAATTATAATTTTATCATTAAAATAAATATTTATAATGAAAAGAATATGGTTGTAGTAAAAGGATGGGATTTTTGTTACAAAATATGTAAATATGTAAAGTGGGAATGGACCATGCTTAATCATCAATTCATGTCATGTCAAGATCTATGGTAATCAAATAATATATTATATCATAAACATGCATGAATGTCTAGGCACCAAATTTTCATTGCACTTATATGCGTTACATATTTCATTAATGTATGTGATTGATCTTGTTTCCAAGACCATGGAATAAAGTAATCTAATGAAATAAATAAATAAACGAAAACGAGCAAACCACTAAGTTTCTTTTAAAAAAATGGAAAAACCTAAGTCAATTGTTGAAATATTTGTTTTTTTTTCATCCAGTAATTAACAACCATATGGGTAGAAGACTAATTCCTAGTATTTTTTGTGGTATTAAATATTTTACATTAGTAGAGCTCCATCAAGTGTAAGTATTTAGGTTCAAATTCAACAATTACATTTTTTTTCCTCCTCTTCTTTAAAAACTGTCTATTAGAAAAAACATAGAAGTTATCTAATATCACATTTTTCATTCACTATCACCAAAACTCTTTAAGAAGGGGTGAGGAGGACTTGACCTTACCCACTCTCTCGATATGATTCGGTCATGATCGGACCCGAATAGAGTTAGGTCTTATCGGGTCTAAGGTTGGATTCGAGTTCAAAAACTAGACTCAATCAATATTTAGGGACGATATGAACCAAACATGATCAGGTCTGACTCGTCTCATGATCACTCACTCATGATTTTTGTATGTGTCTCTATTCAAATGTGTATAGAGTAATGAGGTCTTTTTGTTCGAAATTATCTTTGACTCTCTAATTTTTCATGATTAATAATATATATGTATACATATATCATTTTATATGTAAATTATATTCATAATAATAAATAGTATGTTATTATTTAGGGACGGGTAAAGACAAGCTTAACCCATCCCAATCCGGCCAGCTGAACCCTATCAGTATTTATGCTATCTTGCTATAATTTAATTTTTAAATTGTTTAGACGACAATTATTTTACATGCCAATTGAATAAAAAGATAAAAGTATGAAGATGGATTTAAAATGTTATTTATCTTTCAAATTTTTAAATTTTCATTTTCTCCATAATCTCTTGTCCTATAACATTTTCAGACATATATTAGTGTCGCAAGTGTGCAAAGGAATAAAAAAAAGAGCATAAATCTTGGATGCTTGCTAATAATTTGAGGGACATGTCAGCAGAAAAAAATGCAGATTTTTATGGGCAAATAAGTGATAATTGGAGCCGTGAGTTGTGGTCAGTGATGACTGTGAACCAGTGGAATCCAGGTGGATTTTGTGGGTCTAACTATACAATTTCTGAATTCAAATTTTGTACAATGAATTGGATTTACTCCTCCATTTGTTGGGTAAGTAATTAATTTCTTTTGAAGTGCATAATTGTCTCTATCATGAAATATTGTTCATTAAAATCGAATTTTTAAGATTTTAGTTATCCTGTAAATTCGATAAAAATCAGACCAACGTCTTTTTGGTTGTATGTGTCTACATTGTGATAGTATTTTCTATGTGATATTTTGGTTTTTGAATGAGTGACTCTTAAGTTTGCTCAAATTATTCCTTCTTGCCCCCACTCCACGATCTCTTTATTTGTTTAACCACAAACATTTCTGATTCTTTTTCTAGCCATGTTTTTTCATTATGCGTTGGGTTCCACTGCTGTTTAATTTGGATATTAAGAACTAAAGTTTAATCATGAATATAGATTAAGTATTAATTAATATGTTCATTAATTAAAATATAATAATCTCAATTACTCATTATATTTAATCAATCACTATGATATATATATATATATATATATATTAATTTAAAAAAATGCAAAATACAGATTAAAAGAAATATTGTTTCATTCTCCTTCCTAGACAACATTTCACGCCACAAATCACTTTTGTTTGGGTCCTATGTTCTTTTCTTTTTTGTTTATTCTTTCTTTGTGTTTGGTGGTTGGACCCTTAGGAAAAGTCAACATATATTTAGGTTATTCTTGGTTGAATCATAAATTGCGGCAAAACTGATTTGGTTCAAATCGGCACAATGATAGCATTGTCATATTATAGATAAAATGAAAATCTCATATATTCACTAATTTGTATAACTCTCTTATATGACTAAACAATAATACTTAAAATAATACTCATCTCCTATTACAATGTTAGTTTATTGGTCATATGAATATTAGTTCAAATAAATGTATGTCCGCAATGCTAAAATAGAGATTAGTTGTCTCTAAAAAATTATGATTTTATTTAATCAAATTATATCAAATAATATAATTCTATTTTATGATTTGAATAATATATTTTAATTAATTCGGGATAAATGATTTCTTTTCTGTAATATCACTATGTCAGATATGTAAATTAACCATGTGTATTTTGGGGATATAACAACATTTTTAGGTATTGTCTATGTGATCGCAGTAGTATATGGTATGTTTGAACAACTTTTATACGGACATTATTGTATATCATATATACAACAACGTCACCTTCAATAAGCGATGTTGATGATCTTTTATCTCATATTTAACAGTGTTGTGATCTATAAAGCGTTATTGAATGGTAGTTGTTAAATGCGAATTGAGAGGGAAATGCTTGCTGTTGTTTTGCTCTTTGGGCACAATTGCATTGGTCACTTATAGCTGCTTCAGATTTGACTCATGACAAAGGCATTATATCTTATTCAATCGCACTAGTAACTTAAAAAAATTGTTATATTTTTTTAACACATTGCCTTAAAATCTTTTTAATTATAGAATAATTATATATGTTACCTTAAGTTACAGATATCAATTTTGCAAGAAATTAATATATGTTACTTTTCAACATATACTTAGTAGATTTATAGGGTAATTTATTTAAGATGATATATCATTATTTATTTTTAATGTACCTAGTCAAATCTTATTATAAGACAATTAACTAAATCGCACATACTAACACAACTAGTTGTTTTAATTCCCTGATCGAGTTTTTCAAAAATATTATAAGATTATAATCTTATTACTATTAAATAGTATTCCTTAATTGATAGTCTTAATCACAGCAATAAAAAGTAAAGATAATCATAGCTTTTAATTTGGGTAATTGAAAAAATAATTAATGTTATATAGAAAATGTAAATTTTCTTATAAATATGATCATCAAAATTTTCTAAGTAATGTCTTATAATAAGAACCACATGAAATATTATTTAATTGTTTGTTGTAATTTTGTATTACCATATTACTCTAACGATTTTGCATCTTTGCGTGTCTTCATTTTTCGAAGATTCTCCAAACCCAAAACATTTATCTTCATTCCTATGAAGATACACATATTTAATTACATAAATTGCTAACTAATGTTTTGTGTGAATGCATGAATGAAACACTGAGATTTTGATGATCCAAACAAGGCATAAAATATCAAGAATTAAGTAATTATCTCTATATCCACTAGGATCTATTTAGGAGCTAATGCTTTCCTTGAATTTGAGGAAAAGTGTATCAGTGTAATGTTTAGGTATTGTTAATAAAGATTTATATATATTTAATGCAATATCTTACACTCATTTGTATATATTATTTTTAAAGAGATAATGATGATTAAATATGAATATTGAATGATACAATAATAAATTAATTACAAATAAAATACAAAATGAAATGATACTCGTACCTTTGTTAGTTATATTAGATTAATTATAGTTTTACTCTTAAAACCAAAAGAAGAAAAAATAATTTTTCTCTTCATTATTGGAGAGGAGTCTCACTTAGCATGAGTCAAACTTTTAGCATGTGAAACACTACAAAATGTTGAACTAAAAAATCTAAAGTAAAATAGGCCTCTTAAAATAAGTAAAAGAGACAAGTGAGAATATATACTCTAGGCTTCTTGCAACTAATGAAATGCCACTTGTTTAAAACTTGTATCATTGTCTATACAAAAGTGTGTTACTGAGTGATATAGAAAAGTTACATGTTCAAATATATATTGGACAAATTTGAGTATATATATCACCTTTGTTCTTTGTACTAAAATGTGATGATTAATCTAAGTAAAACAACTGAAATAAATGTTCAATAAATTATAATATTATTTATCAATCACCACATTTTATTATCTAGCAACATATATTTTGTAATTTTTCCACATTTGTGATGTGTTTAATTTTGTATCTGCTGGCTTCCTTAATCAGATATGATGGCACCGTCCATTTACTTCAAAAAATAAGAGAGAAAAAGTATGGGAAAGTTGTTAGGTAAGAATCAAGTCAGAAAATTAATTGGAATTTTGAATATTGAATGCTTCATGCACAACTCATTAATGAGGGATACGATATAGAAATATATGAATAAGGATTTTCTGGAATATTGTAATGTCCCGTATTGAATTGGATTGTGACACATAGTAAAAACAATTCTTCAATAATTATGATTTCATGTTATTTTTTAATAAAAAATAAATAAATAAGTTTTTAAAAAAATTCAACCTCATACTCCGGTATTTTAATACGCGAGAGGAATTGAAGTGAACATATATGGCTTGAATGTCATACTCATTCGTACTGATTGTTGAGAATTGATTGTTTCACAGTGAAATTAAAGCATATTAATGAGATCATTAATGAGGGAACTTGGAGTGTGAAATTTAAAAAATCTCAAGTCCCACATTGGTTGGAGGAGGGAAGATCAAAGGTCTTATAAGGCTCAAATCCTACCATTGAGGTGTGCTCAAGGGGTACAATGGGTTTTGTGAGTGGGTGAGGACTCACACACACGCGCGCACCTCCGCCGCCGTCCGACCGGCTCGACTCGGCTCGTGTTCGGGTACAGGCTTGGGCCCAACATTCTTTTTAGTGAAAATAAATATTTTTATTTATTTATTAATTCTTTTAGTGAAAATAAATATTTTTTTTATGGATTCTCTCTGCCATAGATGAAGTCAGTGGGCTCGGCTCGTGTTCGGGTACAAGCTTGGGCTTGGGTCCAACATTCTTTTTAGTGAAAATAAATATTTTTATTTATTTATTAATTATTTTTAGGCTTCTTTCTTTCTCCCTCCATAAATTCTGCCGACGCAATTTCGGCCTCCTTTCTCTCCCTTTCTTTCCGTAGCACTAGAGTTGGAACATGAATCCAATACTGTGTGAAATTCGGAATACTGACACTGGTAGTCAGTTTGTTGGAATAGAATTGGCACGGGAAGCCAATATTGTGGGTATTTCGGAATTGGCACTGAAAACCATATTTTTTGGGTGTATTCGAGAGCGATTCTTACAGTGCGATAAGAAATTGTATAACAGATAGCTGAGCTGTTTTATCCTGGGGACGACTTGCACCTTGAGGCAGTACCACAAAACGTCTTAAAGAGAGCGACCTGATTATAACTCAGCAAGTCTCTCGTGTCATTGTTGCGGGCTACCAATACAATAGTAATGTGCAATGTTTATTAGCTAGTTTTTTAGATTAAGTGAATTGAAATGTTTGTACTTTGTATTATGGGTTCAATGATGGGTCCTCCAGAGAATAATTGTAGTGCATGATTTTTTAAATCTTATTCACCCTTCCCAAAACTTTTTATCAATGTTACATAAAATGAATGGTTTTCACTTAAAACAACAAATTTTCACTTAAAATCGATCAGCTTTCACTTAAAACTGTATTTTGTATAAAAAAAATAACTTAATTTTTGCTAATATTTTATTCTAGATGACTGAACATGTAACTATTATATTTGTTTATACTTCTAAAACATCGTCTACCATCAATTCATACATTATGTTTTAACAAATGATGTAAATATAAAAATTTATCACATTCTTCATTAATTTTTCTAACATTAATGTTAATATAATATACATCTACATCTAGTTTCACCAGTATGCGGTTTAAGATATCTCTATCAAATTTTCAAATATCTTCATAATTTATTTTTGGCTATAAATTCAAATATCTTCATAATTTATTACTAAGATATGGTAATACATTGGAAGTTCGGAAACTAGTTTCATTCCAATTGTACATGTGTATTGGAAAATTATCAAGAATGAGTGATAAATTGAAAATTGGAGATTTTTTTTAAATAAAAATGAATAATGAATATTAAATGATATAGGGAAAAATACTTAAATAAAGAAGGGTAGATTTAGAAAAATATCACTGCATATAATGTACTTTGATTTTATAAAACATTATGATATCTATCTATATCTATATCTATATCTATATTAATATAAAGGGAAAACACAAAATATTTATACTAATATCTATACTAATATAAAGGGAAATCTATACTTACTAATATACTAATATAAATGGAAAACACAAAATAACTACCTATGATGGTGTAATTTGTGTTTTCCTATTTTGCTCTTACTAATTTATATTTTCTACCGAAAAATCATATAACATATTTCCTCATTTTATGTTCTATGTTTGTTTATGTAAGTTATATAGTTTTTTAATTTGAACACGACAATTTTTCCACATGGATCAAGACAATATTTGAACACGACAGTTTATCCTTTTCATTTTTTAACATGCAAAATTTCAAATAATGTTTTGTTGATTTTGTTATAATTATGAAAAATATAATAAAAATATAAAAATCAATTACAATTTACTCAATAGAAAAGTGGGTTGACACACACGTGAGTGTCTGTCAACACGCTAGTATAAAATAAGATAAAAACCAATAATAAAATGGAATGCAATTATAAAAAACAACAATGTGAAATGACTTTGTACATACAATCTTCCATCTAATTGATTTTGCATTAAAATTGGGATGACTTGGGTTGACTCGATTTAAGACTATCAATTAATGAATAATATCGGAACAAGGTTATAAAACCAACTCATTCGGATCTTCTCATCTAATCGATTTTGCATCGAAATTGAGATGACTTGGTTCAACTTGGTTGATGTAAGACTATCAATTAATGAATAATATTATAATAATGTCATAAAAACTCATATAGTCAGAACCTCTCCTCTAATCAATTTTGTATCCAAATTGGGATAACTCGATTCAATTTGATCGATTTAAGTGTAAAACGTGTGACTCGGATGGTCGGGCTAACTTGACTCGGATGGTCGGTCAATAAAAAATATTTTCTAAGATCAACCAAAACGACATCGTTTTGAGATGAAAAAATATTGTACTTTCTACTTATTTGTATTATATTTATCATTTATTAGGTTATGTTATAACAAAATGTAACCTTAATTGTTTAAGGAGGGGTTTCCCTTCCTCCAATAATAAGTGAAAAAAATCTATTCCACATCTTAGTCATTCATTATTGAAAAAACAAATCATTTAGATCTATTCATTAATTCAAATTTGAATTTTTCAAGAATAAATGATTATGATGTAAAGTAAGTTTTTTCCATTTACTCTTTAAGTAATTGAATCTCTTCCCATTGTTTAATTAATTTTGAACTTTTTGTTCATTTTTTCCAACTAAAGCATAAAATGAATGTTGTTTATTTATGTTTTCAATTTATTTGTGATAATGAAACCTTATTTGGTTGTTTAATTGAATATGATAATTTTTTAAATTAAGAATATAAAATTGTTCATGACCCAATAAATTAACTAATAACTCAGTGACCTAATATACAGACTGAACCATTGAGGGGTATGAGTCTAAGGATACTGATATTAAATAAAAATAATATTATAATCTTATTATTGTTTAAAAATATTTTGTAGAAGGTCTAACTCCTTTTTATTACTCTATAAAATTTAGTTATAATAAATAATTTTCAAGTAACACTAGATATAGAGGGAGTACAAAATAGTCCAATGTTTCCTTTTTTTTTCTTCATGTAAAGCAATATTGGTTAGTGATGAAATTATTATTAAAGTATTAATAGCATACACCGAAACATGTTACCTTGATTAGCGGTGAAGTATGGGTTTGGTGTCTTAATTTGTCGTTTGCTTTTGTTAGAACAATGCTTCACTGGCAATCACGTTGTTCATAGAAGAATCCAATTCCCAAATTAGAGAATGAGAAAGATAGATTCTTTCTCTGCCAAAAACTACCTTTGACTATCTGTCTCCATCTTCAATTTGTTTTATTAAGTATTTCAATTCATAATCACTTTTTCTAAGGAAAATAATTTTTTACTTTTTGCTTGTTCACTTATATGTTACTATTATTGAAGGGTATATATACTTATATTAACCCTTTAGTTTAATTGAAATTAATACAAAGTTCATTTAGTGATGGGGTAAACCTAGTTTCTCATTATAAATCAAAAGTAGATGTTGGATTCTAAAACTAACATGATTGTTAAGATTCCATCTGAAAACAATTGGTAATGAGAGGAGTAACTTAATAGATATTTAAATCATTTCCAAGATAATTGGTATGCGATATGAGAGTTATTTCCCAATATGCCCTCTCCACATAAGCGGTCGGACCAGAGAATGATTACATTTGACCTAGAGGTGAGCAGGACCCGACCCTACGGTATAGCCCGATCATGATCGGGTCTCATCGAGTCTAGGGTCATATCCGAGTTCAAAAATTAGACTCAGTCAATATTTATGGTCGGGTAAGGACCAAACATGACCCGTCTCGATCCGTCTCATGACCACTCATTCATGATGTTTGTATGTGTCTCTATTCAAATGTACACAGAATAGTGATACATTTTTTGTTGAAAATATAATTGATTATCCAATTTTTCATCATATATAGTGTTTAATAATATATATATATATATATTATTTTATATGTCAAATTACATATTCACAGTAATAAATAATACTTAGGATACTTTATCTAAAATGAGTATACATTATATTTAATCGCGTATAAGGTCAGATTCAGGTTTAAAGGCTGACCATCTGAATATTTAAGGTCGTGTTAACTTTGGTTCCAGGGACATGTCTGAGTTAAAAAATGACCCGACCAACATTTAGGATCGGGTAATGATAAGCATTAACTTGTCCCAACCCGACCCAAGTTCACCCTTAATTTGACCCATACCGAAATGACATCTTTTGGCCCATGACAACCGGAAAGAAATTGGAGTCTGACTCTGATATCATGCTAAAGTTTCATCTCAAAACCAATTGACAATGAGAGGAGTAGTCCAACATATTTTTAAACTATTCCCAAGAAAATGAGGTAGACGATTTGATACTTATGAGTGATTATAATATTGGACAAAGAATAATTCCTTATGCAAAGATTAAAAAAAACCTTGCAAACAAAATATCATTTTATATGCCTCCCATAATAACAAAAGACTATTCTCTCTTGTTAAAGTAAAGAGGTTATCTATATATATATATATATGTGGTGTGTTAGAGTACAAGTTTTTATTTACCTATCACCATAAATGAACTTTAAAATAGTAAGCATTAGATATTTTATGTGTGAATAAAATAAATAAAGCGCCATAAATGGTGGGCGAAAGCTTCTTCTGTCGGTGAGTTTGTAACCATACCTTGATTCCTTGAATAGTTGAATGTTAATTATTCTACATTTTAATATTCAAATATTTCATACTTCATTCATACCAAATATTTAATGTGAAACATAAATACCAAATGTTTTATTACATAAAGCATGGGGATAAAGAATTTTATTATTATTCTAAAAAGAAATCATAATGGGACAATTATTGCACTTTGAGTCTTTTTGCAAATAGATTTTTTTTAAGTGAAAAATGAAGAATAAAATAGCTGAGAACCAGAATAAAACCTTCTATTTTCTTTTTTTTTTGTCAAAAAAACTTACATATTAACCCTTAAGCACTAGGGACACTTATTCAAGAAAGTTATGGCGGCATGGTTTTGGACTTTAGGGCATTTGATTCCTTAAAGATGAAATTCTATCAATTTAAAATAGATTTATATTAAGAAATACTATATTGTTTATTAATCCAAAAAATTAATACCATCTTGGAAAACTAAAACTAACCTTTCTTGATACAATAAACATTAATTTTAACGATAAAATTTCTTCTCAAACAATAAATTAGGGCAGTTATTAACTTCCTCGATATAATTATTATAAGGAAAATAATATATCATTGTATTAAATCTTCATACCCATAAAAAGTGAGATATGTCATTTTTTTATAAACAAAAATTATATTAAATCGAGCACAATGGGTGTCCACCCAATACAATATGAACAGAAAGTCTAAATTGAAGAACACAAAGTTAGACAAAGTTTGGAATCTATACACTAATTAACAAAAGATAAAGAATTATGAGACACAAAAGTAGATAACTAAATCCAGAATTTAGTTTGAATGATATCAATAAGGTGCATATAACTCGGTGTCTTTTCCAAGAAAGTTACTTCATTTCTTATGATCCAAACTGACCAAATCACCGTGAACCAAAGCATTCTCCACAGTTTTGCACAACTACCACTTCGAGTGGATTCATGAAACTTCAGGAAGTCCAAAACTGAGCAAAGATTTATAACAGAGATCTGTAACAAAAAATAAAATCATTTCCAAATACTAGCCACGAAATCACAAGAAGTGAAAAGATGATCAATAGTCTTCACATGATTATTACAAAAAAATCACATCATCTCATATACCCTCACACTAATATTCCTTTTAAACAATTCATCATTTGTTGGTAACCTTCTTCTAATCAGCTTCCAAACAAAACAAAAAATATTCAAATGCACACAGTTAATCCAACAATTTTTTAATTCTTTACTTATATGAGATTGTTGATGATTCAATTGAGCCAAGTACGAAGTTTTAACCACATATTCTCCAGAGCTATCTAGACCCTATCTCCACCGGTCAGTGATACATCTTTTACAGGAATGATGTCGAATTAAGACATATGTCACTAATAAACCAATGATACTTCTCAGTCCTCTACATGTGTATAATTTTTTATTTTATGCCATTTATTTAATACCCAATACCCAATTTGCATGTTATTATTGAGCGAGTATTACATTTTACTGATTTAGTGATTTTAGTGAATAAATTAGCATTCAAGGAAATTTTTAAGCATTGAAGTTGATATTCACTCCTTATGTTATTTTATGGTACTAGTAATTTTTTCATCACTGCATGGATAAACTATTTTTATCAGTAAAACAATAATTTTATTAAATATAAGTATTAGTGGTCAACAAGAACTGCATAGACAAACTTAGTAATTCCATCAATGCATATTTCAAATGGAAAAAACGTATTACATGAATATGGTGAGGCGATGACTTTGGTTTCATATTCACATTCTCTTCAGAAATTATAGAGTATATGGAAAATAGTTAATAATTTAATTTCAAAACTGTGTTATATTACAAATGACTTTTATTATTTTGTACTGGTTATTTAACATTTACTTATAAATAGTGTAAATTTAATATTTTATATTTAACCTAACTGTGATTACATTGATGAGAGTTATATTTTCCTATATTAATAATTTTACTAGTTTTTAAGAAATCAATACTGCGATTTTTGTTTAACTTTTATAATAAATATATGGATAAGTTAAAAATAAAATTCACAACTTTCATTATTTTATACATTTAAAGTTACACTTTTTCGTATCCACATATATTTTTTGTTAATATATGGGTATGTATATTTTTTATTTTTTATGTTATAGATCAATATCAGGTATTTATTTGATAAAAAACTAATAAATTTATCTTGATAAATATCATGCCTACTTAATACTCCCTTTTTATATAAGTGCATTTAAAAAAAATTATATTTAGGTATTGGTTTCAAAATATTTTTGGGTTAAGACTATTTCTAGAAATACAATAACGGTCATGTACTACCGTGCCTGTCAACCCGCTTTCCTATCGTTTGTAATGTGTAATTTACATGAAATAAATGTTTAATATAGTAAATTGTGTTAGATATTGTAATTTGCAGTTGAATATATTCGATTGAGGTCATGAAGGCTAAATTAAAATTAAAAAGTTATATCATTGAATTATATGATTTTTTGGTAGAAATTAGAAGATAGTGAGGGCAAAATTGGGAAGCACAAATTATACCATGATATGGTAGTTATTTTGTATTTCGACTTTATTAATAGTATAGAAGATTATAGAATTATAGATATTGATGATATATTATTTTACAAATATTATGTATAAGAAAAGTAATATGTATCATAGAGTAATATTATATCAATGATTAATTTAGATGTGAGAGAATTTTGTACTAACATATATCATTACTCTCTAACTATAGAGTTGTATTTATTGTGAAAAACATTATAGCCAAGTGAATGTTATTCTATATCATTACTCTCTAATAAAAAAATTGTAGTAGTTAATAGGTAACTATAACATGGAAAATAGGAATGAGAGGGAGGTTTAAAAGTTGTTGGTATGATTTGTATAAAAATAAAATTATAAATGATAAATGGTAAAATAGGAAAACACAAATTACACCATGGGTGGTTAATTTATGTTTTCCCTTTATAAGTAGTATAGAAGTATAGATATATTATAACTATCCTTCATCTATTCGCATTGATCTCATTTTATTTGGATAAAAATATTATGAAGGATACCAACTACTTATCAACATTTAACACATTTATATATAAAAGGAGAGATCCATTCTATATCTTAGCCATAAATTTTAGGGAAATCAAATAGTTTGAATTAGTGAATAGTTCTAAACCATTAAATTTCCCTAAAATTGAGGACTATGATATGGAATAAGTGGATCCTCACCCTAACAACTTGAACCCAAGACTTCTATTTAATCTACAACAATCTCATAATTTCTAAGCTGATCTTTATTAATTAGAAGTAGTAATTTAACCTTTTGCACACCCAATGTTATCAAACCAGATTTACTATAAAGTTAGTAAAAGTTGTTGAATGCCTAAAAAAGAAAGAACAAAATTAGGAAATTTAACACAAAGTACTAATAAACACTTACTTCTGTGCAAAGGAACTAAGCTTAAGTTATACCCTCATATTCAGTTGAACTGGAATTTGCTTCAGTTAGGTTCAACCTTTTTCTTAAGAGAAAAATTCAGTTTCGTTGAGTTAGTTCACCAAATATTTTTGCATTTTCCACACCTAACATCAAATATTCATATTTCTTACTAAAAGATATATAAACTGACAAAACAAAGGAGGAGAATATTTGCAGTTAAGGATTCCAGAGTCTAATGTGTAATGAATGATACATTAGTGACTTCTACAAAAATAATAAATCTTTAATGAATGATTCTTATAAAATTAATTTCTATTAATAAATGCGTGTTCACCTAAAATCAGCATGAAACTAATCAAAAATATTTTGTAAAAAGGAACAGAAAAACATAATAAGAAGATTTTTAAATTTAGCATAGTTTTTTCAATTATGCTCAAATATGAAGTTGATGACAACCAATCATCACTTTAACTGCATTCTTTAATTTATTTAAAAGAATTATTTAACGCTACTTTCAATGCTTTCTAAAAATCATGTTGAGAAACCTAAAACACCGCTTTTTTATAATTGATAGCTAAGATGTGGAGTAATTTTAAAAAACTTACTATTAGAATAAACAAATCTCTCCTCTAAAGATATAACCTTAGTTCTCTTTAATTTAATTTGGATGATTCATACATCAAATCAAATGAGCCCATCTACTTTAGGAGAGGCCCAATAGAGGAAGACCATGGTTATTTTTCAGAACAAGGGAGGCCATGGTTTTTACAAGAAAAGCCATTGTTTTATTTTACGTATTTATTTATTCTTGTGGTGAAGAATATTTCTTTATTTTATCACCATGCCACTAATTAGCTAAGCCTATTTAATAATTCTTTAGGCAAATTCAACGACCTAGCTACTTTTTTTTAATGTTTCAGTAAAATTGTTTATTGAGTTTTGTAACAAGTAGCTAGAATCAAAGTTTGTTGAACCTGTGTATTACTTTTTTTTATGTGTATTACTTTTTTTATGTGAGATCTTCATTGTATTTTTTGATTGTAAATTTAAAAAACTTATTACATATCTTAACCATTATTTTTAGGAAAATTCAATAGTTTAAATTAATAAGTAGGTCCAAATTATTAGATTTTCCTAACATTAACAGATAAGATGAGGATTAAGTTTTTTAAACTTACTCTTGGAGTAAGTGAATCACTTCTCTCATTTCTTGGTTTGTCGAGTTAAAAATAAGAGTACAATATCTGCGCATTGTCAGTGTAAATATTTATACATATTCATTACATCATCCAACATTCATTTGAATTAAATTTTTAAAGAATCATTAATGATTAAATATGGATAATGAATGATACATTAACATTGTATATTGCATATATCTTTTCTCAATTAATAACATACATTTTTTTCTTAATACACTAGTGGATTAATAAAGACATAAAGACGTTTAAAAATAAATAACTTCCAAAGATGTACAACTCATTTTAAAAGTTTCTTTTATGTTAACACACATCATCAATATATAATAATATTATTATATCTAAAGTCTTAAGTATTAATAGATACCCACCTTATCTACACCCCACAAAAATTCATAAAGTCTTAATACCTCACCTTCAATTATTCAATTCTTCAATTTCACTGCAACAAATCATGACAAATGATAGGAAAATTGGTGTAGCAATAGATTTCTCCAAGAGCAGCAAAAATGCTCTAAAATGGGGTCTTGAAAATTTGGCTAATAAAGGTGACACCTTTTACATCATTCACATCAATTCCAACTCTGATGATGAATCTCGTAACCAGTTATGGGCCAAATCTGGTTCTCGTGAGTCCTATATTTATATATATAAATATTTTTGTGATTAAATTTGTTTGATCCTATGATTTGAGTTGTTTGGGTTATGTTTGTAGCTCTTATTCCTTTGATTGAGTTCAGAGAGACAGAGGTTTTGAGTCACTATGGTTTGCCAAATGATGCTGAGGTTCTTGATACTCTTGACACTGCTGCTAGACAGAAAGAGGTTTTTTTAGTTTCTTATGTTTTCTATGCAAATAAGATTTGAATAAAGATGTTTCTTGAGACAAATAATTGTTTTTTCTCCTGTTTGTAATGACAAAATTGTGATTTCATAGTAAATAAAATGATAAAAATATTATTACATGTTGTCTTTTGTTCGTTATTGTGTGAATCTTACTACTCTAAGATTTATGATGGGGTGTTTTAACATTTTTTGATCTATATATAGTTTGATTCCATTTAATGAGAAAATTGTTGATTTCTGTTATTGATGGTTGAGAATATGTTTGTTTTTGTAGATAAATATTATTGCAAAATTGTATTGGGGTGATGCAAGAGAGAAACTTTTGGACTCTGTTGAAGATCTGAAGCTGGATTCACTGGTTTTGGGAAGTAGAGGACTTAGCACAATCCAAAGGTCCCAACTTTTTCTTATCTCCTTTTTTTTTACTTGTGTAGTTATTGCACTTATATCTATAAGAGAGATTCATATATACAGTACATTATATCATTCTATTATATGGAAATCTAATGATTTAAATTATATATATATATATATATATTTGAGAGAAAAAGGACTATGCAACAAGTATTTTTCATGGAAATTTGGTGATTTTTTTTATGGTTAAACATATTTACAATACAAATTATAGATGCAAAAGATTTGCATAAGGAAAAGAGGTACATGTTTTTATGAATTGAAAATTGTTACATGTTTGGAAGTGCTATTTGAAAAAATGATTATGTAAGCATCAATTTTGTGTGGGCATCATATTATTACATTAGTTTCCACTGAAATGAGTTGTTTCTTCAGCTGGCACTATTTTTTTATTTGAGGAAAATAAATATTATGTCTATTTATAATTGGTATATGGGTCTCCTTGGCATGTGTATTTGTAATATAATATTAAAATATTAGTTTGTGGTTTAGAAATAATATTAAAAAAAAACCCTGCCAATTGTCACTCATATTTTCTTTCTTCTCACACCTAATAGTACAAGTTCATATGCTAGTTTAATCATCAAAATAGTTTATTTTATGGAATAAACATGTCCATCTCAAATTGCATTTCTGTGTAATTTGTCACTTCTTGGGGAATGATTTATCGAGGTGTCTAAATTAATTATGATATGGGTCTCGCTATAAAATAATAAAAAATTATGATATTGGTCTCAGAACAATGATCCTCTATGTTAATGGAGAGTCATGTTCATGATTTTCCCTGACAAAATTGCAACTTCATTGTAATTAAAAGAATACATGTATAATTGAAAGTTGTATTTTTCTATGTTATTTGGATCATTTGTTTCTCTATTAATGGAGAGAATACTAACTCCTATCGATTATACATGTCTAAATTGTGTGAGTATTTCAAATACACAGGATACTATTGGGAAGTGTTAGTAACTTTGTTATGACACATGCCCCATGCCCAGTGACTATTGTCAAGGATGCAAGCACCAGCAAGTAGATGATCAATTTGGATATCATTTATATTTAGTGTGTTATTTTCTGTAATGCACTTATTAAACTCTATTACATCATATATTATCTTGTATGTATTGTGGTTTGAAAGAGGGTCTCAGTTTGGTAAGGTTGATTTCATGATTCTTTTATGACATCGAGTTATGAAGTCAAATCCTGAAAATAATACTCTTTCTTTCAGATATATTTATCCTCTCAAAATTCCACTTTGATGGAGTTTGGTGTAGTGTATCATCCATCCTCTTTAAGTACTGTGGTTTCAAATTTGACATTTGATGTTATAATAAGCTACTCTTTTACATTTCCTGAGTTATATCGCTCGAGCCAAGCCAAGTGGAAAATATATGAAGAAGTTAGTTTTCTATTCGTTTTCTTGGCACAACTGGGTCATCTTGGACTTGAATTAGAGACCTCATCTGTGAATTAAATCATCGTACCTACGGTCCAAAGTTAGATAGAGCTGGTAGATTACCTTTTTTTTGCTTAAATTTTTAAAAAATAGACTTAAAATTGGAACTCTTATTTATTAAGCCGTTTAGATTATAAACTCACCTTTTATTTATTAAAAAAAATAACCCAAGAGTATTGTTTCAAATTCATGATTCTTCTTTCAATTTGTAAACCTTTTTTATGGGCCATAAAGGCATGAATTGAATTATTGAAACACCAAAAATCCAAAAGCAATTTTAGAAAGTTGTATTAAGCCAAGGTTATCCCTTCTTTCTAAATCCATAAATCAAATTCCAGGACTTAACTTTGAGCAGTTTAAAAGCCACTTCACTATATTAGAATGGAGAAAGAAAAAAAAAACAATAACGAAGTGGGAAAATGGAATCATGAAGCAAGGTTAACTTCTGAAGGTGCACCCACTCACATATGTACAAAAAATGGAGTAAAAATTAACCCAAATAGTCCTAAATAAACAAATATATTGGCACATCTCTTAATTTTTTTACTTCATACATAAACTATATTCTACCAACAAGGTGTTGGTGTAGTGGTATAAAGTTCCACTAGATCTTTAAGATGATCAAAATATCAAAAGTTCGATTCCTATAAATAAAACTTATTGAAAAGAGCAATCACAAACTCAAAAATGAATTAGTTTCTTCTGGTACAAAAAAAAACTATACTCCCCCATACCATAGGATATAGATAGTTTTAAAATCATTTTTCAAACCTAACCAATTATAATTTTAGAAATAATAAATATATTATTTGTCATTCATTTGCATTATTATAATTATTATATTTTACTAGTTTTATTGTAATTAACATTATACAAAAACAACTTTTATTTAAGATCGGTGTAAAAAACAACTCTTATATATAATATCTATTATAATTTATCATATTATAATCATAAGAGATAAAATTCACTTACTCCAAGACTAAATTAAAAAAAATCCACATTTTATTCATCATCCGTTCTATAAAAGTCTAATGTTAAGATGTAGTCACTAAATCAAATTATTGGATTTTCATTAAATGAATGATTAAGATGTGAAATATTTTTTTTAATTTACTCTAGGAGTAAGTGAATCCATAATATCTATCCATAATTGATGTAAAGATTTTTATACAGTCACTACAACATACACCATTTATTTGAATTACTTTTTTGAATAGTCAATTATAATTAAATATGAATGGTAAATGATGCAATGACAATATATAAAACTCATACATTTTTGTGGGTGTCATAAATATAATCATAATATAATTTCCGATAGTATATGAAAGAGATGGATTAGCTAAGGTATTAATGTAAACTTCTATTTTACTCATATAAATATTAAATCGATTGTATTGTATCAATAGACCTTAGAGGTGCTTTGAGTGTGTAGTTGGTTCTTATGTTTTATTTATGTTATTTACAATTTTCAGCAAATATGAGCTTTGTGACCCTTCTTTTTCTGAAGGGTTATTTGTAAATAGGTTACTTATTGGGTCACATCATAAAAATTCCTATCAATTTTTCCAATTTATATAAACTGGTCTTTCTTTATGCTAAACATGTCACGAGGCTCCTCGGAAGGCAGTCATACCCCAATTCCTATCAATAGAAGTATTTTTTTTACTCTCAAGCATACCCCAAAACTGAACGAGACTGCTCGGAAGACAGTCTTATTGAAATACATACAAAAATTAAATCATAATGATATTTATGCAATTTATTTTACATTGAAATGTCAATTTTATCCTTAAGATTACACAATTGTCCTCTGCATTATTGAAGAAGAGTCTGACTCCCCAAAACATTGTCATTTTGGAACGTATGGTTTTCTTATTCAATAATTATCGTTCACATAAATCACGATTTAGGGAAGCCTTATGCAAGTCAAGTTGACGATTGGTTACTGCATATAAAAATATAAATGTTTCCCCCTAAAGAAACTTATTTAATGAAGGTAAGAAAGATACAATAATGTATTTTATTAACTGAATAGCAAAAATGTCAAAATGATAATACACTTGGGAGACATCCCATGTTACCAATTAGACATGAAATTCAAACAACAATAACTCAAATAACAGACATGTAATGAAATTCACACATATTTTCACAGAAATTCTTAGTCTTAGTACCCTAAATTGATCTATTTTGAAGCAGAAAGACCTTCAATGCGAGCTCTGAAAAAAGCCAAAAGTGGTTCTCTAGGAGGTAGGCTTTCCTTGATAATTGGATGATTGATAAGTTCTTGGCTCCAATTATAGAGTTTGGGAAATTTGTGACTAGTGAATAATTCAAGTCCTGTAACATCTTGAAATATAGGGACCCAATATGCTATTATTGCAGCAGCTATGTCCAAAAACCCAATCTCATCACCACCAAAGAACTTGTTTTTGAGATCATTCTCAAGAAATTGAAGAGCCTCAAGTGATTCTTCAACACCCTTCTCACGCTCTACTTCATCAAGGGTGAAAACAGCTTTCCTTACAGCAGCAAAAACCTGTTCTCACAAAATATAAGACTTGTTAGTAAATCATGCCCCCTGCACATAGCCTGTCAGACCAGGCGAAAACTTACCTTTGACTTCTAGCTTTGATACTATGTTAAGGTTTAATCTCAAAACCAATTGACAATGAAAGTAGTAGTCTAACAGTTATTTAAATCATTCATAAGATAATGAGATAGGCGATGTGAGACTTACCTCCCAACAATATCTCCACATAAGTCTATCAGACAAGCCAAATGATTACATTTGACCCATAACTAAAAAGATATGTTTTGTATCCAAGATTGTTGGTAAAAAAACACAATAACAAAAATTTACCTTGTCATCAATGAACTTGGACCAGAAACGAGCCAAGGCTCTTTGGTATGGTTCAGTAGGCAAGATGGGGTTACCTTTAAAAGCCTCATCAATATACTCAACAATCACAAGTGATTCTGAAACAGGTTTCTCATTATGAACAAGCACAGGAACCTTCTTATGAATTGGGTTATATTTGAGAAGCAAATCACTCTTGTTTCCCAAATTTTCTTCTAGGAATTCATATTCAATTCCCTTAAGTTTAAGGGCAATTTCTACCCTACAAACAAATGGACTTCCCCTAACACCCAAAAGCTTAACATCTTCCTTATTTCCAGCCATTACAACACTTTGATTATTTGACTCAAATAATTGTTACCAATAATTTACTTGTTTGTGGTATATGATTCCTAACTTCAATCTCTTGTATTTATAGAACTAGATTTAGTGTTCATCATACACGTGGTTAATTAGAATATGCTATATTATATTCCAAATCTTGGAGAACAAGTTGGAGAAAAAAAGAATAAATATAAAAATACAAGTTCAGCATAAAGTGGAACCATGTTGAGTATAACAAATTGATTTTTGCTTATATATTGGATTACACATACAATAGAAGGATCTGGAAGATATGTTTATTTTCTATACTATAGAAAAAGATGCCAAAGTTATACATAAGTTAATGAGTGATGTAATGAATTACGTCATCAATATTTATCTAATCTAATATTGTACAATTGATGCTTCCTACCAATAATACTAATTATCTATTTCATATGATGTCTCACTTTATATCCTAAAAACTTAGACCAATCAAAATGTTGTTATATGTATAAAATAAAAATTTAAGAATAAAAAATAACAAAAATAATATTTTAAATTGGCTTATAAGAGGGTGGGGTGATCTATGTCCTTTCTCCTCATATTTAGCTACCCTACACAAAGAATATGATAAGTGTCTTGAAATACTATTTTATATATTAATAATTGATTTATAATAGTTACCCATATAATTTTCATCCTAAAATAATTATCAAATAATATATATTATTCCATTAAATTAACATATACATCCTCCCATGTCATAAAAAAATTGATAAGTTATGACATGTATCATATTTAATC
Source organism: Lupinus albus (assembly GCA_009771035.1). Taxonomy (NCBI): domain Eukaryota; kingdom Viridiplantae; phylum Streptophyta; class Magnoliopsida; order Fabales; family Fabaceae; genus Lupinus; species Lupinus albus. Next base: position 20,405,685 of record CM020001.1, on the reverse strand, counting down.
ATCTTCTATAAAGAAAATTAAAAACTAAAAAAATAGCACATATATTATGATTATATTATGATTTTAATGATAATTTAAAATTGTACCTTAAGATATATATTACTTTTCTAGAAGATACGTTCATAAATATTATGGGGTATGTAGAATTAGAACAATTGTTTGTATATGAAGTTATATGTGGACATGAATAATGAATCAAAACTTTTGTGTGTTGGAAGTCACTGGTCAACCATTGTATGAACATTGACTTTGAGGTCATTCATTATCTCTCACAAAATTGCATAACCTCAATGATTCTTCAATTTGATCCACATATCCACATTTCACATTATACAGATTAAATGCTGGTATGGGACAAAATGTAGGAAGTTTAATTGAGGAAAAACTCGTATTGGAGAGGTAAGTAATGATTTTTGTGTGTGCCTTGATGAATAATAATATGATATAATATTTAAGGGAATAAAAATGTTATATCATCATAATTTTTCTTTTGTTTTTTGATGCACTCTCTTGCAATGAGTACTAGGCTTACAGAATATTTCAGTTTATTATTTTTGTGTGTTAAAATATCACTACAAACTTGAATTCATTTTTTCTGTTTAAGTTTGGTTCACCTCAAAGCTCTTTAAGTTTGAGCTCAAAGATTTAATCTTAAAATTTGTATTGATAGGTCCTGAGGAATTAGATGAGGTAGGAGAATATATAAGGGAAGGTGCAAATTTTTTCTTTGGGTATAAAGTTGAATATCAAATGATTTTAATATTCAATAATTAAAATGCAAATGATTTTTTCTAAAACTTTATTAATGTTCCTACTATCCAATAATTTTGTTAAAACAATCTATTTTTAACTTTAATACTGAACACACTAATTATTCTTGAAAAAAAAGGTTGAAGAGAAAATCCAAAACTGTCTAAAAAAGTTCAACTCCAAAGTTGAGAGGAAAAGTTTAACCCAAAAAATTATGCACACAAAATCTAACATATTTGACATTATCAATCAATTAAAAATATCATTCATTTTATGAATTTAAAACAAAATAGATATAGATTATCACAGTAGATATAAGATCATGGCCCCCCACTACTCATGAGTCGATTTAGGAACACAATATTTGTATACATTAATAAGGAATACTGGTTATAAACTTAAAATGACATTTATAATTAACTAAGGTGTACATGATTTTAATATTGATTAGCAACTGATAATAATCAAATACAATTTGCAGATCTTATTATTTTCTATGTCTTTGGTTAACTTTCGAGGATAAAAAATCAAATAAAAGGAAAAATGAAAAATAGAAATAATAATATATTAACGATAAATACACTTGCATACAAACATTGACACTGACATTATTATATGGTTTTTTATGCTAGTAAAATTATCAAAAGCTTTTAGATATCTTATAATATGATAAGTTTGAACTTGAGTTTCTCATACAAATACATGTCTAACTTGAGTTTCTCATACAAATACATTTTCTTTAGTGGCCAAGATCTATTCTCCCAAACAACTATCCTAAATCATATCATGAATTAATGAAAATATATTATGTTAATTAAAGAAATACATATTATTATTTCTATTTTTACTTCAATATCATTGATTAGGACATAATTTAGGACATCGTAGTTGATAATCTCATCCCTACCACCAGCAAATATTGTGTTGTGCTCTAACAATATATTGTATTACTTCAACCATACAAAACTACAATTATAATAATTTGAATTACAATGAATGAAATAGTCTTCATATTTTACTAATATATTTATAGACACTTTTGTGCTTGTTAACTCATATTTCTATTATTTGAGATTAAATGTGTATGTAATCTTTATATGCTATACATATCAAATATAATAGTTTCACATATATCTTTTCCTTTAGTGTGGATTACTGTAGAAAATTCAGAAAAAAAGTTTATCATCATATAATTGTGTGATATAATTAATTTCATAAAATACTACTAACAAAATCAAATCAGAAAAATAGTTTCACACATTGGAGTTTTTTAAATTTGTTAACAATTAGTTTACCAAACCTTAGAGAACTGACGCATCCAATCAAAATAATAGAAGTAAATATTTGATTTAATGATTTTACAAAGTAATTAAATGCATTTGAATGTGAAAAGAAACCTCTTACAATAATCGCTTTTCAAAAATTCAATTTTTTTCTCTTTTATTAGAAAAAGCTTTAAAAAATATTTAAGTGTAATGAAAATAAATTAAAATGTTAACGGAAAGATAAAGAAATAAATTTATAACACACTAGGAAAATAAGTAGATAAAAAATAAAAAGTACAATAAATGACTAATATAATAGCAAATAAATCCATAGAATCCATATTATATTCATGTGTTGCAATGAAGACAATAGTTACCAAATATTTTAGTTCAGAAATAAAAAATCATACAACTTTAAAATAAAAGTGCATCAAATTATGACATGTGTTAATATTGGAAGAAAAAGAAAGTACGCTTGTAAAATTATATATAAAATTATACTTTTACCAACTTATATGGCGAAAAGTCTACCAAACCAAGTAAAGTTTATGTCTTTTGAAAGTAATTATTATGAACTATTTTTTTTTCCTAATTAGTATGAGAAAGAAAAGGCGAATGAAGAGAAGAGATTGAATAACCTGGTGATGATGATATTGATTATGAATACAAAAACTGAAAATACAAAGGAGTGGTAGAGTTGCATTTCATAGAAGTCACAAACTAACTACTTATTAACAAACTATCTAAAAGGATAAAAATCTAAAGAAAGGGAAAGAACATGTGTGTAATAAGAGAGCTTAAAAAGAGTGGCCTTGATCATGGGCCAAGGTGTTGGATCTTGGGTTGGGATCTGGCCCATGTGGCCAAGGTCATGACCGAGGCATTGGGTTATCTGACCGTGTGCATAAGGTTGTGGCCTGAGTGTGGTGCATCAGAGTGTGTTGATATGGTGCCAACCTTATTGATACATCATCTGCTTATAATTATCCATTAAACTTTAAGTATTTATGAAATTGATTACTGCACAAAGATAATGTTAAGTCTTAGTCATGCACTTTTAAAATTTTGTCTATCATTTCATTATTTTTTAATTTTAATATACAAATATTACTCTGTTTTCCTCTTTTAATTCTTAAATTTATTTATCATCATCTTCTCAATCGATTTATATTTTGACGACAATTTCTTATGGTCATCAACTCTGAGTAACATGCACTATTAATACTTGAACATTATGTTTATGGAGGATCAATTTCATCAACAACAAAAATAAAGTTTATGTGCCTATTCCTACTTTAGTGAGTTTGGTCACATCAGTTTCCTTGTTAACCTATTAATACTTGCACATTATCTTTATAAAGGATCAATTTCATAAAAGAAAAATAAAGTTCAAGGAGTAATTAAGAAGAAAAAATAGTTTATGATATTTATTTACAAAATTTATGGAAGTTGTATACACTTTTATCATTTATATGAGTGCAACAACTCTACACGTTTGCTTCTATTGAGTTTAAATCCATAACTATTAACCTTAGTTTTTCTTATTCTTCACCACTCATAAAAATATATTTTCATCATTCTCATTGCCACACCTTTAGTGAAAGTAGCAAAAATCTTCAAATTAAGATAAAAAATAAGTAGTACATAAAAAAATTGAAAAATGCAATATCTAACCACCAACAATAGTGCAACCTCAAAATAAGGCACATCATATTATCATTATTATGATATGTGAAACTTTTTTGACATCTAGTTATGAAATATTTGTCAAGTTTAATATATATATCATATGTATAAGGTTTGTTACCCATTCAGTATATCATTGACAATATTACATCAGTGTTAACTTTTATAATAATCAATAATGATTAATATATGAAAATATGTTAATAGTGTATAATTTTTTTATATTGTCGGTATATAGATATTAAATCCACATTTTCTTATGTATTATTTTCACATGTACTCATCAATAATTACAAGGGACTCTGTTATTGGCTTCTCAATGTGACTAAGAACTAGAACATTTTTGTAAATTGGGTTTTATATATTTAAAGAGTATATCACTTTTGTTATCCAAGTTTTCTTGTAGGATTTTGTATTCAACTCTTTTCAACTTGAGACCAATCTGCACCCTACAAGCAAATGGAATAAGAGGTGCCACTTAATGCATGAGGTTACTAATTTTGGGAATAATTGATTGAGAAGGATCCAAAAAAGAATGGGAGAAACCTTTTTATGTATGTACAATAAAATGCTACAAAATGATGCAAGCGATTAGGTCAGCAATATCAAAGCATATGATTAAAATGTATATATTATCACATGAGAAGATAAAAAAAAATGTCGATGTCTCATATAATTATACTGAAATGTTTAAAAAATTTAAAATTGGGGTGGATGGTATATATCAATAGAAGAGCAATTCAGATAATCCATTTTTAAATGATAACCCATCTTTACGTTCTTACATCCAATAACTGCTTAACATATACAACTTTCTGAATGGGTCAATTAATCTATTTTGATGCATTAAATGGTAGTAATAATGTTGCAAAATGACTATAAGATACAAGGTTGGCGAATCCTTGGCTCTTTCTATTTTGTACCCAACAAATTGTTCACTCAAGTGGATAGGGACGATAATGAGTATGAATGAGTCTGAGTAATGTTTTATCCGAATCCATCTCATTGTTTCTTTTTTAATTCAGACTCGTGCTGAGAGTCAGTAGGTATATTATTTGCAGGTCTTTGGTTATCTAGCGGACCTGTGAGTATCCATAAATTTAGAATTATTAAAAAAATTGCGAGTAATTTATGCACTAATGTATTTGTTTCATACAACCTTGTATATTATTTAGAAAATAAACAAAAGAAAAAAATTATAAAACATAATTTAAAGTTTTAAACATAATATAATTTGACTATTAAACACAAGTCATTTTACTCAAATAAACATAAAAAAAACAACTTCAACGTTAAGATATTATAATTATGAATCGACATAATTCATTTAGTAAGAACTCTTCAATCAACATAACATTTATGAATCGACATAATATTACAATTATGTTGCAATATATATTTAGATTTATAAAGAAATAGCAGGTCCGACTACCTACAAGTCTAAAAATCTGTAATCTCAATTATCACGGGTCTCATTACTCGGATTCAGACACATTCAACAGCGGGTCTCAAAATCTCGAATCTCAATTATCACGAGTCCAAAAAATATTGACTCATGCTCAACCCATTATGTATATTATTTACGGGTACCCGTGGTCTAGGTACCCATTGCCAACCCTACCAACATGTAATTAGGAATTTCTTATAAGTTTTGAAAGCTTCATCCATGTAACACTCTAGTCCTAACATGCGACCATTTCAGGGACAAATAATCACTATTATTCATGGGCCCGGAAGAGGGAGAAGTCGTATGTTAGTGACTGTTACATTAAATGACTTAATGGTAGTGACTCATGGTAATAGTGACTGTTTGTCCATGAGGTCACGAGTTCGAGTCGCGAGAGCTCCCCTCTGTGGGGAATAAAATACTGCAGGATATATTTAAGTTATTGGATAACACGCTTAATGTATTCATGAGTCCGAGAGAGGGAGGGTCACATGTCAAGACTAAAGGGTTACAATACTTCTTTCACTTTCTTATTCATTCTTATTTTGGGTATAGAATCTTATTCAAAATTCAAAATTCTAGGAATAGCTCTGCTTTCCTCTTTATTATATAAATGTTTGTGTTTGACACCATTGTGCCATAATATATTCCTAAGACATTTAATAGAACCAAAAGCAAATTCATGAACACCCGCTTTTAATTACTGTCTGTAAATTCAAAACTTGAATTGGAGCGGCTTCAAATTAAAGGAACCAAGATACTTTTAAGAACTACGAAACAAAAAACAAAATTCAACAAAAATGGAAAAGCAATAAAGTAATATATCTACCTTTGCCTTTAATGCTAACACGAAACTCTTGACACTTAATTTTTCTTTTTCCCTCACTAGTATTTGAAATTTTTTGTCCACAACAACATAATTGTAGCCGTTGGAACAAGAATATTTATTGAAATTTCTGTTGGAACAACCGAAATCATTAGCAAAAGAGAAAAATGTTTTAGTTTTGAAACTAGGTAAAAGCCTTGGAAGGAAAGTAACATATTATGTTATTTTCACATTATGATATTGAAGATTGTTTTATAGTGGTTTGTTTTGCCTTTGCTTTCATTTCATCCAATTTCAACTCAATTACCTTAAACTAATGTCATTTACACTTGGATTTATAATCATTAAATATTTTTTCAACCCAATTACAACTCTCTAACTTGGGTTTGATTGATTTTACTTTCACTTCAATGAATATGTTGAAATAAACTAAAGTTTCTTACATTATTGGTACATTGTTCATTTTAAATGTGCAGTGTTTTTCAGTTATGAGTCTACAATCACTAAAATAATGAATAATGAATTACTATAATTCTTTAGATACACAAAATATCAGTGTGTTTGTATGATATATAATTTTTTTATGATATTCTATATTTGTAACAAATAGTGGTCATACACCATAGTTATTTAGTTGATCTCAAATAAGCTCATTTGTCCCACAATCTTAAAATAAAAATAAAACTTCCAAAATAAAATAACTATAATTATTTTGGGTCCATAGATCTAATACTTTAAAATTATTTTCTTAAAAGAGAATGAACCTGTAGATCTAATACCTTAAAATTTTGAGTCGTTGTATCAAATCATTTCCTCTAAGGTGATATACTAACTCCTTACTATTTAACACTTTGAAGAGCTAATTACCAACTTCAAATTTTGTTTGCAAACCCATTTTTTATTAATTCTTTTAAAAGTATTCTAAAAGTTATCTTATTGATTAACCAATTTTTACCACCTTAGTCTAAAAATGAAGAAGTAACTTTATTGGGTAAGAGACACATTGGAGCGGAGGCATAACAAAATTGAAGGCATTACCCCAAATCTGCAATAGCAATTAATAATTTTAGAATGAGGATGGCTAATGAATTGGACTTGAATAATTTGGGTGAGGAAATACATCAAAAGTAAAGGAAAGAAATAATATAATGAAATATTTTTATCCCTTAAAATATAATAATATGACATTTCTCTTTTTAAAATTAAGAGTAAAATCAATAATTTATAGAAGAGAGATACACTTGTTTTAAGAGTAAGTTTTTTTAAACTTACTTCACATCTTAATCATCAATTATATGAAATCTAATGATTTAAATCTACTTACTAATTCAAACTATTGAATTTCCTGAGAATTAATAACTATGATGTGGAGTAAGAATTTTAAACTTACTCTTGGAGTAAGTAAATCTCCTCCCAAATTTATAATGTTATGAACGTGATGATTATTAAATGAAACAAAAGTTTGGTATACATTATTGCCAGATCCATTGTTTGCACGACTTCCCATGACATTTCTTTGTTCCTATATTTTAAAAACAAATCTGTTTTTAACTTATCAGCTTTTGATTTTGGATTAAGCATATGGTTATGCAAAAGCCTAGCAAATTTAAAAAAGTTTTAAAACATTCAAACTATTTTCGTCTAAGATTTTCTTCTTCTTTTATTTAACAACAAGAATCGATTACTTCTTTCATCCTTTTATAAAATTCTTTTGGAGTTTTTGTTTTTGTCCTATTTATAATCATCTTCAAAATTCGTCGCACAATAAATCTATTTATTACCAAAATACTATTTTTATTCAAATAATTTTAGTTAATAAATTTACATAAAATGAATTTAGCAAAATTACATAAAATTATTAATAAATTTAGGGATACTTTCATCTTCTTTAATACTTGGGAGTGACTCTATCTACCTCGTAGCATTAGATTCTCAAGTACAATGTACATATGTAACATGTAGATAGAATGTACTACAAATCCACAATATTGTCTTGAGCTTGGTGTACCTCAATTATTTGAGTAAAATTACTTATCCCTAAATTTATTAATAATATCGTTTCTAAGAATTGAATATTGAACTTTTAACCTAATTTCATACTTGGGATTTAGTAAAACTTTATATCATTAGACCAACAATTTATTGGTATATAAATATAGTTAAAAACTATATATTTATTTCAAGAATCGAACATTTAACTTTTAATCTAATTTCATACTTGAAATTTAGTGAGATCTTATACCACTAGAGTAACGATTTATTGATATATAAATATAGTTGAAAAGTGGGATTTAGAGAAACAATGTCTCTATCTTGCTTTATATAAACAAATTGGTGTATAAAATGAGGTGAATAATAATAGGATTCTTTCTTAGCTTCACTTGACATATAAGTAAGTAAGAGTCATGGTTTAACAAACTTATGGATATTATTACTTATAATACACAACAAGACCAAGAAAGTGAACAACAACAACCCCCACAACACCAACATCAACACCAGCATTGTAACCCTTTGTTGAAGCTTACAAAGTCTACTAATCCCAACCCATTTTCCATTATACTCTTATGGGTATCTAAATCTCTTACAAGTTTGTGTTTTAGAGTTCAACTCTCAAAAGGGTTTTGCATTGAGTACCATCATGGCATGGTGATTGAAAACACTGTTTTATATGCTTCATCTGGTTTACTTCAACAAGAGAAACCTGATTCAATGGAGGGTTTACTTCACAACACTGTTTTATATGCTTCATCTGTTGAAGAATGTAAAGGGACTGAAAATGGAGTTAAAAATGAGATTTTTGCTGATATGAATGAAGAAAAGGGTTGTGAAAGTAGTTCCAGTTCTGAGTTATTGTCATTTGAGAACAATGGTAATGAAGAACACAGTCAGAGTAGCACTGAGGATTCATCTTCACCATCTTCAATAGGGTGGCCAGTTAAGAAAATTGCTGCTTCAATTTGTAACAGTCCTTATGGAAGTGAAGATAGTGAGAAAAAGCACTTGGGGTTTGAGAAAAAAGTTTCAGTAGTATCAGGTATTCAAAATGTGTCATACTGTGATGTTATTATGTACATAATAATAGGTCTCTCTAATTTTTACTAAAAAGTTTCTTATTTGATTTTGTTTCTCACTGGTAGAGGTTGAGATGATGAAGGAGAGGTTTGCAAAATTATTACTTGGAGAAGATATGTCAGGTTGTGGAAATGGGGTCCCTACAGCTTTGGCTATTTCAAATGCCATAACTAATTTATGCGGTATGAAATGCAAATTTGAAATAATTTCTATGTTCTTATTTAGTTATTATGCTTTACTAATTGGTGCAACTTCAAAATCTGCAAATTCTGCTTATGGTGGTAGTTTTTCATTCCTTTACTAAATATGCAGCTACCCTCTTTGGGCAACTTTGGAGATTAGAACCGTTACGCACCGAGAAGAAGACAATGTGGCGAAGAGAAATGGAATGGTTTCTTTCTGTCAGTGATCATATAGTTGAACTGATACCTACTTGGCAGACTTTTCCTGATGGGAGCAAACTTGAGGTACAAGAATTAGAGAAACTTTTCATTGGCATTTGAAATGCAAGAATTAGAGAAAAATCTTCCCTTTTTTCTTTCCCAAATAGTTTATGCATTCCTGAATTTCAAGCCATGAGAAAATTCAGGTTTTTACTGTTAAGTTGTATGTAAATCAGATACTTATTGATTGTTAATTAAATTTGAAAGGTGTATAGTAATTTGGGCTAGTAGATTAGACATGACTTATTGTGTAAGTTGCTTGATTCTCATAAATTTTGAAGTCTAATTAGATTTACATGTTCTTGAAATGTGTTGAATGCATTCTGTAGATTAGTGATGTTAGAACTTAGAACCTTGGATGCAACAACATAACAACCTTAATGTCTGTCTTGTTCAGTCCAAGTTTACTTTGTTGATTTATATGCATAATCGAAATGCGTAGTTAGCATTGTTGTTACAGAAATAGCAGGATTTGATAGATAGTTAGTTAATGATTATTGGTTTAACAAAGTTTTTTGAAATGTGAATCAGGTCATGACTTGTCGACCACGCTCGGATCTTTATGTCAATCTTCCAGCTCTGCGTAAATTAGATAACATGCTTCTTGTAAGACTTACACACTTTACAGTTTCATATTTCTAGAAATAGGGTATTCTAAATTTTGGTCTGTTCACAGGAAATTCTAGATAGTTTTTCCGATACGGAATTCTGGTATGTTGATCAAGGTGTTCTAGCCCAAGATGGTGATGGTCCATCTTCTTTTCGACAAGCACTGCGCCAAGACGAGAAGTGGTGGCTTCCCGTGCCTCGAGTCCCTCCTCATGGCCTAAATGAGAATTCAAGAAAGCAATTGCAGCACAAGCGTGATTGCACAAACCAAATATTAAAAGCTGTAATGGCCATTAACAGTATTACTTTAGCTGAAATGGACATTCCTGAGTCTTATTTGGAATCTCTGCCAAAGGTACAAAATACTAATGATCCTGTTCATTCAAAAAAATTCAATTATCATTAAATCAATTCACGTTAATTGTTTTGCGGCTGAAATAACTTTCTTTCAGAATGCTAGAACCAGCTTAGGGGATGTTATTTATCGATATATCACCTCGGATCATTTTTCTCCCGAGTGTTTGCTAGCTTGCCTTGATTTAACTTCTGAACATCAAGCTATAGAGATCGCGAACCGAGCTGAGGCTTCAATGTATATTTGGCGTAAAAAGACCACCTCAAACTCAAAGCCTGCCAGTGTCACTGCCAAATCTAGTTCAAGATCATCATGGGAAATGGTTAAGGATCTAATGGTCGATGACAAAAGTGAATTGCTATCGGAGCGTGCAGAAAGCCTTCTGATTTCCTTGAAGCAGCGTTTTCCTGGTCTCCCTCAAACCGCCTTAGATATGAGCAAAATCCAATACAACAAGGTTTGTATATATTCTTTATGATCAAACTAACGTAACGTTTAGTAGACATATCAGAACAGGATGGAACAAAACATTAATTATGTTGTGTATTATATAAACAGAACATTACAAAATGCTAACAACCTGAACATTTAGGTTCTACCATAATGTTTTATCCTGCTATGTCTGAGCACTGAATGCTACATCTTTGAATATTAAGATTTATTACTAGCAATTGAAATTCTTCTGTTGTATAGGATGTTGGGCAATCCATTCTGGAGAGTTACTCTAGAGTACTAGAGAGTTTAGCATTTAACATGGTTGCGCGCATCGACGATGTGCTCTATGTAGATGACTTAACAAAGCATTCAGGTCAATTCTCATCTATCTCAAAAGTTGGTGTAATCACTCACAAGACTATATCAGTTCCATACTCAGCTCCAGCCAAGTGCACTCCATATAAATCGACTTTCGCGACTCCGAACCTTTCTCCTGCACAAGTTATTAGCCCTTCAACAAAAGGATCAAAATCACCACTAATCAATAGCACCAATTTTCATCAGAGAGGGGTAGGAGTGAAGAAAGCCTTGACTGATTTTCTTAGCATAGATGCAAAAGGAAAAGCCTATGGAAGTTTAAATGAGAAAGTTGTTTCAGAATCAGAAAAACTTGATCAAGTTACATCATTTGAAAAAGATGTTGAGTTCAATGATATCAAAGAAGAAGGTGGTAGTTCCAATATAATGGACCATGCATGGCAAGAATGAAAGCTTAGTTATATTTTATAACTTAGTCATTTATCAAATGATGTTTTTTCTTTTGCTATGTTATTTGGTGATGTATATGAAATATGTAGAAGGATTAAGAATTTCACATATTTTAGAGTTTATACTTTATAGTGTTTTTATGTTATTTACTTGTGTTGGTGATTAGGTGCCTCTAATAGGAGTATTGTAATCTATTATATTATATAAACCAATTTACATTTACTAAACTTCATTAAATTAAATTAGTTTGAAGTGTAAATAATCACAAAATAAATTAAAGTTGAATAATGTTTTCATGTTAGAAATTTTAATGAGAAAAATTAATAAAGAAAGATGGGGCATTCCGAGAATTGAACTCGGGACCTCTTGCACCCTAAGCAAGAATCATACCACTAGACCAAATGCCCTTGTTTGATAAAAGTTCTTCACTGATATAATTGTTCTTTTCATTAGACATGACATTTGTATTTTTGGCATCAACCAGTTAAAAACAACATATTTTGAAATCATTTTTAATTTTAAAAATATTTTAAGAGACAAAATATATGATAAAAGTTCTTCTGAAATGTGAGTTTTGGATAAAGTATTATTTTAATAATTTATTTTTTATTTTCAATTTGATCTTCTAACAAAAAAAAAATTACGATCTAATATTCTAAGTTTTAGGAATTGTTAATTTTATAATTTCATCTTAATAGTTTTAAATTTTTATACGAATATATTAAATTATTATTGGAGATCTTTCCTTTGCACTTATTTTTTATTGGAATTTAGAACATTATAACATTACCTATAACATATATGAGAAATGTGATGAAAGAAAAGAGAATGAGAAGATTTGTTGATAATAATCAATTTCAAGTATAAATATGTCAAGGGGGGAAAATATTAAAGGAAGTTAGACATATTCAAACTTTTAACATTGAAGTAATTCTATACATGAGAATTTAGCGGAACCTTATATCGGTAGATCCGATTATTCACATGTAGCAGAACCTTATATCGGTAGATCCGATTATTCACATGAAAGTGTGTGCATGTGTATTTCTAGAAGGCACCTAAGGGTATTGACATCTAGATGAGGATCATCTGTTCTGAATGGTGTCCCGTTCTCTGTCCCGGACCAATGACATATTACCATATTAATAAAAGAATTTTTTTAAAAGCAAAACATATCATTCTCATTGGCTAGGGACAGCGAATGAGACACAATTCGTAACATGCGATCTCTATCCATTGACATCCAAGTGATTGATAGGAGTGAAGTAGCACATAACGTGTTCTTTTGATTTGTATAATGTGAGTAATAATGCCCAACAAAAAAATTAGCTTTGCAAAACCTCACCTACCTTGATTCGACAAAAGAAGGAACCAAAGTGTTTTTTAGATCAACATTTCCATCTTCTCATCATTACCCATTAGAGTAGATTTTACTTCGTTTTGTGTCTAAATTTATTTTAAGGATAATACTTACTTTTATAATATAGTAGTGTTATATGAGTATTTAAAAATTGAAGATTTCTCTCAGATAACATTTTTGTGTATAATATTAAGAAGGTTTATAAGAGAATTTATGAGATGCATATAATTGTTTGTATTTTAATATCATTAATGTAGGAGACCCGGTATTAAAGTTTAGCCCACGAGTAGAATTGGGGTTATGCTATTATAATTTAAGCAGAGTTGGAAACTCATTGTATATGTACCAAGAAATCTATTCTTAATATATTTATAATACATGGTATAAATATCTAAATATCATAGTTTTAGATATTTTTCAGATTTATTGTCGATTCTAACTAGCACCCAAAAAGTGTATCGATTTTCATGATAGATGTATAATCATATCCCCTATTTAAAATTATTAGGAGATAAGTGGAAGATGCTTAATATTTGTTCTTAATCCTAGGATTAAGAACTCATGATTATCTAAGACTTGTTTAAAATAAAGAATCATGCCCATATTTGTTGTCACTTTATTTTATTATTATATTTATTTGTACAACTCTTATGGTGATTTTTTTACATTTCATAGTATCATTTTATTGATTATCTTGTAAATCATTGTAATCAACCTTGTTGGTGGAATATGTTATTGAGGACTTGTGGACATTAGTAACATTTTGGACATGTTAAGATGTCGAAATTTATTTGAAATACAAAAAGTTAAATTTTGATATTTTGTTAAAAATTCAAAAATCAAGTTTTTTTTATATAAATTTTGGCCCTTATTTCTTTGTCGACATCCTCAAATATGTTATGACCATCCAATATAAGCCAATGTTAAAGGCAGTTTCCTTTGCATCTTAGCTTTTCCATCAAATTATTACTAATATGCATCGAGAGAGGAAATTCACTTATTCTAAAAGTAATTTTTTTAAATTTACTTCATATTTTAGCCATTAATTCTAAGGAAATCTAATGGTTTGAATTAATGAATAAATCTAAACCATTAGATTTCGTAGAATTGATGACTAAAATGTTGAGTAAGGGAATCCCTTGCATTTAGCATAGCAAAGTGGTGCAATAAGAAACTGATTTCATTGTCCTGGTGCCAAGTCCATTAACCTTAGGTGGGTGACTCAACCAAACACTTTTTGGAGCATATTAGGCTATAAAATCCCATGAAGACATGCCATTATTACATTGTAGCATCACTAATAGAAATATACACATATAAGAAATGAAGGGTCCTATTAAGTTCCAAATTTTTCTTGGAATATTATTTATAGCCCTTTTTATGATTATAGAGATTCATAGAGTAGAGGGTGGTGGTGAATGTGGGAAATCTACTACCCCAGACAATGAAGCTATAAAACTTGCTCCTTGTGCCATAGCAGCACAAAATGCAAATGCTAGTGTTTCTAGAAGTTGTTGTGCTAAGATTAAACAATTTGGCACAAACCCAAAGTGTCTATGTGCTGTGTTGCTCTCTAAAACAGCCAAAATGTCTGGTGTTAATCCTAAGATTGCTGTTACCATTCCAAAGCGTTGTAACTTTCATAATCGCCCTATTGGTTTCAAATGTGGTCGTAAGTTTAATTCTTCCTTTTCTTTTATACTAAATACTTAATTTCATTCTTATAAGTCTACCACTTTCGGGTGGAAGATAATAAAAATCCAAATTAGTACTTAAAGATCGAAGATGTGAGTCAAAAGAGTCTCTGACTAGCATCATAAAAGATGTTAAAAAGATTAATTCGACTAACATTTCATATTTTTTGGGATACATTATTGTGTCACAATTTGTGTCACTTCATGTACCATCAGCTGTAATTGGTTGAAAAAATATATTTAAGTTAAAAGTTTAATTATTAAGTATTTTTCTAACCAATCACAACTGATCACACATGAAGTGACACAAATTCTGGGATATAAGATGTGATCCATTTTTTAGGAAACATTTTGAATTTTTTAATTTTTAAGGGATCAAATTAGTATAAGCAAAATTTTTAAGGGACCATGGTAGTTATGTTCTAGAAAGGACATATACCATCATGACTATATGCTAAATTTTAAAAACTATAGGATATACGAGGACTATGATACAAAATATAAAATTAGAAGCATGTGAAGATATTAGGGAAAGTGCAATATTGGTGGCAAATATTTCGAAATGTTTGTGTTCATATATTTTGTACTTGTATAGTCAATAACATTTATGACAAAAACTCACATTTATGTACATTTTTTTGACTATATCTAAAAAACACCATATTTCATTATTTAATTGTGCTTGTGTAAATCACATATTGTCCCAATATTATTAGAAATATTAGAAGAAGAAAAATTCTCTTATTTTTATCAGTGTTCTTGATCTAATAATAAGTTCATTTCTCATATAAATTGTCATTTCTTTTTTGCAGCATATACTCTACCTTGAATAGTTATGATGGTTAATGCCAAAAAAGGAGGAATGGGACATAGCTGTTAGCTGCTATTGGAACTACAACTTTGTTATATTGTCTTGTAACTTTGTTGTATCTAGTAAATAAGAGATAGCAGGTCAATGATGTTCATCATTAATAAAACATGTGTTTTCATTGTTTAATGAGCCTACCAAAACTATACACTAATGTTTTCATATTATCTTATAATCATTATTTGTTGGACTTTCAAGGGTGGGTAATATGGGGTAAAAGAAGTCTTATATTTTGTGAATATTGGATAAGTTAAAGTCCATATAAGTAACAAGATTAATATACATAATCTCTTCAGATTTTGAGTTAAGACTAAGTCTCAAATTATATATTGATGAGAGTATTATAAGTAGATATTGAAAAGATAAATAAATGTATGCATACAAAATTTGAGTACTCAATTCTAATATGGAGTTGAGAAATAAACAACTAGAGAGTAGAATTATTTGGATGATGATCACTTGTCCTGAATGGTGTCTCATTCTCTATCTCGAACCAATAACATATTATCATATGAATAAAATATATTTTTTAAAAATAAAACGTAACATTCTTATTGGACCGGGACAGAGATTGAGACACCGTTTGAGACGAGTGATCTCTGTCCGAATTATTTTGGAACTAACATAAGAATTTGGATGGGCATAGAATTATGGATCATCGGAGAGTTCCATTATTATGGGGTATGAGAAGAGTGAAGAGCCACAAGTAAGACACAATGTCTTAAACCAAAACCGCATTAGTTTTATGGACATTTTCTACTTATAAACTCTTTTACTACTCTCTGCTTATCCAATGTGAGACTTCACACTTAGATAAACTCAACACAATGAAAATATGTCATGTAAACTAAAATAATTAAATGTTCATTATTTTTTATGTTTTTTTGTTCAATATCATTAGTTAAGGACATAATTTGGAAAACACGATTTAGGAAACAACATCCTTTTTCTTGAATTCACATGTTCTTTAACAAACTGATGTACATGTTTTTCAGATAATTATGTTTATTTTTAAGTTTTAGCATTGCGTGCCAATCTCTTGATTTTCATGTGCGTACAAAAGATTGTTCATGAACCTTAGTTTTCAACTCTTAAGGAATATTTTATTGTTCTCTAGTACTACTACAACTAACCTCATTAATGTGCGAAAATTAGGAGTAAATAGGATTTGACTCTGCCTACTCATTCAATTTTGCTTGATCATGATCAGACTTGAATAGAGTCGAGTCTAATTGGGTTTAGAGCTGAGTTCGAGTTTAAAAATAAGATCTGATCAATATATAGGGTCGGGTAGGGGACAAGTATGACCCGACCCAGAATTGTATCATGATTACTCACTCATCATGTTCGTATGTCTATCTATTCAATTATATACAGAGTATTGATATCTCTTAGGTAGAAAATATCATTATTTATCTAATTTTTCATCATATGCTGAACCAGTCGACATTTAGAATTATATTAGCTTCTAGTCTAGGATCGAGTCCGGGTTCAAAATATGGCCCGGTAATACCTTACCCGGCCCAATCTGCCCCATGCTCTCCCTAACAACAATAATGAGCCCAAGAATCTACAATCCTACCATAATTTATAGTATCTCGGAAAAATGATGTAGATGGTTCATAGTTGAGAATGCAAGTTAGGTTAAATATGGTTGTAAAACTGCCTATATCTATCATCCTCAATCTCACTAAGTAGGAGTTTCCTGTACTCAGTTATCCTTTTTTTTATTTATTAAGAGGGTGACTCTTAGATGGCACAAGGTTATTAGCATAATACTTCATCATTGCTGCATTCTGTCTTTTAATCGTTCTTTGCTTTGTGCCAACACTACATGCTGCAATAATATTAGTGCAAAGAATTAGGCATATCAAAGATCAATACTTATCTTAGTAATTATTGTGTTTGGAAATCAATTTCTACATAGTTTAGAAATATGAAGTTCAAATTAAGAGCAACAGACAAAGTATTTTTCATATAATGTGACATTTGAACATAGTTATAGATAGTAAAGTAATTTTAAAATATTGATGTTTGTTAAGGTAAGATTGGTGGAGCATATTCAGGACACTGAAATTAAATATTACCTACCCCCACTTCACCTTCACACATCCTTCTAAATTCTGAAGTTTAACCATAGTTAAAGGGTATAGACAACTTCTATAATAGGAAAAATGGACCTAGCACTTTCTCTTTTTTATTTTTTTCTTTTGTTTAGTACTTATAAACAAAGAGTGTCTACATAAGTGTAAAATTGTAGAAATAACAATAATTTTCCATTGTTTATTTTTGGATAAACTAAAATAGAAACAACTTGAAGCTTGTTGATTTGTATAAAGTCTCACTAAATACTAAAATATCACATAAAATTAAAGTTCATGGGACTCACACACTTTTTTACTCTATCCCTCTTTTCTCTCCTCTCAACCAAGGAGAGAAATTCTATTTGGTGTTGGGAGATCTTCATCCATGGGATTAATAAATGTATCATTCTTCTATGGACTAAGTGAAGAAAACATATAAGTGAACTTGACGCCACATCTTGACCCAAGATCTGAAGTCATTAGGTCTATGGGTCTATCCACTTATATGTTCTTCAACTCATCCAATTTTACACAATATGAGACTTCTCCATTCACACTTGAAATAACGAAAGAGAAGGGATGATAATACATCCATATTAAGTGAGAGGTATACTTAATTAAGAAGTAAAACTAAACTTGATACAATAGACTAGACATTATCATATTTTTAGATATCATTCCAAATAAATAACTAAAGATAGTTCTAAAAGTTTGTCACAAATTCAGATTCTTCTTCACATTACACAAGACAAACACTCAAAATTGTTCAATATTTAACATGTTTCTAAATACAGCAAATGAAATACTAGAAAAGATGGCAGAGATAACTAATGTAATTTCCAAGGCAAACACTGCAGATTATTGCAAGATTCAGTCCATGTACTAGTACAAGCACCCTCAGCTCCATCACAACACTTGCAAGCAACTCCAAGTGTTGCAAAAATCTTTGAGTACCCTGCAATTTTTGCAATTTTTTTTATAGGCAAATGTTAATATGTTAGTATTTTGAGTACCCTTACAACAAGACCCAAAAAAATAATAAGAGAAATCAGAAATTGAATCAAAAGCAAAAAATAGATGTGTTATACAGATGAAGAATAATTTCTAAGTAATTCTAGTTACCTTTATTAGATATTAAAGAAAGTGTCCTTCCTTCTATAACTAAAGGTTTCTCTGAAATAAAAACAACCATGATGATAAGAATCGAAAGCACATGAGGCTTATTCATAGCCATAACACTTTTTTGTGCTTTGATGAGCTTCTAAAACCTATAAGGTTCAAAAGCTATGGAGCATTTCAGAGTTGAGAGTTCTTAAAGGACTAAACTTGTAAGATGGGTTTGTTGCCTAGAAAGTATGTGACCCATATGATTGCTATTATAATATTCTTAAGATTATATAAAGACAAATTAAAGTGAAAGTGACATTCAATGTATTGTAATGTTTTATTAGGATGTAGATAACCTGTACTAAAATGGTATACTCAATCATGTTCCAGACAATGATATTGTGTCACGTCATTTAAAAAGTCCAAACATGAATAAATATTTTTTAGTGGAAAAGTGAAATGTATTTTTTAAAAATGATGTGGCACAATGTCATTGGTTGAGACAGGATTTGGGACACCAACTTGGTTATCTTAGAGAAAAAGTTGGACTTTTAGTCTTCTTAATTTATTTGGATTGGATGGGAGCTTGAGAAGTTGAAATATTAGGTCTAGTGGGATCTTAGAAGACTTATTCAACCCTCCAACCTCATCAAATATTACAAGTACTAAATACTTTGATGAGTGAAAATTTAATTACATAACTCACCTTATAGTAAAATATTTAATTTATTCATAAAGATATATTATAAATTAATAAATTGTCATCAAATACTATCCGTTTAAAAAATGTGACCACATTGATACACACTATGATAGGATATAGTTGAAACAGACACAAATGTAACTAAGACATTACGAAACCATAATATTACGATCACAGCAGGATATTATTTAAATTGGTAGATATTTTGTTTTATTAAAAAAATTTATAGTTTGTTACACGTTTCTCACTCTGTTACGTCTCTTTAGGCTCAGGACTGAGAAGTTGCATGCAACTTTCCTTGTAAACTTTTAGTCTTAAGTCTACGTTATAGAGTCAATGTGTTTCCTTAGTGTCCAAGGTAAAAGACAAAACATGAAAGTGGTTTTTGTAAACAAATTCTTTATATTTTGAGATTTTCCTCTTATTTTCCACTTCCACTTTATACCTAGCTTACAAAACTTAGGGAAAGTACCATGTGCTAGTGCTACATGTGACCTATTAGCGGATGATACATTGACTTTTTTGTTTACTTTCAAAGAATGAACATTTATTATATTTACAATCAAACATTTTTTGACCTTGAAAGTAAACAAAAAGGTTCACGTATCATCCTCTAATAGGTCACATGTACCACTAGCACCTATGGTATTTTCGGTAAGTTTTGTCCTTTAAAATATACATTGCCACCCCAAAATTTCTAACCAAGCATGCATACATGTGTGTTAATCCCAGTGAAAAAAAGTTGAATTTATTTTGCATAAGAACCTAGGTTTTGATCTTCAGATTCACATGTATGATAAAACACAAGGGGTATATATATAAGAGAAGATACAAAAATAAAAATATGCATGGTACTTAAGTATGAATCACTGTTAAGTTTACATCTGAATATGTAATCTGCATGCATATATCACTAAGGATATTTAAATGATTCAAAGCACTTCTCTAGGGTATAAGTAGTTATGTATTGTCATATAGAACATTATGATTGAGCAGAAACATACTCAAGTTATTATTTTTCTTCCCTTAGAAAACGTGTATAAACAAAAGAGGGAAATGAAAAACAAGAAGAGACTATATGAAATCTGAATCAGCATCTCTCCTGAAATGTTGCAAATCTGGATGAGCATCATTACCGGGCCTTCGAGGATTCCTGCAGGAAAGGGAATCAAAATCTGTTAATTCGATCGATGTTATATATAACAAAATATGATTTAAAACTACAACCATTCCCCCAATTTTGCAATATACTGATCCTTAAATACCAGCAACATGGGATCCATTTAACCAATTGAGAAGAACCCCTTAAATTAAGCTTTATGCATAACAAATTTACCAACCCCGCGTTACATGCCTAAAACCACTGTAGTTAGTATCACATGTACCGTGATTCGTACCATGATACGATGCAGGATTGAAGCCAAGTGATGCATATTAATATTACACAGTGCATCGTTTTTGTGCAAGTATCGCCTGAATCACCACTGATTCGCAATTCCAGCAAGTGTGCAACGAGTGGGTCACACTCCAATTTGGGTTGGGTCTCACGTGGTGAGACCTTATAGGATGCTGTTTTTTTGTTTAAAAAACCCCAGGTCAGAATGGGTCGCATTTAAGTTTTTAACTTGCCCAAAACCTCAATTTTAACGCCCTGCCTATTAACTTCAGGCTTTGCCCCTAAAATGTAAAAACGACATAGTAAAAAACCCTCTGTCTTCTACTTCATCTCAGTCGTGTGCCTATCCATTTCTTCTTGCTAATATGACTTTTGAATTATGATGAGTTCTATGACTTGAAGTTGTGTTATTTCTTTTGTTGCGGTGCTGATTTATGAGTCTTTTGACAACATTATGGCTTATTTAGTATGCTTAATTATTGATCATGAATCCTACAATTCAAGATTCAATTCGTGATTTGGAAAATAGAGCTTCCGATTCAAGATCTGAATCCTGATTCAACTACCATGCCTAAAATACATAACTATACATGAAATCAATAATTTAATGACCTACCTAAATAGGTGACACTGACAGTTGAGAAAAATATTGCTGCTCGGAAAAAATGGACATTCCTTAACTTTTTTCATATATTCTAATCTTTTTTCTACCTTAATACTACCCCTTGAACATTAATTCCGGATCAAATTCACGTCTCATTTTACTTTTAACATCCTATAAAGAGAGAAAGAGAAAATGGATAAAAGAAATATTTTTCTTAGACCACTCAAAGGATTAAACATATAAATGGCATCATTGCATTTGCAGCAGTAATAATACTATATGATTATATGATGTATTCCACGATACCTTGCAAACCTGTTGGGTTCAAAACCAGGAATACCAGGAGGACCATAGGGATCAAATCGAGCACCCGGAGGAACACCCCTATTATGATAGATTCACAGTCAGATATGAGCTTTCAAATAAGCCAAATACATCATTCGGAAAGCAATAAGTTAAGAAAGAGATGTAAAAAACTTACGGAAGTCCTCCAGGAAAAGCAGGTTGTCCACCAATACCATCAAACCAACGGGGGTCATTAGGACCTACAATCATGCTCCCACCGAAGCCTGGGTCAACCCTAAAATCCAGAGGAAAATTTCAAGGGTAACTATTATTAAACCATGGAGAAACAATTGAGCAAGGGACTATATAATGTAATATATAGGGAAATTTATACCTTGTAGGATACATTCCAGCACCAGGTCCAGGAAAAAGATCACTGCCGGAACCACCAGGAACTGGAGGCAATATAATTCTGTTGAAAAAAGTCAATATTAATGAATTAATACAAAAGCAAAAGAAACTCATATGCAGGGAAAATTACAAGCAGGGATCAGAAAGACATTGTACAACAGATTGCTCCATTAAAGCTAAGAAAAATGCTGCTTACTAGGAGCATAAGATAAAAACAGTTACAATGAAGACCATACAGATCCGAAAGTAGATACATATACTCAGGTTAATAGTACATCATTCCTTTCTAGAAGATAAGAAGAAATAGTGGAATTCGCCATTTTTCAAAATACCGGTTACAATAGCAATAAATTAGGGAAAGAGGAACGCTTACCCAGATGGATAATTTGGAGGACCGGCAGGCCTACCAAATCCAGCACCAGGCACATATCTCGCTTGCCTTGTTCTGTCACTTGTTTCTGAGCTTCTATAACAAAACAATGAAACCATTTGTAACATTTAAACTAGCTTGTCTTTCTATGTTACTGCTAACAAATATTATCAACAATGCATCCACTACAACTGGTGTAAAAGCTTCTTACACACACTATCAGTTAATCATGCATTCTCATATAATTAAGTGATGAACAGAAAGGCTTTAAATTTTAAAATGACAACAACAAGAACCAAGCCTTAGTCCCACTATGTGAAAATGACAGAAGATCAAAATTAAACTCCGGCGATTATACAATCATCTAATTCAGATAATTTCAAGCATTTACTCAAAGAGTTATCGGAGGTTTGCATTCCAAGATAACAATTAAGAAGGACACAAAGTTAAGAAAAAAATGCAAATAAACCTGTTACTTGATGAGCTAGCCTTGGCGGTGGAACCATCTAATTTAGACAAGATATCCGAATCTATGCACTTCACAAGCTTCTCCAAATTCTTGAACTGCTGAGAATAATTGCCGCCTCCATCCTCTCCAGCATACTCAACAACACTGCAACAATAACAACAACAACAAAAATCCATAACCCATTTTCTAAATAAGCACAATTCAACTCGACTACTCGACAAAAACAATAACCCCATTTTGAAAGTAAACACAACAAAGTAAACCAAGTTGCAAAAATCTAAACTTTTCATCTAGCAAATTGAGAAACTACAACTTCAAAACAAAAAAAAAAGTATTTACAACAACCCTATTCCAAATGGGCAAAATTCAACACAAAAAATTAAACAGAAATGCAAAAAAGATACAATTTTGAACATAGATAAATCAAATTACTTGATAACTAGGTGTACAGGCTCAGAAGAACCTTCAGCCAAAGCATCAACGATCAAATTCTCATTCATAACTAGACATTTCACTACAACTTTCTTCGAATCCTTTTCTGGGTTAGCGTAAACAAACGCGTACTCGTCGTTTAACTCGTTCCATTGATCAATTGAAACCTCATCTACAAACAAAACGCGAAAACAACAAAAAAAATCAATAATTTTAGAAAGAGAGAGAGAGAGAGAGAGAAAGAAAGGGTTTTTACCATTGGAAGAATTGTAAAAAGCGGTGTCGTTTAGGGCAGAAGGACCCGTAGAGGTGAGGATGTAACCAGAAGAGAGAAAAGAAGAGTGAACGACAAAGGCGATTTTGTCGTTTTGGTTTCTGAAGGTTGGTCTACTGGCTCTGATAACTGCCATCACTGATTTCTCTGTTGCCATTGTCGTTTTTTCTGATTTCAGGTTTTCTCCTACTCTCGTTTTTAAGGTAGCAAGGTTTTTTATTCCAGAAATCAACGATGCTTCATTGCTTCTAAAGTCTTCTTATATATAAAACACATATTTCCCCGTTTAATATTATTTCATAAAAAAATTATGTGGTAGTGTAAGAGTTAGTTTTGATTTACATCCGATTAAAATGTATTAATTGTATATAAATTTTTACACTGTTAGTATATAATATTACACTCATATTCTTTTTTTAATATAAACTAGCGTGTCGACAGACATTTCGTGTTTGCCGACTCGCATTCTTATTTTATTATATTAAGTATTTGATTTTTATATATTTTATTTTATATAATTAGAATATTTTTGTATTAAGAGTAATTTATATTAAAAATATATTTATTATAATGTTCAATTTAAGGTGAGATAGTTGGTTAATGTGCTAATGATAGTTACTTAGGATTATATGATTTTTTTTGTAGACATTAAAAAATGTAAATGCAAAATAGGAAATTTGAAATTACACCATGAGGTAGTTATTTCATGTTTTGGCTTTATATATAGTATAGATATTATAGTATATATATATACAATGTCATAGATAATATTCATTATTTAATTTGAAGAAACAATGATAATTGAAAATGAATAGTAATAATAAATTAGTAGTATATAAAACTATTATACTAGTAGTAGGGGAGAGATTCACGGAAAACACATATTTCTCATCTTAGTCATTCAATCTTGGAAAATTCAATGGTTTAGATATACTCACTCATTCAAACCATTTGATTTCCAAAAAATGAATGATCATGATGTGTAGTATGTTATTTTCACTTACTCTTATAGTAAGTGGATCCCTCCCCATTATACTACAGAACATATATTTTCTCTCTTCTTTTTTAATAATTTGAAGGGGCAAAAGACCATATATGTAATATTATCTTACATTATCATCAAATCTATTAAAAAATATACAATATCATTCTTAGACTTTAATATTTGTATTTTGTTGTTATAATTTTTTTTATATAATTACTCATTTAGTAAATGATAATTAAGTGAATAATAAAATAACAATTAGAAAATTCATACATTAATATAGACATTATTTTCTTACTCAATATTACATGTTATCTATACTAATATTTAAAGTAAAAACACAACTAAGACACAATTAAGTAATTAAACAAATGTAATTTTTCTATCTAAACTTCATCATTTATTATATCCAATGTTTTTATGATTGTCTTTAGCTGAGGGGCAATATTTTTACAATTTAAATTATAATGTATGGTTACAAAGTATCTCAACTTTACCCTTTAGTATATGATCGTGTTTCTTATACAAATGCAATAATTTTGAAATTGTCCTGTATAGATTGAATTTAATAATTTTGCAAATAATTTTGCTGAATGCAAAATATCACGAAATGGATCAAAATATTGTATAAGATTATTTTACGTTACTTTTTAAATAGAGAATATATTATGTTTTTTGGGATACACAAGAACTACAAAATTTCACCTCTTGATACCTTAGTCACCTCCTATAAAGATTATCACATGTTCTTCTTCGATCTAACCTTTTTCGTATTAAGAAGATCCCTTTAAAGATGTGTTAAAACAATATGGACTTATTTTATTATATTTGGGAAGTAATTCTTTTGTAAAAATTTATAGCATATGAAAACTATACACTCAATCCCAAATGATAAGAATGTGGATTGAGAGATATCTATTAACATGCTAGTTATTATAAAACGTAGAGTGTAATAGTTACACGCTTTCACCATAAGTATATAGTTTACTATTTATTTATATTATTTTTAAAAGTAAACAATAATTAAATATAAATAATGATAATCTAAAAAAAACTATTAACCCTTATTCATCATTTTGTATTTTTGTTTAGAAAAAAGAAGGTAAAAATGGTGCATGCATGTGGACTTTTTTTTTGTAAACCTGATATGGGCCATGGTAACGAAAAACGAAGAAAGAGACATTAACCCATGACCTAACTTATGAACCCAAAACTACATATAAATAAATCTGATAACCAACTAAAATAAGTCATAAAGTTGGATGGTTTTGATCCCTTTACACCAACTTATATTAAAATTTTATCTAAATTTAATTTAATAAAACTAAGTTGGATTGAAACTCTATATTCTATTGGTCTAATATATTTAACAAAAATTTAACATTGTTTAGTAATTCATTTATGTACATCACAATAAATATTACTTATTAGTAAACAAATAGGTCAATGTGATTTATACTTTATAAATATTTATTAGTAGTATAAAAGTTGAGATAACATTAAGTCACAAAACATTTAGAATTTGTTTAAAAAAACCAAAAAAAAAGTAATATTTGGCCATTCAATAATTATCGATGAAACATTTTTGGCACATGTTTATTTTAATCTTTAAAACATGCTTTTTATTTTATTTTCATCATTAAAAGTTAATTTGGGCCGAATAAAATTGAGTGTTCACAATTATATATAAAATCATCTTTATGATCAGACGATCTAATTGTTTAAACCGGTTAAACCTAATACGATATATGTTCTAGTTTTGTGTCAGATGAGGTTTCACAATATTACTTCTATCATGCGGATGTAATAAAAAATCTCAATTAGTTTGAAATTGGTGGCTTAGTTCACTTTTTTTCCTTTTGTCTAACAAGGATATGAACAAATTTTGGTGAGATAACTATTGACATGGTTGTTATCTGGGTCAGACACACGTGAGATCAAACCTTTTTCGGGTCAGATATTCTCATGTATTCGAGAGATCAAAGTACCAAAAATTAATGTTTTCTATGTTCCCAAAAAGAGTTAAACTCTTTCTTTTTATATGTCTAATCACATACAATTTCATTATTATACATTCATTTCAATGAATTTTGCTTTAATTTATGGTTTATCTATTCTAGTGTTTGAGATGATGATTTTTTAGTTCCTTTTTTTGGGAAGTGGAGGATATATATGGAGTGATTATTTTCTATTTTTTTGCTTTTCGAGTATGCTGTTGGGAGAAAGAAGATGATTGTTTTGTTTGAATTCTAAGAGATGAAGTGATAATGAGAGGAATATATGGTTTTTTAGAGAACGAATTGAGGTGAAAATAATAAGAAGATAATATTTCCCTTTTTGGA
Source organism: Lupinus albus (assembly GCA_009771035.1). NCBI lineage: Eukaryota > Viridiplantae > Streptophyta > Magnoliopsida > Fabales > Fabaceae > Lupinus > Lupinus albus. The sequence goes on along the minus strand of CM020001.1, from coordinate 20,378,642 downwards.
ATAGCTAATCTCCTCTTAGTCCATAACAATGAGAGAGAATTCTCTTTCTATGTTTTTTCCCCTCCTTTATTGTGTATGAATGTGATGTCTTATTTATAAGAGTGATACACATGTAAATGAGGAGATAATATCCCAATTAATTGATTGGAGGATATTAAAGAAACAAATGGCATAAATTTATTATAAAAAATTTGATTTATACCATTATGATTTGGAATTTGAATTTTAAAAATGTAATACATTTTATTAAATAGAAATTCGAATTTATTTATTACTTTAAATATAAAAATTCCGATTAGGCAATTTTTGGTTCGCATATACTTGGAAAATATCTCTTTTGATATAATGATGGCACAACAATTTTTATATGGTCACAAAACTATTCTAACGCTCAAGAGTGAATACAAAAATAATTATTTGAATATTAAAAATATAATGGTATTCAGAAACTCAATTTAGGCAGAAACTCACAATCACTTTTATAAAATTCTAAAATTAATACATTACATTTGAATAGATAATAATTATTAGAATTTCCATATAATTTCAAATAGTATTTCAAACACCCTTTTTATTTTTATTTAATTATGAAAAACGAAGTTATTGGAAAATCAACATATGTTTTTTCGAAATGGAATATTTTCATAATTATGATAATAAATGCTCATTAAGTCACATGACATTTAGAATATGTTTAAAAAAACCAAAAAAAGTAATATTTGGTCATTATTGTGTAACACCCTAAATTTGAGTCTTTAAAATTATAGTATTAGTCTTGGGATTCTCGCTTGAGCGAGAGATTCTCGCCTGAGCGAGAAAGGCTCACCTGAGAGGGTGAAATCCTGGACTATACTGGAGGATTCTCGCCTGAGCGAGAGTTGTCTCGCCTGGGCGAGAAATGACATTTTGGGACTATTGAGACTGTAAGATTCTCGCTTGAGCGAGAATCCCTCGCTTGAGCGAGAATCCCTCGCTTGAGCGAGAGGGTCAGATCTGAGTTTTTAAAATAGGCGGGATTTTCTCGCTTGAGCGAGAAAGGGCTCGCTTAAGCGAGAACCCGACGCTGTTACATTAAATAGGGGACCCCAAACACATTTATGAGGGTTAACCTAAAGAGAAGTGAGAGAAATGAGCATTTTCAAGAGCAAGAAGGCTTGTGAGTCATTTAGAAGTTTGAGAATAGGTAGATCTCTTGATTCTAACTCTCTTCTTCCCTTTGAAACTTGTTTTGGGGTATGTTGGATCTCTTCTCAAAATGAGAGAAACCATGGAAACTCACCCTTTTGAGTTATGGTTCGTTTTATGTGATTTTATCTTGTAAACTCTTGGTATAGAGTTAATATGTCGAGAAAGGAAAGGGTTTGTGGGTTGATTCATGAAAAACCCCAAAACCCTAAAATGGAAATGAGTAAAATGCTAGAGGTAGAAAATGAATTTAATTTCTAATAATGAAGTATGAAATGAATATGTAGGTTTTAGATGTTGTAAACTTATGATGAAAGTAGTTTAGCAACATTGAAAATACAAGGAATATCTTGTATGTTTAAATGATGCAATATAAGTTGTTTATGAAATATTTGGAATAAATGACTAACATTGTGTTGTATGGTGGGAATGAGGAAAGATCCTAGAGTTGGCGGCAGTGTTGGTGGAACTAGTGCAGTTACCAAGAACCCAACCCAACACTCACCAAGGTAAGGATAAGTCTTTAATCTGTACAATTGAAATGGAAAATGTATGTATTTTCTTGTTGTGCAAGGGTTCATTGGTGACTCACATATTTATTATAAACATATATGAGTATGTTTGTAATTAGGATTGTGTGGATTCACTGGATATGATTGATAGTGAAATCAATGAAAAAGGAAATATATTTTTAACTAACCCTAAGGGGTGTAGCGACTTCGGCTCGAGTTATGTAGCAGCACTTCGGCCCGAGTTTATGTGGCAACACTTCGGCCCGAGTTTATGCAACACTTCGGCTCGAGTTTATGTAGCAACATTTCGGCCCGAGTTTATGTGGCATGTTTTCTTTATAAAAGAGATGAGAAATTGTTTTTAGCTAACCCTAAGAGGTGTAGCGACTTCGGCTCGAGTTTATGTAGCAACACTTCGGCCCGAGTTTATGTGGCATGTTTTCTTGGTAAAAAGGATGAGAAATCGCTTTTAGCTAACTTTAAGGGGTGTAGTGACTTTGGCTCAAGTGATGTAGCATGGAAAATGAATTTCAAAGTGATTTACTAACTTTTTCTAATGTGGATTATCTTATAATGACGTTTATTGAATTAATGACTTACTCCTTTATGTGTTTGTGTTTTCGTCATTGATAATCCCATTGCAGATAAACATGTAACCTGAGGTGGTCTTATTTTTGGAAGCTTAGGAGCTTTATATTTTTGGATTTCAATTATTAGCACTATTTTGTACATGAGTGCTTATTGAATTACTTGGAATATTTTGTAACTATGGATATATGACTTATCCGATTTATTGTAATTCCGCATATACGTAGCTATGGGTATTTTGGAAACTCATAGCTAGTTGTATGCGGTAGACATTAGGGTTCAATTGAATGAATTATGTTTTTCCGCAATATAAATTGTATGGTAATATATTATGTTAAAAAGTGTTTTAAGGAGTGATAAATGAGAAATCAAGGTAGTATGATGACTGTATGCATGAAAGGATTAGAATAAAAAAATTCAAGGGTAGAATTTGGGTCTTTACATATTGTACCAATAATTATCCATGAAACATTTTTGACTAATTTTTATTTTAATCTTTAAAACATGTTTTTTTATTTTATTTTCATCATTAAAAGTTAATTTGGGCCGGATAAAATTTAGTATTTACAATTATATATAAAACCATCTCGTATGATCAGACGATCTAATTGTTTAAATCAGTTAAACCTAATATGATATATCTTCTAGTTTTGTGTCAGATGAGATTTCACAACATTACTTCTATCATCTGAATGTAATAAAAAATCTCAATTAGTTTAAAATTGGTGGCTTAGTTCACTTTTTTCCTTTTGTCTAATAATGATATGAATAAATTTTGGTGAGATAACTATTGTCGTGGTTATTGTCTGAGTCAGACATACGTGGGATCAGACCTTTTTCGGGTCAGGTTTTCTCTTGTATCCGAGAGATCAAAGTACCGAAAATTAATGTTTTCCATGTTCCAAAAAAGAGTTTAACTCTTTCTTTTTATATGTCCAATCAGGTACAATTTCATTATTATACATTCATTTCAATGAATTTTGCTTTAATTTATGGTTTATCTATTCTAGTGTTTGTGATGGTGATTTTTCATGTCTTTTTTTCTTTTAGGAATTGGAGGATGTATATGGAGTGATTATTTTCTATTTTTTTTGCTTTTCGGGTATGATGTTGGGAGGAAAATGTTTTATTTGAACTCTAGGAGATAAAGTAATAATGAGAGGAATATAAGGTTTTTTAGAGAGAGAGTTGATGTTAAAATAATAATAAGATATAGTTTTCTTTTTTGGAATAGTTAATCTCCTCTTCGTCAAGAACAATGAGAGGAAATTCTCTTTCTATGTTTTTTTTCCTCCTATATTATGTATGAATGTGAGGTCTTATTTATAAGAGTGTTAAATTGGAACATGTGAATGAGGAAATAATATCTCAATTAATTCATGGGAGGATATTAAGGAAACAAATCAAATATATCATAAATTTATAATAATAAAAATTATTTATACCATTAGGATTTTGAATTTGAATTTTAAAATTTAATACCTCTTATTAAATAGAAAATTGAATTTATTTATTACCTTATATATAAAAATTATGATTAAGCAATTCTTGATTTGCATATACTTGGAAAATATCTTATTTAATATAATGATGACACACCAATTTTATAGGGTCACAAAATTATTCTAACGCTCAAAAGTGAGTACAAAAATAATTATTTGACTATTAAAAATATAATGGTATTCGGAAATCCATTTTAGGCAGAAACTCACAATGACTTTTATAAAATTCTAAAATTATTACATTACCTTTGAATAGATAATAATTATTATAAATTCTATAGAATCTAAAATAGTATTTTAAACACCCTTTTTATTTTTATTTAATTATGGAAAACGAAGTTATTGGAAAATTGACATATGTTTTTTCGAAATGGAATACTTTCATGATTAGGATAATAAATGCTCATTAAGTCACTTAACGTTTAGAATTTGTTTAAAAAACCAAAAAATGTAATATTTGGCCATTATTGGGCCAATAATTATCCATGAATATTTTTGACACATGTTTATTTTAATCTTTAAAACATGCGTTTTATTTTATTTTTATCATTAAAAGTTAATTTGGACCAGATAAAATTGAATATTCACAATTATATAAAAAATCATCTCGTTTGATCGGACGATTTAATTGTTTAAACCGATTAAACATAATATAATATATCTTCTAGTTTTGTGTCATATGATTTTTCACAACATTACTTCTATCATCCGATTGTAATAAAAAATCTCAATTAGTTTGAAATTTGTGGCTTAGTTCCTTTTTTCCCTTTTGTCTAATAAGGATATGAACAAATTTTGATGAGATAAGCATTGATGTGGTTGTTGTCTGAGTCAGACACACGTGAGATCAGACCTTTTTCGGGTCAAATCTTCTCCTGTATTGAGAGATTAAAGTACCGAAAATTAATGTTTTTCATGTTCCCTAAAAGAGTTCAACTCTTTCTTTTTATATGTCCAATCAGTTACAATTTCATTATTACACATTTATTTCAATGAATTTTGCTCTAATTGATGATTAGGTATAAAATATTAGAAAAATAGTCTATTTACCAATAGTTAAGGTTTTTATGGATGTAAAAATTTATGTATAGTAACAATGACTAAACATAAATATTTGATATACAATAGCAATATATAAAAGTCATATACTATGAATAGTATTTATGTAGTGTATATATTTTTTCTCTTTATTAACTCTTGAGTGGAGATATATATTTACTGTTGAAGATATATTATATAATCATAATATTAAATAATTTAAGTTAATAGTATACAGATATTAATTAAATTCAAAATATTATTAAGATTTAAGAGTTATTTTTAGGATCAAATTTTCTGCATCCTTATGTAATGTAGTCATCAAATTTTCGATACCGCATTTTAATCGATCTTTGTGTTTTATTGGTTGAAAAGGAAAGTGTCACTAATCTATTCACCTTTTTTCATATGTAGGTATCAATTCTCTACAATCATTAGTATATACCTAATAAATTATGGAATGATCAGAATTTAATTAGTTGACCTTTTATTTGGCTAATTTAATGGGGTTCAGGATTTGATCTTACTTCAAACTACTACAACCATTTAGTCCACTTTATTTGCTTATTCTTTAATCCATGAAAGGGATGTCACTCTCACATATATATTTTCTTACATTCTAGTTCTACTACTTACTTTAGAATGAAAATTACATTTAAGATTATAAAAGAATATAATATTTAAGTACTTATATTGTAAAGATTTATACACAGTTAATGCATCATTCATTACTCATTTGCATTACTTTTATTTAAAAGTCATTCATAATTAAAAGTGAATGATGAATGATATAATGACAATATAAATTTTTTACATTATCAGTATATATATCATCAAAATCCTTGCCATACAATAGTTCCTCCATAAGGTTTACATTTTGGTTTGTGGGATAGGTTGGAAATTATTGGACAAAGATGTTTGACTATTGATGTGTTTAAGCACTAGTATACTTTTCCAAAAGTTGTTAGAGATAAAGAGAGAAACGTGTCAACATTTAACTAGAAGTGTGAATAAGTTAATTTAATTTGGAGAGGATCTTAGCAATATTTGTGTTTTTTTATTTTATGAATTAAATATGTTATTTGAACAATTTAGCTTCATCTACACTTCCAACATTTAACAAAACGAGAGAAAATGTAATGATGAGAAACTGTAGGTCATTCTCTTCACAACATGGAATGTTAGAAAAATTGTTATCTTAGTTAATCGAATAAGAGTATTATATTTTTAAAAGATTATCATTGCATATACACTTTGAAACTCATAAACATGACTAAAATATTAATCTAATATATATAAAAGTGATAAGTTTACTCGTATTCATGTTAATATTGTCACAACCTTGTCAAAATATTGTTCACAAATACTAAAAATACATAATATTAAAAGTCCACAGCTTTGTTCCTAACATTTTGTTAATATAGACAACCAAACAATGTATAAATTTAAAAATTACTATATATATTAATAACAAGAAGTTCTCAAAAGAATCATTTGGATATACTAAGCATTTAACATTTATTTCTTATTTCATTGTGATTGTATATGCAGTTTGGTTTGGATCAGTTTGGTGCATAAAGTTTGAACACCCTTACTCATTTATGTCTTACCAATAAAATTAAAATGTATTATATATGCACAATTGCTATAATGAATTATATACAATAAATATATTTTACAATATATATTTATATTATTTATATTTAAAATTTAATAATGATTAAATATATATTTAGGAAGTAAAAACTTCTTAAAGTATCAATGGATATATTTCCCCCATAAAATTATCATAACTCATTAAAACACAACTATTTTATTTTTAGGAGATGAGAGGTGGGATTGCAGATAAATTGAAATGACCGTAAACATAGTTATAAATTATTGGTCTGATTTTCAGAATCTTAAGGGTGGGGTAAGAAGATCCAACATTAACACAACTTTGAGGAACATATCTTACAATATAAAAGTACTTAACACAATCTAGAAAAAGCTCTTTGGAAATGATATAACAAAGTTATTGACACGTTCATTTACACTTATGAGAGCTTATAAAATATAAGTATTTGAGTTCAAATATTTATAGTTGTATAATTTTTTCTTTCTCTTTTAAAAAAATAAAAAGATTATTGGGCAGGAATAATTATAAACCTGTCACGGTGATAGAGAGCATGCATTCCCATCAAATCTCCTTGGATTCACTAAGTAGTAATTAATATACAAATTTGCTTGGATTCACCAATCTTTACCCGTAGATGAAAAATACTCTTAATAATACAAAAAATAATATTTTATTACCTTATAGGTAAAAAAATAATTTATTTCATTTCCGATATATATCGGCCCATCCCAATAAGTATGGTTCCAGGAAAATAATCAAGTTTTACTAATTACTATGACTCAACTATTTTCTTTTTCCACTATGAAGATATTTTAGTATCACAACTAATTAATGTACTTAAAGTTTTGAAAAAGTTCTATAAAAGGACAAAAACTAATATGTACATATAAAAATGAAAGCGATGGTATATTTTAATTCGATATTAATTAAATTTGTATTAAAATAATTAAATGAAAATAGGTAATTAATTCATGAATAAAAATCAGTAGAAAATCATTACAAATGCGTTAATAACTGGTATGCACATTTGACAAAATAAATATTTGATATCAATTAGTTATTTCCCTAATAAAGATCAAATATAATAGTACTTGTTATAATAATTAATATTATATAATAATGATATGAAAATTTGACAATACCTAATGATAATAAATGATTCAAAATATCTTATATTAATTGATTTTTGCACTTAAAGTTTTTAACCCTTGCACTTTGATTATCATTGTCATAAAAGTCTTTCCAAAAAACTCATTGGAAAATCATTAGAAATTTTTTAGTTTCAACATGATTTGAAATGTACCCACTATATTTGTCAATTACAATGTGATTTGTATGCTGCACAACATTGAACTTATAACACCATGAGTCAAATCACACAGTGTTAATCAATACAAAATCACAGTTTGATTTAGCTTGAAATGTTGGTGTCATTAATGGTTTTAAATTATACTACTTCTCTGGTCTTTTTATAGAAAAATTTGGGTTATTCCATGCAAATTAGTCAAAATGATTAACATTGTTAATATTATTTAATTTATTACTAATTAGATATAGTTTTTAAAAATCAATTTTAATTAATAGATTAAATTATTATTGCAATCATTGGTATACAGCTTATTAAAATTTACAGGTATAGATTAATTTTGAATATGATGCCACATAATGCAAATTTGACCTAATGAAGACAAAGTTAAATGTAATATTGGGACCCTATTAGATAATCTGATCTATAGTTTAAAACCTTTTACGTCTGTTTCTACATAATATCCACTTAAACAATTGTTCTAATTTTTTGGGTATTATATTTGACTTTTAATTTTAAATTATTTCATTAAATATTAATAAAATTGTTAAAAGAATGTCTTAGGACGATTTAGCAATGATATTTCTTTTTTAATCGAACTACTCTTTGGAAGATGTTATTAAGATAGTTGGTTAGGTTAGTTTTTCTAGTTTTTTTATACTTTATTCTTTGATATATATAAATCATATTCATCTTTCGAATTCATTCAATGAGAAATATTATTCTTTCTCTTTCTTTCTCTTTCTTTCTTCTTCAAACTTTTTTTCTTTCTCATGCGTGACTCCTACAATTTTAACATATATTAGACTCCTACCATTTTAACATATATTAGAAATGTGGAAAATGCTTCGGCCACAATGGATTCTAATCTCAATCGGGAGTTTGACCTCAATTTTGTTGTAGTGAACTTTTATTAATTAATTAAGCTTCATTAGGGTTGATTTCATGATTACAAAGTTGAAATTCCATTAATAAAAGTTGTCTACTCCAATAGATATGTTGCTAGATGGCTGAACAAAATGCAATAGAAAGAAAGTAAAAGGCTAATTATAGACAAGACAACTTGTCAGAGTATTAATCAATTGCTTTAATTTAAAAGAAGTCTTTATCTTATGCCCTAAGGTGGGATGTAAGATGATGTAGAGGTAGATAAAAAGATAGAAAAAAAAAAGAAAAAAAAGTGATAAGTTTGATTGATAATGTGATGTGAAATGGGGAGGGATATAAAGAGTGGAAAAAGAGTATAAGGTTAGGTAAAAGAAAATAGTGTAAAAATATAATGGTTGATTTGGAAAGATGGAAAATTGTATTTACTTCTCTTGTTTTTTTTTTTAAATATTGTGGAATTTTTTTAATATTATTATGCACTTGATAACCATATTTTTCCTATTATATGCATTGCTTCAATATGCTGACAGCAACTTCAAAAAAAAATATCCACAAAATAAAAGGATAAGTCCAATAATATTATTATGCACTTCCAAATTCTCTTGTTATGAATTGTTGAAAAATGCTGTTTCATATGATTGCTATTATATTTGTGGCCAACAATAGAACTTTTATAAATATTTCATATGATTTAGTGTGGTGTTAAATGCCTTTGGCATGTTGCATTCTTTAGCAAATTTGATAAATCTTGAAAACCACTCAAAGATAGTGGATAAGCAAAAAAAAAGTTGACTTATCCCTCAAATATTTTCTTTAATTTCTGCCACTAGATGGCATTGTTTTAAGTTATATTTCACAATAGTTGTAATATAGCAAAAACATTATGACTGTAATTAAGGTAACATTTTCCCACATGGGCTATAAATATAGTGGAATCACAACCATAGCAATAAACACAATTTAAAATATTATGTCAAGTTTATCAAAGATTAATGATGATAATGACTAGTATAAATTCTGCAAATTAGAATTTTTTCTTGTAGTAGAGAGATAAGTACGTCCAAAACAATAGAGAAAAGTAATATGATCCAACATTTTTATTCTTTAGATATAATAAGATGATCTTTTTACCCTAAAATTCAAAAGTATTAATTTGACTCTGCATTATCATAGATGATTGCTTTGCCTCACACTCCACTACTTCTTTTAACTAATGTGTAAGGTGTGAAATTCCAAAGCACCATCTCTATACCATAACACAAGTTCAATATTACTAGTGCTTGGAGCTGTTATTGGTTGTGGGCCATTACCCAATGCATTTTGTAGGTTTGGTACCAGAAAAAATTTAAACCGTAGTTTAATTATATGAAGTTTGTATGTCAAAACTTTGAACAAAATTAATGGTTTAAAAAGCGTTATATATGGTGGAGAAATAAAAATGAGTATTTATTGTATATAAAAATAAATAAATTAATGATAAAGAATTTATTCTCAGCTCAACTAATTATTAGGGACTTGTGTCTAATGTATTTTTTTGAGTCATCATGTTAATAAATGTTAAATGATCTTATATTTTTCTCACTCTTGGTGAGAACCTTATTTTAATTGCATACCAATTCTATCATAATACAAAACAATGATAATTATAACTAACAAATAATTGAATGTATTCATGCATTGAATAAAAACAATAAGTACAAACTTGTCATACAAAAATAAAATTAGTTGTATAAGTTAAAAATATTTGGGCCCTCATTAATAACATCCCAAAAATACTATATTATCCTGATTAAATTTTGAACCAAATATTATAGATTTATTTTATGATAAAATAAGTACAATGATATAATCAATTTAATTTAAAAATGTATCTCAACATTAACATAAAAAATAATAATGGAATTCTATTATTATTATATTCGTATTCTTATTATTATGATTATTATTATTATCACTATTCAATTATATTTGTCAAGATATTATTTGATTTTGCAAGATATTATAGGTATATAGGTTATTTTGTTATATCCTTATCATTATACATTCATGTTTCCTTATATAAGTTATATTATTTTCTCAAGTTTATAAAATTGTAGAAATTAATATTTTTATCAATACCATTACTGTTATTATATGATTGGTTAAAATATTTGATTTATGAAAGTATTTAGAAGTTGGTAATTGCCTCCAACTACAAAAACAACCTAGTAGAATGGAAGAGGATGAAGAGGGAAAAATAGAGGAGGCAAAAGCAAGGAAAGTGGTAGAGAATTAATGTCTTGAGAAACTTACTTCTATATGTGTAGTTAAGTTCTTCTAACACGTTGAACTGAGAAAATCATTAATTAATTGTATTTGAATTATACAAAGGAATCAAATAATATCATGCATAATTATAATACCACACACTACATTAATATTTCATATTAATGAAAGCATAAAGTTAACAAAGACTTTATTTTTGTCTATACATATATATATATATATATATATATATCATGTTATGTTAATCTTCTAGTTTGATAATCTTATTATTTTTAGAAACAAATTATATTAATTGTTGATTGTTTAAGTTATTAATTATTAGTTATGAGCCACCAGAACCTTGATGAGACTATCTATAATCTCTATGAACCTCATCTCACTCGTGAATGGATGAACTATTTATTCATATTGACATCTTCTTCAAAAACAATTAATGGGATATGATGAATTTTAGCATTGCACCTTTATTTGGTTTACAAGAGTGCATCCCTCATACTCATCTTTCAAGCATGCACTAGAGTCAAACACATCACTAACTAAGAGCTTTAGATCCAATAAAAGTGTATACTTATCTTATTTTGCAATAAGACACAATATTCTGCACTATATGAAAGGACTTTAATAAACATTATATAACATCTCATCTAATTGACAAGTGATTTATGAAAATCCACAAATCTAGGATAGAGTTTTTTTTTGCTAAGAAAAGAAACGAGGTCCCTCTCAAGACAACAAAAACCTACGATAGAACAAATACTAAAAAACTAGCCTAAAAAGAATATAAACCTACCACCCCACCACAAGATAATGAGAACAAAAACCTTAGATAAAGGCAACAAAGTAGCTTCATAGAATTCAAACAATCCCAACAAATCTTGGTTAGGTTGATTTTGGTATTAAGTATAAAGTTCACCCCATCCATGTATTGCTCACTGAAACATACTTGCTTAGTTGCTATCTTAGAGGACAACCATATTCATCATTAACCTCAAATAATTCGAAGTTAGGTAACATTATTTGTACATCAAAGTTTGGTACCTTTCATTTTGAGTAAAGAAAGAAGGAATTGAACCCACAATTCATTTTGTTATGATTTCACTATTTCAGTTCTTAAAAAGATGTTACACATTTATTTCTCTTAGAATCGTGACATACATGTGTGCGTTTCTTTTCCATCATAATAATCTTCTTTTATTTCCTCTCTCTATTGCAGCTTGGACGTCATAATCTAATAGATTTTATTAGGAACAAGCGAACAATCAAATAGTAAAAGAGAAGAGAACAACACAAGTAATTTGGTGAGTTTCGGCCAATTGTGACTACGTCCCTGAGAGCGTTGATAGTCTACTACCATGTATTAGAGAATAAGAATTTGTGTTTTCCTATTGTTCTCCTTGTTAATAAATTAGGTTTACATAACATAAATATATATAACTCTCTACCCCATACTTCAGCCTAATTAAGCCCATAAATTGTATTACTGTTATGATAAGAAAATACCCGATCAATTGAATATGATACATTGAACAACATATTTCATAATCATTCTTTAGTTTAACTCCCTATCTTTAACTACGGACTGAGATTATCATGAACCATAATGTATTGGGGTTGGCTGAAATGTAATTTTGGTGGAATATGTAAATGCAGTGTATTGTGGTCCCATGAAAGATGATGGCCATGGATTCTATTCTATTATTACAATAATAGCGTTTTTAGTGGAAGTTAGGACCATATTTTAAAACCTTCAAGATTCAGCCACTTTAAGACTTTACCATTTATCAGTACATTTTCTTTTCAACAATCTATTCCACGTCATTGCTTATATTATGGTCCTAGATAAAGATGTCAGTTAAATATGTGTAAAAGTGGTATATGATTTACATTTTTCTTTTCTTTTGTGCAAAGCTTCTATGTTTTGACGCATTTTTTAGTATCACATTTTATATTTTTATGACCATTTTTGACTTTTCAATTTTTCGAGGATTAAATTAGTTTATGCAAATATTTTGAGAGATTAAAATAGGTCTTTATTCCATTTAAAAACATGTAACTAAGTCCAAATAATCTAAAATGGTGCATATTATTTGTTGAATTCGTAAATAAAGAAGTATTTTCTTTAACTTAATTTAAAATATAATAGTATTAAGTTATTAGATACTAAACTGAGGATACATATACAATTTTTACTTAATTTTGTTTATATTAATTTACTAAAAACTCTTATCCCAAAATAAAGACGGAGGTAGGTATTAAAAATGAAAGAGCTATAAATGAATGTGTATTTTATTGATTGAACGAATTGATTTGAATGGATTGGATTATATATTACAAAGAAATTAACCAAAATATTATATAGAAAATACAAAAGACTTGATTCTACCTAACTTCTAACTAACTAATATATTTTACACATATTTCAGTCATGAAAATTGAATTTACAATAACTACTTGTTATGCAAAATGTAAGTGAGTTTAAATTAATTACTAATCCAATACAATATTAGCCAGAAATATCAAAATATATTTCAACATCCCTCTCAAATTGGAGAGTGGATGTTAACAACTCTCAACTTTGACAAAAGATGATTGAATTGAGAAGGCTCCAAAGCCTTTGTTAGAATACCACCAATTAGTTTCTCACTATATGCTTTGTAACCATCTCTCTGTCCAGTTTGCATATGCCATAGAGAGGTCTTTGTTTACCAATGCTCATGCAACTTAAGGATTGCATAGAATGATAGTAAAAGAAGATTATTGAATAGAATAAATTTAGTAAAATTCAAAGTAATGATATTGTTCATCAAGAGCCAACATAATAGAAAAAAGATCAAAGAAAAAGATGAAATGATATTATTACTCAAGAATATCATATTGGTTTCTCAGCTAAAGAATGACATAAATCTAGAATATGATGAACTATAAACAATATTTGTTCAAGAATAACAATGATTAAGAACAACATCTTGATTTCTTGGCCAAAGAATGAAAGAAATCTATAATATGATAAAACATAAACAATATTTATTTAAGAATAACAAAAAAGAATAATATGATGAATAATGAAAAATATTTATTTCAAAAAGACAAGACAAGAGAAGAATATGATTAAATATGAATGCTATTTGTTCAAGAATAACAAATGAATAATATGATGAAAAATGAGAAACATTTTGTCCAGAATAACAAAAGAAAAATATGATGAAATATGAGCAATTTTTGCTCAAGAATAACAAAAGAAGAATATGATAAAATATGAGTGATTTTTTACTCAAGAAGAAGAATATGATGAAATATGATATTAAAATGATATTATGCAAAATAGGAAAAATAATATAATGTTTAACTTTATAACATTATTGTAATTTATAAATATTTATGTTATATACATTACTATATTTATTCAAAGTTCATAACACAATATTTATAATATATTTTTTCTTATAAGTTATTTTGTAAAATAATTTTCACCTAATGCTTATTACCAAGTCAAATGTTCCAAAAAGATAAAAATAATAATAAGGGAAAATGGATAGCCCGAACCCGCCCGAATAAGTCCAGTCCGAACCCGATTTTAATATAGTCCGGCCGGTTTGGACTAAAAAACTCAGATTCAATAAAAATATGTAAAATGTTACCCAAACCCTATAAATATTCTGGTTTTCGCAGGCAGCCTGTCCCACCAGACCCATTTTGACACCTCTAATCACCACTATTAATTTGTTGGAGATGCATGATTTTGTAAAAGAACAAAATGTAAGAAGTGATGAATAATGTTATGGTTTGCAACTATGTACTCTTTTTGACTAATGAGGAATGATGTTGTATTTTCCTATGGATAAGAAAAGTTTGTTATATCCAAATTATATATTTGGTTGGAGTGGTTGAAACAGTTTTTACTAATTAATATATTAACCTTTGATTATGTATTTAACATCTTTGTAGCAACAATCGTTACTAATTGTTTGCTGTTTGTATTTGGGTTGACACCCAAAGAAGAAGCTAATATTTGATTAGATTAAATTTTACAAAATTATGAACACTATACTTAATTAAGTTTATTCAGAAAAATGATTCTCCTCTTCCACTACATGAATAGTTTCCTTCACCATCAATGTTTTTTATTTGATATTTGAGTTCTCACTATATTTCTGTCCCATCATCCTACGTCTAGAAGAAGTTTAGGATAACGACCATTATGCCTTATCGTATCAAATCCATGGCCTCATTATGATTTATGAGTTGTGCTGTCATGTTCACTAAGGTATATATATTCGTTTATTTGTTCATAATGTTCAAGACACAGAAAGGTACAAAAGTTTCATATATTTTCACACAATACATTGATATAATAAAATATGTTTAATTTGAAGTACTTTTTTTTAAAATAGATTATTAAATTAAATATTTTTGTAATAAAAATTATGAATTAATGTAGTGATTTTAAAATATATTGCTAATATTTAGCATGTTTTGAGAAACACAATATTTTATGCAAACACAGTTTTGAAAAGTATTTTATGCCCTTTATCGTGATTTTATAAAAAATAAAAATTGTTTCTATTATACTCAAACAACTTAAAATCACCTTACCTAGTAAAATAAATAAAAAATAAATTATGCTTTCAAATCTTTTTTGCCAAAAATATTTTTGGAGAATCGTTTTTATAGTCAATCAACTAAAAAGAGAAACCTACCCATGGATTGTGACCTTGGACAAATTTTATATACGTTAGAGCCTCGGGTTTAAATTTTAGAGGTAGTTTTTAGGTTTAATTATGAGAAAAAGATGTATGTATTAACAGTATAAAAGTCTTATATACTTGTCAGTTCATTATTCATTATTAATTTTCAATTAACATTGATTATTCAACAAAAATAATATTAATAAATGGTGAATAATGTACTAATGAATGTGTATAAATCTTTATATATTACACTCTTTAATTATCTATTACTTTAAGAAGATTAATATTGCAATTATATATTTATATGTGAGGTTTTAAATTGTAACACATAATATGACAATTAATATTGTAATACTATGATTTTGGTTTACTATAAATTTAATAATGATTATGATAACATGGAACACATTTTCCAACAAAAATACACATAACATAACTATCTTATGACCACAATTTAAAATTTTAGAAAATCAAGATACTATATAAAAAAAATTGAAAAAAAAAAAGAGAAAAGAAAATCCTCCTCTATAAAAGGAGGTACCAAGTTAATGGTTGTAAGTGAAGTAGCCACCTTCTAGATCTCACATTATCTCTTTAATTTGGAATATTTTAAGTACTCAATCACCATTGAAAAATGGAGAAGATTATTAATCTAGAAATCAAACCCAACGAAGAGGCTCATGATGAGATGAAATGGGTTCATGATTCTTCAGTTGATTACAAAGGCAGGGTTCCACTTAGAGCCTCAACTGGTTCTTGGAAAGCTTCAATCTTCATTGTTGGTAAGGAAACCTTCATGTTTCTTTAACCTCAATTATTGCACACAATATTACCTTCTTTTTTTTTTATTTTTTTTATCGGCAAATGTTAGAATGTTAGTGTATTTGTTGTATGCGAGATTCGAATCCTCAAACTCATTCACTTCGCCCCTTCTCCATAAGACCATTAAATCACCTTATAACTCTTTTTTTTGTTTATAAACTTATTATGTATGAGACTCAAACCTACAATCTCTTATTGCTCTATTCCTTAAATTATTCACTTTAACCATTGGACCACCTTTTATTTATTTATATATATATATATATATATATATATATATATATATATATATATGACTCCCTTCCTTATTTATGTTCATTTTAGGGTGTGTTTGTAACTTGATTTTTTAAGGTATTAGAGGGAGACTTAAAAATCATACAATATACTTATAAGATGGTTCTGAAGTATTTTTTTTCTTCACCTCTAAAAAAAACTCACAAATTTTCAAATCTTTCACCACTCAAGAATTTAATATTCCCATCATGCACATGCTATTTATCTTTTACTATTTACTTTCTCTAGATTTTGTTTTTTTCAGTCATTTTTTGTTACCATTTTAATTGTATGCTTCTTTCTTTTTGAATAGTTCTTTTGGGAAAGTCTGTATATGTCAAAAGTACACATAAACCTCTTGTCGTTGAATTACCTACAAAATATTTATTGGATGGGTTAGTTTGAACTTTTAATAATTTTTCCGTTTCATATATGTATTAAATAATTTTTATTTTAGAAAGAAATTAGCGTATAAATCTTCTTTTTTATCATTCTTATTTAATAAAGTTTCAATTTGTAAGAATCTTAAGTGAAATGGAATGTGTATGAAGCTATCATACAAAAGAATGAAGCTGAGTGGATAATCCCACTGCATTTTTTTTAATACATTGGTAATATCCAATCCTTTTTCGTTTTGGTGTAGGTTTTCTAAGGCACAATTGATTTGTTTACATTAAATATAAATATTAATGAATCTACATCAGAATTATATTCTAAAGTGAACAATACACCCTTGTTTAATTAATGTTTTGTGCCCCTTCTAGACCAACGATTATGAAAGAGAATATTACTGTTGATAGATTATGATAAATGTATATTTTAAGATAACTACTTATAATTTATTTTAATAACTTGTAACTCATGTTAATTAGTTCGAGTTTTCTATGTTGTTCCTAGGAATAATCTTACAAATCGGCTTGCTATTAAAATAAAGAAACTATTAAAGGAAGAAGATAGCTTGTCAAATGTTTTAAATATATATATAAAAAAGACATATTTTCTTTGATTAATAAGTGTGAGGAATTGTACATAAAAAATAACCATGCCTTTATGTTATATATTTTTATTAATCACATCTAACTATGTGTGCTTAATTAAGTTAATGGGCGAGTTCACTGCAAAGAAGGTTTATATATAGCTTTACTTTCTAATGTAAATATTCCCAATATATATATATATATATATATATATATATATATATATATATATTACATAATCACTTATATTTGCTAGTATATATCTACATAACTATGCTACTTTTTATTATGTCGTAAAGCAACAAACTTGTTCTGATGTATATAAGGAAATGGTACACCGAATACCAATAATATTGTCACTATTATTTTTAAATATTTCCTGAAAGTTGATGGTAGTTAAAATTCTTACAAATCCAAAATTGTCAAGAATAACTTTAATTTTATTTTGATTCATAATTATAGAATGTACTAAAAGGAATTTATTTATAATCCATTCACCCATTACGATGTCCAATCTAATTCAAAAGTCTAGATTGAGGACGAGGTTCTCAAAGCTCCATGTGTACATTAATTGGTTGTAGACAAGATATTAAATGATAAGCATCTATCTATTCATATACTAATCAAATTTCAATTAAAAACTCGTTTATAGTCACACAAAAAAGGTAAAATGTCACAAAATTAAGAGCATGAAATGAAAAAGATGTCCATATCTTTAAGAGATTCAACTATAAAATATGCCATTTTTTAAGATTTAGTAATAAAATTCCAGTTCCCAATTGTAATATTTTATATTATAGAGTTGTTTGATATTTATAAAGTTTGAGTATTATTATGCTGCATTTTGAGTTTAGTTATTATATTGAGATAACATTCACCCTTAAAATAATTTAATTTAAGAGCCTAGAAGAAAAATAAAACAATTTCAAAGGAGGAATAATGGGGTTAGACTCCTCTTCAATACTGAAAAAAACTATAGTATATTAATACTTATATCCTTTTAATTTTTTCTAAAGTTACATTTTTAACCTTAAAAATACAATAAAATTAGGACTTCAATAGAGTAGAGTCTTAGTCGGAATAATCGTGGTAAGATATTTGAACTTAGATAAAGAATAAATTAAGTATTCCTCTAACTACATCGAAAGTGGTGAGTTCCCACGTGCCAGTATATAGAATCCTAGAAGCTTAAATTATAAGACGGCAAAATGAGTTATGATTACTGTTACTAAGAATGTAACTACTGGTAGTGAGTGATTATTCTTTTTAAGATGCTATCCTTATTACTTTAAGAATAGTGTGAATTGGCTTTAAATGTTATGTGGTTACTATATATATGGACCATTGTATGAAGATTTCATTATATGAAGTGGCCGACCTAATATCCTTTACCTTAGAACTATAGCCATGTTACTTATAAGAAAATTATTCATGAGTTATAAGGACCCACACTTTCCACTAGTTTTGAAACTCTCCTCATTGGAGTCAAGATTCTCTCGTCTTAAAGAGTCTAGTACCGAACAAAGATTATGAAAAATTACGAAAATTATATTTACTTTAGATGTTTCATCCCCTAGTTAAATCATTCCCGAGACAATGAGTTAGGCGACGTGGGACTAACTTCCCAACATGCCCCCTCCACATAAGTTTGTCGGACCAGACGAATAGTTACCTTTGACCCATAATTAAAGAGCATCTTTTGGCCCATGACAACCGGAAATAAATTGGGTTATGGCTCTTATACCATATTAAGGTTCCATCTCAAAACCAATTGGCGATGAGAGGAGTAGTCTAACATGTATTTAAATCATTCTCTCGAAACAATGATATATGCGATGTGAGACTTACTTCCCAACAATACATAAGCATTTTAAAGTTCCTTGAATTCACAAGTACAATCAATTTTGCTTTTTGAAAAAATGATTTATTGTGGGAGAATAAGCATGAATTTCAATTGTCATAAAATCATTTGTCCTATATTGAGTATTCTTGTAACCCAAGATTCTCTTTTGTCAAAATATTCAAAACGAATGGAATTGGACTCGTTTGCTTATTTTTGCCTAGTTTACCTTTCTAAGTACAAGATTAGGGATTAATGGTTCAAGTTGTGTCTTCTCTTTCAAGTATCTCAACTTTTACTTATAGTGATGAGTTTAGATAGTAAAGCAACATTATCTGCTTAAACATTCAAACCATGGAATAATTTCAACTTTAGGAAAACATATCTTATATATTATGTACTTTTGGAGTAAAGGATTATCCTTTTGGATAATTGATCAAATATTCCCAAACTTAGAGATATTTGTGATTTATGATTTAAAATTTATGTCTATAATTTTTTTAAATGATCACTTCTAGTTTTTTTATATAAACAAAAAAGTTATATAACCACTCCACTTGAAATTGTATAAATCTTAAATCATACGAAGTTAACAAATCACTTCTCGTTCCATTTTCCATTTTTATCCAAATTTTATTAAAACAGATATCTTCTTTATTAATAAAGAGATAAATATTTAATTTTACTTGTATTTTCAATAAAAAGTGTTATTTCATTATAATCTTCAAAACAATAATCTAAAGTTACTAAAAAAAAAATTACAAGCTAACAATAGCTGAAAATTTGGCACAATAATATGTAACATTTTTAAGTAATGGACACAACTTCTTATGTAAATAAAAGCAATTTTTCTTCAATAATAAGCTCCACCAAACACACTTGGTCACCCATTAAGATGTATATTTCTAAACATAATCATAATCACATGAATTATTTCCATTAAATCATTAATTAACCATAAGATTCCAATTTTGTTTCAGCTATTGAATTCAGTGAGAGGTTGAGTTATTTTGGAATAGCAACTAGCTTGGTCCTTTACCTCACAAAGGTTATGCATCAAGATCTTAAGACAGCAGCTAGGAATGTGAATTATTGGTCTGGTGTTACCACTTTGATGCCATTGCTTGGAGGATTCTTAGCTGATGCATATTTGGGTCGTTACTCCACTGTTTTTGCTTCATGCATTGTTTATCTCATGGTAATAAACCTAACCTACTATACCATTATAATTCAGTAATATAAGTTAGCAGTATTAATTAGGTTGATGATCCACTTACTTCAAAAGTAAGTTTTTTAAGTTACTTCACATCTTAGCTATCAATTCTAGAGAAATCCAATGGTTTAGATCTATCCACTAATTCAAACCATTAGATTTTCTTAGAATTGATAACTAAGATGTGGAGTAAGTTTAAAAAACATACTCTTGAAGTCAATGGATCCCTTCCCTGGGACATATTTATACAAATTTGTTTGGGCATTTGTGGTGAAGTGGTGATTTTTTCATATAAAACAAAATATGTATATTATGTTTTATTTTCATTCATTTAATTAAGAATTTAGGTTCATGTCTTGTGAATGAATAAAAATAAAAATTGAGTAAATGGGTCATTCCGGTTTAATCCATTCAAAATAGATAGGGTCCAAAATAACTTTGGTATACGTATGATCTCAAGCATAATAATATCTGTCCATGATCAATGTAAAGATACCTATATAATTAATATATCATTCATCGTTCATTTAGATTATTATTTTAAATAATTAATTAAATATGAATGTTGAATATTATAGTAACAATATATAAGACTTATATATTTTCAGTGAATATAGTTTCTCTAATTGATGTTATATAAAAAATCATTATTATTGAGTTGTATAAAACAATATGTTATGTTGGAATTATGATCATATTCATTAATGAAGATTCAATTGCATTAAAATATAAAGGAAAATACAACTTCAATGACACATTTATCATTTTAATGGGGATGGATTCATTTACTTCAAGAGTAAGTGAAAAATACTTACTTCACATCTAGTTATCCAATCTTAGAAAATCCAATGGTTTAGATGTATTTACCAATTCAAACCATTGAATTTCCCAAGAATGAATGATCAGAGTAAGTTTTTTCTACTAATTCCTCTCTCATTTTAATTACAATGAAATCACATTTTTTAAATTAAAAAAACATGCATTTGACTCTCTATTAATGGAGATAATATTCGTTTATGTGGTTGGATTGATATGTTACAAAAGACTAATCAACTCCCCCCTAAACCCCACCAAGTGGGAGCCTCGTGGATTCCGCCTCCATTATTATTATTGATTCTTATGTAACTTCCTAACATTGAAAAACTTATTCTCGTGGGAAAAAAAACAGGGGTTGGTTCTTCTCACTATGTCATGGTTCTTACCAAGCTTAAGGGCATGTGATAATCCGAAAATGTGCACTGAGCCTAGGAAAATTCATGAAGTGGTTTTCTTCCTAGCAATCTACTTAATATCGATAGGAACAGGAGGACACAAACCTTCATTGGAGAGTTTTGGAGCTGATCAATTTGATGATAATCATGAACAAGAAAGAAAGCAAAAAATGTCTTTTTTCAATTGGTGGAGTTGTTCCCTATGCAGTGGACTTATTGTAGGAGTGACCCTTATTGTTTATATACAAGATAACATAAATTGGGGAGTTGCTGATATTATCTTCACAGTAATCATGGCTTTCTCATTGCTTATTTTCATAATTGGAAGACCATTTTATAGGTATTTGGCACCATCTGGGAGTCCTTTAACTCCAATGTTGCATGTTCTTGTTGCTGCTATTTCCAAAAGAAACCTTCCATATCCTTCAGATTCTGCTCAATTGTATGAAGTTCCTGAGTCTCATTGCAGCAATGGAAGATTCTTGTGTCACACCAATAAAATCAAGTAAGTAGTATTGTCACTAAGTCATTATGATCAAAATTTATATTCATAGGTTATATATATTATTGAATATAGGAAATTATTGCCTCACATTAACAATTTGTATCATGGATTCATTGTTAATCAAACTGTTGGGTTTATTCAAGTATGAAGTCTCACATTGGATATGCGAGTAAGAGTAAAAGAGTTTATAAGTGGAAAAGACTCATGGAACTAATGCCTTAAGGTTTTGGTTCAAAACGTGGTGTCTCACTTGTGGTCCTCCACTCTTCCCATACCCGGTAACAATGGAACCACTCCGGTGGTGGAGGCTCCCCGGTCGTAGTTTGGTCCAACAAGTGGTATCAGAGCCGATGGTTCGGCTTGGGACATGCTGGACTTAAGAGGGAGTGGACCGGAAAGTGTGTAGTACCCACACTTGAGAATAAGATTGTTGGGTTGTAAAATATTTATATAGAAAAGGCCCTAAAACTAGTGTCTTATTAGTTCAAGACGCGGTGTATCACTTGCGACTCTCCACTCTTCCCATACCCTACCCCAGTAACAATGGAACTCCCCTAGTCTAACACAAACTAATGCATGATTACCTAACCATAAGATATGGTTGTTAGAACAAAGTTATATATCATTAACCAATGTAAAAATAGTATAGATATTTTGGTGTGTGTGTGTATATCAGCATTGAAAAATTGTTAATCCATTGTTGGTACTATTTGTATTAGATTTCTTGACAAGGCGGCGATTATCGAAAACAATGGAAGTTTAGTAGAGAAGCAAAGTCCTTGGAAACTAGCAACTGTAACTAAGGTTGAAGAAATGAAACTTATTATCAATATGATCCCTATTTGGGTATTTACATTACCATTTGGAATATGTGTAGCACAAACATCTACATTTTTCATCAAACAAGGTGCAACAATGAACAGAAACTTAGGTAATGAATTTGAGATTCCACCAGCTTCAATTTTCACTTTTGCAGCATTAGGGATAATAGTTTCTGTGACCATTTATGACAAGATTATAGTACCTGTCTTAAGAAGGGTAACAGGAAATGAAAGAGGAATCAATATCCTACAGAGGATTGGTTTTGGAATGGTTTTTTCTATTGCTGCAATGATAGTAGCAGCTTGTATAGAAAAAAAGAGACTTAAAGCTATTGAAAATGATCCACTAAAAGGTTCACTATCAATGAGTGTGTTTTGGTTGGTTCCACAGTTTCTAATTATGGGTTTTGGTGATGGGTTTACACTTGTTGGTTTACAAGAATATTTCTATGACCAAGTTCCAGATTCAATGAGAAGCTTAGGTATAGCATTATACCTAAGTGTGCTTGGTGCTGGAAGTTTCATAAGTAGTATTCTTATAACAATTGTTGATCACATAACTGAGAAAAGTGGTAAGAGTTGGTTTGGAAAGGATTTGAAAAGTAGTAGTTTGGACAAATTCTATTGGTTATTGGCAGCAATAACCACAGTGAACTTGTTCTTTTATGTGTTTTTTGCTCATAGGTATTCCTACAAAAATGTGCAAAAAGTTGTAGTTGTTGATTGTTATGAAGGCAAAAGTGTGTGTGGAAGTGAAGGGGCTATAGTTTGAGTTCATGTGTTCAATATTACTTAGTACCATGTTAGTCCTTTGACAGAAAAGTTCATATATAGAACTATACTTCATCAAATCTTGTAGCTAAACTGTTTCATCAAATCTATCTCTATGACAACTTATGCTTCTATACTAAATATGGACTATTTTATATCCACGGTCCGACTACTACTGACCGAACTTTAAAACAATTTTGAGTTGCAGTCTTAACCGAATGAGGAGTTAGACCGCTTTGAATTGGAGAAGTTCCGGCCCAACTGTGTTAAACCTGGTTAACTGCAATAACCCGGAAAGTAAATCGAACGGTTCACATAATTTAAAAAAAAACATAATACTACTCTAATATTTTATTTTAACTCGGTCCAAATAGATATTTCTCCAATATAATTATAGATAATTATTAAATATATATAAAATTATATTGTCTAATCAAATGATTTAATTATTTAAATCGGTTAGACCTAATACAAGATATCTTCTAGTTTGGTGTGTGGTGAGGTTTTACAACATCACTTCTATCATCCCAGTGCAATAAAAAAACTCAATTAGTTTGAAATTGGTGGCTTAGTTCACATTTTTCCTTTTCTCTAATATGAATATAAACAAATTTTGGTGAAATAACTATTGACGTGACTGTTGTCTGAGTTAGACACACGTGAGATCATACCTTTTTTGGATAAGATCTTCACTTGTATTCAAGAGATCAAAATACCGAAAATTAATATTTTCCATGTTGCCAAAAAAGAGTTCAACTCTTTCTTTTATATATCCAATCATGTACAATTTCATTATTATACATTCATTTTAATATATTTTGCTTTATTTTATGGTTTCTTTATTCTAGTGTTTGTGGTAGTGATTTTTCTAGTCCTTTTTCTTTTGGTAATCGGAGGATGTATATGAAGTGATTCTTTTCTACTTTTTTTGCTTTTCGAGTATGACATTGGCAGGAAGAAGATGAGTGTTTTGTTTGAATTCTAGTAGATGAAGTGATAATGAGAGGAAGATAGGGTTTTTTTTAGAGAGAACGCGTTGAGGTGAAAATAATAAGAAGATAGTTTTTCTGTTTTGTAATAGTTAATCTCCTCTTAGTCAAGAACAATGAGAGGGAATTCTCTTTCTATATTTTTTTCCTCCTTTATTGTGTATGAATGTGAGCTCTTATTTATAGGAGTGATAAATTGGCACAAGTAAATGAGGAGATAATATCACAATTAATTCATTGGAGGATATTAAGGAAACAAATCAAATATGTCATAAATTTATAATAAAAAATTTGATTTATACCATTATGATTTGGAATACATCTTATTAATTAGAAATTTGAATTTGTTTATTACCTTAAATATAAAAATTCCCATTAGGCAAATTTTGGTTCGCATATACTTGGAAAATATATCATTATTATAATGACGGCACAACAATTTTTATAGGGTCACAAAATTAGTCTAACGTTCAAGAGTGAGTACACAAATAATTATTTGACCATTAAAAATATAATGGTATTCGGAAATACATGTTAGACAGAAACTCACAATGGCTTTTATAAAATTCTAAAATTATTACATTACCTTTGAATAGATAATAATTATTAGAATTTCCATAAAATCTTAAATAGTATTTCAAACACCCTTTTTTATTTTTATTTAATTATGGAAAACGAAGTTATTGGAAAATCGACATATGTTTTTTCGAAATGGAATATTTTCATAATTAGGATAGTAAGTACTCATTAAGTCACTTAACATTTAGAATTTATTTAAAAAAACCAAAAAAAAGGTAATATTTGGCCATAATTAGGCCAATAATTATCCATGAAACATTTTTGACACATGTTTATTTTAATCTTTAAAACATGATTTTTATTTTATTTTCATCATTAAAATTTAATTTGGGCCAAACAAAATTGAGTGTTTACAATTATATAAAAAATCATCTCGTCTGATCGGACGAACTAATTGTTTAAACCGGTTAAACCTAATACGTTATATGTTCTAGTTTTGTGTTAGATGAGGTTTCACAATATTATTTCTATCGTCCGGATGTAATAAAAAAAATCTCAATTAGTTTGAAATTGGTGGCTTAGTTCACTTTTTTCCTTTTGTCTAATAAGGATTTGAACAAATTTTGGTGAGATAACTATTGACGTGGCGGTTGTCTGAGTCAGGCACACGTGAGATCAGACCTTTTTAGATCTTCTCCTGTATTAGAGAGATCAAAGTATCAAAAATTAATGTTTTCCATGTTCCCAAAAAGAGTTCAACTCTTTCTTTTTATATGTCCAATCAGGTACAATTTCATTATTATACATTCATTTTAATGAATTTTGCTTAAATTTATGGTTTATATATTCTAGTGTTTGTGATGGTGATTTATCACGTACTTTTTTTCTTTTGGGAATTGGAGGATATATATATGGAGTGATTATTTTCTTTTTTCTTTTTTTGCTTTTCGGGTTTGATGTTTGGATGAAGAATATGAGTGTTTTGTTTGAATTCTAGGAGATGAAGTGATAATGCGAGAAATATATGATTTTTTAGAGAGAGCTAGTTGAGGTGAAAATAATAAGAAGATAATGTTTTCTTTTTTGTAATAGCTAATCTCCTCTTAGTCAAGAAGAATGAGAGAGAATTGTCTTTCTATGTTTTTTTCCTCCTTTATTGTGTATGAATGTGAGGTCTTATTTATAGGAGTGATAAATTGACACATGTAAATGATGACATAATATCCCAATTAATTGATTGGAGGAAATTAAGGAAACAAATTAAATATGTCAAAAATTTATAATAAAAAATTTGATTTATACCATTATGATTTTGGAATTTGAATTTTAAAAATGTAATACCTCTTATTAAATAGAAATTCGAATTTATTTATTACTTTAATTATAAAAATTATGATTAAGCAATTTTTTGTTCGCATATACTTAGAAAATATCTCTTTTGATATAATGATGGCAGAACAATTTTTATAGGGTCAAAAAATTATTCTAACGCTCAAGAGTGAGTACAAAAATAATTATTTGAATATAAAAAACATAATGGTATTCGAAAATCCACTTTATGCAGAAACTCACATTGACTTTTATAAAATTCTAAAATTAATACATTACATTTGAATAGATAATAATTATTGGAATTTCCATAGAATCTCAAACAGTATTTCAATCACCTTTTTATTTTTTTTTAATTATGAAAAATGAAGTTATTAGAAAATCAACATATGTTTTTTCGAAATGGAATATCTTCACAATTAGGATAGTAAATGTTCATTAAGTCACATAACATTTAGAATTTGTTTAAAATAACCAAAAAAGGGGCCAATAATTATCCATGAAACATTTTATACACATGTTTATTTTAATCTTTAAAACATGATTTTTATTTTATTTTCATCATTAAAAGTTAATTTGGGTCAAACAAAATTGAGTGTTCACAATTATATATAAATTCACATCGTCTGATCGGACGATTTAATTGTTTAAATGTGTTAAACCTAATATGATATATGTTCTAGTTTTGTGTTAGATGAAGTTTCACAATATTACTTCTGTCATCCGCATGTAATAAAAAAAATCTCAATTAGTTTGAAATTGGTGGCTTAGTTCCCTTTTTGTCTAATAAGGATATGAACAAATTTTGGTGAGATAACTATTGACGTGATTGTTGTCTAAGTCAGACACACGTGGGATCAGACCTTTTTCGGGTCAGATCTTTTCCTGTATTCGAGAGGTCGAAGTACCGAAAATTAATGTTTTCCATTTTCTCAAAAAGAGTTCAACTCTTTCTTTTTATATGTCCAATCTGGTACAATTTCATTATTATACATTCATTTCAATGAATTTTTCTTTAATTTATGGTTTATCTATTCCAGTGTTCGTGATTGTGACTTTTCAGGTCCTTTTTTTCTTTTGGGAATAAGAGGATGTATATGAATTGATTCTTTTCTATTTATTTTTTGCTTTTCGGGTATGATGTTGGGAGGAAAAAGAAGAGTGTTTTGTTTGAAATCTAGGAGATGAAGTGATAATGAGAGGAATATAAGGTTTTTTAGAGAGAGGGGTTGATGTGAAAATAATAAGAAGATATAGTTTTCTTTTTTGGAATAGCTAATCTCCTCTTAGTAAGAACAATGAGAGGAAATTCTCTTTGTTTGTTTTTTTCCTCCTTTATTATGTATGAATGTGAGGTCTTATATATAGGAGTTATTAATTGGCACATGTAAATGAGGAGATAATATCCCAATTAATTAATGGGATGATATTAAGGAAACAAATTAAATATGTCATAAATTTATAATAAATTTTTTGATTTATACCATTATGATTTGGAATTTGAATTTTAAAAATGTAGTACCTCTTATTAAATAGAAATTCGAATTTATCTGTTACTATAAATATAAAAATTCCGATTAAGAACTTTTTGGTTCGCATATACTTAGAAAATATCTCTTTTGATATAATGATGGCACAACAATTTTTATAGGTCACAAAATTATTCTAACGCTCAAGAGTGAGTACAAAAATAATTATTTGAATATTAAAAATATAATGATATTCGGAAATCCATTTTAGGCAGAAACTCACAATGACTTTTATAAAATTCTATAATTAATACATTACATTTGAATAGATAATAATTATTAGAATTTCCATAGAATATTAAATGGTATTTCAAACACCCTTTTTATTTTTTTTAATTATGAAAAACGAAGTTATTGGAAAATCAACTTAGGATAATAAATGCTCATTAAGTCACATGACATTTAGAATTTGTTTAAAAAAACCAAAAAAATAATATTTGGCCATTACTGGGCCAATAATTATCCATGAAACATTTTTGACATATGTTTATTTTAATCTTTAAAACATGCTTTTTATTTTATTTTCATCGTTAAAAGTTAATTTGGGCAGCATAAAATTTAGTGTTCACAATTATATAAAAAATCATCTTGTATGATCGGAAGATCTAATTATTTAAACCAGTTAAACCTAATATGATATATCTTCTAGTTTTGCCTCATATGATATTTCACAACATTACTTTTATCATCCGAACGTAATAAAAAATCTCAATTAGTTTAAAATTGGTTGCTTAGTTCACTTTTTTCCTTTTGCCTAATAAGGATATGAACAAATTTTGGTGAGATAACTATTGACGTGGCTGTTGTCTGAGTCAGACACACGTGAGATCTGACATTTTTCACGTCAGTTCTTCTCCTGTATTCGAGAAATCAAAGTACCAAAAATTAATGTTTTCCATGTTCCCAAAAAGAGTTCAACTCTTTCTTTTTATATGTCCAATCTGGTACAATTTCATTATAATACATTCATTTCAATGAATTTTGCTTTAATTTATGGTTTATCTATTCCAGTGTTCGTGATGGTGACTTTTCAGGTCCTTTTTTTCTTTTGGGAATTAGAGGATGTATATGAATTGATTCTTTTCTATTTTTTTGCTTTTCGGGTATGATGTTGGGAGGAAAAAGATGAGTGTTTTGTTTGAACTCCAGGAGATGAAGTGATAATGTGAGGAATATAAGGTTTTTTAGAGAGAATGAGTTGATGTGAAAATAAGAAGAAGATATAGTTTTCTTTTTTGGAATAGCTAATCTCCTCTTAGTAAGAACAATGAGAGGAAATTATCTTTCTATGTTTTTTTCCGGCTTTATTATGTATGAATGTGAGGTCTTATTTATAGGAGTGATAATATCCCAATTAATTCATGGAAAGATATTAAGGAAACAAATCAAATATGTCATAAATTTATAATAGTAAAATTGATTTATAACATTATGATTTGGAATTTGAGTTTTAAAAATTTAATACCTCTTATTAAATAGAAAATCGAACTTATTTATTACCTTATATATAAAAATTCCGATTAAGCAATTTTTGGTTCGCATATACTTGGAAAATATCTCTTTTAATATAATGATGGCAAGCCAATTTTTATAGGGTCACAACCTTATTCTAACGCTCAAGAGTAAGTACAAAAATAATTATTTGACTATTAAAAATATATTGGTATTTGGAAATCCATTTTAGGCCGAAATTCACAATGACTTTCATAAAATTCTAAAATTATTACATTACCTTTGAATAGATAATAATTATTAGAATTTCCATAGAATCTAAAATAGTGTTTCAAATACTCTTTTTAATTTTATTTAATTATGGAAAACGAAGTTATTGAAAAATTGACATATGTTTTTTCCCGAAATGGAATACTTTCATAATTAGGATAATAAATGCTCATTAAGTCGCTTAACATTTAGAATTTGTTTAAAAAACCAAAAAAATGTATTATTTGGCTATTATTGGGCCAATAATTATCCATAAAACATTTTGACACATGTTTATTTTAATCTTTAAGACATGCTTTTTATTTTATTTTTATCATTAAAAGTTAATTCGGACCGGACAAAATTGAGTACTCACAATTATATAAAAATCATCTCGTTTGATCGGACAATTTAATTATTTAAACCGGTTAAAAAGACAATATATCTTATAGTTTTGTGTCATATGAGGTTTCACAACATTACTTTTATCATCCGATTGTAATAAAAAATCTCAATTAGTTTGAAATTTGTGGCTTAGTTCACTTTTTTCTTTTTGTCTAATAAGGATATGAACAAATTTTGGTGAGATAAGCATTGATGTGATTGTTGTCTGAGTCAGACGCACGTGAGATCAGACCGTTTTAAGGTCAGATCTTCTCCTATATTCGAGAGATTAAAGTACCAAAAATTAATGTTTTCTATGTTCCCTAAAAGAGTTCAACTCTTTCTTTTTATATGTTCAATCAGGTACAATTTCATTATTACACATTTATTTCAATTAATTTTGCTTTAATGGTTAGGTATAAAATATTAAAAAAACAGTCTATTGGTATTTACCAATAGTTAAGGTTTTTATCGGTGTAAAAACCTAAAAGTCATATACTATGAATAATATATATGTACATGCATATATTTTTTCTCTTTATTAACTCTTGAGTGGAGATATATATTTATTCTTAAGTCTTAAAGATATATTATATAATCATAATATAAAATAATTTAAGTTAATAGTATACAGATATTAATTAAATTCAAAATATTATTAAGATTTAAGAGTTATTTTTAAGATCAAAATTTCTCCATCCTTATGTAATGCAGTCATTATTATAATTTACTCTTTAAATAACGATTTGTTTTAAAACTCGAAATATTTTTATTCCCAATATTACGTTAACTCCCGCCAAAACTGTTTGGCGCGATTTATTTCTATTTATCGTACCTTCTCTCTACCTTTCTTTCTTCACCTAAACGCAGCGTTCAGAGTCTGTGGCGATTTTCAAATATTCCAGATCCCTAATTTCTCAATCTTCAATCGCTCCTTCACTCGCTTCTGGTGCGTTCTCTTAGTCACAATATTTTATTCTTCATTCGGATATGATCTTTTCTATTTGCTTCCTTTCATTATGTATTCTTGAATTTTGAAAAATTAGGGTTTCTATTTTTTTTTTAATTTTTAATAGATGCTCACTTCTTTTTCTTCAGTTTTTATAATTCACGAGTGTTGATAAATGATAATTGAAGAATGATATCAAAGTTTGAATTTTTTGGGGTCCGCTTTTGTAATTATGCAATATTGATAAGCTTTGATGAATCTGATGCACAATTTTGATACTTTTTTTTTTAAAGATTATGATTCTTATTATTTTTTGCATTAATTTCTGAAATTTTCGTAATATCCTATCTGTTTAATCGTGTAGTTATATAAAAGAGTTTCTCGATAACAGTGGGAGTCTTGTGCACTGACTCGCTATTTTTGGTTGGCATCTTGTTGTTACACTATCAGCTACCTCTACATGGAGCTAAGGCGTAGTAGTCATGATGTTCATTACATCAACGCGATCAAAGGCGGTTTAGTTACGAAAAAACTTAATGTTACTCGTGGAAGGTCAAATCTATCATTTAGGGATTTGGGAGACATATACGGCGATGTAACTACTGAAGGTGTCACTGGTTTTCTAGCGATTAGAACAGTCAAAGTTGAACCTGATTCTCCTGTTTGTAATGCTAATGACAGTAGAAGCTGTGATTACAATGATGATGATTTTGAAACTATTACCTTAAAGCAATTCCAAGAAAAGTGCAAAACAAGGAAGAGGAAATATTCACACAGTGTTGATTCATGTAAAAGAAAAATCAAAATTGAGGTTCCATCATCCCCTGAAGAAAACGGAGTGAAGCAAATGTCACCAGATGATTCTGATCTCGTAGAAACACTTAATAGCTTGAGATCTAAACTACCAAAGAAAATGAAGATGAAGAAGAGAAAGTGCATAGAAGACCCACTCTATTCTGAGACCCAAGAGAGTATACCAATTGTTGATATTGAAGAGATCCAAATTGGTCAAGAGTTTGCTCACTCTTGTGGAGATTTGCTTGCTCTCGTTGAAGTGAAATCCGAGGTTCCTGAAACTGATTGTTTGGATCACTCGATGAACTTAAGCAATGACAGTGATAGTTCTTCAGCTTGTGATGGACAAGATTTCTATTCTGGTATGGAAGACAAGGAGGAGACTGAGATGACACATGAATATTATATAGAGAATGAGTTAAACTATACCTGGGAAGAGTGTAATGATGTTATTCCACTACGGATGGCATGGGCCTCTTGCGCAGATTTCGTAGTGAATAATCCAGAATTTACTAATGACCAGTCTCCGAACTTCTCTGCAATAGAATTTGCAAGTGAAGAATGTATCACTCATTCAGATGAACATTACATTTCCCCAGAAGTAATCTCTTTGATTGAACACCATCACTCTAATGTTTATGACAATCAACCAGATGGTGACACCTCCATTTCGTTACCTAATGTGGCCGCACCTGAATGCCTTGACTATGTGGATCTAGGCTATAGAGATGATAGCACTTTCCTTGGTGACTGCACTATAAATGAATTTACACCTGATGCTGAGGTTCAGGCTAAAACCAGCTCTACCACTGAACATGGCTTCAATTCTGGAGGATCTTTGGTATCAAGCTCAGATGATTCATCTGAATCTAAGGAGAAGCAATTGTTTTCTTCCATACATGACAACGAGGGTGGTCATAAAACTGAGGCTACTGATGAATTGATATCTACAAATGAACATTGCAGTTCAGATCTGGATTGTCCTAGAAGGTTATTATCAAATAGAAAGGTATGAATATTGCTATGAAATTTGTTTTTAGATTTGTTTATGTTATAGTTTTGTTTATGTTATTTGTTCATCTCAATATTTTGTTTCTCTTGAATCTCTTCAGTCCATGTCGCCACCATCTCAGGAAAGGCTCTGTAAAGCCATTCAGATGATTGATATATGTGATGAAGACCTTTTGAGTAAGATCCTCATATATTTCATTTTGCATTTAGTTTTGGTGTGGTGAATCTTGACCCATGAATGAGACATGTGCAAAACCCATTATTCACAAAAATATAAACTCAACAAAAATGGAAAGAGAATTTAATTATAAGAAGCAAGAGATAACAAAAATATGATTATATAGCTATAGTCCACATGAGAAGTATCTAAACAGGAGAAAGTTAAACAATGATGAGGTTGGTGATTCAGTCATATTAATGCTTGAAACATGAAATATTTCTGTTACCTTGATTGGCAAAAAAAGTATTTTATCCTGAGATCTTATGGAATCGGAGAGTATGCCTTTATAGAGTCTAGAACCTTTGTCTTGTACTCTCATTGGTCTCTGCCAACTTACTTGGATTTCAACTTAAAGGGTTGTGGTCTTTATCTTTTTATTTTTTAAGTGTGATGCATTAATCTCGCGTCATAAAAATGTGGTATTTGGTGATATATTATTCTTTCTAATACTATGATGTTTGATATTTTCCTTCATTTATACTTAACTTTGGGTAATAATGTTTGCAGAATGCAGAGGAAAACTAGACTTTGGTGAGCAGACTGATAAGAATGGCACTGCTGAAGGGCTTGATGAAACTACGAAAGCTAGATCTATTGATAACCCTAAGGAAATGGTGTTTAGTACTAAGACGTTTCGCCTTCGTAAAGAATTCAGGTCTTTACGAAGTTGCCCGATCAGTACCTCCATTGCATTTTCAAAGCGGCAGATGCGTGATGCTGAAATCCTCACAATGAGACTCACAAAGGAATTGAAGTCACTGAAGGACATTGTAGAGGATATGTTGCGATCTGAGTTTTGTCTAAATACCTCTTTGAGATATAAAGTAAATGAGGTATGGTAATTACAAACTTGTTGGCCTGTTACTGGTATTAACATACTATTAAATTATGACAATTAAATTGAAACCTGTTACATTTTCTGCTCGTTGGAGAGTAAATTGTGTTGAATATAGAAGAGCAACCTTAATTCATTGCCCTTCTGGGTGCAAGATAATGTCATTAGAATAAGCAAATTTTTCTGGCTGTAGCTTTTATTCTTTGTTTTGCTAATGACAATAAATAAGTAACCCAAAAGATTAAAATTTGTGTTGGGAAATGTTGTTAAAAGATTTGGCTGTTGCAGGCAAGAATAGCTGTTAAGAATGCCACAAAAACTGAAGAAACTACAAACCGATGTCTTTCGATCATGTCAAGGAATTGCACCCGTTTCTGTAAGCTAATGGTATGGTCCTCCTCTACCATACTTTTAAACCTCATTTACTTCAACAGATTCTTAATGGTTTTCAATTTCCTCTTGCTTGTTTTGTTTGGTTAATTATTGATATTGATCAACTGTAGAAATTAGCTGATGAAGATGGTTCTGCTCCTCAAGAAGTGAAGCAGAAAGTGAGAGACAAAGTAGCATTTGCTGATGAAGTAGGTGGAAAACTGTGCCAGGTTAGGTTCTATGAGGATGATCAAACATCTTTCTCAGATTCTAAATGAGAAGGGAATGCTGTTGCAATAGCTTGTCCATCTTTGAAGTTTGTATGTAAACTCTTTTATATTATGCTGGGGAATAGTGTTTGATGTAGTTGTGTCTCGCACTTGTTTTGGAGTTTGTTGGTTTCTTTTTGTTTCTTGAGGATTATTTATTCATAAGAACATAACATGTCTATATTTTCTTTACATTTAATTCCCTAGGTGACTATGTATGGTCTTGTTTTTAAGAACATAACATGCATAATTGTCTATCAACAAAACATGTTTATATTTTCTACAACATCCTTTTGTTATGAAAGGATCTTATTTTAAGTTTATATTATAAAAAATGTAATTACAATAACAATAATTATGACACTATTTTAAGCACGTTGGAAATATCAAAATCACACCACGTTGGAAATGACACTATTTTCATTGAAATTTAAAATAAATGTGGAAAGGAATAGTTTGTGAAGGAATTACATTGGAATATAATTCTCATAAAAATATTAACATCAATAATTAATTAAGTGTTTATTCTCTTCATTTAACTTTGATTGTTACTTTAGCCATTTTTGTTGAACTGTGAGTTGGGCATCTAACTGGTTCGAGCCTCTCGTCTATCCGGTTTTGTATTAAAATCGAAGTGACTCAGTTTGACTCAATCCATTTCAAGCCTAAAATATGTGCCTTAGATGGTTGGATTAGTTGAGCCAGCCATCTCAATCAAAAATGTTTTAAAAAACAACCAAAAGAGGTAGATTTGAGATTGAAAAAAAAATCTAATGCTTTTATTTTTTTTATAATTTTGTTTTTCATTTATTAACTAATATTAGCTAATATTATGATTTTTTTTATAATTTTTAATGTAAATTGAGTCAACTGGTCTAATCATTAACTCATTGGTTTAACCAATGATTCATTGACCAGTGTCCTGATCGAGTTATTAATCGGTTCGAGTTTAATAATAATTCAATTTTCTATGTTATCTGTTATTTCTTATGATTAAGAAATTGAAAAATGCATTAACCATACTATATTTTTATTTGCTCTTATTTTATATATAGGGTTTGGTAATGGTGGTGAGTATGACTTTTTGGAGATAATTTGCTCAAAATACATTATATTACATTTAAACTTAACATTTTCAATTCTCTTAATTTATACTCATCTAGTCTCAATTATAAGCAAATAAACATTAATAATTTTTCATCTCAAATATAAACAAATTTCACTACCTTACCATATTCCAATACCATTTTTAATTCAAATTGTTTCCATATATCACATATTGACTCTAATTATTTGAATGTTTTTATTCAATTAAAGAAATTCATTGTCTTTTAACCAATTTCCTTAAAATAACAATTAAAGTGGGACAGAGTGTTTGGGTGCTAAGCTAGTCAAGTATTTCAAAAAAAAATTATTTGCCATCCCTGTATGAGAAATGATATATGCTAATCTAAATTATGTTTTTATAGAAATGATATATATCCTAATATAAAATCAACATGTAAATCCTTCAATTGTGTTATGTGTCACAAATTTTATCACTCATGTCATTTTTTTAAGATATAGGAAAACTTAAGGACTAATTTTATTAGAGGATGTATCATTATTCCTTTTATAAGTTATTTACAATATATATGAAATATTTATATTTTTATTGTTTATCCTTATTAAATATTTTAACTATTTTTTATCATAAATGTGCCAATACTCCTATAAGTGGTGTTAAAATAAAAATTTGTTATATTTGACTCTATCAACAAATAAATAACCGAGTATTATTAAATATGGTAAAAATGTAATACTGTAGTATTTTTTTTAAACAATAAATTTAACATATTTTATTGGCCACTTCAATATTTTTTAACTAATTGTATGTCGTTATTTTATTGATAAATAATTTATTTGTTTTGGGATATGAGATTCTCTTTTATTAAGTGTTGCTATAAATGGTCAAATATTAATATTTGAGATTACATTTATAGGAAGAATAAGTGGGCCTTCTACTAATTAACTAACTAATACCTGAATATATTTGTAAGTGTTGAGAAATTGAGTAAAATTTTATTTTAGTCCATTAAATTGTGAGTTTTATCTGTATACGCATTGTGAAATGTTTTTTTCGAATATTGATAAATCAATCTATGTTTATGAGTTATTTTATTTAAGATTGTATGACTATTAACTTGTGAAAGATGAATAATGATCTCACATTATAAATAAGATAAAAATATATATACAAATAATGTATGATTTTTATGTAATATTGTTATATCATCTGTTATTCATATTTAATTATTACCGACTCTTAAAAAAAAGTAATTCAAATGAATAGTTGATGATATACTGATTGTGTATAATTATTTATAGAGTTAATTACACTGATCCCTAAGTTTTAGTGAAATTACACAAATCACTCCTCCTTTTTTGTCCTTACACGAACCACCCCTAATTTTGTACATATATTACACTGACTACCCTGATGAGATATAAATGTAATATTTTAAACAAAAATCATGTGAAGTGTGTAATTAAATTAAACAAAATATTGTATATTGTGTAGACAAATCCAAATAATATAAGAGTAAATGCATTTTCATTATTTGGTTCATTACAAAATAGTATAAAGATTATATAAACATCTCATCTCATTAGAATGGTTAACAATTGTGTAATGAAACATAAATAATAAAAAAGACATTCAGTTTTGTACTATTTGAAATTGTGTACACAATATATAATATTTTGTTTAACTTAATTAGACTCACCACAAGTTTTTTGTTTAAAATATTACACTTATATCTTATCATGGATGGTGAGTGTAATATATGTATAAAATTATGAGTAGTTTGTGTAAGAGGGAGAGGTGGTTCGTGTAAGGATAAAAAATGAATGAGTAATTTGTGTAATTTTACTAAAACTCATGGGGTGTTAGTGTAATTAACTCTTATTTATACTAACAACACATAGATATTACACTCTATAATCTTAATAATACACATTTTATTTTCTCATAATTGTTTATTCTTTAATACTAAAATATATTAACGGTTTAATTTTAGTTTTGATTTAAAATTATGATATGACTAGCATATGATATCTACCATTTATTAATTTTTGTGAGATCAATTATTATGATATTAACATACTATCACTTATTAAGGACGAAGACTACATCTCAGTTTTTGAAATATTTAAAGATCCTAATAATTATTTTTGGTATATTTGACAACAACAAAAACTAAGAGAAACATAATTAAGTATATATACTTTTATTTATTATTTGTTGAATATGTATGGATGATGTTTTAATAGTAAAAGGCTGTGACCGTACGTACTCCTCTGCTCTCTGTATATTGTACTCTTCCCTTTGACCATAACTTTGAAAACCTCACTCCCCCTATCTATATATATATATAAAATCTCAGATATATTATTATTATATTACTCACTATTCATTTTAATTATATTGACTTTTCAAAAATTAATATAAATTAACATTATATAATATATATTAGACCTGTCAAAATGGGCCAGGTATAGCGGCCCGGCCCGCCAATGCCCGAAAAGGTATAGGGCTTGGATACTAAAGTTTGAGTATTTTAGTTAAACCGGCCCGGCCGGGCCACAATAAATTCGAACTCGGGCCGGGCTTACCCGTTCGGGTTCGGGCTTTTCTTACGTGTGCATTTTACATGATGTAATCGATTACAATATACTCGTAATCGATTACAGCATATGAAAAATATTAGTTTTTGCTGTTTTTTAAACAATGTAATCGATTACACAATCCTGGTAATCGATTACATGCTGATAAACTAATCAGACCTGTGCATTTTACATGATGTAATCGATTACAATATACTCATAATCGATTACAACACATTAAAATCATCAGTTTTTGATGTTTTTTAAACAGTGTAATCGATTACACAATCCTGGTAATCGATTACACTGGTTAAAAAACAGCAAAAAATAATGCTTTTAATATGTTGTAATCGATTACAATATACTCGTAATCGATTACAACATATTAAAAGCATCAGTTTTTTGCATTGGTGTAAATAATAAAATAATCCGGGCCGGCCCGCCGCAGCCCGCAGCCCACTTTGGGCGGGTTTGAGCCTCATTTTTAGCAACATAAAATATAACCGGGCTTTTTAGCCCGACCCATTTTAGCCCGAATCAAAAGCGGGCTAGCCCGAACCCGTCCGGGTAGCCCGTTTTGACAGGTATAATATATATATATATTATCCATATTTTGTAGTATAAAATTTTTCATTATAGCATATACATATTATATATACACATCTAATAATAATATAAAAACATGTAGCATTAGTGTGAATTTGATATGAATTATATTTTTAGTTTCAATTTATAAACTGTGATATTATAATTGTTTAAAAATATAATATGTTTATGTTTGGGTATTTTAGCTGAAAACTGAATATAAAATAATTTATTTTGTTAGGAAAATGTAAAAAAAATATTTTTACATAGTAAATTATAGGAAATTGTATAAATTTATTTGTTTATGTTATAACTATTTTTGGTTGTTTTTACATTATTTTTTAAATATATACTTTTTAATATTTACCATAATATATATTTTTACTATAAAAAAATTCTTTTAATATTGCATAACAAAGGCTAAAAAATTATATTAAAATAAAATACAATATAAAAATCAATACCAATATTAAAAAACAACATGATACACACATAAAGAGAAGTTGTTAAAATTGAATTACACAATTCACAAGATAAATAATATACAAATGTTAAGTTTTATACAAAGTTTTAATAATTTCTCAAATGAGTAGAATGAGAAGTGAAAAAATTGAAAAAAATAAACTAAAAAATAAACCAACCCATTATTTTAAAAGTTCTATTTTTGTACTTATATTTAAAAAAAATAAACTAAATTTATAATTTCATTCGATTGTAAAACATAGTTACATTTTAACAGATAAAAAAACATAGTTTATGGCTTTATGCACTATTATCAATTTATGATAATTATTATGAGGACAGAGATGTTATGTACTTGAGATTCTTGGCTACCGTGTTAAAACTGTTGTGGCTCAAATACATAAAATCTACACCTGAAACTGGAAGTTCCCTTTACCCATGCCACTGTACTAAAACATTGTTCATGTCAGTCATTTTTTCTACAAAAAGAAAAAAACATACTCCAACCACGTGCACTTATTTTCATTTGGTATGTTATTACTTTTTTGTTTTTAGAATAATCTTTTGAGTAGAAGGTAATTCCTAGTGACCATGCACATAAAATGTTACGTTAGTCTTATGAATGTGATGTTCATTAACTTAGTTGATAAATGTAATATTTGATTCACTAAGTTCATCAAGAATCTTCAAATATTCTAGGTGACTTTTGACTCTAATATTTGTCCTAAAAAAAGGAAAGAAAGTGGGAGATACAATTATAGATTTGATATTGAAGTAAAAGAAAGATAAGCTAGGCATAAAAATGGATAAATTCATTAATAAACAAAGTTAAA
Organism: Lupinus albus; assembly: GCA_009771035.1. NCBI lineage: Eukaryota > Viridiplantae > Streptophyta > Magnoliopsida > Fabales > Fabaceae > Lupinus > Lupinus albus. Next base: position 20,338,192 of record CM020001.1, on the reverse strand, counting down.
TTGATGCACATTATTTCAAAGATTCATCCGTCACACTCATATTGTCTTCTCAAATATTAAAATCACCTTATCGCTACACTACAACACATATTTTGTTACTTACTAGACTATATTTTCGATTGGACTTACTCATTCGAACTGAATTTAATAAGTATGTTTGTTGTCATCTCCACCAACTTGATGACCGAGTAACCATTTGTAACCTAATCCCATACCTTCATCTATGTTGCTTCCACATTGACCACCTTCATCTATTGTAGAATTGCTCAATTAGGATTGAAGAAATTCTCCAATTTCATCTATTCTTGTGTATGCCTTTTTGGATGTTTATTTTATTGACCATTATATCAATAAGTATACAACTTCACCACATAAGCATATATCATTTGAGGGAATACATATTTTGTATAAAAAGGGTTTCAGTTCATGTATTAATTCTTATATCATTCTTTCAAAAAATATTATTTCAACAAACAATTAATAATATTTCAACAAACAATTAATAAATAGTAGTAGATGAGGGATCAATTTATTGGAAGGTAAGTTTTTCAAATTTACTTCACATCTTAGCCATCAATTTTAGGGAAATTTAAAGGTTAAAATCTACCTACTAATTCAAACTATTAGATTTTCTTAGAATTGATGATTAATATGTGAAGTAAAATTAAAAAACTTATTATTAGAGTAAATGGATCCAGAGTGATACACTCTTATTGTATATTAGATTTGCAGACATCATCATTTGGTGACCTCAGAATTACTGATTAAGCCTTTGGGTCACTTCTTGCCAACATTAATACCTTTGTGATTGAGGTTACAAGCTTGACCACTTTTTGATCAAAAGTTACACTCTATTTTAACTCCAACCACCCATTGGAATCTAACCTTCTATTTACTTTTCTCATCAAATCAAAGAATCTCAATTATGTGATTGTTTTTTCTTCCTGAAATTATCATGTTTAGATGGAAAGAAAAAAAATCCCATGTATGGTTTTCATGTGAAAAGGGAAATAAATAAATAAATAATATTGCCCCCACAAAAATGTTTTCACTTCAATAAAAAACTTCAATCTTAATATAAAATTTTACAATATTGTACGATTTCCATTAAATTTTTAGAAATAAAATTTGATTATATATATATATATATTATTTATCTTCTTTCCTATGAATTTCTGTGTTTCTGTAGAATTAAACAGGAGGAGATAAATGTCTTCACAACTTACTTTCCAGATTATATAAGACAACAAATAAATCATCTTATTTTAAATTTGTATTTTCTTCAACTTCTTTTTTACTATTTTTTAATTTCCGAAACCAAACATAATGTATATACAAGTCATAAGTTATTTGAGGGAGATAATTATATTATCTCTTAGTGAATTAAGATCATTATTGGTGACAAATTCTTCTTATGATAAAAATTGTAAAAAAATTGTGATTTTTTTATTCCAAATAAAGTTATAATAATAAATAAAAACCTTGAAAATTGTATGTTTCACGTAACCATGAAAATTACTTAATTTATTGGGGTTGATAATTAATTGATTTGTTAGAAAAACATTTAAAAAATATAGGGAGATGATCCACTTAGCCATCAATTTTAGAGAATTTTAATAATTTGAATTAGTAAGTAGATGTAAACTATTGGATTTCCATAGAATTGATGACTAAAATATAATGTAAGTTTAAAAATTTACTCTTAAAGTAACTGAATCCTTCCCAAAAATGTATTTTCTTTCTTTTGATTTTGTTGTGTATAACTTCGTGGGATATTGACAAGTAACATAACTATACATGGCTAGGACATTATCTCATAAAATATAATCTTTGGTTAACCAATGAAGTAAATAAAAAAGAAAGATACACTTGTAAGCCATGAAACCTCGTAAAGTGAAAGAGGAAGAGTGTAGAGTAGGGCAATTTCAGCCTTTTCTTTCATTCATCTTTCTGTTCCTTGCTTATCACGTCACTCATCACCATCACTGTCATATTCTTTTCAATTATGATATAATAAAAAATAAATAAATTATTTACATTTTAATTATAGATCTGGCTAATAAGTAAATTCAACATCGTATACCTTATTATCTCCGAAATAGTTTAAATGTCTGTTGGATTAATCTTCTCATTACCAATTAGTTTTGAGATAGAACCTTCCCATGTTGTCAAAGTCATAACCTAATTTCTTTCCGATTGTCATGAGCAAAAAGATGTCATTTAACTATGAGTTAAAGATAACTCTACGCCTGATCCGACAGACTTACGTAGATAAAGTATATTGCGAAGTAAGTTTCACATTGTCTATCTTATTATTTTGAGAATAATTTAAATATCGTTTAGATTACTCATCTTATTGCCAATTGGTTTTAGGATGAATTTGTTTTACATTTTTTAATCTTGTCTAATGTAAATCATATTCTAAATGTGTTCAATAAAAATTAAAGCCACCAAAACTAGAGGTTTGGGAAAACGACAAAATCCAAAAGACACAGTTGTCAAAAATGTCTGAAAGATACAGAAACAACGTAGAATAGTTCGATATTACCGGAAATAGCCGGTTGCTGTCCAGTACCATGAAACAGTGGCAAGTACCCAATTTCCTTTGTATTTTCAATGGCAAAATTGTTATTTCATTATATACAAAAATGATAAAAATGTCTTCTCATGCTATATTTCCTTTGTATTTTTGTTGTATTTGTATCCTTACTCGAAAAATGTCCATCACCACCAACATCTTCATGAATTTGGTGTTTTGGAAGAGAGAAATTAAGACTTCATTTAATATAGTAGAAAAAAGAGAGAAAGAGAATGAGATGAAAGAAGTTAGGAAGAAATATGATTTTTCTCTCCTTTGGTCTATAGGGGGGAGTTTGAAGGGGAGAAGAAAAAAGGGGTGTGACCCTTCAAATTTGTTTCTCCTCTCGAGTGAGGAGAAAATGAGGGGAGAAAAGTGAACAAGATCTATTGTCTCAAACTGTGTCTCAAATCATATCCCAAAGCAATGATATTGAAGAAAAAAATAAAAAATAATGAATATTATAATTTTTTAATTGACATGAATGTTTTCATTAATCCGGGACATGATTTGAAATATAATTTTGGATTACAAATCATTATTTAGGGAAGAATAAGGAAAAAACACTCATTTCTTTTTCTTCTTTTTCGTACAACCAAACAACATTAAAATCCAATTTATTTCTTATTTCTTTCTCTCTTTTCACTTACTCTCTCACATATTTCTCTTTTTTTATTTTGTTCGTGGAAGTACAAGTACAGGGTAAGAGTGAGTGATAAAAACAGAGATTTTCTATTTTGCTTGTGTGTGAGTTTGTGTGCACTGTGCACTTTCAGTGTCAGATCCACAAATACTGTTCATGTGTTTATCATTTTCAGTATGCCTATGTTTACAAGTAGAAATTGATATAAGTATAGAAATGCACATTTTTATTATTAATTTTGTTATAAAATATTTAATTTTAAATTTATTAATGAATAATCAATGTTGGGATATTGGAACATGTAATAATTTCCGTCTAACAAGTATAAAACCATATTTTCTAAAGTAAAAAAAATAATATAAAAATGACAATATATCAGATCAAGGTTAGGTTTTTGCTTACTCAATTGAACTCGAAATCCAAAATCCTAATTAAGCAAAGTTGAAAAAGTACTACCACTATCGATCTTGTCAGGTTCCGAGTTACTCAATGAAAACTCACTCAAAACATATATATATATATATATATATATATATATATATATATAAATCAGGTTTTGGGTGGATTTGTAGTATGATATTAAATGTATCAAATCCTAAAATTGAACTCAGGCAAAACTCGAACCCAATCACAACAAGTTTCCCCGTTAATTTTGGATTGAGTTCGGACGAGAACCCACGTCATATCTTAAATGACTGATATTAATTACCATATTTTTAAAGTGTAGAGAATCATTATTTGGAAGGTTAAACTAAATTTAAATCTCTCCAAATATTTTTCAATATTTTTTTTTTGTTTTTTCTCAATTAATAATGATTCTCTTAGATACCAAGTTGAAAGATAAAGAGGATAAAAAGTATCGGAAAACTTAAAAATATGGATTAGTTTTATTAAATATTATTTTAATTCCAGTTGCTAAATATTTTTCTTTTTAATGAATTTTTTTTATATTTTTATTTTTTAAATGGAGTTATAAATAAAATCATAGTTTGATTGTATATTTGTATAATGTAATATTATATTATATACTATTTAAAATTATAATTCCAATTATAATTACCTTAAAATTCATACTAATAATCATGTATAGTTAATTAAGTTATATTTAAGTTAAAACAACATCCTCAATAATATATCAATGCACTAAGTTTTACTCACGAGAAATTATTTGTAGGATTTCAACCGGTACATGTCTAATCCCAAACAAAATCTTTAGAGGAAGGAAATGGAAAAAAAAAAAAATTGTATTTTCATTGTTTGTGAATTTACTTTAATAGAATAAGATATGATTTTTCCCTCTAATTCCAAAAGTTACATCCTCCAATTTAATGTGGATAATTCCAATAGGATGGATTTTATGTCATTCTAACCATTCAAAAAACACTGACATACCATAACACCATAACTATATTGAAGTCTACTATTTTGTTTCTTTGTTTGTGTCAAGGGTATCTTCTGGCTGGTAATAGTTGCAAAACCATTCGTTTCAACAAAACGTTAGAACTATTTTTTCAATAGCATTATTTTTTATTTTTACTAAATTAAATAAAAATATGTGATTACATTTTTTGTTTGTTTTAAAAAATAATATTATATTATGTGATGATATATGCATAAACGTGTGAGTAACATTATTCCAAAACCCACACCCGAATTTCTGAATCACGTATCTCTGTGACAAACTGTGCCACTTTCTCAGAATAATAAAAGATCATAACATGATCCTAATAATTATATCATTTCATTTCACCATCTCCATCACTCTCACTGTTCTTATCTGCAACATCCATCATCCTTAAACAGTGCAATCTCTTCAACTAAACCATCTCTTTATTTTAACCTTTACCTTTTCTTTCCTTCTTCTTATGGCTGCTGAGGGCTTTGAACCCTACCATGTTCCTCAACAAAGCAGAAGAGAAAAGCTTAGAGTTCTAGCTCACAACCAACCTGAATCCACATCTTTATTCCCTCTCTTTGATCCTTCACTTATTCCATCTGATTTGTTAACTTGTACTCCAAACCAACAAGGTCACATGATGTTCCACAACAATAATATTCTTCTTTCTAGAGAAAACCAAGGTTGTAGTAGTGGTGAAAAGGAAGAAGTTTCCAATTTTATGATGGGATTTTCAAGGGTTGTGAATGCTTCTTCTTGTTCTTCTTCTTCATACTTGGACTCTTCAATTCAAGTTATTAACAATAACCCCTTTCTTTATAACCAACCTCAAGCCTTTCAAAACCTTAGTAGTAGTGAAATGATGGTGTTTAAGCCCGAACCATTGTCTTTGTCTCTCTCATCTCACATCAACAACAATAATACTCAATACCCATATGGTTGTGCCTCAAATGAAGTTTTTTCTAGGAACATAGTTCCACTTGGACCGTTTACTGGTTATGCTATGATATTAAAGGGATCTAGGTTCTTGAAGCCTGCACAACAATTATTGGAAGAGGTATGTGGTTTTGGGGTTCATGGAATTTACACTGAGAAGATTGCTGCTGATGCAACTTTGATGGAACCTCCTCCTATGGAGAGTTTAAGTGCTGGTGGAATAGTTGGTGTGGATGATGATCCAATGGGGTATGGAAATGAAAGTAGGAAGCAGAAGCCAAGACTCTTAACCATGCTTGATGAGGTAATTTTTGTTTTGATTTTGGAATTTTGTATGGTATATTGATATTGGTTAATAATAATTAATCCTAATCTGTCCCGTTTTATTTAAAGGTTTAGTTCATATTAATAATGTTTAAATTTGTATTTAAAAATAACTGATAGACAATAAATTATTTGATGGGTATCATTTCCTAAAAAAATGTGTCCCATAGAATTGCTACTATTCTCTATATTATGGTCATTTGAGAATTTCATGATGAGTTTTCATGTTTGATGTTCCTTTGTGTTTTGTGTTTTGTCCTTCTGTTTAGTGGCGTTACTGTTTTAGTTGCTATTTATGCTGCACCAAAATGGGTTTTTGATGAAAGTTTATCAAGCTTTTTCTATTTTTGGCCTTAAGAGTAAAGTGCCTATGATATCAATACCATTAATGTATGATTACTTTTAAGTTTTAGAATTTTGGTTGGACACTAGTAGCTTGTACCTAGCATTGTGTATGATGGATTGTGATCTGGTTAATGCTGTGGACAAAACATTGGTTTTGTTCCTAGTTATTTGTGGCCTTCTTTTTTTAATTTATAGGGGATATATATATAACATGTTTGGTTCATCACTTAGTATATAACATGTGCAACAATTATTACACATGTTATAATAACACCACAAACACCTAATATTTCTTGTGTATTTATGTTTGTGGCTTTCATGAGCTTTAATTTAATATATATCTTATATCTTTATTGTATTTGCATTAGCATTATGTATTGTGTTTTGTGGGAAAGGTGGCCTTTGAAGAACTTGATTTGTCTTTTTGGGAAAGTTAATGAGAGGGAATATATGCCTGAAGATTGGTATTATAAAGTTCCTGACAAGCATAGAAAGATTATTAACAGGTGAAAATGTCACCAAGATTGGAGGTGGGTAATGTGCATATATAAAGTGATTGAAGGAATCCTTTGGAAAATATTTATACTGTGAAAAAGTGTTTAATGATATGATCATGGTGTTCAAGAATAAAGAAATTTAAGTAGATGAGAAGGTTTTTATGCCTTTATGAAGGATTGGCTTTTGATTTGGATTTTACTTTGATAAATTATCTAAACTTTTGATGCTATAATAGTTGCATATATGTCATCCAAAGTCTTGATGGAATATAATATTTCACTTTATGTTCTCAGCTGGATACTGTTATTAATCAAATGGTTCTCTTGCACCAAATGTTGGATATTTTATATGGCAGATATATTGATTCTGTTTAGTGTTTTTAGATTTTGATATACTATAGTACTTACTATATTTATAATAGGCCACATTAAAAAAAAATTGAGCAATTAATTGATGCATGGCTTTTGAAGTTTTTCAAAAAATTAGATGCTACTTGTCATGTTAACCTCTTGGGAAATTAGAAAAGATGATATGCTGAAAGTGTAAAATTAGGAAAGATGCCAGACCCACTAAATTGTGTGCTTTTGCCCTCATGCAATAATTGAAATGTTGTAAAATGTAATATAAAATATAAGTTACTGGCATAAATCATGACTCTATATGTTAATTAATATATATCTTAAAGTGTTAACTAATTTGATTAGACATTGGGTAAATGGGCTGTGCAGTAATGATGTAAAAGTTTTATATTGACAAATACGTTATTGATATATCATTCATATTTAAAAATCGTTGATTTTGAAGTAATTTTTTTGGCGATGATAGGGTGAAAGTGTACAATTTACAGTTAGTACACTCCAATTAAATTAAACTCTTGCACATTTTGATATGAAGAAAATTAAATATGTGATTGCCATTCTAGTTATTTCTTACTAATTGATCTTTCTAAATTAACTATAGGGTTTGGTTGCAGAAGTTTTTTTCTTCTTCCTTTTAAAAGATTTTGAAGTTTAAATCGTGTCTTATATGGAACTTGTTTATTTGTTTGTAGTTGTGAATGTAAGCTTATTTCATATATTTTTTTCGCTTATTAAGTACAAGCAGGCCACAATAAGATCTTCAATTTTAAAATCATCAAGACTGATTTTGTTGGCTAATGATAAAGTTTCACATTTAAATTTAAGTGTAGCAAAGCAGTAAAGAGTATTTGAAGTTTTCATGCCTCTCTTTGTTTCAAGTCTTTCAATATAGTTGGTTAGTGAAGTAGTACTACGCCAGATATATAAATCAACAGCGCACATTTCGGGCATATAACAGCGCTTCCGGACTAGTCCATAATATCATTTGTCTATGCATATTATATATTATTCCATGACTATGATGAAACTTGATACATGATGTTAATTTTGAGAATTATTCTTTGTCTATAATGCATGAACAGGTTTACAAGCGGTACAAGCAGTATTATCAACAGATGCAAGCTGTAGTAACTTCATTTGAGTATGTTGCCGGGCTCGGTAATGCAGCACCATATGCAGGTTTGGCTATAAATGCCATGTCCAAACATTTTAGATGCTTGAAGAATGCAATAACTGATCAGATTCAGTTTATCAATAAGACACAGTTTCAGGTAAGCAATAATAGAAAAGATAGAGGAGGCCCTTACAGTCATCGACCACATGGGTTTCTCGAGCACCAACAACAACCTGTTTGGCGACCTCAAAGAGGTCTCCCGGAGCGTGCTGTCAGTGTTCTCAGGGCATGGTTGTATGATCACTTTCTCCACCCGTAAGTTCAATTTTAGTTTTAATTATATGTATAAAGTATTGATATTGGTTTTGAATTTTAATCATATATATATATAGTTGATACTTATGGCACCCTCGTTATAAAAAATTGCACCCATACCATTGGTTTATCATATTTTGATGCATTTTGGACCATTCAATGTAACTTGCAACCCCTATTCCTGGCTCCTAGATCCGCCAGTGGCCGAAGTTGTTGTGATCTTTTGGATTATAAGGCAAAGTTCCTTATATTAAAAGTTGTCATGATAACAATGTTGTACCAAGCAAAATAACAAAAACTTTTTTGTATATTTTTATTTCTATCATATCCGATAACACTGTTGTACTTCAAAATGGTTGCTTTGCTGATATCATATCAAATATTTCAATACTTTTGAGATACTTTTAATTTTATATGTTCCTTATTTTATGATTTTCTCTCATAATCATATCCTTCTTTCATCCCATTGTATCTGTATCCCATATGTGTATCCATGCTTCCTAGTTATGAACTCTTTAATGTGACTATAATGTGTTCACATTCCAGTTACCCGACTGACACCGACAAGTTAATGTTGGCTAAACAAACTGGTCTATCTCGTAGTCAGGTATAAACATTCATCTTAACTAATTGGTAATATTTTCCTTATCAGCATTACGATGTGGTAGCCGACTTCATCTATTCGATTAAGGTTTGGTTGTTGTTGTAACGTTATCGACAATATCTATCTGTATAACAGGTGTCAAATTGGTTTATTAATGCGAGAGTAAGGCTTTGGAAACCAATGGTGGAAGAAATACATATGCTAGAATCACAACAAGCTCAAAAAAGTTCTCAAAGGGAAGATCTTAGTATGAACAAGTTGATTCATAATCATGTAGCTTCAGATCATCATAGTTCTCTTGTTAGTCATGAGAATCCATGTACCTCAACTAGGAATGAATTTCCTAACACTAACATTAATCATCAAGTGGGTATAGGAGGAAGCATAGGGAGTGTTGGTAATGGTATATCACTTACACTTGGTCTTCATCAAAATCATCAAGGGATTGGGTTATCTGAACCCTTTCCTATGAATGCAGCTCAACGTTTTGGCCTGAACCTTGATCCTGAAGGCTGTGTTATAAGCAGTTTTGAATCACAAAATAGGCTTTTTGGAAGAGATGTTATTGAAGGACAGCTTTTGCATGATTTGTAGGCTGAAGATATATTATGTATTTATCTTTAATCTAATAAACTTTGTTGGGACTTCCACCCCATTGGATGGTTTATACTAAGTTATCTTATTTTTAAACTAGGGTTGAAGTTGTGGTTCTGTTGCATTTACTTCAATTAATTATATAGAGGAGATGGGGTGATAATTGGACACAGATCACTTGTCCTACGCGGTGTCCCACTCCTTATTCTAGATCAATCGAAATGCTACTATATGAATAATTTTTTTTTAATAAAACATAACATTTTGATCGGTTCGGGATAGGGAGTGAGACACCATGTGAGACAAAGTAACTGATCTATGTTCGTGATAATTGTGGTTGTGATATTGCTGAAACCATCAATTGTGAAGGCCAACTTAGATTTTAAACTTACTAATCATGCTTTTGTCCACCTTAAGAAATTAGGAAAATGAGTGATTTACATATTTCCGCTAAAGTTTATTATTACCTTCCATTTTGGGACTAAGGGGCTCTTTATTGACCCTAGAACATGTCTCCAAAGCTATTGTAAATTAATTGGGGTGTTAATATATTGTTAATAATTTTCTTTTAAAAACAATAACATAAATCTTATTTGACATTTTAAATTATTGAACAAAATTTCTTACGACCTTGTCTCTATCTATATTTTATCTCATATATATATTTTATCTCTATACATTTCATAAACCTAATCTGTCTTAGTTTGATTGTTTAAATGAGATTATTAATACCAGCAATGCCATCGCCTACTTGAAGTACGCTCCCAGTATTTACAATCTTTGCTTTGGTATTATATTGCTCAATACAGTCACAGATGTAACGACCCGATTTTATAACCCAAAATTTTAAAAACTTTATTAAATGTAAATATTAGTTAAGTTTCCCAATTCAAAATGCGGAAATAATCAATAATACTTTTTCATCAAAAACATTACATCACATTCTATTCTAATCCATAATTCATACAATTATCCTTTGTTTCAATTACAACACTGATAAAGGTATTCATGCTAATCTTATTGCATCTTTCGAAAAAGTTCAGTTATACAACATAGTTACTTCAACATATTTTTCATATTACATACATTATACAAATATAATTTCGGAATACAAAAACGACTACTCCAGTCTATACTCCCATCAGCAAACATCCACGACGCCACAACAACATCCTGAACTCATATATAACACATAGACAAGGAAAAACAGAGGGAGTAAGAACCAACTACGGTGACCGTAGCGTGGAATTACATGGAGTAATATCATTAAAGTATAACAACCTATACAATCATCTAAAATCAATCATAGTAAACATATACCATTTATATACCAGTCAATACCTCAAACCACATAATGTGCACCTATTCAATCAGTATAATCACCACATTTCTTTTAGGCATTTCAACACATCAGTACAACACTTCTACAACAATTCAATACAACTACGACCCCCCAATATCACAAAGGGCCAATCAAATCAACATCACGAATGCAGGTCACATCCGTACCACGAAGGGCATGTCAAACTCCATACCACGAGGGGCAGGTCAAACTCCATACCACGAGGGGCAGGTCAAACTCCATACCACGAGGGGCAGGTCAAACTCCATACCACGAGGGGCAGGTCAAACTCCATACCACGAGGGGCAGGTCAAACTCCATACTACAACATCAATCACAATATAATATTTCCACTGCATTATTCTAACATTGCAAATTCCTCAAAACACAAGACACCACATCAATGTCATAAACATAATGTATCTCATATCCTACCACAACAAAACCACTCACAACATCATCATCACATAATATAATTATGTCCATTTATCACCAACAAGCGGTTCATCACAAAATTATTATTACAAATATACCCGCAAATCAACAAATCAACAACTTATCACACAATCATTCATACAAACACACACATATATATTTATAACAAATCAACCATCCATAACACAACATTATCATAAATAAACCACACACAACATATTCTTCATCATATAACACATTAACGTTAGAACCAGTTTTCACGAAGGTGTATTACCATAAATGAGCATATAGCGGTTTATGTAAAAAACGGTCTTCCCGCACATATATTCCCACTTTTATGGCTAATACATCATCAGGTGAAATACATACTTTCACATGGGACATAAACACCCAAAAGAGTTTCTATCCGTTAATATGCTCCGATTCTTGAGGGGAAATCGGAGAATGATGACTCTAATGAATTACTCTAAGACCACAATGGTCTTCTCCCTCACCTTAGGTTGCGTAAGCTCCGTTGCTCCGCAAAAGAGCTCCATCTCCCTCCATCTCCTTCAACCTCCATTGTTGCTTTTTCCTCTCCAAAGCACTCCAATGTTCCATTAAGAAGCAATAGGAAGAGGTTTGATGTGTTTTTGAGGTTTAGTGGAGGAAATGGTCGGAATCCATGAGGAGTCGCCGCTAGGAGTGAAAGGGATAAAAGAAGTGAAGATTAGGGTTTGTGAAACCCTTTCCTTACTTTTATAGCTCTGACGCTCTCGCCCAAGCGAGGGATTCTCGCTCAGGCGAGAATCTCACAGTGGCGATATTTTTATATGATGTAATCGATTACATGCATAGTGTAATCGATTACATCATGAAAAATTACACATATCTGACATTTTTATACGATGTAATCGATTACATTCATAGTGTAATCGATTACATGCATAGTGTAATCGATTACATGCTTAGTGTAATCGATTACATCATGAAAAATTACACATGTCTGATCAGATATCAGCATGTAATCGATTACAAGGACTATGTAATCGATTACACTGTGTTATCAGCCCAAAATTGTCATTTCTCGCCCAGGCGAGACAACTCTCGCTCGGCGAGAATCCTCCAGTATAGTCCAGGATTTCACATTTCCAGGTGATCCTTTCTCGCTCAAGCGAGACTTCCAGGACTGATACTATAATTTTAAAGACTCAAAAATCAGGATGTAACAACAGATAATTTTACTAATTTCATTTGCACGAATGCTTACCATGAGTATTTATCAATTTAATTCTTTTTATAAGAAAAAAAAATAATGCCTATAGTAGAAGAAGGACTAATCTTTTATTTCTTTCATTCCCCCAAACATGCCAATATTGGCACTGATGGTACGTAAATGCAACTCGTTGTTCAAGCAACTATTCAAAGTTCCTAGAGCTCCCTCTAAGGCGTGTTGGAAAACCCACAGTTGAACTTGATTAATCGCCCTTTGTTGTTCAAGACGAATGGTTTCGTTTTTATAATTTTCGAATTGTTCCAAAGTTGTATAAATTGAATTGATTAAATTTAATTTTTCTCGTTCTATCTCAGAATAGCCATTCGCTCGAAAACGATCTGCTTCCGTTTCCACTTTCCTTAAGCGGGCCCGGGCTTTTTCCAGCTGTTCAATAGCCCCTTCCCGCAGTTCTTCTGAATTTCGAATAGTCTTCAAGATTCTCTGTTTTCGATTATCTAATAAATTACTTAATGAAAGTAGATTATCTTTCCATTCATTTAATTTCAAAATGTCTATGATCTTTCTCGAACCAAACATGAATCTTTTGATTCATTTGGCTCTCACACTCAATTACTAAATGAGAAAATTCCCTATCTTTTTTTATGTAATGAGCCTATCCTCTCTATTTCTATTCCATTCCAAAAATATTGAAATTGATTACTAATAGAAGACCAGAATATTTTGAGGACTCTTCTGACCAAATAAATAATTGTCAATTGTCAGCAAAGTTGTTTTTCTTCTTCAAATCCAAAGAATTCTTATTAATTGATACATAAGATAGGTCATCGATTCCGCATTGTATAATAAAAGGGGGGTGAAATTAAATAAACTACACCCATTTTTCCAATTTTTTACCATAAAGAGGATTCAAGCCATTTTATCGACATGAGTGTTATATATCAAGAAAATTCCAACAATTTTTTTTTTGAAACCATTTCATTTCTATATTAACATAGTGGGAGAAAGAGTACTACACTGCGCCGAGACTTCAAACTACTTAGCTTTAACCATGGTAATATGGTCCAAAATTATTGGTTGATAGAAAATCAAAGTAGATTTACCAATGAATCACGAAATGCTATGGTTCTTAAATATTATTTGTTAATTAATTTAGAAGTAATTCGCGGGCTCATGCACCCTTGAGTGATATGCTAGTTGGGCTTTTAAGCCATTGAATATAAGAAATGAAGTGATATGCTAGACAATTTATTTAAAATCAATGGTTGTAAGGTGGTTAGAACAATCACAAAGCCTCATATAAACTTTGTTTTATGTACAAAAAAAATAAAAAAAGAGTGAAATATAGTTGGAATGCACTTCCATTCCCTTGTGTTTTATTCTTGTCATCTTAAACCCGGTAGCCATTTTTCTTATACTTTTTGACTTTAAGAATGGATAGACTGAAAATGCATATTAAACTTTAATAAAATTCCCACAATCTTTAAAAACATATTCAATGGTTTCTAATGTAGGAAGGTTGGCTGTGCGTATCGAAGATAAAGTTGCTCATGAAAAAGGATCGGCAAGATTTGCACAAGTTTGACATCCGATGTCAAAATAATTATTATTATATCTCTCCGGATAACGAATTGAACCAACAAAGCTAAGTCATTACTTCTCTATGAGGTATAGGCTTTTTAGGCCATCCAAGTCCGTTTCAGGCCCAAAAAAGAACATTTTAATATTTTTAGTAATTTATGTTTTATTTTCTGTTTTGGTTAATTTACCCATTATGTTTTCTTTTTAGTATTTAAATACTTTTGGGATGTGGCTAGGAGTGGAAACATGTCAGGACATGTCAGATTTTGCCTTAAACATGTTGAACCTATATAACATATAGGAGCCTGCGTCTGACCTGTTAGGCTGTTTTAAAAAAAACTTACAGCCTAGGCCTGACTTGTTTAAAAGTCTTGTCTGACCTGTTAGTCTGTTTAAATGTCTGTTAAGGTAAAAAAATTCAACACATTATATACAAACTAGGAAAAATTATTATACCTATAGTAATTAGTGTGAAATTTTTTACATTGTTATCACAATAATTTTCATCATCTTCCAATGTTGCGTAATGTATTCGAAGGATTTTGGTGCCCTTGAGGTTAGAATATATAAAACAATGTCTTTTAATATCATAATAAAATATAATATCGGTGTAATGTTTAACATGATTAACAACTTAATTGCCAAATATGGTACCGCTGTCCAAAAAACATCCAAAAGACAATACTAAATTGCTAAATAATATTCAAATAACATCTAAAAAGTACTAAATTTGCTACAATGTTGTCTAAAATTACATCCAAGCATTATCAAACCAAAATCAAAACAAATACCAATGTTGCACACTTAGTCAATTAAAATTACATACTTATATGACTTGGGTTATGTACTTATGTTCAAGTCTCAACAACTAAATGTTCAATTATTAAATAATATAATATCTAAGTTATAGTAGATTTACATAAAAAAAAATTATTATTTAGTTTTTTTTGTAAATATTATAAAAAATAATTTATAAATATATAATAACATTACATAGTTCGGTCTGTTAGACTTAATATGTTTTTTAAAATGTCTGAGTCTGACCTATTTAGGTTAAATAGATTATTAAAAAAGCTTAAGCTTGACCTGTTTACTAAAAAAGTTTGGTTTGACCTAACTTGTTATAGGCTAGGTACTAGGCCCATGATAGGCGGTCTGACCTGTTTCCACCCTTTGAGAGTTCTCTCTTTCTAGTGGATTCCAAAGTTTTATCTATGAGGTTTGTCGCTTGCAAACTTGTATTTGTTGTAGTCTAATATCATGGAAGATACTAAATACGACAAGAATACCATCATCATATAAATATATTAATCATGTCAAATCATCAAGAATAACTAGAAAGCGGAAGCATACCTGAAGGATCCATGAAATCTTTGTTTGAAGGAAATGAACTTCTTAATAGATTAGTGATCTTCCAATGTAGACTACCATTAGTCTTTAGTTCATCTTCCAATGAGATGAAGAAAATAAATATGATTTTGTTGTTGTTTGAATGTGATATCTTGTGACATATTATGGTCTACAAGTGAGGACCATAATCTCTTATTTATAAGAAGTGCATACCCTTCCATGAAAGGAGGTGCTATTTGATTTTCTCATTTCTAATTTTGTCAATCATAAAATAGAAATAAGACTTTATGTTTCTACATGATAATTTCCATGATAATCATGTTTATAGCCATACACCTTACTTAAATTATATTACTTTAAATTGACTAATATAAATAATGATACAAACATGTTTTAATATTACACCGTGTGATCCAAAATTTATTAACATCAGTTTCATAATAATATTTTTTTTAAAAATTTGTTAAAATACATGAGGCAAGTAGAATTTTCAAAGAATGCCTTGCTGGAGCTATACTCTTTATATCCTCCACTTGTTACTGCAGCGTGGTGAACAAGTCAGTACAAAGATGGGTGAAAATTATATTCTTCTTAACTGTCAATCAAGTTATTGATTAATTTTTTTTTGGTATCACATGATATTTTGTTTTTTTCTGATAAGGAACTAATCATTTTTGAAAGTTCATAATTATTCATTATAATAAGTATTAATTTTAAGAATCAAATTTTTTATTATCATTATGATGATTCCTAGGAATCCAGTTAAGTCTTACCTCGACCAATAATATCTTATTGATATTTTAAGAGATGATGAATGAATTTTTGGATTGTTGAATTGTAAAACACTTTGTATGGTCGTTGATAACTGTTGGGGAATGATTTTACTTGTCTATGATCACAAACCACAATAGAAGATCAACTTCATTGTGCAACTTAAACAATATTTCAAATCTAGGAATATTGAATAAGATATACTCTTTTATTTATACACCAAAATGCATATTTATCTCTTTCACTTGAGAGAGAAATGTGTATTTCTATACTACTTATAAGGGAAAACTTCAAATAATTTCTCATTTAATTTCTTATGGTATAATTTTTAAATATCTATTTTATCCTTCAGAATTTATAACTTAATATATATGTATATTATGCATTAATCTATAAACTGTTAAGTGATTCAATTTTTAAAACATGACAGTTTTTCTTATGAATAATTAAATTATGAACATGATTGTATATGCATCACTTCATTAATATTGAACAACTACTCTAATTGAATATATGCAAATTACAATATGTAATATAATTTATTACATTACACATTTATTGCATGTAAACTATACTTTATAAACGATAGGAAAACGGGTTGACAAAACGATATGAAAAAGATAAAACATTTT
This sequence comes from Lupinus albus, assembly GCA_009771035.1. NCBI lineage: Eukaryota > Viridiplantae > Streptophyta > Magnoliopsida > Fabales > Fabaceae > Lupinus > Lupinus albus. Next base: position 20,321,162 of record CM020001.1, on the reverse strand, counting down.
CCATTCAAATATTGATGCCGCTTAAATTACACCAAAGACCAAAATATTTTCACAAGCCTTACTCACTTCAGTTATACCTTATTTAATACGATTTTTGAAGTTGACAAAGATTAATGAACCCAAAAAAAAGGTTGACAAAGATATACTACAGCTACATGCTAGCCAATTTTGTAAAACGTGTGACCATGATATCTTTTATTCCTAATTTTATATCGCAACTTGTCCATATTAAGTAACATTCTCATTAAGCATATTAAATCAATATGCAATATTTTGGAGATCACCTGTCATATTTAGTGTTTCATTATGTCTCAATCCAATAAAAAAATGTAACTTATTAAGAAAAAAAATCATAAAATCATAAAATAGTTTGTTTTTATTACTTGATAGAATATGATTAACTTGGGACATACAGACACAATTTAATTTTTTTTTAGGATATGCAATCTTTTTACAATATTTTATCTTAAACTTTGCACCTTAAATAACCTATGCACGATAGACATTCCCAATCATTTTTTGTGTTGTAAAATCTCAAAGCTCATAATAACTTGTGAACAATGACCAAAACACTTTTCAAGCTCACAACTATTTTCTCTATGCTCATCATTTTATGCCTTCACTATCAAATATCCTTCTCATTTAACATAGAAAATGAAGAAGATTACTTTGAACTAGATACCCCTTTGCCTCATCTCATTTCAAGAAGCAGGTTCTTGGCAACTACAATAAAGAAAGGTGCAAAATGCAATCCCTTTATTAAGAAAAACATATGCCATGGAGTTTCAGCAAAAAAGGGTAGTGAGTTGCTTCAATGTTGCAAGAAAAGATGTGTTAATGTTCTTGGAGACATTAACAATTGTGGGAAGTGTGGGAAGAAGTGCAATAAACAACAACGTTGTTGTAGTGGAAAGTGTACCAACATTTTGCACAATGTCAAAAATTGTGGCAAGTGTAACAAGAAGTGTAGAAGAGGGATTCCATGCTCAATTGGGTTTTGTGGGTATGCTTAGTTATTACTATCTACAAAGTTGGAGTAATATCATTTTTTACTACAAAAGTTGCACATCATTTCCAATGGTTAATTTTGTTATTGTTTTAGAGTGTATTCATTATTGTTTATGTTGTAAATGTGTTTTTGAAGTAGAGTGGACTATGGTCACTTAAGATGAGGTTTGGGGTTCAATTTTTTGATTCATGTGTTGTAGAAGGAATTAACGTACTTTTTATTAATGAAGAGACAAATGCATGTTTTCTATTTGTTACACTTACTTCACATTATGGCCATTCATTCTTGGAAAATCCAATGGTTTGAATTGGTGAGTACATCTAAACCATTTGATTTTTCAAGATTGGATGACTAAGATGAGAAGTAAATGATTTTCCACTTACTCTTGGAGTAAGTGAATCCATCCCCTTATTTTTAATGACAAAAACTGTAATTTCATTATAATCAAAGATATATATATATTATTGAAGGTTGCATATCATACACTCCATATTAGTCTCAATATGGGACATCTAATTTTATAAAGGGGTATAAGCAAATTATGTATTCCATTAGGATTGTATATCAACTCATCATTGGTGGTGGTTTGGTGTATTCATTAGTTGAACTTGGGTTAGATGTAGTTCCCAAAAGCCATCTCCAAATAATAGAGATTTTGTTACGATTTGAAGTCTCACATTATAATTATGGGTACAATTCACTCCCATTAGTTTACTTCTTTCATCTTTGATAAATAAAGAAATTTCCTTTAATTGAAAATTTTAAGTCAATACATGATGTTGTTCAGTCGATGTAGTTGATCCCTTCTAGTGTGATTAAACTTTCTTTGTTCTTGTATGCTTACTTCTTAGGATCGGTTTTCTATAATGATGGTTGCAACATTAAAAGAGATGATTTCGGAATTTATGAAACTTGAAAGGTTTAAAGATGAAAACTTTTATCATTGACAATGCAAAGGAAGATGCACTTCCTTGTTACAACATTGAAGGTGGTGTATGTATTGAACACACTAAAATAAGAGGAAAAAGAATGTGGAGACTATCAATGAAACTCGTGAAAGGAAAGAGTCGGTTAACAATGACTATTTTGCATTGTTAATGCAAGGTTCTCCAAACAACTATTCGAGAAACTTGAGGGAAGATACATGATGGAGGATACATCAAGTAATGAATTTCTTATCAGTCGTTTTAATAATTATAAAGTAGTTGATAACAACAAAAGCTAATTTTATGTGACTCTTTATTTTTTACATATTTAAAAAATAAAAAATAAGAAACTCAAAATGAGTGTTATAATCAATTTTGTAGTTTTTTAATGTGAAATAATTATTTCACCCATTTATCGGTCGATTTATGCTTAAAATCGATGACATGGATGGCGGACTGATTAGACCGCCCGAGTCAATCAAAAACATATTTTTACAAAACAACCAACATGATGTCGTTTTGAAATGAAAAGAAATCATTTGTTTTTAATCTATCCGTAGTTGTGTTTATCATTTGTTAACTTATGATATAGAAAAACTTCCATTGTGTAATTAAATTTTAAACTTGTTGTCACTTTTGTTAAAACATAACATATAGTATGTTTGATGATGTTTTTCTACGTATTTGTGACATTTTATAATAGTAAAATCTTATTTGTTGGTTGTTTAACGAGGTATAATATTTTTTTTTAAATTTGAAGTATTGTTATTAAATGATGTTAGCTAATATTATGATATTTTTAAGATTATTTAATGTAAATCGACTCAATCGATCTAATCATTAACCCACTAGTTCAACCAGTGACTCATTGACTCAATATTTTGGCCGAATTATTAATGGGTCCGAGTTTAATAACATTATTATTAAATATTATATTTAAAAAAGTTGAAAATTTAAGAAGCGAATTATTTTTTATTTTTAAGACAATGCATGGAGATATTTACCGTAACGAATAAAATGGTATGGGGAAATAACGTATCAGAATGTATCTATACTAATATAAAGGGAAAACACAAAATAATCACTCATGATGATGTAATTTTTGTTTCTTATTTTGCCCTTACATTTTTTAATTTCTACAAAAAAACCATATAATCTTAAGTAACTACCATTAACCACCTATCTCACCTTAAATAAATTATAATAAGTACATTTTTAACATAAAGCATTCTTAATAAAAAAAACATTCTAATTTTATAAAATAAAAATATAAAAATTGAATACTTAATATAATAAAATAAAAATGCGGGTCGACAGACACGAAGACACGCTATTGATATAATAATGCATGAAATACAATGTTAGATTGATTTATTTTTCATTTGGATGGATATATACATGAATGAATTAATGAATGTTTAAATAATGTATTTTTAAATGCATATATGGATGAATGAGTGAATGTTTGAATAATTTATTTTCATTTTTGAATGTATGTATGCATGAATGAAATGGACAAATATCACATGTCCCGAATGATGTACCATTTCGTGTCCCAAACCAATCAGAATGATTACTTTTAGATTTTAAAATTCTTATTTTATTCATGTGGCAATATGTTATTGACTTGTACAAGGAATAAGACACCCTTCGAGATATGCGATCTTAGTCCAAACAAATGAATGAATGTTTGAATGATATATTTTTATTTGAGTATAATATATATGTGGTATAACCGTAAAGAATTATACATAATTAGTGAATCATCTATCATTGATTTGTATATTTTAAAGAGTTAATGATAAATATATATCAATGATGATGTACATATCAGTTATAAAACTGTTACACATTCATTTTTCTTCTCCTTTTCTTTATGAATGAACTATGGATTAATAAATAGACGAGGGAATGAGATCATCAATCCCAATTCCTGTCCCATTTTCCTATATCGTCCAATGAAAAAGTGACAATTCATCAAAAAGAAAAAATATAAAATTGTAAAATACTATTTTTATATTATTTGGAAAAAGCTGATTGATTAGGTACATGAGGACATACTCATTTTGGAACAGCTGATCCCCATTAATAGATGAGTAGAGAGTAAAATAAGTGGATTTAGTAGTTAACTCCAAAATGTATGTCCCTTAACAATAGAATCATCTTCACCCATCCAAACATTAAAAATAGAACAAATTCAAGTAAGAACTAGAAAAAATATATTTTCCTTTTCCATAAAAAAATAAATATTTTCGTTGTTATAATAAACATTTGATATAAATATATTGATGCATGGACCGTACCAGCGTGCATATACCCAAGCCACCTTCCTCACTCTCATTCACTCCAAAACCCTTTATTCCTACAAACCACCGTCATCACCACCATCTATGGCCATCGACACCCTCCGTCGATTCTTCCTCCCTTGTTTCTTCCCTACCACCACCACCACCACCAAACCACCCCTCTCTTTATCCAAGAAACACCACAACACCTCATCCCTCCGCCACACAACCACCACCACCACCACCACCACCACCTCACCCTCCTCCTCCACTTCCTCCTCCTCAAGTTCAAAAACAACAACAAGCCTAGCTCCTCCACGCCCCTCTAAATCAATGGTAGTTGGCACCATCTTCGGCAACCGAAACGGCCACGTTTGGTTCTCAATCCAACACGACCGTCTCTCTTTCAAACCCATCCTTCTCCTCGAACTCCCTATCACCACCAACCTCCTTGTCCGTGAGATGCAAAACGGCGTCGTTCGCATTGCCCTTGAGTCCAATTACCATTCCACCCCTCTCCGTTCCATCCCGGTCTGGACCGTTTTTTGCAATGGCAAGAAAACCGGGTTCGCTGCTAAGCGAAAAGCTAGTGACCATGTTAGGTCCGTTCTCAAAACCATGCAATGTGTAACCGTTGGTGCAGGTGTTATTCCTTCAAGGTTCAGGTCTTCTTCTGATTCTGGTTTGGGTTTGGGTTCTGATGAGTTAATGTATATGAGGGCTAATTTTGAACATGTGGTGGGTAATGCTGATTCTGAATCTTTTCATCTTATTAACCCTGATGATTGCCCTGGTCAAGAACTCAGTGTTTTCTTGCTCCGATCCACACTCACTGTTTCTGATCGTTAAGTTTTTAATCTTTTCTCACCAAAGATTCAATCTTTTTTATTTATTTATTTCTGGGTCCCTCCTGAGGATTGTTATTTTTGGATTCTCGGATTTTTAAATTGTTGTTGTGGTTTCGAACTACTACTGTCCACAATTATGGCTTACTTTGATTGTAGGTCAAGGATGTTGGGGCCATGTGATGACACGATTGATGTTCAAGAATATTGTGGTTATATCATGTGATAGTTTTAGTGATAGGACTACTATTGTTGAAGAATATTGCGACTGAATCCGGATGATGTTAGAAGAGTTGTTGAAAATTAATGTTCATCAAACTTTTTTAGAAAGTTAGTAGTTTTGATGATTTTTGTAGTGTATTGGGATTTTCTTCTTGGAAAGGGGTTTTATGAGTTGTATACACACTACAATTCACAGATTACATAGTGATTCTTCGTTTTTGTGAATAGGGTCGGTGAAGTGTAATGTGTGGGGCTAATTGTGTTGTTTTTGGCCATGTGAGTTGTTGTGTAAAGTTGATGGGTTTTTCTAGGCCTGATCTCATCAACAATATTATTGTATTGATTCTTCCTTTCATTTCTCTATACATCAGTGTAAAGTGGCAAGGTTATACGAAGCAATCATAAGGAATCTTTTCCATTTCTTTTTCATTTTATATCGATTATATAAGTTTTGACCCATGAAAAAGTTTCACAGCAACCATGGCAATCATTGATGCAACATCAACACTTAATTACACATTTGATGAATGCAAAAATGGGGATACTTCAATGTTTCTGTGAAATATGTCAGTCTAGATATTTTTGTTACAACTGTTTGATTCTAACATTTCCAAATGAGTACAAATTTTCATTTTCTGTAAGAAAAGAAAAAAAAGGGTAAAGGCTTTTTGAGACCAAGTACAAAAATAAATAGCAGAATAAAATGAATGTTGGAAATATTTTTATGAAATCTCAAAATCTTATCCACTTAAGTTTCTTTGCTTTCACTAGAATATGAAAGACTATATATGTGATAGCTAGTTACTGTATTTGTGCTGCTGCTGAAGATGTTGGAAGGAAAAGGTGTGGTGAGAGACAGACATGCCTGAAATGATGCAGAACCAGGTTATGGAGTTAGCTCATCAAGCTCTTGATGCACATGAAGTATTTGATTGTCAATCCATTGCTCATTACATCAAAAAGGTCTATCTTAAAATATTCCACCAGTGTTTTAAATTGTGGTTGCGGTCACGATTACGGTAATGATTATATTTATTGCGATTGTGATCATTACACCTGTCGTGATGCGGATTGCGGTGCGAATTATTTTGTGATTAAAACAATATTTTTGAATTCGATGCAACCTGATGTGGTCCGATGTGGCATGATGCGATCCAAATGCAGTCCGATGCGGCCGCATCATTTTGATTCGGAATCACACCGTAATTGCAGTGTGTTGCGGTTGCGCAACCAAAATATTGTGGCCACATCAGGTGATGCGGTCCGCAATTTAAATTACAGATGTTATCCTTTCAAAATTTTTTTGGGGTGTTAGAATGCATAGCATGGTTGTCTTATGATTAGTATTATTTGTATCTTTGTTGTTGTTGGGTGCACTAATTAGTATCTATGTTCTATAGCTGTTCTCATAAGGAATTCTTAAATTTATGAAATATGCTTAATTTGCATCTATATTTAAGTCATAAATAGTGATATATTATTGATAAACACTTGTATCAAACTAAGAGTATAAATTTAATAGAAAGGAAATATCCCTAAGCCAATAATACCTAAAGGTTTCTTGGCAGGGCTCTAATGGAAATGCTTTATTGATGAAGAAAAGTAAGAATTACAAGAAAGAAGACAGTTACAAGGATCTCACGATCCACCAACTGATTCCACAATCAGTTTTCCCACTCTACAATTGCCTCCCTTCTAATTACAAACTGTTTCTACTTATACAACTCAATTCTAACTAACTGACTGTTTAGCTGTCAAAAACAGTTAAGGAAAGTCAGTTACAGTTAGTTACCTAACTCCCCTTTTATACACATGTTTAATGTTTTGCCTAGCCTTGATCCTATCAATTATTGTATATATTAAAATGGAAAAGTACCCTCTTTGATTCTTATGCTGAAAAAGTGAGGGTGAGACAATGAAGAGGACAAATTTCATGTAGGAAAATATCTTAGTTACTTAATTTGTTAAACAGAAACTTGATGAAGCATATTGAGCTGCATGGAATTCTGTGGTTGGGAAAGACTTTGGATCCTGCATTACACATTTATGTGGAAGTTTCATATTCTTCCGCGTGGAGATGATTGAATTTCTGATCTTCAAAGATGGGAAAGATTTCAGCATAAGTAAAGATGAAGCTATTGGAGTGTTCCAGAAAGCTTGAAACAGTGATTCATAAATTCTATAATTCTCCAAGTATGTTTGTGTTTTACAAGAATGTTTGTGTTCTAAGCATGTTTAATCTTCCAAGAAAAAGTAGTTATGCAAAGAGCAGATGGTGTTTTCTAATTATTTATGGTTATCAAAAGAATTAAGTATATGTTTTACGTTAGAACATTATGATGTTATTGAATTCACGTAACGAACCCGTCTAGTGGTAAAAGACTTGGTTGTTGTTGCAGTGATCTATAAAATCAAATATTTGTTTCATTTTCGCAGCCTAGCTATGTTGTAAGCTGATACACACACTAAGACACATACATATACATACATGTCTAGCATGTAGTGATTGATTATTCCTAGGCACAAATTGGAAACTCTCATTTTCTTTGTAGCAATGTAGTGGTAGAATAAAGAACTATGTTAACATTAACAAATTGATTTAATTGCTCTACATTGATCACAAGGAAGTGGTAATCTGCATCCCGCTAGACACAATAATGTATTGTTTTTAAACCTCGGGATGCAGATTACCTGATATTTATTCTTTCAAGAATGTTTGAACCCAACAAAACTAGATAATACATTAATAGAATGTTTATATCAGGATGGTTTGAGTTGAGGGTAATCATAACTTTGGTCTTGGGATTTTATAGCTCTTAAAGTTGAGAAAAATATTCTTACAGAGGTTAATATTGAAATTTGGGTCCAGAGAACAGGAGCAATTATTTGCTCTAATGTTGAAATTTGGGTCAATTGTTTGAATGTGCCCAAAGCTTACAAATCCAAGAATCTTAAGCTTTATGAAACAATTGTGACGTTGTTGATGATATCTCTTGGAACTTGCTTTGTTGGAGGTCATTAGTGGAGACTTTTGGGTGTGAAATAAAAAAACTCACAAGTCCCATGTAAGAAGAATTTTTTGGAAATCAACTCACATGTCCCACGTAGGATAGATGAGGAACTTGAAAAAATCTCATGATATAAATGGAAGCCTACTCCCTTCATATTTTCTTGTTCCAAGTTGAGTACGCTCTTACTCAACTTCTTCTTTCTTCCCCATAATTTCTGCTGATGCATTTCTGACATACTCCTCCCTCTTTCTTTTCATGGTACTAGAATTGGCGCGGGTAGCCATACTGTGAGAATTTTGAGAATTGGCACGGGTAGCTATATTTTGGTCGAGATCGGTTCTTATCCTGGGTACGACGTGGTTGATAGTCTGTTTGTACATTTTTGGAAGTACCACGAAGCGTCTTAAAAAGAGGGTTTACGACCTGGTCGTGACTCAACCAAAAAGTATTATTTCGTGTCATTTAGAATTGTTGCAAGCTACGGTAAAAACGGTAAGTATCTCTCTCCCTTCTAAAAGATCATCATTATCCCTAGTATGGTTGCTGTTACATCATAGATGCATATTTGGATTAATGCATGCAGTAAAACACGTGAAACAGTAGTTTGGCAGTAGAAAATTTATCATACAACTTCTGAAAAATAGAATCATAGTAATGGATGCACAAGACACTTTAATTGCATGCATGCCTTTGTTTTGTTATAGCCAATGGTGGCATGAATAAAAGTGTATACTTGCTTAAGTCCTGTTTTAATCTAGAAGGCTAATTAGCTTCAGAATTGAATCATAAGGACCATCTTTATTTTGTGCTTGTACTTTATGGTTCTAACATAGGAATATATGCCAATAATATCAAACCACAAGTGTTGCATCTTCTTTCTTGCCATCAATTATGGGGTTTGATAGCTTCCAAGATAATACATATGCATGCCATGTAAGTAGATTCATAGGGGAAATGTTACATATTATATTCATTTTCATTTTATGAATTTCTGCAGTGAAAAGTATTATCTACTTTTGTATTAGCCATCCCATGAATATTATAGGCTATGTCCTCTATGGCTCAAATGAGGACCATAAGAATGTTATTCTTGAAGTAGATTTTAAAGGTATAGAATCCCAATTTGTTAATCAAAAGCATATAATAAACTGGTGTAATAGAATTTAGGACCATTTTCAGTCAATTACTGGTTTTCAGTAGATAAAGCAAATTCCTGATCTCCATTGTACTTTATTTTGAATTGAGAATGTTTTGGAACAATAAATCTTATAAACTAATTTGCTGTATTTGAAGGTATTTTTATTGAATTATTGGGTTTCTCTTAAAGATAATATTTTTCCTGATTACTGCTAGAATTTCAAAGTAAGGTATAAATTTCTATTTAGTAGAGTAGAACTTAAGCATACTTTATTGCAAAAAATATGTGCTAATTTAACAGCATTGTTTTGGTGTAAGACTGAAGAGTGCTTGGGTTGATAATGATATATATCTTAACAATTTGAAGAGAAATGGCACCAAAGCAAAGCAATAATGCTGTTAAATTATGTTATCAACAGTAAATCCAGGAGAATAAAGAAGAGAAATGGCACCCTTACATAGCTATTGCCTAAAGTTGTTGCATATAAGACATGTGATAGAGTTTACATAAGAAATAATTTATATCTGGAAGCACACTTGTTCATGTCTAGAGGAAGATTAATATCTCATCTGAAAGGGGGAAATATATTGACAACAACAATAAATAAAGTAGCTTCCTAGAATAAACTGAATTGAACTTAACTAGGATCAAGCTCAATTTAGTAAAAGTATATGTTTTTTTTATATTTCAATGAAGAGAAATCATCTTAGATTTTTTAAACATGTTTTTTAAGGGGAAGAGGAAGGAGCCTAAGTATACTTCTAATTGAAATTTCAAGCCATTCAAACTTCATATATATCTCATAGCTTAACCAATTAGCCTGAGGCATAAAATATCCTTAGTGAAAATATCATATATATATATATATATATATATATATATATATATATATATATATATTACAAAAGCTCATAAATACATGCAAATTCTCCCGACCCTACCACTATATTATTACATAAGGTCATCTAAGGTAATTTGTTTAACTTAATGGTACATGCCTATATATTATTTATCATTTGTCTGTATTATTTTTTTATATAGTCAATAATGGTTAAATATTAATGGTGAATGATATTAGGGGTGAGCAAGACCCGACCTACCCGATCATGATCGGACCCGAATAAGGCCGGTTCTCATTGGGTTTACAGTTGTGTTCGAGTTCAAATATTAGACCGAATCAATATTTAGGGTCAGATAGGTACCAAACATGATCTGACCTGACCCGTCCCATGGTCACTCACTTATCATATGTTTGTATGTGTCTCTATTCAAATGTGTACAGAATAATGACATTTTTTTGTCGAAAATATTCTTAATTCTCTAGTATTTTTCATTATACGTACATGATTAACAATATATATCATTTGATACGTCAAATTAAATATTCATAATAATAAATAATATTGAAAATACTTTATCTAAAATGAGTATGCACTATATTTAATTAGGTCTAGGTTGAGTTCAGATTCAGAGGCTAAACCAATGGGTATTTACGGTCGAGTTAGCTTCAGGTCTAGGGTCCGGGCCGTGTTTAAAAAATGAATTTATCAACATTTATGGTCAAGTAAAGACAAGTTTTAGCTCGTTTTAACCCGACTCATGCTTACTCTTTAGTAATATAATAACAATATGTCAAACTCATACACTATTAGACGCTGTTAGTATATACATTTTTTTTTCATATAACAAACCATATCTATTTTTTGGGTACATATTTATATTATAACAAGAAAGAGATAATAAAAATGAGAAAAAATATATGTATTTTATAATGTATTATATTACCGATTATAAAAATTCCCAACTACCTCCTCGTCTTCGTCAATGATGACGCCTATTAAAAATAAGCGTGTAAAGTTAGCCGATGGGTGAATATTTAATCATCTCTATTAATTAGTATTATATAATAATAATATTTGCACAATAAACAATTTCTAAATGACTCCTCGTCTTCCTCAACCTGGAATTAAGCCCGTTGAGTGAAGCTCTTATGTAAATAACAATATTTATTACAAACTCAATTTCTATTTATTATATACCCATTACCACATTCTTTATTATATATCCATCGATTCTCAAAGGATACCCTGCAATTCTCTTCAAATCACCTTCTAAGGTATTTCTTCAATTCACTTTCTGGATTAAACCATCACTTTCCTTTGTTTTAATTTTTTAAATTTCGTTTTATGATTATACCAATCCGTTTCCTTTTTATTGTTATAGTTTTGGAAATTCTTCCATTATCTTTTGATGATCAAGTTCTCACTAAAATCTTCCTGCACAAATAGCTTATAAGTTAGCTGATAAATTAGCTGACAAATGTAAAATGAAATAAGTCCCACTATATCACTTATGAGTTATAATTATGGGCTTATTAAATAATAATACTATACTCCTTTTCGTTCTTATTATAAGATACTATAGGATTTTGATCTTGATTTTATAAGATATATACTTTATATTTTTTATGTAAATATTTTATTTTTTCTTCTATTTACTCTTCATTAAAAAATTTAATTATCCCTAATTTTTTTTGTAGTTGTAATAGGGATTATCATTTAAGGGGAGAGACCCATTCCACATCATGATCATTCATTCTTGGGAAATCCAATGGTTTGAATTAGTGAGTACATCTAAACCATTGAATTTTCCAAGATTTGATGGCTAAAATGAGGAGTAAGTCTTTTTCACTTACTCTTGGAGTAACTAGATTCCTCATAATCATTTAATTATGCAATATTATTGTAAACATAATATTTTTTCTAAAATCAAATACTTTAATTGAAAGTGTATAATAATAAGTCATCTGCATATTTTATCATCCCTACACACCATAATGATCCTTATCACATCCTTAGAAATTTTAATATCAAACATATTAATTAATGTCTAACTTTATTGTTCAGATGTTGAAGAATAATATCTTGGTGCATGAAAAGAAAGCAAAATTGGGTGAGAGTGAAATGAAAGAAAACAGGATCAGTGACTTACCTAATTGTCTTATCCTTTGCATTTTGTCATTGTTAACCTACAAAGATGCTGTTAGAACATGCATCCTCTCTAGGAGATGGGAACACCTATGGAAGTTTCTTCCAACTCTTGTGTTACATGAATCAGACTTTAGAACAAAAAAGATATTCAACAAAGTGTTGCCTAAGCTTTTATCTTTTCGTGATCCATCATTTGCATTGCAAACTCTTGATTTCAAAGGTTTTGGAATTGTTGAACCTCATATTCTGAAAAGGGTCATTAGTTATGCTATTTCACATGAGGTTCAGCAATTAGCAATTGAAGCCAATGTTAATTTTAATAGGTTGCCTCCTATCATTTTTTCCTCTATCTTTTTCTGTGAAACCCTAACTTACCTTAAGCTTTCAGTAGTTAACAAAGATGAGAAAATGGTATTTCCAAAATCTCTAAATTTGCCAGCATTAACAAGCTTGAATCTTTGGAATATTCACTTTATTGCAAGTGAAAATGGGCATGCTGATCCGTTTAAAACCTTGAAGAAGTTGAATAATTTGGTCCTTTATGATTGTACAGCAACAGGGTTGCGCTTCTACATATCTAGCACTACCCTTTTGAGTTTAGCCATTTGTCAAAAAAGTTATGGCATTTGTGAATTTTGGCTTTCTACACCAAATTTGTGTTCTTTTGCTCTTGAAGGAGGTTTTTATCCACGTATCTATGGTACCATTCTTTCTTCTGTTAACCGAGTAAATGTTGCAGATATCTTGCATTCTTGCTCAAAGCCACCTTTACTTTGCTGAAAGAAATTGCTCATGTGTGTGCACTTTTGGATAGTTATATTGAGTACATTTCAGGTAAGTTAGTTTGGTTTATTTTAAGCCTAATTGATTATAAAAAAATCTTGCTTCATATCTTCTCTAATTCACCTTCATTGTGTAGATTTTTGTTGCTTTTAAAGCTTCTAATCAGAAGAATTTGCCATAGTGTGATGAAGGAGAATTGCACATTTGGTGAATTACTTCAGCCTTATCTATGTTTTATTGTAAACCATGGACATTTACATTATGTCTTTCCCTTGTTAAGGTTCTTATGATTATGTATTATCTTTTGTAACTGTTATGTTGGATTTAATCATTGTTTGATGTTCACTTGAGTTTATGTAATCTGGTTTTAAAACATGGAATGGCTTCAAGTGTTGGTTGGATTTACCTTGGTTGGTCACTTCACATTTTTAGGATTTTTAAAGTTGCCACATATTTAAAATGAAAATTCTTAAAAACAAAAAATATTTTTTCTTATATTACCTAAAATATTTTTTCACATTTATCATGCTTAAGGACAGTATTAACAATTCAGAAATGGTTTTGTTTGGGTGCAAAATGAAAGCGTTCTAAAAACTAGAGGTGTCAAATACCCCCAATTACATGTTACAACCCATCAAATCATACATGGGGTAAGAATCACGAAATTATTCATAATTCACGGTCGATCCAAAATTCATTCAAGTTGAATCTATCCAAATCTATCTATTAGAACTAATGAATTTAAATGAATATAATCCAATGGATAGTGTCGATAATGGGTGGATTCAAATCCATCCAATTGATATCCATGAATATATCCATTTGGATGGATACCAAAAAAATTTAAAAGTAAAAACTTTTTTTTCTCAAAACATTGTGTAAACTCATTTTTAATAAAATAATTTATTCAAAAGTTCCATTACCCTTTCTAACAAAAATATTCTTTCAACAAAAGCTTGCTTTCTTCATTTATGAAGGTTTTTCTTCCAATATCTTCATACATTCTCATCTCTGTTGAAGGTTTTGTTTCTTCCGATAGTTTATTTTAATTTTGATGTTCATTCAAGATTGATTGATATATGTTTTGATTCCTTATATATACATTAAAATATTATTTGTTGTATTGTATTGTGGATGCTCGTGTTGGAATGATAAATTATTTGCTGATTATTGTACATGAGGCTCCCTCATCACAGTAATTGTGTTACTAGTTATTTTTAAGCTTAAAACTTATGTTAATGCAACATTGTAAATTTATGTTATTTTAGTCTCAAATATTGATGAGAATATGTTTTAATTTTGTGGTTTTGTGTTCGCTAGAAGTTTATTGGTCATCTTGCTTTGGTATAAAATCATTTTGTACTTAGCCTTCACATAAAATTGCATTGAGTGTTTAACATTTCTTGCCAAATCTATTTCTCTTATACTTCCTTCAATTGGATATTTCAACTATCTATCAATCATGTAATTTAATTTTGATAAATATAATTTATGTTTGTAACCAACAAAAAAAAACATGAAGAGTGAGAGAAATAGAAAAAAGAATATATGAATTTTATGATATACGTCAAATTTTTCTAAGAACACTAGCTTGAAGCTCACTTGAAGGTTTTAACACCGAAAATATGATTTACCATTAAATGCTTTAAAGTTAATTTTTTAAATTTATTATTCTTTTAAGTTTAGGATAAAAACTTTAAAAGTTCACATTTTTAAATGTGTTTTAAAAAAAACACTTTTTAAAAATGTTTTTTTATAAAAGAAAACATATTGTAAAAATATGAAGTCATGAATTGGATTGAATATCCATCCATCCAAATCCATGAAAATGGAGTCATGGATGAATTGGATGGATTATAATCTATTGCATATGGATGGATTGGATAACTTAAAATATAATTTAAATGGATTGATGAATGACTTTTCATCCATCCATTTTCATCCAAATCCAAAACCATCCAAATCTATCCATTTGCCACCGCTAAATGGGATGTTATTTTGTAATGGAGATTAATTTTCTCATTTTTTGTGTCTCAAGTATGTCTCAATCCAATTAAAAACTGTCATTTAATTAAAAAGAAATTTTAAAATATAGAAAATAATTTTTTTATATGACTTGTTGCAACAATGTTAGTTTGGAACACAAAGACACCAATTTTTAGAATATGGATCTTTATTGATTATTTTGGGCCCTTATTGTAACATTTGTAAATGCAATATTTTAGTAAAGAACTTTGGAGTAACATAAATGTTCAC
The DNA here is from genome assembly GCA_009771035.1 of Lupinus albus. Classification (NCBI taxonomy): domain Eukaryota; kingdom Viridiplantae; phylum Streptophyta; class Magnoliopsida; order Fabales; family Fabaceae; genus Lupinus; species Lupinus albus. Next base: position 20,305,697 of record CM020001.1, on the reverse strand, counting down.
TGTCATTATTCAACATCTCATATCTTAATATCTTTTTATCCCTATCTACTTCTCTCCACAATTTCATTAATACATAAATATGCACACTAACCAAAGTTAATAATGTTCAATCTTTTGATAAATCTTTTAAACCTTGATGGGTCCACCTAAGACATCTCCATAAGAGAACTCTTCTCATGGGACCCTATCTTAAGCATTACCACTATGTGGTAAAAATCCTTATTCATCTTCCTTCCATCCCCAAATACCAATTGATCTTAAGAAATCTATCTTATATATATTAAACAAAGTATTTCAGAAGCTTCTATCTCCAATTACGCTACGTGGTAAAAACCCTAAGTTAGTTATTTTGGTTCTTGTTTTTACTTCTCATGCACTAGACACTAACTTTCTTAATCCTATAAATGAATTAAACTTTCATTCTCACACACTTGAATGTTGATTTTTACCCTCATATATAGAAGTTTTCTCATATCCCTCACCACTTCTAACTTTCCAAGTCATCTAAAACCCTAATTTCAAATCTAAAAATTGTTCATACAAACTATAATTTCAAAATTCATTGGTTCTAAATCCAAACTATAGTTTGATAAAAATCTTAATATTTTTTTTGTTTGTTTTAATCTACTCTACTAACTCCTAATTTATTTATTATTACTAATATCTTAATATTATTCTTTACCACTTTGATTTAAAGTTGTTGAGATGACAATTTAAATCATCTTTGATATATTTCCTTTTTCATTTGGAAATTTATTTTGTAAAAAAATTACTATAATTTAGTTGGGATCAATTTTCCGCATTGAAAAATAGCATTACACTTAGGAAACTTCAAAAATATATTTTGAGACTCGAAACCAATTTTCCATAGTTTATTTAACATGTTTGACATTTTCATAATTCTACCGAGTAAAATTAATTATGGGTTCCAAAAAGTAGTTTGATAAAGAAATAAATATTTCATCATTTTTGTTTATGAAATATAAATTTGATTTTCAAATACTACTATTTATATAATATACTAAAAAAAGATCAAATCTACTCTTACTATCACATGCTTTGTTTACTATTATGAATAATATATTATTATTCTACACAACTTTGATTTAAAATCATATCATTGAAATTCAAATCATGTTTGGTTTATTTTCTATTTTCATTGGGAAATTTAATTTTCACAAATCAAAATAATAATAATTCTAAATCAAATTAAATTTTATATCATTTTTTCTCATTGAAAGTTTTATTATATATAAAAATTGGTAAAAATATATTTTCAAATATTTCTATTTAGATAATGACATCAAACTTATTTCAAATACTATTATTTACATCGATATTTCTTCTTATATATAAATGATGATCACATGTGTTACAAATTTATAATTTGTCTGTTAATAATTAGCTGCCATAAAAAAATGTCATCACCATTATTGGACCCAAAAAAAGTATCTATATATCTATATTAATTGAAGGGGCTGGTGAATTTACCAAAATGGATATCTTATATCCTTGACACTTGGCATTTTGGAGGGTAAAAATGTCTTCCGGTTTTCAACATTAAATAATAAAAAACTAACAAAATTACATTGAAGTCCTATTTCTAATGGTCATTTCACAAAAAGTATGGGCCACTTCGGTCTTTTGCAAAACCAATATAATAAATTAATATTATATTTATTATAGGATAGTGAATATTACGATAATAGGTTTAGACAATGTGTTATTTTAAAATTTAAACTAGGGGTAAAATAGATATTACAATTTTGTAATCATTATAGACTCCCCCTTTTCATTTGCCTTTTTCTCTCACTCCCTCTCTTTTTTTATTTTCACTTCTCTGTCCACCGTTTAAATCTCTTTCTTCTTCTTCATCTTCAAACTTTCCTTTTTTTTTCATCTTCATCTTTTTAAAACTATTCATTCATCTTCATTCTATATTTTTTCATAGGTATAATTTTTTGAGCATATGAGACTCACCATTTCTTCCTTCTATATTTTTCATAGGTATGATTTTTTGAGTTCTTCATTCAAAGATTCTTCATTTAAAGGTATAATCTTTTCATTCTATCTCCATCATTTTCCAATTTATCTCCCTCTCCATTTTAAAGATCTCTCTTTTTTTCCATTTTTTCAAAATATGAGACTCACCATTTCTTTTTTTCTACATTTTTTCTCATAGGTATGATTTTCTCAACAAATAGTTAGATTCTTCGGTGTTCTTCATTAAAATGTATAATCTTTCTTTTAATTCTAATTTCTTGATATTAGCTTACTCAACTTAAAAATGTTATCATGTGTATGTCCTTATTCATATTTGCAAGTTGAATGTCCTTACAGTTTCATATACATTTTTTCTCTCTTTTGCCTTTCCATTTTTCACACTAAAAAATGGTTGAGTGGATGAAGAAAGTTGTAATTTTTGATGTTATAAAAAAAAATTAAATCTTTATAGAAGAAATGTTGAATCTTTGTATAATAAAGTTTGAATTTTTGACTTTATAGAATAAAGTTTGAATTTTGTATGGTATTGAAGAAAGTTGAAATTTTTATATAAGAAAGTTTGAATATTTATGGAAGAAAGTTTGAATCTTTAACAAATTTTTGGGGATTTTCATATTGTTGGCGAGTCTCTCTTCATGTTTAACGTATCTTAGTCTTTGTAAAGAATAATGTTGTGTTAAAGGAAATTTATATGTTTCATGTCAAAGGAAATTTGTATTTGTCTAGAACAAAGATGAAATGATACTATATTTCTACCAATTTTTGTATTTCATATCACAATTAAGTACATTCCACCATTTTGATAGTTTGATTTAATTTTGTTTCTTTGTATGACACTTACCATTATTATTTAATTATTTTAGCTTCATGGTTTGATTATTCTAGACTTTAGATGTGAGTTTTACTCATATGCTTATTGATTTTCATGGACATTGTGTATTGCGTGCAGCTAAAAATAACAATAATATGATGCTAAAGTTCACTAAAGTATAGATTGAGTTTCTTAGATTGTCAATCCTACTTGATTTGTATAATGAGGTAACTTACATGGTTATGCTTTTGAACTTTGAATATGCCTATAATATCATTTTCTGAAACATGTTAGGAAGGTTTTGTCTAAGATATCTTACGTTTATAAAAATAGTATTGTGGTAATTTTTACATATGGGTCATGTCATCGAAATGTTTATGATGATTTTGCTGATTACCAATTGCCATAGCTTCTATGAACACGTTTTAAGATATGTTGCATCTCGCATTGGTGTCGTTTTATTCAATTTATTATTTTGTTAATTAATTTCATTCTGCGGGTTCAAATTGTTGTTGAGTATTTAAATATGTGAAATGAATAACCCGTCCATCATATCATGTCTTCTTTAAAGTTTTTGACTAATCATTTATACTTCACTTTATTCATATTATTTGCATTGTTAAATTTTCAAACTTATTTGGAACTTCTTTGTCTTATTTTAGGTATCCATTTTTTTAGTGCAGAAAGTATTTGATATTGTGTATTGTTATTTTGTAATTAGAAAATTTGCTGCTCATTACAGGACACCACCACCGACAGCTTCAGAAAGGGGTTAAAAACAACTATTGCAGATTGCAAGAGCTAAAACGGGATTACTTACATCTAGAAAGGAGGGTATACTCTAAACAAAAATGTCATGCTTATGTAACTAAGTCTGACTTCAAAATTGTTTCAATCTATTCAACAAAATGCACTTTAACTGCATTTTCCATGTAATCATATCATTTGTATCATGTCGCTTTTCAAAGAAATAAATGTCTCCCTTAAGTCAGGGTCTTCAAAGAGGTCCAATGCATATCTCGAAGATGAAAAAAATTTCTTTGTTTATCATATTAAACAATTGTGTCACTCCTACACCTATCTACCATAGTTAATGATGTTTAAATTATCATTAACAAATGGAAATTGAAATAGTAACATGCTCCCAACGTATCAATAATAGGCTTTGATATGGTTAGCCAATAATTGGGGTAAAAGAAAACAATAACCAATATGAAATTTCTATATTTGATTATTTATCTCTATTTTTCAGTAACAAGAGATAGAAATGAAGCACAAAAATAAAGACATTTATAGGAAAGCTTTCAAGAGTCATAGTTTCATGGAGTAAGTTTTATGCTATTCATTTCTAAGTTTAATTATTTTTGTTGTTTCTCATGTTTAACTTTAAGAGAATGTATTGATTGTAGAACTTTAGACAATACTACTTCAAATTTAGAGGTAAAATTGGTTGCTGCAAGGGTAGTTTAGGAGTCTATACAAAATGACTCTCTTGTTCCAAAAGATATAAGCAAGGCTGAATCATCCAGTAAGAGAAATTACCTAATGGTGGTAAGTATTAATATTGTGTTTAGCAGCCACAATGTACATAATTTGATCCTTCTGCTATTGCTTTTGTGTCATTATGTTTATTTTTTTGTTATGGTTTGAGATGTTAATTATTTTGATAACAACACAAATAGGTGATAATGCCCTTATTTTCCTCTAGCTTCTTTATTTTATCACAAAGCGTAAATAAGTGATAATGCCCTTCAATTATTTGATTACATAATTGGAAATTCTATCATTCATTTGTTTTTATTGCACTTGAATATGATTTGCTAAAAGATTACTTTAGTTAGATAATAATCATGTTTTCAAGCTGCATTGTTAGATAACATAAGGTGTTATAAAGTATTATTATTGATAACATTCATTGTTAGTTATAGATTTGACCATCTACTAATCCTTATCAAATGCTAAATCAGGGGTATTTTAGATAGAGCAATCAAAGTAGAGGACAAAAGGCATGAAAATTTCTTGAGGTTGATAATTTAAGATATATGATCAAAGACTTTGATGCAGCACTCTCCCATGTGAATATTTTCATCGGAGATATAAATTATATGGACATCTTTAATTGATTTACGTGACCACATAATTCTTTGTTTAAATTCTTGGTTGAGTTATTGTTGAAATTTGTGAATGGAAGCCTTAGACATGCAACATTTGTGATGCTTCATTTGATTGGAGTTGCAGTGGAATTTAGGGGTGAGTGTGGGCCGGGTTGGGACGGGTTAAGGCTTATCCTTACCCGACCCTAAATGTTGTTCGGACCATTTTTTTGAACCCGAACCCAGCCCTAGACTCGGAGTTAACCCGACCCTAAATATTCATAGGGTCAGTCTTTAAACCCGGACCCGATTAATTATAACGTATACTTATTTTACATAAAGTCTTCTAAATATTATTTACTATTGTGAATATATAATTTGACATATAAAATAATATATGTGTATATATATTATTAAGCATGTATATATTATGAAAAATTAAAAAAATCAATGATATTTTCGACCAAAAAAGTATCATTACTCTGTATATATTTGAACAGAGACACATACAAACATCATGAGTGAGTGTCCATGGGACGGGTCGTGACGGGTCATGCATGGTCCCTACCCGGCCCTAAATATTGTCTGAGTCTAATTTTTGAACTCGAACCCGGCCCTAGACCCGATAAGACCCGACCCTTTTTAGGCCCGATCATGAACGGGCCATACCGGGTAAGCGGGTAGGGTCGGGTCGTGCTCACCCCTAGTGGAATTTGTAGATATGCTGGAAGAATAACAAAGATGCATATGATGTGTGATCAATGTTATTCTACAATATTTTTTATTTTACTTATTTCATTATCATTTTAAATGGTGAATAATGTTATTGACTCTCCAAATTATCTACCCACAATCTTTATTAACCAATTATTATAGGTTTATGTTTTATAAAATTATAATTGGTTAATAGGGAGGGTGAATAAACAATTAAGACTATCAATAATAAACTCATTCATGATCAATAATAAGCAGTATTTTGTGTGAGTGCACAAAATAAATAATTAACTTTATTTTACTTTAAGAGAGTGAAATTATTGTTGGTCGTGATACTTAGTCAATTGCTCATAATAGTAAGTTTTTAAATAAGATTATGACAAAATCATTTTACACTTCAAATAGATAGCATGACACAGTTTTAATGTACAACATTTATTAACTTGAAAATGTTATATTAAAATTTGAGAAAAAATTAATCACTACATAATTTAAAAAGTTTGTGATTACCTTCCAAAAAAATCTACAAACATAACATTATTGTCATTAAAATCAATAGATTTAGCATTACATAGTTAACATAATAATGTTATATTCTAGAATTTGGTAAACCGGAAGAAAACAAAATAGAGTATAATATTTATGCATTGTTAGTGTTGTGAAGATTTATACACAATCACTACATTATTCATTATTCATTTGAATTATTTTTTTAAGAGTCAATAAAGATTAAATCTGAATGATAGATGATGTATTGACATTGTATAAAAATCATACATTATTAGGGATGACAACGGGCATGGGCGGACACGGGTAGTGTGTACCCACGCTATTTGCGGGTATCCGTGGGTACCCAACGGGTTTCCAATTTAAATTATATTTTTATATTTTTTACAATAATTAATCTATAAAAATAATTTTTACTTAAATAATATGATATGTATATGATAATTTTATGATTATAGTCTCATTACTAAATTTTATTATGAAGTAATAATAAAATAAACAAATATAATGTTAAATTAATAAAAACTAAGTATAAAATATTTAATTAAAATATATATGTGGGTACCCACGGGACAGATTTCATGATAGTCGTACCCACCTATGAGCTACTTTTGCGGTTACCCGTTATGAGTATTTTGACAAGTACCCGTTGGTTCGGGTATTTTTGCCATCCATATACATTATTAGAATATATATTTTATTCTTAACAAAATAAAGTAATATATAAATGTCACTATCAAGGGTACAGAAGATTGGAATATGGGACATAAGACTACCATATTATCACTGTTACTTTATTGGGAAAAGCATAACTTGAAATTGAAATTGTCCAGTTAAGGACACATGACTTTCCAAACCAAAAAATTAACCAAATATAAAGTCATTTTCATCTCTCTCTTCACACAAATATATTATATATATATATATATATTCTTAAAGGAGATGGAAACATGCTAAGATCAGAAAAGCATATATTGTAATAGCTATAACTGGTATAACTTCTTTATTATTACGAGAGATATAACATCAAACTCTAAATTTAAAATACATGTACTAAATCTTGACATCTATATTTCTAACATTCATCGAGGGTCTGAATTTGCAGACTTATTGAAGCAAACAAAGTTATTAATGATATGATATGAAGCTCCAATGACACATAAGTTTTGCTTTGAGACATCTGATAAAAGTCTTGGAGACATAATTGGTACAACAACAAATAACTCAATTTTATTCGGAGGAAATGTGGTAGTTTTTGGAGTTGATTTCACACAAATCTTACGAGTGGTTCCAAGAGGTCGTCGTTCACATATTATACTTGCAAAAATCATTATATCAGATCTTTGGTATTAATTTGCAATTTTAACTCTTACAAAGAACACATGTCTACAAAATCATGACAATACAACAACAAAATGTATCAATTCTCTGAATGGATATTGAAGGTGGGGATTAAAAATAATCCAAGCCTAATAATGATTGTGCTGAAGGTGGGGTTTAATAGTATCTGACACATATCTAAACGAATAATTTTTGAAATCTAGAGCAATAAAATGTGTGATTATATTTGCCTAGACCATTGTTCAGTCACGATGAGTGATATGTAGTTATTTCAAAAGTTCAAAGAAAAAATTATTAAAGATGTTGATACATGATAAAGATGATTGATCACTAAAAACAACAACTAATGTGGTTTATAAAGAAATTTTTTAAATCTGTAACATGTATTTTACAACTTATTTTACAGTGTTTTCCAATTTTTTCTTGATAACATTTATTTATTTAATATAACAGGTTAAACATCATCTCATTCGTCAACAACTCTATATCAACAATTAAATGCATAAACATCACCTTTAACTCTTAATAATATTTTCATTAACAAATTATATTTTCATTCTTTAAATAAATTCATGCAAGATATATTATCATTTGTGTGAATGATTGCATACATACAATACTGAAAAAGTTTGTGGATGTTATAATTGCATTTAATTGAAGGTTTTATTATTTAAAATTTTATATCCTTTATTTAGTTATTCTATATAATTGTCATTTTAAAATGTTGTGTACTGTATTACTTGACAAAATGTTATAAGTTATTTCTTAATGTGAGTTACTTTCATTTAATTTTGTATTAATTGTAATGTATAAACTATTAGTTACGGTCCATTTAATTTTGTATTAATAATTTCGGAAGTAATTTTTAATATTTACAAATTATCATGTTACTCTTTAATTAAACTCATACAATACGCATTACTACCCGTGTCGCACCGGTAACCAACTAGTGTTGTTTTAAAAGGAAGGTTCTATCCAATCAGGAAGGTCCAGAAAAAGTTAATGCAGTGATCAAGTGAAGGAATAATACAAAATTCTTCTTTAGCCATAAAAATAGTAGAAAGATCTCAGTTTTTTTATATGGCTTAAGGCTGAAAATTGTTGTAGTGTCTTTACATTATCACTGATGTAATTAGGATCTTCAGCTACTACTTAGGATGTTAGGCTCCAAAGGTATTTAATCACTGAATTAAACATAAATTAAGAAGCATATGCATGTGCTGATGAATTCTCTGTAACTGGCAAATTGATATGCATATGTAACTATTCAACAACATTTGTAAATACCAAAAAAATTCTATTAGCTTATAGTTGTACAATGCCTACACACTCTTCCTGAAACCAACAACATTGTTATTTCCCATTGATAAACTATAGCTGAATGTCTTATATATAAGAGTGGAAGCAATGGAATTTATCAAATTTATTATTAAACGGCTCAACATTGGCTATGATGATGAGGTAATCTGTATCTCAAGGTCTAGATACGATACACATATCACTTTAGACCTCAGGATGCAGATTAGCCCATCCTCATCCAATAATAACTCTTCCAAGAAACTCGAAGCAGTGGAAACTATCGAATTGTTATTAAGTCGTTCGGCATTGGCTATGATGATGAGGTAATCTGTATCCCAAGTTCTAGACATAATACACATATCATTTTAGACATCAAGATGCAGATTAGTCCATCCTCACCCAATAATAACTCTCCCAAGAAACTCGAAGCAGTGGAAGCTGTCAAATTTTTATTAACTCGTTCGACATTGGCTATGATGATGAGGTAATCTGTTTCCCAAGGTCTAGACGTGATACACATATCACTTTAGACCTCAGGATGCAGATTAGCCCATCCTCACCCAATAATAAATCTTCCAAGAAGCTCGAAGCACTGAAAGCTATCAAATTTTATTCAGTCATTCGGCATTGGCTATGATGATGAGATAATCTGTATCTAGAGGTCTAGATATAATTAGTTCAAATTTTGATCTAGACCTCAGGATGCAGATTATCACATTTTCACCCAACAATATGGACTCTTCCAAGAAGCATTAAACCAAAGGAAGTGGAAGAAAGAACGTAAGCAAATAATATATGGGATTCATGTTTGTTGTAGATTGGAATGAGGACTATTTGAATGATTACTGGAATATATATACTGGTTTTTAAAGATTATATTCGGTGTGCTTTCGATTCTTCTGGTAACCATTTGTTATTATGGTCCTCACTCCTTAGCTTACTTGCATGCAGACAATGATGTTTTTTTCTCTCTTCATATTGAGTGTTTTTTTAAAGTATTTAGATCACTTAGTTATGAATACGTGTGATTATCCTTGCCCTAGAAGTTTAGTAATTTTAACATAAGAATCTGCTTTATGATGCATATCAGTCCCAAAAAGATGATTACGAATTGAAGATCAAAATTAGCCGCATTCAGGTACATGCTGTATCTTGTTACCACACAACCACTATGCTTCGGCACAAGTGGCTATATTATTTTCTACATCATACTTATGTTTTTCCTCATTTAACCTAAGTTGTTTCTTATAAGAAGTATTATAATGATAATATAAAAAATGATGGATCGGACCACATTGAATTGGGTACCACACACCAGAATGGGTATCGTGAACCATTTCATCATACATGTTACTCAAATTAATTTCCGAATATAATGCAGAATTCTATGTAATGATTGATCATATATTAATGAAATTCCTATTAACAAAGTTTGAAGGGTAATTTTCTTATGAGAATCATCATTTACAGTCTGAAACTGTTGAGAATTAAGTCTCATATCGACTACCTTATTGTATCGAGAATGGTTTAAATATCTGTTTGGCTGCTCTTTCCATTGTCAATTGGTTTTGAGATGAAACATTACCATGATATCAGAGTCAGAGCCCAACTTAATGGTCCGACAAACTTATTTGCATAAGACATGTTGGAAGTAAGTCTTTCATCGCCTACCTTAAATAGTACGTGCTAAATGTTCATCTAAGTAATAACCTTGTTACTTATGAGCTAATTTAAAATATAACATTCTCAAAGTTAATTAGTTATAGTATGCAAATAAAAAATGAATCATCTTCATCTTGAAATATTAGCTTGTAAGGATTGTTATAAAAATAAATATAACCTCATCATTGAGGACAACATCAAAGTTTTCAACAATACAACTCTTTAAGTTTATTTGGCAATTGTAGAATATAAATCTCCTACACACCAGCGTCAATTTTATCTCTTGTTACATATACATATAATGTGATCGATCAAATGAAAATCATAAATCATAAATGAATTTTTTAAATAAATAACTAGAACACATCACGATCAACGAAAGTCAACAAAAAGGAAGAATCTCCACATATTTCCATCCGAGGAAAAATAGTTGAAATTTCCAATTTAAGCTTCCATGATTTATTCTTACAAGATAAATCAATATCTCTGATGAACTTCATTTTCTTTTAATAATGTAGTTAGCATGAATTTCAATCATTTTATGGCTAAATATATAGACATCCAAGATTTATGAAGAAATGATATCTTTATTGAAACTCATATCACGAAGCAAAAAAATTATGAGATTCGAAAACAACTTAATACATAAGAGAATGTTGTTCAGAAATTGTAAATTTTTAAAAACTTATCTAATCAATAGCGCATGTTTTAGAAAGCGTTGTATAAGATATCAAATCAACAACGCATATTGAAGAATGCACTGTAGAAGATTTCTCATCAACAGCGTAAACTAAAAAAGGCACTGTAAAATATATTCCAATTAACAGCGCAACAAAAAAGCAGCGTTGTTAAAGAGAACGAAATAAAACCAGCGCTTATTCAACTGCGCATATTCGCGGTTGCGTTATTGATGTTATATCCGCTTATCAATATCAATAACGATTTCTTAAAAATGCACTGTCTAATTTCTTGCGCCTTGTGTTTAACAGCCTTACTCTAGGATGTGTCGTTGAAGAACTGATTTTAAAGACGTTTTCCAGTGAGGGAATAAATTATCAATTGAAACAACATGCATCACATTCAATTTTAGGATTATTCTTGAACTTGCTGGTTTTTTTCTTAAGAATAGATACAGCCAAGTTTAGAGCCACAGCGGGTGCATGTTCCTGAATCCAATTGAAATAAGATTCTGTAGCTTCCTGGTAACACCTCACCCCACCAGAAATAGAAACCACAAAATGTGCTACATTGCTAGGTATAAATGTTATCTGGTGCAATAGTGCATTATTAAAATCTAATACTTTCTATACTTGAGGACCATACAAATGGTTATTCTTTAAGTTAATTTGAAAGGTATAGAATCTCAATTTGTTTGTGAAGCCTATAATATGGTTTTCCAAAAAGAGTAGAGGACCATTTGGTGCCAATTGCTGCTTTGCAACAAAATTAAGTGAATTCCTAATCTTTAAGAGGGAAGAAGTGATTATCATTGATCAAACTTTACCTATGTATATAATGCATACTGTGTTGCAATGAGGACAATAACAGAAATAATTATTACTAATTTTTTCGATAAGAAAAAATTGTATTAATATGAGTATAAGGGGTATCCATCCAATACAAAATAAAAAATAAAAATTAAGTAAAGATCTTCATTGAACTTACTTTTGGATACATACACCAATTTGTATAAGATAAAAATGTTTTGATAATAATTAAGTGATTATGTTATCCCTTAGCACTTGATTCACAAAAGAGTATAGAGGAGACTAAATATTTTAAATTTTAAGGATAAGACCAAATTATTTAAGAAATAAAAGAACATATTTTTCATGAACTAAAAAGTTAAATAACCTTTAAATAAAACTCATAAGATATTATTACTAAACAACCATAAATAGTTAATTCTCTTCACATAAATCCATAAGATATTTCTGTCCATAAAGAAACCAGAATACACATCATACAAAATTCAAAAGCACACATGATTTAAACACTAGAATTTTTTGGTGGAATATATGGACCTAATTCTGAATAATACATCAATATCTGATAGGTGGTATGGACCCTTCAGAAAATACGTCATATATCAAACATAGTGATGTGTGTTCAAAGATTTGAATGCCTAAGATCCCATCTAATCTCTAACCCCACAAATAAAGAGAAAGATCATTGTTCCAGAATTTATACTTTTTTTTAGTTTAATAGATCACTACTATTATTATTTTTTACTATAGTAAATTTTGTGTAGAAATTTTATTCAACTCGAATATCACAATATGTTGGAACTATTAGCTCTATAAACTAATTTCTTTTTATACGTGAGATTCAAATCCATTTTATTTATTTATAAGGAATAGAAATATATACTATTGAATTATTTTATTATTCGCAAATAAATTTTATTAAAATAAATATTAAAGATACAAGAGTAAAACTTGGACGATACAAGGGAATCATATTACATAAGTTGAGTGAAAGAAGATAAATAAATTAGAATAATTGCTTGAGACATTATCGAAGATTATCAGCCGAGTCAAAATAAGGCACAATGGTTTAGCTCATACCACTTTAACAAAGTAGGTATTGATATTTGGAAGCACACTTATTCAAATCTAGGGGAAGATTAATATCTCATCTAAAGGGGAAAATATATTGACAAGAACAATAAACAAAGTAGGTTCCTAATAAATTGAATTGAACTTAACTAGGATCAAGCTCAATTTAGTAAAAGTATATGTTTTTTTTAGTTCAATGAAGAGAAATTATCTTTGATTATTTTTTAAACATGTTTTTTAAGGGGAAGAGGAAGGAGCCTAAACATACTTCTAATTGAAATCTCAACCCATTCAAACTTCATATCTCATAGCTTAACCAATTAGCTTGACGCATAAAATATCCTTAGTGAAAATATCCTATATATATATATATTACAAAAGCTCATAAATACATGTAAATTCTTCACTTTTTTTATCGGCAAATATTAGTATGTTAGTATTTTGTTGTGGGGCAAGACTCAAACCCCAATCTCCTTCTCTCCACTCATTCTCACTACATCAAACCACCTTATAACTCCATTTTTTTAGTGAGACTCGAACTCACAATCTCCTTCATTTCATTCCTTAAAGTCATCATCTTAATCATCAGACAACCTTATGACCCCGTTCGTCTTAACCATCACTTTATTTCACATGTAATATAATTTGTTTAACTTAATTAAATAAATAAGGTATATACAGTTGTTCTTTTTACATATGAGAGTATCTATTCTTGTTGGAGTGAATTGTTTCTAGGAAGGTAGTGAATCTTATTACATTTAAAAGAACCTTTGTTATTAATAACATACAATATATGTATGTTTTATGTGCCAAAGCATAAAGATGCATGCAACACGTATGAATATGACAAACTTTCCTTTTCATTTCGTAATCATCCATCATGAAATGTGATATATGCATATTTCTGCAGCATAAAGCACATTCTTTGGTTCAAATGGTTAAACTTGAAAGGCACAAATAATCATATCATAGTCCTCAATGACTGAGTGATCTAAATGATTTTGATGAAAAAACAGTCAAGACTGAAGACAAAACATCATTTTCTGCATGTAACAAGTAAGGAGTAGTAAAGGACAATAAACAAATATATGATTTGTAATCAAAATGAATGTTACCACACAAACTCAAGCCCGTTTTTAGGGTTTAAATTCATTACAGCATAAATGGGGATTATTACACGCATTCTTACCCTACTAGTTATCAAGCCAGTCACAGTATTGGTTCAATAGCATATCGGTTCTACCAGTAGATTATTAATTAAACTTCATACAGGTAAAGTTAGATATATGTATATAATATATTAATATTAATATTGAAAATTCAATAAAAAAACAATTTTTTTAATAAAAAATCGGTCGGTACGGTTCAATTGAAAATCGGTCGGTTTTGACCCGTTTTGACCAATTTTGACCGATATGATTATACAACTGGTATAATTATTGTATCATATCAATCTTATGACCGGTTTACTGGTTGAACCGACCGATATGAACCTGTTTTTACAATACTGATTATACACCATGCTTAAGAATTTGCTTTCCTTTTCAGGAAACCAGTAATTGGTTCAAAGTGGTCCTTAATTCTATGGTATAGCAACCTATGTTTTATGCTCAATATCATTACAGGCTTATCCTTAACAAATTTGATCCTATACCTTTCATATCAACTTCAAGAATAACATTTTTATGGTCCTCAAGTACACACCATATGATCTACAAATGATGATTGTATGGTTCCAAGATTGCCTAAATCAACATATACATGTATTTGTTATTAACATGTAACCAAAGTAAGGACAATGAGAAGCTTTTATGAATGGTAAAATAAACAGAATATGCTATTTTCCACTAAAGACACTAAACAAAAATAAAGGTAAGTTTTGGACATTGAGAGATAACTCAAGTTCACTACAAGGAGTTACATCTATAATGCTTAAGATTCTTGCATTCCAAAGTGTAGGAAGCTTAAATATATTTTTTTTGTTACTTTTTTATATTTGTGTAACATATATGCATTGACAGTGTAAAGATTTATACACATGCAGTCGGTATATCATGTTAAGAGTTAATGTTAATTTAAAATGAATGATGGATGATGTAGTGGCAGGGTAAAAACTTTTATATTGTTGGTGCATACATCTTTTCCTCCATGTATGTAACTAGCTAGAAGGAATATTTTATAAAGCAGTCAAGAAAAAAAACATCAATATCTTTGAAAAGTGAGGACCAACTACATGATTGGTGAAAGAAAAATCAGATAGATTTTTAGATATTAAAGCACATTGGATTGAAGATTACCTCTTGTTTTTACCTCCAATGCAGAATATGTTTAGTCAATTTCATAATTTTTTCATTCTTTTATTCACTAATCAACAATGTGCTTTGCATATTTTGGTTTTTTTAAATTGTTTGTTTGATGCTCTTTTGAAAGTAACTAGTAGGATACTCATCCATGCGCACGGGTGATAGTATTTTTCGAATGATTTATTTAAAAAAAAGAATTAAATATTAAATTAGAAATATGTATTTTTATGTTTGAAGTCATTTCTTTATGTTAAGTGCATAATTCACAATTAATGATACAAAACAACATAGAGAAAAAAAACACTCTCTTAGCATGTCTACGTTCATAACATAGAGAAAAAAACACAGTTAATGATACAAACACTAAATATTAGTAACATTAGAATGAAAGTTATCATTCATCGACAATAACAAAACAATATGTTCAAAATATGAATACAGTACATGTAAATATTAAATTAAAATTCAATAAAAAATTCAAAATATAAATAATAATGTTCTCCATGTTTAAAATAACAAAATAACAAAGTACATATCATTTTCCATCACACATATAAACAGAACAAATTTTTCAACTTTTAGGGTCATGTATTCATTTTAATAGAGCTTAAACTATCTTCATGTAAGTGTGACGAAATTAAATAGATAAATCAACACTATCCTAACCAATAACATTGTGTCACGTCATTTCAAAAATTCACATCACTTTTCAATAAAAGTAAAGAATTAGTAATTTCAAAAAAAAAGTAAAGAATTAGTAATTTCAAATAAAAGCAAAGAATTATATGTAGTTCATAAAATTGCAGTATCAAAATAGTATCAATAAGAAGAAAAAATATTTAAATTTTTTTATTTGAATAGTAATTTCAATTTTGTATTAAAACGTAAAGAAAATATATTTTTTTATTTTCACATTTTGCACTTATTGTAACATTACAATTCCAACGGTGTAATAATATAATTTCATAATATTAAAATTTAAAAAATAAAACTAGAACATTGAAATGTTGTTTTTCAATTTCTAATTGTTGCAACAAGTTAACTATACAATTTTTTTTGTAATAATAACATAGTACCCTAACAATAAAATTCAAAACAAAAAACCATTTAACACAAACTTTCATAGTCGTTTTAATATTTTGAAAATGATATTTGATAAAATTTGTAGAATAGTGGGTTGCATTTTTTTCCCCTTTTTATATCACACAATCACTTGATTCCACATATTTTGTATAAGAAGTAAAAATTGGCTCTTTCATAAGATTTTTTTCTCGATGTTATGATATTGTTGGACTCGAATTTAAAATATTATATATTATTACATTGTTAGACTCAAACGTTAAAGTGATCTTTAAAAGCATTGTCGGACTAAAACACAAAAATGTTATGTATGTTGTGATGTTGTTGGACTTAGATGCTACAACACTCCTTTAAAAATTGTCCGACAACACCGATATGTTATTAAGTTGTTGGACTAAGACACAAGAATGTTACTCAAAGAAAAATGATTATTGAACATAAACGCGGATGTGATATAATGTGGCTAGTAAGTTCCTTCTACCTTAACAAAATTAACATTCTTTTCTTTACAAGTCCTGTACCTCGACAACACTCAAATATGTAAAGATGGATAGGGATACATTTGAAATCTGGACCATTTTTGTAAATAAAGGAAATAGAAATAATAAAGAAATGGAGGCGAGATAGTGAATTTTTTAAAGGTCATTAATGTTTTGATTCGTGAAGAAATGCATTTAAATGGTAGAATAGAGAAGAAAATTAGTTAACTATAACTCCTAAATCATGAAGCAATGCTATGAGAATAGAGAAGAAACTACAAGCTTTATAGCTGAATTATTGTGTAACAACATTGTGGTAACAACATTCAATGAAACTGAGGAGGAAATTCCAGCAATATGGTTTCAATGACTGATTTTTCATGTTCAAGTTGTACTTGAACTCTAACACATGTTTGCCCATGTCCATTGACTTTTCGACACTGTTCCAAACATACAGTTAACTAAATCTAACGGATCGAAAATCACATCGGTATAAGAGTACAATACAAAATAAAATGATACAGATACAGCGGTTATTGCACCCCGCTCCACCTAGCCCAGTCAACAAATTGCATGCCACCATACACATTGTTTGCAAATCTCACACCGACAGTGAAAGCCAGAGCAACCGGGGGAACCTGCTTTGCTACTGGTGATGCTTCTACCAAGCGTTCCAGTCCATTCACGACCTGGTATCGGGTGTTAGAAGAGACCGCAAGAAAAACACCTGCTTGTTCAGGGAGACAAGAAACAAGTTACATACAAGAATGTAATACAAAAACTCAGGTTAATCGAAGATAAGTCATGCACAAAATATCAGTAATTTGGATAACGAATCATGCATAAGTATTCTCGGCGATCCAAATTGCACATGAGTTGTACCAACATCAAATAGTACTGTTTTCTGTGATTATGCATTTTTTGTGCTAACATATAACAAATAAGATCATCAAATAGAATATAAGAAAAGTAGATCTTGCAATTACACCACACTAATTGAACCAAGTAGTTTTAAGTACATATATAAATGTGTCTAAGCAAATATGCAAAATAAGCTATTTAAAGAATATTACTAGTGCTCAATAAACCAAGTTTCAAAATTCAGAATAAAACACATATTCCAAAAAATATATAAAATAATTAGTAGTTGTCAATAATATGGTTACAATTTATACTCTATAACTCTAATGATATGAGTATTGATATAAGTACTAATTTTAAATAATGAACAATTACATACCCCATAGAGCTGCACTCTTCAGTAAAGGTGGCACAGGTATATCCTCTTCTGATTTACTTATATTCCTGATTTACAGATAAAAACTTGTGAGAAATTAAACAAAGCTAAAATTAAGGATTTATACACTGCAAACAGTGTAAGACTGACTCGGTATAAATACTGGTTATTTATAAGATTTAACATCGATAAACTTTCAATACAAAAAATATTGATAATATATATATTTAGTCAAAAAAATTATTAACAGAATCAGCTACTTTGGCACCGGGGGTAGGAAGGAAGAGGCAGTGTCTGAACAGAGAAAGTTACTATTGTGTCTAAAATCATGCAAACTATGTAAAACGAGACTCTCGACAAGAAACTGTACCGCTTGGTAGTCATAATAAAATTTGCAATTCCTTGGCCTATAATACCACATGTGAATCCAACAGCTCCATACATTATACCCTGAAATTAGTAACGGGCATAAAAATGAACTCGATGATAAGAAGAGTTTCCCATAAATTTGTTGATCAACGAAATGGCCTTGCAATCCTTACCTTGTAGAAGTATGTCCCAAGCCTCTGCTGCACAGAAAAGCTACATCCCGGTCTTTCTGCTTCAAATACACTGCATAAAGTGAGCATAATAGAAAGTTAGACAAAAAAACTCCAAAACGGTCTAAAGACACAAAAAACTGTTAAAACACGAGAAACACAAAAGCCATGTCTTCTATAGATGGACAACTTTGTACACCGCTATACAGAAGATACATAGGTAAAAAAGTATTGGCATGATGAGGAACCTGCTGGGTAAAGCTGCATAAGCCTTCTGCATTCTTCCGAGGAATCCACTAGACACTGATGGTTTCCCGATTCGAGCATAGGGTGCTAGCATACCTACCAAAGCAACATTAACAACAGTCCCAACCAGAAGATCTGCAACATACAACTCAAATTCGGCCCAAAAGTCTTTGCCTCTCTTTTGGACTTCAGCAAAAGTAGCACAACAAGAATCAATGACAATCTGCAATATCATAAGAAAGAAAAATTATATACACAAACTTTTGTATGTCCAAAATTTCCCAAACTAGATAATCAACTACCAGTTGTAGCATATAAACTCGCCCTTTTTAGCAAATAGATACCTTGTTAACTAGTTAAACTATTTTGATACATTAGTTTTTTAGAGTTCATGATATGCAGGGAAGACCAAGGAATCAACTATGTCTTAATCAAACGAAGCAAGTTAATATATGATATTTGCCAACAGTGAACACTTAAGGTCATGTTACAGAACAGTTGAATAATTGGAAAACTCAAGATACTGCAAATCAACCATTAAGTAATATGAACAATAGGAATTGCAAATACTATAAGACAAGTTCAACCAACCTCTGAGCCGATTTTGAAAAGGAACGCTGGATCAGCCAGCATCCTGTTGCGGATTATAGCGCATGATTTCATGGCAAAGCCTAAAGGCCAAAAAGACCCCTGTAAAAAATGTTAAAGCCGAAGGTTATTGTCACCTTATCTGACACAAGATTTTATTATGATGATCCATAACAGGTCACTAATTTACAAGAGAAGGGAAATAAGTGACCGGGCATTTAAAAACCGTACCTGCAAATCCAAATATCTAAGAAGAAGAACCTTGCGGATTCCCACACTCTTAGCAGCCTCTAACATATCTGAAGGAAGAGTAGCCCCACGAGCCTCGGTCTCTCTCATTACCTCATCATACTTCAATATTGGCCCAAACTCCTCTTCTTCTTCGTCGCCACCATCATCACCACCACCACTTCCGTCTCCTGCTCCACCACTTCCAAAGTCCCCATTACCACCACTGCCATCAAATAAAGCTCCGTTATTATCAACACTGTCACTATCCCAAATTTTATGGTCCTTTTTCAATGCAGAATCACCTCCTTCCGATTTCACTGTAGTTACAGCAGAGTGTGTTTCATCCAGTGGTTGTGACATACAATTTATAACAAATGTTCCTTTCTTTTGCCTAGACAAATATCTAACACACTTATTCCTATAAAAGACTGGAAATGCATCCTCCTTCAACACATTCCTGAAACTCAACCTATTCAAACTTGAACATTGATTACCACGGTTTCTCAAAAAAGCTTCTTTCCTTACATTGAAAACATGAGTCACCCCAAAATTTGAAGAACAACCTGCCATTATTCTAAAAAAAGTTCTCACTACCCCAAAAAAAGTCGACAAATTTTTAGCTTCTACTAAGTAAACCCAAGGAACTACCAGAAGCTTAACCAATCAAAAAGTAACCAACCAGAATACACCTCAAAATCTGCATGAGACACAGAATTAAACAAAACAGTCAATGAGCCAAACTAAATGCATTCTTCTGAGAATGTTCTGAAATTCAACTACAAATCTCAAGAAATGCAATTTATGACTAGGAAGTTCAATGAACCATAAAGTAAAACAACTAAGAAAATGAAGGGTAACTCAGAGCCCTTGTGTTTAGGCTTAAAAAGATGATTTTGGCAAAGGTGAGTGTTTTAAAACCTGAAAAAATTAGCTTCTTCAAAAGGATTTCAGCTTTTTTGCAGCTTCTGCTTTTGTGCAAAAGCCCAATTTAACAAATGGCAAAGTGTAAAAGGTGATATTTCTGATCAAAACAATCACTTTTTTTGGGTGAAAAAACTGAAACTTACCTAGAAATCTAATGAAACCAAACAGAACAGACCCAAAATCTGAAGCAGACATAGAATCAATCAATCAAACAAAATATAACTAAACCAAAAAAATGCATGCTACTGGGAATGTTAAAATCAATAAAAAAATATCAAAACATGAAAATTGATTAAAATGAGAAAGTAAAAACAGCTCATAGAAAATAAATGACAAAAGGGGAGTCAAAAAAAGAAGAAAAAGTGAAAAAAACATAGAGAACATTTAAAAACAAAAACAAAAAAAGAGTTAATGTACCTTAATGGAAGAGAATAGTAAGTAAATGGATGCGGCGGAATGGAGTGAAGGGCAAAGTAGTTGTACTTTGTTGCCGTTGTTGTTAATGTTGCAATTTTGGTTTATTTATATATATATATATATACACCACACATAACACGTTGCAAAATTCACTGTGGAAAGTAGTGATTGGTAGGTTTAATACATAACAATAATTAGAATGTGATTAACCATAATTAAATGCAAGTTTGGTATCCATCTTATGCTTAGGTCGCCTCATATACTTATTTATATATGTTTGTTTTTTTAATTAAGAGGAGGGATATTTTATCCTCAAATTAAATATTTAAATTACATTAGTTATATTTAATTTCATTCATTCATTTTTTTTAAATCAAACGGACCACAAAGGTTATGAGAAAGAAAAAATGAATATCATATAACTATTCAGTTTCATCATATAATTGATGAGATTGAGTGTAATTTAATTTTAATGTAAATTGGTTAATACTCTTTTATAGTTTTATTAAATACGTTTTTAGTTGTGACCTTACGATGTCCTTGCATACGGCTCGCTGGGGGCAGGTGCAGCAAGCATGATCGTAAGGAACCCATATTTTTTAAAATGATTTTAATTTAATATTTTGTTTTATTTTATTAATATATTTATTTTTATAATAATCTTACTCTATTTTATACTTCTACTTTAAGTTCATTTGATAAACGTGATAATAAAGATAATATGATAAATAAATAATTTGATGGGTAAATAATTTAACTTATTTACATCCAAATCATGGATATTTGGAATTCATATTATATAAGGAGACATGATTTTTGCTAAATCAAAATGAAAGAGTGATGTAAAATTGGTTTGTTTCCATAATCATATCTATAGTTACTCCCACACACTTCATTTAATAATTTATCAATGACATAGAGTAATTTTGTTGAGGGTTTTATAATCAACACATATTATCCACAAAACTATTCATTTTTGTTAGAATGAATACACGATTTGATTTCTTACAAAAGTATGTATATATCGTTATGTTCCCATAAACATAAAATTTTTAAGCTAATACTTAAATATGGTGAATAATAAAACATAACAATAGAATAATCAAATAGGTATAATGTGCTAATTCAAAATCAAGTTAATGACACACTTTGATTTATCATATAAGAATCATTAGCTTATCAATTTGCATCAAATGCTCTGATTTAAATTGTGAATCGTTAGATGCTAACAAGTATAATCTAAAGGTGTAGATTGACTCTTAAAAATAGTATTATTTTCAAGTAAATGATAACGCTATTTCTTCTGTGCATTAATTAATTATTGAAATATTTCATTAGCATATTATTTCATTATTAAATTATGTTGGGTTACATTTCACATTTCAAATTCAATTTCCAAAAACACTTTAAGCCTTCCTTTGGTTGAAGGGAAAACGAAGGGAAAAAGAAGAGAAAGAGAATGAGAGGAGAGAAGTTGAGAAAAAATGAAGTTTTTCTCTCCTTTGGTTCAGGGGGGTTTGAAGAGATGGAAAAAAAAGTTGTGGGACCCACTAAATGTGTTTCTCCTCTCAAGTGAGGAGAAAATGAGAAAAGAAAAGATAACAAACTCTATTATCTCAAACTGTGTCCCAAACCATGTCTCATAACAATGATATTGAAGTAAAAAAATAAAAAATAATGAATATTATAATTTTTTTAATTTACATTAATATTTTCATTGATCTGAGACATAATTTGAAACATAATTTTAGGCGGCAAATCATTATTGAAGGAAGAGGGAGGAAGAAACAATCACTTCTTTCTCTTCTTTTTCTATACAACCAAACAACACTAAAATTCTCTATTTCTCATTTTTTTCTCTCATTTCTTTCTATCTTCTCTTTTTCTCTCACATATTTCTCTCTTCTTATTTTCTTCTTACAATCAAAGAAAGCCTAAAAGTCATGAGCCTTCTAAGATATTGGAACTTTGGAATTATTAGTGAACCAACTCTCTTTATTGGTTGGAATGATTTGATGTCTATATACCTATTTATTAACATGACAAGATCTCTATACCAGCTACAATCAACAAATAACCATTGTAATTTTTTTCCTACAAAAATATGGTTGACACTAATTGCTTTAACTAAGTGAAAGAAATTCAACCATTAACTAATAGATCGAGAAGAAAATAGGGAAAGTAGGAATTAGGACCAGACGTATGATTAGATATAAACAGATCATAGGTTTGATGCAATAAAAACATTTGGGCCCCTAATTTAACTTATATAAAACTTATATGTCAAAGTTTGAACAAAGTTGAGGGTTTAATTGAAATTGCAATGACAAAAATAAAAATGAGTGATTATTGTGTATCAAAAGAATTTAATAAGAACATAAAATATAATTTCTTATCTCCACTATGCTATTTATTGGGGACTTAAGCCTGTTATATTTTCTTGGAGTCATTTTTTTAATGAGCGTTAAACGGTCTAATATTTTTATCACTCTAGCTGAGACAATTATTTTAATCACACATCAACTATATTGTTTTTACTATCAAAGGTATCTCTCACCTTTTGCATTAAATGGTCTTATGTGGTTGTTTCTCCTAACAAATATCGTTCATATAAATTAAATTCTTGACTTTGGTCTTTTCTAAGGATCTAGCAGAGACTTACCCCACTAGACCAACGTCTTGCTGATACACATCAACTATATGATAAAATAAAACAACGATCATTACAACCAACACAACTTATTTTGCATTTGAAGTTAAATCTTAGAGTTAAAATTAGTGACATTTTTTTCTTCTTCTCACTCTTTTGTCTCTTCTTAGAATACATGCTATTTGTTAAATTTTTAATGGGCTAATGGACACAATGAATATTATAATATGACTCAAAACCCGAAATATGAAGGATTAGTGTCATTTTTTTAACTAATAGAAGATTATTACCATGAAGACAAATTTTTTTTTTGGTATATGGGAAATAAAAAAAAAAGACTAAAGGATATAATAAAGATCCATTTGCTGGTAGCGTGTCCCAAGACTGGGAGGAGATATGAGGATTCAAACTAAGTTATGAAATTCAACATGCTTCCCTCTATGAAGGTATGATGCACACAAACACCTTAATTCCTTCTAAGTAATTTGAAGATATTATGAAGAACTTGTCTCATATGGTGCAAGTAAGAGTCTCCATCTTCTCAATGACCATGTGGATAATATTATTTTTAAGAGTCACTTTTTACACATCTTCTGATTTTTTTCCGATGAGGGATCCATTGATTCCAATAGTAAGTTTAACATATCTTAGTCATCAATTCTAAGGAAATCAAATAGTTTGAATTAGTGGATAGATCTAAACTATTAGATTTCCTAAAATTGATAGTTAAAATGTGAAGTAAGTTTAAAAAATATGCCCTTGGAGTAAGTGGATCATCACACTTTTTTCCTTTCATTAAGCAGGTGTAAGTCAATTTATATACTATCTTTATCTCTACACTCTCTTCACTCTTTAATGAGAAAATCAAACTCATTTTCCCTTTTCTCTGCATGTCATCCATCTTTTGGCCATCAACCGATTAACTTCACATGTATGATTTTCTAATTTTTCTTGTTCCATTAATTACATGTATGATTTCTCTTTCAAGTTAAAGTTATATCTATTTTATTTTTATCTTATTTTTCTATTTTATTTAAAAATATGAGTTTCTCTTAATCTTTCGCATTCTTCTTAATCTTAAGTGTTATGCTTGTTACTTTTATGTATTTTATTTAAAAATATGAGTTTATCTTAATCTTTTGATCTTCTTAATTTTAAGTGTTATGTTTGATACTTTTATGTTTTTGCTTAAAATACTTTTTTGTATTACACAATTATTAAAAAATTAAAATCACTATAATTAAAAATGGAATTATCTGCACAGTTATGATTAAAATGTGGCATTTGCATCTCGAAAAGGCATCTCAATTAATAAAGTTATTAGATAAATGGTTGAATATAAACCCTAAAAATAAGACAATACTATACTCCATTTAGGTGATTAACATGTAATCATTTTAGTTTTGGTTTTCCATATTTTATTTTATTTCTATTAATTATACTTGCACTGACAGAGAATGAAAATTAAATACAAGTACTATACGATTAAGAGTATTTCTTTACCCTCATTTAGTGGCATGTGAATATTATTTGAACGTTAGTAATTTAGGAATGATTCCATTAATATGGAAAATCATAATAATAATCGAATGAAGTAATCATTAGATTATTGTTAGTCAACTATGATATTGCAAACAAAAAAATGGAAGAAGTGATCATATATAAATTTTATTTCATCACGAATTAAGTAAATTCAATAAATATAATTATTGTCATTTGAATTTGATGTGTATTTTGAATTCTAAATTGTGTGCATTCATTCCCAATTGTTTGGATCGAGAGTTATTTTAGAATCAAATAATAATGATGTATTTTGAAAAAGATCACATTTTAGAATCAAATAATAATGAATAATAGGAAAAATATATGAATGAGAAAATAAAAGAAAACTTAAATAAAAGTAAAGAAAGAAAGGAGAATCGAAGTTCAATTGAAATGAATTATCATCTCATTGTTAAATGAATATTCTCATCATATTGAATTGAATTGAGTGAGTTGAATACAAAGATTAAGGGGTGTCACCCTTTATATAATACATTAACTAACTAACTTAAGAATCAACCGGTTAACTATACTATTAATTGATTAACAAATACAGTATCACAATTGACAAACTGAAAGCAACTGATAGTTAATCGATTAATAATCATAATGTTAGTTATTATATATTATATATTATATATTATAGATGATCGATTATATATTATAGAATACACATTCACTTCACACTAAGAGAGTTTTATATAATTTCATTTAATTACTCATCATTCATATTGATTGGATGCATGAGTGCATGTTACATCTTAAATACTAAATATATAAGTGAATAAAGTGATGTTATAATATTGTTATACGTGTGACATTAGCCGCATCTATTGGTAGTTTCCTTTGGAACTGTTCCATATAGCAATTCTGGTTTAATGTTGAAGATTTCTACGTTGTCCATAACACACTCACTTGTCTTGTTTGCATCAACATCATGGATCATACTAGACAATTTATCAAGACTGTTAAGCGTGTTGTAGTCAAGGTAAGATCGATGAGACATGTAGATATGAATAATAGTGCATTATAGTAATTTTTATAAATATTTTTAATATGATTTGAGATTATCAAGATGGATTTTGAATAATCTGAATCGAGTTTTGAAAATTCATTCAAGGGTTATTTCAAGACTTGAACCAAGATGTTATTTTTGTATCATAGGTTTGATGTAATTTTCTTTTTCTCAATTTGGTTTTTTGTTGTATTAATTGTATTTTCTGTTAAAAATTGAATTTTTAATGCCCCTTTTACATGGATTCATTTTTTTCTTTACTTTTGGATAATTCACTTTGTTTATCAGTGATAAATCTAGTTTTCCTTGTTCTGTAATTAATCCATTTCTCATACTTGAAGGTTGGAACTGCTGTGGTTACTAGAAGTGATGGAAGATTAGCATTGGGAAGACTTGGAGATCTCTGTGAACAGGTATGACATTTTTGTATCACAACAACAATCGAGCCTTATTGCCACTACGTGGAGTCGGCTACATAATCGAATACATAATCGAATGTTGCAATAATGTTCTATCATAAATCGTGTACATGGGTCGGCCACATGCCATTTTTGTATTGCGAATCCAAAATAAACTGTTACCTTTTTTGTTGTTGTGACTGAAAGCTTTCTTTCCTGCAGCTGAAAGAACTAAATACAAATGGATATGAGGTTATACTGGTGACTTCTGGTGCAGTTGGTGTTGGCCGTCAAAGACTGAGATATCGCAGATTGGCTAATAGCAGGTTTCTGTGATTTCTCTTTTCCTGTAGTAACCATACATTCTTTTGGAAAAAACGGGTGGCTCGATGCACGAGTCTACCACGTAGTGGATTCTGAGGAGAGTAAATGTACATATCCTCACAAGTGAAGAAACTGTTTTCAGAATTTGAACCTGTGACCTCTAGATCAGAAGACAAACAACATTATCGTTGTGCCTAAACTCACCCTCCAACCATACATTTTTTTGACATGCTTTAGAAGTAGTTGAGGGAAACTTCTTTATGTTTCTAATAATGAGTTAGAGATTAAAAGACAGAAGAAGAAAACAATGAGCATTAAACAAAAATGTTACATATTTTTCAGCTTTTCTGATCTTCAAAGGCCACAAGGTGATGATGATGATGATGGAAAAGCATGTGCAGCTGTTGGGCAGAGTAGTCTCATGGCTCTCTATGATACCATGTTTAGCCAGGTTCACACTATATTACATTTTCAATGTGTCCCCATTCCAATATATATGCATCTGCTTTAATACAATAAGATGTGTTTTATTGATATTGTCGGGACAAGCGAACAATCAAATAGTAAAAAAAAAAAAAGATAATAACACAAGGAATTTAGTAAAGATGTTCAACCAATTGTGCCTACATCCCCGAGAGCATTGAAAGGCTAACACTATGTATTAGATAATAATGATTTGTATTTAGTTATTGTTCTCCTCATTACATTAGGTTTACATTCCTCTTATGTAACTCATAACTTGTATTGCTCTTATGATGACGTCCATTGAATATGAGACATTACACAACAAATATCATATCATTTCCACATAATGATTTTAATATGTGATTTGATTGGTGCAGCTTGATGTTACTTCATCCCAACTTCTTGTGAATGATGGGTTTTTTAGGGATACAGCTTTCAGAAAACAGCTCTCAGACACTGTGAACTCATTATTACATTTAAGAGTTATACCAATTTTCAATGAAAATGATGCTGTTAGTACTAGGAAGGCACCATATGAGGTGTGCTCATTTTCCCTATAGTATCTTGTTCCTACATAACTCTCTATTTACTACAAAAAAGATAAATAATGTGACTTTCTTACACTCTTTCATTTGAATTAATCAAACTTTTTATTAATTTGATTACTTTCTTCAGGATTCTTCTGGTATCTTTTGGGACAATGATAGTTTGGCTGGTCTATTGGCCTTGGAACTTAAAGCTGATCTTCTTGTTTTATTGAGTGATGTTGAGGGACTTTATAGTGGCCCTCCATCTGACCCAAAATCAAAGCTAATCCATACTTATGTCAAAGAAAAACATCAATCAGAAATTACCTTTGGAGACAAGTCAAGAGTTGGAAGAGGGGGTATGACTGCTAAAGTTAATGCTGCTGTTTGTGCTGCTTATGATGGCACCCCTGTCATTATTACTAGGTAACTTTCAATTTTTTGTTGTATTTGACTCGTATTCACCTGATAAGCGGTTCTCTATGGTATCGGGATGTGTACGTAGTACGTGATACATTAGTCTGTCAAATACCAGTACATTAGGGGTATGCTCAATTGGGTTTCTATAGCTTCTTGTACATTCATTTCTAGTGTTACTTCTTGTAGGATTGAATTAACTTTTTCTTCACCATAGGAGAAATATCCCAAGATAAAATTATTTCTTGTTTGTTGTAACTCATTCATGTAGGTGAGTGTACATCACTGATTACTCTTTTTTTTCTTTGTACTTTCTTCAACTTAAACGGTAGGTGAAAATCTGGTTTGTTCTCTATACGGAACCAATTCGCAAAATAAGCAAGAACCAATTCACGGTTCTCTAACAAGTTGAGAGAATTGTATTTAAATGGTTTGACCGGTAAGGTACAGGAAAATGTTCAGCAATTCTACTTTTGTTGTTTTACTATTAATGGGAGTCATTATCTATCATATTAGACAAAAGGTTATCTATTGAGTGAGGTTTTCTAAAGAACTAGCTTCTAAAGGATTGATTTTTTCATGGTTGTGTGAAACTGAATCAGGGAGTGTCTCATTCTTTTACCTACAACTCAATGCATAGATGTTCCTCCAATATCATGTTTGTTCTTCAGGAAAATGATTTCATTCCATGCTCATATCCGATGTTTGTTAGCAACAAGAAAAAATAAGAAGAAAATAAGTGTTCCATTATAAGTTTTAGTTATGTTTAACACAGTTCAAGTGATGTTTAAATATATTCATTCATCCACATTACTACTTTCATTCCTCTTTACTTTCTCCTTTCTCACTCTCTTCACTCTCATTCCCTCAATCTCACTGTAAACACCAACACTTTGAAGTGGCTATGTTACCGACAACATCATACGAGTACTGCAAGGAGAAAAGATTGGTACTGTCTTTCATAAAGATGCACATTTATGGATCAACACAAAGGAAGTGAGTGCGCGCGAAATGGCAATTGCAGCACGTGATAGTTCTAGAAGACTTCAGGTAAGTACAATTAAATATTAATTTCATCAATGAATTCAACTATGTAGTCTTGTTTGTATTATATTGTAGTTTTCGGTTTCAGGTAATAAGTTCTGAAGAAAGGAGTAAAATATTGCTGGCAGTGGCTGATGCATTAGAGAATAATGAAAGTATGATAAGATCTGAAAATGAGGCTGATATTGTCGCTGCAGAAGGAGCTGGATATGAGAAACCACTCATATCGCGTTTAGCCCTGAAGCCTGAAAAGGCAAGAACCTTATTGTTTACTAACTTAAATGAAATACTGAGATATCATTCATAAGTTTCAGTTGTTACTGCTAAATGACACAAAGTGTGAGCATTTTTGTCTGACCATGATTTTGTATTTTCAGATCTCTAATCTTGCTAAGTCTGTTCGCATGCTGGCAGACATGGAAGAACCCATTGGACAGATTTTAAAGAGAACTGAGGTTGATTTTAAGGATCTCTAATCTTGATAAATGTCATATGAAATGTGTTCTGTGATATTGTAATATCCAACTGTTTTCATTTTTTACTAGTTTAAAGTATATGATTCTAATATTAATGTTGTAAACTTGTAAGAAGTTGTTAAATTTATGTTTTTCAAATGATATTAATGTTGTTCAATCAATAATGTTATTTTGACAACTAAATCGTGACAACTTTAAGTTGCCCTTTGGTTTTTAGACGGAGTTCTTAAGATGCATATAGAGATAAAAGATAAAAATATGAGAGATAGAAATAATTTGATTTGTCATAAGAGAAGTTGTAAAATTGCTTTGTTCAACGATGTCGATCGTGAAAACAATGTCGTTACTGCTTTTGACAAAAGAATGAATAATGCTATCAAAGCTTGCATCCTACTCTTTAACACCAATTTTGACAGTTTTGATCATTGTTCTTTTTCCAGCTAGCAGATAATCTGACACTGGAGAAACTATCATGTCCTTTGGGTGTCATCCTGATTATATTCGAGTCTCGACCCGATGCACTTGTCCAGGTTAAGATAAAATACCTATTGTTTGTTCTTCATGCTGCTTCTTTAATAAGCATTAACAAAAACTACACATCTAATATATTCTGTCAACTTTTACTAATGAAGTTGTGAGATTTTTATAGTTACAGTTAGTATTGATATTTAGGACTTTTTATGTAACCGATTTATAGATAGCTGCATTGGCAATTCGAAGCGGCAATGGTTTACTTCTTAAAGGAGGAAAGGAAGCGAAACGATCAAATGAAGTCTTACACAAGGTATCTGTCTATTTATTTTAAGACTTTTATTTAATTGGATTGAGATCAATCCAAATTGATTGTTCTTTCTTTGTCATAGTTTTTGTGGTAAATATATTTTCATTTTTTCCTTAACATTTCTTCATTGTTGTAGGTCATTACTTCAGCCATTCCTGATACAGTTGGTGACAAACTTATTGGGCTTGTGACTACAAGAGAAGCAATTCCAGATCTCCTCAAGGTGGATATACAAGTAAAACTCTTAAAAATTCTTTGTCTACAATGATTTTCGACTAATTATACTTCGTCACAGCTTGATGACGTGATCGATCTTGTGGTCCCCAGAGGCAGCAATAAGCTTGTTTCTCAAATCAAGGACACAACCAAGATTCCTGTTCTTGGTCATTCTGGTAATATATACACATATTAGTTTCCTAATTTGTACTTACAGTTTCTTTTATAAGCAAAAATATTAAAAAGGCACAAGGGGTGTCAACCTGATTACAACTTGTAACACAGGTCCATACAAGTAATAGGATCAATGCACCATTGTGTAAAAGATAACGAATTACAACCAACAATATTTGTAAACCAAACCACGGAATTTGTGCTTGCAGTTACAAACTAGAATTCGGTAAAATTGTTATTCTTTGTTATGCAGATGGAATTTGTCATGTATATGTTGACAAAGAAGCTAATATTGAAATGGCAAAGCAGATTATTAAGGATTCAAAGACTGATTATCCTGCAGCCTGCAATGCAATGGTAATCGTAGTTTACAATATTACATCCTCAATTGACATTCATGACTTAGAGTTATACAAAGTTTCGGATCCATACACCAATTTGCAAAAGATAAAGAATTTTGAGAAACAAAAGAGGTGAACCAAATCCATGACTTAAAATTGAATCTATAGACTGTTCTCACTAAAACATTGTGTGCTGATGTTCTTAGGAAACACTTCTTATACACAAGGATCTTTCAACTAATGGTGGACTTGATCAACTTGTTGTTGAACTCAAAAATGAAGGTTTGGCTATAATTGAAAATGGATTTACAATGAGCACAATATGCATTCAAATTCTAGTTCTTATTTTCTTTTGAAATATTTTTAAATTTATCTTTATATCCTTTAAATAATCAGAAGAAATTTGAAATGTAAGTTTTATGATATTGATTTTTGTGCTTGTGAGAAATCATCTGGCAGTAAAATGTGCCTTATAAGGGATAAAAATGGACAACAATGTAATCTGTATTCATCCAAAACTATACACATTCATATTTGTTTAGATATATCATGTATAACATTGATGGTGAAAACTGTCCTATATAGCTTAATGGTCGCATGTGAGGACTAGGGTGTTACACTATTAAACTGGAAAACATGTATAACTATGAAAAACATAGCTGCTGCAAACTAATAATCTCTTAGCAGGTGTTGAACTTTATGGTGGACCAAGAGCTAGTACCCTATTAAATATTGCTGAAGCAAGATCCTTTCATCATGAGTATAGTTCATTGGCTTGCACAATTGAGATTGTAGATGATGTATTTGCTGCTATTGATCACATATATCAACATGGAAGGCATGTTCAACCCCTATGCATAATCTTCATTTCGATTCCTCTATATCATTAACATTATTATGCTTTATTTTATTGTAAGGATTAACACTATTATGCTAAAAGTCCATTACTTTTTTTCTTCCTGATTATGCAGTTCACATACTGAATGCATTGTTACAGAAAACTTAGAAGTTGCTGAAACTTTCTTATGTCAAGTTGATAGGTAAGTCTAGAGTTTTTTTTTTTTGCTTAGAAATATTGTTTGATCCTTTGCTTCCATGTGCAACAAACATTTTTCTGCCATGATTATATCATGCTTTATTTCAAATGCTAGTGGAGTAAGCACTTTTGCTTTATGTGCAAACAGTGCTGCTGTGTTCCACAATGCAAGTACAAGGTTTTGTGACGGAGCACGCTTTGGACTCGGCGCAGAGGTAGTGTATCTATCTTCCGGAAAACACATTGCAGTAGCAGCATGGTTAATTTATTAATTTTTGATCAGGTTGGAATAAGCACAAGTCGAATTCATGCTCGAGGTCCTGTCGGAGTTGAAGGATTGTTAACAAATAGATGGTATGGAATTCTGAAATGTCTCTTAGTTTTTGCTCAAAAGAAAATACATTATCAACTGAAAAAAGAACATCTGCAATTATTGACCATTTTGCAGACAATTGTGCTTGTACTTTGATCAAGAACCATTTATCAAAATCTTAAGATAATTTTAATATAATTGTACTTATTAACCACAATCATGCACATTACAAACATTTTAAGTAATTTTTTTGTCAAATTCTATACTGTTTCTTTACCTTTTCTTCATTCATGATTTATTTTTTGATATATGATTAAATTAAGCTAGACTGAAATCATAGAATATAATGCAGGATACTAAAAGGGAATGGGCAAGTGGTTGAAGGTGATAGAGGGGTCACTTATAGTCACAAGGAATTGCCTCTAAAAGCATAGCTTTTCAGCTTTATAGAGATATTATTACTACAAAGTACAAACTACTTTGGTCTAAGCATTATTTTTGTGCACTTTATTAGTCCAGCAACTTTTTTCTGTTCTATTTTAACACAGAAACTGTTTTGATATTTATCCCCTTCTCTAGTTTTTTTCTTACCTAGAGAATGATCAGGGGGAATAAAATAACCCTATGAATGATAATACTCTGTACTTTGTTGCTCTTCTATAAGTACACCTTGAGATTGTAAAACAAGTAATGCAGTGGCAAATCTATTATACTATAAGAAAAAAATGTTCTCATGCAAAGTTTTCCCACCCAAACACTCCAACCAACTATCATACATAGTCTCACATTGTATCATTACCATCTACATTCATATCACACATCAAACCATCAACTACCATGCATAGTCCCACATTGTATCATTACCCTCTACATTCATATCATACATCAAAATGACACATGCATGTCACATTTATTAATCATTCATTTTTTCTATCAAACACTTAATCATATTCACATATTCTCATATTCATTTTCCATCCAAAAATATTTCTTCATTTTCATTAAATCAATTCTTATGTTTCTTCATTTTCCCTAAAATCATATTCTGATTAGCAATTCTATTA
Organism: Lupinus albus; assembly: GCA_009771035.1. Classification (NCBI taxonomy): domain Eukaryota; kingdom Viridiplantae; phylum Streptophyta; class Magnoliopsida; order Fabales; family Fabaceae; genus Lupinus; species Lupinus albus. The sequence continues at coordinate 20,271,881 of CM020001.1, read as the reverse complement.
TACTATTATGCACATTAATTATAATATTCTCATATTAATTTATATTAAAGATATATGAGTTTAGGGAACAAAAATAATTCTTATCCCGAAAATAATTCTTTAAATTCTCATCCACATTATCCCGAAAATGATGAACTTTCTGTAACAAATATCACAAAGTCAGAATAAAGAAAAGCTTTGAATGAGAAATGAAGAAAATTAAAGTATGATGTAATATAATGTTACCTAAGAAGAAGAAAAAGAATTATGAGATTGTAAGATTATCCTATTACGCACATATGCAATTACCATTAACTACGGGAAATTGCGGTTTGATTATGTAAAAACAAAAATAATTCTTTAAATTCTCATCCACGTTATCCCGAAAATGATGAACTCTCTATAACAAAAATCAAAAAGTCAGAATATTAAAAAACTTAGAATAAGAAATGAAGAAAAATAAAGTATGATGTAATGTTATCTGAGAAAAAGAAGAAAAATCATGAGATTGTAAGCAAAGAGTGTTGATAATAATTGTAAATATTAGTGTTATGATGTGGTGTGAAAGCAATTCTATAAATATCTCATTCTCTGATTAGCAATTTTATTATCTTATTATTATTATGCACATTTCTTATATATTAATTTTTATTAATCACCATGTACATATGTTTAAAATCAACATTCATTACCATTACCATTCTGGAATATTCATGAATAATTCAATTAGAATGAATATAATTATTATACTTAATGATCATTCATGATTTAATAAAAAAATCATTATACACATTTATTCTTATATTTTTTCCCACAAAAAATCTTTCTTTATTTCCCTAAATCAATTCTTATATTTCTCAATTCTTATAATATTGTGCAATATCTCATAATCTCAATAGTAATTCTATTATCCTATTATGCATATTCATTATATATTTCCCCTAAATCAATTCATACAAGTGAGGCTTTAAATTCGTATAATATTCTGAAAGCAATCATATTAATATTTCATACTCTAATTAGCAATCCTATTATACACATTTATTATATATTTCCCCCTAAATCAATTCTTATCAATATTATTATACACATTCCATATATATTTATTTATATTAATTTCTATTAAACATCGGCTACATATGTTTAAAATTATATCCAACAATTAATTTTCCTAAATCAATTCTTATTATAAGTGAAGCTTTAAATTCTTATAATACTGTGAAAGTCATCATATTGATATCTCATATTCTGATTAGCAATCCTATTATTCTATTATCCACATTCCTTATATATTCCTCCCTAAATCAATTCTTATATTTCTTCTTAACTTAATATAATTGTAATGTAAATTGTATGATATATTTCTATATGCATACATTTAATATTGTTGGGAATACTTTAGTCATTTACTCTCTACTCCATTCATCTCATCTACGAGTAATATATGTGTTTTTAATTATTAAAATATACGGGTCACATGTTTGTTCTTAACAATATGAATGCACATGTAACATGTGTATTTTTAACCATGTCAATGTATAAGAAATATGTATTTTTAACCATGTGAATGTATGAATAACATATATGATATTAATCATGTGACAAAAAATAACGTCCCATGCATATGCACAGATAACTTGCTAGTACAAATATAAATTCTAGATTTATAAGTCTTCTTAGTATTATCAAATGAGCAAGAAAGCAATTTTCAGCCAAATTGCAATAGTTTTTTCCTTCTATCTTGATTGATAGAGCTTTAATGTCAACTAATTTTCAGGTCATTATAATTGTTATAAATTATTGGAACAAATATTTATAAGCTGTTGATGACAAAGAAATGAAAAACTACTTCTCGAAGTAGTATATTTGTAAGCTGTTGGTATTTCCTTTTGGATGCACATTTATTCAGACCTCTCTGTAAATTCCAGGGTAAAATTTAATCATTCTCTATACTTTTGTATTCTACCAAGCCTTACAACAGAATAAGGTATTAATTATTGATGAATTTTCTGCAAGAGGGAATGGATAATGCAGCAATATAATGATGAGAGGCAATGATGGGTTTTGCTCTCTTCATCAGGTAATAACAATGTTATGCAATACCATGAAGAAAAAATGGAATGTAGAAGTAAATTGTTAAATCTGGATGACATAAAAATGATAACATAGTATTTCCTTAAATGTCAATCTGAGAAATTCAAGACTAACACAAGTCTTTCTCTTCAAGTCTCAATACTGATTGAAGGGTGAATAGTGCTTTCACCAACCCACTTTTCTTAAAACTATTAGTTTATTCTAACAATCCTCATATGATATAACACAGGCAGGAACATGCTTGTACAGCAAAAACAAGAGTTTTGTCCACATTTCATAATCTCCACAGTAAAAAAGTATTTAGATTTTTAAAATCATTTCTCAACGAAGTTCTTCAGGTTCTTCAGCCACTCCAAGTATTCCTTGTGGTCTTTGCTAAACATGTATTCCTGCAAGAAGTTGGTTGTGCTGGGTTTGATCCCTCTGATCTCAAGATACTTGTGAAAAGCCTTTTGCAGATTTTCATCCAAATCACTGTAAAAAGAATGGAACAGAAATAATCAGGAAATGGAAAAGGGAAATTATATGATAAAATTAGATAATACAATATATTAATAGAATGCTTACTTAAACTCAGGTCCCTCATATGCAAGCTGTTCTTCAGATTCTTCGGACTGCTTTACTGACAAACTATCAATGGAGATCTCATCAGGGAAAGCAGTCACACCAAACTCCAGACACACTCCACTTTTTCCTTTGAAAACACTCACAACCAATGGTATGCTAGCTTCAAAATCATGCTTCTCGCCATCATGATCATCATCGTCACCTTCATTTTCCTCAGGCCCTACATTAGGGATGTCAACTTGAACTTTGATTGTTTCATCCTGATATTGTCTCTTAAGTTGTATGGTTCTTTCACCAGGGTTGTCCTCAATCTCAAAAGGAAAATCATCTGGGATTTCAATCTGTAAAAGTTATAGACGAGATACAATCAACTCAACTGATGACCCAACATGACAGTGAATACTAGAAGCAATTTTATTGGACACACACAACCAATTACATTACCCACACAATTATGCCCCGATTATAACCGCATTGGATTCATCTCCAACGGGAAAAAAAATCCCGTCTTATATTTTCTCTGTTAGAATAAAATATTTAAGCATCATGCAAACTAGTCAGCAAAGAGGTAAATTATAGCTCAAATGTTAATCCAAAAAAAAATGCTATTGCCCTACATTTTCTCATAACAAAGATTACACACATTTTGAAAATATTATGACGTTTTCTCAAATTCATACCAAAACTTACACATTTCATACAATGTTATATGTCATAATCTCAATGAAGACAATGATAATGTTTGTGAAGCAAATAAAGCAAAATGAGCGGTATATGTAAACAAGAAAGCTCTAAAACACAGGTATACAAAAAATGAAGGCTTAAATGTACCAGTTTGTACCGGGTACTGGTGGTAGGTAGGTATGTACCAATTTATTTGTCTATTGTAATCATGCTTGAATCTTGTGATAGTGAACAATTTCAAACCTTGTAGTTTCTTATTGTGATACATTTTATTGCCATGTTTAACAATTTCAGCTCACTTGATGTCAAATGTTATAGATAATTTTGTGTTTCTTAGATTTACGGAAAATGTCATATTCCATATCAGTATGGGGTACTGGGACAGTACCCTTATCCGGGCGACCAAGCATATAAGATAGAAACTGCAATGCAACCAACCAAGTTTTGTGGAAAAGGGCACAACATGCTCCGTTAACCGTAGATGGAAACATGAAACAGATAAAACCCATAACTTAATTAAATTCTAAACTATTTCACTCCATTCATATCAACTATCAACAAAACGCGGAAAACATCACATCAATGGAAACCAGAAACAGCAAACAAGTATGTTCACGATTTCTGCAGCTAGAGCGCAACGTAGGCAAAATTCACCACCAACAACCAAAACACGCCCTACTAGTCATATAACAGCATCTTGCTCAATCAATAGGGGAAATCAAAATTACTTGCATGCCCATCTTCTATTAATAATCTCACTAAACAAGAAATAGCAAAATTATCATTTCTAGTAGTTGAAATTATATATGCCAATCATATTAATCCCTCAAAAATTGCAAGTTTGCAACCATCAATTATTATAATAAGGACCTAATTAACTGACAGATTATACTTTCAAATTTCAATGATTTCAAAATTTCAAGGACTAAAATGACGATTCACTAAATATAAAATAAAAAAACTTTTATATGGAAAATGCAAAATTGAAGCTAAAGATACAAACTTTGAAGAAAAATACAGAAATTATAGACTAAAAAAGAGGTTTGAAGAAAAATTACTTCTCGCTGAGCATTATCATCTTCGAGGGCGCAATTGATCTCAGAATCGAGGACTTGGGTGAGATTAGAATCTGCACTGGTCTTCGTTGCAAAGCTTTTACGCGCTACGGTTGTTATCTTCATGTGAGAGAGTTTAACATTTCCAAAGCGATTGGTGAGAAAACTGTGGAAGGTTCTGGAAGATGATGATGATGATGTTAGGGCACTGCGTGATGCTAACGGTAACGCTGATGAGGTGGCGCGTCGAGATACGAGTGGTAGCACGGTTGAGGAGGCGCGGCGGAGAATAACGTAGATGGCCATTGAGGTGGTGGTGAGATTTTGAAGAACAAAGGAAAAGGTGGAAAGGGTTTAGTGCTAGGGTTTTAGACTTTTGGGTTTTATATACTATGCACTCATTTTTTCTCCCGATGGTTGTAAACTGATTTTAATATCAATATGTTATAATAATTATACTAGTTATGCGATGATATTCTTCAAAATCAGTCATATTTTTCAATTCAACCATATCGGTCATATCGACCAAAATTTTATTTAAAATTAATTTTAAATGAAAATAAAAAATTATTATTTTTTATTGATTTTCCCTTTCTTTTAATATATTATATATGTATATCTAACTTCTGCAGTTTAATTAATGAACCACTAGTTGAACCTCTATATCACTATATCATTACTCTCGCCGGTTTAATAATCGATATGGTAATAATAACACTTAGCGTAAGGAATTGAACTCTTAACATTTTTTGGACTTTTTGAGATTTAACGGGACCTAGACTAACGCGTCTTTGATATTTAATTAATGAATGATGTAAGATAAAATCTATTGAATAAAATCAGTGAACTACTTAATCATTGAAATATTGCCTCAAGAAAATTATGTATATAAGTAATTTTGATGTTATTAAAATCGTACCGGTTATCAAACCGGTCAGGGTACTGGTATAGTGGTATAATGGTTCAACTGGTGGTTCAGTAATTAAACCGCATGCCGGTTAAACCGGATATACCTCCTTATATATATTTAAACCTATAACAAAGAAAATTCAAATAAGTAGGTATTCAGATTTATAATTTATATTCATAATCTACTTCAAATTCATACAAACAAACAACATTAAGTATGTAACAAAATCAAAGTCTAAAATGCAAAACATATATCAATCCAAAATTATCACTTAACAAACGCACAATACAAATAAATAACACAAGTATCAATCCTTAAAGTTGAATAATTGGTGAAGAATTGAAAATTTGAAATGTGAGGCAGTGTATTTTCACTTTTTAGGGATGAAATTTAAAAATATATATATATACAAACCGACCGGTTTTAACCGGTTCACCGGTTTTTACCGGTTCTCTTGCATGTCCTGTACAACAGCCGTGCCGTACTGGTTAGGGGTCCGGTTCGCCGGTTTTTCGGTCGAACTGGCCAGTACGGCACGGTTTTCATTAGATTGGTAATTTTGACTTCTATAGTTTTTATCCTTACAAAAACAGCTTCATTCATAAACAAGCTTGGTCTTGTTTTTAAGTCCTGCAATTATCATGAGGAACTTGAAATGTTTTAGTGCAAAATTCAGTTAACATTGTCTTTGAAAAATACATGCAATTATGGTTAGGAAACTTAAACCTTATATACACCTGTGTTGTAAAATATGCAAGAGTAAATTTATCCATCATAGACTTAATCTAAAGTACATTATGATCTTACTAAAAAATCTACAAATAAATATAACTTCACTTTATAGAAAAACTCAGTTTAGATGAGCCTTCTCCACCTTTAACAATGTTAATTAAGTACTCAATCTCATTTGAAACTTCTTTCATTGAAGGCCTTTTTTGCCTCTGTTCATCCAAACATGCAGCTGCAAGATAACCCAATGATTTCATTGTATCCAATTCTAAATTGTTAACTCCTTCTTTGAGCAATGGATCAATCAAATCCATAAACTTTTCTTCAATCATTTTCTTCTTACCATATACTGCTAAGTTAACATTCTCTTGTTCTCTATTGAAATCAATAGCTTTTTGTGCTGTGAGTAGCTCCATTAACACGACTCCGAAGCTATAAACATCACTCTTATCTGTTAATTGAAAGCTCCTATAGTACTCAGGGTCAAGATAGCCAAGTGTTCCTTGTGCACTAGTAAGGATATGGCTCTTGTTCTCTTCGGCTAACTCGACAAGTCTAGATAGGCCAAAGTCGGAAACTTTTGCATCGAGTTTTTCATCTAGAAGAATATTGCTCGATTTCACGTCGCGGTGGTAAATTGGAGGCACAGCAGCAGAATGAAGATATGAAAGCCCTTCAGCTGTTTGGTGTGCAATTTTGAGTCTATTATGCCATTTTAGGGGTTGCCTTGTGTCCGAAGGTATCCGATGAAGGTACTCGAAAAGTGTCCCATTGGCAACATACTCATAAATTAGCAAAGGGTGTTCAAGTTCCAAACAACAACCAAGGAGTCTCACTAGGCTTCTATGGTTCACTTGGCATAGTATTCGAACCTCGTTTTGTATCTGATCAATGCCTTTGGTGTTTCCGAGTTTGGCGCGCTTGATCGCGATGATTGATCCATCATCGAAAGTACCTTTGAACACTTCGCCAAATGCACCTGATCCAAGGAGATTTTCCTGAGAGAAATTGTTGGTTGCTTTCTTTATTTCCTTGCTATTGAAGATCCTTGATGATAAAGCATTATTAGCTTTGGTATTTGAGATTTCTTTCATCTTTTTTTTCATTTTTGTATTCTGTGTTTGCTTCTTCAATTGATCATTATGCTTCTTATAGAAAAGTACTCCAACTATTATTCCAATTGAGATTATAACTCCCAAAGAAGCAGCCACTGCTGAAAACAATAAAGTTTATGAAAAGAGAGCATATAAATTAGAGTAAATTACACTAACACTCCCTGAGTTTTAGTGAAATTATATAGATCAGGCCTCCATTTTTTACCCCTACAAAAAACCCCTGATTTTTTGTACATTACACAGACTACCCCTACATGAAATAAATGTGATTTTTTTATATAAAATGATGATAAGTGTAACAAAGTTAAACAAAATATGATATATTGTAGAGACAAATCAAAATACTGTACGAGTCACTCTTACACGATATTATAACAAACAAAAAATAATGAAAATGTGTTAACTCTTATACTATTTGGACTTGTTTCCACGACATACCATATTTTTTTTAACTTCATTACACTTATCATCATTTTTATGTAAAATATCAAACTTATTTCACATACAGGTTGTAGTTTGTGTAATGTATGTAAAAAATCATGAGGTTATTGTACGGGTAAAAAATGGAGGGGTGATAAAACTTTACAAAAGAAAAATATTGTGTATTGTAATGAAAGAGAATAACATAGTAAACAAGATTGATTTATATGTTGTTACAAGCTAGATTAGTGTTATACCTGCCATAAGCATTTTCTTCTTTTTCTTAACTTTGCAGTGTTTGTCTTTTCTATGTCCTGAGCACTTTGTATCTGCATATGAGAAATTGTGGATTTGAGAAAATAAGGGGGAAAAGTTCCATTGTTGTAATGTTGATATTAATGTTGTTACTTTAAAGGAAATATTTAAACATTGTAATAATATTAACAATAATGGAAAAAAACAAATGAAAGACAAAGGAATAATACTTTTGTAATATTAAAGTTTAATTGTTTTTGTTAAAACAAATTTCTTCTTTTTAATAAAAAATGTTAATTCAATGTAGTTTTTTATATAAAAATGAAAATACAAACAGATTTTACAAACCACCGAAGTTTCTTTTTTTGAACCATTAACTTCTTAAAAGATTACAATTTTATGAAAAGTAATTTAACCAATTCAATAAAAAAAATTAAATAATCTAGAATGATTTTTTATTATAAATTTCTCTCATAACTATTGAAATTTTTTATAAGAAGGTACCTTATTTTCGTAAGGCATTTTCTTTAGCATAAAAAATTTCTTCTAAAAACGCCAAACCTTATTTTCACAAGTCTATCTTTATACCATGTTATTCTAACCTCCAATAACTGAAATAAGAAACATTGTTATTCTAACCTTTATTATATTAAAAAATATACTAAATTCACAATATAATAAATATTTTTTAATTTTGTATTCTAATTTAAAATTTTATAATTACACAAATTAAGTAATTAACATTTTACTAAAATAAAATATTAGAAATAAGTTGAAAATATGATAAGCAGGTCTTACATTTCAAATGCAACAACAAATATTTTATTTCAATATAAGCTAATAAATAATAACTATAATTATGATAACCATAAACATGATTACAAATAAGTTAAAAGAACAAGATTTTTCTCTTTTAAAAGTGATGTTGTTTTGATGTTTTTTTAAAAATGATTGAATTGACCGAGTAGACAGTCCATTCAAGTTACCAGTTTTATGTTCAATCCGTCCGATTCGGATCGATTCATACCGATGAGCTAATTGATCAAAAGAATAACTCAGATCGATCAAGTACTTGATTCTCAGTAAAACATATTAGACCGATTAATTAAAATTTATTTCAATAAATATGTATAGAAGCCCTAATAAAAAAAAATAGAACCACTCCAAATAAAATACATTAGATTTATAAACACTTGCTAGCATTCTAGCACCAAAAAAGAAAGAAGAAACTCTTGAAGGGGACATAACTTAATGAAAGATTCAAAACAAAACAAAACAAAAACAAAAGTTGGTAGATGTGGGAAGATTAATTCTCAAGTATGAAACAAATTGCACTTACTTTGAGTTAAAGGTTGACACAATCCATTTATAGGGTCCCATTTGAATGTAGCATTGCATATGCACCTTTTCACCCCACCACTTGTGGGACCCACTACACATTCTGAGTTCACCACTTCCTTACAATCCATTGCTCCCTTACATATTGGTTCCAGTGGTGCCACCCACTCTACCGCTATCCCTGGCTCCGGCCACCGTTTCCCCAGCGGCGCCACCGTACCATTGTAATCCACAAAACTCTGATAAGCAGCACACCCTCCGCCATGAACCCCAATCATATACTCCTTCCGCACCCCACCGGTCCTGTACTCGCAGCAAGTGCTCACGCGCCCGCACGCGCCAACTTCGGGGTTATCCGAAATGTATCTGTGGCACAAGCTACTTGTTGTGCAGTTCATCAGAGGTGGCGCGTGTGGCGCGTTCGGTGTACAGTTGAACTGAAAGATGGTATTGCCTGCACCTATGCTAAAAGGAAGGGTCTCATTCAGGTGGATGCCTTCGCTGTGGAAGTCGGTAGACATGCACACGCCTCTCTCGAGTGTAGCGGGTCGGATTATAATCCTACGTGAAGTCAAATCAATAGACCGGATCATGTATGACGATCCAGCAAGTACATCAAACCATAGTGTACCCATGGTACATCGGATCTTGTACCATGGGTCTCCACATTCGGGTCCAGTGCTTAATGGATATGGAACCGGGTTTGGGCCACAATTTGCACACCGCGGTGCGGCCATGGCACATGATAGCAAGAGTACAACATTTGTGAATACTAACGTTGTAATCTTATGTTGCTCCATACACTAAGAAGTAAGCAATTGCTACTATTTATGAAGTGATGGTAGTATGATATATATTTTATTTTATGTTCATGGGTTTAAATTGGAATGAGAAATTAATTAGAAAATCAAGAGATTAAGCATGGGAATGGTGTGCAGCTAGATATATGCATGTAGGGGAATGTGAAATTTGCCATGCTATTCCATAAGTTTGTGCATTTTTATGAGAACGATATAGATATATGGCAATTTATAGGAACAAGAGGACTATAATATGATGAAAATGAACCAATAGATTAATGGAATGTGTACGTATAAAGATCTGGGAAATATTGCACGTATCTGATATAGGTTTTATCAAAGTTTATCTCTCACTTTTCTAAGAAAGATATGCATGTTTCTGGTTATGGTTTCTAAAACTCATGAAATATTAATTTATGCGCTCTAATCTAGTCCAATATTGGAAAGTCGAATACTTAACCCAGATTCTAACATGTGATATCAAATAAGAATTTAGGGTCTTTTTGTTTTATTAAATTAAATAAATTATAATTTTAAAATTTTATTTATATCCTCATTCACTGGTATTAGAGGGTCTCTTACCGAATGAATAAGGATTCTCTCTACTAATGAAGAGGCAAATATTTGATTTTACTTGTGTTTTCAATGAAAAAGTATTATTCCACTATATAAAATGATAAAAATATATTACTCATATGGGAAAGCATCTCTTCTCCTTAATTCATATAACATTATTATGGACTCCTACCTCATTCATTCCTTTGATAATTGGGTTTTTAATTTGGGCAATTTTATTTACACCTTACCCAACTTTACTTACCCCTATTCTTCTAATTAATTTTCACCTAAACATTCTTTGTCTAATTACTCATAGGGACATTACCCTACTTATTATACCTTCCTTGTTTTACCCATCTCATATTACTTACCCAAAATCTAAACTCTAGCTAGCAACCCTTCCCCATTGATCCACACTCAACCAATTCAACTCACACACGGCAACTACAAAATGGACTTTGAATAAAATTGATTTTAAGTAGAAAGAAAGGGTAAAAAGTCTAGTTACAAATGATCACAAAAGCATATAGTTTGTTAAAGAATGTGTCGACATATATCTTTGAGAAGTGGGAATTAACATGATCCAAAGTTCAAAGGACAACGTTATTTGAAGATTTAGCAACAATGCTAGGTGTGATTCTCGAAAAACCCTAATACTTAGGCTAATTTTTATTAATGAAGAGACAAATACTTCAAAAATCAAAAGATAATATAACTTTCAATGACATATTTATCATTCTAGTTATAACGAAATTACAATTTTCCATTAAAAATAAAAGGAAATACATTCATTTGACTCTCCATTAATGGAGATGATCATTTTTCAATACTTTTATATTAAGTTGTGTCACTTCACACATGTTCAACTTTTGTATGTTCTATGTTTCGAGAATAGTTCCAAAAAACTATTTTACAAATTAGTTTTGAAAACAAAAAAAACAGTAACAGTGATAACATTACCTTGTCATGAGGTGAAAAATAATTTTTATTTGCTATTACATTTTCTATTCAAAATTAAAAGAAGTCTTAAATAAAAAAAATAAGTAATATAACATTTAATTGGTTTAAATCATATTTAATATATAAGGATAATTTTGTACAAATACTTTAAAACAAAAAAAAAATATGTTTTTTATTATATAATATCTATTTACTAATAGTTTAAGAGTTTTTTATTGGCGGTTCATAATTTTCTATTCATTTGTTAACAATAATTAACTTTTAAATAAAAATAATATACATAAACAATTGATGGTGTATTGACTATATAAATTTTTTTTACACTTAATTAATATTTATATAAATATTGTATGATTATATAATTTAATTTGTTAGTTAATAACAAGTTGGGGTTTACATATACCTATATTAATAATATTTTAGTAATATATTTTAATTGATATTATAATAATATATTCAAACATAATTTTATTATTAATATTAAAGTTCACATACATATAGGGGGTAAGAGTTCTGGTTTAATTCGTTTTTGATACAATTCACCGATCGAACCGAACACAAAGACATGTTTCGATTCAACTCAATTAACCACAAATTTTATTACAAGAACCGAATCGGAATGCTCACGAATAATTTGGTTTGGTTCGGTTCCACGATTTTTATGGTATTTTTTGTACAATTGTTTTTGTATAAATTGAAAGTTCAAAATGTATTACAAGAGACATTGTTTGTCCATAAAAGGAAAAAAATTACTAGTATAATCGTTAAAAAATTTAATATCATAATTGCTTGTTACTTGTTATTAACATAAATATCAATTATGTAATTTAGAAAGAAAAAAACAATGACTACATATACAAAAGTACAATTCACAATTAATAACATATGGAATAATAAAATTCACCTAACATACATTACATAACAATTTAGTAATATATATATATATATATATATATATATATATATATATATATATATATATATATATATATCAATTAGTAAATATATAATAGTAACATATATAACCAATGTTATTAAAACCGTACCGGTTATCAAACCGGTAAGGGTACTGGTATAGTGGTTCAACCATTGATTCAGTAATTAAACCGCATGCCGGTTAAACTGGACATACTTGCTTATATATATATGTAAACTTATAACAAAAAATTTCAAATAAGTAGATATTCATATTTATAATTCATATTCATAATTTACTTCAAATTCACACAAACAAACAATATTAAGTCTTTAATAAAATCAAAGTCTAGAGTGCAAAACATATATTAATCCAAAATTATCACTTAACAAACGCAAAATACAAATAAATGACCCAAATATCAATCATTGAAGTTGAAGAATTGAAAATTTGAAATTTAAAAAAAAAATTAATATACAAACCGACCGGTTTTGACCGGTTTTCAACTGGTTTTGACCGGTTCTATTGCATATGCGGTATAACATACGTACCGTAACGGTTAGGGGTCCGGTTCACCGGTTTTCCGGTTGAACCGACCGGTACGGCACGGTTTTTAAAACATTGTATATGACATTACAAATTATAATTAATTAGTAACATATATAATAATACATCTATAACAATATATGTATAACAATACATGTACATTAATTTATGATATATGTTAGTTTTAAATCCAGTATCATAAAAGTTAGAATATATATTAAAATCATCGTGACACTAAGAAAGTATCACATATATAACAATTTAGTAAGTAGTAACATATATAATAATAATACGTAATAATAACATATATAACACTACAATTCACACCATGTTAATAATTTAAGCCACAAAATTGGTGGAAGATTCAAACATCAATACAATAGTATTCCATAATATGTATTTCTTTAATATGCGGTTAAGTTCATATCCAACGGTTCCTAAATTTCTAAAATAATGAGCCGAAACGAACATAAATGGTTCATTAAAAAATAAACGATCAAAACCATGAAACTAAATTGAACCACATTTTATAGTTTGGTTCGGTCCAATTCCACCAATTTTATAGTTTAACCCATAACTGCTTACATCCCTATGTATCTATCATCATTGAGCAATTAGTTCAATGGAAAATGTTCAAAATTAACGTTGTGAACCTGTTCAGGTTGTGCAGATCTAACTACATCAAGTTTATAAGTTATTATTATTGAGTTTATTGATTGTGAAGTTTCACATTAGATATGCAGTGAGGAGTAAAAGAGTTTATAGGTAAAAAAAGATTTAAGGAACTAATGTCTTAAGGTTTCGGTTCAAGACGTGGTGTCTCACTTATATGGCTCTTCACTCTTCCCATATTCCGCTAACAATGAAACTCCTCAATGATTGGATACCTCAGTCGCAATCTGGTCAAACAATTATTAATCATTATTTTAAAAAATATTATTTTAAATATTAAGGCTCTTTATAACTCCTTAAAGATATCGGTAATTTTGATTTTAGTTCTTTAAATAATTTTTAGTCTTTACATTAATATTTGATTTTGGTGTCTGTTGATAATATGTCAATTTACAATTGGTCACGTCACCAATTAATATAAGTTGGTTGTAAAATCAAAATTTTTGAATTTTTTTGGGACAAAACAAAAAAGAAAGATATGAACTAAAACCATAATTCAGTACATTTTTAGGAATCAAAATTACATCTACCTCCATTTCAAATTATACAATAAGTTGATACTGAAATTTGATAGACATATAAATAGTTGTATATTAGTTTAATAAATGGATTAATTATTTTTCATAGCTTACCAGTTTTAGATAAATTAAGTTGTGTTATAGGGTACACAATACAAAAACAATTATTATAAAATTATCATCTACATAATAAGTCTTTTCTTTTTGAGTTTTTTATGTTAGTTCAAAATAAAATTATCATCTACATAATAATTATTAGCAATTCCATAAAAAACTTTTATATCAAAGGTTTCCTCTAAATTATATTGGAGGATTATTACTTTTTAAAATGGAGAGTAGGTAAGGTTTCTCCTAATAAAATTTTCCTTTACAATAATACAACAATAATTGAACATGGAACAATTGACATTATGCTTAAAGATCTCACCTAGAAAATTAACAATGCCAAATTTTATTTCTTAAACTATCATTATAGCCCTTTAGTCAATTACACCACTTAATATAATAACTATAGGTTATCATTTGTAACCATAGAGAAATATTGAAAGAATGATACTACTTTATTATGAAATTTCAAAAATTAATTTTTAGCTATATGAAGTGAAGTTATTTTAGATCAAGTCCTTTTTTAGTTTTTTATGCTAGTTTAAAATAAATTAATTTTTGACGTAGTAATTTTATCAATTTAAAAAATAAAATATATGTCAAGTGTCCTCTTACTGACGATCGAAAATTAGTCATTTTTAAGATGAAGAGATGACTAAAATGTGGGCTATCAATTCTAAATTGAGAGGGAATCCACTTACTTCAAGAGTAAGTTTTTTGAACCTACTCCACATCTTAGCCATCAATTCTAGAGAAATCTAATGATTTGAATTAGTGACTAGATCTAAACATTAAATTTTCCTAGAATTGATGGCTAAGATGTGAAGTAAGTTTAAAAAAAGTTACTCTTTGAGTAAATGGATCCCTCCTTTTCTAAATTTTATCTCTAAACTATAATTAGTCCAAGAATGCATTCACTTTCCTTATTGCTTTGCCTAAAGCCTTATAGTTACATAGACCCTTTGGCCATATAATAACACAAACAATATTCTTAAGAAACAAACATGTATTCACAATTTACACAATACCACTAAGTTAGTGCATGAACCCCTTTGGTTTTCACACACTCACAATTCCAAAGTTAAAACCAAGAACCAACATTCCCAATATTTGAAAGCACAAACATGAACACTTAGAATTACCAAAACAAGTTAGTATGAACCTTCAGATTCTTTCAGGCACATACCAATGGTTTGGTTCCACATACTAATTTTTTGGTTTTCATGTTGCAACTTGACTTTGTTTAAAGCAATGATGTGGAGAATGAACACTAGAAGAAACAAGGACTTGAGTTGCAGAGGAAGCAGGGCTGAAAGATGGTGAAGAAACAGAGAATGAAGCAGGGGTTTGAAATCGACCCGAATCACCGGGAAGTTTCATGTATGAGTATGAAGGAGAGTCACAAATACATGATACTATAGACCCTTCTTTTCCATTCTTGTATTGCATTATAGCCTTGTAAACAAAAGGAATAATACCCTCCATTTTTAATGTATTTGGTTGAATGAAAACAGAGAAAAACAGAGGAAATAAACAGAGAAAAACAGAGGAAATAAACAGAGGAAAACAGAGGAAGAGAAATGTTATTGTTGTTTGGTGTGAGGGGAAAAAAGAACAATTTCTTTGGTATAAAAAGGGGTAGGAGGAGATTAAGACTTTTGAGTAATAGTTTAAATCAGATTCCAGCTGTTGAAGATAAGCCATGAAATTTCCAAATAAAGCTCAAAGGGATAACCTTGAAAGCTATGTGCAAACCAACACTTATCTTTGATAGTACACACAAGTAGAAGAAAATCTTAGATAGAATCATTTTTGTGTTTATCTCATGCTTTTACTATTATTTTTCTGGTTTTGTTTGATGGGTTTAAACTTTGAACTTTCTTAGCAAGATTGGATGGTTGGGTTTGGTAGACTATTTTTTAATATTATTCTCAATTCCATTCCAAAAACTAGTATCTTGTCACTAATCTCTTCATCTTTTTGTTTAACTTATTATTATAATATTATGTTTGTTTAGATGTTGTTTTATCGTAAGGTGGTTGAATTGTTCATTGGTGGCCACTTATATATATATATGATGTTTGACATAAAACTTATAGTATTAATAATATTTTGCATAATGGCATCAATTTGTATCAAGAACGTATTTGGTTGTATCATGATATAGTCCATCATTTAAATTCTTTTATTCTCTTCATATTAGTCAATATATCTTCTAACTAATACTAAAAAGTAAAAACCATAGGATATTTATATATTTTTCATTATTTATTTTAGAGTTAATTACATTTATATTCCATAAATTACACAAATCACTCCTCTTTTTTTGTCCTTACACAAACCACACCTAATTTTTTACATATATTACACTGATTATCCCTTCATGATATATAAGTATAATATTTTAAACAAAAAATGTGTTATGTGTGTAATTAAGTTAAACAAAATATTGTATATTCTGTAAACAAATCCAAATAATATAAGAACCAACGCGTCTTCGGTTTATGACAAAATAATATAAGACTTATATAAAAATCTACTTAAAATTATTAATGTATTTTGTAATGAAACAAAAATAATAACGAGACATTCAATCTTGTACTATTTGGAATTGTCTGCACAATATATAATACTTTGTTTAACTCAATTACATTTATCACACATTTTTGTTTAAAAAATTACACTTTTATTTAGGGGTAATTAATGTAATGTATATATAAAATTAAAGGTGATTCAGGTAAGAGGAAATATCGTTTAGGTAAGGATAAAAAAAGAATGATAGTTTGGTGTCTTATATTCTATGATTATATTACTAACAAGTAGAGAATGAAAAAAGTAACGTGTGCGTTTTATTATTTTCTTAATGGGTTTTGGTTTTATATTAATAAATGTGACAAAAGGGTTGAGAAAAACTTACCTCTCTACTTGTCATGTTCTGAAGCCTATATTTGTATGAATTTACAATTGAGCTATAATGATTTTAATTTGCCTAATTGTCATGAGAATAATTTAAATATATGTTGCTACTGTTCTCTTAGCCAATTGGTTTTAAGATGAAATATTAATATGATGTTAGAGTCCAACTTCTTTTCGTTTATTATGAGCCAAAAATGTCATTTAGTTATGGGTCAAAGGTAACATTTCGTCTGGTCTAACAGGCTTATGTGGAGGGGACATGTTGGGAAGTAAGTCTCAGATCGTCTGCATCATTATCTCGGGAATGATTTAAATACACATTGAACTACATACGTTGTTAATATTTTAATTTTTTTAATAAAGTTAGTCTATTTCTTAATATTCACAAATGGGTTTCTATAATTTAAATTTTTCAGTTAAGTATCCATTAATTAAAAAAATGATATAATATAAGTCTAGAAATTGAGACGAGTATAGACATATCTTAGTAGACGAATTAGAAAAATCTTAGAAGTATAAGAAATTATTGTAGACTTTTAAACTAAGTGAATCTATTTAGAGAAATGATAAAACTTATAAAATAGTCTAACTTTTTCTTGAAGACCACTTTTAGTGTACAAGTTGTTCCTTGTGAGTTAATATCTTGGCATATTGCCTTGGCAAACAAAGTCGTAAGCTCTGTTCCATACTTTTGTGGACGATAAAAGTGTTTCTGAAGCTACTAAAATTATGATATGTGTTTTATTTTTTTAATTTCTAAAAAATTGTAAAATATGATATATGTTATGATTTTAGTGGCCGAATGAGATAATTTATCTCCTGATCTGAGGAGATAATTTATTCTCAATAGTAATTTAGTGATAATTATTAAGGTTCTATCTCAAAACCAATTGATAATGAGAGAAGTAGTCCAACAAGTATTTAAACCATTCTCGAGACAATGAGGTAGGTGATGTGAGACTTACTTCCCAAAATGTCCCCTCCACATAAGCTTGCTGGACCAAGCGAAATGTTACATTTGACTCATAACTAAATGGTATCTTTTGGCCCATGACAACTGGAGATAAGTTGAGCTCTGACTTTGATACCATGTTAAGGTTTCATTTCAAAACCAATTGACAATGAGAGGAGTAGCCCCACAGATATTTAAATCATTCCCGAGACAATGAGGTAAACGATGTGAGACTTACTTCCCAACAAAGTTTTGTATTCTCGTAAGTTTTGTATATCTCCCTTTACTTACCCTATTTTAAGTAAAAGCAATTAATCAAAGGTATTTAAGCATGTGATTCTTAAATGTTTTTTATTGTGTTCTTTCTCATTAAGGAATCTCCATTAAGTACTAATGTTGCTAGCAAATATCATCACGTCAACATTCCCACCTATCTAAAGTATAAAGTAGTGATGTGAGTTTGTGTTAAATTTTGGTATATGAAATGTTTTGGTGTTAGTCTTTAGAAATTTTTAACCAAAAGAATAAGCAATTATGTCTCACTCATTTAAACGTACTTACAATGAGACAACCATATAGCAAATATAAAAGAAGAGTAATGTTATATCCTCGTATTAAATCTTCCTACTAATTCTCTTACTCACAAAAAAGTGATATATGTCACAAAGTGATACTTTATTTATTATTGATTGATTTACAGATGACATATGTCACTTTCTTGTAGATAGGAGAATTAAGTAGGAGAATATATCATTTTTCATACAAGAATAAGGTCAAAAGGGGTCTACACCATCTCATGCCTTTTTTGCACTTATAGTTAGCTAAGTCTTTGCAACTTAACATCGGGACTCTATTTCTCAACACGGCATTTAAATATATCCGACAATCTTCTCGTCAAGAGTTTATGGTCATTCTTATGGTTGAACCATGCACCAATAGAGTAATGATTCTCTCCATTAATAGAGAGAAAAATATTATAACAAAACAAGAGAAACACTAATATGGTATGACATTTTTATTCTTTTATATATAATGTAATAACACATTTTCATTGAAAACAAAAGTAAAATCAAGTATTTGTCTCCCTATTAATGCAGATGATCATTGTTCGCGCCAATCTGGTCACCTTTTTCAAATATGGTTATAATAATAAGATTATTAAAATGAATTAATATTATAATAATGAGGACATTTCCTTTTCCCACCAAACTAGAATAGGAAAAAGTAATGAACTATTTAGAGAAGAGATGTTTGACATGCATATTGTATGCTTACTTCATTCAAATACCTACTTCACTGTCTCCATCTTATTTTAAGTCATTGTTTACATCATGAGGGAAATAGTGGGTTTAAATGTGTGTCATGATTCATTTAATCACCAAAGTCATTTTCTTTCTTATTCAACAAAAAATATATATTCCATTCAAAACAGTAGAGGGGATCATACACCTTGTTTTTTAATGTAGAAGGTACATGGAAGAGACATATAAGAAGAGATGTGATACATGGTATCATGAGTTGAGATATTATCATGCAGGTACCGGATACTTGAATGTAAGAGATTTTTTTTTTGTCAAATTTTAAATTTATTTTATGAAAAATTAATTTTTAAATTAGGACTGTTAGATGTTCTTATTATCCAAGACACAAAAACATTGGTCAGAAAACACATCTCTGATCGAAATAGGAAACTTGCATGGCTCAGTTAGAACTAACCAACCTGATGCGCTACACTCGGCTACGCATATTAGCTTGTCTCAGTCAAAACTAACCAACCTGATGCGCCACACTCGGTCACACAGGCCATCTTAGCTCGGTCAGAACTAACCAACCTGATGCGCCACACTCGGTCACGCATACCAGCTTGGCTCGGTCAGAACTAACCAACCTGATGTGTCACACTCAGTCACGCAGGCCAGCTTGGCTTGGTCAAAGACCAAGCATGGCACACTCACAAGACAATATGACACCATTAAATGTTCTTTTCTGTTGTCTGACATTATTCCTATCCAGTATTAGACCTTCGAGTACGAAAGAAAATATATAAGCGTAATGAAGGGTAAGAAAGTGCTCCTGCTTTTAATTAATAAAAAGTGTATGTAGGGTACATTTATACAAGATATGTGAGAGGTATGCATGGCAAGTAAAGCAACTTCATTATATTATTAATCTCTCCTCTACATTTTATCAACACTTTGGGTAGGTTTTTTATTTTAATTTTTATGTCCTCAAGATTTATAACCATAATGCCATTTATAAGTATAAAGTAAATAAATAGAATAAAACTATGAGGTCAAATAATTGGGTAACTCCAAAAAGCAACAAAAGATTCTACTTATTGTGAGACACCCATCAATATTGAATTGGACAATGGTCCATGTATTAGTCCTAACACTACCCCCATTGAAGGGTCACTTAGTAATGAAAACTGGCCCATTTAGGGGCATGTTCCTAATCTATAAAGTGCATATATGCCTTAAACTAAAGAAACAGGGAAATAGATGTACATTAAAAATTAGGTTTAGTAATTCAAGTAGTAACCAATCTATCATTTTTAATCCAAATTTCTCTTTTAAACCATTTTATTCTCAGTTTTAAGGATTGGATTAATATTTTTCTCCATTTTTTTATCGTAGTTGGTAAATTATAGTTCCTTGTTCCAACAACTAATCAAGAAATTGTCATCTATTCTTGTTCAGTTTTACTATCAACACTTAATAAGTATGAGAATTATGTAAGTATTATTTCCTCTTTCTTAGGAAAAATTGTAGGTAGACTATACTAAAGGTGAACGAAAAAAAGTAATTAAAAAGTCTTTTAAAAACCCACACACACAATTCAATTTAAAAACCAGTTCCTTTTAATTAAGGATATATTAGTAATGAAGATTGAATCACTATCTTTCTTATTTTAAGGAATAAAACTTAACATTTTAATTTATATGATAGATGATGATATATAATCTTACATTTAAGAATGTGAGGAGATATCCATTTAATACAAAACTAAGTATTTTAAATTTATTCCACATCTTAGCCATCAATTCTAGGGAAATTCAATAGTTTAGATCTAATCACTAATTCAAACCATTTGATTTCCCTAGAATTGATGGTTAAGATGTGAAATAAGTTTAAAAAACTTACTTTTAGAGTAAGTGAATTCTCTCCTATTTCTGGGAATGATTTTTTATGATGAGGAAGGCAAACCCATGATTTTTTAGTCCACTAAAGAAATATTCTAAATTCAAACACAATTCATTTTTTTAATGTTCAAATACAATTCATTTAACTGCTAGGTAAGTCATTTCGACTTAAACTATGTGTAAATAATGTGTCTATCGCCATAAATCAAAGCATAGACTTAGATTATTTAAACTTTAATTACCAAAGTCAATCATTTGAACTTTGAAGGTAAAGTGAGAAAAGTAACTTCTTACACAACTTCCTTCATAACCTTTTTTTGGTTTACCTTCATAAATTTATTTTACGTACTTGAGAATATTATTTGCTGTGTTTTTTGTGCTACACAATTTGTTAAATTTTGTAGAAACAATTCATATGATACATTAACATTATCTTAGTAGATTAAGAAATAATATAGTAAACTAGTTTATATGCATGTATAAATTATCATAAACATGTTAATTTATGTTATATGATATTTCGATTGATAAAATATTATCTTATTTAAGATTAAGTTAGTTTCATTTATATATAGTTTATTTTTATATTGTTAGTTATTATTTGGATTGATATTATTTTATTGTTGGTAAATTGTAACGATTTTTGCCTATATAATAAATTACTTAAACTTACTTATATTTGAATTTCACCAATCTTTATTAATATAAAATTCTACTTAATCAAGATCTAGAACTTCATGTTTTCACAAGTTAAATAAGCTAAAGTTTATCTCTATGAAGGATTTGAATCATAGAACGAGTCTTCTTTGAGATGAATATAACATGAAGATTGTTGGTTTCTCACTTATTAATTCCTTAATATTATATTATTGATGAAATCAATGTACTTAATGTTGAAAAAGTGGAATCACATTCTTAATTTATAGGACATCACATTGTGTTTTCTTGAGAAACATCTCTTCACAAGGGTGTAATAGTTCGGTTCAGTTTTTGGTGTAATTCAGTGATCAAACCGAACACAAAAATATGGTTCGTTTGGTTTTTTGGTGTAAATCAGTGATCGAATTGAACACAAAAATATGGTTCGATTTACCAAAATTAACCGTAAACTTTATTGTAGCGAACTGAACCGCTCATGAACGGTCCAGGTCAGTTCCACAATTTTTTTATATATTTTTTATAAAAAAAATCTGCATCAATTAAAGGTTAAAAAATATATTACAAGATATATTATTTGTTCAGAAAAACACTACTATTATTACTATCATAAAATATAAATTGAATCTCATAATTATGTAATTTAGGAAGGCAAAAAGGAGTAAACATATACATAATAGTACAATTCACAATTAGTAGCATATATAACAACACAATTCACAATTAGTAACATATATAACACTTTAATAATATATGTATCAATACATATAACATTACAATTAACAGTTAATAGCATATATAGCAATACATGTATAACAATTTATGGTATATATTAGTTTCAAACTCAGTATCACGAAAGTTAGAAAACATGTTTCAAATCATCAAGACACTAAAAAAATAGCACATATATAATATATATAACAATTTAATAAATAATAACGTATATAACATTACAATTCAATATATATAACAATTTAATAAATAATAACGTATATAACATTACAATTCCCACGACATAAAATTTCAAAATAATCAACTTATTTCACATAATTTATAGGACATGACTTATATGACTTTCCAAATATCATTTCTATCCAAATAGTCATCTCACATAATATTTTTCGATTTAATTATTTAAATAGAAATAATATCATAATAAATATTAGAATATATGAAATTATCTTATATTATATTAAATTATCTTATAAAGAATATCTAGAAGATATTTGGATATTGAGAGAATATCATTACTATATCTTAAAATTGTTAGAAAATATCTTAGGAATAAAATTATCTTATTTTATGATTTGTTTTCTTATTTAATTAGGAGTTTAGTATTATAATAAACACATGTTAATATTATGTCTTTTATATCAAATAAGCACAATATCATTATATCACAATTCATATCATTATCAATAAAATTTATTATTTTTAGTATTATCTTTTATCCTTCTATACATCAATCCTATAATGTGTCACTGAAATATATGTATCTAAATATGTGACTAACGTGGTGAAGGTTCATAATAATAACTTGAAAAGCTGTCTTTACTTCTTAAAAAAGAAAACTAATAAACTGAAAAAATTATAAATTCTAAGTCGAAATACCAGCCATAAAAGTCAACTATAAATTAGGAAATAGAAATAATGTCAACTGTTTAATCTTAATATTATATTAAAGTGGAAAAAGCGTAGTCAACCTTATTATAACTTAGGAAAGGATATAATTCATAGGTAATGGTAGATATATTTTTTGAAGTAGAATGGTAGAAAATTGTGTTGATTGGATTAAAAAATTATTTTGTGAGTAACATATACAATTATGTTTTCCTCAAAAAAGGATAAAGATTTATTTCAAATAAAAATAGATGTGAATACATGAATTTTAATAAGAGTGTAATATTTATACGTTGTCAGTATAAGAATTTATACACAATTATTATATTATCCATCATTCATTTATATTTTTTTTTTGAAGAATCAATAATAATTAAATATTAATAGTGGATAATACAATGACAATATATAAAATATAAGCTACTAGCTCTTTATTGAAGGGGTTTTATGTTTTGTATATGTGCACCTATTCCACATGTAATTAGATACCAATGGTATTCATTTTCTGATAAAAATATGAGCATATGTTTTTTTTAATATTTTCTTAACACTGTACATAATTTGTGTCCTTAGAGTTTTATTGTTTTAATTCATTATTCCTATCATGATTTCCTTAAAATAGTTTCTTATAATATTTCATTTTTAAAGTTGCCAAATCATGTAATCCAACTAAATAGGTTAGTTAATCGGATAAAGATCACTCGTCCTAAAATGGTGTTTTCAATCCTGTCATAGCTAATAAGAGAATGAAAATGAAAAGTAACAGGAATATATTTTTTTAGTGAAAAATGATATAAATTTTTAAATGACATGACACAATGTTAATAGTTGAGACATAGTTCAGAACACCATTTTGATACGGGTGTCACTCAACCATTGTATTATATTAAGAGTGAGAAACCCTTTAGAATAGAAAATGAGCATAAAAATGTCACTGATTTCGAGAGCAATACTATTATATTATATGATGTGCAAACTAAGCTTTCTTTCAACAAGATAAATGAACTCAAATAAAGTAATTATTATGTTTCATACAAAAATTTCCTTGTAATATCCACCCATGTACACCTCATTTTAATAAGTATATTGTGAGCACCCAATTTTGTCCGGCCCAAAATATCTTCCCCAAATATAAAATAATAAAAGCACAATATCTAAGCATTTTGAGACTTACACAGGTTTGAATGATAGATTTGTTGCAACCTTATGCATATGTCGAATTAAGAATAATAGTTGTTGTGGCCAAAATTCAAGCCATGTAATTATTTCAAACAATAATAACACGCAGGTAATTATGATGACAATAATAATTCCAGCAATATGTATTATGTTTAATTCAAGCAGTACGCTACAACTTGCAATAGTTAGGCATTCTAATGGCGTTAAAATCCCATAATATGTTTCATCCAAGCAAGAAAACCAGAAGAACCAAATCTCCTCCCTTAACTTCAGTCAACACTTTAATAGGTGGATCCTCTCATTATGGTGCATAAGTCTCTCACCTTTAGCCACAATTGCATACCTCATACAATCCCTAAAATGGAAAGAAAATCAACTGAGAAATAGGACAATAAAGAAATAGAGAGATTTACGCATATGGAGATATACACAGTTAATAATAATCAATACTAGGAAATAAAATTAACCAGCCATAGAATGCAGAATCAAATCATTTTGATTTCAATCATTAATAGTAAGTGAATAATAAACAACAGCAATTAGCATTCGCATAGAGGGGTGGTCTCAAGAAGGAAATAATCTCAAAAAGGGAATCAAGGAGATAAAGGCAATCAGAGAAATTATAGGTGCATCACACACACTCATGCTCAAAGATATCTATAAAAGAGTAGTGTCTGAAGGAATGAAAAAAAGGAAGAAGAGATTGTTACACAATATTCACACATAGTCATTTCTCATACATAGAATCCCATATTCCCTTAAAACTTTCAAAGTGTTTTCGGCATAACTTTTTTTGCCTCCAACCTATATCGCACAACAAATCTCATATCCTCTTCAAGGTTCACCGTGTCCCAACATAACCCTTTCTTTTTTTCATCAACACATATCATAAAAAACAAGCCAAATAGACCCAAGGTATTAATAATCAGAGGAGACTAAGAAAGGAGGTTGGCGGCGTACAAAGTGAAAGTAACTACAAGGTGTCACAAACTTCATACCAGGTAATAAGTCTATTCTCTTTTTTCAAATTGTTTGTCCGTGATTCCATATAAATTCATGAAAGTCTTAAAGTATTATACAAAAATATATATCTTAATACAAACATATGCATCCATATTTGACTAAGATTGAAGATGATTCATCACGGCAAGTTTAAATCGGTTTAGTCATGGTAAAATTAACGGGTTTTCAATAATTAGATTTCAACCAATTCAGTAATACTTTCATCCAAACCGTAGTAAAAAAAAGAGACAGTGTTCCGTACCTAACCCTTTGAACCATAATCTGTGATTAGCTTAGTCATCTTGTTTAGGAATCCAGGTAACCTTAACGACAGTTGAAAGACGATTAATAAGAAATAAAACCAAAAGGAACAAATAAAGGTAACAAGCGAAAAAAGTAGAAGAAGAACAGAAGGAAGAAGTTAGGGATTTGGTTCCCTTTTGATGCACCGTGTTGGGATGAAGGTTCACCACCAGGGAAAGCGGTTTTGGTCAAGAGCCGCGGTGAGTCTTCACCTTTCCCTACCGGCGAGAATCCAAGCCGCTGCCGCTGCCGCCGTGGGTGAAAAGGGAAGGAAGACATTGGGGATTTCCACCCCTATAATTTTGATCGTGTAAATGGGGGTAACAGTGTGTTACCCCTCTAACTAATTATCCCCTTTCTTTTTTTTTTTTTAGTTTTTATTTTACTTTTATACATATATGTTTTTGTTATATTATTATTTTTGTATATCATAAGTTCCTATTTCATTTACATATCATATAAGCCCAAGTAAACACTAGTTAATTCATACCCATAATATATTTGATCATATCTCTTTTTTTTATATAGAAAAATTGAAGTATACTTTAATTACTTTTTTTAAATAAATATTTTTAAGATATGATGCGGTGTCGGACGTTAGGGCTGCACTTCACTTTCTTAGAATTGATGGATAAATACATTAACTTTTCTTAATAAATATAAATATATTTTAAACACAAAAAGATGAATATTTTAACTAATTTTTAATATGAGATGCGTTATCGGACACAAGGGCTGTACTTCACTCATTTTGAATATAAAATTAAGTAAGATTAAACATCATACTTTTATAAATAGAAATTAAAATAAACCAACAAACATTTTTCTACATAAAGAACTACGTGGTCTTGATTCCCAATCTTTATAGGGATACGTAGGAGCAAGATTGCATCTTGTCAGATCTAACAAAGATAAAAAATATATTTTCTTATAATAAAATATTTTAACAAGTTCTTTTGGTATAAATAAAAAGTCTATGTAATTAATAAGGGCACCATTTAAATGGGCGGATAGGGTGCTAATACCTTCCCTAGACCGTAATCGACTCCCGAACTCGGATATCAAAACCCGAAGGTCTAATGAAATTGGGCCAACAGATTTTTCTACATTTTTACTATAAAATGTAGTGGCGACTCTAACAAAGTCGTGCGGCCGAAAATCGGGGCTCGACATATATAAGTAAAATAATTTGACAAGAATAATTTTTTTGGAGCTTTGTTTAATGATTCTTTAATTAAGTTCTTTCAACATCTCAATTATGTAAAGATTATACAACCAATCTCAAAAATTCTTTTGGGAGTGTCTAAATAGTTCCTCCTAACAACTATTACTGATGCCAAATCGAACATTTTATCTTTAATCTAATATTATATATGAAAATGTCTTATACTACTAGATTAATACCATATTTGTGACCATTATTATGGCATGTAAATTAATAGTAATTTAGTATAATAAAGACTAGTGTTACAAGTGTAAAATAATGGCTTTTTTCACCTGAAACTGAGTTGAAGAATGATAAGGCAGATTCTGTGACTGTGTCTCTGTTTCTGTCTTTGTCTGTAGGACCCAGATTCCATATTCATCACACCATTGTGAAATTCAGTTTTGAATCACTTTCAAATCCGTGGAAGAAGAAGTAGTAGTAGTAGTTGTAGGGATCATTGTGAAGAATACATCATTTATATATAAACAAAGGTTTATGTGTATGTGCTGTTTCTGTTGACATATACAAATTAGTGTGGTTTTGTTGTTTTTGTAGACTTTTTTTTGAAAGTGCCACTCCTCTTTTTCTTTTGCCAACTTTTATTATAACTTCCTTTGGAATTGAAATATCCATCAAAATCTTGAGTTGAAAGAAATCTCATTTGGCTTATTCTTTGATTTCATGCTCAACTCTAGTTTGTGGTAAGCAGCATAGGATTGTTTGTTACTTGTTCAATAAGTGTTGTTTGGAAGCTGAGAACTAAAAAAAAGTGCTTTTTTTTAAGTTGTTTTCAATCACTTTCACTTGAATGAGAAATGTGGTTTTTTCAATTAATCTCAAATGAACATGTTGTAGTGGGTCTTTTCATTGGCATAGTTAACTTAGTTTGTGGCTTAATTCTTAGTTTTTGTCACTTCCACAACACTTTATGAGAGTTTGGCTTAAAGTTGTTTCCAAATGACAGAGAAAATGAAACTATTAAGCACCTTTGTTCATCATTGATTGTGCAGGATGGGTGTATTCATATACTTTCTCATAGTTTTGTGTTGTGGGAGCCAAGCTATGATTGCTTTCTTACTCCTTGATTCATCAGGGCCACGTATCGAAAGAAGAGCGCATTCGAGGATTAAAGAATCGGGTACGAGTTCATACAGTGGAAGCCAAGTGTGTGTTTTTGGCGAAGTTGTCGAAAATACAACGGATGGAAGCCACTTGTATAACACAGTTGTTGAAGGGCTTTTGTGATGATACAAAGTGGAAGTATGCTGTTTTTTGGAAGCTTAATCACCATTTTCCAATGTAAGTCCTTTTATGTTTAGGTTATCATTATAACTATTCCCTCCAATGTTTGTACTTTACAATTGGCCTATAATATTAGTTATTATGTTGCATGAGATTATGTTAGTTTATAACACAAGTCTCTTTGTTTAGGATTTTGACCTATGAAAATGGATACTATTGTTACAAGAAAACAAATGAGGTTGTGGAAAGTTCATCCAAAGATGATTCAGTAGATTATTCATGCCGATTTCTCATGGCCGAAATGTCTCGTCTTAAATACAGTTTCGGAGAAGGGTAATGACTTATGCTCCTATCATCATCTTTTATTAGACAAATTCTAAACTGATGTCATGTTTTGAAGGCTAAATCCTTTGGCTCAGTAACATTACCTGATATCATTCTTTCAGGGTTGTTGGTAAAATAGCGCTTTCGGGCGATCATTGTTGGGTGTTCTGCGAAGATCATCTCACCAGTAATTTCGGCACTAATTTAATCCCTGAGGCAAGATTCAACACACATATATATATATAATTTCTACATATAAAATACTTAATAACTGTAATCTTTTCCTCTTCTAGTGTCCTGATGAATGGCTTCTTCAATTTGCAAATGGCATAAAGGTAGCAGCAAGATCTTATGTTTATTTATATATTTAGTTTCTGCTACTGCAAAAGATCTAATTTCTATTTCTGATTGCTGTATAAATTATAAACCAATCTTCATATGTACTAATTAGTGTGCCAGTGACTAGTAAATGATAACATGCATCATATTTCTGTAACTTACGAGTGCGATTCGAGTAAACGATAAGGTCATAATATTTTTTTTTCGCAGACCATTGTTCTGCTACCAGTTCTACCACAAGGGGTCTTGCAATTTGGTTCATTCGAAGCGGTGCGTATACGTTTTATATTTAGATCCTACACACATTGAAACTATAGGTTTGTGTTTATGTTATTGTGCTAGTTGGTGCATAGGGCTATTACCAATGATGCTATGATGCAAAAGTTTGCATATAATAATGCTATGATGCAAAAGTTTGCATATAATGATGCTATGTTTTCTTGTCAAGATTACAGATTGTTGAAGATCTGAGATTTATTAACAATGTCAAGGACAAATTTCATCCCTTTTATTATCTACCACCAAATACTGAGCCTTTGAACATTGGTATAAATATTCAAGAAGATTGGTCAATCTTAGCCGCGACGAATACAATTATGGATAGCTTAGATGAATCATCTTCTATCACAAATAGTTTACTGAAGGACGAAGTTTCGGGTAGCACTACACTCTATGTAAATGAGTCAACATGGTGGAACGCAACGATGCCATCTTTTATTCAGGACGAGTGTTACATGTCAAGAGAAAACGAGCTAAGTTCACTGAAAAGAGCGAGCGAAAATGAGATGAAAACAAATGATGTCGAAGAAGAAATTTGGGGCAACAATGTTGGATTATTCGGAGAGACATCAAACGGATTAGGCTCTTACTCTGGTATGAGTATGACACAGCAACAATTTGCAGGCACTGAAACTGGTCACAATGATGTCGAGAATTGGAACGATTTCTTCACTTTTCCCCCAGAGTCTGATCCAGAATATCGTTTCGATGATGTTCTAAGCAATTTATACAGTGTCTCTGATGATACTTCAAGTATATCCAACAGTGTTAGATCACCTATAACCATGCCAATAGATTTTACTGGTTCCATTCAGCCTAACATCAATTCAGAAGAAAGCACTTTGATTGTGCAAAATTCATATATCCGAAGCAATCTCATGCCTAACCATTTCACATCACCATCTTTTGATGGAAATTCAAGCTTATTGATCGACGAGGCCGAGGGGGAAAAGGTCTACCGTCATATGAAGCCTGTTAGTGGAGCAAAACTCAGCAGCAAGAGCAAGAAAAAAGCAAAAGTTGGTAATAGCCAAAGGTCAAGGCCGAGAGATAGACAGATGATCATGGATCGGATGAAGGAGTTGAGGGAACTTGTTCCAGATGGCGGTCGGGTAAGTTTTAATATTTTTCGACCATTGCTACTTGTTAGAGCCTTAGAGGTACTTTTGTTTCATCTAAATTTTGTGTCTATGGTCTTATCATATGCAGTGTAGCATTGACAACCTCTTGGAACAGACAATAAACCACATGCTGTATTTAAGAAAGGTAACAAGCCAGGCCGAAAAACTGAAAAGGTTTGCGCATCGGGAGGTGAGGATCGCCAAAATTTTATTAGCGAAGGACTTGCATAGGCACAACAAATCAAATGCTTCCATTTCATTAAAATAACATTCCAAAAAGACAATGAAATCTTTTTATAACAACTATTTTTAATGACATGAAACTATTTGATTGGTTGTGCCCATTAATCTGCGAATTGGTAATTTCTACATTAATTTGTTTGCTTCGCATACCGAAGAGACAATGAAAGAAATTATAGAGGGAAATGTATAGAACTGTGTTTGGTACAACATTAAGTTTGACAATGGAGAAGTTGGTGTACAGGTACAGAAGTGCAAAAAACAGAAAACCAAAGACAGTTATCTGGAAAGGAGTAGCACAATTGACTTCAAAAGTGAACTACCTTGGCCCATAGTCATAGAAGATATGGAAATCTCCGGGCACATGCGCATAGAGGTATGTTGTTTTTTCTCCTTACCCAGCATGACGCAACGGTAAAGTTGTTACTTTGTGATCTGGAGATCATGGTTTCAAATACTAGAGAAGTCTAGTTTGCGATGGAAAGACTACGTACATCTGTCCTCTTCGGATTCCACCAAGTGGAAACTTCGTGCACTGAGCTGCCTTTACCGTATGTTCTAAGGCAGACTAGAACTTGGTTCTCAAATTTTCGAAAGCAAACATCATAAAAGAATTGCATATGTTGAACTGCTTACCATTTTGACAGATGATATGCAATGAGCATGGACTTTTCCTGGAGATTGCTGAGGTGATCCAAAAGATGAACCTTTCCATATTGAAAGGTGTTTTAGAAGACGATTCGAGTTCTGCATGGGCTCGTTTCGTCGTCGAGGTAGAGAAACATGCCTAATTGATTAACTCTAAACATAAAGTTTTATTAAAGCAACATTCTGAGATATTTTTTGTTTACCATGCACAGGTTCCCAGAGGTTTTCACAGAATGGATGTTTTATGTCCTTTATTGCATCTTATGCAGCTTAGAAGAAACTCTCTTACTTAGAAGTCATGTTTTATGTCTGTATAGCAAGTTCTATATATATATCAACTAGAAGTTATGACAGTATATAGTAATACAAAATCATTGTGTTTGAGCCATGTTAGTTAGTGTATTTGCAGCATTTTATGATAAAAAGTATGTATAAATGTAAAGAAAGGACTCCATAAGGGTGCTTCTGGCTGTAGAAGAGTGAGTAGAAAGTCACTTTTACCTACCAAGTTTGTACTAATAAGTAATATGTGACATTATGAACCATGTTTTGACTAATAATTTCTAGATAAAGCAGCTTCTAGATGTTTTTTTTCTTCAATTTGACAAGTTTAAAATCTAAGAAAAGATAAGGGTGGGTGCACGTTCTGTTCTTTATCATGAGGTCTTTGTGTCTCCTGATTGAAGATTTGGAATCTTTAAATAAAAAGTATATGGTTTGGGAAAAAGAAATAACTCTCTTTCAGTGATTTATGATATTCTTTGTAGTTCACTGTTTTGCCATAAATAATTTGTTTTTCCCTAGTGGTTATAACATAACAATGATAGGATTGTTTTAGTAGAGTAGCATCTTATATTCATATTTGGGACCAACTAACTATATATAAATTTGGAATTAAGCACTTCTAGAGAGAAGCATTAAAATAAATAAAGAAGGAGCCATAACAGGTGAAGTTATCCAAACTTCAGATTAACATGGAATAGCTTTATCAAAACAATAACTTATGTTATGTATACTATATATTACCATACTAAGAAGCACAATCACAATCACTGACAACGTAAATGAGAATGTTAATTTGCCAACACAGCAAAGCCTTTAGTTAATATTCAGTTCCCTTCTGCAATACCATATATAAGGGACATCACAGAATTTGACCAAGCACACAGTGGATAATGATGCTCTTCAAAGGTTACAATATGGTACAACATTGATTGGTTTTTTTGGCCTGTTTGTAGAACATCTGTTTCAAACACCAGCATCAGTAATGAGGAAATAAAATTTAGTCGTTAAAAGAAGTCAAGCCACTTTAATTGCAATGAATAGAATTGTTGTTGACCAACAAGGCGTTGGTCTAGTGATGTAAGGCCTTGCTAGATCCCAAAAAGTCGAGGATTCAATTCCTTACCCATAGGGTGAGGGGATACCCTTGGTTGTACCCAAAAAATAGAATTGTTGATTAAGGAACCAAAAGACTGATTAATGCCAAAATAAATATTGAAAAAGAAAGGATTAAAATTACTGGAAGTGTAAATGAAGGGAACAACCAAAGGCAAGAAAGGTAAGGAACCAAAAAAGCACCTATGAAATTCCATTTTTTGTTCAGTGTTTTCTAGTGACAAGAATATATGATGAAATTAACTGTAATCTAATTATATATTATCTATAAGAACAAGTAAAGAAGCAGAATTTCATTCAAAGATAGCCTTCACTTCGCAGGTGTAGCTCCTCTAAAGTACATTTTGTGCTTTAGAGGTTAAAATGCACCAACCTAGACTATTGAATATGATGAATGGTTGAGAAACTTGAGATCATTATACCTCCATAATGAATCTACATAATAACTAGTCAAATAAGAGTTGTCTTAGTGTACCTGTGATGCTGCACTCAGATCAGAACTCTTCTCAACTAAACTGTCCAGCTTCTCCCCTCGTGCAAGCACACTATCGATGGTCTTATGCTGTTTACAAGCATAGTCATCATTAGGTGAGAGAGAATAATAAAAACAGTCATGGCTTAACACTCTATCACAAGGGTAATGTGGTTCTTAGAAATCTATGCATCAGAAAATTGTACACAGAACCAAAACAAGTCCATGCAAACTTTTGGGCGAATGAGAAAAGTACACAAACAGCCCACATAGAATTGCTAAATCAAGGCTACAAAATAAATTTAGCATGACCAAGTAAATGTATATTAATAAGAAAAACCGGCATATTTGAAAAGAAGATATTAATAGCAAATGCATGATTGATGACATGCTGACAGACATCATCTAAATCTAACATATCAGCAGCAAGACCTAAGAAGGGACAAGGTAAATATACATCACTCCCTAAAATATTTTTTCCATTTTCCCTTTTCCTGTATGAACTTCATTTTGTAACGCATGTTCCCTTGAACAATGGTAAAAAGTGTAAACACGTGTTTCCTGACAACAGAGGGATTCAGCTGAAGCAAGTGATTTCTTTAAACATAATCCTCAAACATTCAATTCCAAAAAACATGCAGAATGTCATTGTTAAATTTAATAGAAAACATAGGTTAACTCTTTTTACCGTAGTTTAAGGTGGGTTATGCGTTACAAAATAAAGTTCATGTCCGGAAGGGGGAACGGGTTGAACTTCGATGAGGTATTCTGTAATGCTTCCAGAGTAAATTTGCAATAGTACATTTTATTTGGATCCATCAAAGTGATGCTTGACTTGCATGATGATGGCAAAATCATTTAAAGGTGTATTTGGAAATTGGCATCATTCTCATAATAAACAAATATTTTGTTTAGAAAATTATATAGCGTATCATAAATGAAATCAAAAATGAACAGACACATAACAAAAATGTCTCTAACTAAAGATGTGGGCAACCCATCTACTTTTTTACAAATATAAAGAAATGCATTCACTATCTCAGTACTTACAAGAATGATTTTTGTTTCATCCAATTCCCTCTGGATTTTCATTAACTTGTCAGCCTCCGCAGGGTCCTGAAGAGTTGACAGGAACAGGTAAAAAGGGCAGTTAGAGTCAAAAGTAATCATGTGACTGTGAAGTGATTAGTAGAAAGAAAAAACTTCATTAATAGAAGTTAGAATTAGAATTTTCAATAATTTTTATACAAAAATATGAACAAATTCTCCTCTAGAAGAAGCTAATATAATGAATAAGAGGTATCTACATGCCTGGAATTTTGTCAGAGCTTCATTCAAATAGGGCCATGGTTGAGTGCTGTCAGCCTGAACAGTTCTCCATGACTCACCAAAAGCTTTTTGATATTCCTCCAGCACCTGCAAAATATCATATTTGTTCACTATCTAATAAAACAAAAATTATATGAATCACATATATTCCATGCACTATAAAAACGGTTCTAATACAACAATAAAAATCAAGCCCTTATCCCACTAGGTGAGGTTGGCTACATGCGTCGAACGACACCATAATGCTCTATCGTAAATCTTGTTTATTGACAAAGCATTCATCTCTAAGCCTATAAAAACTATTCTAATATGACTTTTAATTAGTTTCATTCATTTCAATCACTTCAAGTTCCTTAGCATCAACAGCCAAATACTTTATCTGATTACCACAATACTTACCCCCCCCCCCCCCCTTGGACCACCAACAATGACAAAACTTACATGCAAACAGCCACTAACCAAAATAAAGACATTTGAGCCAAAGGGAGACAAATGACTTTCAGGAACTAATCATTTCAGCTGGTTCAAGAATGTAATATGTATTGTCTTCAAGAGAGCATATACAGTGCACACACACAATCACAGATGACAAAAGACGTTCAACACTTCAACTAAGGGTTCATGGTGTGGTTTTCATGTTAAACTAAATCAAACCACTCTTATAGTTCAGTTTGTTCATACCATGCCATTTATCTCCAGCTAAACAAATTCAGTTTATTTATAAGCCAGTTCAAAACAAGTTTTTTTTCTTTCTTATAATCAATCTCAGAACCAGTTAGATTTTAAGACCTTTTTAAAACCTCTTTACGGTCTCAAACCAATTCTGAAACAGAACAGGTTCTAACCAGAACCAGTTTTGAACCACAACAAAAACCCGATATCCATCTAGAATACCAATTCTATTACCCATATAATGAGAAATTAAATCTTCTGTTCAAATAGTCCCAATTGGGTGATGTCATTAATATAAATATAGCAGGAAAAAGAACACAGTATAAAAATTTGAATCCATTTCTGGAAAGGGTTCTAATAAATTTATTGAAAATGGCAAATTTTGGATGGAAATATGAAGTAAAATGTAGTTGAAGTGAAAAATAGGGAAAATTATGATCAATAAAATGCATCAAACAAGTGCATGTAAGAAAGTGAACAACAATATGAATTAGTACAATGCCAAGACAGTAAACAGTGACAAAACGGAAGCAAGATCAGCCTCTTTCAAGAGAATGATTATCAACTAAATAACTAAAACATATGACCCCTCGCATAACTACAATATCCCTAACAATACCGAGGGCACTGTTACCTTGAACTCTCATAAACATATCTTCCTAACGTGTTTGAGTGCAAGGAAAAATAAGCCATGGTCCAGAAATACTCAAAAACAGTTAAAACATGGAACAGTGTCAAACTGGATGGGTCCATTTACACTAAAAAAACTTAAAATGAAACAAAAAACAAATGCAATGAAGAAATTTTGTTACGTGTCAATTTTTATATCTTCTGTCCATGTAAATAACATGCAACAAAATAATATGAGAATGGTCTCAAACATGACAAATTGTTGTAACATATATAATAACACTGAAGCAAGCAATCATCTCACCTGAGTGAGAAGAGAAAATGAGCTTCGAATCGGGTAGTGATCATCCATAAATCCCACAGCACAAAGGCCATTTGTGTTGTAAGCATGCACCTTGTACTCTGCAAAAGAAAACAAACAAATTATCAAATATCCACATCAACAACCAAGCTTTAATCCCACTAGGTGACATCAGCTACATGGACTGTACGACACCATAATGCTCTATCAACAAAACATTAATCTCTAAATATTTCCTAATCGTTTTGCCTATGTTTTTTCTCGTCTCCCTCCCCTAGAAGTTGGACTAATCTTCATCTGATTTACTCTCGGGGATTCTAAGAGAACTACCTTATGATTATTACACATGAAAACATAGATAACTCAGAAGCCTTAATTTAAATATGATTATTACACATGAAAACAACAATTCCTAATTATATTATTTATTAAATAAAATGTACGAATACATAAAATTGAACATGGATGAATTAAAACGACAAAGAAAGAACACATAAAAACGTAATATAATTCGGAAAACAACACAAGGTGATAAATAAAAAAGAGAAAATAGAAAAAACCTTCGTGCTGAACGGATTGACGCTGAGACTGAGGGGTGCGTTTAGCGACGGTTCTGGCGACGAAAACGATGAACTCTCTAACGCTAGAACGTTGGAAGTAACCGAAGTGATTTAGATCGGAAGCGTTAGCGAGAATAACTGGATCTGAATCATCGCCACCATTGCATTTAAGCACCAATAACGCTGTGATCTTCATTTCTTCTCTATGTTCCTAATTCTTATTCTTCTCTCTCTCTCTCTCTCTTCTTTTCTTCTCGGTTTTATATTTTGATTCGAAAGTCTGTAATAATGTAATGGAATATTGTTTCTTGTTATCCGGTGCGATAGTGTGTACCGTGAAACTCATAATTTCTATTCCACGTCATTGTATGGTTGGGCTAATTTCTATTCCACATAATTTATTATTAATAATGTTGCATTTATGCCTTAATACTATAAAAATTTATATATAATTGATGTATTATCTATTATTCATTTGCATTAAGGGTATTTTTGTTTTTGTCCATGTAGGGAATATTGAAAAATGATACTCATTCCTATCATTTTTGGAAGAAAGATAGAGATAAAAGATAAAAAGTAGAAGATGTAGTAATTATTAATGATGTGATATGAAAGAAAAATCATGTAACAAAGTCCTAAGATGTTTATTATGATGTTTAGTATGAAGCCTATAAAAACGAATAGCAATATGATGAGAAGGATGTCCATCACAAGTTACGAGCGGTTGATAAAACCGTATCGTACTGGCCAATTCGATCAAAAAACTGATGAATCGGATCTCTTATTGGTGTGAGACAGTTGTTATACTGGTTATGTACTAGAATTGGTGGAAACCATCCAAAGCTAGCCAGTATTCTTCAAAATTAGTGAACCGACTAAATTTGCACTGAACCGGTCAATTGTTGTACTTAAAAAAAACTTCAAATTTTATATGTTTTGTAAACTTAGTTGTAAGCTTGTGACATTTATTCATATTTTATGTTTGTTAAGTTATACTTTTGGATTGATATATGTTTTGAACTTTAGTCTTTGAATTTGTTAGAACTTAGAGTTGTTTGTTTATGTAAATTTTAAGTAAATTATGAATATGAATTATAAATTTGAGTATCTATTTGAAATTTTTTTATTATAGGTTTTTATATATATAAATATAGGCAAATATGTCCGGTTTAACCGACATGTAGTTTAATTACTGAACTACGAGTTGAACTACTGTCCCACTATACCAGTACTCTGACCGATTTGATAATCAGTATGGTTTTAATAACACTGGTTAGGAGGTTCACCCCGAATTAATAAAACAAATTTGTTGAATATAGTTCTTAAAATTATCTCAAGCTAATACGTGGTATTATAAAACTTGGCTCGAACCGGCCAGCCCGACCAGTTCAACCGTGAACTGGACATGCAATCGATCTGAGTCTCTCATCTAACCGATTTTGCATCAAAATTGGATTGACTCAGTTAGTTTGAGCCTAAAACTAGTGACTCAGATGGTCGAACTGGTCTGATTGGTATAGTCAATAAAAAAGTATTTTTCTTTAAAAAAACAACCAAATCGATGTCGTTTTTGGGTGAAAAATCAAGTACTTTTAATTTATGGGTAGTTATATTTGTCATATGTTAGCATACGTTATAGCAAAATATCTTTGTTGTTTAATTAAATTTTGAATTTAATATATGTTTTTGTTGTAGTTAAACCATAGTGTATATGTTGTTTTAGGATGTTTTCAACTTATGTGTGGCATTTTATAGTAGTAAAATCATCTTTATTGATTGTTAATTTTTTAGTATACAATTACTAAATATTGATATGTAGTATTAAGAGTTTTTTAGAATTTTTAATGTAAAATGAGTTAATTGGTCTAACCATTGACCCACTGGTTGGACCAACGACTCATTGGCCCAATACCATGACCGAGTCATTGATCGGTCCAAGTTTAATAACACTGCTTGTAGCTGAGAAGATATTTGAAAACTTATAGATGTGTTGATAGTTTATTAAAAACTATAGTTTTTTTTTTTGTAAAACAGACTTTGTAATTGACTGAAATTAAAAAATGACTAAAAAGTAAAAACAATATTTATTTAATTATTTATTAATCAAATAATTAATAATTTGATTAATTAAATACATTAATAATTTAAAATCAAAATTCTAAATTCTTTATTTTAACATTTATTTTATAGTTGGGTGTTGAGATATATGTTTATTTATTTGTTTTATTTTAATATTTTTAGTTGCTTTCAATATTTTTTCCTTCTAAAAGTACAATTAAGTTGCATAAGTTTATAAAATTATTCCACCGTTGACATTATACATTATTAACAATATATAATATGGAAATAATTTATACATTCATGTAATAATCAAATGTAAGAATAATTTATACATCACAAAAATTCAATGTGAAAATAATTTATACACCACAAAAATAACAAAGTATTTTACATGGGGTAACTATGTAATTTATTAAATTTTTGGAGGGTAAATTTGATAAGAAAATTATTGAAAACAATTATTATTTTCTAAACGATAGTTCAAGAAGCTTTTTGAAGAATAACTTTCAAACGTTGCAAGCTCATTTTTAAAAAAACTAAAAGCTCCCTTCAATTTATTTTAGGAGTGTACTTTGACTTTGGTGTAACTTTTATAAATATTACGGGAATAGTGTAGTTTCTACGTTTTTTGTAATTCGTTGATGTCATGCACATTTTAAGGTGGAATTCGTGTACTCCAAGGACAAATTTTGGATTTCCACAAAAACGTGGACGGGGGAGGGTACCCAATTTCCACCTAAACCGTGGATGATGTCCATGGTTTTTTATTATTATAAATTCATGCATGCAATCATACAAAATTACTCACAAACATACGAAAATAAAAAATAAAAAAAAGTAAGCACTGAAAAAATAAAATAAAAAACTAGAAATCCACGTTTTCACTTCATTCGTGGACTGTAGCCACGATTTGAGGGGAGAGAAAGTATATTCATGGACATTGTCCACAAATTTAGGGAAGAGAAAATAAAAAATAAATAAAATGTGAACCTCAAACGATTTCAATGAAATATACACCAATCTTGTAATTTTTAAAAAGTTACACTAACGCAATATATACATATTCAAAGTACACCGATGGAGTAAATTTTCATATCTCAGTCTACTCTTAGTCTAAGTCCACTTGTACCTGTCAACCTTGGATGCACTCTTAGGAACCTAAGAGATTTGACGAGTAACTTAAGAAGATAAAGTAGCAGTTTCTATGAACAACTCTACCTTCTTCTTGAGCTTCTCAGTCTGTAAAATACGTGAAAGCATAGGAAATACAACCTCCTACCCTGAATCTGGAAGGAGGTGAATGGATGATTGTCAAAGACGAAGGACCTTGAAGAAATGATGAAGCAGGTTGATCAACTTCATTAGGAGCTCCAATCTCATAAATCGGAGACAAAGTTGGCTTTGTTATCATGGTGTGAAATGTATCACCAATATGATTGAAGATTCCATCAAAACTAGGGTTTGACCAAGTCTTGAGCTCGAGGAGTGATCTACGATTCCAGTTAGGGACAAGAGTCGGAGTCGGCCCGACCTCCCGAAACCATAATGATTCATACCAATGTCATCAACCTCAACATTTGAAGTAGGTACCCTAGGTTGAGGTTCTGATGTATTCAAAGTGGGCGGATCCTCGACGAGAAGAAACAATAGGATATGTAGGAGAGAGATTTACCATACCAGAATGCACACTACTTTCATTTCTTGGCCACTTAATTATTTAATTTTTAATTACATTTCTTGGTCACTTCTAATCTCCTATATGAAGCTTCAAGTTAGACGATAATGAACTTTTACCACTTATAATGTAAATTTTTTATATAAAAGTCATAAATATGTTTTGTTGTTGTTTGCTTAGTGAAAAATTATATTAACTCATTCATAAAAGGTGCTAACCCAATATAAAAATGGACTCAAACCAAGATTCTAATACTTTGCCAATCTAGAGACACT
Organism: Lupinus albus; assembly: GCA_009771035.1. NCBI lineage: Eukaryota > Viridiplantae > Streptophyta > Magnoliopsida > Fabales > Fabaceae > Lupinus > Lupinus albus. Next base: position 20,231,116 of record CM020001.1, on the reverse strand, counting down.
ACAATCCAGGGTTATAACATAATCTAAAGTGGATAAGTATTATATTGTGTCCAATAAAAATTTAGAATGAGAATAACATTACACATGTTAACAATATTAAAAATATCACATATCAAGACCTGTGTACACACATATCTAATGGAATAAATATTATTGATGCAAATATTATTTGTGATTACAAATTGGCACCATTTTAATTTTGTCCTCTCATATGATGGAGGTTTTACAATTCATGATGAACACTTTGTTTTGGAATCACAATTATTTAATTTGTGTCAATTGTAACACCCTGAATTTACCTTTCTCAATATGTGGTAACAGTCCTGAAGAATGGGGCACATTCTCGCTTGAGCGAGAGGGTCTCGCCTGGGCGAGAGATGACTCACTTGGGGAGTGGAAAACTGGGAGATGCTGAAGGATTCTCGCCTGAGCGAGATTTGGCTCGCCTGGGCGAGGAAGAGGGGTGTGGAGACTGGAGGATCCTCGCTTGAGCGAGAGCGTTAGTACTGATTTTTTAAAATGGGCGGGATTTTCTCGCTTGGGCGAGAATAGACTCGCTTGAGCGAGAATCCGACGACTGAACTTTAGAATAGAAACCCCCAAACCACTTTTAGGGTTAGAACTTTGAGAGAAAAGAGAGAAAGAGGTGATTTTGAGAGCAAAGATTCGTGAGAATCAACTAGAAGCTTGAGAAGAGGTAAAACTCTTGATTCTAACTCTCTTCTTCCATTTGAAACTTGTTTTTTGATGTATGGGATCTCTTCTCAAAATGTGAGAAACCATGGAAACTCTTCATTTGGAGTTGTGGTTTGTTTTATTTAATTTCTCTCTTGTAAACTCTTGGTTTAGAGTTGGTATTCGAAAAATGGAAAGAGTTTGTGAGTTAATTCATGAAAACCACAAAACCCCAAAATGAAAATATGGTTAAAGAGGAAAATGGGTGAAATGGTAGATGTAGAAGATGATTATGTGTTCTAAATGTAAAATAGAAGATGAATACGTAGGTTGTTGATGTTTGGAAACTTCTAATGAAAGTAGTTTTAGAAACATTGGAAATATGTGAATATCATATATGTTTGCGAATGTAATATAAATTGTGTGTATATTATTGTGAATATATTACTGACTTTTGTTGTTGTTTGGTGGGGATGAGGAAAGATCCTAAGGTTGGAGGAGGTAGCGAAGGAACTTGTAAAGTTACCCAAAATCGAACACAACACTCACCAAGGTAAGGAGAAGTGTTTAATTATATATGATGATAGAGAATGCGTGGATTTTCTGATTATATATGGATCGAGAAGTAATGGGAAGAAAATCTATTTCTAGCTCCCTTAAGAGGTTGAGCAATGTATGAGTTTCCTTCGTGATAATGACTATTCGTAGCAATGTATGAGTTTTCTTCGTGGTAATGGCTATTCGTAGCAATGTATGAGTTGCCTTCGTGGTAATGACTATTCGTAGTAATGTATGATTTGCCTTCATGATACTGGCTATTCGTAGCAATGTATGACTTGCCTTCGTGGTATTGGCTATTCATAACAATGTATGACTTGCCTTCGTGATATTGACTATTCGTAGCAATGTATGACTTGCTCTCGTGATATTGGCTATTCATAGCAATGTATGACTTGCCCTCGTGGTATTGGCAATTTATAGCAAATGTCTGATTTGTCCTTTGTGGTAAGACTAATGAACCAAGATAAACTTAAATGAGATAGATGATTATGAAAAGAAAGGATGGAAATTACGTATGGGTATGATGAATGAAATAACGAAGAATTCGAGTAAAATGTGGAATGATAAAGAAAACAAAGGGGATATATGCTGAAGTATTATTTATATGTTACGATATAACTGTTTAACTAACCTAACTAAATATGGATTATCGTATGATTATGTCTAAATAGATTACTTACTCCTTTGTGTTTTCTATGTATTTTGTCTATGATAATCTCATTTCAGGTAAACGGGTGATTTGAGGATGCTTGATTTGGAGCCTTAGGAGCTTTAAAATCTGGATTCTCTGATTATCTCTTTTCTTATTATAACTGACTAAATGATGATTTGAGTATTTGTAACTATAGATATTATATTTCTGGATAACTGTAATCATGGGTATTATGATTTTGGGAACCCATGGTTATCTGCATGTCAAAATTACTGCGAAATATTAATATGAATTATGTTTTTCTGCCTAGTGAATGTATGCATGATTTTCGCACTTTAAGACTATCATAAATTTGGAAAGATAACTGATATAAGGTTATAGGGTCCATAATTATAAGCAATAGGTAAGAATACTTATGTAAATGAATTAAAATAGAGAAAAAATTTCAACGGTAGAATTTAGGTCCTTACATCAATTGTGGAAACTTAAGAATCATCTCTTATTTAAAATTAACAAGACAATTTAAAGTGTGAAACCCCCATCTGCAGTTATAATTTGTCCAGTAATATATGAAGCAGCAGGAAGACAAAGAAAAGCAACCAATGAAGATATCTCCTTAGGTTCTCCAATATGACCAACAGGTGTCTTAGACTTCAAATCATCCATAAAACCATATGCTTTAGCAGTGTTCTATAACATTAGAGAAATCTTAACATAGCATATGAAATATGAAATATGTAATAGATGTTAATGCTTTTTTATGAGCCACCAATGGAAAGTAATATATGTTAGGATAATAGGGCATAACTACAGTTTTTTCTAGTGACTTTGGCCAAGTGATACATTGGGACATAATTAGATTTAGATAAACTTAAATGGAAAAATGCATACCAAGAATGAGTCCAAAAGGAAAGTCTTAACATATCCAGGTGCTACATTATTTGCACGAATATTATCCTTTGCCCATTCCAAAGCCAAATTCTTGGTGAATTGATTAATTGCTCCTGAATAAAATTATATATGCAGATTGATTTATTATTCTGTTAGGGTCATTTCACTTAAACTTATCAATCTAGATTCCAATCTATAAGTAATGAAGTAAATAAACTAAATCAAATCATACCTTTAGAGGCAGCATAGACAGAGAGAAGAGGATGAGCTTTGAGACCTGCAATGGAGGAAATGAATACTATGCTTCCATACCCAGATGCTTTTAGAAATGGGTATGCAAGTTGACACAAATGGTAACCAGCCTCAAAATTTGTTCCCATTATAGTTGCTATATCATCACTAGTATGATCTATGATGTTCTTAGGTGACCCTATACCTGCATTATTTACCTAATAGAAACAAATTGTTAGAAATTAATTCTGAAATTTCTAGGGTTACACTGCTTAATTATTTTGGTGACAAACTTATCCATAATTCTTTATGTACAAGTGGTGTTTGTAGCCTATTAAAATGTGACATATCATTAAGTAATGTCATTAAGTCTTTTTTTTTTGCAATTAAGAATCTCTCTTCAAGGATTAAGTGGTGAGTGAACACGTGTCACTTTCCTTATTTTTAATAGAGTAATAACTTGCTTGCCAGAATGTTGAGTTTTCCATGAAAAATGGATGCAACAGTTTCCATTAAATTTTGACGTTGGTCATTGTAAAGAACATCACATACTGACCCAGTAACATTAAATCCTTTGTCTTTCCACTCTTCCAAACATTTATCTATATCTGTTTGGTTACGTGAACATATATGAACAGATGCTCCAAATTCTGCTAACTCTTCCACAATTGCATAACTAATAATCAAAATAATTAAAAAAAAGTGATTAATTAAGAAATTAAAATAAAAGCAAAAAGTTATGTGCAAGAATAATAGATAAGATAACAAACCCAATGCCTCGGGTTCCTCCTGTTACTAGAGCTGTCATTCCAAGCAGTGACCATCTTTTGTCTTTCAAGCTCATCAACTTTGTTTCTCCCATTTTTCTTCTTTCTAATCACTTATAATGATAAAGCTTATGCCAATAATAAATAGTTCTCACTGATATATATATATATATATATATGTGTGTGTGTGTGTGGTTCAAAATGCTGTAGAGAATTTGTAATCTCACATGACAAAATGTTAGGTACTAATAGAAACATCTTTCAAACAATTAATTAAGAAATGAAAGAAGTTAGTTTAATTTACTACAGTTTGTAAGTGTATAAAAGAGTTTGCTCCAAGCCATTATTCATCATCACTATGGTCTAAAACAATTTTTTGGAATATATGAGGATGAAACCCGAAGAACTTAAATTATAGGATAAAAGAGAAATAAAATATATTTTTAGAGACAAAAATGTATGTTAAATCCTTTTTTTGTTCGAGGACTAAATTAAATATCAGAAATAAGATAAAGTATAAAAATTATAATTTAACCTAAGATTTAACTGAATACGATATAGTTAATTAGTTGAGCAATAAACTTATCTTTTGATTATGCAAAACTTATCCCCTTCTATGTTAACTCCAATTTTCTAATAATATGCATGTCAGTGGCAAGTTGTATCCAGAAAGATTTTGCTTGTGTTTGTTTAGAAATTGGTCAATTCTAAAGTGGACAAATATCTTAGTTTAGTTACACATCTAAATGTTTGTTTAGAAATTGGTCAATTCTAAAGTGGACAAATACCTTAGTTTAGTTACACATCTAAATGTTTGTTTAGAAATTGGTCAATTCTAAAGTGGACAAATACCTTAGTTTAGTTACACATCTAAATGTTTGTTTAGAAATTGGTCAATTCTAAAGTGGACAAATACCTTAGTTTAATTACACATCTAAATCTGATTAAGAAATATACCAACAAATTAGAAGGTTATTTCTCTATTATTAGTATAGATAAGTTAAATCTTTTTAACATACCATATATTATTTTAACATTGATGTTTCCTCTTGCCTGTTTTTAAATGAAACTCATAACATGTTATCCTACCAAATTCTCAATCGTGGATTACCAGTCAAATGGTTGAAAGGAAATCTTTTTTCATATGTAAAACATATTAAAATCAGCACTAGCGGATATAATCCAAAATAAGAGAATGATCAACAATTAATCTTTTTAGAAGATAAAGTAATACAAGTTTTAGGGTCATTACCTCAATTTGTAAAAACTAGAGGATTTGGAGATACTTTTGACAAGAACTAAGTCCAAGATCTAGCTTGGATTAAGTCCATGATATGCACATAACTTACTGTCTTACCTGAAAAGATGAGGTCATTCCTCATAACTCAGATAGACCACACAACTGTAAAACAAAGCATCATCCAAAATTTTGATCACTAATGTCAAGCGTATCATGCATATTCAACAATTCTAAGATAGCTGTTAGAATCGAAGTAGAGTTTTGAAGCCACACATAAAAACCCTTCCAAATAGAAGAAGCAAAGTCGCATGATAGAAAAAGATGCTCCACTGATTCATCATGGTTCAAGAAAATGACACACTTTATATCTTCAACCTTATGGATAACATGCATTTTGAGTAACTCTACCTTTGTAGGTAGTCATTGTCTCATAAGTTTTCAAACAAAACAACAAATTTTTAAAGGCACGAACTTAATCCAACTCTTTTTTTAAAGAATTACCTATAGGCGTAAGACTTTGATCCACTTGAATGAAATAAGCTGACTTGGCAACATAAGTCCTAGATGCATCTAAGTTCCACTTCCATTTGTCAACAATATCATGCTTGAGAATGATGCTGAATTAGGTCGTACAAATTGCTGACCAAAGATTCTTCTCTATCAAACAAATATCGACACCACTTAACCTCCCAAGACCAGACATCATTGCTCTAGAAGCCACACTCAACAACAATAGCTCTTCGATTCATAGATAAAGTAAAAAGTCTAGGGAAAACATCTTTCAAGATTTGTTGTCCACCCAACAATCTAACCATAATAGAGTTTGTTTTCCATCCCCTATAACCCTCCATATACTATCATCAAACCAACCACCATGATCACCAAAAAAAGAACCGACTTTGCATAAGTCTTTCCACCATCTGGAAGCAGAACTAGTAGCAAGAAAAGACATATTACGTTCACACTTTGACTCAATCACCTTAACCCAAAAGCATCCTTCTCCTAAAGTCTCCACCACTTCCATTTCCCCAAAAAAAAGTTATTAAAACGGGTTAAGTCTCTACCCCAAACCACCAAAAGACTTAGATTTATAAACATTTGACCATGATACTCAAACAATGTGTTTACCACCTCTTGTATTTCCCCAAAGGAAATTCCTTTGAAAAGTAGCAAGATTGGACAACACTTTCTTTATTGCTTTTTAAATAAGTATGTCGGGATGTTAAAGAGAACAACATTTACAAGAACCAAGCACACTCCAAAAGAGATATGTTTACACTTCCAGGATGCAAGTCTCTTATTCACGACATCAAGAATGCCTTTCCAAGTTGACAACCTTCGAGGACTCACCCCCATCGGAATCCCCAAGTACATAAAAGGAATAAAACCTATCTTGCATGCTAGAAAATTACTCGCTGATGAAAAGTTAATTCAAAACATCTCATAATACTCTTCATACATCAAAAGTTTTGAACCATTGGCTTGCACACTAGAATTGCATCATCCACAAATTGAAGGTTACAAACTTCCACCCACATTCTTCCAATTTGGTATCGCTCAAATAACCCTAGGAAACATAGGAAACAGATACTGATTCTTCTAACAAAGCCAACAAAACCTTCCGCAACCATAAGAAACAGAAAGGGAACCATATGATCACCTTGGCTAATACCATTTAAATAGAGAATTGTTACGAAGGAGTTCCGCATATCAACACAAACATGGAAGTATAAGAAAGGCAAGTGTTGATCCATTTCCTCCATTTATCATAGAAACCAAATCTAGAAAGCATATAATCAAAAAAATTCCAATCAACTGAGTCGTAAGCTTTTTCAAAATTAACCTTAAACGAGACACAACCATTCTTATCCATCTTACATGCATCTGCCCACAAAATGTCCAAATCTATTTATGAAACATTCGAAGGTGTCTCATTTAGATTCAATTATGTAAGACTGAGATTGCAACTAAGATGGGGGGTGAATTAGTTGTTGCAATAAGTATGGCCAATTTTTCTGCAATATCAAAGTTAATGTGCAGCGGAAATAATATGCAGAAAAATATTGACTAAGGAAGGATAAATAAATAACAAGAGAAGGAAAAGAGAGTACACATGTGTTTTATACTGGTTCACCTTCTTGTTCACCGAAGGCTACGTCCAGTACTCTTGACACGCAAAAGATTCCTTTATTAAATATAATGAGTTGCAATTACAAATATCTCACCCCGAGATCTCATTGTACCTTACACACTCACTTATATCTAATTCCCTTGGAAAACTCTATTCCAAGTAACACCCTTGGTAAACACTATACCAAGTCACTCACCCTTTCTCTTCGTATACTTGAGATAATAATGCTCTTTAACAATTAGAAAAACACTTGGAAGCAACTTCAAAATAACTTTGAAAGTTTAAGAGTAGGTTGCTAGAAAAGTGTAAGTAAAATCAGAAAGGGCGAGAGCTTTTGAGAATCTCAAGTAAAAGTTTGTAATCTGAGTTGTTGTCTATTGTTATTTTGTGTGAGAGTGTTTCAATGCCTTTATATAGGCTTCCAATCAACCACAATACCCTTAGGCATGAGTAGGTTTCGTTTGGAATGAAAAGCAATCAGTTTGGAGTGAAACCTCTTCACTTGAAATCTGAAAAACTGATGCAACAGCTCTCAGTAATCGATTACTGCAAATGGGTAATCGATTACCCAACAATCCTGTTAACAGCTTTTTGAAAATTCACACAGTGTAATCGATTACTGGATTTGAGTAATCGATTACTCAACAACACTGTTTTACAGCTTTGTTAATTTTCCTTAGTATAATCGATTACACTACTTTGAGTAATCGATTACCCTGTTTTCTAAAAATGGTAATCTGTTACTCCAAAGTCTGTAATGGATTACTCATAGCTGTTAGAGGTTTGAAAACTCTTTTCTCACTCATGTAACTTGTTACTCAAGTATGGTAACCCGTTACATGTTGTTTTTGAAAATTATTTTTATTCACACTTAGTTTTTCCTGATTTTCTTGAAAACAATTTTGCGCATTATTAACTAAGGAAATAAAGGAGTTGTAAGGATAGAAGTACCTAAAGACTTAGACTCTATTTCTTGAAGCTTTATCTTTGATAGTCTTTGTCGGTCTTCTTCCTTTCTTCTTTTTGTGATATTGGTGTCTTCATCAAAACCGTGTCAAAGTCAGGAACAAGATCTTCTTCACAAATTATACGATAAAATAAATAATCAAAATGATTAAAAAAACATACTTGTTATACTTGTCACATTGTACCATTAATTTTAAATAACAAACTCATTCATTTGTATGATATTCTATATGGATATAATGGTTGTGATATTGTTTTGCGGTTTTCTTCCCTTATTTTATGTTAAAACAAACAATAATTGCATCAATATGTACTTTTATCATACATCAAAATAAGGATAACATTTATGTTTTATGTATGTAATTTTTGACCAAGAAATACTCATCTTATTTTGTATGTCAAGTGACAAAAATCCTCCAATAAGCTTCATCCATGATATTTGTATAGTTGTTTTGGAGGTTTATATACTTATATACACTTTTAAGTATATAATCTTTATGATCCCCCAACATCAAAAGTCGATTGAAAAAGATAAGTATAATATTAAAGCAAACACTTAGTTCAAGTTTGGTATAGATTAAAATTTTGAGTTTTTGCTTATTTTATTATAAAAAAAGCTTAAAATGTAATTATGTATGTTTGGCAACCAAATGAAGTTATAACCTCATATTTTTTGTTGAAGAAATATTCCAAAAGTAGAAGCTCCAAAATCATCGGTTTATTTATTTTTGTTAGCTTATTTTTTTCAATTTTTCCACTTCCCATTTTACCCTTTGTGAGATTATTAAAAGTTTTGTATAAAACTTGATATTTTTTTATTATTTATTTTGTGAATTGTGTAATTCAAATTTAATTTTATTTATTTATTTGTGTGTCATGTTGTTTTTTAATATTGATATTTATTTTTATATTTTATTTATATTTAATATATTTTTTAGCATTTGTTATGCAATCTTAAAAATTTTAAAAATTATAGTAAAAATATATATGATGGTAAATATTAAAAAAAAATATTTTTTTTAAAATAGTGTTAAAACCAACCAAAATAATCATAACATAAACAAATAATCTAATACATTTTCTATAATTTACTATGAAAAGGCTATATTTCTACTATATTTCTGTAATTTACTATGTCTTCAGGAGTGTAGGACGACTATCACTATGTAATAGTGTATAATGATATATGATTGTGATTGGTGTTATTGTACCATTAGGTTTATATAGGGATGACAAAAAATCCATACCCACGGATAAAATTCGCACTATCACTATGTAATAGTATATAATGATATATGATTGTGATTGGTGTTATTGTACCATTAGGTTTATATAGGGATGGCAAAAAATCCATACCCACGGATAAAATTCGCACAGGTATAAATACGAGTCACAAATAGGTACTCGCACATTTTAGAAACGAGTATTTCAAACTACCCATAGTCCATAAGATGAGACATGGCATGGGAATAGTGATACTCATACCCACGATAATCCACTATATATAATTATTGTATTACCCTTAAAATACATCCACTACCCTAAATCCTTATTTTCTGCATACCCTAAATATTGCACTGTTCCCTTCCCCTAATCTCTTACATGTCCAGTTTCCTCCCTTTCCCTAATCCCTCCGTCATTGTCAACATTTCAGTTGACCACCAAGCAAGCGAGGCAATGATGGAATCGACAAAGTGGGGCAGCGACAAGTCGACGCTTTTGGTGTTAGTAATACTGTTAAGTTGTGATTTGAAAGATTTTAATGTTAGTAATGGTGTAGAGTTGTGATTTGAATCCGTTTAAAATTAGTAATGTTTCTTGATGAATTTTCATTTTGTTGAAGACTCAATATTTTGAAAGTAGTTTAAATTTAAAAATTTATATGAATAATTGAATTTTCATTACTACTCTTTAATATTAGAAAGAGTTGTTAAATATGAATTATTGAATTTGGTGGTGCACCTAGCAGTCCACCCTATATGGTTAAGTAGGAAATTAGGAATTCATTGAAAATGTCAGAAATCCACATGTACCCAGAAAAACCACGAAAAACCGGCATGCGGGTAACCATAGGAGTATGAGTAGTTTCAATTTAAATCATGAAACCGGTGTACCCACAAAACATGGTTTGATTCGGTTTCACGGTTTGGTTCAGTTTCTTTTTTAAATGAACCATTTAAGTTTGGTTCGGTGTACGATTTTGGAAATTCAGAAATCGTTTGAACCGAACCGTATATTAAAGAAATAGATGCTGGAGAATAATGTTGTACTATTGTTTGAATTCTTTAGTTAATTTCGTGGCTTAAATTATCAATTTTGTGTGAATTTTACTATTATATATTGTTACAGGTGTTACTATTATATATATTTCTATTTATTAAATTGTTATATTTGTGTGTTATATTGTTATATGTTATTGTTATACATGTTACCGATTGCTATATATGTTACTAATTGTGAATTGTATTGTTGTATATGTTAGTAATTGTTATGTATGTTACTAAATTGTTATATATGTGACTAAGTGTTATATATGTTATTAATCGTAAATTTTAATAATGATCATATTTTTCCTTCTATGGGCAAACAATGACTCATGAAATATATTTGAACTTCAATTAATGTAAAATAAAAAAAAAATAGGAAAACTCTGGAACCAAACTAAACCATTCATGACCGGTTGTGGTCCTATTATAAAATTTGCAATTGATTGAAGTGAATATTTACATCCCTAGGCACCCACGCGACTACCAGATTTCAAAATGGGTAGTGATTAGGTACTAAATGTGTCCATTATCATCCTTAGGTTTATATAATACATAATTAAATAGTCATCTACTCTAATCCCTTTACATAAACACAAGCTAGCAACTTGAATTACTTTTTTATTGAGAAAAAGATCAATCCAATGGAAATGAGTCAATTTCCACAACATTCCCATTATATTAGAATTAACTTAGAAATATCTAAAATTTAGAAATTATACAATTGATAGTACAAAGGCCTAATTAAACCCAATATCATAGAAAGGGTCAACCTTCTCAAATAACCATATGTTTGAATAATTGAGTGATCTAATTGCCACATATTTAGTTTTTGCACTCCATTGCAAAATACAAAATATTGAACTAAGGGACAAGACAAGCTAAACAAACAAAAAACCTTAAAATCTACTTTACTAGGACTAATAAGCTTCTGGACTTCAACAGCTCAAGATTTGGCCCAATGTCACACTCTAGTAAACCTTTTTACATATTTATATCTACCTACATCTCTTGCATGACAGGTGTTGGCAGTCTGGAAAAGAATCATCTCGAGTAATGGAGGGTCAATTTATTCATTTTGCATTTCTCTTCAAGAATAATAGTATCATGTTATTGTTTTTAAAGAATAAAAGTGTCATATTATTTTATTTTTTTACATTGTTTTCTAGGTTTAGTGGAAAGCATGGGTCACTCTTCCCCTTCCGTTCTTCCAAGAAGGTGGACAAAAATATTTACTTTGATATAAATTTGACCATAACGTGTTATCTTTTGTAGGACTCATGTTTTATTTTGACACCATTTTAATATAATTTATAATAAAGCATTGTAATGTTGTTATATTAAGAAAAGTTAATTTGAGGCTGCCCCTAAATTTTTTTAAACGTTTGCAGCCAAGCTTGGCAGTTGAAATAATCTATGGTTTTCTTTTATTTTGTCACGGTTGTGGCAAAGATAGTAAATAATATTTTTTTTCTAAATTTCATAGCATGCTTTAAAGCAAGGCTATATAAAATTGACCATTTTGATACAATTTTCAGTTCATATTGATTAAATTATTTTAGTTAATGTCTAGCTAATGTCACCCACAAAAATTTTACTTAAGATCTGCCACTGAATATAACCTAATTATGCCAAATTCCAATGACAAAAATTAAATTAATTCATTACTGTTGAGTATATGAAAGATGTTTGCTAGTTTGGGACATAAGAATTATATATTGATGTTTGGGTATTATATTTATCATCATAAAATAAAAATATTATAAATAGAAAACTTGTATATCTCATTTAAGGACTTATATGAGTAGATAAATTTAAAAATGAAGTCTTCTAATATTTCTAAAATTCTATAGCTGTCATTCTATCACAGTTCGTTAGATTTTTACATGAACATGATAGAATCAAATTTACCAAGTGGTAGTGAACCAAAACAAAAGAGATAAGCTATTAAAATACTTAGATTTTAGAGATAATTTTTATTTTCTAAAGTTAGTTAATTAAAGAGACTCTAACTCCCAACGAACAAACCACATATTATAAAAGTATAAACTTCAATCTAACGAAAATTGGAGAGATTTATTCTTCATAATAATCATAATCGATTAAAAAAAATTGTGTATGTGGAATATACATGGTGTAAATAAAACATTTGTAAATGAAAAATAAGAAATTCATGGCTGAAAAGTTTCATCATGGATATATATGTACAATGTAACTTTTCGAAATGTGAAAAATTATACATCAATAAAAATTGACTTTATAAATTAACCCACATAGCTTTAAACCTTTCAAAAAGTAATTTACTGGTTACATATACTAAAATAGAATGTTTATAAAAAAAATAAAAAAAGTACTAAATGAGAACTACCAAAAGTTTCTTATGACAGCTGCAATTGTGTGTTTGTGATAGTTTCTCTTGAAATACACAACTATTGCATTTGCATGCAACACTCAATGTAATACAATAAGAAAAAACCTGAATTAATAACTTTTCACTCTAATGGAAAACATGTTCTTACCTTTTCACAAAGCCTAAAAGATCACAAAATAAAAATCATATTAATTATTTTTGATTCCTCTCAATGCAATCCAAAAGAAACATGTCTTGTAGAATCATTGAATGATTAAAATAGATGCAGCTAATATTTTATTCAATTACTTTTAGGGTTATACTAAGTTATGAACTATATTATTCGGCTGACATAATAAAATAAGTGAAAAAACTTGTACTTTCATATCTTCTGTTGTTTTCCAATCTGATTATAAATCCATCACAACCAATCTTAGCCACAGTTTTATCTGATCTACACACAATAAACTTGTTTTTTTCTTTCCACATTTTTATCTCTTATTACTAGTTTCCATTGAAAGATGCAGTTCAATACCCAAAACAACAATGATGGTCATGGACAAGTTATTAAATCTTATAGTTGTTCCTTTTGCAAGAGAGGATTCACAAATGCACAAGCATTAGGGGGTCACATGAATACTCATAGAAGAGATAGAGCTAGGCTCAAACAATCTTATGAAGAAAACATGATTTCTTTGGACATGTCAATCAAAAACACCAATAATGATCATGATGATCATGCTCCTCAAAAGGGCAAGGTGGCTGGTTCTGAAAACCTTCCACAATATATTCCTTCTTTTGTTGATAGTGTTGTGGTGCAAATGATTGAAGACAAGAAAGGTTATTTGGACCTTGAGCTTAAGTTAGGGTCTGATATGGAGGAGGAACAAACTTTGAGCACCAGAAAAAATTACAAAAAGCCATTCACTTTTTCGGATAAAGATAATGATCTTGGATATCTAAGAGGCAAGGTAATTGGTACTTCAGAATTTTCTCTCCTCTTTCTTCAATTTTCTTTAATTAGCAAAAGTTATATGAAGGGAGTACAAGGGTTTACTCACTCCAACCTATATTTACAAAAAACACTTATACATGCATTAAGCCATATTTGTAAATCGCGTGCATTTTGGGATATAACATCGCTTTCGGATGTTATCTATGTGATCGCAGTAGTATATGATATGGTTTAATAGCGCTTATGTGGACGTTGTTGTATATCATATATACAATAGCGTCACCTCCAACAAGTGATGTTATATATTTGACACATTTAACAGCGTCAGCTACATTGAGCATTATCGTATAATTCATATATAACAGCGCCACTTAAAATGAGCGTTGTTAAATAAATCACATACAACAACGCACTTATAAGAAATGTTGTATTAATCACATACAACAACGTCCATTCTTATTATATGTGTCTATTCAAATGTATACATATGCGTTTATTTGTCTAAATAAAATAACCTTTACAATCTATCAGACTAATGCACCAGCAAGTGAATGAAATACATTGTTGCCTAGATATATTTGATGAAAAACATGACCATGACCTAACCTTAATCTAATCAATCATATCAACCTTACTAGGTTTATCATTTCATAGTCATATAGCAGCCATAGAGACCAATTTACCATTTGCCACAGCATTATTCCTGATTTTATGGCCCCCCTTAGAAATAAACCTCTATGTTAAATGTATAAGGCGCATAATTTATAAGGCATTCCCATCCAGACATAAATATATATTTTAAATTGCAGTTATGTCATAATACAATTGTAGAAACTCGTGTAACAACAGTATTGCAGTATTAGACCATAATATTTACAACCCCAAACCATATAAAATTTGAGAACCTGAATATTATTTTGAGAAATAAGTCTCATAATGCTTATCTCATTGTCTTGGGAATGGTTTAAATACCTGTTGGGCTATTCTTCTCATTGCCAATTGTTTTGAGATGAAACCTTAACATGTGAGGAACAAATGACTAGTTTCCTCTACATTTTTAGAACAAAGTACAAAAGAGTGATAAAACTTGTTAGCATAAACAAGACTAACTAGTGTGCCTTAATTTGTTGTGGTGCAGAGGATTGAAGGGAAGAAAGTAGAATTAGACCTTGAGCTAAGGTTGGGTACTGAGCCACAAGAGACAGCACCAACTTTGAGTACAATAGAGTTCTTCTGAATAACATTCCAATTGGAAAATCAGCAAGAGGGTTATTTTTTTCAGACCCACCTACCTCTTCTTTCAAGTTCCAAGTTCTATTTCAAGATGATTAAATATAGAGTAAATTATACTATCTTCGTTGATAAATGCTTAAATTCATTAAACTTTACTCATTTTAAAAAATTATGAACACCCTCTTAGAAATTTGAAAACGTTACTCTTAATTATTTGAAGATGCATACTCAATCAATGTATATATCTTTTTCTCTTTTTCAAATTAAATGGAAAGTTAATACAATTTGAGCATCATCAATCATGGGAAATTTTACTCTTAATTATAATACCCTTTTAGTTCAATAATGGGACAGTATTATGTAAACTTATATGTTAATATTGCTTCTATTTTTATGCTGTTAGCATATGGGTTTGTAATTTTTCTTTTGTATATCTTTTTTATTATTCCTGTCATTATTAGTGTTAATCTACAGTATATGCTAAATCAATTATTGATTTGTAATCATATTCAAATGTTTTATTTGAAGATGTTAATTTCATGTATTTTTCAAACTAGTGGGCTAAATCCTTATTGCTTTTATATATTTTGTAATTAAAAAGTCTTATGTTGGATCCTAAACGTATGATAATATGTTTGATATTTAGATTATATGTTCCTCATGTGTAGAAGAAGATGAAGAATGTATCAAAAGATTATGTGTTCTTCAATCCTGATATGGTAAGAGTAATTACAAATGTTTGATGGATTTTATTGTTCTCTATTTTCTAATATAGATGCTATTTTCTAATATAGATGCTACTTGAACTTTCAAACTTGATAATATTTTAGTATTTTTTTTTAATTTTTTTTTAAGATACTCATAAATTCAACCAAACTGAAACAGCATATTATAGATGATATGTTTAATACTTTAATGTGTTTACCAATAATACATTGATCTAGTGATATAAGACTCTACTAAATTTCAAAATGACTAAAAGGTTAATAGCTCAATTCCTGAAAGCGACACTTAGTCACTCCAAAATGAATATCATAAACTACTTAGTGTAATTTTTATTCTTAAAAGTACTAAACTAGCATCACATAAACTATCGAAATACATGTGAATACCAATAATGACTCAATATTATGGATGGGATCATTGATCTCTAGTATTGGATAAGGATTACAACATGTGTTAATTTTTTATTTTCAATAGATATAATTTAAATTATTTTTTAATTAAAAAAATTTCTCCTCTTAATTCAGTACCAGAAAGAGTTGTACTCCATTATTATTGGTTAATTTTTGGTTTTTTTAGGGATTCCATGTTTGTTATATGTATGTGGGGTGAGCAATAGAAAGTAAAGTAATATGCACTACTGCCCATAGGAATGCCCTAGTAGGAATGACAACGGGGTGGGTCGGGATCGGGTTTGTGCTTACCCAAACCTGAACCTGAAATCCAAAACCCGAACCCGAACCCGAATTAAGCGGGGTAGGAAACAATAATACCATCCCCGAACCCGTCGGGTTTCGGGTAACCCGAATTCGGAAAAAAAATCCGAAAAAAAACCCGAAAAACATATATTGTAATATATATAGTTTATATATGTGTATGAAATTTACATATGTATAGCTTATATATATATGTGTGAAATTTATACATATATAGCATATATATATATATATATATATATATATATATATATATATATATATAGTTTTTATGTATGTATTTATATGTAATTTTATAGTTTTATATATATTAATCGGGTTTGGGTTTGATATTGTTAATACCAAACCCGAAATTTGAACTCGGGTAAAACCCGAACCCATTCACATCGGGTTTTTCCCATTATATTTGGGTTGGGTTCGGGCGGGTACCCGCTGGTTCGGTTTTCATTGACATCCCTATGCCCTAGGGAAGTATGCCAAGATCGGCATATCTGAGGGCATGAAAAAATATTATACAATATAAATAATTAGTATAATATTTATACAGTGTAAAGATTTATATATAATTAATACATTATTCATTGAGAAAATATTAGCAATTGACTAATTTTTATGACCTAAATAAAGGCATTACTAATCTTATAATTTGGTCCCCCTTGCTTCCTAGTTCCTATTATAGACTCACAACCTCACTCTAGTAAAGTCCTAATGACACATTGTGTTATAGAACCACAACCAATCAGTTGACCCAATGTGAGAAAAATTTAGACCATTGATTTAACTATATGAAGTTTTAATATTAAAGTTTGAACAAAATAGGGACTTGAAACAATATGTGATAGCAAATTAAAAATGATTACTCATTGTATATTAAATAATTTAGTTATGTAGTATTTTTACAATAAATTTTGAAAAAAAAAGACCTCATACAAATAGTTGGAACAGAAGATATACTTTATTTTCGGACTCCATTGTTGTTACTTATTGAAGACTTGAGTCCGATATATTTTTATGATGAGATTATCTTCTGAATGACTATTAAATGATCTAATACTTTTATTACTTCAGATCAGACCCTTATTTTAATTATACGTCAACTATGTGATAGGTTTATAGGTATAATATTATAATTAACAACCCAACAAAATTTGAAAATAATAAACACAATGACATATTTAATATATAAAGATAAATTTATTTACATAAGTAAAAGATATTTGAGCTTGATCCCATTAATTATGGGTCATGTGTTGTTTGGGATCTAAGAGAGTCTGGATATAAGGTCTTGTTGGCGCTTTGGAGTATTACCTGAAATATTTTGAAGGAATGAAAAATAATATATATCTGTACGTTGAATGATAGATCATATTTGGATTACCTATAACCCTAAAAGGTAATGATACAAAATAACATGTCTCATTATTTTGTGGAAAATTGACATATAAGATAAACCTAGGATAAATCATAATCACCAAATTCATATCTCCTAAGATATGTTTCAATAAAAGTAATGAATATTATCCAAATCTGAAAATGTAAAATCCATCTTCAAGAATGAATCATTTAACAATAATAGATAATATTTAGTTATTCAATAAAATTTTATGATTTTAGATACTTAACCATAATTTTAGGACAATGAAAAGAAAAATCCCAAATCTAATTACACATAACTAGCTGAATTTACATAAACTCTCGTAATGTTCTATATCTATACTATATAAAAAACCAAAATATGATGTAACTATCATTATAATATAATTTCTATTTTCTTATTTTGTCCTTAGCATTTTTTAACTTATACAAAAAATCATATAATCATATGTAATCACAACCAAAATATTAATTGTAAGTTGAAATCACAAAGTATATCCAATAAAAAATTATAATATAAAATAAAAAATAGACTATATAAAATTAAATATTTACTTGCATAAAATAAAAAAATGGGCCGACAAACAAGAAATGTTTGTCAACAAACTGGTATATATAAAGGCAAAAACTTCCCTATTTTATTAATTCCTTTTGTAATAAGGAACTCTTTCTTGAGGACTCTATATTTTCATTTTATGGAAACATAAGTAAAAGACCAAAATAACACCAAAGCTCAAAAGTATGTACTTTTTAGTTTGTCTAAAACACCATAGAGAAGAGAAAATAATTTTTTTTATAGAGTATTATTGAAGTTTAGGATGATAGAGATCAGTTAAACTCAAATATGAGTCAGTCAAAGTAATTTATTTATTATACAGGCGAAAACTATTACAAATAATAAAATAATAATAATCCAAATTATAACTAATGCATAAACACAACAATAAAAAAGTTCAAATAAAATAAAACTAACTAAATCCTAACTAGAGTAAACTTAAAATTCTATTAATTCGTAGAAATTAAATTTAGCATAGCAAAGATAAGTCAAAATTAAAAAGGAAGTCAATATACTTTCATGTTTTTAAACTATGAATTAATTAAAGAATTAAGTGTCAAAAAAATTTAGGAAAACAATGTGGGATTTTAATAAAACTTTTATAAAATAACAAGCAAATTACTTCATTAATATCTTATTATAAGTTACTTTTGACTCATTCCTCGAGATTAAAAAATAATTGAAATTAGTTAGTAGAAATAAATTTGTAGTTTTTAAAAGATTTGCAAGATGTTTCTTGGCAAAGAAAATAAAAATTGAAGTGAATAACACTTCTTGGATAAAACATAAATCAAAAAGAAGAATATGAAGATGAATTCTAAACTTCTTGTTTTATTGAAGAATTATATTCATTGATTTACAAAGATGATTCTAATCTTATATACAATAGTGAGATAACAATCCCTCTTAAATAACAAATCCCCTTAACTAACTCTTATTGCAATAAAGCACTTGGGCTAAAGTACACGTGAATGAGTTTTAATTGGGTTGTTTAGAGCCTAAGCAAAGTAGGCTCATATCGCCCTAAGGCCTTGGTGCCAATTATGTCACTTACGGATGTGCTGTTGATTTTATATTTGCTTATCAATATTAACAACATTTGCTTAATCGAGCGTTGTTTATGTTCATTCGTCTTGTATTTAATAACATAGTTCTAGGAAGCGCTATTGAATTACCGTTTTAAATACGATTTTTGGTGTAGTGTGTGCCTGATGCCTGCTTCCCTTGGTCAGCCTTCGTGCCACTTGATGTGCCTGATGCCTGGTTCCTTCGGTCAGCTTTCTCGGTCAAGATGCGTGCAGTCAGGCATACTGACTCAGTCATATGTCCTATGATGTGGCTGGTGGATGTTTCCATGGCAATGTTTTGTCCATCTAATAATTTTTTTCGTAAATGAAACTTTTTAAAATTTTACCAATTCAATTAAATTTTCCCTCCACTTTAATTACTTTTTATATTTCCCTTAAAATTCTTTGATCTCTTCATATTACTGTTTCATTATCTCTAAAATCACATTTTATTTAATTTTTGGTCCACCAATCAATTGAAAATTTGAATTTTTTGGAATAAATATAAATGATAGTGACCCTGAAAACAAAGCAAAACTTTGGAAATCAGGCAATTTATTTAATGTTGAGTAAGTATAATGGTAAATATGAAAAAAAAAATTACTAACATTTTACAGATATTGTAGAGTTATTTATATTTTGTAAAAAACCCTCATGAAAAATGACTCATAATAAATAAATAAAAGAGGGAGTAATGATTTTTAATCTTTTCCCACGGAATATCATTAATGAATGAATAAAATTAACTATACAAGGAAGTTGAATTTTAAATATAAATAATTTTGAAGTAATTAATCATTTTTTTAAAAACAGATAGCTAACATAGAAAATATGTAATTAGCTAATATAAGTTTTCAATTTCAATATATGTCGTTCTCATGATAAACAATTCTCTTTTATTTGATGTTTTAATTTATCTGAAAATCCAATAAAATTTTATTATACAACTAAATTATCATTCGTAAACAACTTTCTAATTTTATCACTCAAAATTGATATTTACTTCTCCTTTATATTTGATATGTTCTAATTTTTTTATATTTATACAAATGTTAATGTATTAGAAACTCACTATTTACTTATGCTTTATTTTTTACTATATACTTGTTTGTTAATTTTATTTTTTACACCTTTTTTCTATATTTTTCTTTAATAACATGGATTAAATGATACTGTGTATGTAGGCAAATTATTTTAATTTTTTATAATATATAAATTTTTTTAAAATATATACATAACCTTATCCACTATAATATATATGAAACTAATAGATTAAGACTACATTCACATTGTATATCTATTTTAGCTTGAAATACATGAAGCATCCATACCTACTCTCTATCACACACAAGATGAACTAACCAACCAACAATTATATAAATAAAAAAAATGATACCCAACATAAACTTACCAACGTGACGACTGAAACGGCCAAAAATTTCAACTTCTTTTAGGGAAAATCTCTAATCAAATCAAGAACCTATATTATCAAATTACTTTAATATACTATATGGCATGTAATTAAATACAAATAGCCAATGTATGTTTATCTTATTTAATTATTTCACATTTCAAATACTAATTGATAAGGTTCCCAATAATCTTAAGAAGAATTTTGATAATAAAAGGAGTAGGCATCCATAATGAAGGAAAACGTTCAAGCCACTAACAACTCAAAAATAATAATAACACTATAAACCAAACCCCTTTATTCCATTTCTCAAAGTTTCTCATTCCCTACATCACTTTCCAAATTTCATTTCATTTCATTTCATTTTTCAAATGTCTTCTCCCCCTTTAGGTGATTCTCTCAATCATACAAACAAAACCTTTCTCTTCCTCACTATCAAACCCAATGACCTACTTTCTCTCTTCCTCAAAGTTGGTCTCACCATTTCAACCTTTTTCCTTGTCACCCTTTTCTTCTACCCTTCCTTCTCCAACTACAACCATCACCTCATCACAAATTCAATCACAACCTTCCACCAAAACATTTTCCAACGGCAAACAACAACAACCAACACCATCTACAATGAAGTAGAAGAACCCACCAACATCTCTCACATTCTATTTGGAATTGGAGGCTCTACTACCACCTGGGATACTCGGCGTTACTACACCGAGCTTTGGTGGCAGCCAGATGTCACCAGAGGTTTCGTCTGGCTCGAAAAAGAGCCAGACGAAGACCAAACATGGCCGAGAACTTCCCCGCCCTACATGGTATCGAGTAACACATCATCGTTTAAGTACACATGCTGGTATGGTTCTAGGTCTGCAATTCGAATAGCACGAATAGTTAAAGAGAGTTTTGAATTAGGTTTAAGTAATGTGAGGTGGTTCGTGATGGGTGATGACGACACAGTATTTTTCCCAGACAACCTAGTTACTGTGTTGTCTAAATATGATCATAATCAAATGTACTATGTTGGTGGAAATTCTGAGAGTGTGGAACAAGATTTGATACATTTTTATACTATGGCTTATGGTGGTGGTGGTTTTGCAATTAGTTACCCTTTAGTAAAAGAACTTGTGAACATTTTGGATGGTTGCATTGATAGGTATGCACAATTTTATGGTTCTGATCAGAAGATTCAGAGTTGTATTAGTGAGATTGGTGTTCAACTCACCAAAGAGCTTGGTTTTCATCAGGTATATTTATTTTTGGATCATTTTTCTTATCTTATCAACAAAATCAGGATTCTACGTCCTGAAAAATTCATGTTCTCATATTCCAAACCAATCATATCTCATCAAATAATATATAAAAGTTAATTTCTTTTATTAACAACTTTTGATTAAACTGAGAAACAAAAAATATGACAGATGATCTACACACATCTTATCTCTATATCCTATATACTCACATTAGAGACTTTCAGAAAATTGAAAAATAAAAGGTTTGGTTTAAAATTTGAAAATAATATAGCAATTAAAGCTTCAACTATTAAATCTCCAAAATTTTCATTGGGAGTATAAAGTTTTTTCAAGACCTTCTCTATTCTAGTGAATTCATCTTAGTATAATTATTTCTCTTAAATATTTTTCAAATTCTGGAAATAACATCTTCAAATATCTATTTTCCCTTGAATCTTTAAATTGTTTGAGAACCTTAGGAAGATAATTTTTTGTTAATTATTTTTAATTAGTATTCATTAATTTGATTTTATTATTAATTTCACTATTTCAGGTTGATATACGAGGGAACCCGTATGGTCTACTAGCATCACACCCAGTGGCACCTTTAGTATCATTGCACCACTTAAACTATGTCGATCCAATTTTTCCAAACATGACTCGGCTCAACTCTATCGAAAAATTAGTGACAGCATATAAAACCGATCCAGGTCGGACCTTACAACATAGTTTTTGTTACGATGTTAACCGAAATTGGTCAATATCAATATCTTGGGGATACAGTTTGGAGTTATATCCTTATTTAGCAACGGCCAAGGAGCTTGAAACGGCGTTTAGGACATTCAAGACATGGCGTAGTTGGCAAGATGAACCGTTTACTTTTAATACCCGACCCGTTAGTAATGACCCGTGTCAAAAACCACTTGTATATTTCTTGGATCGGGTTGGAAATATGGGTGGGTCAATGACCCGGTCAACGTATAAGAGATATGTTGACTATTTTGGAAAAGAATGTGAGAGAAACAAGCATGCTTTAGCTGTTCAATACGTCGACGTTTCAGCATCCCATTTTATGCCACACTTGTGGAAAAAGGTATTTTGCATTTTGGTTTTAGCAATAGAATCTTTTTTGTTTATGCATGTGAATCACTTTTTTAAATTATATGAAAATAGATAAAAAATTATAGTTATTAAAAGATGATTAACATAATATATTATAATGTGTATGTTAGCAAATATTTAATTATTGTTATTTTGGAAATATTTTTTTCATGTTAGATTGTGTGTAGTGATAGTGATTATACAAACATGCTACTTGCAATTGAAATGTTAATTAACATCTAAAGAGTTAATATTCAATGACCACTAATATTTAGCAGCTACATTCCAAATAAAAATTTGTATACTATGTAGCAATTGATTTTATTTTATATATTCTTGGTGTTTTATCTTTTTCATTCCAAAACATTTTGATGTTTTAGAAACCACATATAATTTTTTTTATTTTCTAATAATATCTTATTTATTCCTCATCTTTTGAGTTATATCTCCCCATTTCATTTTAATTTAGTTCCAATATATACCAAAGTTATTTTAGTCAAATTTTATCAAAATTTAACATCATTGAATAATTTGTTAAAATTGATTGATGGTAATCACCAAAAAGATTTGATTGATGCCTAACAAAAATGTACTTTGGTTAAATAAGCAGGCACCACGAAGACAATGTTGCGAAATAATCAACGATGCAAATGGGATGAACAGTGTTGTTATGGCGAAGATCAGAGAGTGCAATAACTTTGAAAGTGTGACTCTTCCCTAGAAACTTGTAACATGGAACCAAAGAAACCAAAGATTCAACCCAATCTGTACACATTTTATGGGAAATAGTTTAGAGATTTTAGTCAAGTCTAATTTGTTTTTTTAATGTTATTTATTCTTAAATTTCATATTTTCTCAAATTTGATGAACTTATTTAATGATAATTACATAGATTATGACTTTATAGGCATGAGGAGAGAGGTTACCAAATTTAATCATAATTTCTTTTGAGGAAAATTACAAAACATAATTAACCAAACAAAAATGGGGAAAATGTATAGAGGAAATTAATACTTGTGGAAATTTTCAACCATTGGTATTGTTTTGCTATAACAAGGACTTTGACTTTTATAAATAAAAGTGGTGGTGTTCCATGACATTGTTGCAATTTTAGGTCAACTAAATTATTGAGATGTGGCTTAAGCCAACCCTAAGAATATGTTATATTCAAAAGTGGAATGGTTCAACAATTTAAACTTATTTTGCAGCTTACCAAACAAACTCGTGTATGTTGGGAATGTAATGGTTCAACCGTACGGATATTGACACCATATTAATTAATCAATACATATAGGAAATAAAAAGTTTAGTCAAAAATATATATATTAGTGTTATATATACATGTAGCTAGGGACATACAAAGAGACATGTAAGGTGTGATATATAATTATATAGAGACATGAATTTAGAGTAAAATATAAATATCCCTTATTATTTTGGGAAACGAAAAATTGAAACCAGATCACCATAAATAAAAGTGAGTAGGAGACTTGACCTAAATATACCAACCCTTGTTGACTTCAAAGAATATTACTTTTGGATATAAAGATGGGTTTTTATAGTAATGTAATAGGCAAATTGAATTTTAGGTGACCATGATTTTTTTTATGAAAAAAGAAATCTGGGAAACTTGCCTGATAATATTCATTACTCAAAAGTAGTAGTGAGTCGTAACTTTAAGTTAATCTTATTCGTGATATTAGGAGTTTTGGATCCTGAAATTATTATCATTGTATAGAAAAAGGTTTATCAGTTTCTAGGTAAAGATTTGGCTACTCTTGCTTCTTAATCTATAACAAATATATTTACTAATGGGGATGGTCATACAAAAGAAATCATACAACTCTTTTTATTCATGATTTCCACAAAATATGATATACTATGGATCTAAGTCCAAATAATATTAGTGTAAATGTATTTTCATTATTTATATTCGATACAAAATATAACAATAATTTTATAGAGATATTGCTTAAATAAACAAATAAGATGAGTGATTTCACTAGAGGTGTCAAAATGGGTGGGTCTTGTCAGGTCGGCCCGCCAAAGTCCGAAAACTTATAGGGTTTGCGTATCATATTAGATACTTTTATTGAATCTGTGTTTTTTAACCCAGGCTGACCGAACTAGATTAAAACCAGGCTCGGGCCGGGATTATCTGAGCGGGTTCGAGCCACCATTTTTTTCTTTTTTTAAATCTTTTTTTGGGACATTTGGCTTGGTAATAAGCCTTATGTGAAATTTATTTTACAAAATAACTTAAAATAAAAAATAGATAATAAATATTGTGCTATGAACTTCGAATTAAAAATAGAGTATGTCTATAACATAAATATTTATAAGTTACAATAATGTTATAAAGTTAATATTATTTTTCCTATTTATCAAATATCCTTTTAAGCACAATAACAAAATAGAGTATAAAATCAAATAAGAAGACATTAAATCATATAGATTCCACTTTTATTTTTTTTATTTTGTATTTAATTAGATTTTGCTTCAACAAAAACATAATAAAGCAAATAAATTTTACAACAAAACTAAAAGATATCATAATTGTTTACTATAGAAAACTCCACACAACCAAATTTAACAAAGTAGTTCACAATGAAAGTGTTGATAAAAAACATAAAAATCATCTTATTTTAGATAATGTCCAAAATTTATATATTAAAGTAAAGTTACAAATTATATTGGGTTAGATATTAAATATTCAATAGAAAT
Source organism: Lupinus albus (assembly GCA_009771035.1). NCBI lineage: Eukaryota > Viridiplantae > Streptophyta > Magnoliopsida > Fabales > Fabaceae > Lupinus > Lupinus albus. The sequence goes on along the minus strand of CM020001.1, from coordinate 20,205,305 downwards.
GAGAGATTTAATATGAATTATGCTAAAAATTATATAGATGAACTTGACATCAAGTCTTAACTCAAATACAATGCATTAGATCTATGATTTTGGTTGTAATGGGCATAACAAGTGTGGTAAAAAAATTATTCATTAATATCAAAGAATATATATTTTTAAATTGATTAAATATGTTAAAATTTTAATAAATATATTTTAGTATTATGCAAACCGACCCGTCACAACCCGCAACTCGCTTACGGCGAGTATGAACTAGAATTTGATATGCATAAATTATATCTGGGCTTTTTAACCTAGTTTGGTTTAGCCCGAACCCGATGTGTGCGTTTGAAACCTCTAGATTTTACAATCAAATTCTATTTGTAAATTTACAAGAGACCAACTTATCATAGCTAATGCATAATTAATTAAGAGAAAATTACACCAATGTCCCTTGGAGTTTAACTTAATCACACTCATCTCCTTTTTTTTTTTTGTTATACCCTTGGTTAGGAAGCGACTCAAGTAAGAACAATTTTAATTGTCAGAAATGAGAATAATTAATATGAACCATTGAATTTTATTGGTCAAAATTAAAAGATAAATGCACATGAATTGTTAAGTGATCTTGTGACTAATAACTAATTTTTAACCATAATCATCTATGTATGATCGGAAGGTCTAGATTTATTGTTCTCACATTATTTATAGAGGAGGGATTCATTGACTCCAAGAGTAAGTTTTGTAAACTTACTCCACATCTTAGCCATCAATTCTATGGAAAATTCTCAAGCCCCTTTTCTCCCTCATCCATACTACTTAATAAAGGCAAAACCTAAATAACTATCTCATCATGGTGTAATTTGTGTTTCTCTATTTTACCGTCATTATATTCTAATTTATACCAAAAAAACCATATAACCCAATGATATAATTTTCTAATTTCAATTTAGCTCTCATGGTAACCTCTATTGAGAACTTTTAAATTATTTCTCTCATATTATCTCTCATCATTTTTCTCATCACATTATCCAGAATCAATCCACTCATTAAGATTTGACAATTAAGATTGAATAATTACCCCAATCGAATATATTCAACTGCAAATTACAATGTCTAACACAATTTATTACATTAGACATTTATTACATATAGAATATACAAACAATAGAAAATCGAATTGACAGATACAACAATACATGTAAACAAGCTAGTATTGCCTCTATAAAGTACATGAACCGAATTTATATCAATGTCCCAATAAATAAGAGTATAATTTGTTATTTTCACATTTCTTACATGCTAACAATGATGATAGTCATATTATGCATTGAATAAATATGTAATTGAGTGAAGTTAGATTATGATTACTCCTAACCAAACAAATATTGGATCGTAGAATTTGACACATGCAGGGAACAAGAAACAATTGTTTTCTTCTATTTGGCAAAAACGGAATAAACCAACAATAGAATTTGTCTCTCTTTATCCAATTAAGTGTTTGTTATGTAATGGAAAATCCCCTCTGCCAATACGCGTAGTCCTCATAATGATTATTCACAAGTCAAAGATTTCATGATTTTTTCCATAGAAATATTCTCCACCACCTTACACTACAACATGCACAAACATTCTCTAACCTCCAAAACCTAAAAACAACCTTTCTAATAGCTAATATACCCTCAATAAAGAAAGACAAATAGTTGAGTCATAATTTCCAAAATCAAATTTCTTTTGTTTTATATTTCCTTAATAATCATTGACCACATCAATTTTACAAAGGTGGACCCAGGTAGAGAGTTAAGAAGGCCGGTCATGGTTGTCATTCCTACCATGGGCCGATGCCAAATGTTGAACCTCTGTTGTTTCTTCTTCCACGAAGAAGAAGAATCACAACAGAGGAAAATCATCGGCATCTTGGCATTCAATGCAGCCAAGACCATGAGTCGCCTTCTCTCCCTCTATCATTCTCTCACGGACGATGAAATCCACCGACTTCGTCGTGGCATCATCAAATCCAAAGGAGTGGCTTACTTGAATTCCAAGGAAGAATACTTCCTTCTCAACCTAGCTTGCGCTGAGCACCTCGATGACCTCAACCTTGCAGCTATCGCCGTCTCCCACCTTGGTAGGAACTGCTCCGACATGAGGCTTAGCCGTTTCGACACGGTCTTCGCCGGCCTTAAAAATGGCCTGGTTGACCTCCATAAACTCCAATTCGACACCCGAAAAATCGAGAATGTGATAGAAAATATGGAGAAACTTGTGTCCTCCACAAGGAGCCTTCACACTGCCATGGAATCCCTTGTAGAAATGGAAGCTTTGGAGAAGAAGATGCAACGTTGGGGAACCATGAGAGCCAACCATGGGACAAAGGTAAAAGTTGAATGTTTCAATGATAAGATCACCTTCTATAGGAAGAAGGTGCAATATTACAAACAAATTTCCCTTTGGAACCAGACATTTGACAAGGTTGTTGGACTCATGGCAAGGATTATATGCATTGTTTATGCTAGAATATGTTCAGTTTTTGGAACCTTGATTACAGGTAACAAAAGTAACAACAATGTTAAAGGCTTTTTAAGACCAAAATTAAAGAATGGTAGTTGCCTTCTTGAACATGGTGAATTGTACAAGGCAAATATATATCTCTTTGATCAGAATAATGAACCTATGAAGAAGAATCAAATGTTGAAAAGCACAAAAACTGGGGTTATTAGGTTTCATAACCATAACCCTAGTCTACCCAAGGTGGCGAATTTTTGCGGTCGCGATGACGTTGCGAAGAAAAATAGGGTTTTAAACCTCGCCCCACTGTCTACGGTTGGTGGGGCGGGGCTTTCAATGAGGTATGCAAACGTGATATTATTTATAGATAGATGCATGCATGCAACGGCGGCGATTGGGAACGACGCGCGCGCGTGTCTATATGAAATGTTGCCGGGGAGGTTGAAAGTGAAGGTGAGAAGAAAGTTGAGAGGGCAATGGTTGGAATGGGAGGGGAATTCAATAGGAAGAGGAGTGGAAGGGCGGTCGGCGATGGCGAAGCAGTGGCTTAGCACGGTGGAGGAGGTGATGGAGTGGTTGTTACCAATGGCTCATGACACGGTGAGGTGGCAGGTGGAGAGGAATGTGGAGAAGCAGAAATTTGAGACAAAGTTAACAGTGCTTTTATTGCAAACATTACATTACTCAGATTTGGAGAAGGTTGAGGAAGTGATTGTGGAAGTTTTGGTGGGGTTGAGTTTTTTATGTTGGTGTCAAAAACAACAACAATGGTAACGGGAGGAATGAAGATCACTTGTTCGATTTTTGGTATTTCAAATATGTCTTAGTCCATTTAAAAATTGTCACGTGATTAAAAATAAAATTATAAAAGCAGAAAATAATTTTTTTTACATTATTTGATACAACGTGATTGACTTAGGACATAAAGACAAAGATTTTTGGGACATGTGATCGTTAAGGAGCCTTTGTGTTTTTTGTTCTTTCTTTGAGCCATTGGTTTGAAATTCAATTCCATATTATTCTTCTTAATTAATTCCTTTTTCTAATTTATTACTACTAACAAGTCTTGATTTCTTTTTGGTATATTACTAGTTAGAAAGTCTTGATTTTTATATTTTGTGTACATTTTTTGCTTGTGAGTTGAATGTGGCACATAAAATAAGCTAAGTGTAAAATTGTACCGAAAAAAATAAGTGTAGGACTACAGTATGACTCATGAATTTTTAGTAAGAAGAAAATTAGTTAAAAATGAAATTTGCAACTGTGCACAATATAAATAATGACACAATTAAACCTTTATCTCATAATTTCTGGGACACAATGGCATTCTGTGTGTCACATTGACACTTAATTAACTAAGTTATTTTAATGAAATAGACCAAATTCAATCAAAAAATATTGCAATGAATAAGATCTAAATCAAATTAACCTTCAAGGATAAGAAGCATATTTAAATCTTATCAGGCTTTACTTATATGACAATCTATTTGCCAAGTTATCAATTGATAGAGTTGTTCTGATAATAAAAACCAAATCAAAAATTTGGAAGAAATCTAGTTAAAAAATATAGGGACTAAAACAAAAATCAAGTGAATTCCAAGATCAAAAAGATTTTTAAGCCTTAATTTGAATAAGAGATGGATTTATAGTTTTGGGACATGAAGCGTTTGACACATTGACAATTAACATAGTGGTTCTAATGGCAAAATCGAAATAAAATTTTGGAACATTTAAGGAAGCAGATTATTAAAAAAAGTTCCATGAATTAAATCTAAAAGAAATTTAACTTTTAAAGATTAAAACACATATTAAAGCCTGAATATGTTAAGAGGTTGACACATTACTTTATTGCTCATGCGGTTTAGTATTATGAAAGCTACCAATGAGGTGAATGAAGATTTTATTTTACAATGGTAAATAGTTATTCTAATGAGACTTCTCTCCATTTATTATTTCATTTAAATTTTAAGGATAAAGATGTAATATAGCTTTAAATAAAAATGATATAAATGTTAATGCATGTAATGTTCATCATGACATCATGACTTTAGAGAATGGTATATTATGATCACTAATGTTATTGATAATGACTTATCTCAAGTCGAGTGGTATGTGTTGGGTTTATCTAAGTCTAAAGTCACATATTGGATATATGGGGATGAATAAAAGAGTTTATAAGTATAAAAGGTCCATGAAATTAATGACGTGGTGCATCATTTGTGGCTCTAAGCTCTTCCCATACCCGGGTGGTTGGAGGTTCCCCGGTCGCAGTCTGGTCAATATTGATGGAAATCGGGACCTAAGAATATTGAAGGAGGTGGCGCTTACAATAGAGAATGACATTAAAATCATCAACAATTAAAAGTGAAAGTGGGGTTTACAACAAAACAAGTTAATACATGTAAATATGTTGTTGTATGTACACATGTACTTTGGTTGTGATTACACGCATGTAGGGTCTGAAGGCAACACTTATCTAATGTGAACCACACAAAAACAAGTGGAAATATGGAAGGAAAAAAAGTAGATAAGTGAGAGGGTGATGCAATGGTTATGGTTTTCAATAACCATAGCCATGGCTACTTCAACCCTATTCCTATCATCACTCATCCAAGGAAGAACAACACCAATTAACTCTACAAGTTATCATGTGTTGTTCCTTCAAAATCATAATCTGAATAGGTCAGTGACTCACAGGAAGAGAGTTTCCTTCAGTGTTCAAGCACAAGCAGCAAAGCCTCCTGCTGGTGTATGCCCTTAATCTTTTGCTTCTTATTTCATCTCTATCGTAGTTTTAAATTGCGGTTACAGTCGTGATTGCGGTTATAGTAATTGTAGCTGTTATTATCAATTTTATTGTGATGAATAGATAAATATTTTTGAATTAGATGTAGTCCTATAGGTCTAATATACCCAAATGTGATCCGATACAACCACATCAATATTGCAACTTTTTATGGTAATTATTTTATGATTATTTTCTTAATGTTATTGCATTATGAAGCAGTTGGGTGTGTTTGTTGCTCCTTCAGGTTGAATTTCCAAAAGTACAGCCACAGTTTAAGGCACCATTTCTTGGGTTCACAAAGACAGCAGAAGTATGGAACTCTAGAGCTTGTATGATTGGACTCATTGGAACTTTCATTGTAGAGCTTGTGAGTATTTTATATTATCATATTTAAGGTTGAGTTGGTAAAAATAAGGTTATTTATGATGGAATGGATTAAGAAAAAAATGAAGAAAATATCAAGTTTTTTTATTTTCAAGGCATTCTTTAGCATTTTCTTAGTTTCTACTTATATTTTGGTTGAAAAAATGTATATTTAGTTATTTCTTTATGAAATATCATAATAGGAAGTGGAACTTTGAAATCCCCTATCAACCTATACTCACCTTTAAGTGGTTTAATATACTTACCTTTTCTTTTAAATTTCTTAGAAAATCCTCTATCATACTCAATAGTGCATTTATTTGTACTAAGTTTGATGATGGTATTTTTCAGATAATAAACAAGGGAATACTTCAGGTGATTGGAGTTGAAATTGGGAAAGGCCTTGATCTTCCTCTGTGAACATTTTTTCCTTATAGTTTTAACTCTGTTTTTTAAAATTGCTTTGGTGAATTAAATATTGCACTAATGGGTTATTGGGCAACATCAATTTCTGTAATCTAAAACCTATATTGATGTAAATTGCCACATATTATCTGATTTGCTTAAGTGATTTCATTTTTACTTTTTTGCCTAGTGCATGGAATTCCAATATACACTAAAGTTTTATACACTTTCACCATGTCATTAATCATTTGTGTTAATGATCATTATTTATTCTTAAACAAAAATAATACATGTGTACTGAACATATACTAAGCATGTAAAATTTTACACTAACAATACATAGATATTAAAATCAACAATATGGTCATCAATTAGTATTTCTCGGATATATTTGTACCAGATATATTTCTCTAAGTAGAGTGGTAACAATAGTGATTATATAAAACATCAATAGTGATTATATAAAACATGATCACATATTTTGTCCTAAAAAGTATGTCACTCTATGTTCCATCATTATTTATAGGTTGTTTTAGAGGTTCGACATAAAACTTTGTGAAATCTCTATAATATGGTTAATAATAATAAAAAAATTATAACAACCTTCCCATAAGCTACCTCTCTTCAGCTTATATCAAATAAGCAACAAGCAAACACTCAAAATAACACAGAAAATAAAGCTACCCAAAGTATCATTATGCCATATGGTCAAGTCCAATAGTTGGTGCTAGGTGGAGGCTCTCGTCTCACTGGCGGCAGTTCAAGGTTGCATACGGTGATTCGTGGTGCTATGTTGCAGAACATAGTTGCTTGGGGGATGGACATTCTTTAGTGATAAAAAAGACGGACCAGTGTGCAGTTTTCCCCGACAAGCACAGAAGTTGTTTCTACGATCTCCTTTAATGATAACCAAAACAAAAATCTCCAACCCTTTAAATCTCTTGTCAAAAAATAAAGCAACAAGAATGAACAAATTCTAGATGTCAATGCCTAGAAAATGCTCTATACACTGCTCTAGATAAAGCAACATTATAGACTAACCTTGCACAAAGTTACCTAATTTTCTTTTAAGTATTACTATATTCCAACCTGAATCTGTGGCAGCAAGCAGGAAGCATGAGTGGATAAATTTATAGAAGCCTGCTAATTCGAGCATCGATAACGGTAGATAAATTTGATTCTGTATTTCCTAGAGCATCGGCCAGAGACATCCTGCGGTTTTTCCATATCGACTCGGCCAAGTTCTTTATCTTCTGTCCTTCATCTTTTCGATTTTCTTGGACACAAAGTACTTCTGCATATGCACCTACAACATTAAGCAACTAGTCAATTACAAGGTGTCAAGTCTGGATTAAATTATTAGCATACACAGAACGAAAAGCACGGCTTAATAGTATTAATAATTATCGCCGTGATAAATTTTAAATTTCTCACTCAATGTACACACCAAAATCATAACTGAAGCAGTTACCTATACCACAAGAAATTACTTAGTATACCGCAAGCACTTCATAAACACTAAAAATGTGTAATATTTGTGCGCCATGTCAAAATGCATTTATGTGAGTTGTTGAATGGAGTATCTATGGTAAATTTGTTCTATACAAAGCTACAAAAAACACTTTCACTTCCCATGTACTAATATTGTCATTCCTTGATAAAGGTTATGTGGTTATGAATTATAATGGATCAAAAAATTTGTCATACCTCTTGCAAGAGCCGCTATATCACTTCTATCTACCGATGGTGCAGCACCTACATGAAGAAAGATAGGTTTCAATACTTTCTCACGATGTGTAAGCAAATTATGGACAATGCATGGACATGTGCGCATCAATGTAAGACAACAACATTACCTTCAGACTCAGTTTCCACTGCAGGAACCTTCAAGATATCTATCACTTTTCTGTAGAGGCCCTGTCAATGATTTTCCAAGCATAATTGCTATTTGAATTATGATAAAACAAACTGTTGATGAACAACTAGGTATCAAAGGAATGTGAAGCACGGCTAAACAGTTCAGGCACACGAAAAGTTAAGTTGGTAGATTACACTAGTAAGTCAAGGGCATTAATAATTACAACAAAAAACCACATTATTTCCATTTTACTTCCCGCTCTTTAGGTTTTGTGATGGAAATGATGAAAATAATAGAAATCAAAATAAACAGTTGAAAAATGTGAAGTTTTTTTGTAATTATTGATAAAATTATTGAATGAAAAATTAAAACAAATGATATATAGTGCCTACATAGAAACTAGTAGCCTCAGTGCTCATTATTAATATATTGAAGAAGAAAAAATAATACACTGAAAACAAGTCACTCGCATGTCACACACGACAAAGCCAAGTCAGTCGATTTGTTATTCATAGTGATTGTTTAATTCAGAGCAAACAAATGTTAGTTCCATAGACCAAATCTTGAGAACAAGAACTAACTAGACTCGATACCCCCAGAATCCAGATGCATCATATTTTGTTTATATCAATCAATGTACTTTTTTATTTTCAGGAAAAATATGATAAAAGAAAGTGTTTTCAGTAGAAGTTAGTTATCACTTATCAATTCAGTAATTGCAGATCCTAACCTCTTGAATCAAAAGTGAACTCGAACGCTCCTCAATTGCTTTACGCCTATACATGAGAGCTATGCTTGTTAAGACAACACCCACCTTGGGATGAGTAGTGCCTTCACCAAATTGACAGAACCATAAGATATTAGTACCACAATATGCTTTTAATAGCCTCTGTGAGAAATGCTATATGATTTGGTAAATTGAGTTCACCATAAGTTTGCTCTGCGGTATTTAATGCCTTTGTCAACCAATCCTCCGCATTGCCAAATTTACTAAAAAAAATAGTTATTAGCAATATATCACCTAAAGCAACATGAAAAGGAAGCTTGTGGCCCCGGAAAATCAATAAGTAGTAACATTAAGCCTACCCCAAATGTGACTCAAGCTGTCCGAGAGCACACATGGCTCCAACCATTAAACCCTCCAAGTTCATGTTACCAGCTCCTAAGTAAAGAGAATTGCCATTATTTTTTATATCGGAAGCTCCTTGTATGACATTCTGGTAAACCTCTCTCGCTAATGAATAGTCTTCTGTGATTTGTAGGAATTCCCCATATAATAGAGCAATAGAACCTTAAATAGACAAACATCATTTTGGTGTAGAGAAATGCCAGATACAATACAATGAATTGAAATAAAACATACCATGATGCACCACGTCGTGGAGGGATTTGTCAAAGGAAGCTTTAGCTGCACCAAGCCAATAGTAAGTACTGACCAAGAACCATATAGCAATGAAGAAATAGACGTTTAGCACTACCTGACTTAATATCGCCATTGACAAGTTCAATCAACCCTTTTAAAGCCTTAGCATGAATAATTAGACCATCATTCTCTCCTGTTTCCTGTTTCTCCATAAGCTCTACGCATTTTTCAGCCATCGCTGATGCCATAGCATCCTATATTGGAAAAGTTCCTCTAAATAAATATAAAGGGAATTTTCTTTTTCTATCAAAAAATAATTATGGATGGAACGGGGGAAAATGAAGTCAAATATATTTTGTCATCTTTTTATATTAGAAAATGTGGTTTGCAGATACCTACCTGTCCCAACTCTAGATGAAGCCCAACCTGAGCTTCGAAGGCAGCAACTACAACAAGAAATCCGGATAGAACTTACAAATCAATGGGAAAAGTTCATTGAGAAAGAAAAACAGCAAAAGCTAAGGTTTTAAATTGCATTTCACAACTATGATTGAGACCTCAATGTCTATTTTTGGTTGTCTCCCAACACATCATCACCACAATTGCGGCAATTGCAACATAACTACGACCACAATTTAAAACCTAGGCAAAAGTAGTAACCATAAAAGGAAAAGCTCGAAATTACCTCTAATACCCAAATGAGAATTGGTTAAATCTTGGACACTTTGAAGCTTCTCTATTGCCTCATCATACTCTCCTCTAATAAAATTTAAAGATCTTTCACGAGTTTAAACAATAACCCTCCAATAACATATGAACTAAAATACCAAAATAACTAAATGTTCACAAAGAAAAAACCTTTCACACAACAAGGTAGAGAGAGCAAGCAAAGCAATTCCTTTTGAATTCTCAGTTTTTGGGTCATTCCCTATAGTTAACTCTGTTGTAAGACAATGCTTCAACACCAGCATTCCAAGACCATATGATCCAACTACTCACAAAATCAACGAAAAATCAAAACTTTAGTTAAAAACATAAAATGGGTCATTGAAAAACACATGCTTTTGTAATTATTTTGTTTAACCTGATTTGTCACTTCTTGCTTGCTTCATAGCATAGTTCATCATATTAATAACATCAGGGTTTGCCATATTTTTGTCCAACTCCAAAGCATTGTTGTATAAATTGAATGATGAAGGAGCACAATTAAAAAACCTGGTGCATGAAATTGAGGATAATTGTGTTGCTGTGGGAACAACAAAAGCAGTGGAATAAGAAGTTCTTGACAATTTTGCTGCTATGCGAATCATGATGATGATTGTTGCTTTTGAGAACAAGTGAAAATTTGAAAAGGGTTGATTTTGGGAATGATATGAGGAAATGGAATTGAAATTTGCAACGGGTTTTACCTTAAAACGAGCATGGAAGAAATGAATGAAGGGTTTTTGAGGTTCATAATTTTTTGACCTAGGAATGTGTTCAGGAATTGGTTCTTCTAACCATGTGAACTAGTTAAATCAAATGTGTTCCTTTAACTATCAAAGTATCAACAAATATCACTTTCCTTAACAAATTAATTATCATTTTTTCGATTCTGTGGTTGTCTCTCTCTCAACTGTGATTTCGTAAATAATTATTATGTATAAAAACAACAATGAATCTTTCTTCTAGGTTTTGATAGTTATATTATGGAAACAAAATTTACAATTTATAAGGTAAATATGTAATTTGTTTTTTAAGTAAAAGAAATATATATAATTGACCCATTTAGTGTTAATAATATAAAATGATGTGAATCACAAATTTACAGTTTTATTTTTATAATGTTAATATATTATTTATGGGTTTTGCTAACCCAGGGAAATGAGTTTTTCAGTTGGTGCAGGTTAGTATTGTGCACCAAAAGTTTTGGATAAAATTAATCTTTATACTTTAATTATAATAAAGTTAACAATAAGTATAGTTTTATAATTTTCATTTCAAAAAATTCACTCATCATCCCTAACCTTCCCTCTCCCCCATTAACTCACTCATACAAAAACACCAAAATCATTCACCACCACTAAACCTCCCCACACCACCACACCATCGCCGCAACACACCGCCGCAACACACCACCGCAATACACCACCGCACCGCCGCATCCCCCACACCGTTTCACACCACCAAATCGCTGCACACCGCAGCTGTAAGTACAGAATTTTGTTTGCACTTTTAGCATAAATGACATATGAAAGACAACAAATTGGTTTCTATCATGCTGAAAATTTTGAAGATTATATTCCTTACGAAGGACAAACATTTGTGATTGTAGATTAATGGGAGAGAGGAAAGAAGGTTTGGAATGATGCGGCAGTGTGTTGCGGTGATGTGGCGGTGTGTTGCGGCGGTGCGTTGCGGTGATGCGGTGGTGTGTTGCGACGATGCGGTGGTGTGTTGCGGCAATGCGGTGGTGTGTTGCGGCGATGGTGCGGTGGTGTATCCGGTGGTGTGGGGAGGTTTAGTGCTGGTGCGGTGATGTAGGGAGGTTTAGTGTTGGTGAATGGTTTTGGCGTTTTGGGATGAATGAGTTAACGAGGGAGGGGCAAGGTTAGGGATGATGAAAATTATAAAACTATCTTTATTGTTAACTTTATTATAATTAAAATATGAGAGTTAATTTTGTTTAATAATGTAAAAAAATTATATTAGTAGGTAAATTCGACTATAATTGTAGTAGCAATGATGTTACAGACCCAAAACCACAATATTGGAGCCGCTACTATAATGGAGGAATGGTGTGAGATGCTTTGTAAAATAAGATATAAAGAATATGCAGAATTATAAGAATAACTTGAGGAAGGGACACCATAACTCCTTGCAGCACATCATCATGCCATTAACAAAGCTTTGAATAAGCCTCAAAAGATCTACAGTATCTAATGACAGCTAAACTATATGTTATTGGTTGCACAACTTATTATAGTAAACAATTGTGGGGATTGCCAATGATACTCTTTCTTCTGGGTTTTGCTGCACACAGAATTATCCTGAGGGGCGACTAACTTGCGAACTGCAAGTTAGTTCACTTCCATGCGAACTAATTTGTGAGGCGTTAAATTCTATCGTATTCAATCTTAACCGTTAAAATCTTAATCGGATAAATGTTATGTTTAGAAGTCGGTATGGTAGGAAACGACTTCAACATAGTACAGAAGTCAGTATGACCTAAATCGACTTCTGTACTGTTATGTTTAGAAGTCGGTATGGCAGAAAACGACTTCAACATAGTACAGAAGTCGGTATGACCCAAACCGACTTCTGTACTGTTATGTTTAGAAGTCGGTATGACAGGAAACGACTTCTGATTGGTATGTTCAAAAGTCGGTATGGCAGGAAACGACTTTTCTAGTTGTTATATTCAGAAGTCGGTATGGTAGGAAACGACTTCTGGTTGTTATGTTTAGAAGTCGGTATGGCAGAAAATGACTTCTACACTAAAGTCAGTATGACCCACACCAACTTCATACTGAAGTTGTACTCTCCCATACTGACTTCTAAACTAAAAAATGAAACGGTAACTAATAACCAAAAATTTTCATCCAACAACTATAAAGCAGTTCGCTTCCAAGTGAACTATGTAGTAGTTTGCAAATTAGCAAACACCTTTAGTCAGATCCATAAACTTGCAAACATACCCTTTTTGCACACCTCTTTAAGGCTATATGCCCTAAGGCTTATAGTTATGCATATGATGACACTAGCAGCCTTAACACATGCAGGGATTCTCACTATGTTATCACTTTTTGTCATCCCCCTCACTTAATAGAGATATGTTATCCAAACATAATCATGTTTTGCTAAAATTGGGATAAATATAGGACCAAAGGGTTGTAATCACCACAAAATCAGGTTTCCAAACGACGAATAACCTTCTATATATTGTTGAGAAGAGAGAAGAATGCCTAACACATTGAAGGTATTAGTTTCCATGAGAATGAGAAGTTAAACTCTTTTTTTTGGATTAGATGTAACTATTTAAACTCGATGTATCCAATCTGACTATCTGATTTAATTGCAATATTGTTTCATTATGTTCATGTCCACTCTCTTATCTAATGCTTTCTTTTTCTAGCTTGATCATCAGAATTATATTAATTCTAGGATTGAGATTAATTAAACTACACATTAAACACCTAAATTTAGTCAAAAAATTGAGTTTTTGTGTCAGATAAATTTTTCTTCACACTTAAGAATTGAATGGTAAAATGGAATCATAGAGTTGCTAAGTCCAAAGATCTGACTCAGGTCAGATAAATATGGTCCTTAATGGGGCATCTTGGAGGGTACCCCCACCCTGCCAATCTCAACCCATTTGTCAGATAATCAGTGGTGTAGTGGACCACAGTACTTGTGAAAGATACAACTACACAAATTTAACATCATTCAAATTTGTATACACATAAACAACAATGTTCATTCACTCACCTACATTACAATTTTCAAGTCATGGCAGCACAATTATTATTCAACATGTGGTATATGGAAAGTTGTTTGAATTAAAAGTGGTATTGGAAAACTATAAAGATAGTTAAGTTTGTTAACATTTGAGATAAATTGTTAATGTTTTTGCTTATAGTTGAGACTAAAGGGAGTGTTGTATATGTTAAGCCTAAACTTTCTTCTCTCCCTAATTTATTTTACCATTTTATTTCTCCTTTGAAAGACAATTAGTGGTTGGAGTTTATAAATCAAAAACTACAATTAGGATTGTAGAATAGTCTATAAATCTTTCAAGCAACAATAGCAGCAGCAACAACAACTGTGAACACCAACAAAAACATAAAACAAGACAAGATTGTAGAATGTTCAATTCTCAGCTGTGTCTGAGCTTAATACAATTTCATCTTCTATTGAAGAAGCGAGAGGCAATTTGTTCCCTGAGCTCATTTTCTTCACATCCTGGCTGGAACAGATGAAGATTCTTCTCACCATATTACAGAATTCACTGCAAGAAAAAAACATACTAATCAACTTGGTGTATGCATGAATGAATATGATAAACCATGAAGTATAATAATGATTTGCAAAGGAGGTTTTGCCCACTATTAACAATTGTAGCATGCATGCATGCATGCCATATAAACCAACAAAACATAGAGTCCTAAATTACAATTGTCTATACAAATGATGTTATTTAATCAACATTTCCACCCTCTCTAGCCACTTTTCTCATATATTTTTACTAACAAGTGTGTATTGCATTGTTCACTATAAGGTTCTAAGCTTAAAATTAAGTATTTATTTCTAAATAACTTCTTCCCTTGTTTTCTAGATTCTTATTTCCACTGCTTATTCTATCAATAGCACATATTTATGTGTATAAAGAGATACTCACGGCCACGGATCATCACCAACAAGCATAATATCGCCTTCGTCATCGGTGAAGACAATTTCCAACTTATTCCTGAGTTGAAGCTGGCCCTTTATGTCAAACATCTTCTCCAATTCATCTATAAGTTGATCATACCCATCCAACATGGTCAAGTCCACGGCACGACCCACTGCGATCCCCTGCATTTGAACCTTCAACACAAACAGGCTTCAGAAAATTTACTGATTAGGCTTTAGAGCATTAAATTTATCTCATAAATACAAAAAAAAAATTAGAATAAGTAAACAATGTATGTCATGAACCTTAGTGCAACTTCTGCTACAGATTTGCTTGCTTTGAGTCTCTTTAGGAGATGCTTGCATCTGTTCCTGTTTCCTCTCTTTAGATGCATTCGAGAGATCGGAATTATGGTCTGCATCAGTTTTGGACAAGGTTCTAACACAGCCCTCATTCGTGACTCCGGATATATTTTCAGAATGTACACATGCTTTCTCTATAGCAGGAGAGTTCCTAGCATGATCAATAAGCTCAATTCCAAACAATCTACAGCTTGTAGCACCCTCTACTTTGTTCTCCTTATCAACTTGGTCAAGCAAATTTTCATTGTTCAGTTTTTCTGAATGAGTCTTTGAATTAAGCCAAGCTGATAAACTCTTGCTATCATCGGTCGTGTCCTGAAACAAATGAGAAGGAACACTGGAATGAGGAGAAGATAGCCAAATTCCTTCTGCCTGATTCCTTGATATAGCATTGCAGCTGCTTTTACAATTATCAATCTGCTTATGATGCCACATTTGGTCATTGTCACTCCTTTTGCTTTCAGCCGTAACATTTAGTTGTGTTAAATCGGACGGTGTCATCCCAGCATCCCAAAAAGCTGTTGTTGTGTCTACTTTGAAAGTTTTATTTAAGTGTCAAGAGTAATTAACTCAATCAATATAAGAATTTTGAAGGAACTAAAAGAGAAATTTCCTCACCAAAATCTGGAATTTCACTGGGTGGTCGAGGCCTTTTACTCTTTACAACAGCTGGTTGAAATGAAGGCGCAGTCAGAAGAGGGTCAATCTCCCAAGGTGAAATCCTATCTGGTCTTGGAACAGATGCCGGTTCATCCCATTGAACCTGGCAAAGGATGAAGAGATTTGGATACATACCATGCAAATGATTTGAAATAAGGTGAACAATTGCCAAGTCAAAGAAGAATTACCTTAAGCGATCGCCATTTTGAATTTATCCAATGAGGAGAAATATCTTCTACTCCAACTATTGTGCCTGAAAATCTGATCAACAATGTATTACAACATGAGTGATGCTACACAGCCATATTTTTGACAGAATAGAGAATGATTGTTGGATGGAATAAAGTACTGAGGGTCATCAAATTTATGACAGAAGTAAGCTTTAGTACCTTTTGTCCGAATCGGGAGAATCATCTCCTTCAAACCTCATCTTGAACCTCAAACCAACATCAAATTTATGATTGACAGCCTCCAAATACTTGTTCACGCTTATGATGAACTGGCTCGTCCTAAGCAAACCAAAGCATGTGTTAACAATCATCCGCTAATTACTTAATGGGGTTAACAGAGACCGTTTATGGTTCCTTTTGCAACAAGTAAAAGTTCTACCTTGGCTTATAATATACTAAGAAAAGAGTCTGAGTTGCAACAGCATGAGATGCAGTTGCAAGAACGCCTAAGTGCATGCTCTGACTGGAAATCACTGATGATGGCATGCTGTTCTGCTGAGGAACAAGGCGCCTCACTCCAACACGCAATTCTCCGTTGTCCGCTCTAAATACAAAATCTCAATTAAGGCTAGAAGATTTTATGAACAATATAAAAAAGAAACTAAGGAAAACAAACATCAAATGTCTACCTGAGAAATACAAAGGTATCTCCAGCAACTAATCTCTTAGAAGTCACGAAAGTACTCCATCCGGTTGTGAGCAAGTGTCGGCGAGGCTGACCTGGTTAAAGAAAGGAAAATACATTCGACGGAAAAACATAAGGCCACTAATAAGTATAAAGCTAAAATCACATGGATCCAAATGAGAATTTCTCATGTCCTTTACCTCTAAATATATGCTTAAAGCGCCATTCGTAACCATGAAGATCCCTGGCAACCAACTCCTGAGTAGGGGTTGATTGGGACATGTCCTGAACAAAAACAAAACATGGCTTTAGTAAACATCACTAAAGCAATTTGGTATTAGAAATCATGAAAAAGTTCAACAAAAACCAAACATATAGTATTACCATAGCCGGAAGGCATTCGGTGGCGTGTTTCCTGAGGACAGAGAAGCCACCATGGGTGCTGGTATCAGAGGCAGTTAAGACCTTGGAAAAGGAGTGAACTGTTGGCCTTGGATGCTCAGCAGGGCATGGATCAGGGCTTGTAGGCTCAGCTTGCTAAGACATTTATTCCATTAGAAATCTAAACAATAGGACAAAAGAATCTAAAGGTTGACCACCAAAAAAATTGAAAATAGAAATGAGCAACTATATCCTTACACTAGATTCTGGCACCAAAGTAATCTGTGCATAAACCTCATCTGTTTCTGGTTCAGCCTAAAACATGTCAACATTCAAGGTAAGATTTTTGCAATTTTGCCCACCCTAAATTACATAATCAATTATCAATCCATAGCCTAATTAATCATTTGACCATTTTCTAAGCAACCAAAAATATAATTTTTAAAGAAAAAAGGAAGGAGAAAACTACCAGCAATGAATAGAACACTTAATACCAAAACCAAACTATAATCTATAGTCTATACTAAATAATTCCACAACCCAGATGATGATTTTGACCATTTTCTCAGGAACCAAACAAGATTCTTTCTTTTCAAGAAAAAAACATTGAAAATATGAGAAAGTAAGATCATAGAGAAAATTACCAATAAATTGACATTAATGACTCGGCAGAGGATCTTGGTGTGAAGTTTGAACAATGGAATCCTCTGATTTAGTTCCTGATTTGTTGATGCTTCTAACTACAGCCACAACAACATATAAAGTTAGAAACTTTATAAAAAAAAAAACATCAAATCTAAGCATGAATATTTTTCAGACAACCTAAGAGCAAATGAAAAGAAACATAGAAAAAAGAGAAAAAACAAACTTGTTCCATGTGTCCTTGAGGAAAATAAAAGACCCTTTGACCAACATGAGGAACATCAACATGAGGTCCTGCACATGTCTTCCATAGTTGTTCATACAACATATTATCATCATCATCATCACAAACACTAGTTCCATTCAACATCATTCACTTTACAAATCTGAATCCTACTACTTAGTTACACACCATACAACATATATTAGTAGTAATAATGATAATAATAATGATTTGTAGTATCTTTCTTTTTCTTCTTTCTCTTTCTTTGTGCAAATGAAGAATACGGCGTTTGTTGGAATGATACAACACATAACAACTCCGTTTGGCGGTGACCATTTTATAACAATACTATGTTTTGTTGTTTTGTTGTTAATGCTTCTCTCACCAATGTCTCTACATTTTTAGGTGCTCTATTTTTCACTTTAACTTTCCAATATTAATTTTCTATTTCTAAAATTATGTCACACATATGTAATATTAATCATTAAAGATTCATACAACTAGTATAATGTCTAAGTGAAAATGGAGGAGCACTAAAATGTGAAAGTTCGATTCTTCAGAGAAATTTAAGAGAATACCATTAGTTAAACTAAATAATAATAATTAAAGATAGATTCTTTTAGTATTAATATTATCTTAAACTTTCAAAACCACAATTAAATATAAACAACAAATGTACTAAACAAACTAATTCATGAAAAGAAGAGAATAACATTATTGTATAATCAATGGGTGAGAACCTTCTAAAATATGGGAGATGAGTATATAAAAACAAAACGAAGAAATAGTATGGTGTATTACTTTTACATTTTAGATATAATGACATGACAAATTTATTCTTAAATATAAAAATAAATTGTCTCTCTAATGATGGAGATAATGATGGTAATGAGGTTGGGCGGGTACGGGTAATGCATATCAATATTCATATTCGCATTATTTGCAGGTACTTGTCTCTCTATATGATAATTTTATGATTATATTATCATCATTAAATTTTATTATAAAATAATAATAAAATAGACAAATATAATGTTAAAATAATAGCAATTAAGTATATAATATATAATGTATTTAATTAAAATATATACATGGGTACCCGTGAGGCGGATATCATGATACTCGTTCTCAATCATAAACTATTTTTGTTGGTACCCATTGCGAGTATTTTAACAAATACACAATGGTCAGGTATTTTTGTCATCCTAGATAGAAAATATTCTTTTCGGTGAAAAACCTTTTATTCTTATAATAAAAAGTGATTAAATATATTTTATCCATTAAAGTTAACTTGAATTTGACTTTAATCCTTTGAAATTGTGATCAGTTTTGATATTTAAATGTTAGAGGTGTTAATATAAAAAACAGAAGAAAAAAAATTTAGTCATTTTGGATTAATTTTATGATAATTGAATGAATCTGATTTCATTTTCAATTACAAAACTAATCCGATGCAAAAATGTTTATTATAATCGAAAATTACACATTTATAGTAATAGAAATCTTATAATGGGAAAGGAAAAGAAATAGAGAAAAGGTGGAATATATATTGAGAAAAAAATATATACACTAATATGTAAGAGATTTTTACTCTTTCATTGATACAATAATAAATGATGCAATAATAATGTATAAAAAGACCGATGCATTATTCTAAAATTTTTTGAGGTGATTTTGTGACGATAATACCCTTTACATATATGACATGTAGAAGCGAGTGTAATGGCAGGACAGTAATAATGATATTGCATGAATGGTACGGCGCATTGAGATGTGTGATGTAACGGTAACGATAACGGTAACGGAGCAGTCACGTGAATCTTTCACCGTTATATGTCTGCTTCGTAGCAGGCAACAAGATTTGTTCAAGTTAACCCGGCAGTGGCACTTTAGTAATTTAGTTATTCTTCTATTAAGGTTATTTCTTCTCCCATTTTTTAATATTTATATATATTTTTTAGGGGTATATTACATTATGAATCAAATTTTGACCCTGAATAAATGTTGATAATAATGAAACATGCCATTGCACTTCACACTGTGGGGCCCGACTAAGCACATGGAGTATATATTTTACATTTTGTCACCGACTTACCACATCACCATCATCATTTATGAGAAAGCTTAAGATGATATGTTTTGTTAGTTGATACTTTCACACTTTTTTTTAAGATATAGAGCCACAGAGGTGTAGATTAATGTAGTTAGTTAATCTTCTTTGTTGGTGGATTCGGTGGGCCGGGTTGGTAGGCCAGACAAGTAAACTCTGTTGGTGTGTCTTAGTTAAGATTGGACTCGCCGGTAAAGGTACATGAAAATGTGCACCGACGATTAAGTTAATATGAGACTTGAGAGGAAGTAAATAGCAAATATAATGAGAGAATAACAATGAATAGTAAAGATAGATGATACTTTCTTATGGGGATTCCCCTATTTATAGTGGTGGGATGGACGAAACAGGCCTTGGGTAATACTGTTGGAGTAACCGACCATCTGGGTATGTCGGGGGCTGCTTTATCCGTGTCAGATGGATTTGACAGGATTATACTTTTTGTGTATTGCAGGCCTATCCTTTGTCGTGTTGGTAGGAAGATAGGTGGGATTTGCAAGTGGTATGGTAGTAAGTTGTTGGCAGCATGCCGGGACAGTGGTTCCCAAACCGGTCTATCGTGTTCGACCATTATAGAGGTATGCTTAGAAAACCTTAGCTCGGATATATCCGCTTCTTAGTTGGTCAGGTAAGAGGTCAACCCAGTCTATCAGGCTTGTCTGGTTGACCGGGGTGGAATAGTTGCCATCAGCCTAGTAGGATGTTCGTCAATTGAGATGCTACTAGACTTAGTGTTTTTGAAGATCATTGATGGTCGACCCGACCAATTGTAAACGTTCGATTAAGCAGGGCGGAACAATTAATATAGATATTACCTATAATTGTTAACTTAGTGTTTTTCTCCATTCATATTTATCATTCATCTTTACTCAACTAATTATATTCATAATGAAATTATTATATTAATTCTAAGAGTATAATTGAAAAGATAATTATCATTATACTATTTCCCATCATCTCCAATTTTATTGTATGTCATTCATTCTCTTTGATTTCTGTCTTATGGAGAATTTCTTTCCCATCCTCATTCTTATATATCAAGGTGAAACATTCTTCACTAAACACAAATCAAGTAAAGTTTATCGGCTGAAATAATAACATGAACTTAAATAAGATGTTAAAAATAAAAAACTAAAGATGAAGAAATCATATTCTGTTTTTGTAATTAATAGTATTGACGTCTATAAGAAATAATTTTTTTTTGGAATAGGAAGCATTTATAATATAATTTAGACATTCTTCAAATGAAAATTATCTTTTCCAAATTTTGCTTAATTAAAAACATACATGTATAAGTAGTTTCTAGCAAGCTCTAGGTTTAATGGGGAAACTTATATGGAAGAAGCTTATGATATTATTATTATAAATTGAATTCACTTAAGATCACATTTAATTCGTCTATCATATGGAAATCTAATAGTTAAGATCTAATCAATAATTCAGATCATTATATTTCTTTAGAATGAATGACTAATTAATAAGTGGAGCCGGTGTATTATAAAATAGTGTTCTCTTAATTAATAATAGATTGGAAGATAAATAGTAATATTAATTAGGAGAATATGCACTAAAATGCCTGCTGGTGGTGAGTAGTGTTCCACGTCTTTTTTTATCTGTCACTGTTGATCAATGACAAAAGAATTAGATTTTATATATATATTTTGTGTATAGTAATATTTAATAGCACAAATATTTGGTTTATGCTATTTTTATTTTATTTTAATGATTTATTTTAGTAAGGATAATTGACTCCAGCTGGATCTATATAGAAAATTGGGTGTGATACTTGTTCAGGATTTCCACACATAGAGCCATGCATGGACATTAGTCACATAAACCTATTTTATTCCAACAACTACTATTTTAAATAATGATTATAGTTAGGTTATGTTTATGGTAATTATGGAAAATTACGATTGATTGATATAATCATAATTGTGATTGGGGAGAATCATAAAATTATAATGAAAGTGGAAATTTTTAAGATAATTTGTGTGCTACAACCTTTAAATGGAGGAGATAGTAATATTTTTCATACCATTATTATTACATAAAATAAAACACACACAACTTATCAATATCTTTTTACCATTTATTTATCAAACTCACAAAATATAAGTTATGCTACCTTTTATGAAAGTTATATTTCTTTTTTCAAAGAGAGGACGTACAAGATTAGAGATTAATAATTTTGTATAGTGGCACTAAAAACTGACCCAGACAAAGAAAAAGAAGTCTTTAGTGTCACTATATAAAATTATTAATCTCTAATCTTGTTGTGTGATTGTACCTAGACAAAATTTTAAAGCCTTTCCAAACACGGTATGAATTGCCCTAAGTATATACATTATTATTATAAGATTAACTCCAATACTTGTCCAATTATTTTTATGTACTTTATCTTTGTGACAATTTTCTTGGAAGACCAATAAGGAGAAAGGAAGATGATAATTCTAAGTCCTGCTCTCAAATACTACAAATTTTAAATTATTTTTAAATAAAATAATTATAAAACTCTTGAATAGAGAAGATACCAACTCATTTATTCCATTTACTTTTTACCTTGTCATCAATAATCAAACCCTTAAACCTCATTCTTAATCATATTTTAAGTTTTAGTTGGGTCAAAATAATGGTATAAGATAATTGTTTAAGGAATACAAATTAAGAAATACAATGTTGGAAATTTAAGTTAAAAATTTCAGGATAAACTTTCATTTTTTTTCCTTAAACAACACTATTTGAGTAATTATTAAAAAAAAATCTTTAAGCTTTGTTTTTGGAATGTTGATTATTGGTACCTTAATTAGCTTCCTTTTATAGGTTGTACAATATTGCTATTGGTATGGCCACTTACTTTATTTCCCCATACCCATTGGTTTGACACTTGTCACCAATCCACCCACAACACAAAAAATTATACAAAATTCCACTATTATAAGGGAATGAGCTAGTCTCAGGACCAGCCATCACTGCCCGATCACTAGGAATCAGACTCATTATCGGGCAAGTAAGGTCTAGCTCAAGCGATTATCGATCATGCCCAAATGACCGACCTAATTATGGGAAAGGATGACAACCACAAGGCATGGTCGAATCAGTACCTGCAAGCTTGAAAACCCCTCCATAGCAAAAGGATAAGTCTTATCGCCTAAGCAATGCATGTTCTCTATCCACACGACAAATTAAAGGTAAATCAAGTCCATGATAATGTTAGTCTAGGAGAAGGTAAAATAAGGCTTCTTGTAATGGTGAAAACATCTATTGCTAGTTTCGACAAAGGTAAAACAAGGTGATTCATCACAATTAAAACACTTATCTTGGAGTATAATCATTCTACCTCTCTATAAATAGAGGGAACCACCCACAAGGGAGACTCACTTATTCTTGTACAATTTCACTCTACCTTTTCTCTCTACAGAAGATAGTTATACTGACTTGAGTGTTGGAGTTCCTTTTCAGGTACCCACTCAATGAGATCTAAGGCGATCCGAGGTTGGCTATTGTCCGGATATAACAGAGAGATCTAGGTTCTGACCAACCTCTTCCACACCAAAAAACACTTACGTACCATGATATTCAATTTTGATAAAGGATCATATGGAGAAAAACTTAATTTGAAAATGTATTAGTGTTGTTTGAATTAACCTTAAGTACAACTTAATTTATTATATGAAACAAGTTTAGGCCATTCAGCTGGTAAAGTATGAGACATTTATATAAATAAAGTTGTGTAGAACCTAACAATACCAAAATATGAAAAACGGAGAGGAATCTAGATAAGTGAAAATTTACTTTTAAAAGGTTAAGAATTAGGTTGTTTACATAAAAGAAATTATTGGAGGATCTTATAATCCTATCCAAATTAACTATTCTTTAGGATATATTATGACTTTGTTATATATGAAAGGATTTTCGGACATCATTCTCATGGTTTTGAAGAAGTTCACTTGTTTCCCATGTATTTTAATGGCTCAAAATAGCACCAAATTATTGTTGTTCAATTTATAATATTTGGCTCCAAGGTGGATAAACTATACTAAACTAGGATGGATAAGAATCCATCAAAGAGACAAATTTCTTACAACCTATCACAATTTAGTTATGTGTGTTTGGCTGTATTACATGATTAGACCTTAAAGTAGAACATCTTATACATTACCTTATTAATTGACACATGTCTTTCTGACAATAATAATAACCAAATGTATTTTACTTTAAGTAGGGACCAATTAATTGTATGTTTATCATGTCCTTTCCTTTGTTCCACTAGTTGCATTTTCCCCTTCGTTTATAAATGAAAAAGTTTACTTAAGGGGAATCAAATATATGTGTAGTGTAAATGACATATATTAAATATATATAGATTGTATGATTAAAAGTGTTTGAGATAATCACTCATCTTAATCCATGATATAGATTAGTAGTTGTTTAACACTCTTTAGAATGTAAAACAATTGGTCGAATCTTGTTAACAAATCTTTTGTCTTCTCTATTCTTTATCTCTTACCATTTATTTGATCGTTTGTAACTAACGTTGTTCAATAATCATTTTTGCTACACCTATATATAATTAGTATCACTTGAACAAACTCTTGTTGGTAGTAGTTGCATCCTTTTGCCAATGAAAAATTAGTATTAGTATGTTAAATTAAATTAAATATAAAACTATTATTATTTTTTGGTTCACAAAACTAATTTTCCATACATGCAAATTAATACAATGGATAAACAATATTATTATCTTAATTATTACATTATTATTATTATTATTATTACATTAAAATAAAGGTTTGTAATTAAAATATGTCATCCTATGTGATCTGATAAATCTGATTTGGATGAGGATAAGGTGCAATGAAGTGATCATTAGTCAAGTAGAGTAAACCAATATGTAAGGTTTGTGAAGTAAACTAGCACAAAAATGAAGTGCATTGATGAACTGATATATTTGAATATTGAGTAAATTATATTGCCACCCATTAACTATATTTATTAAATATCGTATTTATAATATTATATCACACTTTTTAATGAGGGATGGATATTATATCACTTATTTATTCATTAAACTTAGTAAGAAATTTCAATGTAATTTAATCTTAAATATATTCAACTATAATTGATAGTATTATCCTTGGGAATAGAGACACAATCACACAAGTTTTTTTCCCACTCCAGTGACTTAATTAAAATCATTTTTTACTTGAAAAGATCCAATTACAATTTTTTTTATTTCAGCAATCCATTTAAACATTCCCACCTAGTTAAAAAACTAAAAATTAATTTGCCCTATTAATATTATTATGATCAGAAGATAAGGTAGGAGAAAATATAGGTTTGATGAACGATGTAAAATGCTATTCTCACAATGGTGATTGTGGAAATGTTATTATCTGTGGTTTTTAGGGTTCAAAGGGACATGCTGCTCATTCCTTTTACCTTTAACCCATAATTAAATGGTATCTTTTGGTCCATGATAACTATAAAGAAATTAGGTTTTGGCTCTGATACCATGTTAAGGTTTCATCTCAAAACCAATTGGCAATGAGGGGA
Organism: Lupinus albus; assembly: GCA_009771035.1. Lineage (NCBI taxonomy): Eukaryota > Viridiplantae > Streptophyta > Magnoliopsida > Fabales > Fabaceae > Lupinus > Lupinus albus. The sequence continues at coordinate 20,179,881 of CM020001.1, read as the reverse complement.
GTAACCCAACATGTATTTAAATCATCACCGAGACAATGAGGCAGTGGATATGAGAATTACTTCCCAACCTCTTCCACTTTCATAAACCACAACAGACTAAAGACAACAAAGCAAACCTTAGTTTAATCAAACTAAGCAATAAACTTGCACTTGGATGCAGATGTGTGTATGTGAGAGAAAAAGAGACAGTACCATGTTTGGTGAATATTTTTATATATGTTTCTTTTAGAAAGGAAACAAATGATCAAATTTCTTTTAGGAAATAGACCCAACAGGGATTATTCCTCTATGTATCTATTTTGATTTATTTTTTAGCTGTTTGAGGTCAAAGTAGCTATCCAATCATATGATTAAGACATGTCTTATGGCTAACCAGATTTTACTAGGAAAGTAAATAACTCACCAACATTAATATATTACCTATGTTGTGATGTGAAATAGTAATCATAATGATAATGATGAGTAAATCAAAATTTTGAAACATTATTTAAGGATTAAAAGTACTTTAATTTAAAAAAATGTCTAAGGGACTAAATAACTAAAATCAAGTCAACTTTTAGAGAAGGAAAACATGATTAAGCTTAATTAGTATGATTAATTCACTCTTACCAGATATGCCAAGTTGGTATCTATCTCCATATTGATATAGGAATATGGGGAATGGAATATATTCAACTTGTATTTGGTTAGTAGGATAATGCAATTTGACTTACTTTATTTTAATTGGATGTGTTGGGAATTAAGTCACACATCGCTTACCTCATTATCTTGGGAATGATTTAAATACATGTTGGACTACTCATCTCATTGTCAATTGGTTTTAAGATAGAACAATATGATTTTCAATTCTTTTTAAAATCACTAAATTAGCATTTGGGTTTTGAAGTTGGGATCCATGTGAGCACAATCATTGACAAATGGGAATTTTCTTTTAGGTTTTGTATTGTAGGTGGCTTTATGCTTTCATATGTTTGGTCACAAGAGAAAAATATATGAGTTGAGTGGAAACTATGGTCCTCCAACACCCCAAGTTGTTCCCCACTTGAGTCCTTATTTAGGTCTCTTCTTGGCTATTGAGGGAAAAAAAGAACCTCTTCTTTCGGCTCTTTCAAATACTTATGAACCTTAATTTGCCTATAGATGTGGGTTTCTTATCAACCCAATAATCAAGACAACCATTGGCAATAACCTCAATTGCTTTTCCTACTTTCAATAATTCCTCATTCTTGGTCTCTTCCAAGTTAAGTTAAAAGTTATACAAAAGCTAAAATAATTATATTCTTCTAGACATAAAAATAAGATATGTGGGATCCTTCATTTAAGTGATACATTTTGTGTAAATCATAGTATGTGAGCTTTATATGAAGATCAATTATTGACATAGTGCACCCACAACTACAAAGGTATGATATAATTAGTAACATAAAATGTCACATATAAATCATTTAACATTAAACATGTTTTTGTTTGGAGGTAAAAGACATTGCAAATGTTTATTATGCTGACATCATTATCAACTTGTTAAACAATTAAACAAAGATTTTTCTTATCTTGTTAATTTATTTATTTATTTTTGTGAAGCATTAACCCATATTGTTGTCTTAATTTCAAATCTATCTTTTCCACCATTCCGGATTTGTTGATTATCATTAGCATATAATAGTCAAAGCACCCAAATAAAATATAAAAGAATTTCTAGATCATAAAGTATAAAATATTTTCTCTAATCCATAGAGAAACACAAAATATATATAGATAATTCTTCATGAGCTTCAAGAGACACTTCTTGAAATAATATAATTAATATAAAGTGAGTCATGTAAGAGCCATATGATTGGCCAGATGGCTAGATAACTGGCAAAAGTAGGAATACACGTTACAACCGTTTGATTAGTTAGTCATAAATAATTAACAGTCACATTCTTATATGTGAACTTTATATGATGATAGTGGAATTCATTAAATGATTATGGGACGGGAAGGGATGAAGATCTCATATCCTGGTCTATGTCATTATTCGTGTCTTGCACCAATTAAATTTCATCGTTCAATTAAATAGAAAAATTATAAAAACAAAATTATATTATTTGGTGTAAGTTTATTGGATAGGGACAGGAATATACAGATCTATGCCCATGATAATGTGTATATGAAATATATATTCTGGTATAATTAAGGGTATTATAGTGCTAATGAACTAATGTCTTTCGGGATGTACGACTTCTATTTCCAATAAATATTGCTCCCAAAAATATAATATTAAACCTTTGATCTAGTATGATGTATGACATTTAATAGAGTTTTACACTATTATACCAACTGATTATTTATTGATATATATATGTATAAAGTGACAGATAATCAACTGTATTCTTGTATATTTATATCACTTGTATAAAATATAAGGGCAAGCTTTACAAGCATGGTAGAGAAAACATAAGGAAAAAGTGAGCAGGATGGGATGTGAAATGACCTAAAAACTAATTTAATTTGATCAAGCAAAATAAGTTGGGCTAGATTATTTGATAGGATTTATCTTATTTTCACTCTAAAATCCAATTTAAAACAATTCATACTTAACTGAATTGAATTTGTTCAAATATTGTGTTAAGAAGTTTATTCATGTGTGTTCAAAAGGAAAAGAAAAGAGAAATGGGTAGTAAATTAATGTAGTGAAATAAATTTTTTATTCTTGTTTTTAAATATCCTTAGTTGGATTAGGTTTATTGACATCATGAAATTGAGGTAAATGTTTCAAAAATCAAAAGAAAATACAATCTTCAATGATACATATATTCATTTAATTACAATGAATTGAAATTACATTTTTATTGTTAAAAATAAATTATAAATTTAATATCGGAATAGAGTTTAATTGAATATAATCAGATTGAACATAATGAATAAAATATATAATAAGATTTATGGAGCTAAATTCAATCCTATGTTTATCATGAATTCTCACTTGGACCAATTTACTTCCATTTTTTTTAGAGTTTATGCCAATAATTTGACTGAATTATAACATTAATCTCCTTAATGAAAGAAATGAAGTAAAATTAATCATAATTTTGTTTATGTTACTTTCTTTCTTTCGTGGGGCATTGTCTACAATAAATGGAGTAAAATATTTACTTACCTACCACCAATGTTATTATATATTGAACCACATATTATACTTTATATATTGTTTGGTCTAATTAAATTTGACAAGCAATCATCATGTGAAATTAACATTGATGGGGGCATTGAATGAAGAGTTAAAGACCATTTTTCACTAGAATTATACTGTAAGCAAGTTTCACATCACAAAATGTGAAATGATACCCAAAAAAATATAGAGAGAATGATTTAAATGACAACACTTCTCCTACAAAAACGATTGGAATAATAAATTTGGGTCTTACAATTAATCATGAATAATTAGAATTAAAAGTTAGTTATTAGACAATGATAATCATATACATCTATCTTTTTTATCATTCAAATAAGATTTAATAGTGTATATTACTTGATCTCACTTTTTCACAATGATATATTGTTCTCACGTAAGTCGCTATATATATATATATATATATATATATTAATATTCCGGTAATTTATTTCTTAAAAAAACAAGTTAAAATATACTCCTAGGTTTCCGGAACAGCAATATTTCATAGGTTTGACACGTGTTATATAAATATATGAATATACTTATATATATTATATTATGCAATGTTATAAAATCGGTTTATGTCAGCCAGTTTAACCGGTTAACTAATGAATTGGTCACAATATTAGTATGGTACAACAATTATATCGATCATACAATTATACTAGTTAAAATCGGTCAAAACTAGTCATACCAGATGATTTTCAATTGAACTGTATTGGACATACCGACTATTTCATTTAAAATTATTTTTTTAATGAAAAATGACTTATTTTTACAAAAAAAAATTGGTATGAAATATCAAACACACAACTAGTATATTTTTATACTTCTAAAACATTGTCTACCATATAGTGATATATTTTTGTTTTAACAAATTGTATAAATAAAAGTTATCATTGTCTTCTTTATTGATTTTTCAACAATAATGGTAGTATAAATATATGTATATATAATTTCGCCGATATGCGTTTTAATAAGTGAATCATCGATTGAATTATTATACCACTATACCACTAACCTAACTGGTTTGATGATCGGGTCGATATTAATATTATTGATATTATGTTCGAAGTTCTAATACAAGGACATATATGCTTGCAGTTACATTCCTCTTATCTTTGCAATGCTATATCAAGTTGTTAAAATTATATCAACAAGGAGCCTTCAATCATAGATTAGTGAAAAAAGAATGTGGTTGGAATTACATGTGTTGATACCTCGTCAATGCATAGATTAGTTGAGTAAATTAAGCATATGCACATGGCCATAGTCTAGTCTAGAAGCTATAACAATTATTGCTCTGAGATTAAAGCCCAAAGGAATATTTTTGGAACCCAAGAATAAGACTCAACCCAAAGGAAAGTCTTAAAACTATAGAATCTACACTTTCCTGTTATCTTCTAAGACCTTGAGTCCATAGCAAGGAGGAGTCTTCAATCATTTGATTCAAATCTTGGATCACTCTCACTAGGGTTTGCATAGGTTGGGGTGGACGAGATAAGGGATAAAGGTTGGCCTGTTTTTTTAAATTTAAATTCAGCCTTAGACCCAAAACTTATCAAATTCTAAATATTGATCATACCAGTCATTGAACTTAAATCGGACTCTAAAATCAATTAAATATAATGTTTACCCTTTTAAATAAAGTATTCTCAATATTACTTAGTATTATGAATATGATTTGTAAATTGACATATAAAATAATATATGTATATGATGATAAAATTAGAGAATTAATGTTACATTCGACCAAATAGATTCATTACTATGTATTCAATTGATTAACATATATACAGACATGATGAATGAGTGACCAAGAGACAGATCATGATGTGTCATGCATGTCTATTATCCGACCCTAAATATTAACTAGATCTAATTTTTTGAATTCACACTCAGCCTTAGACCCATGAAATTTGACCATATTTGGATGATCGGGCCAAACTTGATAAACGGATAGAGTAGGGTCAGATCATGCTTATCCCTACCTCTTATGGCTAACATTCTCTCTAAGAATTGGACTTGGACTTTCTCTAGAATCGCAGTGTCTTTAACACTATGCCACAACAACCTTGTTGAAAACATAAATGGTGTGACAAAATATTTCATCAAGATTCCTAAACCATAGACTTGTTTTGAAAAAAGAGCAAAAGTAAATTGACATATATAGCACTATGTAATTCACACCAAACATTCATATAAATAATAATTGTAAGAGAAGAAACTTACAACCCTCCTTTACTCACGTTTAAAATGGATTACTTTATAGGAATTAGGATTCAATTCATTAATGGAGAGACAAATGTTTCAAAAATCAAAGAGAAATATAACTTTCAATAACACATATATCTTATTGATTACAGTAAAATTATATTTTTGTCATTGAAAAAAAGAAAAAATATGCATTTCTCTCTCCATTAATAAAGAGTATCGTAGATTTGTAGAGGTTAAATCCAAAGAATATTATATGATTAGCTTGGAGACTATGTCCATACAATACTTGTTGACATTTTGTGATAGTTGTCTAGACTCTAGTGTTTGTAATTAATTTATTTTTAGTGAAAAATATCTTAGTATTAAGTGGAGATTAGGTAGAGTGAACTTTTGTTATTTATATATTTTATTCATCTACCACTATATGGATTTTCAAAGTGTTTTTTTGAATAGTTTTTAGGTAGTGTTTATTACGAATATGCATTTTATGTCTTGTCTATATAGTGTTAATATAAAGATTTATACACATTTAATATATTATTCACTGTTCATTTGTTTTATTTTTTTAAAGAGTCGATGATAACTAAATATATATTATGGAAGATAGAATAACAATATATAAAACTCATATATTAATAATACCAATATTTTTTTTCTCTAGAATGATACCCATGATTCCATGAATACTATACCTGCTACGTAGTTAGGTTAATATGACTTTTTGAAAATTCAGGAGGAAATGTAAATTCTAAATTCTTGATATTGTTTTATGCTTCAATGTTCAATATATGTTATTTGATGAATATGTATCCATTTTTTGAGTTGGTTTAGGAAAGGAATGAAAGAAAAAAAAAAGATTTTAAAATCATCTCACACATATATTTTATCTCTTTCTATCTCCACCTTTAAAATTCAACTATAGGAAACAAGCTATAGGACTAGCTTTTGAATTACATAAATAGAACATACTTGGATAAGGTTGATGACTATATTCTAGATTGAATCAAAATTCATATAAACAAATGTTATTATCAGAATAATAATAGTTAATATGAAATATTAGATTTTATTTAGACAATTGAGATTAAAAGAAGTAATCATATGATCAATACCTGATTTTTAATCATAATCATTCATATATAATTATAATACTTAGATTTATTATTCTCATAGTTTTTATATGATACTATATATATATATACACAAATAATGTAAGAGTTTTTTTATATTGTCGCTGCATACATCATTATCTCTTAGAAAAAAATAATATAAATGAATGATAAATAATGCACTAACTATATATAAATCATTACATTGTTATTACATAAATATTACCCTTTATATATATATATATCTATACTATTAATAAAGTCAAAACTCAAAATAACTATACACCATGGTATAATTAATGATTTCCTATTTTGCCCTCACTATATTCTAATTTTTACCAAAAAAATCATATAACACAATGCAAATTATAATATATTCAACTGCAAATTATAATATATTCATCTATACTATTAATAAAATCAAAATCCAAAATAACTACTCAATATGGTGTAATTAATGATTTCCTATTTTTCCATCACTAATTCACTATATTCTAATTTCTACAAAAAAAAAAACCATATAACACAACGCAAATTATAATATATTCAACTGCAATTATAATATATCAAATGCAACTCATTTATTGCATGTAGAGTATACATTACAAACGATAGGAAAACGGGTTGATGAACACAATAGTGACGGTCAACACGCTAATATATATATACTAGCAAAATACTCGTGCATTTGCACAAGTCAGTATTTTATGTTGTATGATTAAGAACACGCAACACGTTACATGTGTGTTCGTATGATTGTTAAGTATACACACTGTTTGTGCATTTGAATGGTTAAAATACACATATTACATGTGCATTCGTAAACACATGTTACTCATACATTTTTGTAATTTTTTGATTGATATTCATACTCAATATCTATATATTTGGTTAACTAATAAATATAATAAAAACGTATATTGTTCATTCTTAATATAGACACACATATAGAAAACTTATATATTTGTTAATATAAATTGTTGATATTTTCTTTTATTTCCACAATATTATTTGTTATTAGTTGTTAGTATAATTGATTTATTATTTCATATTTTTTTAAAAGGTATACAAAATGGGACATTATAATTAATTACTTAGATTTTTTTTTCAAAATAAATATGGGTTTAATCATTTAGTATGACAAAATAAGTACCAATCCGATGAACGAAATCTCTCATTGTAAGTATGGGAGAGATGAAGAGGTAGGAGATAGGTAGGAGTAAAAAAATGAGTAAAGAAGATGACAATGATCATATTTAAATGAGCAAATAAATTGTTATTTTTAACAATTTAAATTAAAATTCAAAAATGGTTATTAATCATGATTGCTCTTGAATGTCATTTATTCTGTTTTTTTAAATTAAACAGTTGTTACTCACAATTAATTTTGGGATTTGATTGATGATGGTGTTTTGGGTTGAATTTCTATTTAATGTTTATTAGACATGATTGTCTTTGAATGTCTTTTATTTTATTTAAAAAAAATAAACAGTTGTTCCCCACAATTAATTTTGGGATTTGAATGATGATTGTATTTTGGGATTAAATTTCTCTTTAATATCTATTAGGCATGATTACTAAGGAATAACATCTTTTATAATTGATTTTATTGTTATAAATGAATAAAATTAGCAGTCTATCCCTATTAATAAATTTTTTTTGCAACCATGTTATTCTTCTACCCATACTTAATGGTTTAAGAAAAATAAATTAACAATCAACAAATAAATTTGCAGAATTAAGAGTTGATACTCATTATCGATATAAATTTGCAGAATTATAATTAATATATTTGTGACACATTAATAATTAATTTCATTTATAATTTATTACATGTGACACACTAATTTTATACATGGAATTTGTTTTTAATTTAATTATAGCTATGCGTACATACATTTATAAATGGGACCATACATTTATTGTCATTATTCAGCTATGCAGTTTCTACCCCTTATGAATTTTCTTTTATTGTCATTCTACTATGTATTTTTTATATGAAATTTTATTGTCAAATCACACTAATTATAAGAATGGAGAAATATAAGAATTAATTTAGGGAAATAAAGAAAGATTTTTTGTGGAAAAAAGAATATAAGAATAAATGTGTATAATGATTTTTTTATGAAATCATTAATGATCATTAAGTATAATAACTATATTCATTTTAATTGAATTATTCATGAATATTCCAGAATGATAATGGTGATGAATGTTGATTTTAAATATATGTACACGATGATTAATAGAAATTAATATATAAGAAATGTGCATAATAATAAGATAATAGAATTGCTAATCAGAATATGAGATATTTATACAATTGCTTTCACACCACATCATAACACCGGTATTTTACAATTATTACTAACATTCTTTGCTTACAATCTCATGATTCTTTTTCTTCTTCTTAGGTAACATTACATCATACTTTAATTTTCTTCATTTCTCATTCTAAGTTTTTTAATATTCTGACTTTGTGATTTTTGTTAGAGAGAGTTCATTATTTTCGGGATAATGTGGATGAGAATTTAAAGAATTATTTTTATTTTTACATAATCAAACCACAATTTCCTGTAGGCAATAGTAATTGCATATGTGCGTAATAAGATAATCTTACAATCTCATCGATTCTTTTTCTTCTTCTTAGGTAACATTATATTACATCATACTTTAATTTTCTTCATTTCTAATTCAAAGCTTTTCATTATTCCGACTTTGTGATTTTTATTATAGAGAGTTCATCATTTTCGGGATAATGTGGGTGAGAATTTAAAAAATTATTTTTGTTTTTACATAATTAAACAACATAATAAGATACAAATTATTTTTGTTTCCCTGAACTCATATATCTTTAATATAAATTAATATAAGAATATTATAATGAATGTGCGTAATACTATAATAATATTATAATAGAATTGTTAATCATAATATGATTTTAGGGAAAATGAAGAAATATAAGAATTAATTTAGTGAAAATGAAGAAAGATTTCTCGATGGAAAATGAATATGAAAATATGTGAATATGATTAAGTGTTTGGTAGAAAAAATGAAGGATTAATAAATGTGACATGCATATGTCATTTTGATGTATGATATGAGAAGTGACATGTATGTGCCATTTTGATGTATGATATGAATGTAGAGGGTAATGATACAATATGAGACTATGGATGGTAGTTGGTGAAAGTATTTGGATAGGAAAACTTTGCATGAGAAGATGACATATATTCAAGACTAATAATGGATAACATTTTTTTTCTTATAGTATAATGGATAGATCGTAATAATATTTTGCACTTGGTCTTAAATAACAAGATTACAAGTATTAAATAAATTCACACATACTGATGACACAACGTGTCTTTCCTGCATGTCAGAATGTCACATATGAGCTGTTTTACATGTGACGTGCTTTCACATCTTTCCTCATTGGTCCATCTTTGTTTTATGTCAACTTTTTCATAAAACAACATCAAAAAAGTTAAAATATTACAATGGTGGAGGACGACAACTACCTTGTGAAACCCACCATGCAACAACATGAACAAATTTCTTTTTATTTTTCATGTCACGTCAAATTTAAAAAAAAATTTGACAAAAAAAATTTATTTCTTGAAGGTTAAAATCTTATAAAACTTAATTGTAGAAAAAAGTTCACACCACTAGAGACTAAACTATAAATAATTTAATTTGTTTATATAAACGTTTTCTTTGAGCTTAAAATTCCAAATAGCTTTTTTGTGCACTTTTTTCAAATTATGTGATACCCTTAGATGAGAGAGTGCACGTGGGTTGCTATATAGAAATATATATATTCTAAATGGTTCCTATCAACATCAAGAAAACCAGCATCGGTGAGAACATGTACAAATTTTTTGGACATACATGGTTTCTTTTGTCAATGTGATGTGAAATAATAATCATTCATTTTTGTATAATAAATTAATCTCTTTTAGGATGTATGACTAACTATCTCAATAAGTGTCGCTTACATTTATTGAAAACTTTTGGTCTTTTGGTCTATTAAAGATTCAATAAGACCTTACATCATCGTATCAACATCTTGGTGGTAAATAAAAAAATAAAAACTATTTTAGGAATATATTTTTATAATTATTAAAAAGAGTTTAATACTTGTGGGAATATTTTTTATATAATTAAATATGTGTATTACTTTTCTATGTATATATACAATATTAACCCATCATTTATTATTAAGTATGTTACTCTTATATAAGATTTAATAATAATTAACTCATAAATGATTAATTGATACAATGATCAATAGTGTAAATTAATTTCAATTATGTTCCCTAAAAAATATTATTTACTCCATTGATGTGAGACTCTAAAACTTTTACCAAATTGAATTTTCAGGGGCTTGATATGGAAATTGATCACCACATATTATAAATATAGAAATTTATCATGTCATAACAACTTTATAACTTTAATTAAAAAATATTTTAAAAATTTCCTCATATTAATTAGTCTTCAAATATTACTTAATTTTCAGGTTTTTAACTTGATTGACTAGACCTATTCAATTCCGGTCCATGGAGTACATACTATTTTTTAGTATTACCAAAAATACAATTTTTGGATAAATAATTAATCCCTTTTAGTGTTCATGACTATCCCTTCCAACTAGTGTTGCTCGTTGAAAAGAACAACCACAAACCACGAACCCCGAATTAATTTCTTACCCAAAAAGGTGAAGATATATGCTCCATAGTTAAATTACTAAATAGTTCATATAAGAATATTCTCCTTTTATTTTAATTTCTTAGTCTAGACCTAGTCAATTATTATTAGATAAAATAATTTATTCATTCGTCATCCCTGTGCTAATTAATTATCCTCAACTTTTCACTATATAAAAGTAGAACAATGAAAGATATATTGACCATGTAATTTTTTATATATTAAATTCATATCATTATTATTATTAAAATTGAGGATAAATTACTAAACTAATTTATGCAATAATATTCTCTCTGTTTTAAATTAAAATCCGAGAAAAGTCAATAATTAGGATCCATGGAGCACGGACGGATCCCCCACATGAAATAAAATAAAGTACTAAACCAAATTAAATAATTTTTTCATATAAAAGTCAAAATAAACAATTAAGATTTGAGGCAAAATCTCTTTATATTATTTTATATTAGTATCTAATCTCTTAATTAACTTGTTCATTTTAAAAAAGTCTCCTAAGTTTTTGATGTCCAACAAATAAGTCTTTTTAGTAAATTCCAACTTAAGTTACCATACAAATACGGTTCATCGACTATTTTCATAGACGTCTTTCACTTATCTTTTATATAAATATATGTTATGATCTATATTGGAGAGGAGTCTCATTTTACATATATGATTTGGATGGCTCGTTAGAAGTTTGAATTTCAACATTATTCCTTTTAAAGTATGTATTGTTTGTTGATGACTTTCTCATCTAAATTAAGTTAATAAAAAATAGTATTTAAATTCATAACATATCTGGTATTGAAATATTTAGTGTTCGGTTCGTTTTGGATCAGTTTTGTATAAAAAAAATTAAAATTTGACATACACTCAAATACTAGACTACTAGAGTTCATGAAAGAATAAGATATTGCATAGGTGTCAAGATACAAAATTAAATTGAAATAAGAAAGTAAAATAAGAACTTTATGGATGACATTAGCTACCTAACTTAAAAGCATCCACAAAGAGGTCTAAATATATACTAACATCAGAATAATCTAATGAGAAGGAAGGAGAAATATATATAAATATCGTGTGTATCAAAAAATGACAAAATAATAAGCATAAAACAATGAAAAAATACTTAAAAAATGGTTACACTTAAACAATTTTGGTCTGGTGAAACCGAAAACCGGACTAGACCAATTAGTCTTTAAAAAATAAATCCAATACGATCCAAACACATTCGGTTTTGTGATTTCGGTTTTCATTTTTTGGGTCGGTCTAGATTTGAACATTATTTTGGAGAAGAGAGTATAGAAAGAAAGAAAATAAAAATGGTAACAACCATCCCTTTTGGTTTCTTCTATAAGTGAAAAGAAACGTTGTTTTAAAACTTTTTTTTTTACATTTAATATAATATTTTATTTTTATCATGTAATCATTATTATTTATCTATAAGTGATACAATTGTCTATTTAATGAAAATATAGTTTATCTTTAATTTTACAATCAACCTATTTTTTTTATTACTTTCTCTCTACTCGTACTCTTTTTTTTATATTCTCTTCTCTTATATATTCTCCCAAAACCAAATAAATCATTAATAAGTAGATGAAAATGAACAATGTTTTTTTTAGTTTTTTTCTCGTATGTCACATAAGTGGAAATTAACATTATTAACAAAAAAAAAAAACATTTATTTGTCTGAACATTTAAAATTTAAAGGAATTATTTGAAATAAAAAACATAAAGGACTAATAACATAAAAATAACCTAAGATATATATTGTTAATGTTCTATCTCAAAACTAATTGACAATGAGAAGAGTAATCCAACCAATATTTAAATCATTCCTAAGACAATGAGGTAGATGATGTGAGACTTACTTCCCAAACATACTCCCTCTACATAAGTCTGTCAGATCAGACGAAAGATATATTTATTAAAACTGTTTCGTGCTGGCCGGTTGAAACAGTAAACCGGTGAACCAATCCTAATATCGGTTCGATACAATAAGTATACCGATTATGCAATTATACCGGTGAAAATCGACTAAAACGGTAAAAACCGATCGATTTTTATTTAAAATTAATTTTTTAATGAAAATAAAAATAATTATTGTTTTTTATTGATTTTTCAACCTTAATTAATATATTACATATGTATATAACTTTTTAGGTATTTGGTTTAATTAGTGAACCATCGGTTAAACTGCTATACCACTGTACCAGTAGCTCTATCGGTTTGATGACCGATACAATATTAATAACACTGCAATATTACATTTGACCCATAACTAAATGACATCTTTTGCCCCACAACAACCGGAAAGAATTTAAGTTTTGACTCTGATACCATGTTAACGTATCATCTCAAAACCAATTGGCAATAAGAGCAGAAGCCCAACAAATATTTAAATCATTCCCAAGATAATGAGGTAGGCAATATAAGACTTATTTCTCGATATATATATAAGTATAAAAGTAAATATAAAATGATATATAACTGAAGGGACTTATTATTATTAAAGTTGTAGATAATTTACTAAACAAGTTTAGTTAAGAATCTTGTCCCATTATTATACTTATGAGTTGTAATGAAGAAGTTGAAATATAGTTGTCAAACGGTCTTGTTGCATGGTTAATGGTTTCCCATTAATATTGGTTAGTGACCCTTTTGGTCGTTATGAAAAAAGAAACTATTCATACCAAAAAACCAAAAAATCACACATATATATAGATATATATTATTAACATGTTTTCTTCATTTTGTTTCATAGTACTTTCAGAAAAGAAACAAACAAAAAACATAACCCTACAATATTATCATCATAAGGGTGTGTCTGGTTTGGAATGAGGAGAGGTGAAATGAAGTTAGATGAAGATTTAGGTCCTGATCGTGAAGATGATTTCCAAACAGATGATGAAGAAAACCAAGCTCATAGGGACTTTGAACATTTGGGTGATGATTCTGAGTCAGAAAATAATTCACCTCCTTCTACAAATTTATCTGATGATGACTTTCCCATTAATCCTTCATGGCCTCAAAGCTATAGGTATATATATATATATATATATATCAATTCATTTCTTCATTGTTTCTTATTGTTAAAACTTATATATTTATGCATGCTCTACATTGAATATTGTGTGTCTTAGTTATTCATCTAGATCTAGAATAATTTGCCTCATGTTTTTATAGACTTTATTTTGGCCATATATATATACATGTATGTATATTCATTGGTGTCTATTAGTTTCAGAAACAAATGCTACACCTATTAACATGTGTAATTCATGCATGGTTATGGTTACCAGCAATAGAGTTCATAAGCCCTATAGGGATATTATATGACATAACTTTCATGAATGATGTTGTTATGAGTTAAGATAATAGAGCTAATGCTTATGAGAAATAAGTCTCACATCGCCTACCTCATTGTTTAAATACCTGTTGGACTACTCCTCTCATTGCCAATTGATTTTGAGATGGAACCTTAACATGGTATCAGAGTCAGAGTCCAACTTCTTTCCGGTTGTCATGGGCCAAAAGATGTCATTTAGTTATGGGTCAAAGGTAACCCTTCGCCTGGTACGGCAGGCTTATGTGGAGGGGGCATGTTGGGAAATAAGTCTCACATCGCCTACCTCATTGTCTCGGGAATGGTTTAAATACCAGTTGGGCTGCAACAAAAAATCCTAAGCAGAACAAAAGAAGTGATGTGATTGAAACTGATATACTTTAAGAAGTAATATCCTAAAACACCTTTGTTAAATAAGTGCAGGCAATCTATGGATTTGTTAACTAGTGTAACACCACCAGGAGTAACTTTCCTAAGGAGAAATGCTTCAAAAGGGAGAAGTGATTCTTTCTTCAAGAGACCTGAGACATGGCAAGATGATGATTCTTCTTTGAGTAAACCTTTTGTTTCTGAAACAATTTCATTCAAAGAAGTGGAACCTACATCAAAACCACATGCACAATCATTTGTATCTAGTTGTTCAAGATTTTCTACTCTTGAATTGCCACCTCCAAAGCAAGGATGTTCATTTGCACAATCAGTCATTAATGGTGAATATCATCTTCATTCAGCATATATGATATATCTTTAGTCTTGAAATGATATCTTCACTTGTTCCTTTATTTTCTCTAGGGACTAAAACATTGTTTTTGTTTTGTTTGTTTTCTATAAAGGGACCAATATGTTATGTGGGATAGGAATACTCACAATTCCATATGCTGTAAAACAAGGAGGGTGGATGAGCCTAATTATACTTGTAATCTTTTCTATAATTTGCTGTTATACTGGGATTTTGTTGAAGAAGTGTTTAGAAAACTACCCTGCACTCAAAACTTTCCCGGACATTGGCCAGGCTGCTTTTGGAATTGCCGGTCGAGTATGCATCGCGGTTAGTACAATAAGGATATGTGATTTCTTATCTTTACACTCTTGTCTATATATATGTGCAAGTATCAAATATTAACTATATACAATTATTGTTATGTTTGTGTTAATAGGAAAACTGATAACTATGTTTTGTCCAAAATGCAGATAACTTTATATCTGGAATTGTATGTAAGTACAAGAATTTCTTCTATTTGAAATCACTTATTTTGTTTGGTATGTTGGTTACTTTATGTACTAAAAGGTGAACAACTCTTATGTGTAGGCTTCTTGTGTTGAGTATATAACACTGATGAGTGATAATCTCTCATCACTATTTCCTAATGCCAGTGCTCGATTTGGCGGGATTGACATCGGAACTCATCAAACTTTTGCAATCACAGCAGCTATTCTTATTCTGCCGACAGTTTGGCTTAAAAATTTAAGCTTACTCTCTTATGTTTCAGGTTTCTTATTCCCCCTTCATATTATTTCACAAACTCTTTCTTTCAAGTTTAGCTGCTAATAACAGTTACCTTTTGTGCTCAGTTGGA
Organism: Lupinus albus; assembly: GCA_009771035.1. Taxonomy (NCBI): domain Eukaryota; kingdom Viridiplantae; phylum Streptophyta; class Magnoliopsida; order Fabales; family Fabaceae; genus Lupinus; species Lupinus albus. Next base: position 20,163,768 of record CM020001.1, on the reverse strand, counting down.
GGAATAATCTCAACAATATTGGTCACAGTTTGCTTGTTTTGGGTTGGAATAATAGACCAAGTTGGATATAAGCCAGGAGCAAAAATTTTAGACCTGGCAAACCTATCTGTCTCGGTTGGTCTCTACGGTTTCGGCTTTGCTGGCCATGCAGTTTTTCCTAATATCTACTCTTCCATGAAGGAACCAGCAAAATTCCATTTAGTTTTATATGTCAGGTAAGCGTAAAATGAAGTACTGAAATTTTCACAGCATTGGTCCAATCCACTTTGGCTATTTATTCAAGTTAGCCTGATATTAATAATTATTGTTACCCCTTTTAATCTTGGTTTACAATCAGTATTACAATATATTTTGGTTGAAACTTGAGACTACATGGTTTTAAATTGCGGGTGGTAAATGCAACATAATCATGACCACAACTGCAAGCGTAATTTTAAACGATACTTGAGAGCATTGCTGATCTGTTTCTCTGTTGCAGCTTTGCTTTTTGTATTTTTATGTACATGGGAGTAGCTATAGTTGGCTATTCAACATTCGGCGACGCGATTGAATCTCAGTTTACCTTAAACATGCCTAAGGAATTATATGCATCCAAGATAGCAACCTGGACAACTGTAAGATACCGAAACTCTCTACTTTTGTTGTCATCTAAAAAGTAACAATAGCAGGCTATTAGGATGGACATAGCAATGTTTCTGATTCCAATTCAACTTAAATCGTGTTTTCTCAGATGACATAGTTTTAGCAAATTTATATGTTTTATAGGTTGTGACCCCGTTGGCGAAATACGCCTTAACGATATTACCGATTGCGCTGAGCATAGAGGAACTTGCCCCTACTCCTGCACTAAGATGTCATGCTACGTCTGTCGTTGTTAGATCGATTTTAGTGATTTCAAGTTTGGTTGTGGCCCTTTCTGTTCCATATTTTGGTAAGTACTAATGTACTAGTATACTATTCCACATTTCCCACCTTTGTGCATGATTTTTCCTGTTTTTCTCTTTTTTGTGGGACAAATTTCCATTCATTCAATGTCACATACTAAATTTATATAGTGTAACATGCCAATGTTTTAGTCAGTGCCTTAATATTCTTAGGTAGCTCTTCAGAACAATATTAATTATTCAAAACTTGGAGCAGAAATTTGTGTTGTTTGTTAATATGTTCTTTGACTTATTTCAATTTCAATGCAGGTTCTTTGATGGCACTAATTGGTTCTTTTATGTCAATGCTAGTTGTAAGTTTTCTCTATGTAAAGTTCACTCTTTTTATGTGCAAATCATGAAAGCAACATTATGTATTTCTATGTCATTTTTCATTACAGGCACTTATTTATCCTTGTGCATGTTATCTAAAGTTACACAGTGGTAGATTATCAAAAATGCAGGTAGAAATTCTAGTCTTGTAATAAATAATACTAACTTATTATTGCATGTTACAACAATACTAACTTAAGTCTTCTAATTCCCAGAAAACAAATTGCATTTTGATTATTATTGTTGGGGTGGTATGTGGTTGTGCTGGAACATATTCAGCAATGTCAAAAATAATCGGCGGAGAGGGTTAACCGATAGAATGTGTTGGATATCGAGTTGGTTTGTATCACATACCAGGTTCATCTTAAAGAAAGTTTTGTAATAATAATATAATACGTGATGAACCGTGTGTTCAAATAAACAATGTACTATCATGTATTTAGTAAAAGTGGCTATTGGTTTGTATTTCAAAACCCACTATAGTTTATATGTAGTTATATGAAATGGATGATGATCCATGTTATCAACTTTTAGTTTGTACTCTATTTTGTATCCACTAGTTCTATGTATTTTTTATAGTTTGTTTTAAATTGCTTCTACCAATTTGAGTAAAAATCTGTATGTAAAGTAGAGTATTTACTTTGAAAAATCACATTTAAGTATATGTATATAGAATTCTATATGTACAAACATATGTTATAAAGTTCATGTAACAGATTGATTTAATCAATTGTAAGATCATTGTAACAAATTAGCTCTTAATTCTTCTATCACTTTGTAATCAATTATCATAATTTTGAAGGTCTTAGTACCCAATTTGTCATGGTCTTAGTATATTACTTTCAGAAATGAGACAAGAGACAAAGATTCTAAGACAATGCTGCAGCACAATCTGATAAGATAAGATAGATGTTGGGTTTATTCAAGGGTGAAGTCTCATATTGGATATGTGGGGAGGAGTAAAAGAGTTTATAATTAGAAAAGGCTCATGAAACTAATACCTTAATGTTTTAGTTCAAGACGTGGTGCATCACTTGTGACTCTACACTCTTCTCATACCCCGGTGGTTGGAGGCTCCCCGGTCGCACTCTGGTCCAACAAGTGGTATCAGAGCCGATTGTTTGGTTGGTACATGGTGAACTTAAGGGTGAGCGGACCAGAAAGTGTGTGGTACCCACACTTGAGGGGGAGATCGTTGGGTTTATTCAAGTGTGAAGTCCCACATTGGATATGCAGGGAAGAGTAAAAGAGTTTATATGTAGAGAAGACCCATGAAATTGATGCCAGATCAAACTTTGTATTAAATGGACCGAACTTATATATCAAACTTTGTATTAAAAATGCTTCAAATACTAAAATAATTTTATATTGAAGATATGGATGATTTGATATATGTTTGGGTTCAAGATAAAGATTTATGTAACTTTCAATCATTGTAATCTCTTACATGCAAAATTTGGAAATTATGGTAAAACAATATTATTGTGATGTAAAACTTTGGGTCAATGGTTTACATGTAAAACAACAAGCTTTATGATATATAAGTTCGGTCCATTTAATACAAAGTTTTACATCACAATAATATTGTTTTACCATAATTTCCAAATTTTGCATGTAAGAGATTACAATGATTGAAAGTTACATAAATCTTTATCTTGAACCCAAACATATATCAAATCATCCATATCTTCAATATAAAATTATTTTAGTATTTGAAGCATTTTTAGTGTTAGTGATGTAAAGTTAGCTTGTGTCTATTGCTTTATACATTTCATCATGAAAGTATTATTGCATTTAACTCGTGCAAAATAAGTTGTTTGATCCTCTATCAAAGTATTATTGCATTTAACAAGAGTGAAAATTTGGTTTACATTATATATGTGAATAATGTATACTACTCTCATGTTCAAAACATATATAAAATTTGCTTCATAAAATGCCACGAGCTTCAACTGATGAATTAGAAAACTTTAGTTTTTACATTTTAATGAGAACACAACAAAATATTAAACTTATGTTTATAAATAAAAGGAAACATTGGCATATTACTAAATAGATTTGTGATTTTTGTCAAGTGCTATGAGATGTAACATCAAAAGCTGTTAAGTGTTTGCATAGTATGAAATTAACAACCGACACATCTAACTAAACAATGTGGTTAAGAACATTCAACTTTTCCATTTATTCCTTTATTAGCAAGTTTTAACGGTAGGAGACTGAAGTTTACGTGTCAACAAATTTCATCTAGCCCAGTTTGTAATAATCAATCCCTTTCATTTATTAGATCCATATCATCACCAAAAAGTTCGAGGTTCGATTCCTGTTATCGACAATTGTTAGGATGGACAGACACAAACCTCGAAAGATATTAGTTTATTATTCATAAGATGAGATATCCTTGGTAGTACAAAAAAATATAATATTTATACATTATCGGTGTAAAAATCTATCATTATTCATTTGTATTACTTATATATTTAAGAGTTAATGATGATTAAATATGAACGGATGTTGATACATTTATCAAAAAAAGAGTCCTAAATCTTTCTTAGTCGTTTTGCCTAGGTTTTTTATTGGCTTCCCCATGTCTCTAGAAATTAAACTAAACTTCATTTTATAATTCTCTATGGTGCTTTTTTGTAAGGACGATTCTATCATCTTTTCTACAATACTATAATTTTTTCCTTAATGCATTCTTCTCATCCTCTAGTGTGTCTATTAATTCAATACAACATTACCATATTTACTACATTAATATTATTATCTTATGTCCAACATTCAATTTCATATAATATTGCGGATGTTATTGCATGGAAGTAAAATTTCCTCTAATCATTACTTAGGGCCATTTTGGTAAAATGAAGTTAGAGAATTAAGAAAATTACATTATCTGACTTGAAATGTACTCTACACTCTAAGCATTGCCAGCAACAAGTTAGTGTGGTGTGGTTCAAACTTGGAACTTTGTTTCTGAAGGAATTCAATGTCTTTAATGTTTCATTTTCAATCACCTAATTAACTAATCTCACTAAGTCAATTTCTACTATATAAGCTCCTTCATTTTCCATCATATCCATCCAAAGAAAATAACAAGCTTAATTTTCTAGTGCATAAGATTAAGAAGATTTTAAGAAAAAAAGAGAAATGGGTTTTGCTTATTTTAGCATTCCAAGCTTCTTGAGTGTTATTATGTTCCTTGTGTTATGTGCTCTATTAATATTGCCAGAGCTAACACATGCAAAACATGCTAGAGTAACAAGACATTACAAGTTTAATGTATGTTTGTTTGTTGCATTTTATTGTCATGTTTTTCTAAGACAAAGATATGCATTCTATTTTTTGAAGATATTCATTTGCACATCTTTCTTCTCTACAGATCAAATTGCAAAATGTCACTAGACTTTGCCAAACAAAGAGCATTGTAACTGTCAATGGACAATTTCCAGGTCCTAGAGTCATAGCAAGAGAAGGCGATCGACTCGTAATTAAAGTGGTTAACCATGTTCAGTACAATGTTTCCATTCATTGGTATTATTGTACTATAAGACCCCGTTGTTCAATTTGTTTCAATTGTTAAATTGTAGCGCATTTTTCTCAACATCTGCTTCGTTTTCTTAGGCATGGAATTCGACAACTGAAAAGCGGTTGGGCAGATGGACCTGCATATATCACACAATGTCCAATTCAGACAGGCCAAAGTTATGTGTACAATTTCACAGTCATAGGCCAAAGAGGAACATTGTGGTGGCATGCACATATTTCTTGGCTTAGAGCAACACTTTATGGTCCTATTGTAATACTTCCAAAAAGACATGTCCCTTATCCATTCCCCCAACCACACAAAGAAGTCCCTATCACATTAGGTAAGTTGAGAGCCTCTAAACTATGTCACTTAGAATGTACACATTTTCCATCTAAACTTGCATGCTATAACTTAAGCATTGGATAAAATGGCAGGGGAATGGTGGAAAGCCGACACAGAATCGGTTATAAACCAAGCAACACAGACAGGTTTGGCACCAAATAACTCAGATGCTCACACTATCAATGGTCTTCCAGGTCTTCTCTACAACTGCTCTGCCAAAGGTAAGGACATAGTACTATATAAAAGAAAACTTGAATACATTTGCAAAGTTCGTCTCCCCGACTTTTTTCGGATGGTTTTGATCCTCGAACTTTTTCAGTTATGCATTGTTAGTCCTTTTGTCATGTTTCTATCCAGAAACTATGGACAAGCATAAGCATTTTCGATTCTTGGGATCTTTTAGTCGCGACAATGGCTAAGGGTTAATCTCACAACAACGGCAGTCGGATACTAAAAAAAATTGTCAACCCTTGATCATATATAATTATTACTTAGCTGCATTTCATTAAGTTAACATTATCTATTTCTATAGATACCTTCAAGCTTAAGGTGAAGCCGGGAAAGACGTACCTGCTTCGTCTGATCAATGCTGCACTTAATGATGAGATTTTCTTTAGCATTGCCAATCACACCCTCATTGTGGTTGAAGCTGATGCTGTGTATGTAAAGCCTTTCAGAACGAACATCGTTCTGATCACACCTGGTCAAACCACTAATGTTCTTCTGAAGACCAAGTCCAAGGCTCCAAATGCCACCTTTGTCATAGCTGCAAGGCCTTTTGCTACTGGTCCAGCCACTTTTGACAATACCACAACCACCGGCTTGCTCGAGTACAAGACAACTTCATCACTAACAAACACTAAATCAAATAAAAAACTTCCCCTCCTTAGACCGGTGCTTCCGAAATTCAATGACACAGTCTTTGCAGCTAATTTCAACAATAGAGTCCGTAGCTTGGCCAACGCGAAATACCCAGCCAATGTTCCGAAAACCGTTGATAGGCACTTCTTCTTCACAGTTGGCTTAGGACTTAGTACATGCTCAAAAAACCAATCATGCCAAGGGCCTAATAACACAAGGGTAGCAGCTGCAATAAACAATGTGTCATTTGTGATGCCTAACATTGCATTACTCCAATCACATTTCTTCAACAAATCCAAAGGAGTTTACACTACTGATTTCCCTGCAAACCCTCCCTTCAAATTCAACTACACTGGCACTCCACCTAGCAACATTATGGTAACAAGTGGAACTAAGCTAATAGTGTTACCTTTCAATACAAGTGTTGAGGTTGTACTTCAAGACACTAGCATTATTGGAGCTGAAAGTCATCCACTTCACCTTCATGGATTTAACTTCTTTATTGTGGGACAAGGGGTAGGAAACTTTGACCCTAAGAAAGACCCTTCAAAGTTCAATCTTGTTGATCCTGCTGAGAGGAACACTGCTAGTGTTCCTTCTGGAGGGTGGGTTGCTATTCATTTCATTGCAGATAACCCAGGTGAGTACTATGCAATTAACAAGAGTTTATGTTCATTGTTACTTCATATATTTATTTCATAATTCACATTGGATTACAAATATCTTAATATTGATTTCATATTAAAAAGTCACAACGGGTAACAATCTGATTACAACTTGCAACACAAGTTTATACAAAAGTTCATACAAGTAATAGGATCAATGCACCATTGTGCAAAAGATAACGAATTACAACCAACAATATTTGTAAACCAAACCCAAGATCTAATTTGAATCATATTCATAATCTTGATATAACTAAATTTCCCCCCTTAAATATTACATTATTCCTTATAGTCCAAACACACCAAATCACAGTAAACCATAGTATTCTCCAGACAGATATCTCTTTATGAAATTTATACAAAGAGTTGTGCAATACAAAGAAATCCACAATATTATCCGGTATATAAACTTGGATTTGAAGCCACAAATAGAAACTCTGCCAAAGAGAACGTGAGAAACAAATGCTATATACTCTCGTTTTATCGACTCCTACTACAAATTAAAATTGGATTCTTTCTCTATTATAAATGACCCTTTTGAGTTATATTTGAGGATCATTATCTATCTTCACTCCAATTAAGAAGTAACAAATCCAAATGTGTATATTTTGGTTGATTTCATTTCATATTATTAGTATCAGTAACATTATTTTGGTGATTATACATGAGCAGGAGTTTGGTTTATGCATTGCCACCTTGAAGTACATACAAGTTGGGGTCTGAAAATGGCATGGATAGTCCAAGATGGAAAACAGCACAATCAGAAGCTTCCACCTCCACCCTTTGATCTTCCCAAATGTTAAGATATTGGCTCAAAAATGTTATTTTTTTAGTTTTGTTCTCATGCTGTTTTCTTAAGTTAGTGATATTTCTTAGGTACTTTGTTCCAAAAAATATATTTCATGATTGTTTCAGAACCAAGTGGAAAAAAATATGAGAGTTTTGTTTAGGTTACAGTATTCAATTATCTAGTTGAATGTATGGTCCAAAAAAAGTATTATATAGTTGAATGTAATACAGTATTCTTTTGCAAGAAACAATATTTTGAGAAAGTCAATGATTCTTTTTTTCAAGGGAAAATATATATGCATCTTTTGGCAGTTATCAGAAATCTTTAAAATAAAAATAAAGATAATTTAATATGATGAATGACTAAGATCACTATACCTCAGTTAACAAAATATCAAAAAAAATTCTAGATTCACACACTCTGGTTGATAAGGTCTCCTTAAAAAAATAATGAATGATTTATTCAGTTTCTAGTCATAGTACAAGACAGATAGAACAAAACAAAATAATTTATGACATATCTAGTTCAAATGTCCCTCTTGCAGAACAGTTGTTGTACCATACCATAATTTTCATTATGTATCTATTTCAAATTAATGATACCATAATTAGTATGAATTCTTATATGTAAAACATTGATTAGTTCTTAAGTTTTAACAAATGATAACTTCTTATATATAAGTTGAAGTTAAATATGTTACTTAGACTTTGAATATAAGCAAAAACAATGAGTAAAAGTAGGAATCATAAGGGATTAAGTAACAGACTGCTTTTATTATTCAGTCAGAACACAAATCTTCTCTGACTGTCACTCTTGAGCTGCTTATTCCCTCAACCAAACCAACCAACCAAACATGAAAATAACATTAACACATCAAAAAAGTTCACAACTATTTCTCTAGTAACAAAAAATTTCGTAGTCGATATTTTTGTGACAGACTTTACATAACCATAACTAGACTCAGGGTCGATCACACAGGTATGGTGGTATAGTTGTTCAAAGACAAAAAAAGAATATAGAAGGGGAAACATTGCAAATGACTAAGGAAATGAAGCAAAGCCAATGCATATGGACCCAAAGGGTCAGTCAAAGTCAGCATTGTGGAAGATCAGAAGGTGGTGGTTGCAGCTTCTGGTTAGGACCAGGTCCATCTAATACTAGCCATGCCATTCTCAATCCCCAACTTGTATGAATGTCTAGGTGACAATGCATGAACCACACCCCTGTTGCAACCACAAGTCAATGATGTGAGATAAACTAGTTCACAAACTAATGCATGATGTATGATAATGTCTCTCTATCTACTATAACTATGTGTTACAAAATGGACAATGTATAACTTTTGTTACAGAAAGTGACTAACCTGATTAGATTACTAAGTTCTAGACAAGAACCCTATACATATTATATTATATTATATCTATCTAACTTTGGATTATTAAAAAATTATAAGAAAGCTTAAAGTATAGCAGATTATTATTAATGACTCAGTTTTTGTCTTACATGCATGTTACTATAACATATTGTTGTTTACATTAGCAATGATATACTCTTTTTTCTACACAACTACTTTTATTGACCAATATCCATAATCATCTAAGTCTTTTACTAAGTAATGAAAAAATATTAGTGTAAAAGTTGTGTGTGATGATCATTTTTCTATTGACATATACCTGGATTGTCGGCGCGGAAGCGAATGACAATCCAGCCACCAGCAGGAACACCAGCAGTGTTCCTCTGAACAGGGTCAACCAAATTAAACTTTGCAGGGTCTTTGTTCTTATCATAGTTTCCAAAACCTTGGCCAACAACAAAGAAATCATAGCCATGAAGATGCAAAGGGTGGCTCTCAGCTCCAAGAATACTAGTAGCCTGCAATACCAACTCAACACTAGTATTGAACTTCAATACCACCAACTTAGTACCATTGTTAACATAAGTATTATTAGGTGGTGTTCCTGTGTAATTGAAAGTTCTCAAAGGAAAAGTAGGAAAATCAGTGCTGAAAACACTATTAGACCACTTTCCAGAATAGTAAGCTTGCATAATAGAAACTGATGGAAGTGTAAAAGAGATGTTATTCACTGAGGCTGCAAATTTTGTAGTGTTACTTGGCCCTTGACAAGTTGTGTTTTTTGGACAAGGATTAGTCCCTAGTCCTACAGTGAAGAAAAAACTCTTATCCACTTTTTGTGGTACATTAGTAGGGAATTTATCACTACCCAAGCTTCTGAATTTTCCTGTGAAGTTTGCAACAAAGTTTGTAGCATTTATTGGTGGAAAAGTAGGTTTTAGAAGAGTAAGGTTTGTAATATGAGAGTGATGCTTGTAGTAAAGTATACCAGCTGTAGTGGAATTATCAAAGGTACCTTGGCCTGAGAAATAAGGCCTAGCAGCTATAAGGAAAGTGGCATTAGGGAAATATGGTTTGGTTTTGAGTAAAACATTTGTTGTCTGTCCTGGAGCTATGACAAGTGTTTCTGTCTCAAATTGTTTGGTGTATGATGCATCAGCTTCAACAACAGTTAGAGTGTGATTTGCAATGCTGAAAAATAGTTCTTCATTCAGTGCAGCATTGATTATCCTAAGTAGATATATTTTACCTGCCTTCACCTTTAGCTTGAATGTATCTGAAAATTTTATGTATGCATATTAATTGTTTAAGGTATATTATGGATCAATAGTCACTTATCTATTCATTTTCAGACATCATTTATGACACATGATATATAAGATACATTACACCAGACTACGACCGATAAGCCTGCAGCTACTAGGGAGTTCTATTGTTACTGGGGTATGGGAAGAGTAGATAACAACAAGTGACACCACGTCTTGAACAAAAAACTTAAGACATTAGTTTCATATGCATTTTCTACTTATAAACTATTTTACTCATCCCGCATATCCAATGTGAGACTTCACACTTGAATAAACCCAAGAGAATTATGTAAATTGTTTGCTACACTTCTTTTTATATATATATATATGTGTGTGTGTTATATGTGATGGTGAAAATGAGGTGAATAAAATATGAAACCTTTATTGGAGCAATTATAAAAAGGCCCTGGAAGGCCATTGATAGTGTATGCATCTGAAACATTGGGTCCCCCTCCTAGCTTCAGGGCCTGACTTATAACAGCTTCTGGATCAACATTGAACCATTCCCCTGAAATCCCACAACTATTCAAGTTACCACCATACATACATAATATATATATATAAAAATAAATGTTATGAAATCCAAGTCAGACATTAAATAGGAAGAGATTATGTCCCAGTTTAAATAGTTAAACCGTCTGGTGGGACCGGGTGGTTTTAAATAAAATTAATATTTTTTATCTATAAATATATAATTATATATAAATGTATATAATTAATAAATTTATATAAGTATATTAAAGTAACATCTCTCCATTTTTTTGGATCGAAGTAAAACAAAATATTAAAGTAATGTTCCATTTTTTAAAATTTTAAATGAACTGTCCGATTCACTTCCCGGGTTATTCCGATTTAACCGATTTTAGCATGGTCGAACTGAAATTTTTACGGTTCAAAACGATCCAACTACTCATTCGGTTAATACTACAAACCAGAGTCGTTTCGATCTCATTATCACAACACTGATATATATATATATATATATATATATATATATATATATATATATATATATATATATATATATATATATATATAAGACCAAATGTTACTAAAAGGGTACATGAAAATTTAAAATATATATAGTTATATCACTTATATGCATGGTGCCTAGCTACTATTAGCTACTAAATATTGATCATTATACCTAAAATAATGGGGATTTCTTTATATGGTTTCTGAAAAGGATAAGGGTCATTGTGCTTAGGTAGGATTATGATGGGTCCATAAATGGTTGCTCTTAGCCATGATATATGAGCATGCCATAGCAGAGTCCCTCTTTGTCCTATAATAGTGAAATTGTATGTGTATGATTGATTGGTTTGTATAGGACATTGTGTTATATATGCTGGTCCATCAGCCCAACCACTTGTTATTTGACGAATTCCATGCCTGAAAAAATAATATATTAACACCACAAAAATGTTGCACATTATATTAAAATGTACATGCATATGAATAATGAGTACATAAGTGTAGATACATGTGTTGGAAAGTAAGTCTCACATCGCATACTTCATTGTCTCAGGAATGGTTTAAATACACGTTGGGTTACTCCTCGCATTGCCAATTGGTTTTGAGATAGAATCTTAACATGGTATTAGAGTCGGAGCCCAACTCCTTTCCGGTTGTAATGGGCCAAAATATAACATTTAGTTATAAGTCAAATGTAACCTTTCGCCTGGTCCGGGAGACTTATGTGGAGGGGGCATGTTGGAAAGTAAGTCTCACATCGCATACCTCATTGTCTCACGAATGATTTAGATATTTGTCAGGCTACTCCTCTCATTATCAATTGAGTTTGAGATGAAATCTCAACAGGTATTATATTAAAGGAACATTGTTATTATGAGCATCATTGCCTAAGATAGAATCATAATAAAATGTGCATGCAAATAAATAATAACAAACGTATATACATACCAATGAATGGTTACATTGTTTGAGACATGATTAACCACCTTGATTAGTACCCTATCACCTTCCCTTGCAACTAAGGGAGGCCCTGGGAATTTCCCATTCACGCTAAGAATGTTCCTTGTGTGGCATAATCTTGTGACATTCAGGTACTCAATCTTAAAAGGTAAAGAAGTAGAAGAATTAGGAGTGAAAACAAATGCAAAATTTAATGAAGAAATATAAAGTTTAAGGAGCAAGAGTTTGTAATGTACATTGAATGTATAGTGTCTTGTTATGCTCATTGCCAACAAAGGAAATAAACTTAGTATAACCCATAAACTAAACATAAGAATTCTCATAGATATTTTCATTTCTTGTCTTAGTTCTTTGTTTTGAAAAATGGGGTCTTATTTATAAGGAGAGAATGAGAAAATATCCTACAAAAATAAGAAAATAGAGTGAAACACTATGATCCATTTTTGTGGTGGTCATGTAACCATGTCTTGTGTCTTGTAAACATGGCATTAGGTTTAGTTGAATTTTAGAGTAGATATGAAGTAATAAATGAGAGGTTCTAAATATCTTACTTACCCTTTAAACACATTATTTTTCCTAGAAATTAAAAGTGCATACATAGTTTTGTATCAAAGACAATATGATTGATTACATGCTAAAGGATACAATTTCCCATCATTGTTGTTAAACAGTCAATTAGTTCTAGATTAATACTACATATTGTTAAACAATAATCTTATTTTATCTATAAAATTATGGCAATTTTAAGTTATCCTTTAAACTAGCTCAGATTATATTTTACTAAACACCATTATAGATATTAAAGGGTTGTTGTTGTAACATATACTAGATCCACGAATATTGTACTAAGTAAAAAGTCAAAGATTTAATTATTGAGAACCATGTTTATCAGGAATATATTAAAGATTACATTCTCACTCATAGTAAGTCTCACATCGTCTACTTTAGTATATCGGGAATGATTTAAATACTTGTTGGACTACTCCTCTCATTGCCAATTTTTTTTAGACGAAACCTTAACATGGTATCAGAGTTATAGTTCAACTTCTTTTCGGTTGTCATGGACCAAAAGATGCCCTTTAGTTATGGGTCAAATGTAACTCTTCGTCTGGTCCGGCAGGCTTATGTGGAGGGGGCATGTTGGGAAGTAAGTCTCATATCACCTACCTCATTATCTCGGGAATGGTTTAAATACTTATTGAACTACCCTTTTCATTATCAATTAGTTTTGATATGGAAGTTAAGAAGAGATGTCCTTCATTTTCCAAAGAAAATGTTATTGTAGATATGAAATGGGAAAGTATTCAAAAGTAGAAGTACCTTGATGTGACTTATTGCTTTTAATCCGGGTTATGTTTATGTGGTAGTGCTTCTTCTTTCATATGATTTTCTCAAAAAGGTTGGTCAAAATCATTTACTTGTACCAAGTTACGCTAATGTTAATGAATGTCCTAAATTACTAATAAAAAATTAGAAGTGGAAATATAATATTAAAAATCAATATATATTTTCCAATATAAAGTTTATTTAACAAGTGTTTTAATGCAGAAAGAAAGTATTAATACAATTACTTTGAAGTTTTTGATTCCTTTAAGTTTTCCTCCTTACATAAATTTAATGTAATAATACAATTTTTATGTATGAATATAATTATTTGTAGGTTTTTAATTCCTATATGCATCAAAGTTTCCCCAATCTACAATTTAAAGAATACTCACTCTTCTCTTAATTATAAGATGTCTTTAACTGAATTGCAAATAGCAATATGAATAATTAATCTTCTTTTTTAAAAAAAATATTATAACTCTACAAATTTTCCTTTATAAATTACTTTGAAATATTGACATAGTTATTATTTTTCATTAAGGAACAAGAGACAATAAATATTGCATAAAAATGTAAAGTATGATGAAATCAATGTCAAACCAAGTCCACACCCATTCCATGTAAACGTAAACTCCCTTTCCTTGTTGCTACCTCTTGACATTTCCATAATGCTTAAAATGATATTTAATTTATCATCTATCACTCATATATTATGTTAATTATTATTAGTAAGGTATTGTTGATATATTGGTATAAAGTTCCACTAGATCTTCAAAAATATCAAATTGATTTTTAAGAGAGACTTATTGAAATAACAGTCACATGTCTCAAAAGTGATTAGTTCCTTATTCATGATATGAATAAATATTTTTAGTAGTACAAAAAAAACACATGAGTGGTAGATAATTTACTAATTTCTAATTATCTAAAAACTTAGGCCAACAATACATAAGAATGATTCACCATTTTATGAGCATATGAGAGAAAAATGAATTTACGAATATAGCATATGAGGGACAAAAACATAAATATGACTCACTATTTTATTTTAGTAACAATATATAAGTTTTATATATTGTTAGTATGTCATTTATTATTCATATTTAATTATCAGTAACTCTATAAATAATAAAGTAATACAAATGAATAGTAAATAATATACTGACTATATATATAAATTTTTACACCAATAATACATCATTTTATACTGGTTTATTAATTACATATAGTAACACAATCATGTTAGAAATTCAAAAGAGAACTTTGATGTGGTTCTAGTCTATCACAGCTCAAATTTGGATTAGTCAGACATATTTGTAATGTCATGTATCTCACCTTGTAACCGAGAAAACTAGTTTTCTTTTGTGATTTAAACCCAAAATAGATAATAATCCTCAGCAAGAGCATGAAAGTGTTGTAGCAATATTACAATAAATCAAAAGTAAAACTGGAATTTGGTAAATTAGAAAACCAAAACTCACCTTTTCTCTCCAAATAGTCACACCCTTTTGTTCCTTATACTTTGTTGTGTATCAAGTCAAGTTGGAAACACATGGAAATACTGATTCTAAAATATTTAAACTCGTGATCTCATAGTTAATCGAGAACAACCTTACCATCGGGATGAGGCTCTGGTGACTAATATATGCCAAAATAAGTCAAAAATACAAAACAAAGTACAAACTCTCATTACATTTCATATAAAACTACCCCGATCCCTCTGGTTACTCAAATTCAATGCAATCTCATTTCTTTTGCATAATTCCAGTGAGTAATTCATTTCACAATCTTAAATTTTGGAGCAAAGATGAAAAAACAGTGTAATAAAATATAAAGCAAGATATATATGATCATACCAAATAGAGAACTAGGAGTGACATAAAACATATGTCATAATTATGTATAACAAATTTATTTCACAAATCATCAACTTAATAACATGATAAAAAGGAATGCTCAACAATAACACTATATATAAATTATTCTTATAAAAATATATAAAATAAAAACTCTCTTTCACTCCTAAAAACTAAAAATCAAATTTATTTCCTTAAACTAAAGTTGCTACTTTTCTAGCCGGAACAGAAAACAAGGTATCTAGATCAGGTGGGTTGAAGTACCCTTCCTTTGGCGGAGACCGTCTCTTTCCGGCGACCGGCTTCTTCCTAGGCGGCGGCGGAGGGCAAATAAACACCACTGGAATCTGATTCTGCAACAACCTTGGTGTTCTGCACTCATCTTCCCACTCTCTATTATCACCCATTTCACCAACCAAATCAAAATTTAACAGTATTTTCAGACACCCTTTTGAATCTTCTCTTTAAAAATCCAATCTTTTTCTAACTTTCTTTCAATTCACGAACTACGAGTTTTTCCCCACAAAGGTCTCCATATATATATAATAAAAGATTAAAAAAATTGAGAGTTTCTAAAATTAAATTTTCAAATTTTTTAAAATTTGAAAAAATGGGGGATGAGTTGGGATCGTGTGTAACGAGGAGCGTTTTTCAATTGGTGACAGCTGTACAAAAACCACGTGTCGCTTCATGAATGGATGACATGCCACGCTGGCCACGTTTCGCCAGGTTTTTTTAGGACAAATAGCATAGGTACTAGTAGTACATGTGATCTATTACATAATATTTTTGTATACTTTCAAAGAATGAACATTTATTATATGTACAATCAAGCTTTTTTTACTTTAAAAGTATATAAAAAAGATTAACATGTTATCATTTAATAGGTCACTTATACTACTAATATATATTGCTTTACTTAAGTTTTGTCATTTTTTAATGGTTCAAATTAGGCGGCGCGTGAGAGAGTCGGTGTTTGCGCGGGAAAGAGAGGGAAAAAATTGGGTAAAAGTTGAGAATGCGGTGAGTGACTGACAAGAGCAGAGGTGGGAATTTAATGGTGATTGATGTGGCTGTCGTTTGAGAAATGGGACAGGGATGTGAGTTTAGTGGTGATGATAATGATAAGTGGGGCCTAGTGGGTATGGGTTTTGATTTGTCTTGTAGTTGTGAAATGGGCTTAATATTGGGTTTCTGAATAGAATGAATGAATGCGTGTAGTGCATGTCTTTCTTTCTCATACACTCAATGATTTTTTATCAATAGATCGATGTCACATTTTTATTCCTGTAAATAATATTTTTTGAGAGATAATCATATATAGTTCTTGATTGATACTTAACTTGTATATTATTGGAATGGAATATTTAAGAATGTTTATTAAAAGTGATATGAGAAATTGTTTGTTGACAGAGTTAAATGTGAAATGTAAATGTGGTAGGTTTGTAAGGTTTATTTACGGGCAAATGGATTAGAGAAGAGAGATCAACTAGAAAGTGAGAGGGGATAATTATAATAGATTTTTGTATTGTTTGGTAGAAGAAAAAAGAAAAGAAAGAGATAGAAATAAATGTTTGAATGACAAAAATATTCATATAATAAAGATAGTTCATATGAAATCATAAAATCACACGAGAGCATTTGGCCCAAGTGAATTCTATCTACAATGTATATTTTTAAAGGACTAAACTTGGGTGCAGGACCATAGGTACCATGACATTATATGATTGGTGGATGATGAGTTAGATTTTTTTACACATGACATTATATGATTGGTGCAAGTACCACATAAGTTTAGTCCATTTTTAAACTGTGTCATCAATATTGCAATTTATATAACATTTTTAATTAAATACTTATTTGCAGAAGGATATTTATGAAGTTTTGCCCTTGAACTTGTTAATTCACTAATTGTAGCGTACAAATAGAGTGACATCAACTTTGGGATGGAAATTTGGGTTTTAAACCTAAAGTTTAGGTAATCTAGCATTGCCAACCCTACTCACTAGAAGCCATAATAACCTTCATTTTAAAGGCCGAGAACCAAAAAAGGAAGAAAAATAAGACTTCTAAACGAGTAAGCAATTGAATGTCACAACTAAACTATTTTATTGTATGCTAAAGACATTACAAAGTCTCAAGAAAATGTCACTAGAAAGTACAAAGTAGGTCATATTTATCATAAAACGACAAGGGTACTTGATGCAAATAACACAATTATATGTTAGCAACGTTGTGAAGTTTATGTGATAGGTGCATATTTATTCACTTGGAATTACAAACCATATTCTTATACATATCCAAAAAAATGATAGTGGTTGTGGATAACAACTATACGCCGATAAGAGTCTAAAGTTAGGTAATGACTTACTTGCGAACTACAAGTTAGTTTGTATTCATGTGAACTGCATTACTAACCATTTGATTGAATAGTCATTAATCTCATATATTAAATTTGTGACTAAGTTTTCTAGAAGTCGTAATCTCACTCTACGACTTCTACGAGGAATATGGATAAAGTATAGAAGTTAGTTTGCAACTTTCCGACTTCTAGGTAACAATTTTAAACACTTCGATAAGTCAGATTACCAAACACCTACTTCTGGTGAATGCCATAAAAATTTTGCACTTAGAATTCATGACAGGGTATCACGACTTCTACACATTAAAAAATCACACTTAGAAGTCGTGAACGAGTATCACGACTTCTACACAATAAAACAATCACACCCAAAAGTCGGTAAAGGGTATCACAACTTCTATATAGAAGTTGTATATTGGTATAATGACTTCTACACAAACAAAAAAACACATAGAAGTCGTGAACACGACTTCTGGACAAAACACCACCAAGACTAGAAGTGTTAAAGGGTATCACAACTTTAATATAGAAGTCGTATGTTGGCTTAACGACTTCTAAAAATACTAAAACGGTAGCCGGTTACCATATTTTTTAATCCAATGGTTGATGTTAAGTTCCCATGGATGCAAACTAACTACTACTTCTCAAATTAGCCATTGCCCTAAAGTTGTTAGGAGAGGTGCATATGGTGTTAGGTAATGCATATCTCAAGGGTAATATTATAGTCCTCATTCATATAATATAAGTTTCATTATAACATATTATAAATTATTTAAATACAAGTTGATACTTATCTAATTTAAGATAGAATGTTAACATTCACAAATATTATTACAATCATGTAATATCATTTATTGTTGTTATTTGTAAAATTTTAAATTTAAAAGTCAAGTAAAATTATTTATGCATTTATTGGATAAGCTAAGAATGACATCAATATAATAAAGTAGGAATGAGATGATAGTGTTGGGATTAGACTTCATCAAATATACTCATGGATGTATTATATGAAATAACAATCTTTTTCCCAATCATCATTGGGATGAATAACAAAGAACTACAATCATCTCTATTTGAATCTCTATTTGAAAAAAAACAGAAAAAATTAAATATCAAAATATATAAAAGGAAGTAAATTTGTTGTTAATAATGGTATTATTCGGCAACACAAGCTTGTATTTTTTCAGGTAGCTTTATAACCTTTTAACTTAGTCAATAAATTATTACAATCATTCAAAAAAACAAAAATTGAAGAGAACATGTATCTTTACAAAATAATATATGCTTATAACGTTTAAAAACTACTTTTCAAAAAATTATTTGATACATCGTTTAAAAAACAAAGCAACTTCAAACGTGCCAATTTTACATTTCAAAATTTTAATAAATTACATACATACCCACAACAAAAAAAAAAACCTTGTTATATTTGTCATTTGTTGTTACATAGTTTTATGAAAGATGTCATTCGGATAAGTATCAATTAGTTTTCTTTTTCTACAACAATATTAAATATTAATTGTTGCATAGATCAGTATCTATTGGTTTTCTTTTCTTTTCCATGAATAATGTCATGTTAATGGTTATCTTCTCAACTCTTTTACTCATCATTTTCATAAGATATTTTACATTTTTATTTAGTAGTAATTGTTTTTTATCATTTGTCATTAGAGTTTTGCCTATGTATATTCTCTTTCAATAAGACTATTAATCAAGGAACAATATAAAAAATATAAGATTACAATCTTATAATATATTTAAAAAATTAACCACTTCTTTATATAAGCAATTTAGATAAAAGGGAAGAGATCCAATTAAAATATATTTAAAAAATATAATTCACATGTTAGCCACTCATTCTAGGAAAATCCAATATTTTGAATTTGTGAGTAAATCTTAACTATTAGATTTTCCTAGAATGAATAGCTAAGATGTGAAATAACTTATTTCGACTTACTTTTGGAGTAAGTAAATCCCCTTTCTAATTAAATATATGGTATGATATGTTCTAGGTTGATTTCTTATTTCTCATCACTTGATAATTATAAATTATAAAACCTAATAAATAAAACATTTGTTCTGTTGAATAGATATCTTCTGCATAATTGTTAAGATGAATTATTATGCTACATACATGATTTTCGAGTAGAACCCACACTTATTCTTTTGTGTGTAAATTAAGTAGATTATATGAAAATAGATCTTGATATAAGATTGAAATGATGTAAGCTACTTTCTATATATTAATATATATGGTGTATGATTGTTGAGAGAATGTCAAATAATAAAACTTGGTGGATTTGAATAAGCTTAGAATATAATATGGGAATATCCTACGGAACCTAATGAAATTTTGAATGTTTTAATATTTTATAGAATGAAATTATTGATTTTAATATATATCATATATGTTAGAGTATCATTACAATGGTACAATGATTCACTAGTTAAAGTGTTTTAATAATCAACCATGTTACATGCGGCACTATTAGTCTCAAGGTTAATATGTCATTTTTAAAGAATATAAAAGAATCATATACAAACCAATTTAATAAATACAATATAATTTTATTGGGAATTAAGTTTCATATCGCATACCTATTATTTCGGAAATTATTTAAATATTTGTTAGGAGCTAAGTATAAAAATTATAAAATATAGGACGTGTATTGAGTATTCAAATTGTTATCTTTCACAATATTCAAGTTGTTATCACTCGAAACTCATTTAAAGTTTGAATTTTAATATTTTTCATTTTAAAGTATTTGTTGGTTGTAAATGACTTCTTCATCTAAATTAAGTTAAAAAAGATAGTACTAAATTAAATTTCTTAAAAACCGTATTAAAATAATAAAGTTTATCTAATAAAAATTATAACAATTAAGAATATCATAAAATTATAAGTTTAACAATAATAATAAAAAATAGCAATGAATTGAAAACTCTACATAAGAAGAAAAACAAAACATATTGAATAATATTATACTACATATTAGTATATTACATTAGGAATAAAAAGGATGAAAAATAACTAATATAATGTAATATTTGGAACAAACCCTCTAGATGTAGTACTTAATTTTCATTGTATTTTCAATGACAAAAATATTATTTTATTATATATAAAAAAATAAAAATGTTCCACCATATTATTTTTCCTATGTTTTTTATAATATTTGTCTCTCCATTAATGGATATTTTCTCCTTGATAACATCTAGGATAAGAAAAGCATGACGTAGAATGAAAATATGTAACATGTCCGGCTACCAATAGAAGAGAAAGCATAAAAATTATAAAAAAAAATGTGACATAAGATGAAAAATAATGAAAGTAAAGTTAAAATTTTATGGCAACAAAGTTGGACCGACACAACAAGATAGACAATCAAATAGGTCACACAATAAAAAAAAGTAGTATGCAATATATGAACTCATTTAAATTTATAATACTACTAATAAGTAATAACACTAAATCATGTAGGAGACTAGGAATTAATTTTTTTTTTTTAAAAGGTCACATGAGTCAAGGTTATCTTTCGACTCTTAAGATGTTCATCCTACTTATGGTTATCATCACCTATCCTAGTCGTCATTTTCCAATTTAGATTATAAGAGTAATTTTTTTAAATTTACTCTACATTTTAGCCAACAATTCTAGGAAAATCTAATGGTTTGAATTAGTGAGTAGATCTGAACCATTTGATTTCCCTATAATTGATGCTAAGATGTAGATTAAATTTAAAAAACTTACTCTTGGAGTAAGTAGATCCCACCTATTTATAATTTATGAGAATTGGCCACAAAACAAGGACTAATTAAGGTGCCCTTTTGGTTCACATGTTTCATATTCTTTGATGGTGATATGTACATTGTTGTAATCCCAAGTTGTTGGGTGAATAGAACAATACAGCTATAACAAAGAAGTTACATCACTAGGTTTGATTAGAAGGCTAAATTAAATGAGTGGTCACAAATAATAAGTTGATCTAGTGGTTTAAATTTTTACTAGATCATCGGGATGAGTAAAATGTAAATGATTCGATTTTTGAAAACAATACTTCTTAGAAATGACATTTATATATCTCAAAATGTATTAGTTCCTTACCAAAAAGAGAAAGAATATTATTAATAATACCAAAAAAAAATTAAATTGGCACGTGACATTGTGACAGATATGTTATATGTATAGAGTGTGGACCAGTAATGAAAATTGAAGGTGTAATATGTGGTGTCCACATGGATAAGAAAAGAGCTGGGGTGTGCTCTTAGCCTCAAAATTTATCTGGAGGTGGTGAGAGCTTAAAATGCCACAAACTTTGATTAGAGATATAATATATTAATATGATCTCATTTCCTGTTTTAATGATGTCCCAGACCAATCACAGTATATCATTTAATTAAAATAAAAAATTATAAAAATATAAAATAATATTTTATATTATTTAATACATTTTTATTAGATAGGAACAGAAAGACAAAGTTCATTTGAGATAGATGATCTCTGTTCATATTAATATGCATGTTCTCCATGGAGGGTTTCCATCCAAGAGATCAAATTATTCTCAGTGCCGGATATAATCCAATACAGTATTGAACATTCTATTACTGGAGAGGATCCTGAATCATTGTCACAATTATTTGACACAATCAATTAAACTTTTCTTTTATGGGGTGTACGATTTATGCATAATTAATAGATGTATATGTGTAAAAATATCATCTTAATTAATTGCATGGGCACGACAAGCACAAATTCCTTAATCAAACGTAAGGGGTTTAATTTATATTATTATACTAAAATGATGATACATATGATTGTATGAAGTTCAAATATTAAATTCTTGTTCCGGGATTTTATAAATAACATAATTATTATAATTACATCAACTAATTGATTTAATTACCTGCTGACACAAAATTTTACATTTATTTACTTTCCAATTCGGACAAATATTTCGGAAATTATAATATAATGAACTTTAGGATTAATTGTGTTGTAGTTATCTGTTATTTCCATATATACATTTATTGATAAAATGAAAAATATTATTTTACTTGAATTAGTTTTTGTTTAACAACCTATTACAAGCTAGGTAAAAGCTTATAATCAGCTATATAAATTATACATATGTGCACCCTAAAAATAAGGCTATCATTTAATTTATTCTCTAGCCCCAAAAAAATTATAATAAGCTTTTTATAATAAAAAGCTCAAATGATTGCATTGTACTTCATTTCCTTTTCTACTCTTTTTATGTACTGGATTGTATTTTCCTTAGGATGTAAATCTATGGTTCCATGCAATCATCACTTCATCTTTAGTTAAATTATTCATATATGTTTTATTTTAGAATGTAATATCTATGTATTATTAGTATAAAGATTTACACGCAATCATTATATTATCTACCTTTCATTTGTATTATTTTTTTGAAGAGTCAATGATGATTAAAAATGAATATTGGATGATGGACCGATAAGGATTATATTGTTAATTCTATTGCACAAGATCTGAAAAATAATTTTATTCAATATTATGCTACATTCATATCTGTATATCCACTCAATCATAGATGGGTTTAATATAAAATTTTGTGGATGATTATATGGTCAATGATACGGACATTTTGATGAAATTGTTTAATGTGTTGATGTTGGATTATTACTATAATAATCATCATTTATTGCATGTTATTATATATTCTAGCTTTTGTAGGTCATTTATGTGGGTGCACATGCATTGTGTTGTGGGGCTTGTCCCATAAATAATGGCTGCTTAGATTATATAACATAGAACTTTAGATTTTGGCTTTTTTTTAAGTATTGTTTTGATACTATCAAGTGTATTCTCTCACCCTTTTTAAGTAAAGAATTAACGTCTTCCAGGATAAATGATTGTCTCTCTCAACAAATATAATTCTCAGAAATCGAATCTTTGATCTTTTGGTCATCTTAAAAATATAGCAAGATTTTACTCAATTTTTTTTTAAGTATTACTAACAAGTCAAGGAGATAACTAATAATTATGTATAATAATTTATGCTGCTACTAATCCATTAGCAACAATCATGAAAGAGGAAATGATAAAAAATGGGACTTTTAGCCCCTAGGCTTGGTTAACTTGTGGGAGTACTCGAAAGTGCACCATGCAAATATAATAATAAAAGAATTACCTATTAAAAATATTAAGATTCTAAAGAATCATATGTACAATCTGAATTCATGGATTTCTATATTAGAAATAAGAATGAATGTTTAGCATAGTAAAAACAATATTGTAAATTCTAAGGGTACAGACAAATAGGTATACAAATATTGTAAATTTATATACATATTATACAAAATAAAAAATACATAATTTATATACAAATATAAAAATGTATTAATCATAATAAACAATTACAATTGGATAATACATATAATATATATATATATAATACAAAATATGCATTGTACATAATTTAGTTACAAAATACAAAAGGAATAATACATGTATGTAAATGTAATATACAAAACACAAATGTATAAATATATATAATAAGAAAATATAGTATTTTCTTATCTTTTATATACAAATACATATATAACAAATGAAATATATTTTCTTATATTTGACAAAATACATATATATTTGGATATTTAATACTTTATCTAATAATATTTGCGAATGGTGCATTTTTCCATTTGAAATGCTCAGCGACGAATATAATATATTAGACAAAAAATATTTAGGACTGATTGTCACATTTTTTATATCATGTCCATTTCAATAAGTGCAAGTGGGTAGAACTTACGAAGTTTGTTGTAAATGGTAATGACATGTCCTACTTTGTTGCTGACTTAACCTAAATGGTAGCACTTAAGCATTATCAGATAACTAATGATATTAAAAAAAGTAAATAACTTAAAGTTTTAAAGACTCGGCTGAATTTAATTAAGAGATTCACTAATTAAATTCTTCTATAAGAAACAAATTGATGTAATTTATGTGTTATACATCATTAATGCATTATTGATCATTCATATTTAATTATTATCGTATTTTATCAAATAATCATTCAAATTAATAATGAATAATAGAATGAATATAATTGATAGGACTAAGAATAGGAGGAATGTCATGTAAAATGTGAATGATTTGAAGTTGATTTAAGTCTGGAATGATATAATTGATTTTACTGAAATACCCTGTTGCATAAGAAACCATTTGTTATATATACTCTTCTTTGGCTCTATGGTTCTTCCTCCCTCTCCACCTTGAATCCTTCAATACCATTCATTGTATTCTATAAAGTATCAATCTTTTAACTTTTTGTGGTAAGCCAATGACTTTAGTTGTTTCTTTAATCTATTTGTATTACCATTTTGGTGTCTTTTCTTTCCCAATAATCCTTCTAAACCATGTAAACCTTGAGTTTGTGTTTTCAGTTTTGCTTTTTGAATTCTCAAAATTCATTAAGTAGTGAAGAAATTAAATATTTATTTGCTGATATTAAGCATTTTGCAACTTTTTTTCCTTTTATAATCAGAGGCTTCAAAAATATGCATGGTTATTAAAGTATGTTGATTTTTATAAAAATATATAGTTCAATCAATAAATTTTGCTAAATAAGTGATTCTATGATTCCAAAAGTTGAAGCACTTAGCAAAAGGATTTCCTCTTTCTAATGAACTATGTTCAAAAAATTATAATGATAGCTTTCACTGTAGTTCTTTTTTGTTAGTGCTGTTATTAGTTCTAATAATTGAATGCAACCAGTGTTTTAAATTGCGGTTGTGGTTGCAATTGTGCTAATAGTTGGTGGCCGTTGCGCAGTGTGAATTATTTTGTGATTAAAAATATATTTTTTAATCGGATGTGGTGTAATGCGGCTACGTTGCGGCCCGATGCGGTTGTATCATTGTGATTCGGAGTCAAACCGCAATTGCAGTATGATGCGGTTGTGACAGTCACCGCAACCACAATATTGCAGCCGCATAAGATGATGTTGTCCTCAATTTAAATTAGTTAATGCAACTTTTGAACTTTCTCTTCCTTCTTTAAGATATGTGTCCCAAAGGGTCACTATTTCACCAATTATTTTTTCAAATTCAATCTATTCCAATGGTTGTGGACTGTACACTCATAATCTAAAAAGCCTTATCCCAATTTGATTGGATTAACACCTTTGTCTTACTGTAAGATTCTTTGTTTGCTTCCTTTGGTGCTAATCTGAGTCAATAATACCATTTTTTTATTGCAAACATGTGTAGGTTGAGAATCACAATAATTTTTTCATATAAATTTTGGTATGTTCATGTTGTCATGGAACATAGTGTTCACGTGCTTTTGTTGTCTTGTTTTCTTAAGGTTTTGTGCCTTAAATGGAGAATGAAAACCACTTCAGACAAGCCCAGAGACCAAAATATGATTGTCTTCTTTTTGGTGAGTTATCTAAACAAATAAACATATATTAAATCCCAAAATCTGAAACTTATTTTGTATATATGATTATAACTATATGATATTTTAATGCAGATTTAGATGATACTTTGTATCCATTAAGCACTGGCTTTCATAAAGTATGCACCAAAAATATTAGAGGTGAGAATGTCTTAGTGTTATTAATGTCTTTATTGCAGCATGTGTTTATAGTTTTTTGATTTGTGTTACTTGGTACCATTGATTTATAGAGTATATGGTGGAGAAACTCGGCATAGATAAAAACAAAATTGATGAATTGTCCAATCTTCTCTACAAGAACTATGGAACAACTATGGCTGGTTTAAGGGTATGTTTCCCTATATATTTATTCTTAATTTTCATTTCTCAAAATGGGTTTTCATTGGTTGAGTTCACAACATTGATTTTTTGTTGCATTGTGGATTCAGGGAATCGGATATAACTTTGACTATGATGATTATCATAGGTACATATCTTTATTTTTATTATCCTAAAGTTTATTTTGAAGTATTGACATTATTATTTTTCAATTTTTCTACTACAGTTTTGTTCATGGAAGATTACCTTACGAGAACTTGAAACCAGATCCAGTTTTGAGGAACCTCTTACTAAACTTACCCTATAGGAAGCTTGTAAGTTGTTTATAACCAAATGGAAGCAATATAATAATACAAAAATAATTAACCATAATCTTATGAGAACTATTTGAATTTTTTTCTATATAGATCTTTACAAATGCAGACAAAGTTCATGCAATGAAAGCACTAAACAAGCTTGGATTAGAGGACTGTTTTGAAGGAATCATATGCTTTGAGACTCTTAATCCTATCAACAAGAACACTGTTTCTGATGATGATGATGACATTGAATTTATTGGTTGTAGCAAAACCAATGATCCAAACACATGCAATGGTGCTAGTAGATCCAAAATATTTGACATCATAGGGCATTTTTCTCAACCTAACCCTTGTGAAGTTTTGCCTAAGACACCAATTAGTTGCAAGCCTTCACAAAATGCCATTGAATTTGCTCTAAAGATAGCCAATCTTAACCCACAAAGAACAGTAAGAAAATATCATAATATCAAACTCATAATAAAATTACATACCATATATAGTAGTGATTGGTGGAGAAAATTAAAATTAAAAAATATTTATATCGAGTAAATTTAAATTTTATTCTCAACCAATCAAATGAGTCCAACATCAAAAGTTGACTAGAAATTATGTTACATACTAGATTCAATTTAGGATGTAATTTTCTTGTTACATATTTTCTAACATCTTATTTGTTTATATTTGTGATTTTCAGATGTTCTTTGAGGATAGTGTCAGAAACATACAAGCTGGAAAGTGTGTAGGACTTCACACTGTGCTGGTAAAGTCATTGACTAATTTTGTTGTGTAGTATGAAATGATTACCTTATGGAAATTAATAATAATAATAATTATTGATTGGTATATAAATTCAGGTAGGTACATCTCAGAAAGTTAAAGGTGCAGATTATGCCTTAGAAAACATCCACAACCTTAGACAAGCAGTGCCTGAATTATGGGAAGCTGATATTATTTCAGATGTTTCTTACACTGCCAAACTTGTTGTGGAGACATTTGTGACTGCTTAGGACTTTTGTTCAAGTACAAGGTTGTTCAAACAAAATTCAAGGAAAATGAAAATATGTCTTGAAATTAAAATTCCAATCCATTTATGTCTTATTTGATAAAAACAATTTAATTCATCCATTATTCCATTTACTCATTAATTTCTAATTGATGAGTAAGATCAAGATTTTTAAGATTACAAATAAGATTCCCTAAATCTCTTATGACAATATAACACCAATAAGCAATAGCTAACTGTAATAGCAAAATGGAATGTCTCACATGTTTACCTTCTGCTCGTAAAATGTATGCAAAATAAAGTGCGTGAAGGTATATCCACATATCATTTTTTAAACAAATTTCTCTTGTCATCCACATTTTAAAGTAGGTTTGAGGGATTGTTCCATAAATATTTAAAAATATAAATAAAAGAAGTTGAACATAATTTTTTTCCCTTCTAAAATCAAGATTACATTACAAATTTTTTAGTCATTAAATCACATTATATCATAATTTATTAAAGTTTTAATTTGTTTAAAAGACTATACCCAATTATATTCTCCGATAGAAATGTCCAAATATTCTGAACAAAATTGATAAATAGACTAAACTTGTATATCATGTCCATAAAAAATTTTGGGCTTGCAAGTGGGCCCATAAACATTACCTTAGTAAAAATTAAAGCTATTACAGATTTTGATGTGGTCATCTAACATGAATTAAACTACAATCTAGTATCGGAAAGTCCACTACTAAAAAATAAAAGGAAACATAATTTTATTATATTTTCCAATTTTTTAAGGGAGAAGATATACTTAATCCAAGAATAATAAAAAAAAATTTATTCTACATCTTATATATAATCTAAACCTTTAAAAATATTTGTAGGTGTTTGGAGTTGAAATTTGGGCCTAGGATTGGACTCTACACTAGTGAGGCCATATGAGATAAGGTAAAGGATAAGAAAACAAGTACATAAACATGAAAAGCATCAAAACAATGAAATCTTAAACTCTTCGAAGTGAAAGTCACAAGTATTTTTCCACATTCTACCATCACTCACTAATGGTTATGGCTACTACACGTGCCCCATTTATTATCTCTACCCTTCCCTCTCCCAACCAATGCCATAAATTTTGTTGGGTGTCACAATCTTCTTTTTCTTCTTCCTCATTAAAGTTTCAATCTTTTCCTTCTTCTTTGTCTTTGGTTTCATTTCCAACAACTAGGATTAACCATAAGTGTGTGAAGAAGTTGTTTGGAACTAGTGTTGTAGCTATGGCTCAATCTTCAAAAAGCACTGTTCTTGTTACTGGTGCTGGTGGTCGCACAGGTTAGTTCATTTTGTTCTATGCTTTCATTTCTTTTCTTTAACTTGTATGTTTTCTAAGGGAGAGGCAATTTGGATCAGAAATGATATTTCAGGTTTGAAGTAAATGGTGAAAGTGAAATTAATCAATGTATAATAAAAGTGTAGGTAATATTAGTCTTTTGAATGATGTAAGTTACTTCTAAGGTATGTGTACTTGCATTCGGTTCGAGGTTTTAATTTGTGATCCACGACGATTTCGATAGTCTTTGCAATCAGATAAGGGTTGTGTCAGCTGCAATTTCGGTAAATATGGTCGAGACTGTAACTACAACCGTAATTTAAAACATTGATTTTGTCGTTCAAATTAGGTAGTTATATTTGCAATGACTTGTATATACGATGGAATGCACATCGGGGACTTCTAGAGTATTTCTTCGATCTGAAAGTTGAAATAAATTCAATTCATGACTGCATGCCTTGAATGGCAGTAGCCAAAGGAGGATAGAGTTGTCCTTCTTAATGCGGTCTAATCGGTGTTACATTTTCAGGACAAATAGTCTACAAGAAGTTAAAAGAGAGGCCAGACCAATATGTTGCTAGAGGTCTAGTTAGAACAGAAGAAAGCAAACAAAAGATTGGTTCTGCTGATGATGTTTTTGTTGGAGATATAAGAGACTCTGCAAGTCTTGTTCCTGCAATCGAAGGTATCGATGCTCTCATAATTCTCACGAGCGGGGTGCCACAGATAAAACCTGGATTTGATCCAACCAAAGGTCAAAGGCCTGAGTTCTATTTTGAAGATGGTGCATATCCTGAACAGGTGCTACTTCATTTTTTGTTATGCTAAAGTATCTTTTGGTATTTATCTCCATTTTATTCATATTACGGTGTTTGTTTCATATTAGGTTGACTGGATCGGGCAGAAAAATCAAATAGATGCTGGTGACAATTCAATATCATATCGTCTTTCGATTAATAATAGATCATAATACAACTCATTGATGGTTTCTGATATTTAACTTATTTCTTCTAAATGAACAGCTAAGGCTGCAGGAGTGAAACAAATTGTGTTGGTAGGGTCTATGGGTGGAACAGACCTTAACAATCCTTTGAACAGTTTGGGTAATGGGAATATATTGGTTAGTGATGTTTTCTCCATTGCTTTTGAATTCCCTTCTTTTAAAGTACTCTGCCCTTAGTTATATGTGAATAGAGCTTGCATTTCAGTTTAGAGAATAATGCAGTTTTTTTGGTAAAAAGAAAGATGGCATGTTTTGCCTTCCTCATGCGATAGAATGGATATTTTTTCTCTGATATGATTGCAGGTTTGGAAAAGGAAGGCTGAGCAATATCTGGTTGATTCTGGTATTCCATACACGATCATAAGGTACACCAATTTCTGTCCATACAACAACAACTATGCATTAGTCCTACTAGGTTTGGTCGGCTACATGGATCGAACGACGCAGAATGTCTTATCATAAATCATGTCCCATTACCAAGACATATAGTTGTTCTTGGTTTTTCTGTTTTGTTTTCCTGTTTTCGGTCTTAAATTCCAAATATTTATCATATTTTTTTACGGCTTGACCATTTCCTTTGAAATTTCAACGAGTATGATTCATGAACTAAATCACTTAAATTTCAGCTCAAAACAAGGTCGTTAAATAAATGAGTTGAACTTGAGTCAAATATTGTTCTACTCATTTGCTTAGTCCTTTGTGCAAATTTGCAGCAACATATTGAAATCATCTCTGGTTTTTTACATGGCTTATCTTCAATATACTCCAGTTTTAAAGTTGTTTTCAATATTCTTATTGCTAGTACACACTGCATAGTAATAGTCTTGCTTGAGCATTGTCTTTCCCATAATTTCTCACTTTCTGTGCTGAGCCAGGGCTGGTGGCTTGCAAGATAAAGAGGGAGGAATTCGGGAACTTCTCGTAGGGAAAGACGATGAGCTTCTCAAGACTGAAACCAGAACCATAGCTAGACCTGATGTTGCTGAAGTCTGCATTCAGGTATCTTCATTTATGATTATAATCTGTGTATGGAATCAAATAAAACAGCTCCTATTTTTTTCTGAGATTTTGATGTTCCTTATTTCAATTTTTATAATAACAGGCACTAAATTTTGAGGAGGCTCAATTTAAGGCATTTGACTTAGCATCAAAACCTGAGGGAACAGGTTCCCCAACAAAGGACTTCAAAGCTTTATTTTCTCAAATCACTACTAGATTTTGATTTTAGAACATTGTTGTCATGGTCTAAAGTTCTTATCTATGTTTGAGATTTTGTAATATGAAGATCAAGTTAAAGATTGTTTAAAGCGAATTAATAAAGTGTTTGTGTTTGTAATTCCTTCACTGTTTATTCTTATATGTTTTCAATTGCATGATTTGATGAAAAATATGTTTCATGTCATTTTCTTGGGACAAAAGTGAAGCCTATTTTGCTGATGTAAGTTTTGGTTGCCATAGTTGAGGTTCATTTTTAAGTTGTTCCCTATATTTAAAAATAATAGTTCTCCTATTTGTAAACATTTTGAAATTAGTTTTGGATGAAACTTACAAGCTATAATATCATTAAGGTTTATTTTATGTAAAGGATTGCACGAGACGATCCCACCTAGTGGAATCTATGGAGCAAAGATGTATGCAGTCTTATCCTAGCAAGTCGACAAGTTATGTCCAGGATATGAATCATCGACCTGATGATCACCAACTATGTGGTTTGCGACAAATATTTCTACAATGTAAACACTCCTCAGTTATGAGGACCACATAACATAAAATAACATAAAAGTGTATTATATTCTTTTCATACTTTATAAGGTACTTAGGTTATCATGTGAATGTTAGTAAACTATTACAATGGTTGAACTAGAATTTCAAAATCAGTGATAACAATAAAAGGATTTGTCTTATTACATGCTAAATTAATCTGCCCATTATCATCTACTATGCAAGATTTTCAAAAGAAAACTTCAAACTTTAGTACTAAACAATCTTCTAAAATAGCCCTATTGCAGTTGAGTCTCTCATTCAGAAACAATAAACATAGAACTCTTATTATATACCCTTCTTCTATCTTTTTACTGGAATTAAACATAGATCTCCAACAAAAAGCTTGAGTCTTACTAATGCAAGAGTTATATTCCAAAGTGTGTACATGGGAGCATATATTTTGTCCTACAATATCTGTTATTTCATGTGACATGAACTGTGATTGGCCAAAAAAATATTTAATTATTATATTTTTAACTTAAATGTATTTTATTCAAACAATCACAATTCACGACATATAGAATGACATATATTGTGGGATAGAAAATGTACTCTTACGCAAACTATTAGATGGTTTTTAAGTTTCAGTCATATACTTCGTTGAATTTTAAAAAATGAATGAATTAGATTGAGTGTAACTAGTGTAACAAATCTCTCCTCTTCATCAATCAAGTTAAACAACAGTCCGAAATAAATTGAGATGACAACTTTGGATTGGTGTCAAGTTTATGTTTATCCAACCGCGAACCCAAAATCTCAAACCCAAACTCAAACTTAGAGGATCTAAAAAAAGGCTAACGTCCCGCCCCCATCGAGTAATGGATAACTCGAACTAGTAAAGCCCCTTATCATTTAACTTTGTCATTTAGTGTTATATATAGTATAATTATGTTTTTATTTTCTATAAAGACTATCCCCACCCGGGTGAACAATGAATAATCTCTTTCGGAGTATATGATTGGAACCGAGATCTGCTGTCTCATTTGATGTCCCGGACCAATCACATTATCTTATTTAATTAAAATAAAAAATTATAAAAATATAAAATAATATTTTATATTATTTAGTGTATTTTTATTGGATGGGGACAGATGCACAAGTTTTCTATGTCAATTACTTCCATGTGCCACCAGTTATAAATTGACACATGGGTTGCACTATAATAACTAAAACATAATTGTGACTTTGTAATTGGCGGTGACACAGATAACTTGTGCTTTATAGTTTGGGTACGGGTTAGGTTACCATCCTAATCTGTAAACACTGTGATACTTGCTCTTCCCAATTAGGGCGGAGAAATTATTACATGTTTAGGATTAATGTTTGATTGTGATAATTTGTCCCCATTTATGTAATGATTGTGCCACACTCACGTTTCACACTTGTGCAGTGATAGAAGACATATACAAGGTTGTGGTACTATGAAGATGCTATTGAGTTCAACTAGGTATTCATTCCTCAATCTTCCCAACATTTACTTTCATTCTCAACTCAGACCATACACTCATGATGCTGTTTTATCATTCAATAAGATCATATATAAACCTCACTGTCATTCTACTATTATTGAAATAAACAAGATTTTGTGTTCTATTGTGAAGTTGAAACAATATGAAACTGTTATTTCACTTTATAAGCAAATGGGTTTTGTGGGTATCTCACCATCACTTATTACTATGAGTATATTGATCAATTGTTACTGTCAATTGGGTCAAATGGGTTTTGCTTTTTCTTTGATTGGGAACAATATCAAGAGAGGTTTTCAATTGGATGTGGTTACTTTCAACACTATATTGAATGGACTATGTACCAATGGTAGAGTTAGGAAAGCACTTCAATTTCATGATCATGTAAGAGCACAAGGATTTGTGTTTAATCAAGTTAGTTATATCACCTTAATCAATGGTCTCTGTAAAGTAGGACAAACAAGTGCTGCTGTCGATTTGTTTCGGAAGGTGGAGAGGCTAGCAGTTAGGCCTAACTTGCATATGTATTCTACTCTCATTGATGGCCTCTGCAAAGATAGACTTGTAGCTGAGGCACTCGATTTGTTTTCTGAAATGATTGGCAGGGGAATTTCTCCGGATGTTGTCACTTACAATTCTCTAATACATGGTTTGAGCGTTGCGGGTCAATTAAAAGAAGCAACTCAGTTTCTGAACGAAATGCTTCGAAAGAACATCAATCCTACATTACGTACCTTCAACATAGTCATCGATGCACTATGTAAAGAAGGGAGGGTCGAAGAAGCCCGAGATGCGTTTGATATGATGGCTAAAATGGGTTATAAGCCTGATGTTTTTACTTATAGTGCCTTAATAGATGGATACTTTTTAATGAAAGATGTTAAGAAGGCATCATGGTTATTTAATAATATGGACAAAAATGGTGTAGAACCCAGTGTTCATACGTATAACATTATGATTGATGGGTATTGCAAGGTTAAAAGGTTGGACGATGCCATGAAGCTCTTTAAGGAAATGCGTCATAGAAATGTAGTTCCTGATACTGTAATTTACAGTTCTCTTATTGATGGCTTATGCAAATCAGGGAGATTCTCATCTGCACAAAATCTTGTTGATGAGATGCATAATAGTGGTCAACCTGTTGGTTTAATCACTTACACTATCTTGATAGATGCTCTTTGCAAAAGCCAAGATCTTGACAAGGCAATTGAGTTATTCATGCGAATTATTAACAAAGGAATCCGTCCCGATGCGTGCACATATACTGTTCTTATTGATGGCTTGTGCAAAGGTGGAAGACTAAAGACTGCGAAAGAGTTTTTTCACCATATTCTCACTAAAGGCTGCCAATTAGATATAAGAACATATTACGTTATGCTGAACGGGTTTTTTAAAGAGGGTTTGCTTGACGAAGCAATGGCCCTGCTTTCAAAAATGGATGCCAATGGTTGCCCCCCTGATTCCATAACTGTTGAAAAAGTTATTTCCACTCTTTTAGAAAAAAATGAGATCGAAAAGGCAGAGAAGTTTCTTCGTGAAATGAAAGCCAAAGGCTCGCTACATGAATAAACAATGTGAGTCACTTCAATTTCTATTCTGGTTTCACTTTAGTTAATTTTTTATTTGTATGAATAGTTTTACAATCTTAATTCCCTTTGTTAATAGATGTTGAATTTGCATTGGATTCTTCCCTATAACTTTTTGACATCACCTGACATATTTCTAACAAGAAGTTATGCTTGGCAAGTGGTAAGTATTAAGTTCATGTATAGGAGTTTGACTAATATCTCTCCAAGTTCTATACTACAGTTTATGACTTTAAACAAGTTATTCTCTGTATATGGTTTCCTAAACTAATTGCTTTTAAACAGTAAGGTTGTTGATTTGGTCTCAAGTATTGTGGAAAACATTATCTTTGCACAATAAGTTAATTATCAGGTTGCACCATATGGCATGGTGTTTGTCAAGGGTTCTAGTAGTAAAAAATAAAGGCAGGGGCAGGTCTACCTTAGTGAAGGAGTAGCTATGACTATCTCAGTTTTAAAATATTTACCATTTTACTGGTTTCTTTTCATAACTTTTTTTTAAAGTTTTGTCTTCTTAATAATATTATTATTTATTTTTTGGACTCCCTTTTGTGGCCCTGAATTTAGTTATATGCGGACCATCTTCGGTTCAATTCCTGGGAGCAACATTTGTTCGGAGGGGCAGTTACGCACCCAAAAGGGATTAGTTCCTTACCCATAGGGTGAGGGGATACCCTTGGTTATACCAAAAAGACCATCTTAAAACCCCCAGCTTTGTTACTGAGATGACATTTGCAATGTTTATGTTGGTGCCATTGTTTAAATACATGTTGGGAACTACCTTACCAAGCTGCTATTGTTCCAATACCAAGGCTAGACTAACACCTTGGCTGTTTAGAATTGTTCATTTATATTTACAGCAGACATTGTCAGATAAATTTTACAGAACATAGTTTCCATTTGATCTTTCAAGAGGAGGCAACTTCATGTTCTTTGTTAATCTTTTGTCAGTAAATGGCTATGATGTGGTTTTGTGGAAAGCTGTTGGACCAGTTTAGGGCCTTGCAGATGTGAATCATGATGACAAATTAGGCATTTGTCTCCAAGATGACACTGGTGATCTGTCATGGAGTGATGAGTACAATGGTTCCAAGAAGACATTGAATGTTGTTATTGATCATGAAAATAGAATATTCAAGTTTTTCCTTGGCTTCACCCAAAGTAGGGCTGCAATATGTTTTTGTAGAACCAAGAAAACCAAACAACCCAAACCATATTTCTTGGGCTGGTTTGGTTTTTTCATTCACATAACCAATCTAAGGAAGATTTGGTTCTTGGGTTATTATAGTTTTATTTTTGTACTACCAAGGGTATTCCCTCACCCTTTTGGATAAAGAACCGATCCCTTTCGAGGTGTGGTTGTCCCTTCCAACAAGTGTTACTCCTAGGAATCGAACCATTGACCTTTTGGTCATTCTCAGAATCTATTAGGCCTTACACCACTAGACCAACATCTTGTTGGTCTTGGGTTATTATAGTACTACTAAATTGGTATGGTGTTCACTTATAAAAAATGAAAATAGAATACCACATTTTAAAGATCAACATTGTATGCTGGGGTAGCATGTTACTCCTTTTCCTGATGTTATAATGATAGCAACTTGTGGATTTGATTTTGAAAGATTAACATTGATTTGGTGATCTATTTTAGAGCAACATTATTATTTTCTCATTGTCTATTTCTTTCATATTTTTTTTTTGTATATTTTTATACATTAAAGCCTATAGAACTACCCAATCAAGAGTGAAGATCAAAATGACATTTACCTAATCTAACCAATTTTGTTTGGATTATAATTTTGTATGAATATCCAAGCCAAACACCTATGTTTGAACTTGGTTTGTGTATGAAGACAAGTTTGCTTAATTTCTTGACATGAATGTAGTTGAACTTGTAAGTGTTGAACATGCTATAAAATTTCACCATGAATTTTTTCTCTTGTTTATTTTTAACTTCTTTATCAACATGGCCAACATGATGCTCTTGGCTAAAGGTTATCTAGAACTGTGATAAGAAAGTGTTCATCCTCTATTGCAAATACCAATATTTGAAATATGAATTACATGAACATTTGCTACATTTCTCAATAACAATGAAGCATAATAACTATAACCAAGTTTTTTATGTAAATACCCATGGGTGGTGGCATTGTACTAATATGAAAATGATCATGTTCAGTTACATGCTCTATGTTCTGTTAGGCTTGTGGTTATTTTGAGTTAGATTTGCAAAATATGTGAACATTGAACCACAACTAGAATTGTATTAGAAAGTGTTCTTTTTCTTATGTGTCAGTTAACTTCATATCAGATGTTATTAGCATTGAACTATATCATCAATTGTAGCCAAAGGAAACAGAAATAGACAAAACTCTCTGCAGGGTATGTTTAATACATTATTTTTATTTAATGTAACTCCAAAGAAAAACAATTCAGTAGTACACAAATTCAGAGGAGGTTAACTTCTATATGAATTTCTTCATTATTCTAAGTCTGCTTTTGATAGCATACCAACTATTGACCACAAGGGATGGAAAGAGATATACCATACTCCCATTTGGTCAAACAATCATGTACAAATCACCAAACCTTTTTTCAAGGATAAGGCAAAGTTAATTTATGGATTCACATATGTGAACATATTATGTAGATTTACATACTATCAACTTCTTGCATAATTATACTACATCATTATGAAAAAAACACTATACTTTTGCAGCAATGTACTTGTTCTTCTGCACTCTTCAATATTGAAAAGGCTCACATTGGTTTGAGTTGATGCTTACATTGTTGTTGAGACCAGTAAGCATGAGCAGTTAAGACCCTATCCAGAAGCTCCTGAGGAACAGGTTCTCCTCTCCTTTGCTGAGGGGAGATTCTTGCTGTGTGCACCAATGTCTTCCACTTATCCTGAAGCATTTCCATTGTCACAGTAAGATTTAAGAATGCAAATATTAGACACTTCTCAACTGCTCTTAGTTTGATCTCTCACATAGCTACATGATTCTCTCATTAACCCTCTGTACCGCATATCAGGTTCATCTTACCTTGTAGTAATAATATAAAAGACGAGAGAACCCGAATGAACTGCATACCAGTACCCGTACCGCATAGTTGGTAACTATGTTCTCTCCTTACTGTGTGTTTGTGCATGTGGAGGGAATGGAACAGTCCTAGCACTACAAAATGTTTCACGACACAGGCCATGGTACAAACTATTCAATGCTATAAGCTATCTCTTCCACTAATTGGCAGGAAAAAAAGACCTTGCTTTTCTGTGAAATCAGTTAGAAGGAAGAAAAAGTAAACAATTTCTGAGAAGAAAAATATCATTGGTTAGACTGCAACAACAACCAAGTCTTTAACCAAACTAGGTGGGGTCGGCTACATGGATCTAACGACTCCCTAATGCTCTATCAGAAATCATGTTCATTGCAAAGCATTTATCTCTAAATCTTTCCTAATCATTTTACTTATGGTTTTTCTTGGCTCCTCTCCTCCTCTAGAAGTTAAACTAACCTCCAATTAGTTATACTATCATGCAAGTTATAATATTTTAGCTTCTTGTGGGAGGTTTCACTCCCAAAAATCCACAATGCATCTGGTGGAATTTCTCACCTTCAAATCCACATATGTTCGATGCTTCGCGTTGTCAAATGCACATTGTTTGACATCACGCCACCTACAACACCCAGGTAATGATTAATAATACACATTTCTCAGCATTACTCATTAACCAAAGAAAAAAAAACTCATTAATTAAACCTTCCAGTTCCAAGTTTTTCAACTGCCTGCACCAGTGCTTCTACTTCTACAACAGAAAAAGGCCTCCTGATTCGGCGTTGTGAAAAGTCATGATTCCCGGACTTGCGGCGGAATGGAACCACAGCTAATGCCCCCATGTTAATGGATGGAACTGCTACCAGTGTACGACATTTCGACAAATTATTGTTAGCTGAAGTATCTGTTACAGAGGATACCACATTAAGATCACTTTCAGCACAACTTTCAATTTTGATGAGAGAACGCTCTTGTGATACATTATATGTTCCTTGTTGTAACATCAGAGAAGTTGATTGCCTGATTATTGAAGACACAAAATTAGTAAATGGATAATTTATTGCATGGTTGAATTAATCAATAAAGATGTATAAGTTATTGCTTGGTTGAATGATTACCTAGATAGTTTTTGTCGCGAACCAGATGTTAGAAAACAAGGATCTTTATTGTACAAAGGTGGAGAAATTTGAGTATGTCTTGGCTCCAACATGAACCCCAACCTATGACGTTTGTCATCTTGAGATATCCCGGTCTGGAATAGAGTTTTGTTGTCATCCCGGATCTTCTTTCCCTGAAGAAGGATGCCAACGTGTAGTTCGTCACCAAGTACAGCTGTCACAGCCTCTAGTACTGTCCTCTACAAACAATAATAATAACAGGGTAACATGACTAATTAAAGTTGTTTGGTGCTAGGTATAAAGATCAGATTATGCTGTAAAACAGTCCATCGATGGCATTTTAGTTTCTTTTACGGTAAGCTTCCATTGCTTCAGTCAAGTGTGATGCATACCTTCAATGAACCAATAGTTGCAGTTTCAGGTATTTCGATAAAAAGCTCTGGGACTTTAAAGGATTTTATGCTGAGCTTCACTGCACAATACAGATGAAAACCATGTCAGAACCTTATGTAAACAAGATATCAAACTACATTAGGACTAAACATTGTCAATCATTTCATTTAACTTTCCTACCGTTGCAGTCCTTCGACCCGGGATGCACTCGTTGACCAGCCATAGAGGATGATTCTTCAATCGCTGCATGTTATAGTTTGGATCTTTCAGCTAGAATTGAATATATTATCCCTAAAGCCTAAAAGGGAACATAGATCACAAAGAATAAAAAACAAAGCAGGCATGCATCGCTGCACCTGCGCAATGGTTTGTTCCATTAACTTTGGTGTCAGAAGAATCAAATATGCCTTGGCAGTGAGACCCCCTATCAGATGCAGATGATGAGGTCTGATTGAAGAACTTCCTCTTCTTAAATGGATACATCCTTTGTGGATCTTCAAGCACAGAACTATGCCTACTATTGTTCTCCTCTGTGATAACACAACAATTCATGCAACTGTAAATAGTCGTATAGAATGTGCAAATTTTTAAAGTTGATTAACATTATGAATACATGTATCAATAGCGATAGCTTGTTTCATAATTAGGAACTCATCAGACTCGTTATGAGACTCACGATCTAAATTAAATGTATATTACAAGTTACATACCACTTGTAAAAGGACTTGTATCCTTCAATTTTAGCATATCTGGTGGTGGACCAGATATCTTCTTATCTTTGGAACTCAGTTGAGTACACGGAACAAAGTTTTCGCCATCATCTTTATTAACTAATTTCCTACCGGTGGAACCGTCGGGTAAAGAATCAAAATTTCTGTGTCTTGGCTCAATTAATCCACCAGAGTTGCCTTTAGTGTGGATCATCCGTTCATCTTCCCTCTCAAGGACATTTTGTCCTTGCCCTTCAAGATTATTGCCAAGCAAAGATGAATCACCCATGACCCTGATTAAAGTTTCATAGAACATAATAGATGATGAGTTTTCAGCCGTATCAAGCTGATCATTGAACTAAACTTTTTCATTATCTAACAAATAGACAGTCAACAAGTACCTTTGGTTGTCATGTTCCCCTCGAGAACCAGTAACACAAGGAGAGACGGTTCCATTCTCAAATAGTCCCCCATTGAATGACCCTCCCCCGTCATCTTTCTTGTGTTTTATGTTAAGATTGGTGAAATCGTGACTATCCTTTGCGGAAGCAGAGTTGTCGAGAACAGAACTATCATTCTCCTGCAGGAAGTTTCCTGCTACACTAGCCAAAATTTCAAAGGCCTGTATCTGACTGTTGTCACGCCTTTTCTTGATTTTACCCCTCCCCTAAAACATTTATCGGAATTATGAGGATTTTGAAACTACGAAGGATACACGTAATACAAGTGTCATCAGAAAATGTTGCGGGAAAAACATCATTTGATTACCCTAGCTGATCTTGAAGCTGTAGGAATGGTAGGCACCTGATAGCCATTAAAACCGTAGTTCAACCTCTTATGCAACACCATATCTCAGACAATCATTCCTATAAGTCATTAGATAAAATATAATTAGCTTCCTTGAATTTTGTAGACATCGAAGATCAGAACCTATCAGTGCAATCGGAATATTAGTATATCGGCATTTCATTAGACTGATGATTGATGAATCTCAAAAGGCAGCATTGTGCCAAGCTGCATATGCAAATGCATTCAGAGGTTTAATTCATTTAGTTCAAAACCAGTTCGAATTCAAAGGGCATGCAATGTAACAAGCTTCGTTATGTGCCTGATTAGTATAGTTAATTAAGAAAATTCACACTAGAAAAATTTGCAGTAATTGTTAAAATCCAGAAAATATGTTTACAAAGTAAAAAGGATAAGGGACATTAAAAAATAAGATCATATTATTAACCATTTAAAGGAAACATAAGTGGAAGAGAAAATACAATATTTATCTAAAAGTTGAATGAATAATAGCATGACATTCACATTCATGATAAAAGGGTTATATGATTATGACAATGGCAATTGCTGCAACTTTGAAGGTCCCATTTGAGATAAGGTTCCACCATTATAGATTGATCACAAAAATATTAGCAAAGAAAGGTACTGAAAAGCTTACATATAAGTTGACATTAGAAGAACACACTTCACCCCATGTTTAACACACTTTCATCAGTTTTGAAACTCAATCAGATAGCATATCCTTCAATGTTTCAAAAACCAAATCAAACCAAATAAGCATAAGATGAAAGAACAATAAAGGGAAAAAGTTATAAGCCTTTTTACTCAATTTTGAAATACACACAGCCCAAATTACATTGAACATTGTAAAAAATAACACCAACACAACATTGAACAAACCAGAGGAAAGAATATAGTATAGATCATCATTTTTTTACTTAAAAACATGTTGCCCAGATGGATCTTCAGTTCAGACCCCTGATAACCCTTTCTATGAGACAACCTGAAAAGTTAATAGATTTATTGTGTGCATGTGTGTGTGAGAGAGAAAGATCATTTTTTTGTTAAGAAAAAGAAACAGAACTTACATAAAATGAGATGAATCAAGCAGTGGAAAAGAGACCTGAATGATCAACAAAAAGAATTGAAGAAGGAAGAATAACACCACAAATGATGAAACTGACACAATTCACAAAACAAAAAAACCATAAACCAAAACAAAAACCTTTTGTAATTGCATCACTGTTGGAATAAAAATTATTGCTTTATAAGCAAAAAACAACAACAGTTGATTATGTTTTGTGTGTTATGAGTAAAAAGAAATGTTCTTTTTGTTGCTGATAAAATGCAGACAATAAATAAGTCTCACCTACAAATTTGGGGTATGTCTGAAAAAACAAAAAAAACCCTGAAAAACACCCTAAGGATTGTGTTGTTCTTAAACCCCTTTCCTTGGCTCATAGGAATGTAGTAAACCGGTTAACATGATGTGAGTATAACCTGGTATAGCAGGTTGTGTTGGATTAGACCATTTCCCTTTGTTTGGGGTGATCCACTCAACATGCAACTTCTTTGTTTCCCACGTGGAACACTCTCCACTCATTTTCCTTCATCTTATCTCATTCACATATATGCTTTCAACCACTTCACTTCTTCTTCATATTTGCCAATTAGCCCCTTAATCTTTCTAACCCATCATTCATAATATAATATATATAATATTGTCCACTTTTTTTTAAGATTAATCACCGGTACTGCCGTGTCCGTCAATCCGCTTTTCTATTGTTTTTGTAATGTGTGTTCTATATGTAATAAATGACTTGTGTTAGATATATTATAATTACAGTTGAATATATTATAATTTGCATTTGGTTATATTGTTTTTTTGTGTACAAATTAGAATATGGTAAGGGTAAAATAGGAAATCATTAATTACATCATGGTGGGTAATTATTTTGGGTTTAGTATAAATAAATATATAAAAGATGGGCGGGTCGGGGTCGGGTTTGTGCTTACCCAAATCCGAACCCGAAATCCAAAACGCGAACCCGAATTAAGCGGAGTAGGAAACAATGATATCATCCCAAACCCGAAAAACATATATTTTAATATATATAGTTTATATATATATATATATATATATATGAAATTTATATATGTATAGCTTTTATATATATATATATATATGAAATTTATATATATATATAGTTTTTATGTATGTGTTTATATGTAATTTTATAGTTTTATATATATTAATCGGGTTCGGGTTTGATATTGTTAATACCAAACCCGAACCCGAAATTTGAACTCGAGTAAAACCCGAACCCATTCATATCGGGTTTTTCTCATTATATTTGGGTTGGGTTCAGGCGGGTACCCATGAGTTCGGTTTTCATTGTCATCCATAGTAACAAGTTTACATATTATTTACCTGAATTGTATATATCTTAGAGATGTTAAATGTTTTAGAGCTTAATATTTTATGTACCAACAATTTAAATATTTATATTCAGTCACTATATCATTTATTATTCATCATTTATTTATATTAGTCTTATCTAAGAGTCAATAATAATAAAATATAAATGATATGGGGTGCATTGATAATATAAAAGTGAATGTATATATACAATTTTCTCAAATGCATCTCATATTCATCCAGAGTATAATTCTTTTGGTAATACAAATATGGATATTGAATATTCCAAAAGTAAGAAGAATATTCCATTGCTAAATGTTACATCAAAATCAATAATGTATGTAGTACATTTTCAAAATGATAATGACATAAATTATTTCTCTTTATAAAAGTGATGCTTAAAAATAGTTGTGAAATTTCATTAAGAGGGATACAATTTTTTGTAGTTTCTTTCTATTTGTTTTTATATGGCTGCAATGAATGCTAAACATCTTACATTTACAAGTTATCAATGATAAAATATAAATCTAAGAAAGAAACAGAAAAACCAAAGAAAACAATAATAAAAAATGAAATTGAAAACAAAATGGTCAAACTTGTATTTAATAAAATATATTATTACGCTTAGTCAAAGATCAAAATAGATCACTATTTTCTTAACATAAAAACTTATACAAGAAAATAATGCATTTATTATCTTATGAACTTTCTTTAACATTCATTTAGGATATATTTCCCATTTTTAAAGGGAAAATCTTTATTATCACTAATATGGATTCATATTTTCATTTTCAAAACAACTCTTTTTGTGAACACCCAATAGGATTAGGTCATTACACCGAATTAAAAATTTATTCCAAAATATTTATCCATTAATAATTTCGAGAATGTATTAGATTATTATTTTTCAATGACACTCTTATAGAGAGAGTAAATGATGAGAAATAAAAATAAAATTTAAATGGTGAAATATGCACACAGAAAAATTATAATTTTAATAAAATTAATTATATTTCTTAATATGTGGTTTTTTCCCTATTTTTGAAAGTAAGGTAGTATATTGTTTGCAACATGTTAAAAAGTGCAAAAAGGTATTCTAAAGTAACTTGGGCAATAATAGAAAAAAAAGGACCTAGGATTGGGTTGATTTAGAATATGAGTACCTAAGATAAGGGTGATAAAGAGAAAGTATGATAAAGCATTGTGTGGTGAGACATAAGAAGTGGAAAGTGAGTGAAGGAAAGAAGATTATGATAGTGAGACTAGGAAAGTGACCACTCTCTTAGCCTAATGTTATGTAACTTAATATCTTACAAATGTTAATTTGTCACTTAAAAAATAAAAGTGTTTGAATTTTTAAGGTTAATAAGTTGACAACTTCTCATCTCCTACAATTGTGTCTCTCCATCACCAAAAACAATGGTGCTCCACTTTCTTTGCCTAAGTACACTTTGCTCCATTCTTCTTTTTTCTCTCTCTACCTATCCCTTTCAATGCATCTTTTTGACAAAAAAAATATGAATTTTTTTATAATAATTTATCTCCTCACCTATGAGGAAAGTAGGAATGACAATGGGGCGGGTTGGAGACCAGTTTATGCTTACCCAACCACAAACCCGAAATTCAAAACTCAAACCTGAATTAAGCAGAGTTGAAAACAATGATATCATAAAAACTCATCCGAAACATATGT
Source organism: Lupinus albus (assembly GCA_009771035.1). Lineage (NCBI taxonomy): Eukaryota > Viridiplantae > Streptophyta > Magnoliopsida > Fabales > Fabaceae > Lupinus > Lupinus albus. The sequence goes on along the minus strand of CM020001.1, from coordinate 20,118,818 downwards.
TTAACTTATATATAAATGTGAAATTTATATATATATATAGAGATTTTATATATGTATTTGTATGTAATTTTATAATTTTCCATATATTAATCGGGTTCGGTGCGGATTTGAGGTAGGGTATTAAGTGTACCAAACCCAAACCCAAGAGTAGAACTCGGGTAAAATCCGAACCCAATCACATCGGGTTTTCCCGTTAAATTTGGGTTGGATTCGGGCGGGTACCTACGGGTTAGGTTTTCATTGTCATCATAGAGTAAATACTAACTCCGCCTAACAAAATGTTGGTTACAGGAATCAAATATTTGTCTTTTGGCTTAGTATAATATATGGATCTAGTATTAGTTTTACACCACTACACCAACATTTTTTGATATATGTAGTTTTAAAGTTTTATTTTTACTATTATTTTTTATTAAAATAAAGATAGATATAAAGTTACATGTATCTCACATTTTCTTTGTTGGTACAACATGTATCTCAAATTTAATGGTTAAATCAAAATTTAATGTATAAAATAAAACTAACTTGAATATCAAAAGCACTTACTTCACCCACCTTAATAAAACCTTAGTTATCAATAGTTTATGAGCTGGCAGCACAATATTCTTCCATATTTTAGTATAGGGGAATAATCCACTTACTCAAAGAGTAAGTAAAAAAAACTTACTCCACATTATAATCATTCATTCTTGGAAAATCTAATGGTTTAAATTAGTGAGTAGATCTAAGCCATTGGATTTTCCGAAAATGAATAGGTAAGATGTAGAGTAACTTTTTTTACACTTATTCTTGGGGTAAGTAGATCCTCTCCTTTATCATATAGTACAAATTATATGTCTTTCCTTTGCTTGCTATTTCTAATATTTCTTTTATTGGTAAGTTCAGCTAAGCTTTACTTGATGTGATAATATAATCTGTCATAAAAAATTAACTCTATGAAAACCATTAGTATTCACTAAATATTAAAACTTCACTAGCTTTCATTAATTCTAGTACTGTTTTGTTTTCACATGTTGTGAAGAATCTTTTGGCTAGAATAGGAGAAGAATATTATAGGAAAATAGGACCTGTGACTTATATTCTTCCACCAATGGAATCTGTGAAGTATATTTTAGGAAAATATCTTGTAATAATGGGAAATTAACTATTAGATGATGATACATGAACTTTTTTGTTTATTTTCAAGGTCAAAAAATGCTTGATTGTAAATCTAATGAATGTTCATTCCTTTAAAGTAAACAAAAAGGTTCATGTGTCATCCTCTAATAGGTCACTTGTACCACTAGCACCTATGGTACTTTACATAAGTTTTGTCCATAAAACAATTGCTTACATATTAAATCAAAATAGTTGAGGAAAATAGGACTTTTTCATCAAATAACAAATGGAGTAAATCTATAATACCTCTACATATTGAACTGAGCAAGAAAAATGAACTAACATGGTTAAATATTAATAAATCAAACACTACAATAGCAAAACACAACAAAAAAATCAAACATTTGTTCATGTCAAGATACATTACAAACTTTATAAGAAAGTGACAGATAAAAAATAGAAAAAATTTCAATAGAGGATACTTATTGAGGATCCAAATTATCAAATTGCCAAGGGTTGAACTCAATTCTGCTGTCAGGCTCCTCAATGCATTCGGAACTATCGATAGCTGCGCGGTGTGTAGTATATTTACCGTTGTATCGGTAAACTTCCAAGTCACCCCAAGGCGTAGGAGTTACTTCATCTGTTAAATCAAACCATCTAGGAGTGAATTTTTGACCCTTTGTTTCTCTGTTTCTCTTCTCAGCTCTCTGCCTCTCCTCCAAACTGAAAAGTAAGTTTAAGCAAACATTGTAAATAATTGAGCAAAAATGTTACTTTACGTTCACGACAACGTCGCAAACAACTTCGCTTTTTACGAGCATGGTACGTGTACTGCACATTGTAAAAAGTAAAGTTGGCATACGATGCATTATAAGAAGTAAATTTGTCCGATAACATCTTTCATAATTACGCTCTCTCGAGTAATGATTATAAAAAGCAATCGAAATTTTAACCCTTACGGCTTTCATCTTTTGCTTGTGGAGAGGGTAAATGGAGTGAGTAGTTACCTGCTCTTCTCATAGCCAGATGTGGATAGGTCACCTTTCTCGAGGGCCAATCTATCAGGACGTAGACGAGAATCCGATGCCAACAACTTCTTAGGAGCAGTGTCAAAGCTGTTGATCTTGTGTGCAAAATATGTGTACTGGAATTTGTCCTTTTTGGGAATATCAGCAACTCTCCAAGACTGCAGAATGTAACAACATAGTTCACAAAAGTAACTCAAAAAGAAGGAACAATAAAAAGCGGTGACAAACCTGAGCATCCGAAATCACACAATGTTACAAACAATGGCACTAAGTAAAGATTTATAACTCCATGAAGTCATAGCATGACATCTTTATAATCAGAAAAATTGGACATAATTTACATAACAAAGTTGAATAACAAACCTCTTTCAGTTCAGTGCCTGCAAGTGGCTCTCCCTCTGAGTCACACTCTTGATAGTGCATAACTTCATTCCATTTTCCAGTCATCAGTATCTTCGGCTCGTCAGCAGCATTATATACATATCCATCCACTTCATATCGACCAGCTCTGCAAATGCAAAATGCCTTGTAAGTCGGATCATATATAAAACAGCGACTGGAAGAATTTATCGAATTACAAGTACACAAACTGTGCAAGAGTGGTAATTGGCAGTCAAACTCAAACATGCATTACGTTTGTGTTAGATGTACAAGATCGTTACTAACTTTTAGGCGAGTTGGTCTTTGACACTGTTAGGAGTTCAATCCTTCTTGAACCCACTCCTCATGGTTAAATTAAAACCTAGGACAAGGTAAATAAAGTGTGTATGTGCATTGTCGATGTTTCAAGCACAAAGAGCCACTCCTGAGCTTCCATTTAACAGCTTTAGCTTTTAAGAGAGCTAATTCTTGATTGTTTGAAAGAAATGAACAAAATTCTACTTACTGAATGCTAAGGGAAGCTATGATCAGAACATGCTTTTACGTAAACAACATACATGACAAATGTAATGCAAGCAAATCACATCCTTGATCCATATCATAGAAATTCGACAAAGTTTTACGTTAGTTGTCCACTGCCTAATACAACCTTCACCTTTTATCCGGACATAGGGCCGACTATGTATAGCATCAAGCACGCAAATAGAATACAAACAAGTTAATTGGAAATTTCGTAAAAGCAAAGCAACACAAGAAAGAGAAACAAAGTATAGCAGAAAAACAAAAGCCTTTTATATGAAGTCGCGACATATAAACTTGGGTCCTTTTAAAACTCCCTAGCTAATACAGTATGAAATCCACAACATAGACTATAGGTTACAAATGAACATAGCAGGAGATATAAAAACGTTCTTCGAGAGAAAGTAGACATACCCAAACCAACCACATGGTTGAAAGTATAGCACCACCTTGTCCCCTGTTGTCATATTTGTCAGGACCATCTCCCCCGGTGAATCAATCCAAGTTCGTCCAAAAATCAAGTTGCTAACTTTTGTAGGAGGAGGCACCAAATCTAGGACCACGCCACTTCTTTTGAGGGTGACACGTGTTCTGCATCCAATTTAGTGACAGCATGTTACATACGCATGCAAATGAAAAAATGCTTACCAGTGAACTAAATTGCTTCCAGCATTACAAATTAACTAAAAATTATTTTGTAATATAAAGTATAAACATATGGAACATTATTAAGCATAAGATGCAGTGTAAAAGATTGGTGCAATAGGCTTTTAAAAGATTGGTGTTTTACTTTTCTTTAAAAGAACCCCAGACTTAAGATGAGTTCTCAAATATTGAGTACCACTAATTTGAGTAAGAATCAAGAACCAAAAGAAAAGGACAGAATAACTATTACCTTCCAATGGGATATACATCAACTGAGTTGCCGAGAAATTTCGTTTTCAATTTTGATGTCACATCATAAGTGAAATGTTCATTTTCGGCATGCCCAGCACTCATCGGAGGGTGGTGACTGACCTGTAGCAATTTTTTTGACATTTGATCACAAGTCAGGATCATACTTAATATGGATAGACCAAGCCATTAAAAATGAGATAGCGAGGTAAACTTAGTTGATTTAATATTTTGTTTAAAGAACTGGTAGAACAATAAACAGAAACTTCAACAAACCTGCTCTGATATGAATGAAATGCCACCATGATTCACCATTTCATAAGTCTCACCAAGAATTGGATTGAATGGCTTCCATGTTCGTTGGTAAGCATAATACACAGATATGAAGAATGATGCTGCAAAAATCACCGGTAAGGTCACATGCCAAGGAATGCATGCTCAAGTGAGTAGAGAGAGTATGAAAGTAACGCTTACAAGCATATACTAGTCTCATATAAGGATCCTCAGTCTCATCTGCCATATCTAACAGGTAAGAGTACTCCATAAGCTGTGAAATTACACTACAGTCAGTATGATTCCAAAGACAGAACAATAGCTAAATAGTTTGCGTCTATGCAATAGCGAAAGAAGATGCACCATATTTACTTATGTGGTAGAAAACAGACCTCAGCCATTTTCTGTAACATTGTCATTGGCTCAAAAATGATAACTGGAAGTGTCACCATAGATGTGATATCAGAGCCTACATACTTTTGCATCATTTTCCAGTAACTGTCCCGGTCCTGTGAAGTACAAAGGAGGAACATTTGAGCGATACCATGCAGAAAAGTACTTATAAATAAAAAGGACGACCCAATACACGGGGCTCCCACCTAGTGGGTCTAGGGAGGGTAGATGGGTAGATGTATGCAGCCTTACCCTCACAAGCGAAAAGATTGTTTCCAGGATTTGAACTCATGATCTCCTTCCAGATCACAAGGCAAACAACCTTACCGTTGCGCCAAGGCTCACCCTCGTAAAAAATACATTATAAATACAAAGGAAAATAAAATAATTCTCTAAAATCCACCATGACTCCATGAAATAAATATAGACTTTTATCTATGTCAAAAGGTGGGAAACATCAAATTTCAATAGTAAGTTCCACTATCTTGCCAAAAAAATGACAAGCAGTAATTCTATGTCTATAATTGAATCTTGAATTCTAGATTGGTTCAAAAAAGGGATCAAATTCATCAAATAATATAAGATGGCAGTAACTAATATACCTCTTGTTTCCATCGTCCCCTTTTCGCTTCCTCTTCGGCATCTTCATTTCCTCCTTCTGGATTAATGACCTCTAGACCTTCATCCAAACTGAGTAAAAACAATAAACATTGATTGTCAACAAAGTAAATAACAACAACTCTTGAACTAACTCAAATTGACTCACACAAGCTTCAACAAGTAAATCCAACAATTCTAAAACTCATTTCCAACATGGGGAAACTGAAAAAACTGAAACCACAATAGCTGGACTTTAACATAATCACAACACAGTTAAGAAGAAACTTTTACATAAATTACACATCTATGAGGTGTAAAACAACCATAATCAAATCATAATCTATGCAACAACAAAAAACTACGATCATCAAAATCAAGGTTCCTCAACTAGTGTTGACAGAAAATTGAAAGTAAGGATAAATGATTGATCTTGAATCATCCCAACATGAATGAATTACCAAAAATATTAAACAGAAGATTAAAAAAAAGGTAAATTTAACAACTTTGAAAACTAAGAATGCAAAAAAGATTGGTACCCATTGACGGATTTGGACATGGAACTGCCAAAATTGGACAAAGTGGAAGCAATAGAAGCAAAAAAGCCACCACCACTAGCAGAGGCTGCAGAAGCAGAAGAAGCAACTTGTTTGGGATCTTTAGGAGCCATGGCAATGAAAAATTCAAGAAACTATGGAGACCCAAATGGAAAAAGATAAGATTTTTGATATCAAAGTTGATCTAAAGAGGCAAATAAAAGAGTACTAAAGTTTTGGATTATTATAATGAAATAATTAGTTTTGTATAATAATATTTATACAACTAAGAAAAGAACCAATTGTGGACTTTCTTGTTGGCTGTTTTTGAATTTGAAAAGTCTAAGATCGGGAAAAGGAGAAGAATGTTCCTTTTTTATATAAAAAAAAATGTGTTATTCCGATAAGAGATATTCACTTACCCAAAGAATAAGTTTTTTAAATTTATTTTACGTATTAGTTATCAATTCTAAGGAAATCAAATAGTTTGAATTAGTAATAGATCTAAACCATTGAATTTCATTAAAATTGATGGCCAAGATGTGAAGTAAAAAACTTACTCTTGAAGTTAATGGATATCTTCTCCATTTCAATACCTAATATTTTATATAAATTGATTTTTTATTTATAACCTTAAAACATATAAAAAAATCTAACTGAGAAATTGACAAGTAAATTTGGTGTGAAAATAACAATTTTTTTAAAACAAAAAAGTAATGAAAAGAAGAGGTTGTTGTGGACGCGCTTGGGGAGAGTGTGGGGGTGAGTTGTGTTGTGTGAGGAACAGCTATTGGAATGACGAGGAGCTCCACTAACCTTGTCGACGCACAGAACAATCTTCATATAATCACTCTTATCAAAATTCTATTATTATCCTATATCGATGATGTAATTATATCGGTTAAAATCAATTATATTGATTAGTTTTTACTTAAATCATATTAATCATGAATAGTGGTTTTCATTTAAAAATATAAATTTTTTAAAACATAGTCTATCACCAAGTAATACATTTTTTAATAAATGATATAAATAAAAGTATTTGTGACATTCTTTATTAATTTTTGAACATTAATATTAGTATAATATGTATATATTTTAATAATGAACTAAAGATTGAACTATTGTATCATCGTATAAGTATCATATTTGTTGCGCTTATTATTATATAAAATTGAATTCTATATAAAAATTTATCACTTAATTAGTATTATTAAACTTGGATCACTCATCAACTCAATCAATCATTAGTTCAATAATAAAATAGTAAATGAGCCAACTTTAAAAATTTGTTAAAGTTTTATTATACTACCTAATAACTCAAATCTAAATAGTTTAAGTATAATATTTATACATCAGAAAAGGATACCAATTAGTAACCAAGTTAGAGGTACTGGTCAATAATACATGCAATAATAATCTTCTCACCAAACATTTAACATAAAATACCATATGAGCAAAAAATTATTCTTAACTAAAATTGCAAATTCTTGTAGAATCTTATGCTGTGTGTGTTACACAGGTCAAGAGGATTTGTCTTTTTGTTTTATAAATGTGTCTGGATCTATATTAGCATATATTGTTGTCCTATGAAAGTGTGTTATTGCTGATGATGTTTGTTATGATTGATTCAAAAAATAAAAAAATTGAAAATCATATTTATTAACTTAATATTTTTAACCAATAAAAACAGATAGCACCTGAAAAAGATTTGTGAAATAACAAATATTAATCCTCCCTTTTTACCTGGTTTTCATAAAATAAATTCAAGAAATTATGCTAAAAGAAAAAGGTATGTTTCCTTTTCTAGAAGAGTTTCCCCTTTTGTTTTTAATAGAAGAATTCAAGATGAACATGCCAAAGAAGTTTGAAGGAAATTGGAGGATTTTGAGTAAGTCATTTTGTATGTTTTTTTATTCTTCCACCATCTAGACAAAAATATAAAGCTGGTATTTTTTTTAATATTTATATTTAATATGATTAGATATAGAAAAATATGTTTATCAATTAAGACCCAGCTAGGCCTATCTGTACACATGTTGAACTTTTATGATTTTATTTATGTAAATATTAGCAAGTGTTATAAGAACACTATTTAAGAAAAATAAACAAGAGATATTAGTTTCAAAAAAATATTTTCATATTCCAAAAAGTGCTGGGGTAATTTACCAATCTTATTTTATTACAATTTCTTCATGACACTTCTAATTTCAATAGTCAAAGTCAATTTAGCTAGACAAATAGAATCACTTAGGCAACTCTATTTCCTATTGCAGTTTATGGTGACTTGTATTTATTTTTTAATATTAATTATTCAACTAAAATTTAATATAATATATTAATTATTACCATTTCTCTTAATAATATATCAATCACTTAAAAGGCACATCTACTATATTTTTATGACCAAAAGCCCAAGTATATAAAGAATTTAGTGCTATAGAATTTACCAAAAAATTAGAATGTAATAGTGTCAAGTAGTACGTTTTTTTTTTGTATTATCAAGAATATTATCTCACCTTATGAGTAAAGAACTAATCTCTTTTAGGGTATAACTATTTTTCTTAGCAAATGTCGTTTTAAATATCGAACCATTGACCTTTTAGTATTTAGGGAATTTAGCAGAACACATATGATGATGTTCTACAGCTAAATGAATTCGTCAAGTGTTTATGCTAAAATATGATTCAGTGATAGCTAGCTTTAAAACCTTTTACAAAAATAAATGCTTAAAATTAAAACACAATCATATTTCTTTTAATAAAAATCATTTTTTTATGTATGTTTCAAGTTTCAGCCAACCTGTCCCATGTAGACCCAAATTTGTATGTTAAGCTTGGAATCATGGAATATATCAGCCAGCTTCAACATTCACCCATTCCAGTTTATCTTTATATATTTCATATATTGTAATGACAAATATTCCTATTTCATATTATGAGTTTACTAAGTGTAAATTTTTTAATATAGTCTGTTTTAATGACAATTCATTTGCATTATTTTGATTTACAAGTCAATAATAATTAAAAGATGAATGATGTATTAAATGTGTATAAGTTCTGTATTAAAGTAATAGTTCTTGTTTGAGGTTTGGATGGGGTTCACATGCACCATAGTTGGCGCCTTATCACTTGCATGTGGTTACATGGTGGGATATTCCACTTTTACGTGAGTACAAGTTGTCTATGTCACTTCTCTATGATACTTTTATGTACCACCAATTATAAATTGATACGTCAATTAAAGTTGCACCATAATAACTAACCAAAAGTTAACAAAACATAAATGTGAGTTTGTAATTGGTAGTACATAGAAGTAGAATTGACATAGACAACTTGTGCTCATATTATATCTTTAAAAAGAATTTGGGTTTGGTATGTGTCACATATTCAAAATCATCACTATGCTATCTTTTTTAATTCAATGTGTCTTTCAATTATAACAATTTGTGATTCTGAAAGGAAAAAATTTAGGTTTCTAATTTATAAGAAAAAAATTTAACTATTGAACTTTGTATATCAAAGTTTGAACAAACAAATTGTGATGACAAAAAAATTAGTATCAGTACTATATCAAAAAAATTTAATTGTGTATTTTTTCATAATAAATTTTGATTAAAATATTTCTCATTCAAACCGTCTTGTGAAGATATTCAATGGAGAATTTGTTGGTTTCAACTTCTTAATGAGTTTTGTTCTATTGAGTGATTTGAGTAGAAAAGTGGAATGATAATGTTAACTTAGATGCTTGATTTTGATTGCATAGCACAATGCATATTGGACTGTTATTTATCATTTATGTCATTGTGGCAAGTATACTTTATGCTATTTTCATTCAATCAAAAATCTATGTTGGTGCTTTTGATCTATCTGATCTATATATTATATATTAGGTTGGACGAGTTAAGGTTTATTCTTATCCGACTTTAAATATTGTTCGAATCATTTTTTTAAATCCTGACCCGGCCATAGATCCAGAGTTAACCTCACTTTAAATATTCACAGGGTCATCTATATATTATTGTGAATATGTAATTTGACATATAGAATAACATATGTGTATATATATTATTAAACATGTATATATTATGAAAAATTAGAGAATCAATGATATTTTTGACCAAAAAACTATAATTACTCTATATATATTTGAACAGAAACACATACAAACATCATGAGTGAGTGACAATGGGACGGGTCAGGACGAATCATGTTTGGTCCTTACCCGACCTTAAATATTGTCTAAGTCTAATTTTTGAACCTAAATGATCAAGTCATACCGGATGAGCAGGTAGATTGGGTCCTGCTTGGTGCATATTAAATTGCTCATATAAGTACAACTTCAATGGGTTAAGCAACATTATGCTTCCATATGAAATTATTTAGCAACTTTGAAATTTAAATACAACCAATATCAATACAATACATCCTATGATTTCTTTCTTTGATTCTTCTAATAGTTGGGTAAACGCATAAGTCTCATTTTTGCCAAGCGCATGGTTATATATGTACCAATTTTTTTATGGCATTGTTGCTTATAAGTCTTATTCTTTCTCATAATGGTACATTAATTCTACTACTTATATTGAACTTTCTTGTAACTTATAATCGGGTTGTCGCCCTTTATCCGGTTAATAATATATTTGCTTATCAAAAAATATGCACCAATTTTTTTTGTTCGACATTTTTCACCTTTATGAGCAAAATATTTAAACTTTTTCTCATAAACCTGAAAAATGTTGGAAAAGTGTGGCGTTGTGGTTTACAATAAATATTTTCATTTACTGATATCAATTTGGTGTAGCAAAAGTATATGAAAGTGGAGGCCAGAGCATTATTCACTCTGTTGTCAAATTGATCAGATTTTGATTCAAAATAATCACAATAATGCAAAATTTATGAGTCAGTTAACTCTAAATGTAACATGCACAATTTATATTTAGTGAATTAGTGATTAGGTTATAGGATTTATTCAGAAAAATATAATATATATGCATTATCAGCATAAAGATTTATTCATAGTATTTATATTATTCAGTATTCATTTGTATTACTTCTATTTGAGATATAATGACATAGCTAATCTCAAAAAAGTAGTTTTGCATGTGGATCAAAATGGGCTAAACTAACCTTTTATGGTTATCGCATACCAAAGCCCAATTTTATATCCATTTATTAGACATGTTTAATAATACTAGGCTCAATAATAATATTAATCAATCACTGTTTAATTAGGCTCAATATCAATCCTAATCCTAAGACTAAAACTACTTTTCTTTGCCAAATAAGTCCTAGAGCATAAATTAATATTTGAAAGTTTATTTTAAAACCTTATTTTGCTCATGCATTCCCAATAGAAATGTTTGTGGATCAGTTTATATCGTTTTTCAGCAAAAAATTATTTATTCTGAAGGTATAAATAACATATGATTTTGTTTGGTTAGTTTACATTAAAACATCCAACCTAATTTTTGATTCACAAATTATGTGGTTTCGAATCGGTTTGATTAGAGTTTTTTATATATAAAAAATTACATTTTCCCTAATAATAAGAATTTGCATGGATAGTTGCAAAAAAAAAATCACTAAACCTAATCCAAAACTCCAAATAATAAGTGGGATATGCTTCTAAACATATTTAATTTAACACTAATAATTAGGATATAGTAGTAACAAAGGCCAATATCACAATGTTCAAAGGCCAAAATGCAGAGTTTTGTGTATATTAATGTAAATTTGGTTTCCTCATGATCATTCTTGTTGAACCACAAACTAATTCGAGTAGATCGAATTTTAAAAAATAAGTCATACTATCCAATTATTTTTATTCTTTTTAGATTTTTAGTTTCTTTAATCGCTTTTCAATTTCTTGGACAAGTTTATATCTATACATCCTTATTTTTATAGTAGGCATCTAAACATCCTTATTTTTCATATTCTAATTTTAAGTATATGAATTAATTGAGTGGAGGAGAATGAGATTTAATCCATAAACAAAGATCCATAAAAATTTTGATTGAGGGGAAAGATGAAGATAATGAGTCTCATAACTAAAATGGAATGAATTCCTCTATAGTAATGGAGAGTCCAATACTGAATATGTGAATGATGTAGTTTTCAAAAAAAATTAATGTAAAAAAAAGTTAAAATCTGGACATTTAAAATTTTGTTTTTATCACATGTTACAATCTTAGATATGCATTGCCCTCTTCAATAATTGAGAGGAGTATGACTCAACTCAAATATGATTTTTTGGTACTATTAAGGATATCCCTCACCCTTTTGGATAATAAATTAATATATTTCAAAGTGTGTAATTATCTCTCCTACCAAATGTCGCTCCCAATAATCAAATACATTATTGTTAACGAAATATGATTTTGGAACAATACATCTATTTATTAACAAATTTAATGCTAACTCTCTCCCCTTCTACTTATCTATCTCATTTAGAGAGAAAATTTGTTCTTATTTTTTTTAGAATAATGTAACTTCTGATATAAAGAGATAAGTTATATTCTCTAGTTACTAAAATCATGATATGTGTATCATTTAATCATTTTCTATAAAAAATATTACTAAAACAAAACAAAACAATACACATGTCATTCTTTTACTGGTTGGAGGAGGTAAGTTGTCTTTTAATGATATTATGTTGTTCTATTAAAAGACAAAAACTAAAACTTCAAAATGGTCTTATACCATGATATACATAATTAATGGGGGGGGGGGGGGGGGGGGGGGGTGAATTAGGGTAAATGAGAGATAAAAGTCATACTAGAAAATCAAAATAATGTAATATAAAGCAACATATTTGGGGGGGGGGGGGGGTGAATTAGGGTAAATGAGAGATAAAAGTCATACTAGAAAATCAAAATAATGTAATATAAAGCAACATATTTATTACATTTCATAAGAAACATGTTTTCTTTTAATGAGACAATATGACAATCAAACTTTATATTTCAAATATTTTATTCGATCTGTAAAATTATTGGTGTTATATTTAACTAGTTTTAATACTTGAACTAAAATCTTAAGTTGAATTTTAGTAATCAAAATGATAATATGCAATATCCTAATATTCTTGGGAATGAGAATGTTGATTAACTTTCACAATTCATAAGAATTTCTCAAATATAAATGGTATTGAACACCACCTGAGCCAACAAAATCATCTTCACAAATGACCCTAATAATCTAAAGCATTTGAATAAATAAACATGTCTTTTGTACCGATTATATTTTTAGTTTTAGTTTATATATTATGAGATTATAAACTGTGAGATTATCATCGATTATAACCTATTTATATTTGGTACTTTAACTAAAATTGAATATAAATTAATATGTTTTGTTAAGGTAGAAAGATTGTTTTTTAAATAGTAAATTACAGAAAAGGGTATGAAGCAATTTGTTTATGATATGATTATTTTGGTTGTTTTTTAACCATTTTTTAAATATTTACAATTATATATATATTTACTAATTTTTAATACAAAGGCTAAAAAACTATATTAAAATAAAATAAAATATAAAAACCAATATCAAAATTAAAAAACAATATAACACACAAATAAATAAAAGTTGTTATTATGCCATAAGAATGCTTTGTTATCCCAAAATATGTCACAAAACATATTACGCAATAATAAAAATATGTTATATCAATTAAAAAAATTAAACATTTATTATCTTTTTTTTATTCGACATTATTGTTATGGAACATAGTTTAGGACATACTATCCTTCCACGTATTGAATGTTCAAATCAAAATTGACTGGTCCTCAATGATTAATTGATGATTGATAATTTCTTTTGAAAATTATAAAAATCAAATTTGAAGTCTCAAATGGTGGCTAGTGTCTCCCATTCACGGGGGCTTCCCACATGCTTCTTTGTTCTCAGCTTCTCATCTTTCATGTCGTTTTCATGCATGATTTGGTTTATTTTTGTGTACTTGTTTTGTTCCTTTTGCAATTGAGTTATAAATATTATTTTATTAAATTTTAGTTCATGACATTAAGTAGGTAAATCATCTCTGAAATGGTTGCATTATAATTCAAACCCTATAATAAAAGTTCAACTCAAACTCCATTTGGTCAACTTAAGAAGTGGTTCAGTTTTTGCATCTCTATTGGCTTTATTTTGGTTGTTTAGGTATTTTTTAAATTCTTGTTTTATGCCTGCTTATCTCTTGGTATTTTTATGTACTTGTTGAGTTTATTGACGGGTGAAGTCTCATAATGAATATGAGAGGAAAAGTGAAATATAACTGGAAAAGACTAATGAAACCATTACCTTAAAGTTTTGGTTCATTACGTGATGTCTCCCTTATGGTTCTCCACTCTTTTCATAATAAGTAATATTAGTATTCCCTAATGATTTGAGGCTCCCGGTCACGATCAAGTCCAACAATATTGTTGATATTTGATTCAACTACCTCTAAATTCCTATCTCGTGATTCAATTAAACAATGTTGTTTGGTAAGTAATACTCATGGCATTACCTAAAAGTTCTAATGGAGAGACTAATGTGTTAATGAAAACAAAGTTAAAGGAATGAAATAAGATAAAAAAAAATAAAAGGGATCAAAATAAGTGAAATAATTAAGTTAGGAGACCAAAATTGTACTTTTGCACATAATATAATAGTATTATTTTATTTTCCTAACCCATTTGTTAAAAAATGTTTTGGCCATTATTTTATTGATCAAGTAACTGAATTAAGTGGTTGAGAGTTATTAAATAACGTGACTTGCAAGAAATGCCAACAACCTCTAGTAATATTAATTAATGAAGAAGATTTTAGGACAAGTAATAGACTTACTAATTCATGCTTTCTCATAGCTCAAATTTCATATATATATATATATATATATATATATATATATATGAAGTGGCTTAAGTTTTTGAATAATTAATATTAAAAGATAAATGCAAATAATCGATTATTATATGATCATTAAATAATTTTTAACTATTCATTATAGTTTATGCCTCAAATTTAGTATCTTGGTAGTATTTATATGAGAATTGTTATGAATTAAATATGTTAAATATATATATTATCATGAACCTTAGAAGTCTTCATGACAGAGTGGATGTGTAACAACCTTTGAGAAGATTCTCTAGAAATCATGCATGTACTTAGAACATGGAGGCACGTAATCTTAGTTTGAAACAGCACATTCATATGTACGATATATCCAAACCGTACGTATTAGGTGAAGTACCATAATCTTAAACATTATAATACGTTATGCTTTTTTGAAATAGACTTTTATACACATGGTTATGCATATGTGATCAACTATCATAATTCATTTGTCAATGATATTTTGATTGGGAAAATAATTATACTAATAATAAGGCAGAAGAAGTGCACAATACAATACAAACTATAGACTCAAACCAATACAATTCATTTGGAAATTAATCAAGAAAGAAAACTATTGTAGTTCCTTAGAGTTTAGAAACTAACTAGCATACTTAGTCTTAGTGGGGATCATACATTATACATAACTAAATAATGCGTTATTAGAAATCAAAGAGCATGAAATCATGTCGGTTTCATTTATTGAATGAATATTGAATTGAATGAATGAATTAAATGAGTAACAAAGATAAATAAAATCACCTTTTATATAACATACATCTACTAAAAACAGAAAACATAAATTGTTACTCAGATAATCTATTAACTTGGTTTATTAATTGATTATCACACACAATCCAATTTTAACTAATTGACCAACTAACTAGTTAATCGATTAACTATACTGTTAATCGATTAACACATATAAAATTACAACTATACGATATCTAGATAATCAATTAGTTATATTGTTAATCGATTATATATTACATAATACACATATATATTTTACACAAGTTAAGCATATCCACATTAATGTAATATATAATACAAATTACAAAGTCAAAGAGAACCACTTGATCAATTTAAAAATAAAATTGCCTTTGAAATAACAGAAAGTCAGCAATGGAAGGAAAATGCATGTTAGTATATTCCATGCATGCATGTGTGATTATTTATGCATTGTAGTTAAAATTTATTAAAATGAAAATATATATAGTATATATCACCCACTAGGTTATTACTTTTTTAGTGATAGCTAAATTATAATACTTTGATTATTAATTATATAGTATATCACTGTGCCATATGAAGTGGTACGGAGCAGTTGGACCTTAAGGTACAATACTTTGCTTATAGAACAATAATTAAATATACTTTCATACACTAATATGAGAATTATATTAGAACACTTTCACACAATTTGTTGGCTCAATTATCAAAATTGTTCTTCTATTTTTTTATTGCCCTAATTAAACTCTCTTGATAACCTAGAAAAACTGCATCATATGCTTTTCGTTGAATACTCAACTCATAAATGAAATGAAATGGAAACCCATGTGTTTGGAGTACTTAAAATTGAAGAAACTAAACTCATTAAATCATTAAGCATTCCATGTCCTTTCAATGAAAAGAATCATCTCAATTAACGGAGATAGAGAGATAAATGCATATTTCTCTATTTATTTTTAATAATAAAAATGTAATTTTATTGTAATTAAAATGATAAATGTGTCAATAAATATGTATGAGAACTCGACATTCTATTGTATGTTAGATTTGAGCCAACAACAACACACTTTATGAATTTATGTTATATGGTTAGGGTGAATGTTTGAGACTCATCATTCTTCAAGGGTAGATTCCAAATCATGAATTTGAATATGTGTGTTAGGATTTGATTCATATTAGATTTTGAAGTTGGTTTTGTTATAATATTAGTTCAAACACTTGTAATTTTGTTTATTAGTGTATTAATCATTGGTCATATGTTTATTAACTCTATAGTGGAAATTGCTATTGATTTTTTTTTATTTGTATATATGGGTTAAAAAAATATTTGCAAATGTTTGGGCATTTATTTTCAGTTAATTATTCATATTTTAATTTTCTCTCAGCATTTAATATTTTGGGTTTTATTTTTCTGCCTCTTGGCTTCTATAGGAGATTTTTTTTGTCTTTTAGCTTCTAGAAGGGTTTATGAATTATGATCCTTGTTCATGCATTCTTAAACATTTGTTGTTCCCACATTAGACAATAACATCTCTTACTTTTCTGGATAAAGATTATTTGTCTTAAATAGTGTCTCAATCCCTGTCCCGAGCTAATAAGAATGTTACATTTTGTTTTTAAAAATTTCTTTTTATTCATATAATAATATGTCATTGTTCAGGGACAGAGAATGAGACACCGTTTAAGACAGGTAATCCTAATCCTTACTTTCTTGTCCTTTACATGCATTCCTTAGCTGTTTTGATTTTTGTGTGTGATATAGTCAGTAATTTATTAAAAATAAACCACTAATTATATCAACATTAGTCATTATAATTACGCTATTATATCTAATTTTATATTCTAGTGCGTTTACATAGGCGGTGCCTAAAAGTACTGTTATATTTCTAAAATGCGCATTGTTGAATTGCAACTATAGTGTAATATTGGACTTGATCTCAAATCTGTGTAAAATTAGTCAAATTATATATATATATATATTTTCCTAATTATATATCCTTTGTTGATTCATTGCAACTATAATTTGATTAGTTGCTTAGAAATAAATTCAAATTATATAACATAAGATCCGTCATAGATATATAAATTATGTGCAGTGATATATACTTAAAGAATCTTGGAAAAATATACTACATCCATGTTGGTAATAAAGAATTTAATGTTTTACTTATTTATCACTTAAAAGTTATTTAGTGCAAGGGGCCTTATAATGCCCTTACTAGTTACTACAAGAAGGGAGCATGCAACTTCATCATTTATAATTCTAGGAGATAAAATAAAATATTTTTTATTTAAGGATAATGAAATGTGATATTTGATATTACTAAGAGTATTCCCTCACCCTCTGAGTAAGGAATGAATTGTGTGGCTATTCCTCCCAACAAATGTAGCTATCAGGAATCGAATATTTAACATTTTGGTCATCTTAAAGACCTAGCAACTTTTATGATACTAGACTAATACATTGTTGATAATATGAAAGGTGATATGTATATAAAGGAGTAAGTCCTTTTGATTTTTTTTTTGCTTAGAAGAAGAAAAAAATTAACCTTACACCATAGTTTATTTTAATTTTTTATTATAATATGTTAGCTGAAATATATTGAATAATGATGTGACATCATAAATAATGGCATATGGCAACACATGAAAATGACACCAGTACTTAATTTGATTTCAACTAAACCGACAAAAATGAAAAACTAGGGTGTAGAGACTCATAATAAAAGTTTTTACTTGAATAAAAACAAATCAATTCAATTTTATAAGTACTAAAAACATATTTTTTTTAACACTTTATTTTAATAAATTGAATGTACTTCAAACAATCAAGCGTAGCAAGTTCTCAACATATTCTTCCTTTTTAATGTGCATGACACCATTCGGCAAAACAAGCTCTAACTTTTCATGTAACTTAAAGTTTTTTAACTCATTCAAAAAGGGCTATTTAGTAAACAAAATTTGAAGATAATTTCTAGCTTTTAAAAACGAGTTTGCAGTATTTGAAAGCAACTTTTTATAAAACTACTTTAACTAATGCTTAGAAAATGAAAGTAATTTTCAATAGTTCGCTAACTAATTTTACCCTTGACTTTTAAAAAAAATTACCTTATATGTCTTCAATTAAAACCTTATTTATCATTTCGTTCTTTTCTAAAAGTGATATTAGAAAGGAAAAAGCGGAATTACAAATAAAAAGTGATTTCTAACATTAAAAAATAAGTTTAATATATGTAAACCATTTTAAAAAAATTTAGACACTCGCTAAATCATTCATTAATCATGTGTATTATTTTTATTTTAGAATTAATAATGATTAACCTCAAATAGTAGAAGATTCTTCCATAATATCAAAAACTCTACATAGTTATTAAACTTTAAAAAATACTTAGCCTTTGATTCAAAATACCTCGACTTAGTTGCTTTACAATAAGTCATAATGGCCCTTTCATCTTGATATATTTGATGATTATCACTTGAACTTGCTTCATCTTGAATTAGGAATCTTTGTTGTCAATGACTTTAATGATCATTATGGTTGTTTAAACTTCTTCTTAATACTCTTTTTTTATACTATTAAAAATATTTTCTCACATTTTTATGTAAAAAAACTAATCTCTTTTAGGATGAGTATTTGTCTCTCCAGTAATCAAATCATTGACATTTTGATTATTCTATAAATCTAACGAGATCTTACAACACTAGACCAACGTATTGTTAAAGAAAACACATCAAATTTATTTTCTACACACTCAAATTTGGTGCACGGTGCAGGCAATGTCAATATACTTAAATAGTTATGTTTATAATCTTCTTTACTTTTTCAACATTTTTCTTTGTCATGTGAAAAATCATCTTATTATATTTATATAGAATCTTTCGTACCACGAATAGTTATTCATTAACTAATGACTTATATTGTATGAGACAATGACTTTATATTTTGACTAAATCAACGATGTTGGTTCAATAACGATCAACGGTAAGAGCTTAATAACATAAGTTCAAAGTGTTATATAAACATGAAATATGAGTTGATTTAGTGATCATGTTAATTTCTCATATTAGTGAGTATTCATGGTTAATAAAAAAAGTTGTTATTTGAACGAAGTTAAAAACTAAATAGAAAATAAGTGGGGCCCACTAAATTGTTAGTTATGTTTCGTTGTCATAATATCCTCCCTAATTTAAGGTCCATTTTTTGGGCCACCATTCTTTTGTTTTTCCTGTTCATTAAACATTTCAAAACTTTCTCCTTATTGAGGTAACACCATAGTCTAAGAACTGGATTAACCGATTATGGTTTATAGTTTTAATTGAATGAGAGTTATGTCACTTTGAATTATAAAATTTTCGGTCTGATCATGTTAAACTTGGTTAAAAACCGGAATAACTCGAAAAGTAAATCGGACTGTTCAATTAAAATTTAAAAAAATAGAACATTATTATAATGTTTTGTTTTACCATGGTCCAAAAAAAAATGAAGAGATGTTATTTCAATATAATTATACAAAATTATTAATATATAAAATTTTACATTTGTAGATAAAAATTATGAATTTTATATGAAATCACGATCCTATTAGACGATTTAAGCGTTTAACCCAGTTAAAATAATACAGATTTGGTATCCAACTTGGTTTCTGAACATTTCGACAATAAACTCACCTAAGCTAAGCTAAATTAGTGGGCTATGTTTAGACTATAATGGAATAAACTATCAAAGGGCAATTCTGTCATATAAAGATTGATTTTATGACAATTGAATTAATATTCATATATATTTTCTAATTGCACTTTTTAGCTCAAATGCAGGGAAGAAAACCTACCAAAATCATCCATATCATGGTGCCTTTCGATTCTTATTTTATCATATTTTTTTAAGGGTGGAGATTCACTTACTCTAAGAGTAAGTGTTTTAAATTTACTTCACATCTTAGTCATCAATTATAGGAAAATCCAATGGTCTATCACTAATTCAAACCATTGGATTTCCCTAAAATTGATACTAAGATATAGAATAAGTTTTTTAAATAACAAACTTGAGTGAAAAACTAACCATAGTTGATAGAGCTTTGGGCAAAGGCAAACCACAGCCGTTGGATTAGGTGCTTCTTATTGTTGATGAAAATAAATAAATTTATCTTTTGTGTTGAGAAATTTGGAGAAAAAGGCATTGAAATAAGTTTTAAACGTAAAAGATATCCCAATCTCAATCCACAAACAAGTGGTAAAGTTAAAAGCAAAAAAAGGAAAAGAAACAATTGCTTGATATTTATTCAACTCAAACAAGTTGAGTGAAAGAAGATATTCTCTATTTCCACTCAACATAACATGTCTTCACTATTTCTATTGTCATTTGTGGGACCAAATATTTTTTATTTATAACTAATTTTATATAAATATGATATTGTGTTGTTCTTTTAAAATATGTTGTGTTACCAATTTCTATTATTCTATGCATAATTAGTTCAGTATTTTATTGGTTATAATAGTTATTTTATATTATCATATAGTTGATGCATAATTGGAATAATGGGTCTGATATAGAGTAATAAAAGTATGAAACTGTTTAATGTTCATGAAGAAGATAATCCCAATAAAAATATGAGTCAAATCAAGTTCTAAAAGGGAAGAATAATTGAATCCGATAATAAAGTATTTCTTTTGTTCTCACGATTCGTATTTTTATTTAATATTCAACTAGTGGTCATTTTTATTTTGTCATCATAATTTGATATTCAACCGATAATCATTTTAATTTTGTCATTATAATTTGTTTTGAGTCCTCAAATTTGTTCGAAATTTTATATTAGAGCTTAAGATTATTAAATTAAGGGTCAAAAATTTACTCATAGCTAAGCTACAAAATGTCATGCTATCATGATTTTTATTTTGGTTGCATAAAGAAAGTGTTTGAGTTTCTATGATGCTCAATTGAGTGCTATAAACGGCATGTTGAAGAAGTTTTTCATACAATACGGTATAAATATGAGTAGACTTTGGTTATATTATAGATAACATGAATCATGATTTTAGTATGAAATTGAGGGATTTGGATTACCTGTCTTAAAATGGTGTCTTAAACCCTGTCACAGTCAATAAGAGAATGAAAATGAAAAATCACAGAAATAAATATTTTTTTAATAAAGAATGATGTGAATTTTTTAAATGACGTGAGATATTGTTATTGACTAGGACAGGGTAGAGACATTGTTTTGGGACTTGTGATCCATATCCGAAATTCATGTCAAAAAATTTCTATATAATTCCAAGGATCATCATGTAAATTTTCTCATTTCTTCTCCCAAAGTTAAATTCCAACTTGATTTTCTCTCTATATGACCCAAACGAAATTAACATGAATATGGGCCATGTGTGATGCACATACATGCCAAACTCATACGTCATCAATAATTTAGATGACCCCAAACATTTCGTGTTGAAAAATAAATAAATTGACCAATTAAATTATTATTAAAATTTAATGAACATTAATACAAGAGAAAGGGCGTGTTCATATGGGATTCATGATGACGTTTATGTGCAATTAAATAAAAAGGCACTTGGACGGTTAACTAAGATGAAATTATTAATTGTAGAATAATGATATAAATTATATTTATATTATTGGTTTCAAAATAAACTCATTTAATTCAAAAATATTATTTCACTAGTAACTAATTTCTTTTAACTTGTTTGATTGCATCTCCCAATTAAGTGATGAATGATAATTGGCTGAAGAGAAAATGATATATGTATTAATAATGTAAGTTTTTTTTTAGTATTATTCATGATTCATTAATAAACTTTTAAATATAAATATGTATTAATCTTTATCACTTCATTTCTTAAGTTTTTCACTTTTATCACTTGATCACCTTATGACTCATAGGTTAACATCGTATGATAATATTTTTTAATAGAGAAATATTAGTATAAGTATTATAAATTAATGATATATATATTATATTATACAAACTAATACGATATAAAAATTAAATTCTTCATTAAATTATTTTTTATGTATTAATTTTTCCTAGGTTAACATCAACAAAAAGTTGGTTCAATAATATAATGTCGGATTAGAGTTTAAAACACTAAAATATGAAAGAATGGATTTCTGATAAGGATACTTATTCGGACATACTCACACACAATCAAATATTCCCCCTTGGGCTCCCTCCATAAATACCCCATCACCTTCTCCTCATTTTCCCATTCAGCATCCAACCAACACAACTAACTAACTAACTCTACTCTCTTTTTTCCAATGGCTGCAATGATTCTTCTATACATTGCATCAATGCTCTCTCTTTTTGCTGCAACAAATGCTAGAATTCCTGGAGTTTATACTGGTGGTGCATGGGACAATGCTCATGCCACTTTCTATGGTGGCAGTGATGCCTCTGGAACTATGGGTAACTTTTCCTATCTTACTCTCTCTCCTTCTTCTTCTCACCCCTCTTTTCTTTTTCTTATAACCCTTTATTCCCTATACCATCAAAATGTTCTGTTTTATGTTTTATGTTTTATTATACATATGAAAAAAGTTTCATTTTTTATGAACCATTTTTAAAACCCATTTCCAATTTCCCCTTTCACTTTCTAAAGTTCTATTCATTGAGCGACAGATTGTTGAGAGAAACAATCATTTAAAAGAGATTTGTTCCTTACCAACAGAGTAAACTTTGATAGTACCAAAAAGCACACCCCAAACATAACATATAACTCCCATTTTCCCCTCACATAATACTAATAACATGATCCATTTACTCATCTACATCTTAGCCATCAATTCTAGGAAAATTCAATGGTTTAAATCCACTCACTAATTCAAACTATTTGATTTCTTTATAATTAATGGCTAAGATATAGAGTAAGTTAAAATTTTTTACTCTTGAAGTAAAAGAAACCCCTCCCTACTAATAAATGTAAATTTCTATTTCAATTTTTTTTAAATTCATATACAATATACAATGAATATATTTGTTACTTCACATATTTGGTGTGCTTTATCCTTATTATATTATATTTGTTGGTTTTACTATATTGTAGGTGGTGCTTGTGGATATGGAAACTTATATAGCCAGGGATATGGGGTAAGCACTGCAGCACTAAGCACAGCACTATTCAACAATGGTGTAACCTGTGGTGCATGCTTTGAGATAAAGTGTGATAAAGATCCTAGTTGGTGCAACCCTGGTAACCCTTCAATATTGGTGACAGCAACAAACTTTTGTCCACCAAATTATGCTCTTCCAAGTGATAATGGTGGATGGTGCAACCCACCAAGACAACACTTTGATCTTGCTATGCCAATGTTCCTCAAAATTGCTCAGTATAAAGCTGGAATTGTACCTGTTGCTTTCAGAAGGTGACTTCAAATTTAATTACAACTTACAACTTTCTCTTTTTTTCTTCATGTTCACATTATATTTGTTGTCCTACACTTTGGTCGGTGTAACAAAGTTAAGGTATTCTAAAAAAAAACACACATTTTATTAAAATTTTAATTTTCTTTGGTACTATTAAAATGGTAAAAAACTAATTTTTTTTGAAATGTCGGACTCTTCCAAATGTTATTTTCAAGAATTGAATTATTGATTTTTTGGTTTTTTTCAGAAATTGACCTATTCACTTTATATCATTAAATTAACGCATTGTTGGTTAAATTTTAATTTTTTTTGAACGACATAACCTTTTTTTCGTGGCATTACTTTTCCCTTAAAACAAGGGGAAATTGGTAAGGGTGAGAAAATGGTGTAATGGGTTGGTTTCAACTTGTTTCTTTTGTTCACATGTTTCATTGTTTGATTGCCCATAAAAAAAGGGAAACTAGTAATGGTAAGATAATTTTAATCAAAATTGTTTTTTCTTTTTTCTAATCATAAACTACTAATAAAAAATCTTTAAACATTAATGAATCAATAAGTATTTTAAGGCCCTCAATTGTCTCGAAAAATGAGAGAATTTTTAATTTAATAAAAATGATTTTTTTAAACAATTGGGGTTTTTTCATATTGGTTTAAAAATATTTTGGGATTGCCATAAAAATTACCAAATTTATTTATTTTATGATAGATTATTATAATATTATTATCTGAATTCTCCTAGTATTTTTCACGCACTTCGGGGAATTTGGCTCCCATTTTTAGATAACCATTTAACAAAACAACATTGTTATTTAGACAAAGAATAACATAAGTTGAATTGAATAGTAAAATATTAATCAAAAAGCTATATATATATATATATATATATATATTCATATTTCATGTAATTTATTGAATATTTTGTTGCAGAGTTCCTTGCAGAAAGACAGGAGGCATTAGATTCACAATCAACGGCCACCGTTACTTCAACTTGGTTCTAATCACCAACGTCGCAGGTGCAGGAGATATCGTGCGCGTGAGTGTTAAAGGAACAAACACCGCTTGGTCGAGCATGAGCCGCAACTGGGGGCAAAATTGGCAATCCAATGATATTTTAGTGGGCCAGGCCTTATCGTTTAGAGTCACCGGCAGTGACAGAAGGACCTCAACCTCTCTCAACGTGGCACCATCTAATTGGCAGTTCGGACAAACCTTCACCGGAAAAAATTTCCGTGTCTAAAAATCAAAAAATTAATTAAAAATATATATGGTATTTAATTTCAGCTTTTCCCTCATTCTAACTTTTTCCTCTATTTTCCCGGAAAAGTTTTGAAGAGGGTAGTTTAAAAAAAAAAGTTAAGGGTAGGTTTAGGAAAAGTGATTTTTAATTTGTGACTTAAATATGAGTGTGGGTATTTTAAATAGGTGTGAAAGTGTTTCTAAAGTGTGATATTTGTAATGGGTGTTGCTGGAATATTAATTACCCAGCATTGGTAACCCATTCTTAAGTACTTTTTTACTCCAAAGGGTTATACAATTCATGTAACCCACAACTTTGGTTTTACTATTAACATTATGATATGTAATAGTAGCATATAAAGAATAATAAATATTCAGTTGTTATAACATTTCCTCTCTTTTTTGGATTTTCTAATTTATGAATTTATGATGATATTTTTTACTTGGGTATGGAGGAATACATTGACAATAATAATAAAAAATGTTTCTTTTAAGAAACTTACGGCACACTTTCTTTTAAGAAAATTAATCGTTCTAACTTTTTATATATTTGAAAAATATGTATGCTTGTAAGAGTTTTTTATATTGTTGCATTATCACCATTCATTCATAATAAATTATTGTTGACTTTTAAATACAAGTAATATAAAAAAATGAATGATAGACAATATATTAAGTTTATATAAATTTTTATATAATTTGGGGAGTTTCATGTTCTCAACACAATTCCACACTGGCCATGCAAGTAGGCATATTAAAAAGCATGTCCATTTAATTAAGTCTTTATCTACTGTGTATTATGAGATTTTAGATTTTTTAAATATAGTAATATAAGATCATATTAAATCTATATGATATCAAAAGATTAAGTATTTGATTCTTGAGAACGATATTTGTTGGGATGACAATTACGCACCCGAAAGTGATTAGTTGAAAATGCAGAAATTGAGGGGGACTTTTTTCTATAAGAAATATTGACCCAAAAATTGTATGATATAAAAGTTAAACTTTTTTTAAAAACTTCAACTATAATTGGCTCCCCTACATTGTGAAGATATATTTCAAGGAAAAAATTAGGTATGTTATGAAAATATAATTTTTTATTTCAGCAATCGGTTTCATATATACTCAAATATTAGTTCCATGTATCAAAATAAATTATTTCTTTTTCTTGCACCCAAAAAATATATATCACTCCTTCAATTAATATATATTACCAACTTGTCAAGCTTTGTCTGTATATGATATTTATCAAACTATTAAAATATTTATTTATCTTTCGTCTTGTATTTAACAGCATTGTGTTAGAAAATATTATTAAATGACTGTTGTTAAATGCAAATTTTGGTATAATAATAATAACCAAGAATAAATAGAAACTATTAATTTCCATTTGGTTCCAATTTCTTTTATAAAAATTCCCAAATAATGACAACCAATAATGTCATTTCACTTCATTCTATCCCATTTTATCAATAGAAAGACCGTGTAATGAAAAGAATAAAGAAATCTTAAGTGTCACTTATGCTTCCCTTCTTTTCAAGGGATAAAAGTTAACATGGCTTTTAATTTTCAGAAATAAAAAGTCACCGAACTATTTTATCTTGAAAAAAGTCATTCTTAACTTTTTGCTTTATTAACTTTTTGAAGGGTAACACTATCACGGTACACATGCACGAGCTAGGAACAATTGCTTTTCACTATCGATTAAATTTAATATCTATGTAATTATAGTATAAAGTTTTTTTTTTTATATTTATATACATTGTCCATCATTAATTTATATTACTTTTGTTTGAGAGTCAAAGATAATTAACATATGAATAGTTGATTTAGTATCATTTTCAATCGTTGAAATTTTAGGATTACCTACGGGTTATTATTTGTACCAATCTTATTCTTAGTCTTTATGACTAACACACAAATTTGTAATATAATTAACCCCTTGTTATAGTTGAGTTTAATATGCTAAAGTGAATACAAGGAGCAAACTTTGATATAGCTAGGGTGGCCTAGTAGTTATGAATGAGATAATGAAAATTATATTGCACACACATAGTGGGAGTGATGTATCATGCTTGAAGAATAAAGAAAAATTGAACCAATGTTATAAAAACTGTACCGTACCGGCCGATTCAACCAGAAAACCGGTGAACTGGATCCATAACCGGTACAGTACGTATGTTATACCACATATGCAATAGAACTGGTGAAAACCGGCTGGTTTGTACATTATATTATTTTTAAATTTCATTCCATCACATTTCAAATTTTCAATTCTTCACCAATTCTTCAACTTCAAGGATTGATACTTGTGTCATTTATTTGTATTTTGCATTTGTTAATTGATAATTTCGGATTGATATATGTTTTACACTTTAGACTTTGATTTTGTTAAAGACTTAATGTTGTTTGTTTGTGTGAATTTGAAGTAGATTATGATTATGGATTATAAATATGAATACTTACTTATTTGAAATTTTTTGTTATATATATATATATATATATATATATATATATATAAAAGCAGGTATGTCCAGTTTAACCGGCATGCGGTTTAATTACTGAACTACTGTACCACTATACCAGTACTATGACCGGTTTGATAACCGGTACGGTTTTAATAACATTGAATCGAACTCGTTTGTGTTCCCTAAAAATAATTAGTATAATAATCTATAGACCTATCTCAAACCATACATTAGTTATTATAAAGTTAGTTACCAAAAGGCCTATTGAGCACAAAGAACAGCAATCATGTCATTTCAATTAAAAAAAAGTAAACACTTATTATTTTTGTTTCATTATTATTGGGTTGGACGAGATTTGAGACAAATTTTGGGACAACAAATATCTATTAATTTCTACATGTCTAGGCATTCATCCTTTTTAGTTTTTACTCTTCTTGATGTTCACCAAATGTAGTGAACATAAAGTTGGAAATCAAAAGAAAAGAATCTTGTGAGTGATATTTGGGAGTTAAAGTTAGAGGAATATATTTGGGTAATGTGACTCATAAGTCTTGTTTCTTTTACTATGTGGTCCTCAATCAATTTCAACCATGAACTAGATAGTTAGTATGAAACTAGATTAGATAGTTTTAAATTTACTTCAACCAAAAAGTTATTTATTTGAATGATGTAAGAGACAATCCTCTGATATTTATAAGTACATTGACTTTAAAACATACAAATACATATATAATATAAAGTATACTTGTTAGTATCAATGTCAAAAAGAATAAACAAATATTGTCACTCTATTTCAAGCTAGTATATATGTCATACCCATCAAGTTTGTCACATATACATGTTAATTTGGATCCAAAGAAACTTGGTAAAGTTGGGCAAAACTCATCCATTGTGCAACTTACACTTTATAGTTTAATTTAAATGTATTGGTACCAAATTCTAATTTCCATTGATCAGTAGAAATGATTTCAATCATTCATCATATATTCAATTTTGTAATTTTTTTTGAACTACTAAGGATATGAATAAGGAACTAATCTATTTTACGGTGTGTGGTTGTCCTCTTAATAAATGTTGTGCGCTCTAAGGAACTGAATCATTTATCTTTTGATATTTCTACATAGCCTGTTACTCATAGATTAATGCCTTATTGGTTCAATCATGAAGATTTGGTTGGAATCGTTATTCCTAGACCATGTAATAATTTCACCATTAATTCGTGATATAGAACCAAATATTTTTCCATTCAACTTATGATATCCTCCAACATTAATGCCCCATACCTTATCATTCTTGTTGGATCACCACAAAGCTAAGGAATGGGTAATTCCAAATGAACAAATTAATTACATGCAATCTTTAGTACTAAACTTTATGCCACTATCCTTGGACACAAACTTTGCCTTGTAACAAACTCTCCTACCCACATTGAAGAAAAGGATTGTGTACAAAAAAAATCAATGCATTGAATTATACTATGTACTATGTTCATTCTACAAGTTGCATATTATGTTCAATCCTATCAAAAACTCTTTTCTCCTACTTGAGTGTTAGGTTCTTATTGCATAATCAATTTGTGGGCCTTCCCTTAAGCTTTGTGTGGAGCTATATATATCTTGATTCTATGTATATTGACATGAACCATTGATTTTACCAAGCTTATTAATAAAATGAATGTTGTCCATTCAACTTTATAGTTCAAATATTGTTAGGGTATGGAATATATCATGAAATTTCAATTTTGTTAACACACGTTTCAATTGGCATAAATTGTAGTACACAAGGAATTTGTCTTTTGAGACACAAAGGATATGATGCATAGTACTACTAGGTTGGTCATGATAAGATAATGATATGATAAAGTACAAAGTACAAATCCATGAAAGTGGAAAAGTCTATGGTTTGTAAGAAAAATGTTAAGGCATTTATGCTTGAAACCGTTAACAAGTTGTTTGGTAAAGAAAAATATCTGAACCAATTAACATATGTTGCCATCATAAGATTTGGGAATAGATATATGTTGCACTATATAGGTCAATAAAAACATGTCTCAGATAAGATATGAGGCATCGTTCGATATTTGTATTAAAGATGACAACAGGGCCGAACGAGCACAAGTATTGTACGCTCGTACCTATACTCACACTATTTGCGGGTAATAAGCGAGTTTTCAATTTAATTATATTTTTATATATTTTACGATAATTAATATATAAAAATATAAAATAATTATTCCTTGAATAATATGATATCTATGTGATAGTTTTATGATTATAATCTCATCATTAAACTTTATTATGAAATAATAATAAAATAGAGAAACATAACGTTAAAATAATAATAATTAAGTATAAAATATATAAAATGTTTAATTAAAATATATTTGTGGGTACCCGCAAGACGGATATCATAATACTCGTTCTCACTCATAAACTATTTTTGCAAGTACCTATTGCAAATATTTTGACAAGTACCCACAAATCGAGTATTTTTGTCATCCTAATTTAGATCCAATTGTGATTAACTTTCAGGTAGAACTGGGGATGTAGCATCTGCAGTGGTCATTGTATGAAGCACTGAAGAAGGTTCCAATGTTTTATGGGAACAAAGACAATGGAACATGAATATATGCAAAACCTTTATCTTTGACCTATGGAGTATTCACTTGATTTAGTCAAAATCTTTGAGGAGAAATTCTTATCTTTGTCCATGATAAAGTAGAGAATATGTTTCCAAATGCTTTTTCTCCTAGATTTCATATCTTATAGTTGTCACATAAATTTACAACTTTATGTTGGCTTAAATAAAGTGAGTTTTTCCTTTTTTTCCAAATGGTGATAATTAGTATTTTTTGGGAGCATGAATAAGCTTGTCAGGAAAATGACTTATTTAATAGTTTTGAGTTTTAGTTCTAGTATAAAATGACGTAAAATATTTAAAAGAAAAGATTTGTCACAAATTTAACCGACTTAAACAAATGGTATATAATAAAGAATATGTGTGATAAAAAAAAATGTTAGTATGTTTTTTCAAACTTGGCTAAAAAACAATCAGCATTAGTTATATAAAAATAAAATAAAATAAAAACAAAACAATACACATGATAAACAACTAATTGTGTTAGGAAATTGGGCCTCAATTTGCTATAGTTACCCAAAAGTAGTGGTGGCAAAAAAACGGGTCAGCACGGCCCTGTCCGGTCCGCTTTTGGCCCGCCAAATATGGGTTGGGTTGGTCCGACTCTTATTGCTAAAAGGGCTCAAACTGCCAGCCCGACCCATATTTGGAAGGGATGGCAGGCCAACGGGTTGACCCGTTTTTTCTTTTTCTTTTCAAAAACACATTTAAATTACACTGATATTCCATGAATTTTAGTGAAATTATACAAATTATCCTTCCATTTTCTACACTTATAAAAAACCTTAATTTATAAACATATATTACATTGATCAACCCTCTATGAGAGGTGTAATTTTTTAAACAAAAAAGTGATAAATGTAATTAAGTTAAACAAAATATGATATAAATTAAATATATGCAAATGTCTTGTATTGTATATGATATAAATTACATTGATAAGTAATTTACTCATAAATGTCTTAAATATGAATAATAAATTGATTGCACACGGTATGTGTAAAATGTTCGGTTGGAAAAAAAATATATTAAATTGACTACATTATTGGAATCACATGTAAACTTAAAATGGTAAAGGAATATTAATGTTGGCCCGCAGGGCTAGCCCGACCCGACCCTCCATGACCCGTCTAAAAACGGGCTTTCAAACTTGGTTGAATGTGGACTTTTTGGCTAAAATCCCCAGCCCGGCCCGCCAAAAATTTCGTTCAAAACGGGTTGACCCGTCGAGCCAAGCCCATATTGCCATCCCTACCCAAAAGGGCCAAAATGAATAGGATGAGTTTATTTGCTAAAGAATGAATGTATTGTGAGTAAACATGACATTCTCCAAGGTATTAGACTTCAATGATTATAAAAATAAAGGCCATGACACTAGTTAATTTGTCCTAGGCACAAGTTTATCTACAAGTACATGATCTTAGTAAAATTTAGGGTGCTGAATAAGTTTTAAGGTTCTACATGGATATACTCTTGTAAATTTCTAGTTTTCCTTTGTCTAGTTAAAAAAATAGAGTTAGTAAAAAAAATTATTTTCTTGTCTAGTTAACAAATAGAGTTAGTGATATTTTTGTGACATTTCACCAAACTACTAGTTTGCCATTTCCCAACATGAAAAATGATATGAAAGTCTTAGGTATGAGTATGTTAGGAGAAGGAAAATTAGAAATAGGAAATAGGTATATTATTTACTGAAAATGAAAATATATCAAAAGGACAAATGCTCTATAATTCCATGGCTAAGTTCCTTCACATGAATGCCTCCATCACTTTTTGCCCAAGTGTCCAATGAAAAACCTAAATGCATAACTAACTCTTTGTGATCATTATTTAGCCTCATATTACTAATCTACTAACTAAACAAAACTCACCCACCAACAAGTCGTTAGTTTAATGGTGTAAGGTTTTACTAAATTCTCAGAATAACCAAAAAGTCAAATGTTCGATTCCTGTGAGCGATAATTGTTGGGAGAGACAATCACACACTTCAAAATGATTAATTCTTTACCCAAAATAGCTAAGAGGATAGATATATATTTAGTAATACAAAAAAACAAAACTTACTTACTCTCATATCTTCTTAAATATTCCTACTTTTCCTAAAACTTACTTTATTATTTTGGACCACCAACTTAACATTGTCACTCACATATAAAGTTTTTTAATTATGATTAAGGCTATGTTATGTTCACCGTAATTATAAAAAATTACAAGAAAATATGGCAGATTTTACCACAACTATAATCATGATATTGTTGCCCAAACTAAATACTATAAATTTTGAGTATAGACTTTCACCAATTACTGTAGACTTTCACCAACACCACTTTTGAGTTTTGAGTGTTATTAATCCTTCATAATAGGATTATCCTAAAGTTACAATTACAAATTTTATAGCTACAAATAGAGATATATATCTCTAAGTACAAAATGACCTTATTATAAAGTATAAAATGTTCTATTTCGAATTAAAAGGATATACCATTTCTTAAACTTATACTTGAGGTGTTAAAATAGCACCCACTATGTCTCCAATTCTGCTTATTGCTCCAATGAATAGCAAAGTAAAAAAATATACCAAATAAAATAGTATTTAAAATGTACATTATATATTTTAATGAATCATTTTAACAATAAACTTGTTAGCACTTTAAATTATCATTTGATTTTTAGATGAGTTATTTAGTAATGCATGTAGAGATAAAAGAAACTTTTATTTGTTATAATAAAAATTGTTGAACTTAATTTGATGAAATAACACTAGTGATTTTTAATATCCTTGTTTATTTCTTTCTTCTACCCACCACCCAACTCATAAATAAAATTCAATTATGGCACATCACATGGGTCATGGGGGCATCATAGCAATTATAATATCCACACATTGCCTTCATTTAAGTCCTACCCTCACATGAAATGTAATACACTATTAAATGCATGTTGGAATCATATTCAAGTTTATATCAAGTAATGCTATATTTTTCTACTAATCATTCTATCCATACAAAAAGTGACATGTTATAAAATGATATTTTATTTATTAGTGATTGGTTTACAAGTAACACATATCACTTTCTTGTGAATATAAGGTTTTAGTATGATGATTTAGTAGGAGAATTATATATTTTTTCATCTTTATCTTATTCACATAATAAGTAATCAATAACACATACCCTTTCTTCCAAAATCAACATAATAAATTATAAACAAAATTATCCCAAATCAAAATCACAATGCTTGGAAATTACATATTATGAATTGTGGTCTCTTAATAGATAAAAGTATATTAAATTAGTGGATGACGATTGATTAATTTGTTAAGCAAAGCATAGAAAATAAGTTCCCATATTTCTTGACTTTTCAAAATGTTACCATCTTTTTTTAGATGAAGGGATTAATATATAATAATTGGAAAAGAATTCTCCCCAGTAATGGAGAGGCAAGTTCTTGATTTTACATTTACTTTCAATAGTAAGATTGTAATATCATTATCTTTAATGGATAAAAGTGTCATACTATTTTATATTTCCATGTTATTTTCTAAGTACTTGCCTCTCTATTAATGGAGAGAATCCTAACCCATAATAATTGAGGTTAGTAACTTATTTTTTATCAAATTTGTAATATATAATAATTGAGGATACTAACTTATTGTTATCCATATTGGTAATGATAATTGATTTATTATGTTTGTTTTCATTAGTTGGCTAGGTTAACCATAGAACAATTTAGAGGTCCCCATACGAGATTGTCTCTAGTACTAATCAATAAGACGTTGATTTAGTAGTGTAAAGTTCCACTACATCCCTGAGATAATTAAAAGGTCAAAGATTCGATTCATCAGAGCCGACACTTGTTAGGAGATACAGTCACGCACACCAAAAGCAAATTATTATTTATTTTTTTTGTTTTCAATGATAGATAATATTTCATTGTAAATAAAAGAATAAAAGAGTTAACATATTGTCTTATATTTATTATTTTGTGGCACTTGCCCCGAACATCCTTACACAGTTTTTGTAAGTTAATTTTCAGATTGAAATGGCGCATAACTATAATTTTGATTTTCTACAAAAATGGCATGATAAGTATGCTGGTAATTTTCCTACATGAAAATAATATATACTAAGAAGTTGGATCTAGATACATATTAGTTGTGACATGCCAACTACTAAGAAATTATACTTTAATGGTAAAAAGTAAAATGCTTCAACTACAAGTTTAACTTTAAATCATGATGAAAACTTCACCCATTTTTGGTAATGCATGCTACCATAACTAAGAAACAAAAAATGAAAAGTGGAGTGAAAAGGGTTTGGTGGTTGGTTTGAAAGTCAAATAATGAACCTGATAATGACTTTTTTATATGTTAAATGATGAAAAAGTAGAGCATAATGTTGCACTTAGTTCAAAAGTAGTGAACAATTTAAGGATCCATATTAGACTCTATTATATGCCAAACAATGAAGACCATAACAAGAAAAATAATTTCTAATATAGCTCAAAATACAGCACTGAAACAACATAAACTATACATTGCTTGCATAAATATGTTTAACCATAGTTACATGGTTCACTCAATTAGTCTACGTACCACGTACCGGGTTCGAGGCACTGCGTACCACATACCGGGTTCCATATAAAAGAAGTCTTCGTAACTGTGTGTTTAACACAACTAAAACTCTGAACTGCGTTTATTCTGCTTAGTACGAGCCCCGACACAAAATTCTCTCAACCGCGAAGGAGAGAAGTAGAAGGCCTGGGATAAGCAGAAGCCTTTCTGGGAGCATCGGCACTACCTTTGCTAGATGTTGGGTTGCCATTGGAAGGGCCGAAGCCGGAATTAGGCACACGGCGCTCTTTCTGGTCAGCACGTTTTTTCTGGGTGTCCTTTGAATCTTGAAGCTGCTCCAATGCCTTTACCACCTCGTCCATATTCGGCCTGCACTTAGGCTCCATAGAAAGACATTGCATAGCAAGGGTGGCTGCTACTTGGGCTCGATTATTGGAATACTGACCTTCAAGACGAGGATCCATTACACGAAAAACTCTACGTTTGTTAGATAGGTATGGTTTGGCCCATTCAACTAAGTTATGTTCTCCAGATGGCTGGTTCTTGTCTATCGCTCGTCTTCCTGATATCATTTCGAGAAGAACTACTCCGAAACTGTACACGTCACTCTTGGCAGTGAGATGACCTATCAAAATAAAGTTTTCCAGTGATGAAAATGGAATCAGCATCACTTCCTTGTTTGCACATTAGTATGAAAACTGCAAGCTGCTTAAATCCGGTAAATTCACAAATCACAAAAACTGAAACAAACTCTATACATGACAATTACAACAAGACTAAGCCCTTTCCTATTAGGTGGAATCAACTACATGAATCAAACAATTTCATTATGTTCTGTTATAAACCATGTTTTTGGAAAGGCCATTTAAATCTACGAAAACCCTTTTGATACTTTCACCTATACATGAAAATCGAAAACAGAATTATTATTCTTCCTTAATAAAGAAAGAGGAGTTGTGCAAATGCATCCGAAAAGAAGTGATATTGGGGTGAAGGCAAGGTAATTGGTATTCTGAAAATGCTTGAAAATTCAATGCACAATTGTGCATGAATGGATGCTTAAACGTTAAAACTCTGCTGATGGAATTATGTGTTCTGAAAATTTTAGTACTAGACAAAGAAAGTGATCATAAATTATTATCTAATGTATAGGAAGGAATAGTCGTGCAGGAAACCCAAAAACGAAGTAAAATTTGACAAATATCGTAGATAATACCTGTTGCTAGATACTCTGGTGCCGCATACCCATGGGTTCCCATGACCCTAGTAGAGACATGGCTTTTATCACCAGTTGGCCCATCTCTTGCTAACCCAAAATCGGAAAGCTTGGCGTTGTATTTCTGCAAAACAGCATGCAATGAAGAAGCTTTTTAATAAACTACTATAAAAATCTTATTCAATTATTGCATGCCCGAGTTTAAAATTATGTACATACAGTATCGAGCAGGATATTTGAAGTCTTAAAGTCACGATATATGACTTTAGGTTCTGTACTATGGAGAAAAGCAAGACCCCTTGCAGCTCCTAGAGCTATTTGCAATCGCAAATTCCAAGATAGTGGCTGAAAAAATGAACCCCCTGCATTAACGATGATTTCAGGCGACATTAGTATTAGAACTTGTGAAGTTGGATTAAACTATAACTATAAAAAAAAATAAAAGTATATTTCAAGGGGAACGAAAAGGAAAGAAGGATTATAAATTCGACTGCAATAGAAGTTACTGACTTCTGAATAGATGATTCTCCACGCTACCCTTAGGCATAAATTCATAAACCAGAAGCCGATGCTCATCCTCAAAGCAAAATCCTATCAACTTGACCAGATTAGGATGCTGTAGTTGCCCAAGATAGTTGATTTCAGCCTGAGTCATACAATACAAAAGAAGAACGTTAACTATTACGCAATCAGTTTTGGACATTGGTTGAACTTCAGTATAACAATCAAGTGTATCCAAAGTTAGCTATTAAACTTATGGGATTTGGTTAATAATGCCAATGAGATCATATGAGAACATACAGTTCAACATGTTTAAACATATTTTGGCATTTTCGGTTAATATTGTATTGAGCTAGTAATTAGTTTAAACCCACTTACCTTTTGCATAATAAGCAATCATTGTAAATTCACTTTCCATGATTAAAACATGTGTAAAATAGATTAGTTAGGAGATAGGTAGAGTTGTATTTTCTATACAATAGGTTGGTTAAATTCTTTGTAATTCAATATCATTCAAATCATTCACCCAATCAATGAAATACACACCCTTTTCTTTCTCTTTGATTTCTAATACAACAGAAAATTCCTCAATCAGGATCGGTCGGAGTGAATGAAAGAATTTCCAAAAAAAAGCTTGCAGTTGCCTAGAATTTTGTTAATACACAATGCATTGAAATTTATAGCCACAATAATACACATCAGAGAGGAAACTAACTGAGTATCCGGAAAATAATTGATACTAACCAGCCATTCCTTATGACCCTGGAAACCATCTTGGTTAAGTCTCTTAACAGCGACAATCATGCCTATTCCTGGTTTGGTAGCAGTAAGTGATTGCTCATCGATCCAGCCCTTAAAAACTGAACCAAAACCGCCCTCCCCCAGGACACTGTCGGGGCGGAAATTTCTCGTGGCAGCTCTTACATTACTGAAGCTGAAGCTTTTAAGATTGGAAGACTGTAAGATCTCACCCTCGCTTCGAGGAGTGGCAGGTACGGAAGCCGATGAGTTCCTGCTGTTTGAGCTGGTTGTATCATAGCCATTCCTGCTTACACTTCTAGAAGTGAAGCCTGCATCAATACCAATAAACACAACTTCACAATGATTCACTCACACCATAATTGGCCTTAAATAAACAAAATCACCAATCATGAATCATGATACCAAATTTACATGGACTTCAACATAACCCCCCAATTATCCTTATGTTCTTCAAACAAGAATTTTCCTCAGATTCAGATTATAGTTTTTCCCAGAGGAATATTGTTATCTTACAGAAAACCTTGCTGGCTCAAATCTAGAGTTTAACAAACCAATTAGTCTCCCAAATCAAACTCCTTTTTTATAAAGTAACAAATCACCATATCAGAAAAGTAATAGCAACCTTAACTTGCATGGATCCTAAGCATATTCAAAAGAAAATGATACATGCAAATCATTGCACAAGTATCAATAAAGTTACCAACTTTAAATCACATTTATTTTCAACCCCACAAAACAAAAACAAATAAGAACAGAGAAAATCACCTAATTCAAGTATTGCAAGAAACCCAAATGAAAATATGAGTCAATAAGAAGTTGACCTGTATTGGAAGAACTCACAGACTTAATCCTATTGCTCCAACAAGCACCCATCAAAAAAATGACCCTGAGAATCAAATAGTTTCAGATGGAAGCAAATAAAGTCTCAATTTTTAAAGAGAAGAAGAACTTAAAAAGGCAATTTTTGCAATAATAGAGGGGACAAAAAGAGTAACATGATAGAACAACCCCATAAAAAAACACTATCCAAACATAAGAAGGAAAAAAGACCCACTTGGG
This sequence comes from Lupinus albus, assembly GCA_009771035.1. Taxonomy (NCBI): domain Eukaryota; kingdom Viridiplantae; phylum Streptophyta; class Magnoliopsida; order Fabales; family Fabaceae; genus Lupinus; species Lupinus albus. Next base: position 20,080,655 of record CM020001.1, on the reverse strand, counting down.
TAGATCCTGGTGAATGTACACTGAGTAGTTGAGATTTCAGAACCTCTTCAACTTTTGATGAGAAGGATCATTAACAGCAAAAAATGAAAGGGTAAAAAAGAGAACTTTTGGCTACTTTGTTAATCTAGAATTTAGTGCTCTTGTCTTCTGTGGACCCTTTTGGGTTGTCTTCTTTGACTTCACTTTTTCCTTTATAGTCTCATCTTTTTGTCACATTCCTTCCAACTTCAAAGAAAACCAACATTAATGTTGAGAATATAATTATATATATATATATATTAATGACATTTTACCCTAATAAAGCATGACTTTTATATCATTCGTCATTCACGACTTTTAAAAAAATAATACAAATGACATGTTATGAGTGTGCATAAGAGGTTTAATGACAACTAGTGGCTCAAAACTTCAACAACTTTATTCATATGTCAAAAGAATAACTTAAGAGATTTAAAATAGATTTAAGATTCAGACCAACCGATCGAGACTCGATATAATTCAAAGTTCGACATACATTATAATTCACAAGGGTATCCCTAGTTAGCCTTTAAGGACTAGCTTAGAGATAAGCCTATAAAACTAGCTAATTGAAAGGGTAAGAGCATAACATCAATCATGACATCATCCAAATTTCAAAGTAAGCATATCTTGTTTAATATGAATAGAGAATGTGCAAAGAAGTATTTATAATCTATCTAGCTATCTTATTCTCTTTACCATATACTTATTTTTTATAAATACTTATTTGAATGTCTGAATATCTTTTTAGGTTCTCATGTAAGATCGATCATTAACATGATCCTAGCCATAAAAATTGTTGCCACGTCACCCTTCCACACGAGGTAAAGAAAATAATCTATAATTTTGTATGACACTATTGAATATTAAATGAGGGGATGAGTGTTGATTTTTCTTAACATATGAAATGATTGAATGGGTGAATGAAAATGATGTGCAACTATCATTGTTATAAGGGAATTAAATGAACAAAGTAGATTATAATAATGGCAACGTGTTAATTTACGTACCACTTCTTTTTTTCTATAAAAGGTAAACAAATTTTGTAGCAATCATTTCAACTTTAATCATTAAAATTTTAATTAATAGCAACTACATCAGCGATAAGAGTTTATTTATTTGATTTATTTTAATTGATACAATTGAACGTCGTTAATAAAAGTAGTTTTTTTAAAAGGAAAATGAAAGTGACATATAAATTCTTCTACTGTGACATATATCACTACTAATTACTAATAAATGAAGTATCACTATGATAATTTAGTAGAATGATATAACATTACTCTTTTTTAAACGAATAATAGACTTAGTTCCATTTATGTTGGTGAAGTTTAATTAAATTGTTTTTTATAAAATAAAAATTCCCTTTAAAGTAGGATGATTTTATTGACCCACAAAAACATGATATTTTTGTTTGATAAAGTAAAAAAATACTCTTTAATGTTTTCTATCAAAGTTTTCATTCCTCAATCATACTTTAAAAAAGTTTTTAATTAATGTGTCACAATGTCATCCTAATTGATTTTCTTATTTATCATTAAACGTACAGTAAATTATATTTATATTCTCGACTTTTAAAAAATTTACACAAATCATCAATGATTTTTTTATACATAGAAAACCTCTTGATTTACACACAGTAATCACTGGCTATTGTGGGAGAAATAAATATAATCTCTTAAACAAAAAATTGATAATAAATATAATTAAGTTAAATAAAATATGATATATTATGGAGATAAGTCTAAATATTATACAGATCAATAATTCTTTATTATTTTTGGTTCGTTACAATGTAGTATAAGATTAATTTAAACAATATTTCCTTAGAATTATTGATGCATTTTGTAATGAACTAAAAATAATAAAGATACATGGACTCGTATATTATTTGGATTTGTCTTCATAATATGTCATATTTTGTTTAACTTAATTGTACTTATTACATTTTTTTGTCTAAAACATTACAGTTATTTGTCACGCATGAATAGTCAGTGAAATATATGTATATAAATTAGGGGGTTTGTGTATGTCTAGAAAATAGATGAATAATTTGTGTACTTTTACTAAAACTCAATAAATATCAATGTAATTTACTCTTAAACTTATTTCAACCCATTATTTCATCATTTATTTTTCTTTTCCATCATTTGATTAGTTTGACTCTCTACATGTTACTTTTTTAACTTTTTAATAAATTATGATTAGTAGTAAACCCTTATTAAAAGATTAACTAAATTCACTTTTGGAAAAATTAACTCATTAGTTACAGTTTTACTACATTGAGCCTCTCATGTTTCAAATTTTGGTAAGTTTCATCATTTCATCCGATGTGTAATCTAATGACAAGAACATGGTGTCATTATGGGGATGGAAGCTCAAACCTTAAGTTTGAACACAATATAGTTCATCACTAGCCTAAACAATATTTCCCTATTTTCTACCCAACTTTATATATATATATATATATTCAATTAATGAAAGCATTCGTCTATATGATCGAGCGACATCATAATATTTTATCATCATGTCTATTGACAAAACATTGAGCTCTAAATCTTCCTTTATCATGTCTGCTATTGTTTTTCTTGGTCTCCCGTTTCTCCTGGAAATTGGAATAAATTTTATTTGATCTACTCTCCTTACGTGTGTTTCTATTTGTCTCCTCTATACATTTCCAAACCACCTAAGGCGCAAATCTACCATGTTTTCTACAATAGGAGTTACTTCAACTTTCTCCCCGATGCATTCATTTCTAATCCTATATTATCTAGTGTGTTCATTCATTAGATGCAACATTCTCATATCTGTCATATTTTATCGCTCAACATTCAGTCTCATATAACATTGCAGGTTTTATAATCATGCGATAAAATTTCTCCTTAAGCTTGAGTAATACATTTTTATCATAAATGATACCTGAAACACTGTTATTTCATCCAACCTACTTGAATCTTATAATTCACATATCCATCAATTTCTCCATCGTCTTGTATGATTGACCATAAATAATTAAATCTAGTGACTTGTGTATGATATTATCCTCAATCTTTACATATGCATTAGAGTTTGTTCTCATCTTGCTAAACTTACACTCCATATAACCATTCTTGTTTATTTCGACTTATACAGAATCCATGTCTTTCTAAAGCTTGTTTCTACAATTATAACTTCCCATTTAATTTCTCTCTCGAGTCTCCCATAAGACAATATCATTGACAAAGAGCATGTATTGCGACATTGGTTCTTGAGTATGCTCAGTGAGCACATCCAAGACCAATGTAAACAAGTAGAGGCTCAATGATGACCCTTGACGTAGTCCTATGACAATAAGAAAAATCTTCTGAGATATCGTTTTTTGTTCTCACGGTGGTCTTGACCACATCATACATATTCTTCAATGCTCGGATATTACCTTTATTCTCTAGCCTCCATGGTTGACCTCTTGGGCATAAAACCAAATTGATTTTTAGTGATATTCATCTCTTGTATCGACCTCTGCTCAATTATCATCTCTTATAGATTCTTAGTATGACTCATGTGCTTAATCCCCTATACTTTGCATAATTATGTATGTCGTCTCTCTCCTTATAAATATGGATTAAAATGTTTATCCTTCACTCATCTAATATTTTCTTAAGCCTCATTCATTTAATTGTGAGGTTACGACTCGTGCCGATTGGGATCATTAATATTGTATCTACTATTTATCAAAGTGAGAAGTCGGCTCGCATCCAGTATAATCTATTCTCTTTTGATCAATTAAAATTATTTCTTTTAAAAATTCAAACCAAACACTAGAATATGATACTAATACTTTTCTCGATTTATAATCCTTGAATTAATAACATTGGTTCAAAGAACATATTCCAATGTGGGCATAAAAAAAATTGTATTTTTTCACTGCAAAAAACTTAATAACGATTTCTAATTAATTGGGAGAGGTCAGTCTAACTCTTCCTAAGTAGCATAGGTGATGATTCGCGGAGGATCACACACTCCTTTTAATAAAATTGTTGTTTTATAAAAATAAAATAAAAATATATTTCATTTATAAAACTATATAAAAAAATCTAAGCAAATATTTAATATAAAAAAGAAACAGGGACTCTTTACCAACTAAAATATAACATATAAAATGTATGTCATTTATTATAGTTATTATTTTCTAAATAGAATTAAAATAAAATATAATTAATATTAAAGACCAAGAAAAATCTCCTTTTCAAATCATGTAAAATAAATTTTCCATATTAATTATTTAAACAACACCAATGCTGTTATTTAAGAGAATACCATAGGTAGTATGCTGACACATAAAATACTTAATTTTGACTCATAGTCAATATTCTTAGCAAGTCCTTTTGCATTCATAATTCAACAGATTATGGCTCCAATACTTCAGAAATTCTCTCCTCAAACTTTCTTTCCCTTATCACCACTAATACTTGACATGCATGTTCTTTCAATTGAAGGTGCTTTTGTTGTCATATGATTCTCCTAATGTACAAGATTGTTAAGACAAATTAAAGTTAGTCACAAATATAATTCTATATTATAAAAAAACAATACTAGTGTGTTTCTCAAAGGATGCCAACCACATAGATGTTATTATTCATTCACCAAATTTTCTACCAACATCTGCCTAATTTTTATACACATACATATTTAACCACTCACTACTACTTTCTTAAGAATTTGGTCTTTAAAACTCTAATGTTTTCTATGGTTTTTTGTGGTAGTATTATGTTAAGGTTGTATCTCAAAATCAATTATGCATAGGAGAATGAAGGAGACGGTGCGAGACTTACTTCCCAACATGTCACCTCCATAGAAGTCTGCCGAACTAGACAAAAATGTTACATTTGACCCATGATTAAAGGGGATCTTTGGCCCATGACAATCAAAAAGATATTAGACTTTGACCCGATACCATGTTTATATTCTATTTTAAAAGCAATTGGCAATGAGAGAAGTAATTAAATAAGTATCTAAATCATGCGTAAGAGAATATGACAAACGAGACTTACTTTCCAATATAGAAATCCTATAAAAATGTGGTCTTATTCGAACCTGATAGGATGACTATGGGCAACAAAAATCCCCACTAAATTTTACACATCTTCATTCCCAAGGATTCCTAATCAAGACTTATATATGATCTAGCTGGATTTAATGTGATTTAAAGAATTATATAAAATATTTATCTTCAATTATTCACACAATATAATTTGTGATCTATTATTATAAAGATCATCACTATAACCTTAAGATTGAGACAAATTAAATTGTGAGTTAGATTTGAAATATAGACAAACTATGAACTTACATTGTCTAGGGTTGTTGTAACATCAGCATCAATTTCTAGTGGTTTGTAAATTGATATAGGAACAACCTCCAATGCTTCATTATAAGCATCCTCCTCCACTTTCATATTGTGTGGTAATTTGGAAAATAACATTGATTGCTATCACCCAAAAAAAATATAAAATGTTCAAACTACTGATAGAACTTACATACTTCAATAATGTGGTATCTGCATATATATATATATATATGAACTTACAGTGTATGAGGTTGTTGTAACATCAAGTTGTATTGGTCTATATATTGATAGAGGAACAACCTCCAATGCTTGATTATAATCATTATCTGATACTTGAACTTCTATTTGTAATTTTTCATGGGAATTTGACTGCTATAAACATATAATAAAAATTATGAAATGTTGTATATATATATATACTTGAATAATGCATTGAATAGTAAACTCAAAATCTCTAACAATGAGAAAGGGTTTGAATATGTTACTTACAAAGGACATGCTTTGATCTTCATCAGCAACAACTTTCTCTGCCCTAGTGTGTTTCAAATCACCTCTAGACTTTTTCTTTTTGTTTTTTCGCTGCTTCCCCATGATTCTAGCTATGACAAATAACATAATATTTCAATACATGTTTTTCATAGTAAGTAGAAATAGGAATAGATTTTTTACTGAAGAGATTAAAGTTTATTAATTCATGGGTACCAAGATAGAAAACCTAATCATCATCTAAAAAATCATATGTAAAAAACTTGACTTATAATTTTTTTCTAATTGCTTTATGTACCTACTAGGTTATAGTATTATGTGATGCTGCAGTGTGTGATTCATGATGCAAAATGTTGAACATATATATGTTGGACCAGACTGTGACCGGTGAGCCTCCAACTACCGGGAAGTTCCATTGTTACGGGGTATGAGAATAGTGCAGAGCTACAAGTGATGCACCACGTCTCGAACCAAAACCTTAAGACATTAGTTTCATAGACATTTTCTACTTATAAACTCTTTTACTCTTCCCCGCATATCCAATGTGAGACTTCACACTTGAATAAACCCAACAATATATATATATATATATGATTGAAATTTTTTATGGCTTCTTGGATGTTCATGCATGTACACAATCTTTCTCAGAAGTTCCTTCCAGCTAAGAAAATATATATCATAACAATTTTCCAATTCTATTGTTGTTATTTGTATGGAAAAAAATAGAGAGTGACATTCTATGTTTGTACACATTCCTAATTGGTTAGTGAATTGGATATGAATGGGATTCTTATAAGGGAAGAATTTTGTTTTACCAAATCTCAACATAAATTGTTAACTTTTGAGGACAAATTATCATGTATGTTCTCAATACCATTCCAAATTCGATATGTGGGGAAAATGGTTAATATCCAAGTGCATGCATCTTCCTAGCTTAGTGACTAAGAATTAAGATATGGAAAGAAATAAATGTTTTCTACTTAATAAAAAAAAAAAATAGCTCGTTAAATAAATTAGTAGAGTCAAATACAGTTGATATATTAGATTTATGAGTTAACTCGATTATATTGTTATAATAGTTTTTATATAAGATTTATTCTCCCCCGAGTTATTATATATATATATATAACTCAATTGAGAACTAACTGTCATATAAGCATTATCAGGCCAATCAATCGTGTCAAACATACATGAATTATTGATCGAGGTCGTACCCGATGCAAATAATATAACAATTAAAATATAGTACTAGGAAGTGACTCCTAGGTCATTTCTCAGACAAATGTTCAAACAACTTATATTCACACACAGGGGAGGTTTTGTTGTTGTCTATAGTATGAACATAAAGCAAACTCAGACACAAAGTAATTAAGTTGTAAAGAAAAGTGTCTAAATCCCTTTAGTTTCTTTGATCACAACTCAACCCTCGATTTTAAGAGTTCAATTTCAGATTCTAACCATTGATTCCTAATTTGTTGAGAATCAATTAACTAAGCGATAACCAATTCACAGTTCAACTTCCTAAGTCTCTAACTAAGCGAAATCAATATAAACAAAGAACAATTAACAAATTCACAGAAACTAAGCAATCATGCACTAGAGAGTGATTAACTAAGCGAAAATCATTTCAGAAACCTAATTCTTGACCATGGAATTAAGCAAACCATAATCCGAATTAGGATAGAAGAAATCAACAATAAAGGAACCAAAATTGTATTAAGAACTAAACCTCAAGAGTTATGATACATTACCAAAGAAATTTAGTCCAGAAGTTTAGTATTCTATGAAGGAATAAGCAAAACCGAAAGTAGAAGAAGGGGGAAAACGAAAACCCTAGCTAAGCAAAAAGGAGGAAACTGAAAATGTAAAATTGTGTAATGTTGTAATGTAATGTGATGTCCTCCATCTGAATTACCCATCCTCAAAGTAACTAAGATTGAAATGGGCCCTAAACAATGGGTCCAAAAACCCAAAACAAAATTACAAATAAAAACTCTTAAACTAAATACAATCTTCACTTCAGCACACATCATCCACTTGTAATGCTCAAAATGTCATTGGTGTCAAATATGAACTGAAAATGGTAATAAATTTAATCAGACTAAATAATCCCAAATTAATTCATTTCAGAAATAATAGTCTAATAAAGTCTAAAACAGTAAATCATGTCAATCAAAGTCAATTAAACACCAAAAATCATTAACAACACTAAAATAATATTATGAATAATATGACTAAAAAATTATTAAGATTAAAAGTGAGTTAATTGTGATATGCTCACTTAAAAAGACAAATGGTGCTTATCTTTAAATATTAAAGCCTCATTTTCATTATTAAATGAACTTTAATTAGTATGTAAACTTATTATTGAAATTCACAAAACGCATCATCTTGTAGACCTTTAAATATATGCTAATGAGCAACATAAATTTAAGCTTGTCAACATTCTCAAAAGTTTGTGAACCTTAATTGAGCTGAAAATTAGTTCGATATTGAATTCGATTTGATCTAATTCTTAACGAGTCAAACTGAGTGTGGCGCTGAGTGTGGCTTGTTGCGCTGAGCGAACCACCCACTGCGCTGAGCGTGAAGGTTATGTTGAGTGTATCCTGGACAGTAGCTAATTGTTGAAATTCTCGAATTTAGACGTTTGGCAGCATGATTTGTCTTTTACATGGAGTATGATTTTGGCCAAATCTTGCCCATAAACTTGAAATTTTATGCTCCTTTGTTCAATTTTAAGCCTACAAAACACTCATAGGTAAGACTTGACCATTTAAACAATTTTTAATCATGTAATAGTACAATTTTATTCATTTGAGTTGATTAAATAGTTAAAGTACCATAAAAAAATGTATAAAATATGATCAATTTGACACTTAACAAAGTACCATAATGAAAGGGTTTCAAATTAATGTTCACCACTAAAGCATACTTTGTATTAAAATCTTCAAAGATTGATGGTGAGACTGTTTTAAATTGCTAGTGAGAGATTTGTTAGGTTGATAACAATCTTTCATGAGTTAATAAGTAAAATTAATATCTCTAGTGATATATTTTCTTGCTTGATATCAAATCTTTTTAGTGGACTTTGTAACGTTTATAAGTAAGTAATTATATATTTTTTCTAAGAGGTAGAAGTTCACAAATTAATGACGTATCCTATCTACAATCTAAGTGAACCACAATTTAGTTTTATTTAAAAGTAGTTTGTGCAATTCCAACATTTATTTCCCTTGCATTCTAATTCATTTCCTTTTTCATATTAATGTATATTTTTTATTTCCTTTTTAAGCTAGGTTTTGTCGAGTTTTGGATTTTGCTGTCAAAATTATATATCATTTTTCTCATGAATATAAATTTACATTCTACAAAATAAAAATTGATTCATTAAAACAAAGTATATATATATTTATAACTTTTTAAACAAAAACCAAAGTCAATAAAAAATATAGATGATTCTTGCTTATGGAATCTGGATGCCTATTAATAAAACAACTAATGTAATATATATATGGACTCATATCATAAAGATTTATACACAATATATAATTACATCATTCATTATTCATTTATATTATGTATATTTAATAGTCAATAATTATTAAATATGACTGATATTTGATACAGTAATAATGTAAAAATTCTTATTCTATTTTTTCTCTAAAACAAAAGCTTCTCAAAAATTATTATCAAATACTAAAAAGTAAAAAAAAAAATGTTGTATTTATAAGTACCTTTTTGTAGTATTATATATCCTCTATAATTGAGTATCATTGATGAAAAAGAAATCATATTTATGTGATTGTGTCTCAATATCATTATTCAAAAATATTTTCCTTCCAAAATTGATCATATTGTTGTGAGCATCCTTATCAAGTTCCATTATAGTATCTCTTGAAAGTTTGTATTCATTTATATGATCATAAATAGAAGTTAACACGCACTTTTTTCCCATGCAATATAGTAACGTAGTGTTGAACCAGATAAATTGGTCAATGAAAATATTAAGTCGAGTGTCATAAATAAGTATAAAAATATTGTCAAATTCATAAGGATTTGCCTAACACTTGCCTTTCAACTAAAGATTGTTATTCAGCTTGAATTGTTTAATTATACTAATGACGAATTAAACTATTAGATTAAAATGGTGGAATGAAATATTGTGATCGAACTTTACTACTCATTATCTATACACAATTATTTTAACAACACAAATTAATTTAGCAATGTTTTTTTCACAATAATGAGGTCTCATTAATACTAAAAGTTAACGTCTTAATCAGTTTAATAGCTCATAAAATAAAGTTCTATATCTAGAAACCTTACCTATAAGATGAAAAAATGCACAAAACATACCTCTATGTTAACAACTATACTTGTGGGATTGAGTTTTAGTTCAATACCTCAAATGTAGTAATTGTTGGGTGTGAAAATTACTTTAATTCATAAGGCTAATTTAACACATTTTAATTCTAAATACTAATTTTATGCATTCATATTTGGAAATTTAATAGATTATTGAATTAATCCTAGGAGTTGAGTTTCAATGACATTTTAGAACTTAAAAGAAGTAAAAATGAGCAAGTATTGGTGTCAATAGGCCAAATTGACCAAAGACATGATCAGTTGACCTATGCTTAACGCATGAATCACGCCAAGTGCAGTCGCGCTAAGCGTCGAGGATGCGCCAAGAGCAACTTGGCCACGTGAAAAGTTGGGCCACACGAAAAGGTTTTTTAAGGTATTGAACTATTGATTTATATGAATTATTTTGTTGTACTTAATGCTTATTTAGTTAATGATAGTTCTCTTAATTTGATTCTGGAAGTGAACTCATGAAGAAATCCTGGTTTCATAGCCTGAAGCATGTAACTCTTCCTTTTAGTGAAATGTTAGACGTAGTTTTATGCTTAATTGTCACATGCATGCATACGCTTATATGATTGCTAAACATAAATTTATATGAGCACCAAATAACTCTCAAACTTGTTAACATATACTTCATGACATAGAGGTATTTTTACGGTTCATATAGCTTAATCTTGTTAATCTAGTTTGTCTAGAGCTAGTTTAATAAGCTACAAGTATGAACGATACATTAGTGATCAGTAGAATTGAGGTTGTTTGAACTTAACTCAACTACACATGCATAGACTACTAGACAAGGGTATGTTATGTGAGTCGTAATTCTTAATCTCGTGTGTAAAGTTTCTAGACGTAAAACTTTATTGCATAAGTTGTTAAATTGACTAAGACATTAACTTTAAGTGATTTTGAGGTGCATTATCATTCATGAATTATTTGTATGATTAATTCCGAAGTATATGAATAATGAATAGGAGATCAATCACACATCGAAATTCTAGTACCTATAATTCATAGTAATTTTATGTTTCACAAATACAAACCATCAAACACCCTTTTGAAAATAGCTTAGGATAATAATTTAATTACTTGTTGAAAGACTAGATTTAACAATTATATGTGGATACGATGCCTCCTTATTCCATACTTGTTTGTGACATTGTTTGATAATTTCCATGTCAAATTTGCCAGTTAGCACTAATCGGCAATGTCTTGGTCTAGCTTATTAACATAGCTTTATATCTAACAATTACACTAGCAGAATGATGATTTATGAAATGATAATATACATTTATGTCTAGAAATTATGTTAACAAATTTGAGAGCTATTAAATGTTCATATTAATATATGTTTAGTAATCATATAACACAAACACAAATGTGACAAATCAGTACAAATCTACGTCTACAAATTATACCAATAAGATAAGTTCCTAATCTCATACTCTTAAAACTAGAATTTATTCATGAGTTCCTCAATATGAATATGAGTTCATTAAGAAAAATAGATAATTCATAAAAATCAACACACGATAATTAAACATAAATATGAATTCAAGTATTATACATTTAGTATGGTCTTGATATTATAGTTTTGAAAATCTTCACAATGATATCATAATCGTAATTATGACCATACTTTCCTAAATATAACATAAGCACATTTTATAGCCTTAATTCTTTCTAATAACTTTTCAATTACTTTGTAAGTAAAGAATCTTATTCTATATTAAATTAACAAAGATTCACTGCATCTTATTATTATTTCGATATAGTGATTTATAGATAGCAGAAATTGTGTTATATAGGTAGAGAGTTCTACTTAATTCATAGGAAAAGTATATCAAGTTATATCACTTATCCTTATTACTTTACATGGGTCTTCTATATCTAACAATTACACTTGCCTTCACTTTTTAAATTTCAAAGAATTATTTTTCAAAACAATTAAAATTCAAACTTTTTAATGAGTTCAAATTCTTCATGGGAGTTTGGTGATTTTTTTTCCAATGGCCTTGACATGCTTCTTCAAGAAGAAAGAAAATAAGATTTTAGTTGATTGTTATTATGGAATGGAGACAAAACTTATATCGATCAGGAGATTAAAAATCCAAATAGACTAGATGTACTTAATTTTACCTTCATCATTAGAACCCTCATCAATAGAGAGACTATTTAGAATGTTTGAACTTATGATCTCCAGATCATAATAAAAGAATTATATTGTTACTGTAAAATAATTGTGTTTTTTTTTTTTTTTTTGTATAATCGATTAACTATAATTATCTAGGTATTGTATAGTTGTCATTTTGTATTCATTAATCGACTAAGTGTTAGTTACATTCATTTGGTTAGTTGTTAGTTAGGTGATTTACTATATAAAGGGTGATTATCATGTTTTGCAATCACAATGAAAAATGATGAGAATGTATTTCTTTCTCCTTCTTCTTTCTCATTCATGCATGGCTCCTACCATTTTCACAGTTACATCGAAACTTATCAAGATTATAAGTACATTCACTTATACGGATTTTGAATAACTTATAACTAGCTAATGTGGTACTTGTAAACCACATCTAGTCCACACTTGACAATGTCATATATTCTATCAAGTGTGAATCCTAAATTAGTGTCGTCCCTATACTTCAAAAACCTTTTGAGTATTTGATGTTATCACGAATAGCCAAATTCTTGACCAACAAAGCATGTCGTTCAAATCAAGTCACTTATGCTTTTCTTGGAACATGTATTGTCTTTTTCGACCATCTCCACTATAACATGTCACATAGCAAAGGAAAAGCAATATACAATAACATTTATATCTTTTTTATTTAAAATAAAATTATTTTTTTACCCTTTAAAGGAAAAAATCACTCATCTCTTCATTAATGGAGATGAGTCCCACTCTTAACCTACTGATATTGTACAATTTTTGACACAAGAGACCACACACTTGGGTCCAAAATAGTCATTAGCAATACCTGGCTCAGTCAAACGAACGACCCCATACCACTTGTTAGGAATTAGGGAAGCTAAAAACCAGACACACATGGAAATAATGGGCAAATAAATAAGAACAATGATAAGTGTGATTGACATCATGCATATTTTGACTAAAAACATTAATGCTTAGTTTGGTTGGAGATGTGAAAACGTGAAGAAGGAAAGAGATGAGTAAGTAGGTTAGAACTAAGAAAGAAATGAGAAAAAAATAATAGATTTTTGTATTATTTAATATAAGAGAACAAGAGAAGAAAAATGTCCCTCTCCATTAGGTTAGGTTGAATAGAAAATGATAAAAAATAAAATATATTATATTTGGAAGGGCAAAAAGATCCACAAAAAAAAAAGTAAAAGGAATAGAACTATTATTTTATAATCGACTAATAAATTTTAAAATAAATTTGTTCTGTATATATAATGTATTATAATTTATAACACACTATGTTTTTCTATAATAATTAATGTTGTGAATGCTTGAAATATGTTATTACATTAGTCCCACATCACTTGGTATTGTATTGGAATAATGTAGAGTAACCAACGTTATATATTGGACTCAGGTCGCTCGTTGTAGTGTGCACCAGATATAAACACAAAATAGAAACATCTCATGGGTACTTGGGCCCATGGGTGTGCTAAGGTTTGTAATCCTTATTCTCTAATAATATCTTGGTAGTCGCTTAACGCTCCCGGGGACGTACGTATGCACAATTGGCCGAATCTCGTTATCAAATTCTTTATTTCTTCTCTTATATTTATTCTATGCACTTTATTTGATTGCTTGTGACCAACGCTGCGCACGATCGCTTCCGCTGAACCAACAAGTGGTATCAGTGCCGATGGTTCGGCTGGGACATGGTGAACTTAAGGAGGAGCGGACCGGAAAGTGTGTGGTACCCACACTTGAGGGGGAGATTGTTGTATTTATTCAAGTGTGAAGTCCCACATTGGATATGCGGGGAAGAGTAAAAGAGTTTATAAGTAGAAAAGGCTCATGAAACTAATCTCTTAAGGTTTTGGTTCACTTGTAACTCTTCACTTTAGTGAATGTTCAGCAAGCTCACACAATGTCTGAACTTGTATGTGGTAACCAACTTGGTTAACATATCAGCTGCATTTTCTGAAGTGTGAACCTTTTGCAATAGTATCTGTCCACAATGCAGCGAATAAATTTAATAAAACTTGGATTTATTTATCCCTTGGGAGCCAGTACCTTGTGTAGATCATTCTTCATTTATTTTCTGAAATGTGTAAAAGGTTGTTTGTTATTTGCAATCCTAATTTCAAGATAATTTCCTTCTCTAGTTTCCTCCTATACCTCTAAACATTTTGTTTAGAAATAGTTGATTGTGGGTAATCGCATTCAGCGAATTCATCTTTGTGTCATGATTAGTTGCATTTTAGGGAAATCTAATAATTTGAATTAGATGTTAGATTTGAACCATTGAATTTCCTTAGAATGAATGACTAAGATGTGGATAGTAGGTTTTTTAAACTTCCTCTTGGATTTAGTGAATGATTATTCCTAACATATTAATTTTCCAATTTTGTGGTTTTGCATGTTATAAAAGATACTAAACCACATAGAAAGAATTTGTTTTTATCAAGTTCGAATATATTAATATATTTTGAGAACAAATTACTATGTATTCTGAATATCATTATATTCTTAACTATTTCTAGAAAATATATCATTTCTAACTATATATATAAAGAAAATTTATATGCTGTCATTGTATGTACACCTTCCTAGTTGGCTGGGATTTCTATATGCATCAAAAAAATTCTTATAAGTGAAAGCATGTATTAAAGGATCACAATGGGATAAAAAAGATTAAATTCAAATACAAATTTGCCTACATAAAGGAATAATAAAGAGAAAAAATATATACATCATTGTGCTAAAACAAGCAAATGTAATCTAACAATAAATGAGAACTAAGACCATGATCTAATTTGAATTAAATTCATAATGTATATATACCTAACATCATTTCTTACAAATGAATCATTCTAATATACATGGAAATTTTAATAGGAAAATTATTTATTTAGAAAAATCCCAAGATAGAGTTTTAACTTTTGGGAATAAATTATCATATATGTTGTAAATAACATTCCTAATATTTACCAAAAATAAATAACATTCCTAATTGGATAAATTTTTAGCATTTGGGAAGAAATTCACAATGTGTATATTGCTAAAATTTTAGCATTTGGGAAGAAATTTCCGAATTGGTTTAGGTTTTTGGATACGTATGAAGTTTTTGGATGTGTATGGTGAAAATATTAAGGGCGCAATAAAAATTTTAGATAAAAATATTATAAACACACAAAATTTATAAATCTTTGTTGGACTGGATTGCGACTAGTGAAGAGCCACAAGTGAGACATCATGATTTGAACCAAAACCTTAAGGTATTGATTCCATGTGTATTTTTCACTTATAAACTATTTCACTATCCCTTCATATCTCACATCGGACTTCACACTTAAATAAGTTCAACAATATTAATTTATCATAAAATTGTAGCATGGTTTTAAATGAAGTAGTAAACTTCCAAGATGGATTGTTTTAAAAAAAAAATATTAATCATAGGAAATATGTAAATTAAAGCACAATCAAAGTCTTCACAATCTTGATATCGAACGACCCAATAGAAAAAATTTCTTTAACCAAGGTTAAGTATCATCACTAAAGACATGCATTATAAAAGGGTTGAGATCCCCTCTAATATTAACAGTTAGTACTGAAATATGAGGTTCATAATGATTTGAAGGTCTAAAAATAAAATTTAATTTTTTTTTAAATCTGCACCATTACAATTTTATAAGTGTTACATGCAATATTTTTAAAGATCCACATTCATGCCAAAACTACTTGGAAAGAAATGACTTGAAACCCATCAATATCTAGGACTTTGTAAGGTTTCTTTGTTTTAAAGATCCAAAACACTTTCTCTTTAATCATGTTGAATCAAATTTTCAGCACCCTCCCAACTTAGAAACAACTTATAAGGGTTATAAAAGTGACTATGAGGGATGGAGTTATTGCTTTCTTGTACAAAAGATAGAATTATAATATTTTAAAGGCATATTCCCTTAAAATTTCTTCATCTATGTGGCATGTCTTGAAAATGTGGACTTTACTCTTCTTTCTTCTAATAATAGTTTGAACATGTAAAAAAATACACCATTTCTTTGTTCCTAAACTTCACTCATTTTTTTCTTGATGGTAAGTATCAATGAAGCTTTTACTGATAAAGGATTTGGTTGTGATAGATTGTAACAACGCTTGTTGGACGTGACACTGTTGTATGTATAACATACAACAACGCTTACATAAGTACTGTTAAAACATATCATATTCTATTATGATCATATAGACAACATTTGGAAGTGCTGTTACATCCCGAAATGTTTACTGTTGATAAAGCATTGACATTCCATGGTACCTATTGAAGTTGTTAATGTTATGAATTAAGGATAAACATCACTAGGTGAAATACTCTAGCAAGTAACAAACTAACAAAGTTAGCATGAAGTTCTACTAAATGTTCATGTGCTTCAACAATATAGACAAGATTATAGCCAATGTGACTCCAAAATACTTTTGCCCTCTCAAATTTTGTATCATTTTATATAATAAAGAGAACAACATCTTAGATCTTTTAATAATTCCTTCACTTGTCTTTTGCCTATAACATTACCTACTCCATCATATTTTATGAAATGATTTTGAAGTTTTTGAACTCAATAATTAAAAACATATTTTAGAAAGAAGAATAAGTCTTAAACATTATAATGGCATCCTAAATAGATAAACATCATCTATCTCAACAACTTCCACTTTAGGGTTTCTCCATCATACTCGACCACTAATATACTCATTTAGTTGTCAACTTAGTTGACACATAAAGCGGGAGAACAACTAGATTTAGAGAGAGAATTTAAGGGGAACAACTAGATTTCGAGGGAGAATTTAAGACAGTTGAGGAAATTTTTTCAATATTCATAGTTATTTGATAGGTCATGAGCTATAATGGATTGACTTGCTATATTGATAGGTCACTCTTGTTGAGCTATAATGGAATTGCTATATTGGTATACATGGGATTGATATTTTTCAATTCAAATGTGTGGAAGGGTATATATTGGTATGCAAAGTTGATTTTTTTACATTGTTTAAGGCTTTCAAACCTTTCCATTTATTTTGTTACACTATACTTATTGTACCTTTTTTGAGGACATACACTTTTACTTGCAATAGTTATTGACAATTTCACAATGACAAGTCCTTCACCTCATTATTTTGCATGAAGAATATATTAAACCTAATTGATTTCCCTTTTTAATTAATTTATTCCTATTTTGAATTATCAAAGGGTATTATTGTAACAACCAACCACCCATTGTACAAATTAAACTTTCTCCACTATTGATGTTAAAGGATAAATTAGTCATTTTAATCATCCTAAGTCTACTCCTTGGTCCTATACACTAAGTATGTAGATATATATGTAGTTATAAATCTGCCATTGTGTTAATGCCAACTATCACTAAGTATTTATACATTAGGGTTGACTCATAATGTATAAATACTAATAAAGAAGAGATATACATTAAGCAATCACTTGATTTCAAGCATCAGAATAAGTCATTAGTATGCAATTTGGGCAATGTCATTTATAGCCTCAAACAAGCTCCACCAGCATTGTTTGAAGGATTTTTAATTGTAGTCAATTTCTTATTTCAAATAATTATGACAACTTAAAGGCAGTCTTCTGCAATTTGACTTTAGGTGTACTACATGTTATAACTTCTTATTTATAAATCAATTATTTTCTCACGATTATTTGTTTTAGACTATAGTGACGATATTACTGTCAGAGGAACAAACCTTACCATGATTCAAGAACTTACAAAATTTAAGATTGTGAGTTAATATCCAATAAATATTTGCATACAATCTGATGCTACATTACGTGATAAAAATATACTAAACTTGACCTATTTTTGTGAGAAAAAAGACCTATGCAAAATATCTTGAAAGTCTAACATGTACTAAGCCTTGATGAAGTTGCAGACATAATGACTAAACCCTTTCCCGATCTACTTCATTGATTGTCGACAATAAACTAGTCATGAAGACGTATACAAAACTCACATCACGAACACCAAATTTAAACCCACGAACCTAATCCATACTAAACTCGTCAGTGAAAATGAAATCTAAAGTCTCTAATTTATCGATATAAATAGCAATCAAATACGAACATGAACCTTTCTCAATATAATTTATCATATACATAAATCAAACTCTCTTAAAACTACCAACCAAACTCACACAATTAATAGATAACCGAGTTTCTTAAACTTATTATCAAATATTCAATTTCGATCATATACATAAAAAGAATGTCGGGTTGGTCGAGAGAATATGAAATATGGAAGTACTACACATATGGTACAAAATATTAAAAAAATGGTGGAAGAATGAAACCGCAATATGAAGAAAAGAAAGCACGAAAATGAGTGTAACAGCTATATATGATCTTCATACGTTTACAATGGGCTAGTTTCTCACATCAAAATTTGAGAATTTTGGTTAAAATCCAATTAGGGTTTCCAAAAGTGTTCTTCTTTTTATATTTTACTATAAATTGATAATCGAAATAGCTTTTTCTCTTATCAGAATCAACAACCCTGGGGAGTGAAGAATCTGATTTAGGTCCTCGCTCTCTTTTTTTCTTCTCTCGCTTTTGGCACTCTCTCATGAACGATAAAATGGAAATCGATTTACCCTCTGATTCTCTATCAATCAAGCCCCGTGATCGAATTGTTCAGGTACAACTATTTTTCCCCGATTCTTTTCGTTTTTTTTTTCTTTTTCAAGTTCACACTTGATTGGTGTTTATTTCACTGATTAGTTGAAGTTCTTTGAATGATTGAATTTTTGTTGATCAATTTAGGTTATTGTAATTTGTTTTCCCCACTTTTGAGTTTAGTTAATTTTTGTTCACAAGTGCAGATTTTTTATATTACTTATTTGTTTAATGTCTTATGTTGATGAGTTTTAATGTTAATATGTGCTTTAAGCATGCTTCATAGGTTTGCTTAATTTGGGATTCTCTTCAAATTCACCTTGGATTACTGTTTAATTTTGGGTTTTTTGAATTATTGTTGATCAATTTTGGCCATTGTAATTTATTTACCCTTTTGATTTGAATGAATTTGTGTTCAAAATGTAGATTACTGATCTTGTATGTCCTTTAATGTTTATGTTGATGAGTTTTGCATGTTAATGTGTGTTTATGGTATACTTCAGAGGCTTGCTCAGTTTGGAGTTCCTGAGGAGCAGCTTAACCAGCCTGGTTTGGTTGCTTTTGTTAAGGATAAGAGGGAGCTGATACCTGAGCTGGTGTCTGTCATATTGCCTTCAGATGTGGAAGTGGGTGAAGTATTGCCAAATTCTAAGTCGGGTTCGAAGAAATTGCCTTTGGGTCTTACTATGAAGAAGACTTTCCGTCAGAGCATGTTGTGGTTGCAGTGGTTGATGTTTGAGGGTGACCCGGGTGCTGCCCTGAAAGGCCTTTCTGAGATGTCTGTTGGGCAGAGGGGTGTTTGTGGGTCTGTTTGGGGACGTAATGATATAGCTTACAGGTGCAGGACTTGTGAACATGATCCAACTTGTGCAATTTGTGTTCCTTGTTTTGAGAACGGGGATCACAAGGACCATGATTACTGTGTTATATACACAGGTGGTGGGTGTTGTGATTGTGGGGATGTGACGGCATGGAAACGTGAGGGTTTCTGCTCAAAGCATAAGGGTGCCGAACAGGTACAACCCCTTCCAGAGGACTTGTCAAAATCTGTTGCGCCTGTGCTTGGTTCTCTGTTTATTTGTTGGAATGACAGACTAAAGCTTGCGAAAGATTCTGCAACGTCCGCAGAAAAAAAGAAGGCTGCAAATGAACTAACTTTTGCTGTGGTTGATATGCTTTTAGATTTTTGCAAGCATAGTCAGAGTTTGCTCATTTTTGTTGCTAGGTCATTGTTCTCTTCTACTGGTTTATTGAACATTCTGGTGAGAGCTGAGAGGTTTTTAAGTGATGTTGTTATAAGGAAACTGCATGAGCTACTCCTGAAGTTGTTGGGAGAACCTAATTATAAGTACGAGTTTGCTAAGGTTTTTCTCACTTACTATCCAACTGTTGTAAATGAAGCCATAGAAGAGTTCAGTGACCTTCCTATGAAGAAGTACCCACTAGTGTTCACATTCTCTGTGCAAATACTTACAGTGCCCACCCTCACCTTGCGTCTAGTGAAGGAAATCGACCTACTAACCATGCTGTTGGGATGTTTCGAAAAAATTTTAAATTCTTGTGCTGAAGATGGACGCTTGCAGGTAATGATTTTAGCGCCTTTTTCATTTGATAAAATTTACTATTCCTACTAATGCATATCTGTAAAGGAATAGTTTGATAGATATAATGTCTATATGTGCAAGCACAACGACTGTTTGTTTTGCTCTTATCCTTTTAAATAGCTATGTTGTTCTTCCTGTGGAATTGGTTAATGATTTTATATTAATGAAATATAGCTATCTTTTTAATCTTCTTTCGTGATGTTTTGTTGAAGAAATATAGATTCCTTTTGCAGATTTCCAGGTGGGCAAATTTATATGAGACAACAATACGTGTTGTTGAAGATATTCGCTTTGTTATGAGCCATGTCGTGGTGCCCAAATATGTAACCAATAACCATAAAGATATCTCTAGAACGTGGATGAGACTCCTGTCCATTGTGCAAGGGATGAGCCCTCAAAAGAGAGAAACAGGTCAGCATGTAGAAGAAGAAAATGAGAATGTCCACTTGCCTTTTGTTTTGGACCACTCTATTGCAAATATTCATTCTCTATTGATGGATGGGGCATTTTCTGATTCTAGCAAGGGAGAGATGGAGGATGAAATTGTTTTGAGCTCAAAAAAACATGAATCAGATGATGGAGATAACCTAAGACATGCGAAGGTAGGGAGGCTATCCCAAGAAAGCTCTGCTTGTTTTGTGACCAGTAGGAACAGTGCCTTTTCTTCACCAGAGGTTCCTGAGACAAATTTTAATGACTCTTCTCATCTTCATCTTCCACATCCTGTCACGTGGTTGATATATGAGTGTTTAAGGACTATTGAGCAATGCTTAGGAGTTGAGAGTAACCCAGATGCACTTCCTAACAAGTTTAACAGTGGTAGTGTCTATGATGGCAATTTTTCAGCATTTAGGAGAACAATTTCTAATTTCAGAAGAGGAAAATATACTTTTGGTAAGCTTGCAAGTTCAAGTGAAGATCATGGTAGGCGATGCTCTGATTTCTGCCCTAATGGCTCGGAAAAGAGTAAGAATGCATTGAAGGATGGTAAACTGAAAGCAAGTGGTGAAATTAATTCAGAAAACAGTGGCACTCGTCTTGGTTTTGATGATAATGCAATGGAAGAGGATTTTCCTGCAGAATTAGATGGTCTGCGTATTCTATCATTGCCTGATTGGCCACAGATTGTCTATGATGTTAGTTCACAAGATATATCTCTACACATACCGTTACATAGATTGCTATCCATGCTGTTACAAAAGGCACTTAGAAAATATTTTAATGACTCTCAAGTGTCAGATGTGACTGATGTTTGTTTTACTAACTCATCGTCAACAATCTACACTGATTTCTTTGGACTTGCTTTACGTGGAAGTCATCCTTATGGTTTCTCTGCCTTTATAATGGAGCATCCACTGCGGATCAGAGTATTTTGTGCTGAAGTTCATGCTGGGATGTGGCGAAAAAATGGAGATGCTGCTTTACTATCTTATGAATGGTATAGATCAGTTCGCTGGTAAGTCAGTTCCATTGCTGTATCTATGGAATAGAGTCCATCCATCGTGTTATGTTATATAAGTTCATTCTGCAGGTCTGAACAAGGTCTGGAGCTTGATCTATTTCTTCTTCAGTGTTGTGCTGCATTGGCTCCAGAAGATGAATATGTCAGCAGAATTCTAGATCGCTTTGGATTGTCTAACTACTTGTCTCTGAAGCTTGAGCGGTCTAGCGAGTACGTTCTGATCATCTACAACATGACAACCTTTGCATGCTTATTTGTTATTTGAAATGCTTAGAATATACAGTATTATGGGAAGTTAATGCTTATTATATAAATTCTTGAAAAATAAAAAACTGTTTTCTTGACTGGACCTGTTTCATTATCATGCTTTAGCAGCCTTATTGGTCACTCTGTTGTTTTTTATGCCAACTCAAGGACCAATGCTTTGAAAAGAATAAAGTGTTAGTGGATGTCCTTAAGTTATATATCCTGACAAATGCTAAAGTTTTGCCTGTTTCCTTTTATCGGAGTCTGATCAATATCTTATGTTCATGGAAGCTTAGGTTAAAATCTCAATGAAAACCATATTTCACTCGTGTTCTATTATGTCCTGCTCATATATCATCCTCCTATGTTTTTCTTGCCAATCCGCTTGATCCTGTAAAGATATTAGTTTAATGACTTCTTATTTACATTTTACAGATATGAACCTGTTTTAGTCCAGGAAATGCTTACTCTTATTATTCAGATAGTAAAAGAAAGGCGCTTTTGTGGGCTAAATACTGCTGAAAGTTTAAAAAGAGAACTAATTTATAAGTTAGCCGTTGGAGATGCTACTCACAGTCAATTAGTGAAGTCCCTTCCTCGTGATCTCTCCAAGTTTGAACAGCTTCAAGATATTTTGGATACTGTTGCTGTTTATTCTAATCCGTCTGGCTTTAATCAGGTTCAGTTGACCGTATAAGAAATTTTCTCACTTTCTTCTTTTATCTTATACTTACCTACATTTTCATGTTATATATTAGGGTATGTATTCTCTGAGATGGCCGTTCTGGAAAGAATTGGATTTGTATCATCCACGGTGGAACTCAAAGGATTTACAAGTTGCCGAAGAAAGATACTCACGCTTCTGTGGTGGCTCTGCATTAACTACTCAGTTGCCCCAATGGACCAAAATCCATCCTCCCCTGAAGGGGATAGCTGGAATAGCCACCTGCAAAGTTGTTTTACAGATCATCCGTGCAGTGCTATTTTATGCTGTTTTCACTTTTAAATCTGCTGAATCTCGTGCTCCTGATGGTGTTCTCTTACCTGCACTGCATTTGCTATCATTATCATTAGATATATGTTTTCAGCAGAAAGAGTCTAGTGAAAATACATGTCATAATGTAGCACAGACTCCTATAATAGCCTCCTCTATAGAAATAATTGATGTGAATGCTTTTGACGGTGTTGGTGAACAAAGCTTGTTGTCACTTCTTGTTGTGTTGATGGAAAAGAACAAGAAGGAGACTGTAGACAACTTTGTAGAAGCGGGTGGTTTCAGTGTATCTGCTTTAATTGAAAGTTTACTGAAGAAATTTGCTGAAATTGACAACAGGTGCTTGACTAAGTTGCAAAAACTGGCCCCTGAAGTTGTGAGCAATATTTCTGGATGCAGTCCAACTAGAGACTCAAGAGTCTCATTTTCAGCTTCTGATAGTGAGAAACGCAAGGCAAAAGCTCGAGAGAGGCAGGCTGCAATATTGGTAGATTGCTGTATTATTTCTTTTTCATTTGATGATATTGAAGACCATTATATACATATATTCTGTTTGTTTTTCATATGATTTTCTTGCATGAATAATCTGAGAATATATTTACATTCTAGAATATTTTGGAAGACATATGCTTTGAACACCTTCCAGTTGTGTAGTTTACATTTCTAAGGGAAGGCATCAGATTGTAAATGTTTTCCATGCTTTATTTACTTTTTATTATCAAAGGCAGCCTGTTCTATTGCGCCAATTTCATTGCCTTCACTCTCTGAATCAGTGCCTTGGTTTACTTGCTTTCCAATGCAGGCAAAGATGAGAGCCCAGCAAACAAATTTTTTGGCGAGCATTGATTCCACTGTGGACTCTAGTTCTCAAGTTGATCATGAAGGTGACTTAGACACCACAGAAAATGAGGCTGAAGAATCTAAACAAGTTGTTTGCTCTTTATGCCATGACCACAGTTCGGAACATCCAATTTCATTTTTGGTCCTTCTTCAGGTATTTTCACATATGGCTGTAGTATATACCTGCTGTGAGCTAATCAAGTATAGGTTCCAGTTTGTTACATTGCACTTCTGTTAATTTAATTCATTTTCACTTGTTTTAGTCTATCTGGTCTAATTCATGCATTTTCTTTTCTACATATAAGAAATCTAGGCTTGTGAGTTCTGTTGACAGGGGTCCCCCATCATGGGCCCAAATTTGCCGATCAGATAAAGAACACATGCCTACCACCACCAAGGTGACAGCTACATCAGCCAGGAACTGGAAGTCAGGTAGTTCAGGATCAACTTCAAATTCCCACTTAACTCAGTTAGTTCAGATTGCTGCCAATGAACTAGCTTCTAGTGGGCATCCTGGGGAAGTTAATGCTTTTCTGCAATATGTCAAGAATCAGTTCCCATCTTTGGGAAATTTTCAGCTCCCAGACACATCTTATGATGAAAAAGAAAAGACGCCATATACTTTTGACACTTTAGAACAGAGTATGTACTTCTCCATTCGTGACGAAATGCATGGTATTGCGGTGTCTTCAAGTTTGACGAATGAGGATGACAAAGTTCCAACAACTGGAGGGAATTCAAATATTTTAAAAGATACCGGATCTGTGTTTCACGGGAAATATAGAAGTGATCTTGTGAGAGAGATGTTAGAAAAATCTTCTGCATCTGAAATTGCTTGTGAGAATGCTTCTGTGGAATCAGCATCACAGCATCAAGTATATGATGGATTTGGCCCTATAGATTGTGACGGAGTTCATCTTTCTTCATGTGGGCATGCAGTACATCAAGGGTGTCTTGACCGATATTTGTCTTCATTAAAAGAAAGGTATGCTTCATCTATAATTATCTTATATGTATGATCTCTGAATGCCTCTCCTTGTCACCTTGTTTACCACATTTAAAGTGTCTTGGACTGGTCTTTTGAGATCAACCAGCCCTTGTGCAAATCCTTGTTTTAACTGTTGCTTTCTTAAGTAAATTTACTCCAAATAAGTGATGTTTAAAATTTCAAATTATTGGCAGTAATACTTTGATTTCTTTACTCTATTTCATGGAATGAGCATTCTTGTGTTTACATGAAGAATTTCACAGAACATGGAAATTCACATTCTTTACACTTCCTAATTATTTCGCGAAGAATAAATTGAACAAAAGAAGCCTAAAGCCTTAAAGTAAACTCAAGGCCTCCTTTACAATTTTGATCAACTCCTGAAATAAGTTTTGAACAAGGAATCATAAAGATGGAAATGTTAAGCTCTGTCACCTATTCATAAACATCAACTCAGTCCTTCAATTAATTAAAATGTGATAAACCTGGCCATGAATCAATATCTTGCAATTCTTGCAGCCATGGATATGTTTACACAAATATATGCAGAAATGATAAAACTGTAATGAATAGGTGATCAAATTCTTCACATTGTAGGGATTATTATTGTTATTGACTTAGTATATTAGATGCTTTAATAAGCTTTAGTACTGTTCTCATAGATTTGTCAGAAGAATTGTTTTTGAAGGAGGACATATTGCTGACCCTGATCAGGTAAAAAAATTCTTCAATTATCATATTTCGTCTTGTATGGGTTGACGAAAACTATAGGTTATGGTGTCTCATTCTCTTATTTTTTTTAAAGGGAGAGTTCCTCTGCCCAGTGTGTCGCCGACTTGTAAATTGTGTCATGCCGACTTTATCTGGAGAATTACGGAAGTCTTCTGAGCAGTCTATTGGCTCAAGCATTGGTTCAATACATACAGAATCCCCTTTAGGTGCATCGAGTGAAGTGACTTATTCACTCCGCCTTAAACAAGCTTTAAAGCTCTTGCAATCTGCTGCCAGTACAGTTGGGAAAGATAAATTCCTGAAAGCCATTCCTTTGCAGCAGATTGATAGAACTAGACCAAATCTTGAAACTTTCTCCCGGGTGCTTTCTAAAATGTATTGCCCAGCCAAACAAGATGAGTTATCAAGATTTGCCAGATTAAACCACTCAATGATGATGTGGGACACTCTTAAGTACTCCTTGATGTCAATGGAGATTGCTGCACGTTGTGGAAGGACTTCTTTGACACCAAACTTTGCTCTTAGTGCCATGTATGATGAACTCAAATCTTCGAGCGGCTTTATATTATCATTGTTACTGAAACTTGTTCAAAAGACACGGAGTAAGAACTCTCTTCATGTGCTTCAAAGATTCAGAGGTGTGCAGCTCTTTGCGGAATCAATTTGCTCAGGGATTTCCCTGCATCTTGCAAATAATGACATGTCCGGGAGAGGTATAGTTCTTGTTCTTAGTTCTGGTTCTTTTTTGTGCATGGTAGAAAATTTTGCTTGAGTTTATTCTCAAATTTTTTATTTCTTTAGTGTTTGTATGTGCTGCTGATTGTACTATCTTGTTACTGCTATCCATATATCCACAGGTGATATGTTGTCTATCTTAAAGCGTATTGGAAGTGACATCTCAGTCATCGACAAACGCTTTTGGAAACGGGCTTCAGATCCGATACTTTCCCATGACCCTTTCTCAACATTGATGTGGATTCTCTTTTGTCTACCATACCCATTTTTGTCATGTGAAGAATACTTGCTATCCCTTGTGCATGTTTTCTATATAGTAGCTGTAACTCAGGTTGGTTACTTTGCTCTCCTCAATTTAATTAAATAGTGTGGTTTGAGTGTATATTTCCTAATCCATTTTAATCTGGATGCAGGCCATAATTTTGTATTATGAGAAATCTCAGCATAAACCAAGTGAATCAGGCCTTTCAAATTGCCTGATTACTGACATATATAAAGTTATCAGTGAATCTGGATGTCGTCAGCAGTGCCTTGTGTCAAACTATTTTGATCCTAATGTTGATATTAAAGATGTAATTAGGAGGTTTAGTTTCCCTTACTTGCGAAGATGTGCATTGTTATGGAAAATACTCTACTCGTCTATCCCAGCACCCTTCTCTGATGAAGAAAATATGTTGGATAAATCATGGAATGCCCCAAATGACACAATGGACCGGGCTAATATTGAACTGTTTGAGGTGACCAAAATTCAAGAGCTTGAGCATATGTTTAAAATTCCCTCTCTTGATGTGGTTCTAAAGGATGAAGTTTCAAGATCTTCGGTCGCTATTTGGTGTCGTCATTTTTTCAAGGAATCTGATTCTCAGGGTGTTCAGTGTAATTTGTATGTAACACCCGCAGTTCCATTTGAGTTGATGAGATTGCCAAATGTTTATCAGGATCTTTTGAGGAGGTAATTTAATTAGTGTATTTTTTAATGTGTTATGTAAGGCACCTTGTTGCTATTTTTCGATTCATACATCATCTATTATGAGCAGGTGTATCAAACAGCGATGCCCTGAATGTGAATCTATTCTTCATGAGCCTGCATTGTGCCTGCTGTGTGGTAGATTGTGTTCTCCAAGTTGGAAATCATGCTGCAGGTTCGTTTTATACCAATTTCATCATTTGAACATATAAAGATTCATATGGTAAACAAAAGTATAAACATTAATTTTTTGTTCTACTTCATCCTCTTAATTATAGTTAACAAATATACTGAAATATTTAAGGCAGAATAAGGAAACAATCACAGCATTAAAATTTCAATTAGATGCCAAGCTGGAAAGGCTGATAGTTGACCATTATATTTTATCTGTGAAGTTATTCTTTCTGGTACATATGGGATTCCATGTCAGGAGTGCTGGACTGACTTTAGAATTAAAATGAATAGTCGTAGATCATGCAACGGTGTTTAGAAGAATTGCATGGTATTCATATTTCTACTTTGGCTTCGTTGTGATTATTCTTTCCGTCTATTTTTATACAAATATAAAAAACTAATTTGATAGAAGAGTATAGAAGAAAAGGGATAGAGCCATGCAATAAAGCATGTCAATTCCTCTGCAATTTACCATAGAAACCTCACTATGCAACCCATGGGCAGAGCATCAAAGCTCAAAGGGATGCCAAAAGAGTAACAAAATCTACTCTTTTTTCCCTCTTGATCCCAACGAAAAAGACAGACTGTAGGATTTGGCCTTTCTCTTTTAACAATTCTATCTGGTATCTGCTAATGGCTAGTTTGTGTGGGTTGTAAAAGTACGGATTTCTTTGTTTGATAAATTAAGAAACTTGTTCTAATATAAATGGCTGATTCATTATTACTTCTTATGCAATATTTTAGTGAAAATTCAAAGCATTTCCTTTGTTACATTTTTAGGGCAAGTGGATGTCAAGCTCATGCAGCAACCTGTGGAGCTGGTACTGGAGTGTTTCTGTTGATTAGGGTATGTTGGAATTTTTTAAACTTGAGTCCTGTATCACTGATCAGCTTGGGTTGTCTTCCTCTTTTTTTGGTTTTTCCCTTTTTCTAGATTTCTTATTTTAGTTACTTATTTGCTTGGGTACCGAGGGAATAATGAGTTGCGCTTGTATATTGACAGAGAACAACTATCCTACTACAGAGATCAGCACGTCAGGCTCCCTGGCCTTCTCCCTATCTGGATGCTTTTGGTGAGGAGGTAAGTTTCCCTTTGAAAGTTTAATTTAACTTTGATTTCCCTTTTTTATGTCATTAAGAAGCTCTTGATGAAAGTTATATATTTCGGGAGTCTTGGGACCGGCAACCCAGGAACTTATGCGGTAATTTATTTCAGTAAACAATTAAGTGTTAAATTAGTAACAGTGTAACTTTTAGATGAAGTTCTAAGTAACAATGAATTTGTCTCTTTTCCTTTTAGTTAAGGGATTTGGTTATCATTTTTGTTTCACTATATTCTCCAAATTTTTATTGTGCCTTGTTTTATGTCACCAACATAACTTTTGGTAGGAGCAAATAAGAATGTTGGTGAGAAGCAACTCTGGATTTTGTTGTTAAGTTACAATCAGAGTGTAGCATTCTTTATAATGGTCATAAAACTAATGAATCTGATGATCCTCTTTCCGCAATGCACTCTCTTGACACTGTGCCTTGAAGACAAGGAAGACAAGGATTGTAACTCCTTATAGTCAAGATAGATCTTCAACTGAAAGATTTGCAAAATCCTATATTATTTGGTAATAGTATGGAAATTGGCAATTGCTTCAGTGGACAGTCTGGTTACTCTGTTCTTTACTGTCATTCTATTTAAATTGAACCATCTCAGAAGGTCATGATAAGTCATACAGCACTTAGGTTGAGTTGGCAATAACTTGTCTTGAAAGAGTGAAGAGCAGGAGAGGGGGTTAAATTTGTCAACCTGATATCTGTGTGTGTGTGTGTGTGTTTTGTTGATAAAACTGTTGATTTTATTTGTTGGTGGTCAATAGAGAGCATGAAAAAATTAAGTATAATAGAATATTAGGAGTCTTATTATGTTAGTGGTTTCATTGGACCATACTTATACTCTTTGTATTACAATAGTACTTGACCTAGATTATTTTTGTTATTATAAATAGGAGTATCACGTATTGGTCAAACACTTCTCATCTCATAAAAAAATCAATTATTCAGATTCTGTCTCTTCTCTCTTCCATCAAACCTCTAGAATATCAGCAAAGCAAATAATTTCTCATCATTCATGATTGTTTGTTTTGGAATTCTGTTTATGTTGTCAAGATTTAGGTACTTAGATTGTAACTGAAGTTAGAAGTTCAGAGTTGTCATATTTCCATTTCTTTAAATATCTTTTGTTTGTAATGTTCTATATTTTAGGATTTCGAGATGAGTCGGGGCAAACCTCTTTACCTGAATGAAGAACGTTATGCTGCTCTGACCTATATGGTAACGAAGTATTCTATCTTTAGCTTCATCTGTCTTTCAATCTTGCATAAATTAATAATAATAAAAATTGGTATTTTTTAATTTGCCTAGGTTGCTTCTCATGGTCTTGACCGTAGTACCAAGGTTCTTGGCCAGACTACTCTCGGCACCTTCTTCCAGATTTAGTTCAACATTTACATGTTGAGTAATAATGTCAAGGTCTGACATGTGAATTAGCATCTCTTCTCTCTTTGCTTTCTTTCTCTCCTTCCTGTCTTCTGAAGAATTGTATGTTGGTCACCCTGTGAATGCAGAAATTTAGTGAACAGGTCTCTAGAAGGTGGGAATTGGTTCTGGAAATGCTAATATATTATGCATACATATGACTAATCAAAAGATCCTAGTCCAAACTGTCTCTCTCATTCAGGTTTGCATGCTGTAAGCAATTTTTTTGTTCTTGTCAATTTGAATGTCTTAATTTTATTGCTATTGGAAGGTTGTTTTCTACTTCTTGGATAATTGGATTTAAGTAATCAATTGCTTCCTGTAAAAACTTGCAAACAGTTATATTCAAATCTCTATTCACTATTCTGCATCATTTTACTATGGTTTCAATAGTATTTCAGTAAAAGCTAATTTCATTTCTGTAAATCCGTAATCCACATCCGTATTCACTATTTCTGTGATGGAGACTGACCCTAACTGATGTGATGACGTCATTGGATTCCCGTTAACCCATTAATTCTTGTTGCATCCTCTCCTGGGAATCTAGATTTGATTGTCTATTATGATTTTTTACTGTCAAAGTTCATGTCGGTTGAAAGCTTCCCTTGTTGGCTTAGAGGAGGTTTACATGGAGCAACAACTTTAGTTTACAGGGTAGAGGGTCTTTTTATGGCCCTAAGTTCAAATCAGAAATCTATTTTTTCCAACTTCCATATATTTGAACATGCACAAGTCTTGTGTTTAGCCTTATACTTGTTTTGGTATCCTAAAGCCCTGCATTCAATTCTCTGAAACAATCACCTATAAATTGTAGCTGTCAATATTGACTATTGCTAACATATAAAGTGTGCCTTTCACTGGTTATCTTCTTTTTATTAAATTTATGCCTTTTATTGAATACTGAAGCAAAATATTGAGATTCTATTGATTTATACTTAACAATGGTTCATCTTTTTTCACACATCAGCAGATTGATACAATAGCTGCAATAATAATGTTTAAGAAGTTGTCTCCTATGGGAAAATGTACCTGCTGGCCATGGTGTACAGTTTTTCACAATGCTAACATAGCAGAAAGCTTTCTTTGGCTTCATGCCATAAAGCAAGTCTTCTATGAAGTAAGTGTATAGTTGTGTATATATATCAACATGATAGTGAGAGGAGCAATTTCTTTGTGGTTCATTTTGGTGAATAATGTTCTTAATAACACTTGCTCCATTAGTGGTTTAAGATGTTTGAGAAGACAACAATGTTGGTTCTTTTTCTTTCCCTTTATACATATACTTTATTCTCAATATTTTGGTTTGACTTTAAGCATATTTGTGAATGCTTATAGACTAATAATAAAATTTGGGATGTTTTTTACTTTTTATTCTCAACCATGATGGCTTGTGATAATTTCATCATATATTATTGTATTATTATATTATTTAATTTTTTTTAGTATTTCTATTGCATATCTTATTGTATCATTAACTTTTGTAGTGTCAAATATTTTAATCTTAACTTTTCTTTTAAAATTTTCAGATAAAAAATCCAAATATGTATATTTATTTTTTGAAATAGAAAATAGTAGTATATTGTGCTGACATTCTATAGCAAAATATATCTGGCATCTTAATGCATATAACTAGGGGTGAGCATGGATCAAGTAAGGCTTATCCTTATCGATCCTAAATGTTGTGTAGGTCAATTTTTTAAACTTGGATTCGATCATAGTTCTGAAGCTAACCCGACCCCAAATATCGACTAGGACAACCTTTGAATCCGACCTTAGACCCGATTAAATATTATGTATATTTCTTTTAGATAAAGTCTTCTCAATATTTTACTTAGTATTATGGATATGTAATTTGACACATGAAATGATATATATATATATAATCATGTATGTATGATAAAAATTAAGGAATCAATGACATTTTCGACAAAGATTTTGTAATAGAGACACATACAAATATTAAAAGTGAGTACAATGGGACGAATCGGGGTTGGGTCATGCTTGTCCCCTACCCAACCCTAAATATTGCATGAGTTTAATTTTTAAATACAGATCTGACCCTAGACACGATGAGACCCAACTCTATTTGGGCCCAATCATAATCGGACCAACCAGGTGAGCAAATAGAGTCTGGTTTTGCTCACCCCTACATATTAAGAAATTTAATGTAATTGACCCTATAGAACTTTTATGATAGTCTTGTATTTGTTTTTTTAAGGAAGTTATCTGGTTACCAAAAAGTACTAATATAAATTCGAATTGTAGTAATGTTATATCATTGTCGCGACCCAATTTTTAGTTGGAAGACCGATCCTGTGACTTAAGGAGAGGCGAACTCGATTTCTACTTCTTCCCTTTGTTTTGGAGTCGCCACTATGTTTTTTGCGGATAAAACGTAGAAAACTCTAAATATGCCCAATTTGGATAATTTGGTCTTTCAACAGAGATTCTAAGCTCGAGAGTCGATTACGGATCAGGGAATGTATTAGCACCCCGTTCGCCCGTGATAAAACGGTACCCTCGCTAATAACATGGACTTTTTATACCCTTAACATTTATTTATTAAAATTCAATAATTAAAGCAAAATGTTATATTTTTGTGTCTTACAAGAGTTCATCTCGCTCTTATGTATCCCTAGGTGCAATAGGGAAATCAAGGCTACGTAGTTCTTGTTTAAAAAGTAATTAAGTTGGTTTCAGTAGTTTAAAATATGTTGGGGTAATTAAGTCATACAATATATTTTTTCTAAAATACTTTTGATAAGGAATTAATAGTTTAGATTGTGTGTATTACACGATTTTTGACCGATGTATGATATCTCTTCTAGTGTACTCTGGTTACTTGTGAAAAGTGTATGGACAATCTAATATGCTTATGTATGAATGCATACATTGTATATTTGGGACTGCCGATTTGGAGATTCAGGAACGTGGGTGTGGCGAATGGTAAAAGTAAGAAGCTTTTTCTGGAAAGGGGATTATGTCGGTCTCTGGTATGTATATGTGTATAGGTATAGAGATGATGAGGGGATTAGAGATGGAAGAGATAGATAGGTGTAGTGTGTTTATTGATTGCCAAAAAAACTTTGTCTAATGTGGTGTGGTTATCATGATTGGGGTGAAAAATGAGTGTGAGTCTTTATATGTGTGTGTCTGACTGCCTTTTGAAATGGTTAAGGTTCATGAAAACCTTTAGAATTTCTGATTTGTATTCCCTTTTTATGTTGATATATTCCTATTCCAAATCGTGGTTTTAACGTTCATGATATATTCTTATTTCAAATCATGGTTTTAATGTTCTTCATTCTTAGTTTTCCTTTTGAATCTGAAGTTGCCTTATTGAGACTACTATTTTGATGTTCTACTTATAATTGTTGATTAACACTTTAATGTTAATCATTATTGCTGCCTAATTATGATTAATTTATCATTATCTTTAATCTACATATCCTTAGTGTCATCTTTTTGGGATTAGGTTGATTAGTAAATGTATTTACTTATTACTATTTTTTTTTTTGGAATTGATTAATTGTTTTTATTATCTTAAGTGATTTGATTTCTTTTTATTTTCAGAGATTGAGTGTTGATTTGCATTAAGCTATAGGAGATGGTGAATATATAACTTGGGAGAATCTTCTCATTAAGGCACCTAAAGAAATTGGGGTTGGATGGGGTTTAGTTTCCTTTTTAAGTGAATGTATTATGCTCTTTTTTAGTATCAAATATTGCTTATTTAAAGCATTATTTTCAGCCATTATAAATTACAATTTTGAATTTCTTTACTATTTATTATCAATTTTTTTTGGAATGTATTTTGGGCTGGACAAAATTGAGTTTTCACAATCATCATAAATTATAAATAGGAGGGTATATCATTTTCTCATACTATTATGTGCACTATACTAACTGACTAATTTTCTCTGCATAAATTATTTTTACTTATAAGACAATAATGATTGAAAATAAATAATATTTAGTAAAAAAAACTCTAGAGTGTATACATCAATAAAATTAAACATTTCAATGTTGACAAATATCAAAACTAAATTCCAATTGGCAAAGTAAAACATGACATGACAAATTCAAAGAGAATCCCTCTCAAAATGGTTTCTTTAGTATAATGTTTCATATTATTCAGGAATGTGAGGACATTTATGGAACTTTTCAAGACGATTTATTCTTCCTAGGACTTAACTGTACAAATGTTGTAAATACAGCTAGCTAGTTATGTAATGTATATCCACAAATCAATGGGATTTGTCATTTCTCTTATTCTACACATCCCAGACCCCTATTTTGTTGCTGAATTATGTTCATATGTAATGGAAATGAAAGCCAAAATTCTTAATTATCTTCAGAAATTTGGTAACCTTATTCAAACAATTTAGATGAATAATCAGCCACCTTCAAGACCAAGTCCTTCCATAATCCCTACAAAAAATTCACAACACATATAAACCCAAGTTAGAGTGATGATTGATCAGACAAAAACTATACTCACTTAAAAACATATGACCTTTTTTTACACATTCCTCTTACTCAGTGACGGGTAGCCAAGTACACGAGGCTCCCATGTAGTGGCCTACAATCTAGGAAGGATGGATATACGCAACCTTATCCTCACATGCGAAGAGATCAGTGACAATACTATTAAAAAAGCACGAGGCTCCGACCTAAGGAATCTGGGGAAGGAAGTTGTAAGTAGCTTTACCCCCAAGCTAAGATATTGTTTCTAGGAATTGAACGCATGACCTCCAGGTCACAAGGATGGCAAAGTCTCTCGATGACAATACTATGTCACTATCAAAAAATTACTAATGTTGTTAGTTCTAGTGGAGTGAGTTTGTTATCCTAAAACACCATTCCTATAAGAAAAACTGTCTTCTTCAATGTGTTCACAGTAATTCCTATGATGCATTACAGCTTAAGAAGATATATAATATAATACAATACATTAAAAAAGAATATTAGAATGGACTTACAATATATGCATTATGTCACTACCAATTTTGTTTCATGCAAACAATCTTCAGACATAACATTGATCCTCTTAGCAGACTTTTCCATTGCATTGATATTGCGATCGTTCTTCTCTTTGTCAAACGCAAACTCGAGTTGTTTTTCCACACACTTGATAACCGCTGTTCGCTTCGATCTCAACCGGTATGGTGGAGATGCATTGAACGCCTTACTATTAGGAATGTCACTTTCATTGTCATGGCCTGCTGGACTCTCGGCAAACCTCTCAACTTCAGAACCAGAATTATCTTTGTCTCTCGCCGGTTCATTAGAAGCATGCAAACCATTATCCAGTTTCAAAACTTTAGTAGGAGAAGTTTCTGATTGGACTCCAGTCCTTCTCCTCCTCAATATGGAAGGAGTGTTTGGAAAAGTATTAGCCGCCTTTTTCAATATTGATTCAGGTGACTCTCTGCATAATTCACTACCCTTCACACTAGGTGGAGTAAATAAACTAATAGGAGACAACATTGACTCATTATGCAAGCATAAGTTATTTAGAGAAAGAGAATCTAAAGGAACTGAACCATCTAAATAAGGTGGCTCATAACACAAAGAACCACATGATGGACTTTCTTGCGGAAGAGATGTTCTGATTAACCTGCTACAGCTCATTTCACCATTGTTTACAAAATGCTTAATAGTTAAGTTTCTGTTGACACCAGAATTCTCAAATTTCGACCCACAAGTTCCTCCACAATTAGCTCCGGAGAGTGGTTCTGAGCCGCCACAGATGAGATCAACGTTAGACGATCCAGGATTGCATTCTACACAGTCCGAATCAGCAGATTCATTTGCAGGAACACTTGAAGAATCACCAACTTCTCTTACTATTCCTGAGGACTCTAACCGATTCTTGCCTCTGTCATCTAATTTACTAATGGTAGTAGTTTCAGAAGATGTTTCAACAGCTCCATTTAACTCTTTATTTGAAGAAACAAGTAGTGTTTTAGTAGCAGATCGTCTAATTGAATCTTTGACAACAACTTGTGTATCGTTCTTTGAAATTGGTGGAAGTCTTCCAGTAGCTATATAAAAATCCAACTTTTTCTTCAAAGAACTATTCCAGTGGTTCTTTATTGCATTATCAGTCCTGCAGAAGAAAATTTACATTGACATATTTGTCACAAACATAATTAAAGAATACCTATTACAATGATAGAATATATGAAAGTATCTCAGAATATCTTAAATTATTTTATAGGCTCCGGCTGATGTAAATGGATTGGAATAGAGAGTTAGAGGGTTATATATTTATGTGTTATGTAAACCTAATAGCAAGAACAACAACAACTACAAACACAAATCTTTATTCTCTAAAACATAGTGATAGCCACTCAATGCTCTCGGAGGCGTAAGCACAAATTGGTCTAACCTCGTTACCAAATTCCTTGTGTTATTCTCTCTTCCCCATACTCTCTTTTAATATTTGATTGCTCGCTTATTCCCAACAGTAACTATTTCTTATTCCTTGTATTTTAATAAGGTTTCCCTATTAGATATGATGAGAGAATGGGATTATTTATTTTTCATTTGTTGATGTGTCTTGCTCTTATGTTAAGGAGGATTCCTTATCCTCTAATACCATTGTAATTGTTTTGTCTTATCAATTTCTTTACATATATATGTTATTGACACAGAGTGCAAGAGAAATTCATCCAAGTTTTTTCTTCTTTTGTTAAGGAGGATTATTATCATTTTATTTTTATTTTCTTTCTCTTAATCAAGTTCTCTCTCTATATATACACGCACAGCTAGAGGTGAGGTTGTATACATCCAACCTCCTATGATTTGACTAAGTAGGAACCGCATCCACTACGCCGCCATCTTTTATATACACATATATAGTTATTATACCGAGACATGGAGCAAGAGAAATGCATCGAAGTTAAAAAAACATGTTAAAAATCTGTTGAGGACATTAACCAAAGATGATACTTCACAATTAACATAATAACATAAAGATTCAATACCATGATTTCTTCCGTGACCTTAATTTCCGATATAATAAATGTAGAGTTAATATAAAAGTATACCTTCCAGGAAGGACCTTAGCTATTTCAGCCCATCTGTTCCCGTGTATACTATGAGCATTCATCAATGCCAATTCCTCTTCCACAGTCCAAGCATCCTTCTTTATGTCAGGATTAAGATGATTGTGCCACCTGTAAACATTTACGCTAACTTGAGTATCTCATAGGCAAAGCAAGTTGAAGTAATTGAATTGTCATTTTAAATTTGGAACATACAGATAGAATAAAGAACTATATCATTTGACTAAGAAATAATATCACATTAACTTAAGATGACCTACCTTTCTCGGCACTGCTTCCCTATTCGACCGGGCAAAGACTTGGCTATCAAAGACCATTTTGTAGGCCCATGTTCTGACACCAATTCAACAATTTTTTCATCCTCCTGTAAGCCAAGAAAGAGAAGTTAGTGCTTGAAAAACTTGTAGGAAAACATCGAATAAAAAAGATGAGGAAAAGGACTAAGTTTCAACCTCTTGTGTCCATGGTCCTTTAACAAGTTCCGGATTCAGTACTTTTTGCCATCTGTGCAGACACTGAACTTCTGATCTATCAGGAAAAAACTCAGCTGCATTGCACATTTTAAAGTGTTGTCACAAAAAGTAGCATAATGTTTTATTTAAGCACTTACTACTGAACGACGTGAACAAATTCATATGGTCACAAAATAAATTACAACAAAAAATTATATAATGTACGGCTCAAATAGAGTTTTGGAAGTTTTGACTCGTTCCGGCTTTTCCGCATTCCAAAAGAAGAGACATATTAACCAAAAATGTTATCCTCAAGCTTATGACTGAAATTATATTTTTATTTTCAACTATAGTCTTCTTTGGCTCCAGTTTCATTATACAGAGTTTCTGGAGATAGGAATGCTGACTACTCTAAACATAAAAATACTGATAAGGAACTTTAGAAAGGAAAAATTATCATTTTTCTTTAGCATTCTAGTGATCACACTCTTATCTCTTTAGTTCAAATATCTCGGGTGAGATCAAATAATAATCATGTTATCTGAACAGAATCATTTATGATTGTAATCAAGTCTGCATCGCCGCTTAAAATTTATAAATCAAATATGAAGGTCCTCAATGAATTATTGAGATACATATCTCTATCGCAAAAGCAAGGTAGCAATAAAAACTGATGTCAGGCACTAAGTACTAACTATGGTAAACATAAATAAATACCTATTTTCTTCCAACTCTTTCCTTTAAAAGTTGCAACAGCATTCCTTAATGTCTCATCCTGCAACAAGTTCAAGAAAATATTAAGAACGATTATTAACTTTTATACAAGCCGCAATCACTGATATTGATCTAGGACTCAACTTACAATTGCATAAAGCCAAAATACATTTACTTTAACAGATAGTAAATCAACTGAGCTTAATTCACTATTCATTGAGCTTAACAACAAGCAAAAACATATCTAACAAAAAATTAAAATTAAAACGCAAAGTAAGATAAGAAAAACTGTCTCCAAATTGTTAGAACTGACCTCCTGCACTGTCCACCCTCCCTTTGCACGCCTTATAGGGCCCGTAGTCCTCCTGTAAAAAAGAATATTCACGTATAATGAAATCGATGTATCAATATCACACTGAAGACACAGTATAAAGGGAATAAGCTATTACTGCATAATGTGAAAGTAATGTATTAAACCATCAATACATACACATAAACCATGTGGTATAGCACACTACCCTCGAAGCTGAATTGAAAAAAGTAAAGAACTTAACGGATGTTACCGATGCGAGGGCGACATAAGTGCTGGACTATATATAGCTGGAGACTTGTGAATTGTACTGCAGCCGCCTTCAGATACAGAAGAGCAAGAAGCAGCAGCAGATTGCTTATTCTCTTGACAACACTCCTCTGATTTCACCTCAGCCATATTATCCTTCTAGAATCATCACCAAGACCAAAAATTATAATCAATCAAAAACTATAACCAATAAAACTTTCACCAAACCCAAAACCCAAAAACCACATACCAATCACCAAAACCCTAAAAACCCAGCTTCAATTGCAATAAAAAATCAAAACTTTTGCAGTAAAACACAATTTTAAACAAACCCCAGATCTTATATTCATCAAATCAAAAACCTTCACTTTTAACTTATTATTATTATGTTTTTTTAAAAGGGTTTTCACCCTTTTGATTCAAATCGAAGTCTTTCGCTTCGTTGCAAAGATAAACGGGAATAGTCAATACAAAACAAAGAAAGGGAAGAAAAAAAACTGAAATTTAAATAGCAAAGTTAAAAAACATAAATCAAGAACACAAAAAAAACATAAATCAAGAACACAAAAAAACGTGAATTTATCCGAAGAGTGAAGTACCTATGGTTGAAGAAAAGTGGCGGGAATCGAAGTGAAACTCATAGAAGAGAGAGAGAAGACCAAAGATTGTTTTGCTTCTCTCTCTTTCTCTCTGTATAACTCTACAGTTTCGAATAAATCCTCGAACGTTGAAACAATGGAAAATTTTAATTGAAATTAAATTAAATAAAAATTGAACGTGTTTATGTATTTATTTTTATTAATTATTAATTATATTATTATATGTTTGTGTGTAACGAATAGGAGCACCGTCAATTGCCGTTACAGGTTGCAAGGGTTTTTTTTACTTTTTTAAAATCCGTCAATTAACGGCTGGTCCTAGACGTTAGGGGAACAAGTTTAAACGTTAAACGGTATGGAAGCTATAAAGGTCCAAGTAGTTTTGGAATAGAAAAGAGAATATTATTAATTTTTTATTAATTGTGTGACAATATTATGCATAAATTTAATAATTTTTTCTCGTTGTTATGGGTAACTTTTTTTAAAGGATAATTCAAAAAAATTAATTCATTATTGATTCTTTTATATCTTTAAAATGATTTAAATTCTTTAATTATATTTTAGGGAAAGCTAATTTGTATTAATCAATATTAAGAGTTCTAGATTCTAGATATATCAAAATGTTGATGTTTCAATTTTTGATAGCCAAATTTATTGGAATGATCAATTACACATTTAAAAGGAGTTAATTTTACAACCTAAAGAAATGGAATACTCTTTTTTATACCAAAAAAATCAATTAAAATACGCATAATTTAATTCTTTAAGAAGTTTAATGCCTTCTACCACCTTCAATTAAATGTAAGATGTATATTTGAGTTTTACTATGTTTCTTTGGAATCTACCACACTTCTAAATATAATTTGAGAAAAATATTGTATACATTGATAGTATAATTTTTTTTTATATTATCAATATAGCATTTATTATTTATATTATTAATATATCATTCATTATTTATATTCAATCATTTTTAAAATGAAATGTAATTTATAAATTAAATATCTTCCACTCTTACATCATAAATAGGTAGAACCTATGGGTGGGGTAGGAGATGATGGGGGTTTAAACTTTAGTGAAAAACAAACTTTGTCCTCATGTCTCAAACCAGTTAAGTTGCACCAAGTAATATAAATAGAGTTATTTTTCTATTTTTTTAATTTTTTTTAATTAGGTGACAGTGTTTAATTAGATTGGTACACACTTGAGACACAAAAAATATGATGATTTGCAGGTCAAAAAAGTTGGAACTTTGAAATGGTAAGAGGATACATTAATTACTAATTAATTAATTGTAATATTAAGAGGATACATTAATAACTAATTAATTAACTATTAATTAGTTGTTATGTTGCTTTGAGATTAACGGTTCAAAAAGGGTCATTTATGATAAAAGATTAAACGTCTATTTGGTGGATCCTGCAGATATTATCTAAAACCAATTTGAATTATTATAACCTAAAGATAAATGCTAATAATACATGAGGATTTCATTTTGGTAAATAATAACATAGGTTACATTCGGTTAGAAAATAATTAAAACCATTTTATTGGGATAATATAATTTATCTTTTCTATTTTAGAAGAAGTTAGAATTGTGTATATTAGATTATAGATTGAAATAATTCAATTAAAATATCTTGTTTAGATGCTTGACACTCATGTTTTTTTAAATCACATAATTTTAAAACAAAAAGAAGTATGTAATTGATTCTTAAAAATTGTATGGAGCTTGTTTGTAAATAAATTTAGAAACTTTAGATTGTATGTATGCCTTTTGTAAAGAGACATTAGAAAGCTATATTTTTCTATTAAGTTAGTCCTTAATATAAATTTTGTTGATCATATAATGGCATTGAACCAATTTGGTATTGCATAAAATCAAATTCTTACTAAAAAAATATTGATATAGTGATATTAAATTTCTTGAATCATTAAATAAATCAAAATGTCAAATGTTCGATTCATGTGAGATAAAGTTGACGGTAATGGCAAAAGAATGCGCAAAAAAAAATGAAATAGGATAATGTATTTTGGCTAATGTCAACCTTTAATCATTTATCATCAATACAAATGAGGTTTATAATTATGTAGATTTCCGATGTAAAATAATATTTTCGTAAATAAGTTTAAAATGATCGTTGTACACATAACATAAGAACACATTATAATATCAAAGATATACTTACTTTATTTTAATCATTCTATTTTAAAATGTACTATAAACATTAACAATTATTTGAATGTAAGATTCATCATGTTCGTTTTATGTTAGCTTATTTATATCTAAATGACTAAACCAAAAAACACATGTTCAAGTGTCAAAAACCTAAATAAATTTAGTTAAAGCAACAAAACATTTTCTTACCTTCTACTCCTTATCAATTTTGCATATCAATTATGTTATCAGCATATAAATATTAAAAAAGACTCGTATCTCTTATATTATTAATTAAGAGAGTTAATAATTATTAATAAATCAATGATAGATGATATATTAATTATTTAAAAAATTATTACCTTATTAATATATAAATATATAAATATTAAACTCTTAAGGGAATCAATAATTCCAAATATACACTTAATATGTTTTATTATATTATTTTTAGTTTAAAAATTACTATAAAAGTTAACTATGGTTCCCATGTTGGATTCATATGTGTCTGG
Organism: Lupinus albus; assembly: GCA_009771035.1. Classification (NCBI taxonomy): domain Eukaryota; kingdom Viridiplantae; phylum Streptophyta; class Magnoliopsida; order Fabales; family Fabaceae; genus Lupinus; species Lupinus albus. Next base: position 20,038,294 of record CM020001.1, on the reverse strand, counting down.
AAAGATAAAACTTTATAAAGGTTCCAAATAAATTCAAATCTCCCAACATTCCAAACACCAACTAACAAGGTTGGAGTTTATTGCCTAATGCAATTGTGACATTGGCCATGAATATACCACTAAAATTTATGAGGGTGAGATACATAGTAAGACATGAATACCATATATGCAAAGAACTATGATGCAAGTTCTTTTTATAAAATTAAAGATGTGATACGATCTAGGGTACATTAACATAAAGTTGTAATTTTAAAAATAATAATGATGTATTGAGAAAGATTTACCTTTACAAAATAATAATAAAATGAGTCAAGAGAATCGGAAAATCATCCATCTAATCATTTCTTAGTGATCTCAAGCGAGAACAAAGTGAATTAAATATAATTTTAGATAGAGAAAAAACTCTATAAATAGAAAAACAATAAGAAATAAATTAAATACGATGAATTTAGAAATTATAAATTAAAATAATAATTATTAAGAAATTCCAAGCAAAATCAAAACAAGTAACTTTCTCTTTTTGGAAAAAAAGTTGAAAACAATTTAAACAAAATGCATCAATGATATTGAAACAAAAATAAAAGATAATCATAAATATTTATATTTTTTAATTAACATGATATGTTTTTATTAAAATATATATTTTGAAAGTAATTTTTTTTTGACCGATTAGCCAACATTTGAAGTAAATAAAAAGCTAGGAATTGAAGGTCCCACAATGGACTTTAATAAATTTCAAATCTCCCAACATTCTAAAGACAAACTAACGGTCAAGTTCTTTCAAAAACTTCTACCACTTTTTCTCTCTCTTACATATTCAATTTTGAACCTTCTTCATCATCACTACCAATCAATCTTCCACAATTTTCATCAACAATATCTCTCAAAGTTTCAATCTTTTGATTCAATGGCTACTCTTTCATCGTCATTCCACACTCCAAAATCTAACAAATATTGCAAACCCTCTAACAACCCCATTTCAGTTTCCAATGTCAGGGTCATAATCAGGGTCAGACCCTTTCTTTATCATGAAATTTCATCAAATAATGGCCACCCAATTTCATGTATCTCACTCTTGGATCAAGATTTTCAATCTCCACAAGATGAAGTAGCCGTTTATCTCAAAGACCCACATACCAGGTCTCAAAAAGTTTCCACCTTTTCTTGTTTCTTCTGTGAAAGAAAATTGTGAAACTCTTTGGTTTTGAATGTTTTTTGTTTAATGTTTTTTGTTGATCATAGCCGAAACGAGTACTACCATTTGGACTCTTTCTTTGGTGAAGAAGATAAGAATGTGGGTCAGATATTCAGCAGAGAAGTAAATCCAATGATACCGGGAATCTTCAATGGATGCAATGCTACTGTGTTTGCTTATGGAGCTACTGGCAGTGGCAAAACATACACTATGCAGGTATGAGGCTAAAAAGAACCATGTTGTTGGGTTTATTCAATGTGAAGTTTCACTGGTTGGAGACTCCCCGTCACAGTCTGGTCCAACACATGGAGTAGGGATTAATGGAGAAGGAAGTAGTATTTTTACGCTTAGCTTCAAGGATGAAAATATCATTACATGTGTAAATAGAATGACATAATTGTCTTTTTGTTTTCTTTTTTACCTTGTTTTGCACATCACTTCCTTCTCTCAATTAATAGAGAATTGAAGATAATCTCTACTCCAACACCTGTATTTTACTTAGTTGTAGGAGATTAAATTTACAGTTTTCTGTTACCTATGCAATTTAAATTGCGGTCCAGATATGGTCTGGTGTGGTTGCGTTGCGGCCCAATGTGACCGCATCATTTTGATTTGGAGTCACACCACAATCACAGTGTGATGCGGTTGCCGCAGTCACCAACCGCACTATTGCGGCCATGTCACCTCATGTGGCCCGCAATTTAAATCACTCCCTATTCAATTTTTTCTGAGTGTGTGACACAAAATTCTATTTAGTTTCCTATTTTATTTTTTTGAAGTTGCTTACTTTGTTGTGTGCTTGAAGTCAACCATGATTAAGAATCATGTATTTTGCTTTCTTGCAGTATAAAATACCCTTTTTCGCTTTATATGAATTAAAGAGGTCAAGGATTTGTACCATTTTGATGTTTATCAATAGTATAGTCCTGGTTAAGAGGACTAGGATTAGTACCATTTGATATTTCCCAATATAGCACTGGCCTTGAAATATCTAGTACCTAGTTATGACTTCCACAAAAACTTTATTTTTCATTTTTCGAAGTTGCTCGAAAAATCAACTGATGCTTGTGGTTGCAGGGAACTGAGGAACAACCTGGATTGATGGCATTGTCAATGTCTAAGGTACTATCAACTTGCCAAATCACGGGAAGCACAGCGCGTATTTCATACTATGAGGTTTACATGGACAGATGTTATGACCTCTTGGAGGTGAATGCAAAGGAGATTTTAATTTGGGATGACAAAGATGGCCAAATTCACCTAAGAGGGCTATCACAGGTTTCTATAAACACAATGTCTGAATTTGAGGAGGTTTTTTCGTGTGGAGTCCGGAGGCGTAAAGTTGCACACACAGGCCTCAATGATGTCTCTAGTAGGAGTCATGGAGTGCTTGTGATATCTGTCTCCAATCTGTCTGATGATGGCACTGATGCTGCTGTATGTGGAAAGTTGAATCTCGTAGACTTGGCAGGTTAACTTCCTTACTCAATCGGCAATCGGGGTCAGAGATAACATGTCTTGCAAACATTTTTGTTATACTTAAGAGTGTTTGAATTAGGTGTGGAAAGTTGATCATTTCAATCATTGGTTATACATATAATTGATTATACACAATGTTTGCTAAAATATGATTTTAAGATAATTTGTTCATTAGCGTGTTTGGTTCAGATTATCGAATAATCTGAATAATCAGGTTATCTGCAATGTCTTAAAAATTGTTTAATTTCACCTAAAAAGAGCATGTAGGGTTATGATTATATTTTCGCCAATTACCTTCTGCTGTAAAATTATGTTTGTTTGGATCTCCAATAGCTGTTTTTTTGGCAAAATTATTCTCAACCAAACATGCTCATAGAGTAAATTACAAAAACTGGTACGAATTTGTCTGTTTAGACTAATAATTATAGTATGGTAGTTAATTTTGTACATAATCTAACTGCTTTTTAAAATAAGCTTGAAATTATGAACTTCTCTAACAACATTTTTTTCATAATTTTAACAGATTTGCCAAATATGTTTAGATTAAACCAATCTAAAACAAACATTTACTTACATGTTTAAGAATGAACCAGGTAATGAAGACAACAGAAGGACTTGCAATGAAGGAATTCGTCTCCAAGAGAGTACCAAGATAAACCAGTCCTTGTTTGCACTATCAAATGTGATATATGCATTGAATAATAACAAACCACGAGTACCATACCGAGAAAGCAAATTGACCCGTATATTGAAGGACTCTCTAGGTGGAAGTAGTCGCGCACTAATGGTTGCTTGTTTGGTAAGGCTAGACATTGATTCTTTAGATGTTTTGATCTTTATACATTTATAGTGCATGGATATGAGTATACAAGGGTTGGTTGTTGGTTACTTCTTGATGTCTAGAATGTCTAGATTGTTTGGTTGATCTAGATTCTTGGTACAGATTTTTTGTTCGTTCAAGATGGACTTATTTGTACATGGTTGATTAGCTGAAATGGATCTTTACTAACTAAATTAAAAATTGTGGCTCAGTGCACGAGGCTGCTACTTAACGGGAGATTTATAAGTTGAGATAATACCTATTAGTTTACTTAAGTTATTAAGGCTCATAAATAACTTAACAAGGTTCAAAATTTTATGAAAGCTCTTTTTATTTTGATTTCAGAATCCAGGAGAATACCAGGAATCTGTTCACACTGTAAGTTTGGCTGCTAGATCAAGGCATGTCTCTAATTTTGTACCTTCAGCTCATAAACAAGAGACTCCTAAAGTCAAAATTGACATGGAAGCCAAATTGAAAGCTTGGCTAGAATCAAAAGGCAAAACAAAGAGCTCACAACAAAGACTTGAACCATTTAATTCTCAACTTGTGAGAAAAACTCCGAGTTCCGTCATTACCTCTGCTAAGAGATCAGTTACCTTTGAGAGTTCAGTGAAGATGGGAAGAACTGCCAAAAACCAAGATGCTCAACATACAAAAGAAAGGTAAGTACTAAGTAGTGATCATATTCTTTTCGATATGATTATGGAAAATGATTTATCATGGACTTTACGTTTCTGATAAATGTCTTACTATGTAAGCAGGGCCTTTTCTGTTGCTTTTGGAACTTTAATGGATAATGAAGTTCCTTTTGATTCTTGCATGGAGGTAAGTGGAGTGAGTACTATAAGTGCACTACAATATTACTCACATGGTCACTAACACGAGTACTAAAAAGACTACCACTTTGGCTGTATTATAACAAAAGCATGGAAAAGTGTTTCAAGGAATTGTTCATGTCATCATAATAATTGGTTTTTTTTTTCATGCATGCTGGAGAAATCTTTGCACTTTCTTGAATATAATAATATATTTAATGCTTTTCAGAGTGCACATTATGATGGTAAGGACAATAATAAAGAAGAGACTGAGCATGAAGCTGATAACACTGCATGGGAATCTTATAAGTATCTACCTGGTATGTCACTACTTTTGTGTGATTCCTGAACTTAGTTTTGCATTATTTGACAACATATTAAGGAAAATTGAGATTTTTGGTATGTTATATAAATTGATACAGTTTTGAAGCAACATGTTTTGTATACAGTTGAGCCATTAGGCAAGGGAGTGAAGTCACCAATTACAAATGAGGGTAAAAATGCAGTACCAAGTCCTTTAAGAAAAGCACTGTCCCCTATAAACATCAATGCAACATGTTCCACTAACAAAAGGATACAAATTAATGGTGACACTCCACTTAACAAGTTCAATACTAGAAGTTCTACATTGAAGGTACAAATGTTTGTTTGAATCCACTGCTAAAAAAATTGACTTTTTCTAACCAACTTTCTCACATCATAATTTTTTTTTTTAAATTTGCAGAATTGCCTAGTTCAAGAATACATTGATTTCTTGAATAATGCAAGCAGGTAAACCAAACATATACCAACCTTTGTGTCTTGACTATTAAAAAATGTTTATCTGGTGGTCTTTGTTTAAGGTCTTAACAATGATTTTAATTGTTATATGCAGAGAGGAACTACTAGAGTTAAAGGTACCAAACTTTGTATTTGTATTGTTTTTCATTTATTGCGACCATTATAGTGTGAGTTTGGCGTAATAGTAGGGTTCTTGTTTAGTGACAATGAGGTCACATGTTCAAATATTGGAAACAGTCTCTCCGCTTGCGAGGGTAAGATTGTGTACATCTATCCTTCCTAGACCCCACTAAGTCGGAGTATCGTGCACTAAGCAGACTTTTTTTTATTGCAACCATTCTTTAAATTTTATTCATTTTCTAATTTTTGAGATTCAATCCCTTCAGGGTATTGGGGAGAAAATGGCAGACTACATAATAGAACTCAGAGAAGAAAGCCCTCTAAAATTGGTTAGTGTTAAAAAACACTTTATAAGCCAATTAAGACAACTAAATATATGGTTTTTAATGATGCTTTTTTGATAATGGCATTTTGCAGTTAAGTGATTTTGAGAAAATTGGACTATCTTCCAAGCAGGTAAATTATGTAAACATGTTAATATTATTAGTAAATGATTGTAATATCTAGGTACCGTCATTTGTATTAGTTATATTTAAGAGAGTCAATGTTAACTAAATATTAACAAAATGTCGAGCTTATATGATCTTTTGACAGGCACATAACCTGTTCAGTAAAGCTGCAAAAAAACTATTTGAAGATAAAGCAGAAGATTCAATACTCAAGTGAAGTCTATTGTTGGCTAAGATGAATATGTTATTTGTGTTCTTGTATGTTGTAACAAGATGAAGTACAAAACTTACCTAGCATTGAAAAAAAGATGGTTCATTACTTTAACAATGCATTATGTAAATTAATTTCATTAGTGTCTAGTCACTATTGTTTATGATTTTATCATTGAAGTTAACTTATGTGGGGTGAGCACCATGTTCTACTACTATGCATTGAGTTTCATCCACAGATAACATGTTTACCAAAAACATAATTTAATATTTTTATAGTAGGTTAATTATTTCAAAAATTAATAAATTACTATAGTTTAAGGGTAAATTAAAGGGTTGGTTTTTCACTAATTTTGGTGTGTGGAGATTATTATATAAGCAAAAAATGGCTCATACATGTGGATAATCCACTTCTATTTCCCCATTACATAGGGACCCCATTATGAAAGCTTTTATACATGTGCAACTGCTTCTGAAGCAACAAGGAAAATCAGAAAACAAAATTAAAGGGGTCCACTACATTGACATGTCATGCTTCAATCAATTATTTGATTTCAAATTCATAAAAAATACACACTCAATAAAAATATCTTAATATCTTGCATATGGATAAGGATTAAGGATTCCTGGTCTTGATGAAAAAACTTACTTCAATGTCCTTAAAATAACTTACTATGGTGTCCCATTTTTTCCATTTGTCATGCCATACCACCTTAATATTGTTGGAAATTATCATGAAAAAATTATGTTAGAAATAAAAACATAAGTTTCTGATATAATAATAGGATTTCATTAATAAAAAGAGACTGATAATATTGATTAGCTGAACTTTAGATACACCCATCACAAATCCAAAAACATATGAATTTGCTCAAAGGTTTTAATACATTGATACTTTATTCCAACACTCTCTAAAAGGGTGTATTCAACCCAAACCTCTTAGAGTACACAAACCACACTCACACATAATACTTGCTACAATTATTAACCACATTAAATAGTGCTATTATTATAGTCTCATGCTACTAAATGAAACCATTTATGCTTGAAGGTTTGATTCTCAACTTCACTTGCAGGTGCAAGGATCACAGGTGCAATTTGCTCCACACTTGCAACCATCATTCTCCACTGCAACACCCATTTCAGCACCTTCAAAATGAGCCTTGACAGGTGCAAATCCCATAACCAAAGTCTCATTGGTGCTGCTCTCATTGTAGCTCAAGTCTGGGTACATCTTGCAGCTGCAGAAGCACATGGAAAATCAACCAATACTTTGGATTTCTCATAACAAAAACAAGAGATGTGTTGTTTTAAGATTACTAGAAACATTATCAAGACATGGTTTAAGTAAAAGGGTATCCAAAAAGCAAATCAAAATAGAAACAAAGTTATTACGAAAGAAAATAATCAATAGACAAACGAGTAAGACTCCTGAGGGGAGTGGTTTTTTCATGAAGACAAGAAAAAAGCATTAACTTTTGATAAAATTCAGCATAAAGGGTACCCAAGAAAAAGAACAAAACTCCAAAACAAATTTTCCAGGAAAATAAGACAATTTTTTGTTTGTTATCAAAACAAAATCTGAATAATATAAGAACAAAACAAAACCATCAATTTTTCATACAATTGAACCAAATCGGTATACCAAAAAATATAAAGCATCGGTTTTCAGACAAATCAAACAAAAGGGTATAACAAAAAAAAGCCAAAGAATCAAAACGTTGCAGAACAAAAGTTTCCCAGAAAACTTCCATTTTCTGAGAAAAACAAACATAAAAAACCATGCAAAGGAAAAGAAAAAAAAACGTGATTTTTACACAATTTAGACAAAAGGGTACCCAAAATATTCAATCAAAAATCAACTTTCATTTTACTAGAAAACAAAGAGAAAATGAAGAAAAATGCATAAAAATCTCACCCTCCGCATCCATTTCCGCACTTGCATCCACTTCCACAACCACAGTTACCTCCACAGCAAGAAGACATTTTCAGTTTCAAAGAAAGAGAAACACAAAACTCACTTGAATAAGTCACAACAATTATCTAACTCACTTGAACGAGTTTCAATGAGAAGCAATGAATCCAATTTATAATGAGATAGAGGAAAGAGAGTATTAGATCTGTACCATACACGTGTCACAATGTAAGGATGATTCTAATCCATTGCTGGTCTTGTTCCATGTTTTCCTCATACACTTGTCTTTCTATGCATAGTTAATGGGGTTTTCTGGTGTGTTCTTTCTTCTATGTTATGAGCCGTTGGATGAGATATTTCATTATCAAGGCTTAGATTTCAATGGATGGTTGGCTTTTTGGTGTAATTTTTTTAACTATATCAAAGTTGTATGCCTAAATAAAATTAGAGAAAAATATGTATTTATGAATTTTTTTATATTGTCATTATATTATATACTATTTATTTTTAATCATTATCAACTATTAATTAAAAGTAATACAAATGAATATTGATGATATACTAAATGTATATAAATTTTTATACTGTCAGTACATAAATATTACACTCATAAAGTTAAGTAATGACAAAATAAAAATTGTTGTTTATTAAAATAATTAATTATATAATAATTTTAGAATAAGATTTGAATGAGAAACATCTCATACAAATCATTAGGACATAATATACATTTTTTTCGAGACTCAATTATTATTCCTTACTACAGGATTGAATCCAAAATATTTGTTTGAGTGAATTTCTTAATTAACATTAAAGAGTTTTATATTTTATTCACAATAGATTAAATGTTTAAATAATATAATATTATAATCGATAAAGCATTTAATAAGTTAATGAATAAACTAATAATAATTAATAACACAACTAATTCAAAAAATAATAAGAGGAAGAGTAAGCTTGTCCGGTAAAAATGATTTTTTATAGATAGGGCCTGTCAACACGCTAGTCAAGATAATGTTACGTGTATAGATAACCAAAATCGGACATTCATTGTAGGCTACACACTCATCACCTAAAATGGTTAATACTAAAGAGAAAGAGAATAAAATATTTTGTTGCAATTTAGAGTACTATGGGAGATATTTTTTCATCCTATCATAAAACATTAGCCCCTCATGGTCTCATAACCTCACACCTAAACATCACAAAGGCAACACCATTACAATGTAAAATACTTTAGACCATCTATCATTAACCTATTATTTGAGCTATAACACGTTAAGTTATACTGTTTTTTATGAACATGTCAAACTTATGATTTTAGAAATTCTATTTGATTTAACAATCCAAACTTTAGACCATTTAAAAGATATATTAAACAAACACACTGATCTATTTAACTATATTATATAATAATTTCATATTATATTATTTTATTGTAATATAAGTAATATCATTATATATATAATTTTAATATAAAAAATATAATTTAATTGTCAAAATTAAATGAGTCTGTTAAAAGTATACCTAATAGCCTATTTAAATGTAGATATGTTGGTCTATTTCAAGACTATATAATATAGCACACCTTTAAACAAACTAATAAGTCAAACTTTTAAACAGACTAGACATAGATTTTGAATTTTTTAAACAAACTAACAAATCATTCTATGCCATATAAATTTGACTCATTTAAGATAAAGTTTTACTTCACCTCTTTCAACCCTTTTGTCCAACCAACATTGGATAAAATAAGAACTTGTTCTACTTATATTCCCTCTTGCTCTTATTTTAATCTCTACCTCATCTGGCCATCAAACATACCTTGAATAGAGTCAATAACTTGGCATTATAAATTGGAGTAGGAACTATGGCTAGGGCCTAGGAATGGAGCATGAGGTTATAAGGCCCAATATTTCTTTGTTGAATTGTAAATAAAACAAATACCTTTGCCAAAGGTTTGAATATGGAAAGGGAAAAACAAATTTAATAGATTAAAATGAAACAACCATGTTAAGATTTAGGGAAAATAATTGAATTAAAATGGAAAAATAGTTGAAGTAGTGATGATTAAAATGAAAACAATTGTGGGCTAAAGGAAAGTGGCATACCCATTTAATGCCTTAAGTGCCATTCCTTAATGGATGAATAAATATCAAACACAGTGTAACTGAAACTAAAACATAGACAAAACAAAAACATGAAGAGTTGTTCAGAATCTTCAACCAAACCAAACACAATCAACAACAACAACAAAAAACCTCCTTTCATGCCAGCAAAGGATGATACTAAACCAATCCTTCAAGACCCAGTTCTCTCTCTCTCTCTCTTATCAAATTGCATTGCATAACTTGGATTACTAATTGTTTAAAAGGGTCTATGTTATTTACTTAATTTTGTTCTTTTGTTGTTTTTCCGTGTCAGATACTGAGGTCAGACCCAATTGAAACTGAGGAAGCTGTGCTCAGATTGCCTACTTTCTCAATCCCCACATCAAATTGAATAATAATGTTTTTTAACTTTTAACATCTTTCACTGTTCATTCTTCTTTCTGTTTTAAAAGATGGGATTTTAATGTTGCAAGTTTTGATTTTTATTGTTCTATAATGTCTCTAATTGAATTTCAGTTCTTGTTATCATGGTTTGTCTTCAAATTGCAGCTGTAGTGTATAGTTGATGCTTTATGGAATGGAGTGTTTAGTGAATTGTGTGTTAATCTTAATTTTTCTTTTGGTAACATTCATTATGTTGGGCTATTTGGATTTAGCAAGAGTTCATGTTCATATTCGGCTAATGACTATGTTAAAATTCCCCCCTCAAATCATTGAGGGGTATATTTGATCTGTGGAGTCTTATATTGGTTCCATATGTTTTACTTATTATTATTTTATTAGATAATATATTAATGTAGAGGGTGAACATGTGTAAAGTCAATCTTATAAGTTCAAATCTTGGAGACAACCTAGTAGATTGCGAAAGTAAGACTACGTACATTTATCATCCCAGATCTCATTAGGTGTGAGCTCATGCACTGGACTACCATTATGTAGAAGTATGTCCTGAATATTGTATCCAAAGAAAACAGTTGTGTTGGAGAGTTTCTTGTTGTGAAATTGAGTGTGGTCTTAACAGAGAAGTAATCCCTTTGTGGACAACTATTTCTCTTGTTATTAGTTGGGGAACTAGTACATTTAGTTGTGTGAAATTCAGTGTTGCTGTACAATGTAGTTTATTTACTACTTCCAGAGTGAGCCTTGATATATGACACCAATCAACATAGGATCACTGATATAATTCTTGAAATTCAATTTCTTTTACATATATATTGTGGATGCTACTTTACTACTTGTAGCTCACTATTTAGCAGGCCATTGGACTAATAGTAATGTCCTTTTCTGAGTTTTCTTTTCGGCTGTTGATATCAAGATGTTATATTTGATTATTTCTTCAATGACTGCATGCAATGGATGATGTGATTGTATCAATGTTTTGATGACTACATGTGAACCTAAAAACATAATCTGGGGCCTTGTGTGGAGGAGTCCTGATCTTCAAGCTGCTTCATCATAATTATACTCACAACAAAGCAATGTATGACATACTGATTCAGCCTCGTCTTTTCTCCACAACTATTTCCTCCACCATCAATTAAGGCATTGTATGTGACCACACTAGGAACCAAACATTTGTTCAACATCTTATCTAGCAATCAATTAACACCTCTCATTTCTCCTAAGAGTTTTAGAGCATCCCATTTCCTACCTAAACCACACAAAGCACATATCAAAACTGTATATGTCCTAACAGTAGGAGAACAATTATCATCTCCCATATGTGAGAACAACTTCATGGCCTCATCAATCCTCCCGGCTTCACAAAATCCGTGGATGAGATTGGTATAAGAAACTTCACTCCTACGACAACCCTCACTAGGCATAAGCTTAAACACACTGTAAGCACCATCTACATCTTTATTCCTACAATGACCCAATATCAATGAAGTATATGTGAACATATCTGGCGAAATACCAGCCTGCACAATCTTAGTAACATATATCTTTGCCTCAACCAAATTCCCTAACTTACAATACTCATTTACCATTGTTTTAAAAGTATATATATTTGGCAATACCATATCATCCAACATCTCTAAATACAAACACTCATTTCATCAACCAACATAAACCTTGACAATACCATAAGAAGCAAATTATAACACTTCAGAGTGAGCTTAAATTTGAACTTTCCATCATAATTTAAACTCATTCTCCTCAAAATTTCCAGCACAAACCTGACATCTTCAACCGAATCCCAAGACTTAATCATTGAAATTCGAACATTCTCAGCGACACGTAGCAAACTATTACAAACTAAAATGTCAAGCAAAGAAGCATAGCACTGTGCATTGTGCTTGTACCCACGTTTCTTCCTTGCAATTCAATTAAAAAAATCCAATGCAGTTTTTGGGTCAATTTGAAAACCAAAAAGGGTACAAGGTTTTTAAGAGAAGGGTGGTTTTGCCAATTGGGGTGGGAAAGAATAGTGAAAAGATGTGAAGGGATATCATTGGGTGGGTGAGGGTGCAGTGTAACAGGGTGGGGAATAGAAGCAATGGAAGTAAATGATTTGGTGAAGTGAATAAGGAAAAGGGTATTTCTGGGAATGAAGAATGAGTTCAAAGATTTCATCTTTGAATATGGGAAGAAGGTAGTGAATGATCCATGCATCAAAACCCAACTAGGAACTCCAAAACATGGAGATGAAAAAAAGTGATTTTTTATATTTTGGGAGGAAGAAGATGGTGAAAAGTTAAAAATTTTCAGTGTTTGAGAATCGAATTTGTGAAATTTTGAGTGAAAGTTGAAGGTTACACGAGACGAGTAAGTTTTCATTATCAATTCTAGACATAACGAATCTAAAGTAATTTCGTTTGATTTTGTTTCATGAAAAGGTACAAGCAAAACGAATTATTTTGATAAGTAGCTTGTTATTTTTAAGCTGATTTTGCTAAGTAGCTTATTTATTTATTTATTATTAAATTGCTTATCATATTAGGGTCAGTTTAATAAGTTTGATAGGATACTATTGAATAAGGTAAGTATAAGACCCAATAATATAAAGTCGGTCAAGATTTTAATATTATATCATGATTGATGTGATATTGTGTTAAGATATATGTATTAATGATATAATAGTTTTTATATTGTTACCGTACATCACTTACTATTTATTTTCAATTATCATTTACTCTTAGATAAAAGTAATACAAATGATTATAGATGATACATTGACTGTATAAATATTTATATTGTCATAACATAAATATTACACTTTAAAATATATTAAGATATATGTATAAAAAATGTATACAACACTGTATGAATTTTTAACATTGTCAATGTGTCATTTACCTTTTATGTTTTAATCATCATTAAATCTTCAAAAAGAATAATACAAATGAATGGTAGATTATGTACTCAATGAATATAGATGTTTATAGTGAGGGTTCATAGATATTACACTCTATGTATCACATCAATTAGTTTTTTACAAAGATATCATAGAATTTATAATTGTATCCCCAAATCAAATATGGACCATAATTCTAGTATATATACTATATAAAAAAGAAAGTTATTGCCATATAAGTTAGGGAAATGTGTCATCACCTCATGCAAAAATTTTCCTCCAAAAGCTATCTACCTCTTAGTACGCAATCTCCTCATACATAAGATGAAAAACTCATTTATGAAATCACTCATCATGATCAATATAATTAATTTTATTATCCATTACATTAAAAATGACATAAATAATTAAACAATGTTATTTTTATAGAATAATGACAAACTATTTAAATTTTGTGTATGAGAAGAAATTTGGATACAAATGAGCAGCAAAAAAATCGAGCTTCACAAACAATGATGAAAAGAAAATTGATTACACAAGAAAAAGAAATGCACAAACAAGGATGAAAAAAATTGATTATGCAAGAAAAACGAAATGCAAGACAATGTCACAATTCAAGTATTGTTCCCTTGTAGTGTGTACTAATGTACTAACAAATAACACACTAGAATATATATTTTATATATGAGATTATTTTTACATACATTCATAAATTCGAGTAATAATTTAGATTTTTATATGAGAAAATGATGTGTTCACCGATAATGTATGAGTTTGATATATTGTTATTGCATCATTCATGTTTAATTCAAAAAAGAAGTAATACAAATGAGTGAAGAATGATATACAGATTATGTATAAATCTTTACATTCACGATATATAGATATTACACTCTTTATATATTTCAACAAACAAATCCATATAAATGAACATTTATGAGAGATGAATATTCACTTTTTTAATATTTTGAACATGTCTATTATTAGTTATAAGTGTTCTTAACGATGTGAATGTACATGTAATATATGTGTTTTAACTCTGCGAATGCACGAGTAACATGTGTGTTTTAACTATGCAATGCATGTGTAACGTGTTTTCTTATTAATGCGAATGTAACTGTGTTTTTAACCATGTGAATGCACAAATCACATGTATGTTCTTAACAATATGAATGCACAGTAATATGTGTGTTTTAACCATAAGGATGAACGAGTAATATGTGTATTCATAACCATATGAATGTACATATAATATGTATGTTCTTAATCATACGGTAAGAAAATGTCACCCATGCGAATGCACGGATAACTTGTTAGTATCATATACAATCAAACCATAATCCATATGAACCCTTGAATTCATTTTCCATAAGAATGTAGCAATGAAGAGATAATTATGTGTGTTTGAAAAAACACATTGTTGAACACAAAAGCAATAAAACAATGTTATTAACATCATACTGGTCATCAAACTGATCAGATATTGGTATAGGAGTCCACCTGGTGGTTTATTAATTAAACCACATACCGATAAAGTTAGATATATATATATATATATTATAATAACATTAATGTTGAAAAATCAATAAAGAATATAACAACTATTTTTATTTATACCACTTGTTAAAAAATGTATATGGTGGACCATATTTTAGATGCATAAAAGATATATTAGTCATTGTTTGACCCTCATAGTAACATTTTGGTAAAAATAAATAATTTTTATTAAAAATAATATTTTTTATTAAAAAATAATTTTAAATGAAATTGACCAGTATGACCAGTACCGTTCAATTCAAAATCAGTCGGTATGATCGATTTTTACCGATTTTATATGATTTGACTGATATAATTGCATAATGAGTATAATTATCAATGTTGTTAGGACCGGACCGGCAGGTCCGACCATCACCCGGAAGTGTGAACGGCCCTGTACCACCCCACAAACCGGGAACTCTTCCAGGCCGTTTAGAACCGTGAAAAATCCGGTTTGACCGGGTTAAACCGGTAGAAACCGGAATAACCCGGTTGGTTAAACCGGCCAGTCTCACTTGCAGAAAACCAAGATCTCATTCACCTTCCCCATTGATTGAAATTGCTCTCACCGTCGTTCCTCGTGGGTAAGTCTTCTCCATCGTGAGATTGTAACAATGAAAAGAAAGATTGAATCATGGAAAAATGAAATAGATAATAGTAAGTGAAGGAAGTAAATAGAGATGTGTTGAGTAAAAAGAGATGGGGGAAAGTGAAATAGAGATGGAGAAGAGTGAAATAGAGATGAAAGAGAGTGAAATAGAGATAGGTTGAGTAAAAGAAAGATGGAGAGAGTGAAACAAAGGTGAGATGAGTGAAAGAGAGATGGGAGAGTGAAAAGGCACATTACATTTTCTTTCTCTCTCTCACCAACCGTGGGAAAAAAGAAAAGTGGGGAAAACAAAAGACACATAACATTAATTGACTTTTATTTCCAAAACTCAAATAATTAATACTATTATTAAGGATCTTCTATAAATAAAAAAGAAAAGTGAGAACATAAATTGAAGAGTTAGTCCAAGTAATACATATAATATATAATTATATATAATATTATTATATTGTCCGGTCCGACCGACCGGTTTAACCGGTTAAACCGGTTAGAACCTATACGGGACCTCTTCCGGGTTGATGTCCGACTCAGTTTTCATAACATTGATAATTATTGTATAATACAAATACTAATATTGGTTCACCAATTTACTAGTTGAATCAGCCGATACGAACCAATTTTAATAATAGTACAACAAAAGACTCCTTTATGTAAAAGACTACAAGTGTCAAAATGGGGTGCCCGAATGGGCTGACCCGCTAAAGCCCAAAAATTTATAGGGCTTGGATACCATTTTATGTACTTTTCAATGAATTTAGGCTTTTTAGCCCAACACGATCGGACTATATTAAAATCGGGGTCAGGCCGTGCTTACCCAAGCGGGTTCGGGCTACCCGTTTTTCCTTATTTATTTTTATTTTTTGGAACATTTGGCTTGGTAATTAGTCTTAGGTGAAAATTATTTTACAAAATAACTTATAATAAAAAATAGAGAATAAATATTGTGTTATAAATTATAATAATTTTATAAAGTTAAACATTATCATATTTTTCCTATTTTACATAATATACTTTTAAGCATAATAAAAAAATTATCTATCAAATCAAATGAGAATACATTAAACTATATAAATCTCACTTTTCCTTTCTTAATTGTGTATTTAATTAGATTTAACTTATATAACAAAAACATTTAAAAAAAAGTAAATAACTTTTACAAAAAAACTAAATGACAACAAAATTATTTACAATAGTGAATTTCACTCAACCATATTTAACATAATAATACACAATGAAAATGTAAAGAGCATAAGAATGATCTTCAAACAAAAAAGTAAAACATAATGATCATATATTACGGTGGTAGTTATAATTTGACATATAGAGTTCATTCTGAACTTGAGTCTATACTACTATTACTATAAACCAAGATAATATTATTTTTGATAGTGTTCAAAGATTTTCATATTAAAATGAAGTTACAAATTATATTGTGTTAGAGAGTAAGAGTTCAATAAAAATGAGAGATTTAATAAATAAGTTGTGTTAAAATTCATATAAGTGGATTTGACATCACATCATAACTGAAACACAATGCATTAGATCTATAAGTTAGTTGAATTGTGCATAACAAGTTTGTTAAAAAGTTAAAAATTAATATTATATGTTATATATATATATTTTTAAATAGATTAAATATGTTAAAACTTAAATAAATATTTTTTAATATTATGTGGGCCGACCCGCTATAATTCGCAACCCGCTTAGGACGTGTTTGAGCTACAATTTGATATGCATAAATTGTATTCGAACTTTTTAGCCAGGTATAGATTAGCCCGAACCCGAATGGATAGTCCGTTTTGACACATCTATAAAAGACAAACGCACATACACAACTATGTGTAGATTTTTATTAGGGATGACAAAAATACTCGGACCTGTGGGTACCCGCAAAAATAACGCATGAGTATGAACGAGTATCATGATACCCGCCCCGCGGGTACCCGTGTATATATTTTAATTAATAATTTATACTTAATTATATTAATTTAGCATTATATTTGACTATGATCATAAAATTATCATATACATATCATATTATTTAAGTAATAATTATTTTTATATATTAATTGTTATAAAATATATAAAAATAATTGATATTGAAAACCCGTTGGGTACGCGCGGATACCTACTACCCACACGGGTACCCATAAATAGTGCAAGTATGAACACGAATATGCACTACATGTGCCCAACCATGTTGCCATCACTACTTTTTATGATTGAAATGATGTTTTAGTAATCAATGGGTGACAACAATAATAAAATATAAGTATAATATCTATATGTTGTGAGTGTAAAGATTTATACATAATTTTTATTTCATTCATCATTTATTTAGATTATTTTTTGAAGATTTAATAATAATTAAATATGAATATGGATGATTATTTTTGAAGATTTAATAATAATTAAATATGAATATGAATGATGTACTAACACTATATAAAACTCATACACGGTTAGTATATGTATGATTAGTCATACCAATGGTGTGGTATGAATCAGTTCCTTTTTTATTGTTGATATATTTCTTCATTTTTTACTTTCATAATATGCAAACAAGAGTTTGGAATTAGTGGTGTGATTAAGAAAAATAAATTCTCCTTTCTTGAGTTTTCCTATGCACCATGATATATCTTTGGCTACTACATGTATAATATGATAGAACAGGGATACATTATATATAAAAAAGTTCACTATTTGGCTAAATCAAGATGCAATGTGAGGTGAGGTTTTCTTTTGTGGTATTAACTTAGAGGAATTTAAAGTGACCACAAATATTTTCCACATTTTTTGGAAGGGTTATTGGCAAGTATACTATGTGTATAACTTCATCATTTCTTCTTGCCATCAAACCATGTCATTATCAAATTTTGGTGTTTGCCACTCTATATTAAGATAGCAGATGTCCTCATTAGAAATAATTATACATGTTATCGTAAATTTCTATTCTGCATGATGTATAATTTAATGTTGTGAAACTCGAGTCGAACATTAAGTCGAAAGAGGTTTTATATTAGGTTTAATCGGTTTAAGCAGTTAAATCGTCCGGTCGGACAGAATAATTTTAAATATAATTAATACTTTTTATCTATAATTATATATAAATGTAAAATTTTATATAATTAATAATTTTATATAACTATATTGAAATAACGTTTCTCCATCTTTTTTGGACCGAAGTAAAACAAAACATCAGAGTAATGTTCCATTTTTTAAATTTTAAGTGAACTGTCTGATTTACTTATCAGATAATTCCAGTTTAACCAGGTTTAGCACGGTCGAACCAGAATTTCTCCGGTTCAAAGCGGTCTAACCACTCATTCGGATAATACTATAAACCAAAATTGTTTTCTAATCTGATCAGTAGTCGAACCGATCGGACCATCCAAATGAATGAATACTATATGAGAATAATACAATACCGGGCTTTTCAATAAAACCACTCACCAAATGCACCGGTCATGGAAAAGTTTACAAAACTATCCTAAACTTATTTATGTATTTTTAAGTAACTATAATGAATTATTTTTTCTTCCTAATTATCAATTAAACTTTAATTGGTTGTGAAATTGGTTCATACATATTTTTTTTAAATAAATAAATAGCAATGCCAAATTCTAACTCATGCATTTTTTAACATTAACTATTAGATGATTTTATTAATTTTTTATATTTTGATGGCGATTTCTTCAGGATATCAATATTGGCTAACCTTCGTATTGCTTTGCTATTGTTGTGAGTCTCATTGCATCGATTTCCTTATTGTTTATGAGTAATTTAATAATATATTTATACAATAATCAAAATTACCAACTAATAAAGTTTAATGTATAATTAGGAAAGAATTAGTTTATGGTAATTATTTGCAAAAGACATAAAATTTAGAGGGTTTTACACACTTTTCCTAGAAAATTATGTAACAATTTTAATTTCATATTGTTCCATTTGTACTTATTAGAATATATGAAAGTATATTAGAATATCTTAAATTATATTATAAATGAATATTTAAATGATACATAGATATAGAGATAATATCTCTTCTTATGATTATATCTTAGATCTCTTTAGAATATTTTACAATTGAGATTACTTTAATTTATTTTTATGATATATTTCTTTATCTAATTAGAAGTCGTGTATTACTAGAAATATGAGTTTATAGAATATATTTTATATCACAATATCATCTTTCACAATATTATTAATATAATTTACTATTTTGATATAAAAAAATAATCTTATTTCGTATTTAAACCATATAATTTATACCGTCCTTTCCTTACTATGTTATATACAATCAAAAGGTGGTGAGGTTTATCAATGACATAATTTTTATATCATTTTTTGATAACTTTGTGTTAAATACAAATATGTTAAATGTGATATTAAGGGTTAAAATAATTATTTTCCAGTTAATTGCAAATTGCGTTTACTATTGCCAACCTACTACCCTCCATTCTTCTGCTATGTTTTCACTAACTTAAATTGTAAAAAATCAACTTATTTTGTGTTTGTAATCAACAACTTGTCAAATAGAGAAAATATATCACATTAACTATGATTTTATTGTTTTACATTTTGCATCTTGCTTAACTACATGATAGATAACCTTTTTTAATTTCCTCCAATTTCTCTTGCTTATTATATGTTGATTGATTAATTTATTTGAATGAGTTACGGTTTTAGCATGGAGAAACTTATCTTGGAATCAATAATTATTTTTATTTAGCCAATTCCATATACATTTCTTGGTGTAATTTTGTGAGTAGTTTCAGTATTAATAATTAGTATATTTCATTTTGAAACCTCTATCTAGATATGAAATCTTGCATATTTAAGTGATTTTGAAATGTTACCGTTCATTTGTGTTCTTTAGCAAAATTTAGTTCACAATCTTATTAACAAACTAAATATATTTAATAAAATTTACTTGTTCATTTGAATAAGTAATATTTGGTTAATGATGTTAATATTTTCAATATATTTATAAGATTATAATATTAATGAATTATTTCTCGTCCAATTTTTTATGTAGTTCTTTAATGTCTTTTAAATTATTTACAATTACTTCACAACATGTTTTTATAATGTATTGTTATTATTATTTAAATCATAACGGAAACTTTTATTATTATAATAAGCACTTTAATACTGAATTTTTAAATGATTTAGTTGTGTTGTACTCACTATCTATTAAGAATTTCCTTTTGTATCGTCAAATCACAACAAATAACATGCTCTTGCAAATCACTTATATTGGAACATTTCTACTAAGCCTTCAAAATGTTAAACTAAAAGTTTTGAAACAAAGGAAAACCTTAAAATTAGAAAAAGATGAAGAACATATAGAAAAACATAAATCTAGCATGTTTTGCTAATCATAAATCTATCACCAAATAACAACATATAGAAAAACATAACATCTCAAAACCTTCCATAATCTTGCAAATCACTTATAACCTTTATTAATCTAAAGGTAAAATTACCATAACATTTATTACTATACTAAATTCTCCTACTAATCCTTATACCCACAAGAAAGTGACATATGTTACTTAAAAACCAACTAAATAAAGTATCACTTTGTAACATATATTATTTTTTCATGGGTAAGAGGATTAGTAAAATGATTTAGTTTGAGGATATAACATTATTCTATTTTAAAAGAGAAAATACAAAGTAAATTCAACTTTTCACCAACTTTTTTCCGGAATTCACTTAAACTTGTGAATCAAGACACGATTCTGGCATATCAGGCATCTTGGGTTATCTTGGGGTACCAGCATGTACATGTAGCATTTAGTACACCCCACCAAAATGAATGATGCCTCGTCTTCTTCTTCATCTTTTGAAGCATCACCAAGATTCTCATTAGGTTCGAGCATAGAAGGTGTGCATGTTTTGTTAATGGATGTTGATGACACCAACGAGGTGCATGAGCTTGGGCTTTGAGGCGAGGTTTTCGATTTCTCAGCCATACTTATCTCTTTCGATTCTTCAGCAGCTGGTTTAACCTTTGAACAAGAAAATATAAACAAACAAAAAACATTAAAAAATATACTATATCAATATTGTGATAACCGGACAGGAACGGACGGTCTGACCGATTTGACCGCACACCGGACTTGAAAACGACTTTGTTTTGTAGTCTTAGTAGTTAGACCGCTTTGAACTAGAGAAATTCCGGTTCGACCGTGCTAAACCCGGTTAAATCGGAATAACCCGGGAAAAAACCGGACAATTTGCTTAAATTTTTTAAAAAATGGAATATTACTCTAATGTTTTATTTTATTTTGGTTCAAAAAATATAAAGAGATGTTACTTCAATATAGTTATATAAAATTTTACATTTATATATAATTATAAATAAAAAATATTAATTATATTTAAAATCATCTGGTCCGACCAGACGGTTTAACTGTTTAAATTGGTTAGACCTAATACGGAAGGTCTTTCGGTTTGACGTCCGGCTCGGGCTTCATAACATTGCTATATGAACAAAATGTCAATAATTTTATATAAAAATATAAGGAAAATATAGTACTTAGGTAAGGTGATCCATAAGTACACCATGGGCAATAAGATGAGGAAAAAAAATCTAGCATTCAAATTAAATTGACAAAAATAAAATAAAATCACAAATGACATATACAATTGGAATGAACAAAAATGAATCTACCTCAATATTAATTTCATTTAGACCTTGGTCTTGGTCTTCAATTTCTGGTAGTTGATTGATATCAATAGACTTATTGTGTTGGTCAACACTAGTAGATCCATAATTTCTTAAGATGTTATGTTCATCTTGAGTACCATGAACTTGTTGTAACTTTCCATTAAGGTTTTCCATGGAAGTAAACTATTACTAGTTTTGTGATGCCTAAAAGTGTATGTGGGAGCATGTATATATAGTACAAAAATGTGGTTTCATAGTACACAGAATTGGAAAAAGAGAGGTTTCTGTTTAACACCAATTCCCAGAAAACTGTTTTCAGTTTTCTTAATTTTTAAATTTAATGTAAACAATGATAAAAAAAAACTAAAATATGAGTAGTAATATTACAAACGCATACTACAGCATACCAAAACTAGAAGCATTAAACACATAATAAATTTTAGAGTAAATTACACTCACATCCCCTGAGTTTTAGTGAAATTACTCAAACCACCCCTCACTTTTTTGTCCTTACACGAACCACCCATAATTTTGTACATATGTTACACTTACTACCCCTACATAATATAAAAGTGTAATATTTTAAACAAAAAACGTATGATGTGTGTAATTAATTAAACAAAATATTGTATATTATGTAGAAAAATTCAAATAATATAAGAGTCAATGTGTCTTCATTATTTGGTTCGTTATAAAATAATATAAGAGTTATTTAAACATTTATTTGAAATTATTAATGTATTTTTTAATGACACAAAAATAATAAAGAAACATTCGCTTTTGTACTATTTGAAGTGTTACAAAATATACAATATTTTGTTTAACATAATTATATTCATCACACATTTTTATTTAAAATATTACATTTTTATAACATGCATGGGTAGTCTGTGTAATGTATGTATAAATCTAGGGGTGGTTTGTGTAGGAGGGAGAGGTGGTTTGTGTTGGAGGGAGAGGTGGTTTGTGTTGGAGGGAGGGGTGGTTTGTGTAATGACAAAGAAGGCAGGGGTGATTTGTGTAATTTCACTAAAACTCAGGGGGTGTGAGTGTAATTTACTCTAAATTTTATTGTTTAATGCAACTTTGGCGGAACTAGGATCCTCGCTAGAAGTGCAAGTTGCACTAACTGTAATGTTAATAAATTTGAGTCGGCGAATTGATCTACCCTAGAATGGACACTCAACTAGTTCGAATTGCTCATTTGGTTGGCTATGACCTAAAACCAGTATGGATCGATTCGACTTGACTATTTTGCGTAGAGCACTAATTACTCGGTCGATCTAACAACTCTCGTCGCCTGAATCCATTATCTTTAAAAAATTAAAATCAAAATAATGTCTTATAAAGAAAAAGAATTCCTTGCGTTCAACTTATTTGTGTTTATGTTTGCCATTATTAATTGACACTGTAATATCTATGCAATGTCAATATATAGATTTATACACAATCACTAACTTTGGTAAATTTAGGACCCTAGACCAGAAGTGCAAGTTGCAATAAATGTAGTATTATTAAATTTGATTCGATGGACTCATCTAACCTAGAATTAACACTCAACTAGTTCGAGTTGCTCATTTGATCGGCTATGACCTAAAACCAGTGTAGATCGGTTCGACATGGATATTTTGCATAGAGCACTAGTTAGTCAGTCGATCTAACTACTCTCGTCGGCTGAAGCTGTCATTGTTTTAAAAATTAACATCAAAATGACTTCTTATGATGAAAAAGAATTTCATGCGTTCAACTTATTTGTATTTATGTTTGTCATTATTATTAGATTTTTTTAGTTCATATTATAACAAAAATCTAATTTGTATAATTAAAGTTTAAACTTATTTGTACACTTTTGATGCAGTCAAATCGTAAAAACTATTATTTGAAAATATTTTCAACTTATTTGTGATATAAAAATAATGGTTAAATGATATAAAATTGTATATAATAACTGAGTAATAATATTGATACAACTTTATATATTCAAGCATTGTGACAAATATTAAATATAAATTTATTATACGGTTGAAAACCATGTGACTTGAATGCCTTCTTCCGTGTCGGTTACCCTTCACTCATATGTGAAATTAACTCTTCAATTTTGAGATCCTCAAAGGATTGTTTGGTAAGAGGAAGTACTATATGGTTTTAAGATTAATGGTATACATTAAATCCTCATTATTGATAATGATACAATAACTCAATGTTGTGATAACCGGATCGAACCAGACGTCCAACCGGTTCGATCGCTGACCGGACTTGATAACGGCTCCATTTTGTAGTCTTAACCGAATGAGTAGTTGGACCTCTTTGAACCGTAGAAATTCCGATTCGACCGTGCTAAACCCGATTAAACCAAAATAACCCATGAAAAAACCAGAGGACTCACTTAAAATTAAAAAAAAATGGAATATTACTATAATGTTTTGTTTATTTCGGTCCAAAAATGATAGAGAGATGTTACTTCAATATAGTTATATAAAATTATTAACTATATAAAATTTACATTAATATATAATTATACATGAAAATTAGTAATTATATTTAAAATCATCCCATTCGACAGGACGACTTAAGTGACTAAACCGGTTAGACCTTATACGAAAGCTCTTCCGGCTAGACGTTCGTCTCAAGAATATTGATCCGAAACTATGTAATAATTTCTCACTTGTTGCACTTAGCCTACACCCGCAGGTCATGTATTTTCACATAAACTGACGTTCAGTTAGGAAAATTTTTACACTAATATCTATGCACTGTCAATATATAGATTTATACACAATCACTAACTTTGGTAAATTTAGGACCCTAGATTAGAAGTGCAAGTTGCAATAAATGTAGTATTATTAATTTTGATCTGATGTACACATCTAACATATAATTAACAATCAACTAGTTCGAGTTTCTCATTTGATCGGCGATGACCTAAAACCAGTATAGATCGGTTCGACATGGATATTTTGCATAGAGCACTAGTTACTCAGTCGATCTAACTATTCTTGTCGGCTGAAGCCGTCATTTTTTAAAATTAACATCAAAATGACTTCTTATGATGAAAAAGAATTTCTTGCGTTCAACTTATTTGTGTTTATGTTTGTCATTATTATTAGATTTTTTAGTTCATATTATAACAAAATCTAATTTGTATAATTAAGGTTTAAACTTATTTGTACACTTTTGATGCAGTCAAATCGTAAAAAACTATTATTTGATAATATTTTCAACTTATTTGTAATATCTATACTAATATAAAGAGAAAACACAAAATAACCACCCATGATGGTGTAATTTTTATTCCTATTTTACCCATACTAATCTATATTTTCTTCCAAAAAACCATATAACCTATTTCTTCATCTATACTAATATCTATACTTCTATATCTATATCTATACTACTAATACTACTAATAAAGGCAAAACACAAATTAATCACTCGTTATGGTGTAATTTGTGGTTGCCTATCTTGCCCTCATTACTCTATAAATTTTACCAAAAAACCATATATAACACCTTATAGCACATTTACATGCATATTCCTTATAGCACCTTTACAAATATTTGGATATTTGAGTCTCGGTCACTTTGACACTATTATAGGAAATACATAGTTTTAATACATTCCTAAAAGTTGAATTTAAGAACATTACTTAATTAAAAATAAGGACCATAAATATAAAGTCATTCCTTGAATTTAAGAACATTACTTATTTTCTATTAATATGTAATGTTATAACATATATTATATTTACAATTCGTCAAAATAAAGAGGAGATGTGACATATTATAATGGAAGGGAATGTAAATAAAAGTAAAATATAGTTATTGTTTAATTTAAAAAATAAATGATGGATAGAAAAAGTATATGAAGATACTCATAATTCATGTACCATAAATGTAGCGGTGTAATTATATGTAGCATTGTAAATATATATATACATGTGAGTAGGATTTAATAGAAAAGTAAAAAAAAAAACATTATGTGACATGCCATGAATTTTGTGTCATTATTGTGTGTTCTGCCCATTAAAGAGTTTTGGAAATGCATGTTAGTTTCAACTTGCAATGCTAAGTTGTTAACCCATTATTAATAATTGATAATATAGGCTCTAAGATAACATATTGTTTTTAGTGTACATGAACAACCACCAAGCAAATTAACTATCATGTTATCCCAAAAAATATATCAATTTTGGTGTCGACTATATATTCAACTGCAAATTAAATTTTTTAACACAATTATAATATTAGAAATTTATTTCATTTAGATTATACGTTACATACGATAGGAAAATGGGTTGACAGGCCCGATAGGGCATGTCAACACGCTTGTAAAAATAATGGTTAAATGATATAAAATTGTATATAATAACTGAGTAATAATATTGATACAACTTTATTTACCCAAGCATTGTAACAAATATTAAGTATAAATTTATTATACGGTTGAAAACCATGGACATGAATGCCTTCTTCCGTGTCGGTTACCCTTTACTCATATGTGAAATTGATTCTTCAATTTTGAGATCCTCGAAGGATTGTTTGGTAAGAAGAAGTACTATATGGTTTTAAGATTAATGGTATACATTAAATCCTCATATTTGATAATGATACCATAACTTATCATTAGATGAGTTTATTCCAAATCATTGTTGAAAATATTAATAGAAAGATTGATCCAGAACTATGTAATAATTTCTCACTTGTTACACTTAGCCTACACCTGCAAGTCATGTATTTTCACATAAACTGACATTCAGTTAGGAAAAAATTGACACTGTAATATCTATGCAATGTCAATATATAGATTTATACACAATCATTAACTTTGGTAAATTTAGGACCCTAGACCAGAAGTGCAAGTTGCAATAAATGTAGTCATCTAACCTAGAATTAACACTCAACTAGTTCGAGTTGCTCATTTGATTGACTATGACCTAAAACCAGTGTAGATCGGTTCGACATGGATATTTTGCATAGAGCACTAGTTAGTCAGTCGATCTAACTACTCTCGTCGGCTGAAGCTGTCATTGTTTTAAAAATTAACATCAAAATGACTTCTTATGATGAAAAAGAATTTCATGCGTTCAACTTATTTGTATTTATGTTTGTCATTATTATTAGATTTTTTTAGTTCATATTATAACAAAATCTAATTTGTATAATTAAAGTTTAAACTTATTTGTACACTTTTGATGCAGTCAAATCGTAAAAACTATTATTTGAAAATATTTTCAACTTATTTGTGATATAAAAATAATGGTTAAATGATATAAAATTGTATATAATAACTGAGTAATAATATTGATACAACTTTATATATTCAAGCATTGTGACAAATATTAAATATAAATTTATTATACGGTTGAAAACCATGTGACTTGAATGCCTTCTTTCGTGTCAGTTACCCTTTACTCATATGTGAAATTAACTCTTCAATTTTGAGATCCTCAAAGGATTGTTTGGTAAGAGGAAGTACTATATGGTTTTAAGATTAATGGTATACATTAAATCCTCATTATTGATAATGATACAATAACTCAATGTTGTGATAACCGGATCGAACTAGACGTCCAACCGGTTCGATCGCTGACCGGACTTGATAACGGCTCCATTTTGTAGTCTTAATCGAATGAGTAGTTGGACCTCTTTGAACCGTAAAAATTCCAATTCGACCGTGCTAAACCCGATTAAACCGAAATAACCCATGAAAAAACCAGAGGACTCACTTAAAATTTAAAAAAAGAAGGAATATTACTATAATGTTTTGTTTATTTCGGTCCAAAAATGATAGAGAGATGTTACTTCAATATAGTTATATAAAATTATTAACTATATAAAATTTACATTAATATATAATTATACATGAAAATTAGTAATTATATTTAAAATCATCCAGTTCGACAGGACGACTTAACTGACTAAACCGGTTAGACCTTATACGGAAGCTCTTCCGGCTTGACGTTCGTCTCAAGTTTCACAACATTGCAATAACTTATCATTAGATGAGTTTATTCTAAATCATTGATACAAATATTATTAAAAAGATTGATCCGAAACTATGTAATAATTTCTCACTTGTTGCACTTAGCCTACACCCACAGGTCATGTATTTTCACATAAACTGACGTTCAGTTAGGAAAATTTTTACACTAATATCTATGCACTGTCAATATATAGATTTATACACAATCACTAACTCTGGTGAATTTAGGACCCTAGATTAGAAGTGCAAGTTGCAATAAATGTAGTATTATTAATTTTGATCCGATGTACTCATCTAACATATAATTAACAATCAACTAGTTCGAGTTTCTCATTTGATCGGCGATGACCTAAAACCAGTATAGATCGGTTCGACATGGATATTTTGCATAGAGCACTAGTTACTCAGTCGATCTAACTACTCTTGTCGGCTGAAGCCGTCATTTTTTAAAAATTAACATCAAAATGACTTCTTATGATGAAAAAGAATTTCTTGTGTTCAACTTATTTGTGTTTATGTTTGTCATTATTATTAGATTTTTTTAGTTCATATTATAACAAAATCTAATTTGTATAATTAAGGTTTAAACTTATTTGTACACTTTTGATGCAGTCAAATCGTAAAAAACTATTATTTGATAATATTTTCAACTTATTTGTGATATCTATACTAATATAAAGAGAAAACACAAAATAACCACCCATGGTGGTGTAATTTTTATTCCTATTTTACCCATACTAATCTATATTTTCTTCCAAAAAACCACATAACCTATTTCTTCATCTATACTAATATCTATACTTCTATATCTATATCTATACTACTAATACTGTAACACCCCAAATTTTAATCTTTAAAATTATAGTATCAGTCCTGGAAGCCTCGCTTGATCGAGAGATTCTCGCCTGAGCGAGAAAGGATCACCTGGGAGGGTGAAATCCTGGACTATACTGGAGGATTCTCGCCTGAGCGAGAGTTGTCTCGCCTAGTCGAGAAATGGCAATTTTGGGCTGTTGACACATTGTAATCGATTACACACTACTTGTAATCGATTACACACTACTGGTAATCGATTACATGCTGATAAACTAATCAGACCTGTGCATCTGACACAGTGTAATCGATTACACAGTCCTGGTAATCGATTACACAGTTCTGGTAATCGATTACATGATGATTAAAAGCATCAAATATGTACATTTGACACAATGTAATCGATTACACCATGTTGGTAATCGATTACATCGCGACGATGCCTTTGTAATTTACACTGTGTAATCGATTACACACTTATGGTAATCGATTACATCGTATTAATGTAATCGATTACACCATGTTGGTAATCGATTACATAGCGACGATGCCTCTATAATTTACACAGTGTAATCGATTACACTATACTTGTAATCGATTACACTTATCGCAGTGTCTATAAAATAGAAACCCAAAACACATTTTAGGGTTAGAACTTCGAAGAGAAGAGAGAGATGAGAGCTTTTCAAGAGCAAGGAGCCTTAGGACTCATCTTAGAGCTTGAGAAGAGGTAAACCTCTTGTTACTAACTCTTCTTCTTCCTCTCTAACTTGTTTTGGGTATGTTGGATTCATTTTCAAAACATGAGAAACCATGGAAACTCATCCTTTAGAGTTATGGTTCGTTTTATGTTGTTTTTATCTTGTAAACTTTTGGTTTAGAGTTGGTATTTGATGAATGGAAAGTTTTATGGGTTATTCATGAAAAACCCCCCAAAAACCCCCAAAATGAGAATATGAGTATAAAGAGAAAGAGATGAAATGTTAGATGTGGATAATGAGTAGTGCTTTAATGTTGTTATATGAGATGAACATGTATGCTTTGATATTTAGAAACTTGTATTGAAATAGTTTTGGAAATATTGAAATATGAGATGTTATGCATGTTTTAGATGGTTGAATATTGATGATGAATATTTTGTATGACTAAATGATGCAAAATAAGTTGTTTATGTGATATTTGGAATAAATGACTAACATTGTTGTTATTTGTGGAAATGAGGAAAGATCCTAAGGTTGGAGGAAATCGCGTAGGAGACTTTTAAAGTTACTCGGAACCGATCCCCAAAACTCACTGAGGTAAGGGATAAGTGGCTCTAATTCATACTCACCGATGTGAATGAGGTATGTGAAAGAGGTAATGTGTTGTAAGTTTGATTGTTGTTACCCTACCCGAATAGGTAGTGGTTTATTGTTGTTACCCTACTCGAAGAGGTAGTGGTTGACTATTGTTGTGTCCTACCCGGAGTGGTAGTGAACTGTTTGTTGTGTCCTACCTGGAGTGGTAGTAGACTGTTATTGTGTCCTACCTTAAATGGTAGCGGACTGTTATCGTGTCCTACCCGGAGTGGTAGCGGACTGTTGTTGTGTCCTACCCGGAGTGGTAGTGGACTGTTATTGTTATCCTACCGGGAATGGTAGTGAAGAATTGTGAACTAGACCTACCCGATGTGGTATGGATTATAACTAGACCTACCCGATGTGGTATGGATCATAACACTAGACCTACCCGATGTGGTATGGAATATAATACTAGACCTACCCGATGTGGTATGGATTATAACTAGACCTACCCGATGTGGTATGGAGTATAGACCTACCCGATGTGGTATGGAGCATAACACTAGACCTACCCGATGTGGTATGGAATATAATACTAGACCTACCCGATGTGGTATGGAGTATAACTAGACCTGCCCGATGTGGTATGGAGTATAACTAGACCTACCCGATGTGGTATGGATTATAACTAGACCTACCCGATGTGGTATGGAGTATAGACCTACCCGATGTGGTATGGAGCATAACATTAGACCTACCCGATGTGGTATGGAATATAATACTAGACATACCCGATGTGGTATGGAGTATAACTAGACCTGCCCGATGTGGTATGGAGTATAACTAGACCTGCCCGATGTGGTATGGAGTATAACTAGACCTACCCGATGTGGTATGGAATATAACAGTAGACTTGCCCGATGTGGTATGGATGATGAACTAGACTTGCCCGATGTGGTATAGATGATGAACTAGACCTGCCCGATGTGGTATGGATGATGAACTAGACTTGCCCGATGTGGTATGGATGGTGAACTAGACCTACCCGATGTGGTATGGAGATGTAATTGGATCTACCCGAGGTAGTAGGAGATTATAGTTGTGAAAGAACTCGGTGAATACGATTAGGGATGAATACGACATATGAGAAACGAGGACGTTAAGAGCGAAAGTCATATGCATGCTATAAGATATATATTATGGGATATATATACTATATGGTGAATATGAATGTTGGAAATGAAGACGTTAAGGATAAAAGTAATATACATGCTATAAGATATATAGTATGGGATATATATATATATATACTATAGTGTGGATATGAATAATGAGAAGAACGATGCTTCGAATGAACATAATATGCATGCTATAGAATATATATTATGGGATATGTATTCTATATGATGAATATGGATAACGTAGAAATGAACGAAAGAATAGATGAATGTTTGCATTTACGTAATTGCGTTTATAATTTATATTAAAGTTTAATCGTATTTGAAATGTGGATTATCGTGTGATGTTAGTTTTGAACTAATGACTTACTCCCTTTTGTTTTGTGTGTTGTTTATGATAATCTTATTGTAGGTAAATGAAGGATTTTGAGGATGAAACTCAATTAGGAAGCTTTTGGTTTATTTACTCGATTGTCTTTATTGCTATTTGATATTGTAGTTGATTTGATAGTATTTTGGGATAAATGTAATCTGATTAGGATAATATGGTGACATGTAGTTATGGACGTTATAACTCTGGAAAACCCGTAACTGGACGTATGTGATAAAGGCTATCTGAATGAATTATGTTTTTCCGCAACATAAATTTGTATGATAATATAATAGGGTAAAGAGTATTTTCAAAGAGAGATACTTGAGAGTTTTTAATGAAGATGACGACTGTATGTAAGAAAAGATAAAAATAAATGAAAAATTTTCAAGGGTAGAATTTGGGTCCTTACAAATACTACTAATAAAGGCAAAACACAAATTAACCACTCGTCATGGTGTAATTTGTGGTTGCCTATCTTGCCCTCATCACTCTATAAATTTTACCAAAAAACCATATATAACACCTTATAGCACATTTACATGCATATTTCTTATAGCACCTTTACAAATATTTGGATATTTGAGTCTTGGTCACTTTGACACTATTATAGGAAATACATAGTTTTAATACATTTCTAAAAGTTGAATTTAAGAACATTGCTTAATTAAAAATAAGGACCATAAATATAAAGTCATTCCTTGAATTTAAGAACATTACTTATTTTCTATTAATATGTAATGTTATACCATAAATATAAAGAGGAGATGTGACATATTATAATGGAAGGGAATGTAAATAAAAGTAAAATATAATTATTGTTTAATTTAAAAAATAAATGATGGATAGAAAAAGTATATGAAAATACTCATAATTCATGTACCATAAATGTAGCGGTGTAATTATATGTAGCGGTGTAATTATATGTAGCAGTGTAAATATATATATATACATGTGAGTAGGTTTTAACAGAAAATTAAAAAAAAAACATTATGTGACATGCCATGAATTTTGTGTCATTATTGTGTGTTCTTCCCATTAATTTATAGTATTAAATATTTAATTTTATATCACTTTTTTTATATTGAGTGTACATGATATTATAATTTATGTAATAGAAAAATATGAAAGTCAATTGTGATATTATTAAAACTTATATTAAAAATTACATTGGTGTTTTGATATTTTTGATATATGTAACTTCTTATAATTTTCATTAATATTTCTTTTATTGTGGGGTAAACATTGTAATAATAGTTAATTAGAATGACAAAATAGGCAATAAAAAATTAGACCATGTAGGTAGTTATAAAATGTTTTGGCTTTATATGTAACTAGCGTGTTGACCGGCAATGATGTGCCTGTCAACATGCTTTCATATCGTTTGTAACGTGTGCTCTAAATGCAATAAATGAATTGTGTTAGATATATTATAATTATATTATATTTGAATATATTATAATTTGCATTAGGTTATATGATTTTTTTGGTAGAAATTAGAATATAGTGAGGGTAAAATAGGAAATCAATAATTACACCATGATGGGTAGTTATTTTGAGTTTTGGCTTTATTAATAGTATATATATATAGAAATATAGATATAGTATAGAAGTGTGTATATATATAGAGGAGAGATAACCATGTTACACCTATGATTATATGATTTTTGTAGAATTAGAAAATGTCAAGAAAAAATAGAAAAATATAAATTACACCATGGTGGTGGTTACACCATGTTTTGACTTTATATATAACTAGCGTGTTGACTGGCACGTGGAATGAATTGCAATTTTCCATGTTAAAAAATGAAAAGGATAAACTATAGTATTCAAATATTGCCTTGATCCATGTGAAAAAATTGTCGTGTTCAAATGAAAAAACTATAAAAGTTACATAAACAAACATGAAACATAAAATGAGGAAATATGTTATATGGTTTTTTTGATAGAAAATATAGATTAATAAAGGTAAAATAGGAAACAAAAATTACACCATCATAGATGATTATTTTGTGTTTTCACTTTATATTAGTATAGAAGTATAGAAGATATAGATATTAGTATAGATATAGAAATATAGATAAATAATATAGATGATACAATAACTTATCATTAGATGAGTTCATTCCATAGCATTGATGAAAATATTATTAAAAAGATTGATGCAGAACTATGTAATAATTTCTCACTTGTTGCACTTAGTCTACACCTGCAGGTCATGTATTTTCACATAAACTGACGTTCAGTTAGGGAAAAATTACTAAATAATATTAGATAGTATTATAAAACCTTAACAATTTTTAAGGTATGTCGATTTAACTAATCTAACTAGTGACTTACTAATTTCATCATTATCCTAATAACTAAATGAGTTGATGACTGATTCAAATTTAATGATAATGGTTAAATGATATAAAATTGTATATAATAACTAAGTAATATTGATACAACTTTATATACCGTAATCTAACAAATATTAAATATAAAATTATTATACGGTTGAAAACCATGGAGCATGAATGTCTTCGTATGTGTCAGTTAAGCTTTACTCATATGTGAAATCGATTCTTCAATTTTGAGATCCTCAAGGGATTGTTTGGTAGGAGGAAGTATTATATGGTTTTAATATTAATGGTATAAATTAAATCCTTGTTATTGATAATGATACAATAACTACTTAAGAGTAAATGAATTTATTCCAAATTAGTGATAAAAATATTATTGAAATCATTGATCCGAAACTATGTAATAATTTCTCACTTGCACCTGCATGTCATCTATTTTCACATAAATTGACCTTCACTTAATAAGTAAAATTTACATTATAATATCTATGCATCGTCAATATAAAAATTATATACAATCGTTACATTATCTAATATTCTTTTGAATTACTTTTTTGAAGAGTCGATAAGATTAAATATGAATGGTAGATGATACAGTAACAGCGTAGAAAACTCATACATCATTGTAGTTCACCATTTTGGAATATCTTAGTACCATTGGAAAATCTTGTCCTTACACGAACCACTCCATCCTCCTATACAAACTAACTCCTAATTTTGTACATATATTATACTAACTATCAATGCATGATTTATAAGTGTAATATTTTAAACAAAAAACGTGCGGTGTGTAATTTAGTTAAACAAAATATTGTATATTATGTAGAAAAATTCAAATAATGTAAAAGTCAATGTGTGTTCATTATTAGGTTCGTTACAAAATAGTATAAGAGTTATTTAAACATCTCATTGAAATTATTAATGTATTTTTGTAATGAAAAAATAATAAAGATAGAGTGACATTTGTATTATTTAAAATTGTTTACATAATATACAATATTTTGTTTAACTTAATTACAATTACCACACATTTTTTATTTAAAATATTACACTTATATCTATATGTAGTCAATATAGTGTACGGACAAAATTATGGGTAATCCATAGAAGAGGTAAATGTGGTTCATGTAAGAACAAAAAAATGGATGAATAATTTATATAATTTCACTAAAACTCAGGGTTGTGAGTGTAATTTACAAAACAAATTTCTACAACCTTTACTCTAGTATCAAACATCTAATCCAGGTTAATATACTATCAAAATTGGGTTGGTGGAAATAAACGTGAAATTTTGTGGAGAAATTAAATGAATATTTGAATGCTTAAATTAAAAACGCCACTGTGGGGCTCAAACCCATGGTTAAGAAACACAAGTTATTTATGTCACTTCTATGTGTTACAAATTAAAAATTGACACGTCAATTAAAGTTACACCATAATAACTAAACAAAAGTTAACAAAATATAAATATGAGTTTATAATTAGTGGTACATATTTATATAAACATTAATTAAGCAATGTTTTTTACATTTCCATACATATCACTTTTTGGGAAAATATATGATGTCTCATGTTTTTCGATTTTGATCACTCATGTTTTTCGACCTTACCAATTTAATCTCTAATAATTTTAAATTATCAACAATTTTAAAATGGGACCACGTTAGTTATTCCATCCATATGTGTCATTAACATCCAAATCACATAAGAACATGGAGAAAGGGAAATTAAAATGAAAATGAAAATCATGAGTATCCATCCAGTTTTGTGAACACCAGATGCAAGTTGTTCAATATTAGCATAACCCATAATTTAAACATCAGCTTCATATGCACTTACAGCTTCATATCAGATTCCATTGATTTTGAAGCATAATAGTCAGACTCCATTAATAGAGGGCAAATGAAATTGTGATGTAAAGTTGAGATCTTTACATGAGATGAGGAATGGGTTGCAAAAAAGTGAAGTGATCCCTGAAATAAAAGAAGAGTGAGAATGGGTTATTTGTTCTCCATCATACTAGTAAAACCTTGAATGCTACAAAGTTAACCCAATGATTCTTACTACTTACAAATGCTTAGTACTACACAACTTTAAAATATGAACCATCAATATCCTTCTACTTGAATACTCATTATCATGAATATCCTTGTAGTTGAATAGTCATCATCAATATCAGCATCTGCATCAAAGGAAGCTCTTGTCTCCATGCTCTTCAATACTACAACTTCTCCATGGAATCCTTACAAAAAATCCATGTCATCTTTGGACTAAGTTGTTTTTGTTCTAAGTTGTTCCAATCTAATATCAAAACAATTTTATTAACAACTGATAAATTAAAGAGTAAATTATACTTATACCCCATGCGTTTTAGTGAAATTACATAAATCACTCATCTCTTTTTTGTCCTTACACAAATCGCCTCTGCCTCTTACCCAAATCACCCATAGTTTTGTACATACATTACACTGACCACCCCTACATATAAGTCTAATCTTTTAAACAAAATGTATGGTGAATATTATTGTAAAAGACAATTCCAAATAGCAAAAAAATGAGTGTCTCTTTATTATTTTGTTTCATTAAAAATACATTAATAATTCAAAGGAGATGTTTAAATAACTCGTATATTATTTTGTAAAAAACCAAATATTGAACACGCTTCGACTCTTATACTATTTGAAATTTTCTACCCAATATATAATATTTTGTTTAACTTCATTCACACAACATACGTTTTTTTGTTTAAAATATTACCCTTATATATCATGCAGAGGTAGTCAATGTAATATGTACAAAATTAAGGATAGCTCGTGTAGGAGAGAGAGGTGGTTCGTGTGAGGACAAAAAGGGAAGGATAATTTATATAATTTCACTAAAACACATGACGCGTAAATGTAATTTACTCTAAATTAAATAAATGGTGTGAGACTGAAAAACATGAAAAATAATGTATCTCCTCATATAAGGAGATAAGTTATCTCCTTCAGCCACTAAAATCATGACATGTGTATCATTTAATCATTTTCAATAAAAATATTTTTAAAACAAAACAAAACAAATGTCATTCTTTTACTAGCCGGATGAGAGGTAATTTATCTTCTGGTGTGATGATACACTTTATTCTCTTATATAATTAACATGAAAACTTGGAATGAATTCAGAGTATGGATAAGAAAAAACAAAAATTGATAAGATTTGCAACAAGAAATTAAAAAAAGGAGAAAGAGCATTGAAAGCAAGTTTTTGGACCCAGACCCGTGCTAATACCCGTTGAGTATATTACCCTGAGTCCTTGGATACCAAGCGAATCCATGGGTACCCATAAATTCAAAATATGAAAATTAATTGCAAGTAATTTGTGCACTGTGTATTTGTTTTCTACGATCTTAATTATATTATTTAAACAATCAACAAGATAAAAAATTATAAAACTTAATTTAAAGTGTTAAACACAACTTAATTTGACTATTAAACACAACTCATTTTACTCAAACAAACATTAAAAACAACTTCAACATTATGATGAAAAATTCATTCAGTAAGAATTCTTCAATTAACGTAACATTATGTCATACATATGAATTAATAATATAATATTATTGTTTAACAACATAACATCATAATTTAATAACATTACAATCACATTTTTGAAGTAATATAATATTATAATTATAGATTAATATGATATTACAATATATGTTCACATGATATAACAATTATGTTGCTATACATATATATATATATATATATATATATATTTAGGAAGAAATAATGGGTTCGGGTACCTACGGGTCTGGGTACCTCATTACCCAGACCCAGACTCATCTAACAGCGAGTCTTAAAATTGCGAGTCTCAATTACCCACGGGTCCAAAATATGGATCCAGACCCGACCCGTTGCGGGTATTATTTGCGGGTACTCGCAGATCCGGGTACCGATTGCCATCCTTATAAGAGATCCACGTATTCCAAGAATAAATAGAAAAAACATACTTCACATCATAGTCATCAATCTAGGAAAATCCAATGATTTGAATTAGTGAGTAGATCTAAATCATTAGATTTCCAAGTAGAATACTTTCTAGATGTGGCAAATGATGCAATTACCTCATTAAAAAATAGATTTGAGGAATCCAGGATATTTGAAAATGAGCTAAGAGGATGTGGCAATAATTTGGTGACTACTTTTTCATCTTTTAATCTACTTTGTTTGGATTTTGTAAATAGGCATCATTAACCATTTTTTCTTCATAATTACTTCTTAAATTTTAATTATTAGTGAAATTGATATCTTTATAAAGATAATGTTAAATTAAAAACAATGAAAAATCTTAACACAATCATTTTTTAATCTCAACTATTAATTTTATTTTATTTTTGTATATATAACGATATCATTGCATTAATCACTTTTAACTCTATAATTTACTTATTTTCTTCTTCTCACTCAATTTTGTTTTTTAATGACGATATCCTCTAGATATCAATACTGACCAACATCTATTGTTGCATTCATACTCTTTTGAGTCTGATTGGATCAATTTTCTTATTATCTACGAGTAATTTAACAATATTTTTATACATGTATCAATTTCACCAAATGATAAAATTTAAGGGGTAATTAGGAAGAAAAAATAAATCATAATAAATGTGATTTTTATGCACTTTCCCAAAAATCAATAACAAATCAATGCCTTTAGGAACCAAGAGAATGTCATGCATGCTCTATCTAAAGGTAAATGCAAAAATAACAATAGACATCCAAATGTTAAGGATCTATTCGCGAGTCGATTATGAATGAGTAATAAAAGGGATAGAAAAGTTTGAGAGCCATGAAATATAGTTTTAAGATAGCTGTCAGGCTTTTGCCTCATAGTTAACTCGTAAACATACTCAAATTCTATAAATAGACTTTCTCTAGTCATATATTTAAAAAGACTTTATATGATAGTCTTAAAAAGGCTTTATTGCAAATCTTCATATTCAAAAGACTTCTATTAGTCCCGGGTCAATGTTTTATTGAAAGACATTATATGATAGTCTTAGCTTGTTGAAAGGCATTATATGATAGTCTTAGCTTAGAGCATCTCCATTGGAGAATACCAATTTCATTTTGGGACTTACATATTATTTTATAATTTATTATACATTCTCATAAATTAATAATAACATCTATTTTTTCTCACAGTAAAAAACATCATTCTTATTTGGATCTCGTAACCTACCATAAAACCTAACCACACAATCTATCTCCTATTTTGTGCCTTTGGGTCCAATTTTTTTTATAAGAATAAATATAAGAATGTTTTTTTTAAAAGTAATATCAAGAAATAAGAATCTCACAATAAAAATGAAAAAAAAATATTCTTATTTCAGGAAGGATGAATGGTTATCGATATAAAGATGTTATCTTATCTTGTCCCCCTATTATATTTTCAACATTTTGAGGGCTAGGGTAGAAATAATATGATAGTGTGTTGCTTTTCATAGCTTACCACCACCCACAAACACCAAGACCATCATGAGGACAACCATCATCACCATCACGACCACCACCACAACTATCATTGCCATCATATCACCATTGTCACAACCCCCACTTATATACCCATCATTGTCGCCACCACTATTATCATCAACCCCACCAATAACACCACCATTATCATAGTCACCACTACACTAATATCATCACGGTCACCCTCATTACCATAACATCACCACCCTCGCCTACAACATCGCCATTGTCACCTCTAGTATGACACCATATCTTATTGCCTCCATATCATAACCTCGTCCCAATCTTACCATCCTGATAATTATCTCAAAACCACCACCATTGTTGCCATCACCATTGAACTATTGTTGCACCATACCATGATTTCATTCACAATATTGTCATTACCACCCACTACATCACCATCACCTCCACCACCCTCCACTTCATCATCATCACTTCCACTCTCACCACTAACACTAAGGCAAAAATATACATTACAAGTCATATACTTTTGTTAAAAGCTAGCAAGAATTAAAACTTAAGCCTTTGACCTTGTAGGATCCATAAAGATCCATCGACATCTTACACCACAAGACTAAGTCTTCGATGGAATCCTTAGAGGATTTATGTAAAAGATGATGTTGATCTAAATAATTGCTACTATTACATCTTATAGCAATAAAGAATGCTATCACATGGAATAACCCTAAAAAAATAGAAAGTGTATTTCATAGGTAACATATCCTTGAAATCAACATATAAACATTATTATTATCATAATGCCAACTTCCTTGAAGATCAAATTCCTAAGCTTGGTTATGGCCTAAATTCCATTGAACAAATCTTACCATAAAACTAATTAACGAATATAGTTCCTTAGACCAATTTAAAAAAGCAAGTTATGAAATTCTATGACATCAATTTTAAGAAGCAAATTTCACATTTCACAATTCCTAATATAAAAATAAGTCAACAAATCATTTAAATGGTAATCAAACATAAAAAATAGTTATCATAATAATTAATACTCAACAAATATAAATAGATCATAGAATAACCCAAGCAAAGCTAAAAATATTGTCACAATCAAGTAACAACTTAATCGAATGAGGTGTGATTTAGCATAAACATGTCTAGAATCCTTAATAATGGATAAATATAGGATTGAAAAAACATAAAGATGAAGGTGAATGACAAAATAGTCTCCTCTTTCATCCTCTATGTCCAAGTAAACATATAATTAAGCCCGAAAGAGTTTAATTAAAGTGAAATTCCTTAAAAAAAACAAGAAAAAGTTTTTTATAATTCTACTAACCTTGAATATACACAACTAACCAATGCTTCTTACTTCTTAAAAGTAGTTAAAAGGGGGAGTTTGTCTTCCTTGATTTACGCAATTTGCAAATTGGAACTATTTCCATGGTTGTAGTTGAATAATCATCTTCTTCCATAAGATTATCATCATCACTATCAATTGCAACAAAGGAAGCTCTTGTCTCTCGGCTCAGTCGTCTAGGAATGCATACATTATAATAGTAATTTATCATACTCTTCATAGATTTGGTTGGGAAATTCTCCATTGCAATCTTCCAAAAATCCATATCACTTGATAGCGAAGTTCGTGTCAAAGATTCGAACTTCTTTTGTTCTTCCATTGTCCATGACTTTGAAACATCTTCCCCCATCTCATCAAACTTCCAAGTTGAGAAAGTTGTACCAATCTCTAATTTTAAGCGTTCTCTTGCTTCACTTATGTGTAGTTGAACACAATCGATTGATCCAGGAAAGTCACAAGAGCATGCCTCGTGCCTACCATTCCCTACACCTTTGGAGTCAGTTTCCACAATAGTAGGCATTGGCCAAACTTCATTGGAAAACCATTTGAAATCATCGTTAAAATGATGTTGCCTTATGTTGGTTAGGTTTTCATGATGTGGAATTTCAGCTTGAAACCTAGGTCCAACAGGAATAACTAGTCGTGGGCAATGATTATCATGAAAAGGGAGTGGGTGGATGATTTTCCAATCTTCCTTGCCCAACCTTAATGAATATGAGTTCCTACTACTGGAGTCATCAAAATCTTTATTGATCAATGATTTCAATTCTCCAGACAATTCTATATTTTGTTTCTCCTTGACTGATATCCCAATCGTATTACTACTCCTATCCTCAAAAGATTCAAAGTGGCCTTTCAAGTTACCTTGTTTCATAGGGCTTGGCATAGACTTATCAAAGTCTCTTAGGTGGGAATAATCTTCGCAACATAATGTACAATCTTTATCATTATCTGTAGCATGGAAAACTTTACCTTTTATTTCTTGTGAAGACCCATTAGAGTGAGAACAATCATGCCAACAACTATTGCAATGTTCTACTATGCCATTTGAAACAAGGAAAGCAACATGTCCTCGCACTCCTTCAAAACTACATTTTTCTTCAGACTTCCCTAAGCATGAGAGGTTAGATGACTCACCTCTTGTATGATTTTTAGCAACTTGTTTATTGTATTTCTCCTTGTTGAGAAGTTCAAAAGTACAAGTAGATTTACCATCATCCATGTAATGCTCAATTTTCCTTTTCTTCTAAAAAAGAAAAATTAGTTTAGTTTAATACATAAGATAAAATTAATGAATGTGTATTTTGATTAGTGTTTGCTAAATTGAGTTTTAACATACAAATAACTGAAGACTTGTTAGTTCTTCAACCAACATTTTGACACCAAACATGTTTTACAACTAGAAAATAATGGTTTACAATTGTCAATAATTTCTCCGTCCCAAATAATGAAGTGGAGTGACCGACCCCAAAAGTGGCATAGCGAGTCTTGAGATACACAAAAATGCTCAAAAATAAAAAATAAAAAATATACCTTATACATAACTCAAATCCAATAGAGCTCAAAATCAATGATATAAAACCCAAATCCCATAACAATATTAATTAAGATGGCTATGGCTATAGTAATTTTGAATGATGTTGAGATGATGCCATAGCTAAAATGGGATGAGACCGAGGAGGACATGAAAGAATATTATAAAAGTTGAAAAGTGATATTGGTGAGGGTAGTTTTTCGGTTGAATGACATGAAAGGTGATCATTCAAAAGCCTTTACTTTGAATAGGGTTGGAGGTGGAGCCAAAATGAGTATTTTACCGAGTAAAATTGAGATGGTGAGATAAGACGCTATTGAGAATTCCATCTCAGATGCCCTTTGGTCGGATGCAACCCGTAAAAAAAACACATAAACTCATTGTTATTGACTACTTAGTATCAAGTAGGTACGTAATCATATATTTGTATGTCACCTTTAAGGAAATTTTTATCAAGAAATTTGATCATTGATTACTCATTCTTCTTAATGAATCAAATTTTAACAAAGTTAAAACCAACATCCACATTGCTTATGTTTCAAATTTTACCTTATGAATGAGAGAGCATCTCAAAGATATAAAAGTATTCAAGAATCTTTACCTTATAATAAAAGCTTTAAATAATTGGTTCTTCTAAGATATCATACCTTCAGACTTTTATCATCATGAATATTCATAAGTTTGCGGACTTCAAGCATTTGAATCGAGAGTCTACAGTGGGAAGCTTTCTTATTGCCAGGTTCCAAAGCAAGATCTTTTATCCATATTAACAAATCTCTGCTATGAAATGAATCAAAACCAAGATGCTTATATCTAGATGTTCGTCCCACAGGTAAAGTCTTCTTGGCCATAATGAACTGAAAGAAAAAAAATTCCACATTAGGGCTTCAATATATAGAAGAGATGAAAAGGAAGAAAAACATAGACATAACATATATGTTAAATTTGTATACTATCATAAGAAATTTGTGATGAAATTTACATCAATGTAAAAACTAAAGTGTGTTGGTGCTCTTGATCCAAACTTCAAGGGAATGTGGAAAAAAGGATTAAATTAAATATTGCAGTTGCTTTGTGCATAGGTGTTAAGCCTCAAAGTGAAGAAGAGTACAAAAGAGTGGACATGAACATCAATCGCACACACCATGTCGATCAAAAGTCAATATCACAAACAACAACGATCAAAGAAGTGAGACTAAAGAACAACAAAAGGGTGTTTGTGTTATGTTTAAGGTTGTTTTTTCATTATAAAGAGTACAAATGGCTCAAGGGACCAAAGGTCACAAAGTTAGTGCAAGTGGCCATATTGGACCAAGTGTAATAACCAAATAATCTGGTGGGACTTCTAAAGAGTGGCGACAAATATGGTGTGAATAGTGGGATATCAAACATGTCTATGCACAACTCATAGAGACTAACAACATTGAAGTATGTTGATGATTGTAGCAATGACACTTGTTCTCAAATAAGGCAATGATCCAAGGAGGTTTGGGGCAGTAGAAAGAGGATTGATTAAGAGGCAATAAGTGGAAGAGGAGAAAAAACCATGTGGATTATGGGGCATCTAAAGAGGATAAGAATGAAAGTTAAGTTAGTCCATTAACATAACATCATGACGTGTTTATAAAAGAAAAAGTAAACAACATAAAACCTATATATATATAATCAAGACAAATTAGATTTCACAATAATTGAAACTATTGACAAGAGAACCACCAAACCATACCAAACCAAATTCTCATTGGTTCACTTTTGGTTGGATTCATACATGAGTGAAAAAATAAGAACCAATTTAAATAATTCGCCAGGTTCTTCAACCATATTCAATTCATTGCTTAATCCTAGTTTGCAAAGTACGAAACCAATTCAAAATACATTAATAACAAAGGATCCCATAAAAGCAATTAAAAATTAAAAACAAAATTATAAGTAGTGAATGGGTATTCCCCGATTCAAAACCGTCCATAAATAAACAAACTAGCATGGATTGGTCATCTTTAATTCCCTAACTCGTATCGATCCGTAAATAAACAAACTAGCATGGATTGGTATTCTTTAACAAGCTAGCAGATTTTTTTAACATTTACCCTACCTAAACTCACACGTTCAGGGTTTGAGCTTTTTCAAATGAGTAATAT
Organism: Lupinus albus; assembly: GCA_009771035.1. Taxonomy (NCBI): domain Eukaryota; kingdom Viridiplantae; phylum Streptophyta; class Magnoliopsida; order Fabales; family Fabaceae; genus Lupinus; species Lupinus albus. The sequence goes on along the minus strand of CM020001.1, from coordinate 19,993,793 downwards.
TATATATTCCTATTAAATACTATTACTTATTCTCCTACTAATTCTCCTAACCACAAAGTGACATATGTCATAAAGTGATACTTTATTTATTAGTGATTAGTTTACAATGACATATGTCATAGTAGGGGGATTAGTAGGAGGATTTAGTATGAGGATATATCAATTTTCTTTTCAAATACCATTAATTGATTTATTCCTATAACAATTGCTTTAGTATTAAACTTACTCCACATCTTAGCCATTAATTATAGGAAATCTAATGGTTTAGATCTACTTACTAATTCAAACCATTAGATTACTCAATCCCATCAAACTCCCCTTTCTCCCTCTTCCAATCCAACCATAGCAAGATTCAATAATCATATTAAAGCGAATGACATGCAACACATCAAATATATGTTTACATGATAATCATATATCAGAATCCAGAAAATGTGTGGGCATAACAAATCTATAATCAGCAACTAAACAACATCAAAATTTGAAGAATAATTGACGGATTTAAAATGGAAGAATTCACGAACAAGAAGAGTAAAGCATAAATACCTATTTAGCGAATAGATCAAGAGAGAAACTGGGTAAAAGTATCATCTTTCAATCGCAAAAATCAGAGAGAAATAGATAGGAACATGCAGCATTTTCTCTTTCTTTGAAATCTTGGATGAGAAGGGAAAAGGATAGGTTTGAATAAAGGAAAAAGTTAGGGTTTTTACATATTTATATACATTTGTGGGACCAAGATTCATAAGCCCACGTATCAACAACTTAAGAACCCAAAAGTTTTGTGGACTTTGTAAGCCCAATTTAGGAGGATAAAGTATGTTACATATAAATGTGTTATGATATTGGTTATAGATATGGGTACATAGATATAATATTTTGATTGTTACTATTAAGGGTAACTCATTATCTTATGGATAAAAAATTAATTTATTGGGGTATGTGGTTGTCTCTCTTAACAAGTGTTGCTCATAAAAATTGAACATTTGATTTTTGGTCTTCTAGGAATCTATATATGTGTATCCAAATTAAAAATTATATAAGAATAACTTACTTATGAGAACCAAATGTGTACCAATATCCAATAAATACATAGTATACAACACATCAAAGTACTAGTTCATGGAGTGTAAATTGAAAGGACTTAAAAAAGTTTATTCATAAGAGAGAAATTACAAACCATAAGTATGGCTAATATGGAGTGTGAATATGAATGTTATTAGCTTCACATTTGCTAATGATATCATTATTGTTAGTCAGGATTCTTAGGGAAATGTGCATGTATTGAAAATCATTCGGAGGACTTTTGAACTTAAGTCCTGGTTGAAGGTGAATTCTTCTAAAAGTAAAAAAAATTGGATCAACATTTCTCCTCTTCACATGGACGTTGCATCTATAAATCTTAATTTTGTTCAAGGTTTGTTCCCTTTAAATACCTGGGTCTACCGATAGGTGAAAATCTAAGAACTCAAAGATGTTGACAGTCAGTTATTAACACTATTAAGAAAACATTTATCTTCGTGGAAAGGTAAAATCCTTTCTCTATGAGGAAAGATTACTATAATGAAAATTATGTTTTGAATAACATGCATGTTTACTTCTTGTCTTTCTTCCGACTTCCAAAGGAAGGTGTGGAAAATTTTGTTAAGTTTCAACATGTTTTTTATAGGATATAGGAGAAGGCACAAGAAATTTTGCTTGGGTGAAATGTGATTTGGTGGGTAGAGATAAGCAATATGGTGGAGTTGACATTAAAAACCTCAACTAGCTTTAACGCTATTATCCAAGTGGAGATGGATGCTAATGATTTGTGGCGACTCTTTTTGGGGTCTATTATTCATGGAAGGTATAGAAGCTTTGACACTACAATTTTGTCTATCTCAAAAGGTAAATTTTCACAAAAAAACTCTTATCGGTAGAGAGATCTATGATTTAGTGATAGATTTAAAGACTTGGATGATTGATTTTCTAGTTGTGTTTCTAAAAGGTTGGGTGTGGCGATAAAACACAATTTTGGGAGGAAACTTCGTTTGAGCCAAACAATTTTAAGTCACTTATCCATTCCTCTATATTATCTACGTGACTAAAGAAATGACTATTGAACAACTTGATACTATGGTGAGTGATGTTTGGACATGGAATTGGAATTGACATCGTAATCTTCATATGTGGGAGGAGTCTTCCCTTCTTGAGCTACAAGAGATTGTTTGTAATGCTCATCATGATCATACACTGCAAAGACTCTTGGAGGTGGACTCCTTATGTCTGGCTTTCACTTAATTCAACTTATGTGGCTTTTCTCAAACTTGTTCAATAATAACCAAGATAAAGTTTCTGATGTTTTCAAAGATCTTTGGAAGATTAAGTCTTATAGGAAGGTTATGGTTTTTTGTGGCAATTACTATGGGATAGATTACTAACAAAAACAAATCTTATAACTAGGGGCATGCCATTGAATGACAATTGTGCACTTTCTCTTATAGAGGAAGACTCATTCCTACATTTATTTTATTTCTAACCTTATCACTAGTATACTTTGGACAAGGATTTTCTAATGGTTGGAGGTTGATCCTATAGATGTTGAATTATTGCACGACTTCTACTCTCAGTTAGGTATGTTTGTCAAAGGGAATGGCGCTCGAGAGACAGGACTTGTAATTTGGGTAACAACTTTGAGGCCCATTTGGTTTCTTAGTAATTCGGTAATCTTTGATAACAAATCTTATAATATTTTGTCATTGTTAGATTTGATTAAGGTAAGGACATGACATTCGTTTACAATTATTGTTGTTAGGAATATTTCTTTTTCTGATTGGTGTATGAGTCCAATATCTTATTTTTCCTCTTCTTCTATTATGTAAACATATCAACATTGTAATAGGTATGGATACCCCTTGTTCTCATCTTTAATGAAATTTTTTATTATAAAAAAAGGTTCATCATATTCAAAATCATCAAATAACCTATCAAAATAATTAATAACATTTTCATAAACCTTTTAAATTATTAAGATAATAAGGGTGTTCAAAAAATATATTTCACTTTAGAATATAATTCAATCAATTTTCATATATTATCATCTAATATATCTTAGAATTAGGGATGACAAAAGAACTCAACCTCTGAATAATCGTAAAAATACTTGCAATAAACCTTCATTTAGTAGAGTGGAAAAAGAAGAGAAAAAGAATTAGATGAGAGAAGTAGAGGAGAAATAAAGTTTTTATTTCATTTGGTTTAGGGGGAGTTTGAAGAGAGGGGAGGAAAATAGGAGTGAGGTCCATTAAATGTGTTTCTCATCCTAAGTGAGGAGAAAATGAGAGGAGAAGAAGGATCAAGATGTGTTATCTCAAACTGTGACCTAAACCATGTACCAGAGCAATGATATTGAAACAAGAAATAAAAAATAATGAATATTATAATTTTTGTAATTGACATGAATGTTTTCATTGATTCGGAATATAATTTGAAACATAATTTTGGACGACAAATCCTTGTTCAGGAAAGAGTGAGGAATTAACACTCAATTCTTTCTTTTCTTTTTTCTATACAACCAAAAACACTATAATCTATTATATTTCTCATCTCTTTCTCTCTTTTCACTCACCTTCTCTCATATTTCTCTCTTCTTATTTTCTTCCTTCAACCAAAGGAAGCCTAAATATCTATAATATTATCTTATAGATAAGAATATGTTTTATGATGCTTGCCTCGTGGGCACTCACATATTTATAAATTTAATTTTAATTAAAATTTTATATATATCATACTTTTATTATTATTTTAAGATTACATATTATCTAATTTATTATTATTTCATAATAAATTATAGTCATATGACTATATCCATGTAATAATTATTTGTATATATCAATTGTTATAAAATATGTAAATATATAATAAAAATTAAAAACTAATTGGATACTCGCTACCCATACGGGTACCTGCAAATAATACAGGTTTAGGGATGGAAAGGGGTACTCGGATCCGCGGGTAGCCGTAAATAATACCCATAATGGGTCGGTTCTGGTCCATATTTTGGACCCTAGGTAATTGAGTCCCGCAATTTTAAGACCCGTTGCTAGATGGTATATGTCTGGATAATGAGGTATCTAGCATCGTGGGTACTTGAACCCTCTATTTCTTCGTAAATCTAAATATATATAGCAACAAAATTGTAATATGATGTTAATCTATATTCTAATATCATATTATTTCATAATTATAATATCATATTAATTCATATGTTGTGACTTTATGTTGTTTAGCAATTATATTATGTTGTTTGTTAATTCATATGTACGATGTAATGTTATGTTAAATGTAAATGTTATGTTGTTAAATTGTGTTTTTAAGCAATGATATTATGTTATTAATTCATATGTATGATGTAATGTTATGTTAATTGAACAATTTTTACTAAATGAATTTTTCATCATAATGTTGAAATTGTTTTTAATGTTTTGTTTGAGTAAAATAAATTGTGCTTAATAGTCAAATTAAGTTTTGTTTAAAATTTTAAATTAAGTTTTATAATTTTCTCTTGTTGATTGTCTAAATAATATATAAGATTGTAGGAAAAATACATAAATTACTTGCAATTATTTTTTAATATTTTTGAATTTATGGGTAGTCATGAATCTGCTCGGCACCCAAGGACCTGTGGATACACAATGAGTATTAACACGAGTATGGGGTCTGAGTCCAAAAATGAGCAACGGACAGGTCCGGGTAATGCACTACTCATGCTCATTGAGACTCATTGTCATTCATATGCACGTTTGGGAATGAGAAAACAATACTTGTGCCCATTCGACCCCGTAGTCATTCTTACTTAAAATCCTTATTTGATAAATTTATGGTTTTTGTTTTTAAAAATAATTTATTTTATCAATTATTATGCAATCTAGGAAAATCTATATCTTCTTGAAATTAGTTTTGTATCAAAAACATTATCCAAAAATACATATATCTATCTATATATACACACATTATTATTTAAATTATTCATAGTATTTGAGTAGGAATTTAGATTAAATATTTTTAAGAGTATTTATCTTTTTTGGTAAATAATTTATAGATTAAATATCTTTGATACTATTTTATATCATTACATTGTCTTCATTTTTTATTTGAATGACATATCATAAAATATGTTAATAATTTAATCTTACTTTTTATCCTTTTATGCATAGCTACGTAACACCTCATGAGTTTTAGTGAAATTACATAAATTATCAACTTTTTTTCAAACCTACCTAAATCATCCCTAATTTTATACATATGTTATACTGACTATCCTTAGAGGAGAGATAAATTTAATTTATTAAACAAACAAAAGTGATAGATATAATTAAGTTTAACAAAATATAATATTTTACGAAGGCAAATTCAAATAGTATAAGAGTGAGTATATCTTAATTACTTTTGTTTGTTACAATATAGTATAAGAATGATTTATATATCTTCTTAGAGTTATTAATGCAGTTTTTAACGAACCAAAAAATTAATGGATAAATATTGACCATTATAATATTTGAATGTGTCTCCATATTTGTTTAAATTAATTACATTTATTACGATTTTTATGCTTAAAAATCACATTTATCCCTTGATAATTGGTGTAATTATGTACATAAAAAAGATGAATGATTTATATAATTTTACTAAAACTCATGGTGTCATTGTCATTTACTCTAATTATAATATTATTCTAAGAATTATTATTTTATTTTTATATTATATATATTCAACCTTATAACTCCCTAAATCTAGCTTTCTCTCTCCCTTTTTTGTTATTATATATTACTAGCGTATTAAGAGACAATAATATTACTGTGGTGTCTGTTAACCCGCTTTCATATCGTTTGCAAAGTATAGGTTATAATATATTCAACTGCAAATTAAATATTATAATAACTCAATAATTTAATTAATAATGTAATCTATGTTGAAAATATTACTAATTTAATTAATGTTTCAAATGTTTAATCAGAATTGAATAATGATTTGTATATCCAATCATTGTGCCACTGCCACTTTTGCTCTATTTAATTATTATTATTTTCTTTAATGAAATGGTGGTGTTTTTTTGCAGAGTAGTGACACTGTTGAGTTATTATGTGAGAATATAGAATTTATTATAATTTATATTTACAATGATGAGTGGTTAATTAATTAATGGGTTCTATAAGGAAAATGCATGTAAAGGTGTTATAAGTGTTATATATGGTTTTTTTGGGTAAAATGTCATATATAGTAAGGTGTACAATTTTACAAAAAATAAGATTGAACAATTATTCAATCGAATAAATTCAATTGAAAATTACAATATTTTACACAAATTACTATATATGACATTTATATAAATGGGTACGTTATATATACAATACAATAGGAAAGCGGGTTGACAGACCGGATAGGTAAATAAATTAATTAACCACCCATCATGGCGTAATTTGTGGTTGTCTTTATTGCCCTCATTACTTTATAAATTTTATCAAAAAACCATATATCTATACTTTTATATTATTATTAAAGACAAAACACAAATTAACCACCCACCATGATGTAATTTGTGGTTGTCTATATTGCCTCCATTACTTTATAAATTTTACCAAAAAAACCATATATAACACCTTATAGGACCTTTACATGCATATTCCTTATAGAACCTTTACAGATATTTGGATATTTGATTCTTGGTCACTTTGACACTATTATAGGAAATACATAGTTTTAATACATTCCTAAAAGTTAAATTTAAGAACATTACTTAATTAAAAATAAGGACCATCATTATAAAGTTATTCATTGAATTTAAGAACATTACTTATTTTCTATTAATATGTAATGTTAGAACATATATTATATTTACAATTCACCCACTTAATTAAAAATAAGGACCATCATTATAAAGTTATTCCTTGAATTTAAGAACATTACTTATTTTCTATTAATATGCAATGTTAGAACATATATTATATTTACAATTCGCCAAAATAAAGAGGAGAGGTGACATATTTTAATGGAAGAGAATGTAAATAAAAGTAAAATATATTTATTGTTTAATTTAAAAAATAAATGATAGATAGAAAAAGTATATGAAGATACCCATAATTCATATACCGTAAATGTAGCAGTGTAATTATATGTAGCAGTGTAAATATATATATATATATGAGCAGTGTAATTATATATAGCAAATGCGAATAAATATATATATATATATATATATATATATATATATGTATGTGTGAGAGAGAGAGAGTAGGTTTTAAGAGAAAAATTAAAAAAAAAACTTGTGTCATGCCATTAAAAAAACGTGTGTCATGCCATTAACTTTGTGTCCTACCCATTAAAGAGTTTTGGAACTCCATGTTAGTTTCAAATGCTAATTGCAATGCTAAGTTGCTAACCCACTATTATTAATTAGTAAGATAGGCTCTAAGGTAACACAATTATAATTCATATCGCTTTCATGTTAGTATACTATTCTTACCAAAAAATGATATAATTTAATGCAAATTATAATATATACAACGGCAAATTATAATATATTCCACTGCAATTATAATATATTTAACACAATTCATTTATTGCACATAGAACACACGTTACAAACGATAGAAAAACGGATTGACGGACACGACAATGTCTATCAACTTGCTAATAATAATAATAGAACATGTATACATGAGTTTAAGGAGAATAAATTAAATGAACTTCGGTGCTTACAAACGATTTTTTGGAGAATAAATTAAAGTGTATTACATATTGTAATTTCCATATATTCAATTGGAATAGTTGTTCAATATTAATGAAGTGATGCATATACAATTATGTTCATCAGGAATATAATAAAACATTTGTGCATTAGTGCGTAAAGACTTTATATTTTTATAGGCTCAATCATGTTCATAATTTAATTATTCATAAGAAAAACTGCAATATGTCATGTTCTCAAATATAAAAATTGCATCATGTAAAAACTGTTATAATAATGTTGACATCCTCTCTACTGCAGTAAAAACTGTTATATTGCAATATAAAAAACTGCAATATAAAAAATGCATCACTTAGCAGTTTATAGATGAAGGAATAATGTACATATATATTAAGTTATAAATTCTGAAGGGTAAAATAAGTATTTAAAAATTATATCATGAGAAGTTATTTAAAGTTTTTCTAATTTTTTGCATTGTGTTATAATTTTGTTTCTCTCCATCTTTAGTATTCAATATTTTCTCTCAATCTCACTTCCAATTTGCATGTCACTATCATTCAAATAAACACTAATATACTTCAAAAAATAGATCCACTCCCCTTCTTTTTTATAAATCTATTTTTTTTATTTTCTTCAATACATGACAATTATGCAACTTCCCCACCTTTTCCACCATCTTGAATTTTTTACCTAAATTAAACAAACTTAGTACTTTTTTTTCAATAATTAAAACTTGAGTTTTTAGTTAGAAAAACAGGTAGTTGCATTTTCTTTTGTTAAATATATACCTTTTTAAAATATGGATACACAAGAACAAAAATGACACTTTTTTTTTGGCAATAGCATCTTTCCTATTCTGAATATGTGGGTTCAATGTAACTGATTTTTTTAGAAGATTCCAGAAAAATTGACACTACAAGAGAAAAATAATTTATAAAAAATAAAAATAAATAATTTCACCTATTTGAATAGACTTGGTTGTTGTTGCTAAAAACATTTCACTAATAATATCATTTATAAATATTCGACAAAGTTTTACGTTGACTGTCGACTATCTAACATAACCTTAACCTTTTATTCAAGCACTGTATGGCATCAAATACAAATAAACAAGTTTTGTAGTAATAATATCACCAATTACACAAAAATCTAGTGTGTTGCACAAGGGAAATAATAAATGATAAAAAAGATATTGATGAAAAATATATATTATACAACAGGAGGGATCCATTGACTCTAAGATTAAGTTTTTTAAACTTACTCCACATTTTAGCCATTAATTCTAGGGAAATCCAATGGTTTGAATTAGTGGGTAAATCTAAATCATTGGATTTCCCTGAAATTGATGGCTAAGATGTAGAGTAAGTTGATTCCTCGCCCATTATTATAAAATGAGTTTTGTAACAAGGGTGGAAGATAGAAACTTCATGGTGCATTTCTTAATGGCTATAGAGTATAAACTGAGAGGTAAAACCCATTTCATTGAGATAAATAAGATATACTTGGTGCATGTAACTGAGTTATCTACTACATCATACTCTCTAACCCAATAGGGACAAAACTCATGGTAAGGATATAAATGAGAAGATATATTCCTTAATGAACTTGAAGAAATGCATATCCAAGATTTAACTGACAATGAAAAATGAGACATTTTACTATATTCTGGTACTAAAATCCATATTATGGCAAGTGGGGTTGCATGGATAAGGGCAGTCAATTCGCTTTACTACTTCTCGGTCGAAAAACCAATCGGCAACAGAGGCAGCAATTGTCTGTTCCAGGGGCAATAACATTGAATTGCAGCCAAAAGAACAGTTAGGTGTGAAACAAGGATAACAGCACCACAGGAAGTTATAGACCTTAAAAATCTTATAGTGAGTGCTTCACAATCTCAATTACATATCCTTTCTAATGCACCAAGATTATAAATTTTCCAACTTTGTGAATCTAATGTCAACAAATGTATTATAAGAGTGTTAGAGTAATTGGGCCTAACTCCACTACAAGAGCAAGCTCTTAGGGGGAAGATTGTCCAATTCATTATAAAATGGTTTGTTACTCATATTCTCGACTAATGTTCGACTTCAATACTTTAACACACACTCTAGCGTGGAATTTTTACATCTATGGGTGGCCCAACATCAGGACCGGCTCTGATACCATGTTAAACTAACTGAGCGTAATTCCACATGAAGGGCAATAGGGGATTGCCCAAGCCATTATTATAAATGGCTCCTTGGACATGGGATTTTGATACTTTTAACAAAGAGAAATGCTAACAGTCTTTAACACACTCTACCTACACATTCTTTATTGTTGAGTGGATTTCAAGTGAGACCCATGAAACAGAGAGTGAACACATGCGATTCATTTGGTCCCACATGAAATCCATTCAATAATACTGTGTTCCTACTTGCCAGCATAAGAAGCATGTCAAAATTCACCACAATAAACATGCAGTAGTCAAATGCCACAATCATTCAAACCAATCACTTTATGACTAGGGCTAAGCATATAAACAATTTTGGGACTGCAATTTCAAGGGAAGAAAATACAACTGTTCAAAGTAGAGATGGAAGTCTTTATTTTTAGATAACTGATGAAGCACAATGAGAAAAACGAGATTGAGACTTTATGAAATTTATGCATCAAACTGACTTGAATAGTTGCAGGATATCCATAACATATATGAGAAGGCAAAACTATAGTTACCTTATCATTTATTTTAGGAGAATTGGGTGAATGCCATGTATCTTCCATCAAAGTCTGGCAATGAATAAAGCAGGAATCAATAAACATTCCAATCTCTTCTCGTTGCTGGAATTCATCCACAGCCTTCAGCAAAGAAGTACGGAAATCTGACAATGAAATTCTTGTAAGTCATTCAAAACTCACTATGGCAAGATCAATGGTAGCTTGCTACATGAAATTCGCTACTGCATTGCCTCAGGTCAGATTATCATAATTATACTAAGGCACAGTTTAATCCGACATTGTGGTATTCCAAATCTAATATTGACGGTTTACAAAAGTAAAAAAAATTAAAGAGAAAAGCTTCTTCAGTTTAAGGTTGATGTCAAAATGATCGAAGCTTTAACAAAATCTTCAGAAACTTATATGGTAGTGCTTTTGTTTACTTACGGTGAAGTATTCCAATCTCGTTAGCATTACAATTGAGAAGGTTCAATCTGCAGCTTTTCCAGTGACCATGGGGATCTGATCCTTGAGGTACCAAAATATTATGTATCTAAACATAATCTTATTTATCAGATAGCTGTCATAGGTAAATCAAAAACATAATACAACAACGTAACATGCCTACTTAGGGAGCTTACCTGCCAGAAATCGTAAGCTGGGTGAACGAGAAAAACTGGCGTCTTAATGTTTTTAATAATTTCTAATGGAAAGAGACACTGCATTACAAATCATGAAATCAACCGTTGGTTTTTTTAGCTCAAGCAATATGAATTAAACTTTGTTGTGACAAATTCTGACAAAGAAGGGCATGACAAGGAGGTTCGAGAAATTTAAAACCTGCCTTAAATGGTTCCATTTTTGCAATGCAATCTTTCTGTAAACTTTTTACAACACCCTGACAAGATATGTGAGAAATAGATAATTTAGCAGAGAAACCACATTTGTCTGTTTTTTATTTATATTAAACGGATAAGTATAATTAGTTCACTGAGTAAACAATGTAGATATATATAAGCAACCACAGCATCACCTGAAGCTGGACAACATCATGATAGAAAGATCTCATTGTACTATTTCCGAGAATATCCTTCCTGAAATTAATGGTATAAAGAATATACTTATTTATTTAACTTGTTAAGTATAACATGAAAGATAGAGAACATGCAACAAACAAGTGCAAAGCAATGCACCAGATGCATGGATCTCCAAATCCCAATAGCAATCAATGAAACTCAAATATTCTAGTTACAATTTTTTTCTTCCAAAAATATCATCCTAGGATCACCCATTGTGCAATAATTTTAAATTTGACTAAAAGAATATCATGATAGGTCTTACAATAATTAGGCCCAATGTTTTAAATTGTGGTTGCAGTTATTGTGATTGCGACAATTGCGGTGTGAATTATTTTGTGATTAAAAAAACATTTTTGAATCTGATGCGGTCTGATGCATTCCAAATGCGATCCAATGCAGTTGCAATGTGGCCCGATGAGGCCGTAACATTGTGATTCGATATCACACCGCAATTGTGGTGTGATGCAGTTGCGACGGTCACCGCAATCACAATATTGCGGTCACATCACATGATGCGGTCTACAATTCGAATAACTGATTGGGCCTAATTTCACTCCAAAAGCTAGCTCATAGGGAGAGGATTTCTCAAGTCACTATGCTCAGGTTTAACTCATCTGGAGTGCAAAATTTTGTAGGGATGCATCAACATTTCGAGGTGGCCCATCACTGGATAGGCTCTGATACGATGTTAGAATAATTGGGTCTAACTCCACCCAGAACTAGCTCAAACGTGGAGGATTGCCCAACTCGATATATGGAGAGAACTTACTCATCTAGGAAGAAACCTGCATCAGCAAGACACTTGACAGTTGCTTCTTTTGGAAAAAATTCACGGAAGTCATCACAATGTATAAGGGTTGCCAACCCTCCAGCAGAGCATCCTGTAAGCAGAGCCTGCAAAAGAAGCCTATCAATCATCATATGTTGACAATTTTTATCGTTTTAGGTCAAGGTTAATGCATCAAAAATTCAAAATTCATAAACAGTCAATTATATTTAAAACATATTCTCCGAAGGAATTATATTTGACCATTTAGAATTCAATTCATGTGAAATAGAAAACATATGAACCTATAAGTTGCAGCAATTTCTTTCACTTGAAATTGCAATAATGCAAATTTATAAACTAAGCTTTCACATTGCATGATTACTATCTGTGCTACTGCAAGCAAGGATTAAGAGAATAAAGATTAGCTTATTGCTGAAGTCCAAGGTGATTAGCATAACAGTGACTAGTAATATTCACTAGTCACCATTATGAATCAGCATATGGTACAATTATGTACACATATTCACAATCACAGTTGATAATGCAAGCTCAAACGACGAGGTTGTTTCAAACCTTCAAAAAATGCTTGGAGTGGGCTAGTGTGTGGTGACAAATACTTGCATGAGGTGTTGCACTAATATTCTGAATTTGGTTGTAAATGATGACATATAGGAATAACAACCTTCCTTTGTTAGCACTAAGCGTGGTGTTCCATATGTTAGGTGCTTTCCCCCAGAGACTTAAATGGTTTAACGAATGCATTAAGCCTAGAATGATTAAGTCTCAATGTTTTGTATTCTAACCAGGTGGAATTCTACTCACATTATGCTTGGTTGTGCTACACTTATCTATTTCAAGTGATTCTCCAATAACCAAGAGTAATAGAGCCCCTAAGGAAGCCAAGGTACCAATAAAACAATTTAAGAATCCTCCATGAGTACTGCAGTATCTAGAGCCAATGTTTAAGTGTATAGGAATATTCATAGGCCATACCATACTAAGAGTGGACCAGAAACAATGCACTCAATGCATGCAAGACCAATGAAGGACCAGGTTAGATTAACCCATCCCGTACACCCCCAAGTCCAAATGTCCAATTATTCCAACTGAAAACCACTTTCTTATGCCAAACAACTAAAGCAAAAAAGTAACTGGTAAAACTAACAGAAAGGTTAACGACAAAATGTGACTTTCACTGTTTCACATGCATTACACAAGGATAATAAGTGCAAAACCAATGAACTACAAACCAATTTGGCACCTTCTGCCAAAGTTCACAACTTCACATGCAAGTGATAAAATTAAAGCAGTGAGCTGCCAGACAGATATTATTTACCTATTTTAACAAAACCTTTTTATTATCATTTTCAGTTTATTAGTCAATAATAATCTCAGGAAACTTTAAAAAAGACTGAAAGGATATGCCGGATTGTGTTAGTATAACCTGTTTTGCTTTAGACATGCCAATTGATAAAAGTTCATCCATGATAGCTTCCCATATGATCTGGCCTCTGAAGAACAACCCACTTCCTTTCTGAAGTATATAATTTAAAAAATAAACCAAAATGTGGAGAGAAAAAAGAATTCCTTATTTTGATACACACGATAGAGTTATTAAGAACAAGTACCAAATAGTCAATAAACTCCTAAAGTCAAAGTTGCAAAGACATGGCCAACCTTAATCTCACTTTCTGGGTGACCAGCAAAAGATGCACCATCACAATAGCGTATCTTCACCTTGTTCCAGTTAAAGAAATCTGAATAAGTTTGACACATCAAGATGGACCATCACAATACCATATCTTCACCAAGGGCACAGGCCCTTTCATATATAAATGTCAAAATAAGAACACAAGTTAAATCATATCACAGTTAGAAACAAGGATTTAGTTATAATCAATGTTTTGAAACCTGGCATGGACCGGTCAGATCATGACTCAGTTACAGTTCCAATTTGACTATCCCTTATTCCACTGTTCAGTTCAAACATGGTGTAACCACCAAAATAATCTGTTAAATCGAGCAATAGCCAGGAGCTTAGCTGGTTTGAGCTCCAACTCAGTTTTCAAAACAATGGTTTTGGTTCTGTCGGTTTAAAATATTTTCACACAATCATCCAATTATCTCATAAGAAGTTTTACAACAATCATTCATCAAAATTAAACTCAACAATAAATGTATATATTAAAAATTGAAAATTTCCACGAAACTAGAAAAGAAGGGGAAAAGTACTAAAGACAAATTTAAATCCCTGAATTTGTAAGCATCTGTCATTTTATACTGTACTTTTACAAAATTAACATTTTAGTCTCTGAAATAGTAAACATCAATCTTATTAGTCCCTAAAATTATGATCCATCTAACAAATAGATCTCTATGTTCAGGGACTAATATAACTTGTACTTACAATTTCAAGAACTAAAATGACAATTTCTTAAAGTCATGGATTACTATGAAGGGTGCTTACATGTTCAGGGACTAAGATGATAATTGTGACAACAAGAAGACCAAGACATTGTTCACTGGTTACAATGTGATTAAAGTAGTGAAGTGTTACTAAAAAATATATAAGCAAATCTAATAGATAATTTACCAGGATTTTGAGAGGGGTCAGAACTTAATATTCCTGAAAAAAGAACCTCTGTTTCCATATACTTGGATGACCCCAAAGGAGTCATTTTTCGATGAGAACATGAAGCTATTGAATTGCACCACCCTCCTCCCTATACCAACCAATCAAATCAAGCAAAACTCACATCATTTTTTTTGCAAACCATTCAAATATAACCAAAAATATAAACAAAAAAAGAGTATTCATGTCCTTAAAGTTCATCCATAAGTCAAAATGTGGATTTTTGGAAAAGCTTATTAACAGCTTACGAGAACAGCTTACTTTCATAAGCTTATGGAAATATCTCATGATTCCTATATATTCTTTACAGCTTATTCCAATATGCTTATTAGATAGGGTAATGAAAATAAGCTATTTTGAAGTTATTCAAACAACGAAAACGTGTAGAATTAGCGCTCACTTACTTAAGCTCTTTAAAGCATGGGTACTCAAACATTGGTAATGCACCCAGCACTCGTTGGTTACACGTGGTTACATACCACACACGCATTATTAATTTATTAAAAAAGGGACAACTTAGTGCACGAGGCTCACACGTAGTGGGACCCGGGGAGGGTAGAAGTACACAGTCAAAGGTTGTTTCATTACCCAACACCTCTTACTTCTTGATAAATAAATTCCTAACTTGATCTTTACTAATCTCAAATGCAGTTCAAACCCTAGTAACGTGTCCATGAAAATCAAGTTGAGATTTTTCATTTACTAAAAAGTAAAAACAAATCAGAAAATAAATAAAGAAATAAAGAAATAAAAGGAACCTCAATGTGAAGCAACCAATTATGAGATCCAGATCCAAACCCCTTTTGAAAATGGTACCCTGGAACACTCCCATCCAAGCAAACTGAAAACAAATCACGAAATGGGTATAACAAAAATCATAAATTTCAGTGATGGGTAAGTACGATGTCGTTTTAAACATACATGCGCCTCTTTGTTTTGCTTTGTGGAGTAAAGTCAAAGGAACGAGACTTGTGGTTATTGCGAAAGGTTGTTGTTGTTGTTTTTGGAGAGTAATGGTGTTATTGTTATTATTACTGTGGCGAGAATAGAAGAAGAAGATGATGAATGTGAATATGAATGTGGCGATTGTGAAATCCTTCTTGTGCCATTGGAGAAGATTGCGAAGAAAAGGGTTTGAATATGAATATGATGATGATGATGATGAATAAGGCATTGATTTGGGTTCAAATCATTGAGATTATGAAATTTTTTGTGCATAGTCAACGTTAAAAAATGAAGGAAATTTGTTTACACTATTTTGTTATTCCCATCCTGCCCTTATCTTCTTCCTTCAATTTCAAAGTTTTTTTATTGATTATGAATAAATTGTTACAATAATAATAAATAAATATTAATGGAAGAACTTATGAAGTGGATGAGTACCCTACGCCAAAATGACAAAACTTAGGTAAAGTATTATAGGTGTTAGTACATGTGACCTATTAGAGGATGACACATGGATCTTTTTGTATATTTTCAAAGAATGAACATTTATTAGATTTAAAATCAAACATTTTTTAACCTTGAAAGTATACAAAAAAATTCATGTGTCATCCTCTTATTGATCACCTGTATCACTAGCACTGACGGTACTTTTTGTAAGTTTTGTCCAAAGCCAAATAGAGGATATTGTTATCACTCCTATTAACTCTTAAAGGAGGTACTAACTTTCTAGGGTGATAGATTACTTAGAGGATTTTGATTGTCAAATATTTATTTGAGTTAAGTATGTAATGCTTATTAGAATGAGGATAAGATAAAATATTATAGTTTATTATTTATATTTAATTAAATAATGATATAACATGAATAATTTTATAATGATTTTATTATGAGATGATGACACTTGTGTGATAATTATCATTTTATGATTTCTTTATTTTCTTTAAATAATGTTTTGTTCATGGAGAAGGATGGAAATCAATGAAGTATGAATTTTATCCTCTAATTTTCTTAGGAATAGAATAATTTCTACATTGTTTTTGGTAAATTCCTACTAACACTCTATCAATTGTTGCTTTCATTCGTACTCATCCTGTTATGTATTCCCTACTTCTTACTTACACTTATCTACCATCACCCCTTATCCATTACATGACCCATAATGAGAAGAGTAGTCCAACATTTATTTAAATCATTTCCGACATAATGAGGTAGACAATGTGAAACTTACTTTCCAACATACCCCATAAAATGAGCAACAACATTCTCATCATTTTCAGTCATTTCCATTTTGGCCAACCCACCCACCATCACAACCATTTTATTAAACTTCTCAACCATGAGCTCCAAATTTTACAGTAATCGAGGAAGATCACTCAATAAATTCACCACAACATGCATTTAATGTTTCACAAAAATCTTGTTAGAAAAGATTTATAAAGCTAATATCTTAATGTTTTGATACAAGACATGATGTTTTATTTATAGCTATTCACTCATCTCATACCACAGTAATAATAAAACTCCAGTGGTTTGAGGCTCCACTACTAAGAAACAATCAACTCATTACAAAATAAATGAAAAAGGAAGTTATCATAATCTTTAATAACATGATTATGGAAGATTTTTATATTGAGGGAATACAGACAATAAGGGCGAAGGACACCTGAAAGATACAAAGGGGCCAAGTTTTGCAAAAACACTTGAAAGAACTACACAGGCTGGGTGATGGTGAAATGCATAGGAGCTAGAGCCAATACAGAAACAAGACTAAAATAAAGTATCTGACCAAAATGTGGGGCAACTTCATTTGCTTCTTTTGCACCTGCAGTGTCAGTAGTAGTAGTAGTTGTAGGATTTACAAGAACTGAGAACAAATAGGGTCCCATTTGGCCCAAAAGATAACAAGAAAACCAAAGTTTAACTTCCATTCCACCACACAAAACAATATCAATGTATGTATTATATGGATAATTACAAATGAGTTATGAAGTTATTTTATTTTCCTTATCATACGTAGTCTACAACATGTAAAACGATCTTAATATTTTTGGATCTCAATGCAAATCGACCATCAACGTAGTCACTTGATACGTGGTTCTCATGTCAAATAAGAAACTTATTTTGTAATAGGAATTCTCAGTCACTTAAATACATGGCTAATGGTTTAAGAGTGCTTAATCATACATTCTTAAGAAATTAAATAAGAACAACACCAAGAGCAACCCTTCTTTATATATTTATCAATTGTTTAGGTACAATGTAGTAGTTACTAGTTAGATAGTTCACCTTATAAAATGTTCTCCTTCATTCACTTATCATTTCATTACTTAAACATGTTTTTTTCTTTTTGGTTAATGAAAGTTCTGAACTGAGGGCTATTAGTGGTATTAATATTGACACATTGTCTACCAAGGGAGATTGCTGGTGGTTGGAAATGAAACTTAAGCCTTTCAAGCCAAGTGCTTCAATCATTACCAGCTGAACTACCACCTTTCCCCGACATATAACTACAACAATAACCAAGCCTTTGTTCCACTAGGTAGAGTAGGCGATATGGATCGAGTGATGCCATAATGTTTTATTATAAATTACATTCATTGACAAAACATTGAATTCTAGTTTTTCTCAATCATTTCGCCTATGATTTTTCTTGGTATATCTCTTGCTCTAGGAATTAGACTAATATACATTTAATCTATCAATCTCTTCCACACATGTTCAAGCCAACTAAAGTGCGATTCTAACATATTTCTACAACAGAAATTACTCTAACTTTCTCCCTAATAAATTCATTTATAATCCTATCTTATCTAGTGTATTTACTCATCAAAAATAATATTCTCATATCTGCTAGATTGAGTGGTCTAGATATAAGTAATTCGATATAATCTAAGAGTATCAAACTTTTCAAAAAATGGTGGTGCCAAAGGAGTGGTAATCATTGTAACATCCTGATTTTTGAGTCTTTAAAATTATAATATCAGTCTTGGAAGTCTCGCTTGAGCGAGAGATTCTCGCCTGAGCGAGAAAGGACAATTTTGGGCTGTTAACACAGTGTAATCGATTACATGGTTCTTGTAATCGATTACATGCTGATATCTGATCAGACATGGGTAATTTTTATGATGTAATCGATTACACCCTGCATGTAATCGATTACACCGTGAATGTAATCGATTACACCGTTCATGTAATCGATTACACCGTGCATGTAATCGATTACACCATGCATGTAATCGATTACATAACATAAAAATATCAGATACGCATTCGCTACTGTAATATTCTCGCCTGGGCGAAAATCTATCGCTTGAGCGAGAGTCTAAAATCTGAAAAACCTAAAATAGACGTCCCACGTGAGAATAGAGGTCACTTTTCGAAAAACAAAGAGAATAGGGACGGTTTGAGAAGTAGTGCACCCTTAGAGCCAAAGAGGAGACCGAAGAAGAGGTAAATCGCTTAACCTAGCCTCTCTTATGGTTGAATGTCATCGTTTAAATGAGGTTTCTTCTCCATGTTTAGGGATAAAACCCCATAAACCCTCTTTTTGCTTTTCGGTTCGTTTTGCTTTGGAAAACCTTGTAAAACTCATAGAGTATGAGTTGTTTTTCGAAATGAGTATGTGAGAAGTTATTTTCAAAACCGTAAAGTCATGGCAACATTAAGGAAACCTTTTTGTTGAAGATAAACTAATTGGGTAATTTTGTCTTGTGTTGTATTAGTCTTGGTTAGTATTATTCTTGTCTTGACATGTAAATTGATGTGTTGTGATTGTTGTTGTGTTGGGTTGAAAGACCCTAAGGTCGGAGGAGACGGCGGAGAACGCAACTAAACTTTAGTGCAAGCATTAGCGGCTACTCAGGTGAGGGAGCAGCATTAACCTTTGTGGTATTAGAATCTTAGCATTGGAAACTCCAACGACACTCACTAGTTGGATGGTTTCGGTGAATTAACATGATTAAACGGGAAATATCATGAATTTCCTATTTAACCGCGTTAATCTTACGGTTGTGGATAATATGTTGATTATGGAATTGTGACCTGCCCTTCGTGGTATGGAATTGTGACCTGCCCTTCGTGGTATGGAATTGTGACCTGCCCTTCGTGGTATGGATTTCGGGGTATGCACGTATAGTGTGGATTTTTGATTAAGGTTCGAATGGGTTTCGAGTTGGTTGTACTATATATGTATGACTTAGTTATCATAAATGTTAATTGTAAATCATAGATTTGTGTTGTGCTGTAATGATGCGTGGTTTCTGTATTGCAATGTTCTAATGTTATTATTCTATGTAAACCCACCATGTTATATATTGCATGTATTTAATGACTGACTCTCTCTATGTTGTTTTGTTTACTCGATCCGTGGTAATCGGATTGTAGGTGGCACTAAGGAATAGGATACTGCCGAGTCATGGAGTGAACTAGCTTGCTGTGATTTTGACGTGATATCCGAGTTTTCTAGTAACTTGTTTAGGTTAATATTAGACCCGTTTTTGGGAATTATTCATTTATGTTTTACTGTTCTTTATGGATTGAAAGATTAGTACTTTGAAATTATTGTGCTGTTTCTTTTGTTAGGATTTTATCGAAGGTTATTGGAGTATTCCTAGTTGAAAGGAAATTTTCAATGATATGAAATTTCTTATGTTAGAAAATGAATTAAATTTTACGTGTTAGTAATTTGAGGCGTTACAATTATGGTATCAGAGCGGAGGTTAATCCTACGGCCTAGGGTATGGCCTAACGTGCTTCTTTGTGTGATTGATGTGAATTGTATGGTGTGTTTGACTGATGTGAGTGGTTTGAATTACTTGCGATGTTTGAACTGTTTGGATTGCTTGAAGTGTTTGAATTGCTTGGATTGTTGATAAGTGGTAGACTAGCTTGTGTAAATTCTATATACTGATGAGATAGAGTGCAGGTGAGAAATGGCTGGACGTGGTAGAGGAAACGGACAGAATGAACTGTTGGCACAGATGACGGCTGCTATACTGAATGTGAATGAGAACCTGCAACATCTGAATCAGCACATTAACCATCATCCTAACCCACCCCCAATTATGCCACAGGGACCGGTGGAGTACCGTGGATTGGATGAATTCTGCCGACGCCATCCGAGTCAATTCCAAGGAGGATTTGCTCCTGATGCTGCTAATGAATGGATCCAGGAGTTAGAGAAGATTTTCCGAGCCATGGGTTGCGAGGATGGGCAGAAAGTGATCTATGCTTCCTATATGCTGACTAAGGAAGTGGAGAATTGGTGGGAATATGCCAGGAGGCAAATGGAAGCTGAAGGGAGGGCTGTTACTTGGGAATTGTTCAAAGAGAGGTTCCTCACTAAGTACTTCCCGGCAGATCTGAAGAGAAAGAAGGAGATTGAGTTCTTGCGTTTGGAGCAAGGTAGTATGTCTGTGGGCGAGTATGCAGCAAAGTTCGAGGAGTTGTCAAGATATTGCCCCTACTATGATATGGATGCAGATGGGAGGTCCAAGTGTGCCAAATTTGAGGTTGGTTTGAGGCCGAAGCTTAAGATGGCATTCGGGCATCAAGAGATAACAGATTTCCCTACCTTAGTCAATAAGTGTAGGATGTATGAGGATGATCGAAAGGCTAGGGATGCAGGCAAACAGAAGGCTAATCCACCCAGAAACTTTGGGCCTCAGAGAAATTTCGTGCATGGAAAAGGGAAGGGTAAGGCGTCCTTTGACAACAGACGACCTTATACCCCACCTATTGGATATCGGGGGCCTTCTATGTCGGAGGCGAAACCTCCAACTACCTTGAGCGGACAGCAGCCACCTTTGTGCAACAAGTGTGGTAAGACTCACTTTGGCGGTGTATGTCCCGGAGCGGGATATGGGTGCTACTATTGTAAGGAGCCCGGGCACATAAAAAGGTTCTGTCCTAAGCTGAATAGAAATGTCAACCTTCAGAATGCTGAGAGACCCAAGACTAATGGCAGAGTTTTCACTATGAATGGTTCTGAAGCCATTGATGCTGAAGGTCTAATCAAAGGTATTTGTGTAGTGAACGGTACTTCTTTGTGTGTGTTGCTTGATTCGGGTGCTACTCACTCTTTTATATCTTGCGAATGTGTGAAACGTTTGAGCTTGAAAGTTGATGTGCTGCCTTTTGATTTGATGGTTTCTACACCTACAAATGCACCTGTTGTAGTGTCTACCTTCTGTCACAAGTGTCCCGTGATAGTATATGATAGAACATTCTTGGTAGATCTGATATGTTTGCCACTATCTCAGATCGATGTGATTCTGGGTATGGACTGGTTATCCGAACATAGAGTCTTGCTCAACTGTTTTGACAAGACTGTCATGTTTGGGGATGATAGTGAGATGTCTGACACTCCTAATGATCCGAAATTGTTATCGGCCCGTGAGGTTGAAACTTCCCTTAAGGAAGGAGCACTTGTTTGTCTGTTGCTTGCTTCTTTGGAAGGGGAGGAGAAGTCAGAGATGAATGACTTGCCAGTAGTGTGCGAATTTCCGGAGGTGTTCCCTGCAGAAATTCCTGAGCTACCACCGGTTAGAGAGGTGGAGTTCTCGATTGAGCTAGTGCCTGGAACCGGACCTATCTCGATAGCTCCATATAGAATGGCTCCTTTAGAGTTGGCGGAATTGAAGAAGCAAATAGAAGACTTGTTGGCTAAGAAGTTCATCCGTCCGAGTGTTTCACCTTGGGGTGCACCGGTTTTGTTAGTCAAGAAGAAGGATGGTTCCATGAGGCTGTGCACTGATTATCGACAGCTGAACAAGGTTACGATCAAGAATCGTTACCCGCTGCCTAGGATTGATGATTTGATGGACCAGTTGAAAGGAGCTGTAGTATTCTCGAAGATCGACCTCCGGTCGGGTTACCATCAGTTGAGAGTACGGACGGAGGATATTCCTAAGACTGCTTTCAGGACGAGATATGGACACTATGAATATCTGGTGATGCCTTTCGGTGTAACTAATGCTCCTGCAATCTTTATGGAGTACATGAATAGGATTTTCCATCCTTATCTGGACTCGTTTGTGGTAGTCTTCATTGACGACATCTTGATATACTCGAAAAGTCGGGAGGAACACACTGAACATTTGAGAATGGTATTGAAGATTTTGAGAGACAACCAGTTGTATGCTAAGATGTCAAAGTGTGACTTTTGGCTTGAGTCTGTAAACTTTCTTGGGCATGTAATAACCAAGGAAGGAGTTGCAGTGGATCCCTCTAAAGTTGAAGCAGTGATGGAGTGGGCTGTACCAAGGTCGGTGACAGAGATCCGAAGTTTCCTTGGGCTAGCCGGATACTATCGGAAGTTTATTGAAGGCTTCTCGAAACTGGCTTTACCTTTGACGAAGCTGACTAGAAAATGAGAACCTTTTGTGTGGACAGCCCGATGTGAAGAGAGCTTCCAAGAGTTGAAGCGGAAACTAACCTCATCGCCAGTATTAAGGTTGCCTTGCTCGGAAACGAATTTCAATGTATATTGCGATGCTTCAAAACAAGGTTTGGGCTGTGTGTTAATGCAAGAAGGGAAAGTGGTGGCTTATGCTTCGAGACAATTGAGACCTCATGAGCAAAACTACCCGACTCATGATTTGGAGTTAGCAGCAGTAGTGTTTGCTTTAAAGATTTGGAGGCACTATCTCTATGGTGTACAGTTTGAAGTTTTCAGTGATCACAAAAGTTTGAAGTATCTTTTCGATCAGAAAGAGTTGAATATGAGGCAAAGAAGATGGATGGAATTTCTGAAGGATTATGACTTTAGCCTACAGTATCACCCTGGTAAAGCTAATGTGGTAGCGGATGCATTGAGTCGTAAATCCTTACATATGTCTGCCCTTATGGTGCACGAGATGAAAATGATCGAGGAATTTCGGGATTTGAACTTGGCAGTAGAAATGAAGCCGAAGAGTGTAGTACTGGGAATGCTCAAGGTGACTAATGAGTTCTTTGATCAAATTAAAACCATGCAGTTGTTGGATGATGAACTACAGGTTAAGAAGACCTTGGTAGGTGACGACAAAGGAAAAGACCTTCAGATTGATACTAATGGTTTGTTGAGGTACAAAGGAGGGATTTGTGTGCCACAAGACGCCGAGTTGAGAAGAGATATCCTAGATGAGGCGCACAAGAGTAAGATGAGCATTCACCCGGGGACAACAAAAATGTATCAGGACTTAAGGAAGATGTTTTGGTGGTCTGGAATGAAAAGAGATGTAGCTCAGTATGTGTCTAGTTGTTTGACTTGTCAGAAAGCTAAGATTGAGCATCAGAGGCCAGCGGGAGAACTTCAGTCATTGGAGATTCCAGTATGGAAATGGGACAGCATCTCTATGGACTTTGTTTCTGGTTTTCCGAGAACGCATAAAGGTTATGATTCGATTTGGGTCATTGTAGACCGATTGACTAAGTCTGCACATTTCTTACCGGTTAATGTAAGGTATTCGTTAGAACGGTTAGCAGAGTTGTACATAAAGGAAATAGTGAGATTGCATGGGATTCCAGCGAGTATCGTATCGGATAGAGATCCTCGATTTACTTCGAATTTCTGGAATGGCTTACAATCTGCTTTGGGCACTAAGCTGAAATTGAGTTCGGCTTATCACCCGCAAACGGACGGTCAGTCCGAGAGGACGATTCAGTCTTTGGAAGACTTGTTAAGGGCGTGCGTGTTAGAACGACCCGGGAGTTGGGATAATATGTTACCTCTAATTGAATTCACGTACAACAACAGTTTCCACTCGAGTATTGGAATGGCACCTTACGAAGCTCTGTATGGGAGGAAGTGTAGGACTCCGATCAGTTGGTGTGAAACCGGAGAGAATTTGGTATTGGGACCTGACGTAGTCCAAGAGACAACCGAGAAGATTAAGAGAATCAGAGAGAATATGAAAACAGCTCAGAGTAGACAAAAGAGCTACTATGATAATCGAAGGAAGCCGATTGAATTTCAAGAAGGAGATCACGTTTTTATGAGAGTGGTTCCTACCACCGGAATTGGTCGGATATTGAAAACCCGAAAGCTTACTCCGAGGTTCATTGGACCGTATCAGATTTTGAAGAGAATCGGTCCTGTTGCTTATCAGATCGCCTTGCCACCGTTGTTGTCTAATCTCCACAATGTATTTCATGTATCTCAACTAAGGAAATACATTGGGGATCCAACCCATGTTATCGAACCAGATTGGATACAATTGAAGGAGAACTTGACCTTCAGGACTCTTCCGATAAGGATTTTGGACCGAAGTGTCAAGAGGTTGCGTGGGAAGGAGATTCCTTTGGTTAAAGTATTATGGAGTCAAGTAGATACGGGCGATGCTACTTGGGAAGTGGAGCAGAACATGAGAATGGATTATCCGCATTTGTTCGATGCAGGTATGTAATTTTCGGGGACGAAAATTCTTTGAGGGGGGAAGGATTGTAACATCCTGATTTTTGAGTCTTTAAAATTATAATATCAGTCCTGGAAGTCTCGCTTGAGCGAGAGATTCTCGCCTGAGCGAGAAAGGACAATTTTGGGCTGTTAACACAGTGTAATCGATTACATGGTTCTTGTAATCGATTACATGCTGATATCTGATCAGACATGGGTAATTTTTATGATGTAATCGATTACACCCTGCATGTAATCGATTACACCGTGAATGTAATCGATTACACCGTTCATGTAATCGATTACACCGTGCATGTAATCGATTACACCATGCATGTAATCGATTACATAACATAAAAATATCAGATACGCATTCGCTACTGTAATATTCTCGCCTGGGCGAAAATCTATCGCTTGAGCGAGAGTCTAAAATCTGAAAAACCTAAAATAAACGTCCCACGTGAGAATAGAGGTCACTTTTCGAAAAACAAAGAGAATAGGGACGGTTTGAGAAGTAGTGCACCCTTAGAGCCAAAGAGGAGACCGAAGAAGAGGTAAATCGCTTAACCTAGCCTCTCTTATGGTTGAATGTCATCGTTTAAATGAGGTTTCTTCTCCATGTTTAGGGATAAAACCCCATAAACCCTCTTTTTGCTTTTCGGTTCGTTTTGCTTTGGAAAACCTTGTAAAACTCATAGAGTATGAGTTGTTTTTCGAAATGAGTATGTGAGAAGTTATTTTCAAAACCGTAAAGTCATGGCAACATTAAGGAAACCTTTTTGTTGAAGATAAACTAATTGGGTAATTTTGTCTTGTGTTGTATTAGTCTTGGTTAGTATTATTCTTGTCTTGACATGTAAATTGATGTGTTGTGATTGTTGTTGTGTTGGGTTGAAAGACCCTAAGGTCGGAGGAGACGGCGGAGAACGCAACTAAACTTTAGTGCAAGCATTAGCGGCTACTCAGGTGAGGGAGCAACATTAACCTTTGTGGTATTAGAATCTTAGCATTGGAAACTCCAACGACACTCACTAGTTGGATGGTTTCGGTGAATTAACATGATTAAACGGGAAATATCATGAATTTCCTATTTAACCGCGTTAATCTTACGGTTGTGGATAATATGTTGATTATGGAATTGTGACCTGCCCTTCGTGGTATGGAATTGTGACCTGCCCTTCGTGGTATGGAATTGTGACCTGCCCTTCGTGGTATGGAATTGTGACCTGCCCTTCGTGGTATGGAATTGTGACATGCCCTTCGTGGTATGGAATTGTGACCTACCCTTCGTGGTACGGAATTATGACCTGCCCTTCGTGGTATGGAATTGTGACCTGCCCTTCGTGGTACGGAATTGTGACCTGCCCTTCGTGGTATGGAATTGTGACCTGCCCTTCGTGGTATGGAATTGTGACCTGCCCTTCGTGGTATGGATTTCGGGGTATGCACGTATAGTGTGGATTTTTGATTAAGGTTCGAATGGGTTTCGAGTTGGTTGTACTATATATGTATGACTTAGTTATCATAAATGTTAATTGTAAATCATAGATTTGTGTTGTGCTGTAATGATGCGTGGTTTCTGTATTGCAATGTTCTAATGTTATTATTCTATGTAAACCCACCATGTTATATATTGCATGTATTTAATGACTGACTCTCTCTATGTTGTTTTGTTTACTCGATCCGTGGTAATCGGATTGTAGGTGGCACTAAGGAATAGGATACTGCCGAGTCATGGAGTGAACTAGCTTGCTGTGATTTTGACGTGATATCCGAGTTTTCTAGTAACTTGTTTAGGTTAATATTAGACCCGTTTTTGGGAATTATTCATTTATGTTTTACTGTTCTTTATGGATTGAAAGATTAGTACTTTGGAATTATTGTGCTGTTTCTTTTGTTAGGATTTTATCGAAGGTTATTGGAGTATTCCTAGTTGAAAGGAAATTTTCAATGATATGAAATTTCTTATGTTAGAAAATGAATTAAATTTTACGTGTTAGTAATTTGAGGCGTTACAATCATAGGGTCCCAATTGCCAAAACTTCCTTTGCCGAACTGATGAGCCTATGTTTTAAAATTGCGATTGCAGCCGTTGCAGTGTGAATTATTTTGTAAGTAAAAAATATTTTTGAAATCGATAGCGGTACGACCTGATGTGGTCCGACGCGGTTGCATTGCGGCATGATGCAAACCAAATGCGGTCCAATGCAGTTGTGTTGTGACCTGATGTGTCCACATCATTGTGATTCAATGTCACACCATAATTGCGGTGTGATGCGGTTGCGGCAATCACCACAAATGCAATATTACAGCTGTATCACATGATGCAGTCTACAATTTGAATCAATTGCCGAACCTGTAGTATATGAAATATCTCATCCTGAAAATGATCGATGTCATTCATATACTCATATTTTGAATGGGTCAATTATTCAGAATCATTTAAAGAATAAATAACTTTCCTTCATCCTAGTTTAATTTTTTTTGCCTTACCATATATAACTCATGAACAATCACATGACAATTGACTCATGATAGAAGGCTTTATCTAGGGAAACCTAGAAAACTAATATGCATTTTTTAGAGCTGAAAAATTTTGTAAGCTAGTCACATTCTCAAGTAATATAGCACATCAAAACAACTTATTTCGTATTGGATAGTCAACTATATGAGTCAAATGATGTTATAATCATATATTATAAATAATGTCTATTAACAAACTATTGATAGATAATTTCATATTTTTATTGATATCTAAATCATTGATATAGTCACTCACTGAAAATTCATTTTCTAAAATAAGAACCTTCCCAATCCAATAAATGTACATGCATTAACGTGAAGAACACATTCATATTAATAGTAACTTTAAAAGCATATATGGGTCTGTTGAGTAAGTAGTGGCTCTCATATAGGAAAACTTCTTTACCAAGCTTCTACATTGCTCTCCAAGTTTTTGCAATGATTGCCCTCCAAGCTTCCAACATTGCTCTCCAAGTTTCCATGTTTCTTGAAGTTCCTTTGCCTATAAAAGGCACAACATCCCAAATTCTCAAAATGTAGAGCATTGGCATTACTTCATATACACATAATTTGCGAGTGTATTATGGTGAGAATTCTTGTTCCATTTGAGAGAGTATTTGTGAGGTAAAATATTTTTCTTTGTCTTCGTTACTAAAAGATGATTTGTTGTACTCTCATTCTTACATAGTGGAATTTTGCCTGTGAGTGTCTGTGGTTTTTTACTTCTCAAACTGATGAGGTTTTTCCACATTAAATCTTGTGTGCTATTTTCTTCTCTTTAGTTCTCAATTGATCTGGTCATGTGCTTCTACTTAGTCCTCTATTTCTAACAAGTGATATGAGAGTTCTTACTCAAATAGAAATTCCAAAATATCTACTAAATTTGACATTGAGAAGTTTGATAGTAAGAATAGCACTTAAGCGCCCATCAAGGCTTTATTTGGCGATGAACAACTTATCAAATTCGAGTCAAGTTGGAGATTGTTGAATACAGACTCTCATATAGGAAAGCTTTTTTACCAAACTTTTACACAACTTGCTTGCCAAGCTTTCAATGCTTGGTTGCCAAGCTTTGCTCTCCAAGCTTCCAACTCTCCAAGTTTCCAAGTTTGTTGAAGTTCATTTTCCTATAAAATGCCACAAATGGAGAGCTTCTTTACTCATCACATCATCACAAATTCTCACAACAATGTAGAGTATTGGCTTAACTTCATATACACATGATTTGTGAGTATATTATGGTAAAAATTCTTGTTTCATTTGATAGAGTATTTATGAAAGAAAATATTGTTCTTTATCATTATTACTATAAGAAGATTTGTTATATTATCCTTCTTACATAGTAGAACTTTGCTCGTGAATGCCCGTAGTTTTTTACCTCTTACAAATGGGGTTTTTTATGTTAAATCTCGTGTATTATTTTCTTGCTCATTTACTTAATTCCCTTTAATTCCCGGATGATCTAATCATATACTTCCTCTTCACAATAATAATTTGTTTATTATATTGTGGATAAATTTAGCCTCTCCCTGCAGGATGAAATTGTGAGAGGTGACATGATGTAAATATATTTTTTAATAAAAAAAATTAAGAGAAAAAAATGTATGTATTGATAGTGTAGAAGTTTTATATGTCAAGATATTATTCATTATTCATTATTAATCATTATTGACTCTTCAAAAAAAGTAATACAAATGAATAGTGAATGATGTACCGATTGTGTATAAATCTTGAAACACATAGTGTATAGATATTATATTAATAATTTAAATCAAAAAATTCTTATTTCTTCATGTTTGTTATAATTTGATTGATATGATTTGTGGAAATAATCTTCAATCTTGATTTAGAATATTTATATAATGAATTTAGAGTAAATTATATCCACATCTCATGAGTTTTACTGAAATTATACAAAACATTCTATTTTTTATATCTACACAAACTCATTAATTTATATCCATACATTACATTAACTTCCAATGTAGAAGAAATAAGCGTAATTTGTAAAACAAGAAATGGTGATAAGTGGAATTAAGTTAAACAAAATATGATATATTGTGGAGACAAATCGAAATAGTATATGAGTCAATACGTCTTTATTATTTTTGGTTCGTTACAACTAGGGGTGAGTAGGACCCAACCCTATCCTCTCACCTGATATGGATCGATCATGAACAGACCCAGATGGGGTCAGGTCTCATCGGGTCTAGGACCTTGTTCGGGTTTAAAAATTAGATCGACCAATATTTATGGTCGGGTAGGGACCAATCATAACCCGACCCGACCCGTCTCATAGTCACTCATTTGTCATGTTTGTATGTGTACAAAGTAATGACACCTTTTTTGTCGAAAATATCGTTGATTTTCTATTTTTTCATCATATATACATGATTAATAATATATATACATATATCATTTTATATATCAAATCATAATAAATAATATTGAGAAGACTTTATCTAAAATAAGTATGTATTATATTTAATCGGGTCTATGGTTAGGTTTGGATTTAAAGATTGACTCGATCGATATTTAGGGTCAGATTAACTTTGAGTCTAGGATCGGGTTAACTTCGAGTCTAGGGTCGGGTCCAGGTTAAAAGAATGAATCAACCAACATTCGGGTCGGGAAGGGACAAGCCTTAACTCGTCCCAATTCGTCCTTGCTCACCCATAGTTGCAACATATGATAAAAGTGATTTAAATAATATCTCTTTATAATTATTTATGCATTTTTTAATATCCCAAAAATATTGAAGAAACATTGACATTTATACTATTTGGAATTGTCTTGACAATATATTATATTTCGTTTAATTTAATTGCACTCATCACATTTTTGTGTGTAAAAGATCACAATTTTTCCTAATAAATGACTAGTTAGTGTAATGTATATTATATATAAATAAGGATGATTTGTGTATGTATAAGAAATATAGAGGTAATTTGTGTAATTTTACTAAAATATCGCATTAATTTACTATTGAATCTAATATGTGCCAATGGATTAATGTTCCTTAGTCAGCAAATCATCTTTGTTTTGTTTAAACTTCTTTGTTAAATGTCTACGGAATCAATGTTTGAGAAAGATGGTCGATATCTCCTTTTATTAAGGAATTAATGATGCATGATTATTTGATGATAATGTTATTGATGAATAAAGGGACATGCACAATTGATTAATAGAATATTAGAGAAAACGATTCATTATTTATTCTAATCTTAAAACTTTTATCTCATTGTAATTTCATTACAATATCTTATTGCTAACTTTTGTTTAATCTCTAAAAAACCCACTTTATGAATTTCTAGCTTAAGATTACAAACTTTGTCTAAAGACATTATATCACTCAAGTGAATCTATATCAATGTTATGAAATTCAAGCCGGACGTCAAACCGTAAGAAGATGTTTAATTGGTTTAAACAGTTAAACCGTTCGGTCTGATTAGATGATTTTATACATAATTAATAATATTTATCTATAAATATATAATTATACATAAATGTAAAATTTTATATAAATTAATAAATAATTACATTGAAGTAACATTTCTTCGTCTTTTTTGGACTTGGGTAAAACAAAAGATTACATTAGTGTTCTATTTTTTAATTTTTAAGTAAATCATCTGGTTTACTTCCAGGTTAATCCAATTTAACCGGGTTTAACACGGTCAGATCAGAATTTCCCCGGTTCAAAGCGGTTCAACCTTCATTTAGTTAAGACTGTAAACCATAACCGTTTTTAAGTCCGATCAGCGATTAAACCAGTCGAACTGTCCAATACAGTCTGGTTCTCAAAACACTGCTCTATATACACTCTATTTACTATAACCAATTTACTACTTGGTATTTCAATGAAAATGTAACAAGTAACTTCTAGATGGCAAGGTTCTATAATAGGCTTAAAATCACAGATATTTGTACATCACTACAAATTTTTATCTAATTAATCATTTTCAAAGTTTGTGCAAGATTTAATAGCTCACGTTGTTTTATTATCACGTTTTCTGTTTGGCTAGAGATTTATTATGACCTTTTTTAAGAAATAATATAATATTTTATTGCTTCAGTCAAGTTCTAATAGGAGAAATTAATATTTAACCAACAAACAAAATATCGACATTCCATAACAGTACAAGAAGCTATGTAACTAGTAACCATATACTTATCAATAACATGAAACATCATGCTCAACTATATAAGAAGATAACACCATGATATGATGATCAAATCAGATTGGATGGTCTTACCAATCTAATTATCGACTAGACTTGTAAACGATCCTCACTCACACTATTAACCAAACAAGTGTTTGGATTGTTTTAAGTTTAGACTGTACGTTTTCGGTCGGATCGGTTAAACATGATTAAATTGGCAAGAGAGTTGAACTATTCGATTTACTTGAAATTAAAAAAAAAAGACGACACTCCAATGCTATATTTTATTCTAATAATAAAAAAAGCAAACAACATCCTATATGACATCATTTAATATAACAACATGATTAAACCACATATATATATATATATTATATATATATATATATATGACATCATCCGATTTAACATTAGTTTAGATGTTAAATTCTGTTGGACCAGACTACAATCGGGCAGCCTCCAACTATCAGAGAGTTCTATTGTTACTGAGGTATGAGAAGAGTGAAGAGTCACAAGTGATGCATCACGTCTTGAACAAAAACCTTAAGGCATTAGTTTCATGAACATTTTCTACTTATAAACTCTTTTACTTTTCTCGCATATCCAATGTGAAACTTCACATTTGAATCAACCCAAAAAATTCCTACTTTTCCTTAAATATGATTGGATTTTTAAATAAACTTATGCATTGTATGAAGAATACTAAGATGAGAGCAAATAAATATGATATGGTTGACTTGAGTGGGAAGATAGAGAGAAAGAGGAAATACAATCCAAGAATTAGATGACATAAGGAAGGTACAAAATGAACGGTTGAGATGAAGAGGAATGTTGACAGAGATGACAAGACCAACAAAAAAAAAGACAAGGCATTGGACACAGTCTGTTACAAGCATTTATGAACTCAAACTGTTGGAGGCTTACATTTTGAAGTTGTCAGCATGCACTCAGGACTAACCAAAGCATGCATATGGATACCCAGAAAGACCCCACATTCTTACACTTAATCACTTCCCATTTTTCCCACTACAGAATATATTCACCTATTTCATATTTTAATCATTAATTCTAGGGAAATATAATAGTTTTAGATTTACTCATTAATTTCAACTATTGGATTTCCCTAGAATTGATAGTTAAGATATTGACTAATTTTTTAAATTTACTCTTAGAATAAGTGATTTTCATCTACTTTCCAATACTCTCCCCTTTCTTGCCGTTCAACTTAACACTCCTCTCTTATCATAAATAATTAAATATTTATAGACCGGTCCAAAAAAAATAAAATAGAAAATGAATCCAAAATAAATTGAAGTCGTAAGAACGGAAGAGTAATTAAGATATATTTCTATCAATAACTGAGGATTAATTAATTTTTTTTAAAAAGTGACTATTGTCTCCATTAATAAACAACAATAACCAAATATTTATCTCACCAAGTAATGTCGGCTATATGGATTGAAAGATATCATAATATATTTATTGACAAAACATTGAGCTCTAAATCATTTTTTATCATTTTTTCTATAATTTTTCTTGGTCTCCCATTTTCTCTAGAAGTAATACCTCTAATAATAAAGACTTTTTAATATATATGACGATTATTGAACTCCTAACATCATCTTGAAGTAATATAGTCATATAACAATTTTGCTACATTTTTGTGGTTGACTTTTTTTGTTGTATGGTTAGTGTACTCTTATTCAGAAAGAAAAAAACATTTGTACCCACTTCTATATTTCTTATATATTAGGCAAATACAAAAAAATGTTTATACATGTGTGCTGCACTTTTAGGTTTTCAGTTGAAAACAGTAGTACTTTATGCTATAAACCTAAAAGTGCCACAAAAGTATCTTAGTATCATATACAAGTGTACATAATAACAAAACTCATTTAAATAGCTAGTCATTAACATTATGTAGTATTATATATGATTATTGAATATGGTAATTGATGATCACTATATATATTATGTGATAGCTGTGATAATAAAAAATATGTATATATATATATATATTATGTATGTATTGATGACTATAAAACAGTGCAGATTTTGATATGTGAATAGTAAAGCAGGTCTTTCAATTCTTTATTATATTTCACATTTGCATGACATGATCAAATCTGATCAAAACACAGGCACTTGTCACAGATTATTACATAAGGTATTTATTATATAAATAGTATGCTTCAAACAGATAAACCAACTGCTAAGAAATACCAAAATAGTTTAGTTATGATAAGATGAATAAATGTAAAAACTGTACTCAAACAATTATTCGTGTGATTAAATATCTATTTTGGACCCTTAAAATTTTCACTTATATCAGTTTGGTCCTCAAAAATTGAAAAATCGAAAATGACTAAAGTACACCAGATATCATCACCCATTACAAATACAAGTTGATTAACAGGAGCATCTGTTTCTGAATTAGACAATACTTTGAGAGTATCTGATTCATTCAGTTAAGAAAAGATAATAATAAGGTCATCATGACTAATAATACTCTTCACAATCAGTTATCCTGATTCATTCATCATATCATTTCAGATTCACTCACTCTCTGTATATATCTCTCTGTGCATGTACTGAAAACACACTTGAATGCTCCTCTAAAAGGAACATCAGCATGAGACTAGTACTTTTTTTACCTATCTAATTCACCACTCTCTTTTTCTGCCTTCTCAATCTCTTTCCTTTTTGTCTCTTCCTCCTCCATTTCACTGTTTCTTTCTCTATGTCCCTCTCTATTTATACACACTCCTTTCACTCTCTCAATAACAATTAATTCAAACCCTTAAGAGAGAAAAACAATAAGATGTCTCCAACAGGTTCTTCAAGATGGAGTCCTACCACTGAACAACTCATGATCTTAGAGGAACTGTATAAGAGTGGTTTTAGAACTCCTAGTGCTTCTCAAATTCAGCAAA
The DNA here is from genome assembly GCA_009771035.1 of Lupinus albus. Taxonomy (NCBI): domain Eukaryota; kingdom Viridiplantae; phylum Streptophyta; class Magnoliopsida; order Fabales; family Fabaceae; genus Lupinus; species Lupinus albus. The sequence continues at coordinate 19,958,953 of CM020001.1, read as the reverse complement.
TAACAACTCACCTTTCTTTCTATGGAAGGATAGAAGGTAAAAATGTGTTCTATTGGTTTCAGAATCATAAGGCTAGGGACAGACAAAAACTAAGGAGGAAACTCAACAAACAACTGCAGCTACAGCAACAACTACAATTCCAGCATTATCAACCAAATCAAGATATCAGTAACAACTTTGTTGCTAACTTTGGTTACCCTTATGCTTCTACTACCAACATTTCCCTTTTTAACTCATCTAGCTTGTTTTTTCAGGTAATCTTCCTTTTCCAGTTTCTACCATGCATGTAGTAATCATTCTTTTCTTTGTCTTTTCTCTAATCATTATTCTCAATATTATTATAAATCTTATGATTTAAAAAATGAGCTTACACTGCATTTTTTTACACCTTTAGTAAATCATTATCCATTTATGTATTAAAAGTTTTTAACTTTTAAGTAAAAGTCACTTTTCCAATTTCTAACCATGCATGTAGTAATGATTCTTTTTTTTTTGGTCTTGTCTCTAATGATTCTTCTCAATATTTTAAATCTTATGATTTAAAAATTGAGCTTACACTGCATTTTTTTACACCTTTAGTAAATCATTATCCATTTATGTATTCAAAGTTTTTAACTTTTAAAAGTCATATATAAATGATGAATAATATGTTTATAGTATAACACTTTGAATTTACAACCCTTTTTTCTCTTAAAATTAGTAATTTAATGGCATACAACACTTTGGAAAATTGAAATTCACTATTTCTATACATTATTAATATATCATTCTCCATTTACGTATTAAAAGTTATTAACTTTTACGCAAAAATCATCATATATAAATGATGGATAATACATTGATAATATTACACCATCAATTTACAACCCTTTTTTTCTCTTAAATAAGTTATTTAAAGGCATACAATGTTACTTTAGAAAATTTGAAGTTCTCTTATTTTTGACTTGTAACATGTTTAGGGAGGAGATGCAAACATATCAGAAAGAGGAATGAATTGCAAATGGGGTGTGTACAATCCACAATGTTTGGTAGAGAAGAAAGATATGACATTTTGCAACTATGGTTGGACATTAATGGATGCTAATCAACAATCTTCATGTTGCACTAAACCTCTCAAAACTCTTGATCTTTTTCCACTCACAACTACTAGAATCAAAGAAGATTGCACCACCACACCTCATCAACCATCCTCATGTGACATTTGATGTTAATTAATAGTTTATTACTTAATGAAATTAATCTCTATCTTAACTTTAGGAAATTATTCTCTATATAATATATGGTGCTTCTTTGGAAGAAATGAGGAAACCTAGTCTTGCACATAGGAACATGTGAAGGCATGATAAAAGTTCAATATATTTTATGGTACAAATCCTTGGTGTACTTGGTATGTTCCAAGATTATTTTATCCAACAACACCATATATAATGAATCTGTTACTTATTTATGATGTTTTCTGCAACCAAAAGTTGTTGTCTCTAGTATCTATATCTACACTTTCATTAGTTTAGTTATCAAATAATGCAGTGGCTAATATGCTCAACTTATATAGAAATTATCAAACTGGTAACTTGTATATTGATACTATATGGTCCCATCATTCTGTTATATCTTTTAAAAGTCTATTTAATGTGTAATGGTTGTCCTTTTTTCATCAATTTCAAGTTTCTCTCATAGTACGTGATGCAAATAAAAAAAAGACTCCATTTACACGTTGTGAATACCATTTTTTAAGCCCATAAAAGAGGTCCAACATTATTTATGTTCAATCTCTTTTACTTTTGCTTTTACTGTATAGATATTTATTTATTAAGATATTTCGAAATAACATAAAAAATAATAATAAATGTTTAAACATAAAATAAATTAAAAAAATATATAAAGAAGAAAAAACTGATTCTTAATCAGTTGAAGATGAGGAAATGATCCCACTTTTTTAGGAGAAAAAGCTGAGTTGATGAGGCCAGATTTTAGGCTATTGGGGTGGTTATCCCTACTTCTATGGGATAGAGGATAGCAAGTCTATTCCCATAAAAAGGCAACAGAATACACAAAAAATAACATACACACTGAAATACAGAAGATACGGCAGAGGAGGAATACACAAAAGGGAGAGGAACGTGCAATTTCCAGAAAGAAAATATAGGAGGCACATTCACTTATACATCCAGCAAAGGCACAAGGTTAGTATACAATTTCATAATCTTTAGCATCCTATGCTATTTACATCATTAGGAACTCTTGTAATTGCATACATACAACAACTAATTAAATTCATGTTATCACAATTTATGCTATTACCTATTGGATAATCTAAACTACATATAAAACAAATTGGTAGAAATAGTATCATGATCATTTGATTACACGAACTTTTATGCCATGTCTTCATCGTAGTTTTCAAGTCCATTGCTTTTTGCATATTCACTGTATAAACAAACAACAACAAAAATACATTATATTAACTGCATGAACAACAACAACAAAAAAGAACAATACATATGACATTCATTTTATTCACTGCTGCAACAAAAAAGCAATATATATGACAGTCACCTTCATTGTTGAGTTTTTTTACATAACATATTAATGAAACGGCTTTAACATCATTTCAAGTAAAATCCATCATAATAATAAGCAAACCAAAATCTGTTGGTTTAATCATCACCTTGTAAATAACTACAAACATAATTTGTTAGAATTTAGGAGATGATGAATGATGAACCGAAGGGTTTTGAACCCATATACTGCCGAATCCGCATCACCTGCGAATTTGAGGTCTCAAGCCACCACTGTGGCTCACCTGGCCGCGTCCCACCGTGCCCAACGGTTGTCGTCGACATTGCAATAGTGATTGGGGAGTCTTTCCCGTGTGACTTCCTAGCCGGCGACCCTCCTCACTCCATACCGAGATCGACGGCGGCTTGAGAGAAGAAGCTCTTTTCTCCCTATCTCCCCCAAATGCCAAAACCTAACAAATGAAATCCCTAAACCTAAACCCCTTTCCTATTCATCTCAGCTGGGTTACTTTAGTTATCTTGGGCCCTTAGGCCTGTTACTAATTTTAATTGTTATCTATGTCATTTATATTTGTCTCTTAATCTTTGATATAAAAAAAAGTATATAGTTTTGTAATAAATTTGCTATTAAAGCATATAGAAATTGTTAGGTACTGCCATATTTAGGTATTGGTAAAAGCCAAATCATTTCTATAATTAAAACTAAAATCACCCAAACCATTTTAAGAATTTAATAATAATGTTACGGTCTAGTCATATCTTACTTCGAGACGAGAACCGGTCGTGGTCACTTGTACTACTTCTGCTATTTATCGAAGTGAGAAATAATTAATAACCAATGTCAACTTTCATTAATAAAATTTCTCTTTAAAAATGTTTAAGCTATTTTAAAAATAAAGATATTTTTGGGATTCAATAGCGAGGTTACAACTCGTATTGCATCTTTCTTCTCATTTCGAGCCGAGAACCGGTCGCGGTCACTTGTACTGCTTCTGCTATTTATCGAAATGAGAAGAGGGTAAGCAGTCAATGTTGACTCGTCGTCTATTAATCCCATTTCGATTAAATTTAAACTAATTTTTAGTAACTCTCGATCAAACCAATTTTTAATCAAACCAACAAACGGTTTTCTTGAAGAACTACGTAGTCTTGATTTCCCTATTGCACCTAGGGATACGTAGGAGCAAGATAAACTCTTGTCAGACACAAAATAAAAAATAAATATTTTGTTTTTATTCAATTTAATTTCAATAAAGTAAGGGTAAATTAAAAGCATGCAATTAGTTAAGGTACCGATTAATAACGGGCGGACGGGGTGCTAATACCTTCCCCATTCCGTAATTGACTCCCGAACTCATAACTCTAACATAAAGACCAATTTTATCCAATTTGGGCATAATTCGAGTTTTCCACGTTTTAACCGCAAAATACGTGGTGGCGACTCCTCAAAAGGTCGCGTGGCCGAAAATCCGGGCGCGACAGCTGGCGACTCCGCTGGGGACATTTTTTAGAGAGTCAGGCCCAATAACATTTTTTGCATGCCTTTTTTTGTATATATACCCTTTTGTTTTTTTTCTATTTCTTGCGCTAGTACTTATATTATTATTTATCCGTTTACTTATTGTTTTTAATTTAATTTGATATTTTGGGCATTCTCACTTGTTTGTTGTGCACCTTTTTGGGGGTGGATTTATTTTTGAGCCACGTGCTTCCTTACACACTCACTTGGTACACTTGAGTCACACATATGCCCTAGACCCCGGGTGTTAGAGATTAGGTACCAAATAGGGGAATATCTGCCTTGTCGGTAAGTGGCCTTGTGTCACATCTGATATTGGCAAGATAAACCAATCAGATTGTTCTCATATGTCATAAGTTAACCGCTTGGGGAGCTAGTCTCTTCTCGTAACTAACCTATGATATATGGTTTCCTTTCTTTTAAAGATGGGAAGCAATCTGGTGACCTTTAGAAGAAAAAACTTTTATCGAGTCCACTTTAAACAGACCTAGTACATCGCCTTAGGGTTGTGACCATTAGTATATCTAAAACCTTATAGGTGTACCTTAATTTTAGGACACGAGAAGCAAAACATAATCCACTTTTCATTTGCATTCATGCACATCATAATATCATCTCAAATTAAATTCAAAAATTATTCCATACGGAATAAGGATATCAAGACCCTACAACGTAAGGATAGCAAACTTGTGATACACATTCCCTTCGATGAGCTAAATGCTTTAGGGATTAACTTGTTGTCATCTTAATAAACCTAGAGTTATATCATTTAACTCTGAACTGGCCTAAACAATATAATAGGTGTTGAGTCCACCATGACATTTTACTATATTGTAACTAAGGCTATATTTCTCCAAAATAGGGTGTCACATCCTAGGGGCATAATAAATGCATTGACATTAACACACATCATGAGCATTCATATCATTCATACAAACATTACTTGAAAGAAAAAAAAACATATCATTCATACATATGTTCATTGAAATGTCCAAACAATACATCCTTCAAATATTCATAAAAAATATATCATTCATTCATATAATGAGTCATAGATCAAAATTCTCATTCACACATTCATCCATAGATACATAAAAAAAAATCAAAAAAATCAAAAATATAATTTTTTTCATCAGTCAAACATTTATCTAGCCATTCATACATATAAAAAAATATATCATCACAAAAATCATTCATTGCATGCATCACCCGTTATCTAAAAAGTCAAAAATATCATTCATGCATTTATACATACATTCAAAATATCCAAAAAAAGAAGTACAAATAAAAATTTCATTCACTTATGCATACATTCATATACCTATTCAAAAAAAATTAGAACAAAAATAGTTCATTCAAACATCACATCACATTATCTACAAAACAAAAATAAATCAATTCATGTATTCAAGAGACGAAAGTGAAATACATTCAAATTTTCCATGCATCATAGGAAAGTATCTCATTCCCCATCCATACCATTCATCCATAAATAAAAGATTCAGTGATCAAATTCATTTTCTGAAAGAGATATGGTAAAGACACATACATCAGTTCCTCTGAAATTATCATCAACTGCAGTCGGACTTGTGGGGCACACCCTAAGATGTCGAATGCAGGGCAAAATGTTTATTGGACAATGCTAGAAAACGATCTAGATGCAATTTTGGTCCGAGACCTTGTGTCTCCTCTAAAATTGTCATCAACGCAAAAGAAGCTATTGGGGTACGCTCCATAGTAATCAAATGCGGGATGTTATGTCTTACTATACCAACATTTCTTAATGGAAATAAATTACTTTTATCTAAAATACACATTTCATACATCATCCCATCGTAAAATTGCATACATCATACATTATTCAAAAAATAAGTCTATTCATAGAATAGAAAGTAAAATAAAAAACATACATACATTATTCATGCACCATCATCTCATATAACATACATTTCATGATCCAATGTTAAAGGTGCTCATGGGTTAAAAAATTATTTTATTGGACCTGACTAAAGTGAACCAGAAAGAGGAAATAAATCTTTTGCTCAGATTGATATACCTATTTGTGATTTTCGTTTTATATGGAGACCCCAGCTGACCAAAACAACCCCAACCACTCCACCATTTCTCAAGATCGAGAGGAAATTGAGGTCATAGATAAAAGAATCAGAGCCATTGAAGAAGCCAACTCATATGGTTTGAAGGACATCAATGACATGTGCTTAGTCTCGGATTTGGTTGTACCACCAAGGTTCAAATTACCAGACTTTGACAAGTATCAAGGGATGTCTTGTCCTAAAGACCACCTGACTATGTATACTAGAAAGATGACTCCCTATATCAGAGATGACAAGTTGTTGATCCATTTCTTTCAAGAAAGCCTAACTGGAGCTGCCACCACTTGGTACTTGCGACTTGAACGTTCACAAATTCAGTGTTTCAAGGACTTATGTGATGCCTTTGTCAAGCAATATGATTACAACATTGATATAGCTCCTAATAGGACACAACTAAAAACTATGATAAAGAGAGAAGATGAAACTTTCACTAAGTATGTCCAAAGATGGGTAGAAATGGCCGCTCAAGTGAAGCCCAAGCTATCTAATGAAGATAGTGTGTCGATGTTCATAGACACTCTCCACCCACCATTCTATGGCATGATGTTGGGATGTGCATCTATGGGATTTCGTCAATTGATGACCATTGGGGAAAAAATAGAAAGTCGCTTGAGAAGTGGTAAATGTCTTAAGGATCCAACTCAAAACATAACCCGAGATTACGCTGCAGATGAAAAGATGGGAGGTGATACATCATTCATTGAAACTTTAAACCAACATCAATCGTATCATCATCCCCAACAACATTATCCTACTACTCACAGTCAAGAAGGAATATCTCGAAAGCGGAAGAGAAAAAGTCATTATGATGCAATCCCCATGTCTTGCTCTGAGTTGCTCCCACAACTTGTTCAGAGGGATTTACTAACTATCCTTCCCTTTAAGGAGGTGATGCCTCCATATCCAAATGGCTTCAACCCAAATGCTTGTTGTATGTATCATGGAGGGACAGTAGGACATCTGACAGAGGATTGCAATCAATTAAAAGGCAAGGTGCGAGAACTGATTCGTGAAGGGTTGGTCAAGTTTCAAGGAAGTGTTTTGATTTAAGAAATGCACGATGCAAAATCTGCTCATGAGCAACACACCCCACGAAAATGTTATTTCTCAAATTATATAGTAATGTACCCTCTTAGTTCCACCTAGGGCTTTAGGATTGCAAAATAAAAGGTCTTTTGTTTCATTCTTATGAATAAGATTATTTCATATTACATGTTTTTTTTACAAGTATATACTAGCACATTGATCATGCAAATTTAACACATCATATTCTATCTCCATAAACTATATTCACTCAAAAAAAATCCATGCATTAAAGTGAGATACTAAAATTTTAAAAAAATAATAAAAAATAAAAAAGGGAGGATGATGCAAACACAATTCCAAAGTGGTGTGGATCCTTAGGTAGATTTTTCTAATGATACAAGGCGTCCTTGGTAATTCCCAAACACTAAGAAGATATCCATAGTCACCCCAATTGAGGCATAGACATAATGAAGGGAGACTTCTTGTGATTGACCCATAAAACATCAATATCCCGGGGATGGTAGTTTTTTTCATGTGTTTTCCTTGACATTCAATTACTAGGAAATAAATAAATTCTTCAAACATCATTCATCTAATCTGGCTCGAAGGATAATGAATCCAAATCAAGTCAAATAAAATTGTTCGTTGGTTAAAGCGAAAAGTCCGCTGAGAATCCTAAATATCTCAGGCAAAAGTTAGGGCAGAAGAAATGCGTTGTCAAAAAACGACAAGTTAAATTTTCAGATCCTATCGGACCAAGTTATAACCTTAACCTATTACATTACAAAAACCAAATGAAATCCTAGTAATTGAATGTCACGTCAGAAAACTATTGAAAAAAATAAGGTCACATGATATAGGAGATAGGAGAAAAGAGAAATGGGCATGGGAAACACATATTTGAGCCTTATATCTTTTCTTGGAAACCACTAGCCAGACCACAATACAAGCATAAAAAGACCTTGTTGAGGATCAATTTACTTACATATTCACACCACATAAAAAATCGCTGACTCCACTAAAATGAATTTTTGATCTAAAATAAATATCTCACATTAATGCATGAAATACACTGACTCTTAAAAAAAAACATCATCATAATCATCACATCAATGCTCAAACCATAAATACAACTTCAAATTCATATTCAGCTCTCCCATCACCACTCATAACTCAAACACTAGCCAAGTTTGCATGATCATTGTTTTAGTATTTCCTTTTAAAGATTGGTGCATGAAATAAAGAGCAATAAATCAAAGGAGAAGTAGTCACCCATACTGGGGCAATTTTTGGAATGGTTCTAGCGCAAGTTCTCTTGAATTAAAGTCTATCAAAACAACTTGAATAGAAGGATAACCTCCAACATCTCACACTGGGGCAGTTTTTGGGGTGGGTCCCATTTTCTCTAATTGAACGGTTTCATGAAGCCTAAAACTAGGTCAAGTATACATAAGGGTGTTAAAAATTCAAGAAAACAACAAAAACAGAACAAAACAAAAATAGTGCTAGGTTGAAAACCCACAAGGGTGACCTAGGAAAAGGAGAGCGGTACTAAGTCGAAAACCTGAAAAGGCGATTTAGTATCACTACAAAAAGAGAGAATTCCTGACAGATACCTACATTAGGTATTCTGGGCAAAAATTAGGGAAAACAAATGAACACCCTTATGTAAATTTCCATTAAACTTTAAACAAGTTGGGGCAACAAAATTATTTCATCCGAAGGAAAACAAGCAATCACATTTCCATTCTCCGAGGTTGAAGTTTCAAGCAACTTATATTGGGGCATTATTATCAAGACTAGTGGTTTTTCTCAATACAACATTGGGGCAATAAATCATCAGCGAGTTATCATTGTCAAAAATGGGTTCACATGTTAGTCAAGCTCAACAAATTCATATCTAAAAGACAATTCATGAGCGCACTAGAACATTAATGCATAATTATCACATTTCATTACATTCACAACTCATGCATGACATCATGACATACATCACACATAAATACTCTCAAACACTCATTAATTACTTTACATTCATCAAAATTTAAGCTTTTCGGGTCCTGCACCTCGACATGAAACTTAACTTTCCGGGTTCTGCACCTCGACATGAAACTTAACTTTCCGGGTTCTGCACCTCGACATGAAACTTAACTTTTCGGGTCCCATACCTCGACGTGAAACTAAACTTTCCGGGTCCTCAACCTCGACGTGAAACCTAACTTTCTGCGTCCTGTACCTCGACGTGATATTCAAACTATTCGGGTCATGTACCTCGATATGAAATCCAAGCTTTTCAGGTCCTGTACCTCGATGTGAAATCTAAAACTTTTCCACCCCAAGTTCCGGCAGTACACCGACCTGCGTTCTTGGTCTAACTTTTTTATGTATCCAAATTCTGGCAGTACACCGACCTGCGTCTTTGGCTCTGCATCTTCCACCCCAAGTTCTGGTAGTACACCGACCTGCGTTCTTGGTTTAAATATTTATCTACCCAAGTTTCGGCAGTACTCCGACCTGCGTTCTTGGTATAACTTTTTTATGTATCCAAATTCCTGCAGTACACCGACCTGCGTCTTTGGCTCTACATCTTCCACCCCAAGTTCCGGCAGTACACCGACCTGCGTTCTTGGTATAACTTTTTTATGTATCCAAATTCCGGCGGTACACCGACCTGCGTCTTTGGATCTACATCTTCCACCCCAAGTTCCGGCAGTACACCTACCTGCGTTCTTGGTTTAACTTGTTATGTATCCAAATTCTGGTAGTACACCGATCTGTGTCTTTGGCTCTACCTTTTCCACCCAAAGTCCCGACACCATATCATAAGATGATTCGGTCACTCCAACCCATCATCACACTTCTCGAAAATAAACTCAAATTATACTAAAGACAACTCAGGTTACAAATGGATACGCACTCCCGGGTGGGATGAAGTCGTCAGGTAAGTTTGTATGGGCCTTAAAAAATGACATTCATTTCTTTACTAGTTACTTATCTTGATATCCAACAGGCCATCAGTTTGCTTGCTATCAAGTAAGCACCAAGTAAAGAGGGGCAGCTGTGAATACCATTTTTTAAGCCCATAAAAGAGGTCCAACATTATTTATGTTCAATCTCTTTTACTTTTGCTTTTACTGTATAGATATTTATTTATTAAGATATTTCGAAATAACATAAAAAATAATAATAAATGTTTAAACATAAAATAAATTAAAAAAATATATAAAGAAGAAAAAACTGATTCTTAATCAGTTGAAGATGAGGAAATGATCCCACTTTTTTAGGAGAAAAAGCTGAGTTGATGAGGCCAGATTTTAGGCTATTGGGGTGGTTATCCCTACTTCTATGGGATAGAGGATAGCAAGTCTATTCCCATAAAAAGGCAACAGAATACACAAAAAATAACATACACACTGAAATACAGAAGATACGGCAGAGGAGGAATACACAAAAGGGAGAGGAACGTGCAATTTCCAGAAAGAAAATATAGGAGGCACATTCACTTATACATCCAGCAAAGGCACAAGGTTAGTATACAATTTCATAATCTTTAGCATCCTATGCTATTTACATCATTAGGAACTCTTGTAATTGCATACATACAACAACTAATTAAATTCATGTTATCACAATTTATGCTATTACCTATTGGATAATCTAAACTACATATAAAACAAATTGGTAGAAATAGTATCATGATCATTTGATTACACGAACTTTTATGCCATGTCTTCATCGTAGTTTTCAAGTCCATTGCTTTTTGCATATTCACTGTATAAACAAACAACAACAAAAATACATTATATTAACTGCATGAACAACAACAACAAAAAAGAACAATACATATGACATTCATTTTATTCACTGCTGCAACAAAAAAGCAATATATATGACAGTCACCTTCATTGTTGAGTTTTTTTACATAACATATTAATGAAACGGCTTTAACATCATTTCAAGTAAAATCCATCATAATAATAAGCAAACCAAAATCTGTTGGTTTAATCATCACCTTGTAAATAACTACAAACATAATTTGTTAGAATTTAGGAGATGATGAATGATGAACCGAAGGGTTTTGAACCCATATACTGCCGAATCCGCATCACCTGCGAATTTGAGGTCTCAAGCCACCACTGTGGCTCACCTGGCCGCGTCCCACCGTGCCCAACGGTTGTCGTCGACATTGCAATAGTGATTGGGGAGTCTTTCCCGTGTGACTTCCTAGCCGGCGACCCTCCTCACTCCATACCGAGATCGACGGCGGCTTGAGAGAAGAAGCTCTTTTCTCCCTATCTCCCCCAAATGCCAAAACCTAACAAATGAAATCCCTAAACCTAAACCCCTTTCCTATTCATCTCAGCTGGGTTACTTTAGTTATCTTGGGCCCTTAGGCCTGTTACTAATTTTAATTGTTATCTATGTCATTTATATTTGTCTCTTAATCTTTGATATAAAAAAAAGTATATAGTTTTGTAATAAATTTGCTATTAAAGCATATAGAAATTGTTAGGTACTGCCATATTTAGGTATTGGTAAAAGCCAAATCATTTCTATAATTAAAACTAAAATCACCCAAACCATTTTAAGAATTTAATAATAATGTTACGGTCTAGTCATATCTTACTTCGAGACGAGAACCGGTCGTGGTCACTTGTACTACTTCTGCTATTTATCGAAGTGAGAAATAATTAATAACCAATGTCAACTTTCATTAATAAAATTTCTCTTTAAAAATGTTTAAGCTATTTTAAAAATAAAGATATTTTTGGGATTCAATAGCGAGGTTACAACTCGTATTGCATCTTTCTTCTCATTTCGAGCCGAGAACCGGTCGCGGTCACTTGTACTGCTTCTGCTATTTATCGAAATGAGAAGAGGGTAAGCAGTCAATGTTGACTCGTCGTCTATTAATCCCATTTCGATTAAATTTAAACTAATTTTTAGTAACTCTCGATCAAACCAATTTTTAATCAAACCAACAAACGGTTTTCTTGAAGAACTACGTAGTCTTGATTTCCCTATTGCACCTAGGGATACGTAGGAGCAAGATAAACTCTTGTCAGACACAAAATAAAAAATAAATATTTTGTTTTTATTCAATTTAATTTCAATAAAGTAAGGGTAAATTAAAAGCATGCAATTAGTTAAGGTACCGATTAATAACGGGCGGACGGGGTGCTAATACCTTCCCCATTCCGTAATTGACTCCCGAACTCATAACTCTAACATAAAGACCAATTTTATCCAATTTGGGCATAATTCGAGTTTTCCACGTTTTAACCGCAAAAGACGTGGTGGCGACTCCTCAAAAGGTCGCGTGGCCGAAAATCCGGGCGCGACAGCTGGCGACTCCGCTGGGGACATTTTTTAGAGAGTCAGGCCCAATAACATTTTTTGCATGCCTTTTTTTGTATATATACCCTTTTGTTTTTTTTCTATTTCTTGCGCTAGTACTTATATTATTATTTATCCGTTTACTTATTGTTTTTAATTTAATTTGATATTTTGGGCATTCTCACTTGTTTGTTGTGCACCTTTTTGGGGGTGGATTTATTTTTGAGCCACGTGCTTCCTTACACACTCACTTGGTACACTTGAGTCACACATATGCCCTAGACCCCGGGTGTTAGAGATTAGGTACCAAATAGGGGAATATCTGCCTTGTCGGTAAGTGGCCTTGTGTCACATCTGATATTGGCAAGATAAACCAATCAGATTGTTCTCATATGTCATAAGTTAACCGCTTGGGGAGCTAGTCTCTTCTCGTAACTAACCTATGATATATGGTTTCCTTTCTTTTAAAGATGGGAAGCAATCTGGTGACCTTTAGAAGAAAAAACTTTTATCGAGTCCACTTTAAACAGACCTAGTACATCGCCTTAGGGTTGTGACCATTAGTATATCTAAAACCTTATAGGTGTACCTTAATTTTAGGACACGAGAAGCAAAACATAATCCACTTTTCATTTGCATTCATGCACATCATAATATCATCTCAAATTAAATTCAAAAATTATTCCATACGGAATAAGGATATCAAGACCCTACAACGTAAGGATAGCAAACTTGTGATACACATTCCCTTCGATGAGCTAAATGCTTTAGGGATTAACTTGTTGTCATCTTAATAAACCTAGAGTTATATCATTTAACTCTGAACTGGCCTAAACAATATAATAGGTGTTGAGTCCACCATGACATTTTACTATATTGTAACTAAGGCTATATTTCTCCAAAATAGGGTGTCACATCCTAGGGGCATAATAAATGCATTGACATTAACACACATCATGAGCATTCATATCATTCATACAAACATTACTTGAAAGAAAAAAAAACATATCATTCATACATATGTTCATTGAAATGTCCAAACAATACATCCTTCAAATATTCATAAAAAATATATCATTCATTCATATAATGAGTCATAGATCAAAATTCTCATTCACACATTCATCCATAGATACATAAAAAAAAATCAAAAAAATCAAAAATATAATTTTTTTCATCAGTCAAACATTTATCTAGCCATTCATACATATAAAAAAATATATCATCACAAAAATCATTCATTGCATGCATCACCCGTTATCTAAAAAGTCAAAAATATCATTCATGCATTTATACATACATTCAAAATATCCAAAAAAAGAAGTACAAATAAAAATTTCATTCACTTATGCATACATTCATATACCTATTCAAAAAAAATTAGAACAAAAATAGTTCATTCAAACATCACATCACATTATCTACAAAACAAAAATAAATCAATTCATGTATTCAAGAGACGAAAGTGAAATACATTCAAATTTTCCATGCATCATAGGAAAGTATCTCATTCCCCATCCATACCATTCATCCATAAATAAAAGATTCAGTGATCAAATTCATTTTCTGAAAGAGATATGGTAAAGACACATACATCAGTTCCTCTGAAATTATCATCAACTGCAGTCGGACTTGTGGGGCACACCCTAAGATGTCGAATGCAGGGCAAAATGTTTATTGGACAATGCTAGAAAACGATCTAGATGCAATTTTGGTCCGAGACCTTGTGTCTCCTCTAAAATTGTCATCAACGCAAAAGAAGCTATTGGGGTACGCTCCATAGTAATCAAATGCGGGATGTTATGTCTTACTATACCAACATTTCTTAATGGAAATAAATTACTTTTATCTAAAATACACATTTCATACATCATCCCATCGTAAAATTGCATACATCATACATTATTCAAAAAATAAGTCTATTCATAGAATAGAAAGTAAAATAAAAAACATACATACATTATTCATGCACCATCATCTCATATAACATACATTTCATGATCCAATGTTAAAGGTGCTCATGGGTTAAAAAATTATTTTATTGGACCTGACTAAAGTGAACCAGAAAGAGGAAATAAATCTTTTGCTCAGATTGATATACCTATTTGTGATTTTCGTTTTATATGGAGACCCCAGCTGACCAAAACAACCCCAACCACTCCACCATTTCTCAAGATCGAGAGGAAATTGAGGTCATAGATAAAAGAATCAGAGCCATTGAAGAAGCCAACTCATATGGTTTGAAGGACATCAATGACATGTGCTTAGTCTCGGATTTGGTTGTACCACCAAGGTTCAAATTACCAGACTTTGACAAGTATCAAGGGATGTCTTGTCCTAAAGACCACCTGACTATGTATACTAGAAAGATGACTCCCTATATCAGAGATGACAAGTTGTTGATCCATTTCTTTCAAGAAAGCCTAACTGGAGCTGCCACCACTTGGTACTTGCGACTTGAACGTTCACAAATTCAGTGTTTCAAGGACTTATGTGATGCCTTTGTCAAGCAATATGATTACAACATTGATATAGCTCCTAATAGGACACAACTAAAAACTATGATAAGAGAGAAGATGAAACTTTCACTAAGTATGTCCAAAGATGGGTAGAAATGGCCGCTCAAGTGAAGCCCAAGCTATCTAATGAAGATAGTGTGTCGATGTTCATAGACACTCTCCACCCACCATTCTATGGCATGATGTTGGGATGTGCATCTATGGGATTTCGTCAATTGATGACCATTGGGGAAAAAATAGAAAGTCGCTTGAGAAGTGGTAAATGTCTTAAGGATCCAACTCAAAACATAACCCGAGATTACGCTGCAGATGAAAAGATGGGAGGTGATACATCATTCATTGAAACTTTAAACCAACATCAATCGTATCATCATCCCCAACAACATTATCCTACTACTCACAGTCAAGAAGGAATATCTCGAAAGCGGAAGAGAAAAAGTCATTATGATGCAATCCCCATGTCTTGCTCTGAGTTGCTCCCACAACTTGTTCAGAGGGATTTACTAACTATCCTTCCCTTTAAGGAGGTGATGCCTCCATATCCAAATGGCTTCAACCCAAATGCTTGTTGTATGTATCATGGAGGGACAGTAGGACATCTGACAGAGGATTGCAATCAATTAAAAGGCAAGGTGCGAGAACTGATTCGTGAAGGGTTGGTCAAGTTTCAAGGAAGTGTTTTGATTTAAGAAATGCACGATGCAAAATCTGCTCATGAGCAACACACCCCACGAAAATGTTATTTCTCAAATTATATAGTAATGTACCCTCTTAGTTCCACCTAGGGCTTTAGGATTGCAAAATAAAAGGTCTTTTGTTTCATTCTTATGAATAAGATTATTTCATATTACATGTTTTTTTTACAAGTATATACTAGCACATTGATCATGCAAATTTAACACATCATATTCTATCTCCATAAACTATATTCACTCAAAAAAAATCCATGCATTAAAGTGAGATACTAAAATTTTAAAAAAATAATAAAAAATAAAAAAGGGAGGATGATGCAAACACAATTCCAAAGTGGTGTGGATCCTTAGGTAGATTTTTCTAATGATACAAGGCGTCCTTGGTAATTCCCAAACACTAAGAAGATATCCATAGTCACCCCAATTGAGGCATAGACATAATGAAGGGAGACTTCTTGTGATTGACCCATAAAACATCAATATCCCGGGGATGGTAGTTTTTTTCATGTGTTTTCCTTGACATTCAATTACTAGGAAATAAATAAATTCTTCAAACATCATTCATCTAATCTGGCTCGAAGGATAATGAATCCAAATCAAGTCAAATAAAATTGTTCGTTGGTTAAAGCGAAAAGTCCGCTGAGAATCCTAAATATCTCAGGCAAAAGTTAGGGCAGAAGAAATGCGTTGTCAAAAAACGACAAGTTAAATTTTCAGATCCTATCGGACCAAGTTATAACCTTAACCTATTACATTACAAAAACCAAATGAAATCCTAGTAATTGAATGTCACGTCAGAAAACTATTGAAAAAAATAAGGTCACATGATATAGGAGATAGGAGAAAAGAGAAATGGGCATGGGAAACACATATTTGAGCCTTATATCTTTTCTTGGAAACCACTAGCCAGACCACAATACAAGCATAAAAAGACCTTGTTGAGGATCAATTTACTTACATATTCACACCACATAAAAAATCGCTGACTCCACTAAAATGAATTTTTGATCTAAAATAAATATCTCACATTAATGCATGAAATACACTGACTCTTAAAAAAAAAACATCATCATAATCATCACATCAATGCTCAAACCATAAATACAACTTCAAATTCATATTCAGCTCTCCCATCACCACTCATAACTCAAACACTAGCCAAGTTTGCATGATCATTGTTTTAGTATTTCCTTTTAAAGATTGGTGCATGAAATAAAGAGCAATAAATCAAAGGAGAAGTAGTCACCCATACTGGGGCAATTTTTGGAATGGTTCTAGCGCAAGTTCTCTTGAATTAAAGTCTATCAAAACAACTTGAATAGAAGGATAACCTCCAACATCTCACACTGGGGCAGTTTTTGGGGTGGGTCCCATTTTCTCTAATTGAACGGTTTCATGAAGCCTAAAACTAGGTCAAGTATACATAAGGGTGTTAAAAATTCAAGAAAACAACAAAAACAGAACAAAACAAAAATAGTGCTAGGTTGAAAACCCACAAGGGTGACCTAGGAAAAGGAGAGCGGTACTAAGTCGAAAACCTGAAAAGGCGATTTAGTATCACTACAAAAAGAGAGAATTCCTGACAGATACCTACATTAGGTATTCTGGGCAAAAATTAGGGAAAACAAATGAACACCCTTATGTAAATTTCCATTAAACTTTAAACAAGTTGGGGCAACAAAATTATTTCATCCGAAGGAAAACAAGCAATCACATTTCCATTCTCCGAGGTTGAAGTTTCAAGCAACTTATATTGGGGCATTATTATCAAGACTAGTGGTTTTTCTCAATACAACATTGGGGCAATAAATCATCAGCGAGTTATCATTGTCAAAAATGGGTTCACATGTTAGTCAAGCTCAACAAATTCATATCTAAAAGACAATTCATGAGCGCACTAGAACATTAATGCATAATTATCACATTTCATTACATTCACAACTCATGCATGACATCATGACATACATCACACATAAATACTCTCAAACACTCATTAATTACTTTACATTCATCAAAATTTAAGCTTTTCGGGTCCTGCACCTCGACATGAAACTTAACTTTCCGGGTTCTGCACCTCGACATGAAACTTAACTTTCCGGGTTCTGCACCTCGACATGAAACTTAACTTTTCGGGTCCCATACCTCGACGTGAAACTAAACTTTCCGGGTCCTCAACCTCGACGTGAAACCTAACTTTCTGCGTCCTGTACCTCGACGTGATATTCAAACTATTCGGGTCATGTACCTCGATATGAAATCCAAGCTTTTCAGGTCCTGTACCTCGATGTGAAATCTAAAACTTTTCCACCCCAAGTTCCGGCAGTACACCGACCTGCGTTCTTGGTCTAACTTTTTTATGTATCCAAATTCTGGCAGTACACCGACCTGCGTCTTTGGCTCTGCATCTTCCACCCCAAGTTCCGGTAGTACACCGACCTGCGTTCTTGGTTTAAATATTTATCTACCCAAGTTTCGGCAGTACTCCGACCTGCGTTCTTGGTATAACTTTTTTATGTATCCAAATTCCTGCAGTACACCGACCTGCGTCTTTGGCTCTACATCTTCCACCCCAAGTTCCGGCAGTACACCGACCTGCGTTCTTGGTATAACTTTTTTATGTATCCAAATTCCGGCGGTACACCGACCTGCGTCTTTGGATCTACATCTTCCACCCCAAGTTCCGGCAGTACACCTACCTGCGTTCTTGGTTTAACTTGTTATGTATCCAAATTCTGGTAGTACACCGATCTGTGTCTTTGGCTCTACCTTTTCCACCCAAAGTCCCGACACCATATCATAAGATGATTCGGTCACTCCAACCCATCATCACACTTCTCGAAAATAAACTCAAATTATACTAAAGACAACTCAGGTTACAAATGGATACGCACTCCCGGGTGGGATGAAGTCGTCAGGTAAGTTTGTATGGGCCTTAAAAAATGACATTCATTTCTTTACTAGTTACTTATCTTGATATCCAACAGGCCATCAGTTTGCTTGCTATCAAGTAAGCACCAAGTAAAGAGGGGCAGCTGTGAATACCATTTTTTAAGCCCATAAAAGAGGTCCAACATTATTTATGTTCAATCTCTTTTACTTTTGCTTTTACTGTATAGATATTTATTTATTAAGATATTTCGAAATAACATAAAAAATAATAATAAATGTTTAAACATAAAATAAATTAAAAAAATATATAAAGAAGAAAAAACTGATTCTTAATCAGTTGAAGATGAGGAAATGATCCCACTTTTTTAGGAGAAAAAGCTGAGTTGATGAGGCCAGATTTTAGGCTATTGGGGTGGTTATCCCTACTTCTATGGGATAGAGGATAGCAAGTCTATTCCCATAAAAAGGCAACAGAATACACAAAAAATAACATACACACTGAAATACAGAAGATACGGCAGAGGAGGAATACACAAAAGGGAGAGGAACGTGCAATTTCCAGAAAGAAAATATAGGAGGCACATTCACTTATACATCCAGCAAAGGCACAAGGTTAGTATACAATTTCATAATCTTTAGCATCCTATGCTATTTACATCATTAGGAACTCTTGTAATTGCATACATACAACAACTAATTAAATTCATGTTATCACAATTTATGCTATTACCTATTGGATAATCTAAACTACATATAAAACAAATTGGTAGAAATAGTATCATGATCATTTGATTACACGAACTTTTATGCCATGTCTTCATCGTAGTTTTCAAGTCCATTGCTTTTTGCATATTCACTGTATAAACAAACAACAACAAAAATACATTATATTAACTGCATGAACAACAACAACAAAAAAGAACAATACATATGACATTCATTTTATTCACTGCTGCAACAAAAAAGCAATATATATGACAGTCACCTTCATTGTTGAGTTTTTTTACATAACATATTAATGAAACGGCTTTAACATCATTTCAAGTAAAATCCATCATAATAATAAGCAAACCAAAATCTGTTGGTTTAATCATCACCTTGTAAATAACTACAAACATAATTTGTTAGAATTTAGGAGATGATGAATGATGAACCGAAGGGTTTTGAACCCATATACTGCCGAATCCGCATCACCTGCGAATTTGAGGTCTCAAGCCACCACTGTGGCTCACCTGGCCGCGTCCCACCGTGCCCAACGGTTGTCGTCGACATTGCAATAGTGATTGGGGAGTCTTTCCCGTGTGACTTCCTAGCCGGCGACCCTCCTCACTCCATACCGAGATCGACGGCGGCTTGAGAGAAGAAGCTCTTTTCTCCCTATCTCCCCCAAATGCCAAAACCTAACAAATGAAATCCCTAAACCTAAACCCCTTTCCTATTCATCTCAGCTGGGTTACTTTAGTTATCTTGGGCCCTTAGGCCTGTTACTAATTTTAATTGTTATCTATGTCATTTATATTTGTCTCTTAATCTTTGATATAAAAAAAAGTATATAGTTTTGTAATAAATTTGCTATTAAAGCATATAGAAATTGTTAGGTACTGCCATATTTAGGTATTGGTAAAAGCCAAATCATTTCTATAATTAAAACTAAAATCACCCAAACCATTTTAAGAATTTAATATTAATGTTACGGTCTAGTCATATCTTACTTCGAGACGAGAACCGGTCGTGGTCACTTGTACTACTTCTGCTATTTATCGAAGTGAGAAATAATTAATAACCAATGTCAACTTTCATTAATAAAATTTCTCTTTAAAAATGTTTAAGCTATTTTAAAAATAAAGATATTTTTGGGATTCAATAGCGAGGTTACAACTCGTATTGCATCTTTCTTCTCATTTCGAGCCGAGAACCGGTCGCGGACACTTATACTGCTTCTGCTATTTATCGAAATGAGAAGAGGGTAAGCAGTCAATGTTGACTCGTCATCTATTAATCCCATTTCGATTAAATTTAAACTAATTTTTAGTAACTCTCGATCAAACCAATTTTTAATCAAACCAACAAACGGTTTTCTTGAAGAACTACGTAGTCTTGATTTCCCTATTGCACCTAGGGATACGTAGGAGCAAGATAAACTCTTGTCAGACACAAAATAAAAAATAAATATTTTGTTTTTATTCAATTTAATTTCAATAAAGTAAGGGTAAATTAAAAGCATGCAATTAGTTAAGGTACCGATTAATAACGGGCGGACGGGGTGCTAATACCTTCCCCATTCCGTAATTGACTCCCGAACTCATAACTCTAACATAAAGACCAATTTTATCCAATTTGGGCATAATTCGAGTTTTCCACGTTTTAACCGCAAAAGACGTGGTGGCGACTCCTCAAAAGGTCGCGTGGCCGAAAATCCGGGCGCGACACACGTGATGATTGTTGGGAAGTAAGTCTCACATCGCCCACCTCATTGTCTCGGGAATGATTTTAATACTTGTTGAAATGAAACCTTAACGTGGTATCAGAGCCAGAGTCCAACTTCTTTTCGGTTATCATGAGCCAAATGATGTCCTTTAGTTATGGGTCAAAGGTAACCCTTCGCCTGGTCCGGTAAGCTCATGTGAAGAGAGCATGTTGGGAAGTAAGTCTCACATCGCCTATCTTCATTGTCTCGGGAATGATTTAAATACCTGTTGGATTACTCATCTCATTGCCAATTGGTTTTGAGATGAAACATTAACAATGATTAAATCAATATTTTATTAACAAAATAATAACTTGCAAAATTTTGAGTTTGTTTTAAAGATTTAAGTACATGATCTTAATTCTCAACTATGAGTTGTTATTTAAGTTGATGCCTCTGGTGATAAATAATGTTAATATGTGGCATGACTAAAAAGCAGACATTGTATTACTATATATATTTGGAAGGGAACTATTGAGATGCACATGCATGTAATGAATAATGAAAAAGCTTGCAGTTGAAAACTTGCACCAAAACTCAAATATTAGTTATAAGAAGAGGAATATAGATTATCTGTTTTAATATTTGGCGTCTCATTATGTCACAATTCAATAAAAAATAGCAACTAATTAAGACAAATTTTTTTTTTGTTTTTATTACTTGGTAAAATATGTTTGTCTTGGTACATGGGGACAATAAATTTTGGGGACATGTGATCCTTGTTATAAGAAGAGGAAGAAAATTTTATATACCTCCAGCATTTTTGTGAAGAACAATAGTTGAGTGACATCAATGCAAAACTATAGGAATGGAAAGGGGAATGATAACTTAAATTGTAAATTGATACACTATTGAAAGTTGAAAAATAAGGGAAAAACTCTTAAGTAAGAATAAAATGTTTTCACTCTTGTAATAATATTATAATTTGTTTATAAATACAACTAGAGACTATTTACACACTTTTAAAATAAGAGAATATAATTTTTAGAAGAAACACTTTCTTCTTCTTATTCTTCTCAGGGTTGTGTTGGATTCTTTGACTAAAAATACTCTATTTATAGCTTCCAACCACTATGTCTCTATGGTCCAAATCCATCATTTAATAAAGAGTGGTTCCACATGTCAAAACATATTGGACCTAATACCATGGAGATGGATCTGTTATCCCGAATCTCGTCCCCAAACTTTGTTACGGTCTCAATAAGCAAATCCCACACCAATCAAAAAATGATATGTCAATTAAAAAAAGTAAACATTCATGATTTTTTCTATTTTTACTCCATTTTGATTAGTGCAGGACGGGTTTAGGGACTGAGTTCAGGACGGGCTTATGAACTGGGTTCGGGACAACACATCCTTAACCTAATACGAGAGGCACTAAATGTCAGGTAGTATCGAAACTCACGAGGCCTAAGATCTCAATCTATCCACCAAGGCTCAACATTAAAGTTCATAGTCTAATTTACATGGTATCTTATTATAAAGGAAAATGCTCCTAGAAGACATCTATATAAGAGCACTCATAGGCTCAAATATAGGTTTGTCAAACTAATTGGAATTAGGATCCTCTCACTCCAAATATTTATGTTCCTCTGTCCCAAACAAATCAAATCATACCAAATAATATAAAAAAATAACTTTTTGTTTATATGAATTTTCAGTGTCAATTTTCTATTGGACTGAGACACAATGACACATAGAATATGACACGTGTGATCTTCATTAGACTAATTGAAATGTCCGGAAGTCATGACGTCACTATACGATTCCTTCACTGCAAGGTAAGCCTATCTCCCTCAATATACATAGAAAGTATCTTCATCTCTCTAACTCCTCTCTACCCAAATCTCTATTTAGCATGTATCTTATGAATCTATCTAATGCATGTTTGTCTTAAAGTATGTCTCAAAGCACAAATAATGACATAGATAGTTGCCATTGTTGAACTAGAATGTGACCTGGGAACCTACAACCATCGGGGAGATCCATTGTTATCGAGGTATGGGAAGAGTGCAAAGCCACAAGTGATGCACCACGTCTTGAACCAAAACCTTAAAGTATTAGTTCTATGGACTTTGTCCACTTATAAACTTTTTTACTCTTCCCCACATATCCAATATGAGACTTCACACTTGAATAAACCCAACATCACTGACCTAATGCACTGTTTGTGTTCTTATAGTAAAACTCCTATCTTACTGTATTAAAACTAGAGTATATCATTCTCTAACAATAAAAGAAACGCTAAAAAATACTGCATACGTTTGTGTGCTTCTTTGTGTTGTAGTGGGGTAATCTTCCATAGGAATGAAAGGTCTCTATTCAGAAAGTTTGCAAATATTACATTGAATATGATGGTTTCTTCCAACTTCTAACCACCATCTTTCTAGATAGTATGATAAGATATGAGCGAAATAAACTCTTATCCGATCTATTCATGTTTAATGTGCAATGATGACATTAATACGACGGTAACAGTTAAAATAATGTCGTGGTGGAAATGGTAGATGTATGATCCGTAAATAATAGCACTTATCACACTAGGTGAATAGACTGATATTATAGCCCATCATAACCTAAAGTTCAACCCTACAAGGGGAGCTTATATTCTTTCTTAAAAAATAATGTGACACATTCATAAAAAATATATTTAATTATTAAGTTTTTAATTTAAATATATTTTTTTAATTAATTATAATAAATGATACATAGAGAGTCACATTTTTTATACATAATTATCAAAATCACACTATTGAAAAGTCGTCCTGATCTAAGCACCACCTTTACATTTTCAAGTCTAAACATTGTTTTTCAAATATAAAGTCTATGCCTTTATGCTTAATGCTTGGCTTTTGCCAAAGGCCCTTTTTATGTGGAGCCTTAAAATAAAATACCTTGAAAATTAGCTCACTATATATACTTTATAATCATTAAAGAAGCCAAAAAGTATACAATTACATAAGTTAATGAGTATATACGTTAATAGGCCAAAATTTCATCATTTTCTTCCCTAGACTATCTTTCATGTGATGGTGGAGTGACTAATTTCTTAGGACAGTTAGGTGTGGAAATCCTTGTTTTCTTTTTATTAATCATGAATTATAATCATTCTTATTTCTTAGAATAACCACAACAACAAAGAACTATTATTACATTACATAATTTAATAATTTTTTCTATAAATTAAGAATATCAACATTTTTCTAATAATGACAAACATCATTATTATTTTTATTTGGGACCCACAATTTACCTCACATTTTTATATTTGACAATAAATATAATCAAATATTAAAAAAATTGAGTGAATTTTAAAAAAAATGACCACAGTATAACATAAGAATATATTCTAAGAAGAAGCACATTAGCAAACAAGTAACATTCTTAAATTTTTAAGAACAGTAATTACTATTATGAGCCAATTCAATTGGTAAAATTATGAGATATGAATTATCAACATTCAAGTTCAAATTACGAAATTAAACTCACTTCCTCCTCTCATTATTAAAAAACATTTGACTAAAAAATAAAATAAGCAAGAATCTATGATCAAAATCATAATCACATATTTAAGGAACTCTAAGTCCCTTATACTTGCAAGTCTAAATAAGGCTTTCACAATATTATAAACTAAAATAGTTTTACTCTAAAATTCTATTTTCCCAATGTTAATAATAAGAATATAGTGTCAAAGTTGGTGAAGATTAATTAACACAAGAATATTCCTTTCACTTGTGATATTGAATTGCACATATTTTATTTATCTTAAGCTTTTGGTAGATTCATAAATTTGGATATTAAAGAAAAGACAGATTGATGAAATTTGAGTAATTGCATATGAAAAAATTTCAGGAAAGATAATGAAAACAAAGCTTAAATAGAGAAAAGGATGAGCATTAATTAATATTAAATATCTAGGTTTTTCCACATAAAAATAATAATTAAAGATTTAGGCATACAAATATAAAGTTCCAAAACCTATCTACACACAACAAACTTATTTTTTTTTTAATGCAAGCTATGTAAACTATGTTTAATTATTTTTCTTAAAAAAGATCTATACACAACAATTATTTCATGATTAATTATAAATATGAATTACTCTTTAGAAATTTTCCTTATGAAATTGAAAGCGTGTAGATGAGTTTAGGCTAAACTCTTTACAAAGGTTCATCAATGTTTTTGTAAGAGTAGGACTTCCACAATAGAATACACCTGCATCAACATAAGATATTGATTATTTTCCGAAAAATGTATACAACGACTTATATATTGTCACTGCATTAATATAAGATATTGATTATTTTCCGAAAAATGTATACATCGACTTATGAATGAATAGTGGATGATATACTGAATGCACTATAAGTGTATAGATATTAGTAATGTTTCATCTCAAAACTAATTGGCTATGAGAGGAGTAGTCTGACGGATATTTAAATCATTATCGAGACAATGAAGTAGACGATGTGAGACTTAATTCCAACATGTCCCCTCCACATTCCACATAAGTCAGTCAGACTATGCGAAATGTTACATTTGACTGATAACTAAAGGGCATCTTTTGGCCCATGACAACCGGAAAGAAATTGAGCTCTGCTCTGATACCAGGTTAAGGTTCCATCTCAAAACCAATTGGCTATGAGAGGATTACCCAACAAATATTTAAATCATTCATGAGATCATGAGGTAGGCGATGTGTGATTTAATTCTCAACAGATATTACACTCTATTTTGATTTATTTCTTGGAAATTCTAAAGTTTTCTTCATGTATAATTCTACAAAGCATCATAGTTTTGTATACCTATCCGAGAATTTTCATGTGTAGTTGATAATTGACTGAAGACTTTTTTCCAGTTTGGTCTAGAAAAATGAGTTCTTATCTGCATATAGTAACAACATAAAAATGTAAGGCCAATGCAATAGTGCTTTTATATTTGAATGCTGATAAGTTTATACTCAAAATGTGTACAAAATTAATACCCTGCTTTCTGAAACTACATCAACTCCATTTTTAGCATGTTGCAGCTTCTGAATCATGGCAATAAGCGCAGATCGCGCATCGCCTTCTTCGTATACACTAGTCAAATAGTTATGCATATCTATAATACCCTGCAACATTTTTAAACATATAAAAGATTTAACATGAAGTGAAATATTATGTACATTATGGCAACAAAAAAGGAAATTTTTTTGATGAGTTTAGTACTAAATCTCACATCTTGGTCATATTCTGCAATATCATCCATGACACCTTTGAACCATTCAAATGAAGCTTGTTCTCTTGTTACCCAATAAAAATATGCTCTTTGAGGACCTTTCTTACTATTATATTCTGCAATATCATCTGAAGAGTCCTGCATATATTGTTCAAGTGTTCTATGCTATGTTAACTCCATAAATAAGTACTTTGTGTTTAAACTATTGATATGCTTCCACCTAAAGAGCATATAAAATTGGGTATATATGTTGTGACATTACATTTTGAGGACTTTCCATCTTCATGTTGTTCAAGAGATCTTTGAGAATACTGATCATCGGCGTGGCCCCGATTCCTAGGCCTATTAGCAAGAGGACATCATACCTCTTATACTTTTGTGCCGGGGCTCCATATGGTCCTTTGATCATGATCTTTGGATATCTAGAGCAAGAAAGTGAAACATAAAGTCAATATATATAGATTTCTCATTTTTTTGAAAGTTAAGAACCAAAAGTTTCTATTGACCTTGTTTGTGAAGAAAGATCAGGGTTTGGATTTGAATCTGGATATGCTTTAGTTTCCATCCTCAAAAGAGACCCCCTTCTTGTTTGTGTAGTTTGAGGCTCACAAGCCTGCATTTCTAGGTCTTAGTGCAAGTTCATGTTTTAACATGTAATATCTACGACAAGTCGGAACGACTTTTCTGACAACTTTATATGTTATGAGTACTTTTCGTGTTACAAAAATCAAAGTTGCGTGAAAGTTATCGAACATTTTGTCCATACCCTTCAATTGATCGGTTATAGAGTATCGAGTTTATAGATCAGACATAAAAATCACCTGCGCAAATCTGTTTCTAAGCTCTGTAGTCCAATCACCTAATGCTCTTATATGGACACTCAAGTAGTCATCTCCGGGGGCTGACGTGATCGAAAAAGGATGCCTGTAACAAGCGTAAATTTGCAATCATCGGTGAAGTTAATTTGCAGCTAGCTAAATTTTATGTCCACTATTAGTTAAGTATGGAATGGTTATTAGTATTACCATTCAAAACTAGATATGTCTGGACACTTGACAAAAATGTACATTCCACTTTTGTACTTGAATCCTGAGGGTTTTGTCATGTATAGTGCTAGAACATTTCCTGTGTATACTATTGCCTGAAATTTCCAAGTAGTAAAATCAAAATTTTTCTTGCTTCAGCATGTAAAACAAGGTAGAAGAATTAGTCGACGATACATACCTTAATGACGCATACTCGGTGATCTTTACCCCGAAAAAATGGATGAGTTCTCTCGAAAGCATATAGAGCTACCGGAACTACAAGGTACATCCAAGTCTGCATAGAAAAAAGATGCTTTAAATGAATTTATGAACATCTTCAGAATACTATAATGTAGCACTCAACATAGAGCATAAGGGTAAATTCTTAGTGTAGTACTTAATATTGAGTTCAATGATACATGTTAGGTACAATAAATTAACTACAATTCATATCAGTTTACAATTTCAAAGATGTTATAAAACTTCTGGAAAATTGAAATTAGAATCTGTATAGAAAAAATGTGTAATACACATATCTAATTTGTCACATATCCTCATATATGAAAAGTGGCAGAATCAGAACAGGTGTGCAGAAAATGAAATAGGACTAGTTGTAATCAGATCGTAAAAATTGTGTAAATGCGCGTTTAAACGGCAAAGTCTAATGATAGTTGGAATAGTTAGAATAGAGATCGACATACCGTCTTCTTTTGCCAGTCCTTGGTGAGAAATAGAAAGTATCCATGTATGATAAGGAGTATATAAACCACAATAAGCAAATGATGTGCATACCAAAAGGCATTGAAACCAGCCAAACTATGCAACGGCGAAGGTAACTTCACAACACTTTTTCTGAAATAATGTGTTGCTAAAGTGAAGCTGAAAGCCATGATCAAGACCATAGCAATTCCAGTTATACCAACAATACTCGCAACAACGCCAAGGTAAGTAGGCTGGTGATAATCGAAACCTGATCCAAGTATCGCTAAGAATTTTTGATTTGGGCACGAAACTATCCTTGGAATATCACAAGTGATATGCATCACAACATGAATAAGTGTCCCTACAACAACAGCTGCAGCAATCAACTTGTGAAAGTTTATATTGTCGTCGAAAGGGAGGATTCGACCGAGGAATGATGCTCTTAGCATTGTTAGAGTTCTTCGGCACATGGTAAGGATAATTAGAGCCATGTTGAACTTGAGAGTCTCAGCAGCACCCTTTGCAAAGCAGACACAATAACCCATGACTTCAAAAGCTCCTTTTTTCTTGTATTGCTCAAACTTCCAAATGTATAGCACCAAGTTTATGGCCAACCAAAACGCAACGACCCATATTTTTTTCCCATTATCCACTACAAATTCTGAGGCTTTAGAGACAAATCTGCTAACAGGAGTTCTATACTTTCTTGGTATCATAGCTCTAGTCAAAGTCTGGGTTCTAGTATCAATTTTTCTGGTGCCATCTTCAGAACTTACCATTTGCCTTAGCAGAGTTTCTAGTTGCCACATCTATTCAAAAATCGGAACGAGTAAGATGCATAAGATACGGGTTTTAATTATATAAAATCCTAGTTGAAAAAGTACTTATGATTTTGCACAAATATAACCTCTATATATCCATTGTGATCAGGGTCAAGCTCTTCCATGATCAAAGATGAATATGCAGCAGCATGCTGTTTAAGATTCCCTAGCTTATTCGCGGAGGCGCTCAACACTATAACCTTTAACACAACGACATTAAGTTCATTCTGTTTTATATAAAGAGTACGAAACATGAAGAGGTTAAACATCGAATTTACATGGTCTCAGTCCTCACCTCCTGAACCTCTTCTTCTGATAGCCTACCATCTCCATTCTTGTCACACCTGAACATAACCAAGTTAGTTAATTTCAGTCCATTCATCGAGAATTAATGTAACATCCGAAAAGTAGATAGAAGCAGCGCTTAGTGCGCTGACAGAACAGAACTCGCTCTTTTGTTTCAACCTCTTTCAGTAGAGCCAATTCGATGTTTCGTTCCGATCTATTTATTAAGTACACCAAATATAAAACAAAACCGAAATTTGTATATATAGAGAGAGCATGATCTTTACATGTCAAAGAATACTTGAAGCCTAGATTCAAGGTCTTTGCTAGTCATGTCCTCCCAGAATACTCTAACTTCATCCAGAGTTGCTCCATTATCGACACTAATGTTCCTTCGCCTCGCCAAAGCGTCATACAGTTCCCCAGCGAAATCCTTAGATTCTGATCCCATACCTATGCAACCAAATTTTGGATGCATCACATAACATAATAACTAAACATAAGAGATATAAGATAAATTACCAACACAGATTCCAAATTTCTCTTTTGAGAGCTTTCCATCAACAGCATGTTGAACAAAGCGTTTCTCAATAGACTTCCAAGCATCGGCTTCTTTTCCCGTTACGGTTCGATCGAGAAAGCGTAAACCCTTAAGCCCTCTAGCTGCTCCTGATTGCAGCCTCTCCATTTTGATACTTTGGCCTTGAGAATTACCATTCCTGCTCCTTACATTGTTAACATTTCTGTTCAAAGCAGCATCATTTGGAGCTTTCACCACCTTGCTTTTTTGATAGGTTTGTTCATCACTATTGTTATTGTTTTTAGGCACATGATCCACAACAATGGGATCAATGTCAATGCTATCAAGAATCCATTGTGATGAATCATCATGGGTTGTTTTTTCTGATGACATAAATGAAGAAGATTATTACAAAGATTGTTGTTAATAATCAGGGTATGTGAAAAGAGAAATAGGTGTTAGAGATAAATGGTCAAAGTGGGATTTGAGAGAAATATCAGTGTATATGAATGTTCTTACAAACTTTGCTAATAATAGAAAAAGTGGTTCAACATCAAAGTGTAATAACACAATAAAGTACCAAATGTTTTTGTTATGTTTATGTTTGTATTAGCATTTTTCTCATTGCACACGTTCATTAATCAAACATTATTTTCAACAATCAAAAAGTATAACGTTACTTTTGTTTCTAAGAAAAAAATAATTTTTTTTTCTTCATTCATAGGCAAGGATAAAATCTCTGAGTATGCTTAATTAAGAAACTGGTTACATCTTACTCTTGTTAGTATTAGCACTTTTATTACCAACAAGACGACGTCAAGACCCCACTAGATTCCCACATAGGTTAAATATTAAATGTTCGATTTCTAAAATCGATATTTGTTGAGAAGGGCAGCAGTCACGCATTCTGAAATGATTAGTTTCTTACTCATAACTTAAAAGATATCAATGGTTATACAGAAAAATACATCAATTTTATCAATGTTGTAAAACTGGAGCCGAACGTCAAAGCAGAAGATGTCCTGTATTAGGTTTAACCGATTTAAGCGGTTAAACCGTTCGGTCATGCATATAATTAATAATTATCTATAATATATAACCGTATATAAATACAAAATTTTATATAATTAATAATTATGTATAATTATATTTGAGTAATATCTATTCATCCTTTTTCAGACCGAAGTAAAATAAAATATTGAAGTAGTATTCCGCTTTTTGAAAACAATTATGTGAATCGTCCATTTACTTTATGGATTATTGCGGTTTAACACAATCAAATTAAAATTTCTTTGGTTCAAAGTGGTCTAACTTCTCATTCGGTTACGACTGCAAACTAGAGTCATTTTTAAGTCTGGTCAACGGTCGGACCGATCGAACTGCCCGGTCTGGTCCAATTCTCATAAAAAAGTTTGAGAAATGTTATTTCAATATAAATTATACATAATTATTGATTATATAAAATTTGGATTTATAAATAATTATATTTACAGATAATTATTAATTATATATGGAATCACCCTGTCCGATCGGACAATTTATCCGTTTAAACCTAATATGAGACCTTTTCCGATTTGATTTCCCTACCTTCCTATTTATTTTATTAACATTTTATTTGTTCTATGGGAGCTTTATTGACAACCAATTACAAAAGAAAGACACCAGAGTTGAAGCTTTTCTGCCTACAACTTTTATGATCAATTTGGTGAGAAGCAGCTAATAACACCAAAATATATGCTTCACTTTTTCTGTAGCATCTCTATATAGAATATAGGGTTAATGTTGCATTATACCTAACATGTTAAGTCCACCTCGAATACGCATTAGAAAAATTGTGATTAGAAAATACCCCACATAGAAATCTAAAATATACACCCATCAATCAAACTTTTTTATCACCTAACCTAAAAGTTTAATTTAGATTTATGATTGGACTCTATAAACAGTTAATCAATATAATATAATTTGCTTTATACAAAAATATATTGCAACATACATAATGTATCTTTAAATTACTCTCCATTCATTCATCACTCAAGCTTTTAGGTCATTTTATAACTATAATTTTCTTTGTTGTTTTTTCATATACAGACCAATTTTTTTGATAAAGACTAATATATATATAAATAATTGTAATGATAATAAAACACTGATTCACATGTATACCATTTAAAATATACTTTTTTATTAAGATTTACATTTTATTAAGTCATTTCACCAACCTTTATGTGTTTAATAATAAAAATAAAGGTTGTGTTAACAATTGCCTAATGACATTGTTTATAAAATACATAATGAGCAGTTAAATTACAAAACTAAGTCTAGTATTTTCAATATGTTATATACAACATTTCCCAATACAAAATTATTTATTTTATTTTTGTTGAACAATGCCCTTAAAAATGTTAATATTCAAATAAAAATAGTCATTGTGAAGGAAAAAATAATCTCTAGTTGTGATTGAAAATAAATGTTAATGTTTAATTCAGTTTTTCTTCTTACTTAATTTAAAAAAAAAAATCTCTACTTGTGATTGAAAATTAAAAATTTAAATAATTAATTTTCATATTAATTATTCTCTAAATATATCCAATTTAAATATCAAATTTAGGAGTAAATTACGAATTTCAAAATATAAATAAGAAAATTATTATTTAGATATACATTAAATTACGCTTAAACTATTATTACATGACTACTTACATTACATGTATTGTGGCTGATTAGTGTAGTAGAGAGAGCTACAACGTGTTGATTTAATTGGAGTTAAATATTATTGTATTTTTTACACGTTCTATTAAAAATAGTTGTTGTTTTTCTTCAATTTTATAGTGCAAGTCACTATTCAGCTACACTTTAATAGTAGGAAAAAACCAATGTTATTAAAACCGTACCGGTTATCAAACCGGTTAGGGTACTGGTATAGTGGTATAGTGGTTCAACTAGTGGTTCAGTAATTAAACCGCATGCCGGTTAAACCGGACATACTTGCTTATATATATACGTAAACCTATAACAAAAAATTTCAAATAAGTAGATATTCATATTTATAATCCATATTCATAATTTACTTCAAATTCACACAAACAAACAACATTAAGTCTTTAATAAAATCAAAGTCTAAAGTACAAAACATATATTTATCCAAAATTATCACTTAACAAACGCAAAATACAATTAAATGACCCAAGTATCAATCATTGAAGTTGAAGAATTGGTGAAGAATTGAAAATTTGAAATTTAAAAAAATAAAAAATAATAATGTACAAACCAACTGGTTTAAACCGGTTTACCGATTTTGACCGGTTCTATTGCATATGCGGTATAACATACGTACCGTACCGGTTAGGGGTCCAGTTCACCGGTTTTCCGGTTGAACCGGCCGGTACGGCACGGTTTTCAAAACTATGGAAAAAACTAATGAGTAAATAAATTATGCAACTGCCCCCTGAAGCAGAAAATTTATTTTTGTTCTATTCTAAATTTCTAATGTTTGATTAATAATATAGTTGAATCACAACATATAATAATAGGAACTATTGATTTCAAAGAAAACAATGTAAAACTATTTTATTTCCATATATGAATATACCTAGAAAAACTTATAAAAGACTTATACAACACATCATATTTAAAAATAAATGTATTTATGTTTTTTTGATGTTATCATTTAAAACTAAATTTTTAGTGTGATGTCAATATTTTATCTACGTACATATGTTTCTATACAATTCTTTCTAAAAAAAATACCTTATCAAATCTAAAAGTCTCAAAGCTTTTATGATGCTTAACCACACAACTAACTGAAAAATATTAATGGGTGAATTGAAATATTCTTTAAGTTTATAAATCCTATTTTATAAATTGTATACTAATAAGAAAAAACATATATACTATATTTCATAAAAGAAAATACCTTATCAAATCTAAAAGATATTATGATGCCTAACCACACAACTAATTGAGAAAAGTAAGAAGATGTGAGTTTAAATAATTTTCAAATATAAAAACACTATTTTATAAAAAAATTCATTCTAGCTATTTTATACAAATAAAACAAACATATATATTACCAACAAAATGTTGGTCTAGTAGTATAATATCTTGTTAAATCCCAAAATGATCAAAATGTTAAAATTTCGATTCATGATACCAACATTGTTGGAGGGGCAACCACATGCCCAAAATAGATTAATTTCTTACCCATAGGGTGAGATGATATCATTATTGATATTACAAAAAAGCAAACATATATACTATATACCAAAATCTATGATAAAAACAAGCCATCATAAGAGTCAGAGACAGAAACCACAATGAAATATGGAATCTCAATATATTCCAGTTATTATTATATCTTCTAATATAAGTCATTGAAATCATGCACTACGTGCGTGAGAGGCTGGCACCACATTCTTTCATAATAATAAAATGTTTCAAGCCACTTTGTTGTTTTCACGTCTTCTTCCACCCTTATTTCATTGTTTTTTCCCCTAGGTATTGATTGTATAATTTCATTATTTGTTGATATCCATGCTAGTGGTGTTTTATAAAAGATTAGTGTGTTTGAATTATTCAAGTGTAAAATTTCACATTGGATATGAGAGATGACTGAAAGAATTTATTAGTGTGAAAAACTTGTGAAATTATTATTTTAAGATTTTGGTCTAAGACACGATGTCATACTTGTGACTCAATCTCCACAATTCCTGAGTTGTTTGATTTGCTTACTAAACATATTTAAGGATAATGTTACTAAAATGTAACTTTATCTAGATAATGTATTAAGGAAAAATAATCAAGATATAATGAATAAAAGATAATCTAAAAGACGTACAAATTTGGAATCACATGGCTTCTCATATCTGACATTGGATTCAAATGTCTTGGATGTATCATATAATTTTTTTTGAAGAATATATAAATCATATAAGAAATAATTATTATTCTATAAGTGATCAAATTAAAAGACATCTCATGATACTTGAGCTCAAAGATAGATGGGATGACATCTTCTCATAAAAAAAAAAGTACGGTACAATAATTATAATAGTCATATAATCATACTGATCAAAACAGGTCAAAACCGCTTATATTGAACAATTTTCAATTGAACCGTATCGGTCATTCTGGCCGGTTTCATTTCAAATTATTTTTTTAATGAAAATGACCTTCTTCTTTTTTTATCAAAAATGCTGGTATGCGAGATTAAATACACAACTAGTACATTTTTTATACTTCTAAAATATGGTTTACCATCAAGTTATATATTTTTGTTTTAACAAATTGTATAAAAAAAGTTGTTATTGTCTTCTTTAATGATTTTACAACATTAATGTTACTATAAAATACATGTATATCTAACTTCACCGGTATGCAGTTTAATCAGTGAACCATTAGTTGAACCGCTGTATCACTATATCAATTCCCTAGCCGGTTTGATGATCGATACAATATTAATAACATTGTCAAAAAGAATGTTACTCCATATGTTATCATTGTGATTGGTGAGAAAAATACTTAATTATAATTTTTTTAATTTAAATACATTTTTTTCAACCAATCACAATTATAAATGAATGATACATGAAATAAAACATTTTTAAGATAAAATATCTCCCAAGGTACATAGTGTGTTTGGTACATAAGACCATAAGGAATCTTATAAGCTTGTTTATTAGCTTATCTACTAAAAATAAGTTAGTGTTTGACTATTGACTTTTTATTTAATAACTAAGTCTAAATTGAAACCTAAAAAAACAAAGATAATAAATGAGTTATGAATCCTTTGGAATTTATTAAAATCTTTTACAACAGTTGAGTTGTTTTGTGGCATAATATCACTCGTTCTCTATTTCTTATTTATATTCAATAATATGTTTGCTTATTGATGAAAGAGTATTTTAACTTGAAATAAATATGCTTGTTTTACTTAAAAAATCACCCGCTAGCTTTATTTGTAAAACCAATATGCTTTTTATCTATTGACAAAAAGTTAATAAGTAAATAAATTATCAATAATAATATTCTTTTTTATCACTTATACATTTGTTTATACTTCATATTTTTTCTATTTCTTTTTCTTATCTATCACATATAATTTTGTATCTTTTCCAATTCCTACGCACTCTCCCATTCACATATTCCAACATTTGATAAACCATGGTGCATATATTGTTGGGAGACTTTCCTCCATGAGTTATACCATTCTTCTATGGGCTAAGTGAAAGAATCATATAAATGAGTTTGACACCATATCTTGACCCAAAACCTTAAGGTATTAGGTCTATGGGTTCATCCACTTATATGCTCTTAAACTCATCCACTATTCCACATTGTGTGACTTCTCCATTTACACTTGTAATTCCCAAAATATATTATAGAACCATTCATTGCAAATAAAGAAAATGCAAACTCTTTTCTTTTATTCCATTGTGAATAAAAAACTTCTCAAAGTAATAGTTTGAAATCTTTTCTCGAATCAATTGTTTGTTAATAGTGGCATCCAACAACCATTAATTTTGTTCATTTATAAAATCCAAACCCCTCAACCACACAATAAATTGAATTTTAGAAGAGCTGACTTGAAATATTCTTTAAATTATTAAATCGAGGTATTTGCACTCATAAAAAATTTAAAAAGTCTTTCTTTCATATTCTTATATCAAAAAACATATATATATATATATATATATATATATATATATATATGATATAAAGCAAATTTGGTGGCTTCTACTTGAAGCCATGTATTTTATTTGTGAGAGGCTGGCATCACATTATTCTTTGGAAAATGAAAAATGTTTCTGGTCACAATTTCAGTTCTTGGTTGATCTCACGTCTTCTTTATTTCTCTGAAATTTAATTGTTTTTTCCTGTAGGTATTAGGTATTAATTGTTGAATTTCATTATTTGTTGATATGTGAGCTAGTGATGTTCAATTTGCAAGACAAGGTGCTAACTAAGCAAGAAAGAACATGTATCACATGGATTTAACATGGCAACCCATGCAAGCTGGTCCAAAATAATGGGTGTTATATAATATATATAATAGGTTAAGTTTCTATCC
This sequence comes from Lupinus albus, assembly GCA_009771035.1. NCBI lineage: Eukaryota > Viridiplantae > Streptophyta > Magnoliopsida > Fabales > Fabaceae > Lupinus > Lupinus albus. The sequence continues at coordinate 19,922,229 of CM020001.1, read as the reverse complement.
GAAAACCAACAGGTATTTAAACCATTCCCGAGATAAAATAATGGGTGTTAAGGTTTTATCTCAAAATCAATTGACAATAAGAGGAGTAACTCATCAGATATTTAAATCATTATCGAGACAATGAGGTAGGCAATGTGAGACTTACTTCCCAACATGCCCCATCCACATAAGTTTGTCGGACCATGCGAATGGTTACCTTTGACCCATAACTAAGGGGCCAAACATCTTTTGGCCCATGACAACTGGAAAAAAGTTGGTCTCTAGCTCTGATATCATGTTAAAGTTTCATCTCAAAACCAATTGGCAATTAGATGAGTAGCCCAACATGTATTTAAACCATTCCCGAGACAACGAGATATGCGATATGAGACTTATTTCTCAATATATATTGTCATGTTTACTTGAAGAGAAAAAACATTAAGCTTTAAGGTAGCAAAGAGAAGTGATGGTTTATAATGAAGCACAAATTTGGTCAGATTTTGTGAAAATAATGTAGTCCTCTAATTAGTGAATCATGTGACTAATGAAAACACTACTTTAAGTGGAATGCAAATCTAAATAATCTAACTAATGAATCATGTGATATGGAGTGTAATTATGTGAGTTATAACACTTATCATCATTGAATACTTTAAGTGGAATGCAATTCTAATTCATCTATGTAATGAATCATGCTGTATTTTCTTGATATATATAGTCATAGATCATCATTATACTTTAAATGAATAAAAAAATAATGAATCACGTACCATTATCCTGATATATATATATATATATATATATATAAATACTGAGAATGATTGAAGAATATGAAGATATGAACTTTATTGATTGAAATTGATTAATTGAGTTTATAAAAGAATCATGCTTTTATACAAATATTAGAAGAAGAAAACTTAGCCTAACAAACTAAAAAAACTAACTAACTAAAAAATATAATAGAACCAACTAATTAACTAGACAATAAAGTGGATAATATAATTAACTATACCCTTTTAACAATAAAGTGAGATCATGATTATGTAATTCAATCATCTTACTATATTTTGAAAATATAAGTACTTTTTTTATGGTGTCTTTTCCTGTGAAAACATACAGAATTTACTATTTTTTTTTATGTTTTACAAGAACCTTTTTTTTGTGAACATTTTTATAAGAACTTTAATTAATCTTTGATAGCAATTACGAATGGACTGTCAAAATCTTTATGAATATGCAAAAACCAAACTTTATCTGAAATTTTTATACTACATTATTTAAATATTTATATTAATATTTTATAAGGAAAGAAAAAAAATAAGTAAAGAAAAAAAAGAAAATGCAAGGGAAAAAGGGAGAGACAATGAGTTGGGCTTAAAGAAAGTTACATCACTCATCAACATCAAGTTGGACCTATGTGACCCTACCCATGATCTGATTCATCTCTTTGAAGAAATTATCAGTTATCATCTACCATTCATTATAATTGATTCTAAGTAATATACAAAGGTGAAAAAATATATGTATTGACAAATGTACTAATTTTATACATTATCACTACATCATACACCATTCATACTTTTATATAATTGACTTTTCAAAAAAAGTAATACAAATGAATGCTGGATGATACAATGACTTTGTATAAATCTTTAAAATTGAAATACAATATTAATCTCAAACTCATACATAAATGAATATACAAATGAATAATAGATAATAATGTTGTAGTAAGATAAGAAGAAAGAACATAATTGTTGTATGTAACAAATGGAAGAATTACAAAATCACATATAGATTGATATTATTAATGCATCTTATATAAATACATTTCTCACCTTAAACTCAAGCCTTAAGTTCTCATAAAAAATGAAGGCAATCTCAAATCAATGGAAAAAACAATTGCCCAATATTGAATTACAAAAAGTAAGGATCATATTGTTGAAACAAATTGAAGCAATTTCAGGTTTTAATTAACACTTAGGAAGATCAGCTGGTGGTGGAAGCAGCTTTTGATGTGGTAGCTTTCCATCTAAGACAACCCATGCCATTCTCAAACCCCAACTAGTGTGTACTTCCAAATGACAATGCATGAACCATACACCTGCACATATAATTAATCAGATAAATGCAAATGTAAATTTAGATAGTATCAATATTTTAAACTGCGGTTACGATCACAGTTATGATTACTGTGGTCGCTGCGATGCGGATTGCGGTCATTGCGCTCGCTGCGGTCTGAATTATTTTGTCATTAAAATAATATTTTTGAATTTGATGTGACCCATATGCGGTCTGATGCGGCCCAAATGTTGTCCGATCCAGCTACGTTGTTGCCCGATGTGACCCATCATTGTGATTCAGTATGTGATGTGTTTGCGGCAGTTACCACAACCAGAATATTGTGGTCACTTCATGTGATCATGTCCGCAATTTGAATCAGTTGATAGTATGGATGAACCAACGAGACGTTGGTCTAGTGGTATAACGCCATACTAGATCGCAAATAGGTCAAAATGTCAAAAATTCGATTCATGGTTGTGATACTTGTTGGGTTACACACAGGATCAGTTCCTTACCCATAGCATTGATCTTACTAACCTGGATTATCTGCAAGGAATCGAATCGCAACCCATCCACCAGAAGGAACACCAATTGTGTTTCTTTCAACAGGATCAACAAGATTGAAGTTAGCAGGGTCCTTATTTGGATTATAGTTACCAAAACCTTGACCAACAACAAAGAAGTTAAAGCCATGCAAATGGAGAGGGTGGCTTTCTGCACCAAGAATGCTAGTGCCTTGCATGACAAGTTCCACAGTTGTATTGAAGGGAAGAACCACAACCTTTGTTCCATTGCTCACCATGGTGTTATTCGGTGGCGTGCCGGTATAGTTGAATGGAATCAAAGGGCTATTAGGGAAGTTAGGAGAGTATATTCCATTGGATTGACCAAAGAAATGTGATTGAAGAAGTGCAGTTGTTGGGAGTATGAATGATACATTATTCACTGCTGCTGCAAATTTTGTTCCATTAGTAGGTCCTTGACAAGTTTGGTTATTCTGGCAGGGACTTGTACCAAGGCCTACTGTGAAGAAAAAGTGTCTATCAACTTTTTGAGGAACATTAGCTGGAAACTTAGCACTTGCTAAGCTACGCATTTTGTTCGCGAATTTCGTCGCGAAAGAAGTGTCATTAAGTGCTGGCAGAATAGGTTTAAGGAGTTGAAGGTTTTTCAATGAAGCACCCTTATTATGAGTCTTAGATGGGGTCTTATATTCCAAAATACCTGCCACAGTTGAGTTATCAAAAGTGCCTAGGCCAGTCACATAAGGTCTAGCAGTCATTAAGAATGTGGCATTAGGGTAATGCAATTTGGTCTTGAGAAGAACATTAGTGGTTTGGCCAGGTGCAATAAGGATGGTGTTAGTCACAAAAGGTTTAACATAAACTGCATCTGCTTCAACAACTGTGACGGTATGATTCGCAATGCCGAAGAATAGCTCATCGTTGAGTGCAGCGTTGATCAATCGTAGAAGGTAAGTCTTCCCAGGCTTCACCTTCAACTTGAATGTATCTGTGAAACATAACATATTATATAGAATCAATGCATATTGCAAGTATTACTTAAAATAATGAATGCTTTTATAGATTGTATTGTAATAAATTATTTGCAACAATGTTATAGAAACTAACTAGTAACTATGTTTTAGATTGATTAGTACTTGATACCTTTGTTAGAGCAATTATACAATGGCCCTGGAAGTCCATTAATTGTGTATGCATCAGAAACATTTGGTCCTCCACCATTTTGCATGGCTTGGTTTATCACTGCCTCAGTATCAGAATTCCACCATTCTCCTACAAAAATCAATGTCAAAACTTGATTAGTTTATGCATATAAAGAAAAGGGTAGACCAAGGTTTAGGCCTTAAGTAATTTCATTACCAAATATGATGGGAACTTCCTTATGAGGTTTTGCAAAAGGGTATTGAGAATTGTGCTTAGGAAGAATGATGAGAGGACCATAGATAGTTGATCTTAACCAAGATATATGAGCATGCCAAAAAAGTGTGCCTCTCTGACCCTTAATAGTGTAATTGTAAACATAACTTTGGCCTGTTTGGATAGGGCATTGAGTCACATATGCTGGTCCATCAGCCCAACCTGATTGAAGTTGTCTAATACCATGCCTATATAAAATGATTGCCAAGTTTATAACACATTATTTTCATTCCCTAAGTTTAACAATTTCAGTCCAATTTCAGTTGAAAATAGTATATTCTTACCAGTGAATGGAGATGTTGTTTGGCACATGGTTAACAACTTTGATAAGAAGACGGTCGCCTTCCCTAGCTACGATGCGAGGTCCTGGAAACTGACCATTTACTGTTATTATGTTCTTCGTGTGGCATAGTCGCGTCACGTTTTGGTACCTTATCTGCATTATTAACCAAAGTTAATAAACATAAGAGTAGAAGGAAAAAACCGAATGAAATACAGCATCGAAAATGTTGCTTAGTCTTCAAGTAATACATCGAAACGGTAGTGTCTGGTAGTTTCGGCTAGTGCAAGCTCAAATATGCAGAAGTTAATCAATGACAAAATGAATGCTGAGAATTTAAGTGATGAAAAAATGGATAGACCCATATTTTCTCTTGTGATTGTGTAAAGTTTGGTGTAGAAACTTTTACTTAGAATGAGTTGTTTTGATGAAATTGAACAAAATGGTAGTTTATATATATATAGAGGAGTGAAAGGATTTAACTTTGATTAGGTGATGCAGTATTATTTGATTCAAATAGAAGCTGAATTAAACATATAGCTATGTTTTAACAAGAGTTGTTAGAACAACTTTAGAGTGGTGTCAAAGACATTCAATTTTGTTTGACCTGCTTCTTATGCAAGTCAAAGTCCTTAACTAAATTTTATAGTTTGTAATTGTTGAAGCTGCTTATAAGATGTAACACTTTCAACCATTGTTCTTGATACCAAAGTAAGTTTCTATCTTGCAATATAAAATATGCATATTTTATATTATATCATGGGACAAAGATCTATTGTCCCAAAGCATGTCCTTAAGTTTGTCTCTGACTAATCAAAGTATGTCATTTCAATTAAAAAATTAAACATTTATGACATTTTCTATTTTTGTTTCATTTTGATTAGTCTATGACAGACTCGAGGACATGCTTTGAGACAAGAGATCTTTGTCATGTATCACGAAGAATTGGTAAAATCTATGTTGATGTTTGTGCAAGTAACAAAGCTCATATTTAAGTATGTAACAAGGTTAAGGTGGTTATGTTTATGTGTACATGGAACTTACTAAGTATGTAAATATACATACAAGTATTAAATAGATTCATCGATGGAGAGTTATTCTAAAGTTTTGTTGAACATATTAGTTCTAGGATTACCTCCTATTAATAAAAGATACTTATGGTTTAGATTAAAAAAATATGCATACAAGTCTTGTATCTTATAAGTAATCATATAAAATATACTTATAAGTGTTATATCTGTAATCCTCATGAAAAATCCTATTAAATGAGATTCTTGTATACTAGACAATTTCTTTATACTAATTCTTGTATTTTCTTAAAACTTACGTTATATACAGAAACTTAAGTCATCATATAAGTGGGGAAAAAACAAAATAAAGTATTCAATTATTGGGTTCTGGAATGGTGTTTTCATATATTAGAGTATATATAAATTATTTTGTATTATCAACGTAGTAGCTCTCTAGTGTTTGGTACTTTTCTTAAGATTTAATCCAAAATATGACAGTAACAAGTACCAAATACCAAATACCAAATACCAACTACGTATGAAAATGGCCACAAACCAAACCCTACTAGGCACCAACTTCTAGAAGATAAACACTGCTAAAGTGAACTTATTAGTTTGTATTAGTTTCATTTTTCATCTACTTTCTAATAAATTATCATTTTTTAGCACGTTATTTTTTTCTTACTTCTTACATAATGTTTCTCGATAACAAGTTTTCCTTTGATGATAGGACATGTAGACTGACATTGTTAAAAGTAGGAGTGAGCAAAACTCGACCCTACCCGCTCACTTGGTATGATATGATTTGGTCCAAATATTTTGACATTGTTCTTCTTCTAAGCAATGTTGCATAGACTTGTTTGTCATTTCAATCATAGGTTTCGTCCTTGATTACAACCCTCTAAGCTCATATTTATCCTAATTTCAGTGAGCATATCTCTAATGACGGATCATATTTACCTTCTTTTTTCATATTTATCCTCACTTTAGGTGACATATATGGAATAAAATAAAAAATAATATCATAGAATTTGATCAATATTTAACGCATGAATGGCATTTATGTAAACTTTAAGTAAAGAAGTGCTCAATTATCCCTATCATCTATGGTAATTCATACTTAACATATATTTATTCCAAATGACTCCCACCTAATGGGGTCTTTGTGTGACATAGTGTTAAGTGTCAAATTAGCATAAGTTTATTATCAATTTTGTCGCACTTTGACTCTTTACTTAACCCAATTTGTTGGTTATATGCATATAAATGATTAAAACATGCTAATTTGTCAAATATCACCTTTGAAGTGTGTGTGTAGGCCAAAACTGGAGGAAGAACCGAAAAAATTGTTTTCAAGCAAAGATCACTCAAGCCTAGTGCAGGAACCACACCCAACAGATCGGACAAGCTCTGATACTTGTGCCAAGTGCACCGAGCCCAAGGAGGTGCGCTAAAAGGCCGAACATGGATATATGAAGTGGTGCGCTTAGTGCAAGGAGGTGCGCTGAGCGCGAAAGCCAAAATTCAGGCACTTTAAAAGGGGTCAATTTAGGTTTGAACGAGACACTTCATGCAATACAATTGTAATTCAGCAAATTCTTAATTTTTAGGCTAGTTAAGCTTCGTTAGAGGTGTAGAATATGTAGAAGCAAGATGTAAGTGATATAAGTGCTAATTCATGCTCATTGGAGTGATAGATTTTCGCCCATGAGTTGTATTTTCTCTTACTTTTACTTGAATTTGGTTACTATGAATATGAGTAGCTAATCTTCTTGTTGTTGGGATTGAATGTAATATGAGTTTGATTTATACACATTAATTTAGTTTTATACTAATTCCTTATGTTTTTTATTCTTATGAATTGCTTATGTGCTTAATGCTTACTATAAGTTTGATCGTCTTATTGTATGAACCGTAAATGAAATTTGGATAAATCCTTGTTGTTATTCTAACTTTATTCAACTCATCAATACGATATAATTATTAGACATAGAATTTTATCAACTTGTCACTACATGTATGTTGTTGTTTTGATTGCTAGACATAGAGCTAAATTAATAATTAAATAACTATATATCAAACTTGTTATCATACGCTATTAAATATAAATGTATGTTTAACAGTTCATATATCATTTTTTTGCTATTTTAATGAACTATTAATATAACCAAAAGATTGACGATTAATACATTTGAGATGTTACATTTGTGATATTTTCTACACCAATTTGCCAATTAGCTTTTACATTTTGACACTTTATCTGCATAAAAAAGACAAACCATTTATTACAAACGTAAACATACGTGGGAAAATATATGGAACACTTTGATCATACACCAAAAAATGGAGAACATACTATGACCAATTGTTTCTTCATGTATTTAAAAGAAAACATGCATGTAGTTATAGAAGATAAGAATTAAGTGAAATAAAGATAAATATGTACAATATCAAATATGATCTAAATATTTTGATGGATAAAGTAAGGAATGTGAATATCAAATAGTTAAGTTTTTGTAGTTATAAAAATAAAGTCCTTTAGTTATAAGATAGCTCATTGGATTGCAATATATATAGAGTAATGATGAATACCATGCAGTTGTTTGAATATATTTAAACAAGAAGCTATGCTCCACAAGAGCTTCAAAGTGTCACTTTCTCTTTTTCTGTTTGTAAATGAGATCAGTTATTGAGACAACTCTAGGGTAATGTCCAAGACAATCAATATATTTTCCTTGACCATTTGACCTACTTCCTGCATAAATGAAACCTTTACAAAGATTTGCTTCTTTTAATAATGTATTCATGCAAAACTCTAAAAGAGTGGATTTGATATACATTTATGAAAAGAGTGAAGGGTTCAAGTGAAAAGGTTGATACATTAATGTGAAACCATTTATTGAAATTGCGGATCGTATTAATTGATGCGACCGATATATTGCGGTTGTGGTGGTTAGCACAACCGCATAACACCACAGTTATGGTACAATCATAATCATACGATCGCATCGGGCTGCATCACAATTACGTTGGACCATCGGGTTGCATATCAAACTGCATCAAATCCATCTTTTTAATCCTAAAATAATTCACACTACAACGGTTGCAATCTGTATTGCATCGACCTCAATGGCCATAATCGCAATAACTATAACCTTAAACACAATTTAAAACACTGAATAAAACACTGAAAGTTAATTTTTCGGGATATGATTAAGCATCTACGTGAAACCCTTCCCAATAGTTTTTTTATATACACATAAATCTTGAACCCAACTCAAAATACCATGTTTAAGTAAAATGTTTAAATCAGATATATAACTCAAAGAAATGGTTAATAGGTTTTTCAATTGGTCATCAACTAACTGATTTTTTATTTTTCAAAAGCAAATGATATTATTGAAAAAAAATTAAAAACAACTCTATTTAAGGTAGCTTTAGATAAATATCCAACTACAAGAAACTTGGAGGAATGGAGGATTGGTGTTTTGCTTTGGAATATATAATGGAGAACGAGTTTCTTCCATTTGGAGAAAAAGGAATTTGAAGATATTTTAAAACAATGGAATCATCAAAACCTAAACAAGGTGATATTGATGGATGGACTCAGATCCATGCATGACAAAGGAAGTCAATACATGTTTTCAAATGCATATCAAGTACTATAGAAGAAGGATGGAAACAACGACAATGGCACTCCAAGAGATTGTGGCCAATTTTTTTTACCTAGAAAGATGAAATGTCTGCCTTAGAAAATAGATATGAATGAAGTACCTAAACAAACCACCCCTTGAGTTTTTTAAATTGATACCCTTCGAATTTTAGTGAAAATAATAAAGAGACACTTAATGGATGAAAATCTCCCAACAAGTGGTATCAGAGCCAATGGTTCGATGGCTCAATGGAGTATTGAAGCGACAAAGTGGTCGGTAGATCCATGATGGATCCTTGTGTCGAAAGTCTTCCTGACGGGAGGTCAAGAAGGCGTGTCCCGTTGATGAAAGGACAAGCCAACGGCGGTGCAAGTAGATAAGAGAGTTGAGCTCTAGTGTATCCAATACTCGAAGAGGGGTGTAACTCACACTTGAGGGGGAGATGTTGGGTATTACAAGTGTGAATGGAGAAGTCCCACATTGTGGAATAGTGGATGAGTTTAAGAGCATATAAGTGGATGGACCCATAGACCTAATACCATAAGGTTTTGGGTCAAGATATGATGCCAAACCCATTTATATGCTTCTTTCACTTAGCCCATGGAAGAATGGTATAACTCATGGATGAAAATCTCCCAACACGTGTAAGGACAAAAAATGGAAAGATGATTTTTGTAATTTCACTAAAATTCAGAGGGTCATTGTAATTAACTCAATTGAATATGGTTAGAAAATGTGGCTTAGAATCAAATATCACAATATAGTGTGCTTTATGTGGATAGATGGATGAATCAACCAACCATATATATGTTTTTCACTTGCTAAAAGTCCATTAGAGTTTGGCAAAAAATAAATTAGAGGTTTTGTCTTAATTAGAATTATCGACAATGATGTGAAGACCAACTTCTCAATACATGATGACATAATTGAGATGGAGAAAAAGAATAAGAAGAAGTCAATGTCTTTTTAGTTCATAACTATTTAGACTAAATGATATATCAGAAACAAGATTGTTTTCGTAGCACATTTTTTCCGCGTTGTATTACTATACGTATGTATTCCAGAAAGGATTAAAATAAATAAAAAAAACTCTTTTTTATTTTTTTTCATTGATTCATTTTTTAATCGATTTGGCAATAACGAACGGATTACGAGTAATCTGTGTCGGTCTGGCTAAAGTATATAGCAGATCCATATAAATCAGAACACAACTTTTTACATACATGAGATGTTGAAACTTATATATTTAAATTCTTGGAGTCTTCTAAAAATATGACACCCTGATTTTATTTTCTCCTATGTTGAATGAGTGTTAAATCTATCAACTTGTATTAATTTTTGTTAGCTCGCTAGATATGTAAGTGGATTAGAATATCACTTATTCTCCTAATATTTTTTTTTTTTTTACATTAACAAGGATAAAAACTATATAAAATGAGGATCAATACATAATCAACTTATTAATTGATACTAATTTTTGTTAGTCACTTTCTTGAATTGAATAAACAATAAATGTGTTAGATCTCCAAATCAATTTCAATGGACCAGTTTTTACCACCAAAGTAAATAGGCTTGAAAACCCAAAGACAACATCTTGAAGGTTCATTTCTAGGAGTGAAACTTTGAGAAGACTTAGGTCATATGTAACTCTCTCTTAACCGATGTTCTTAGAGACAAAGCAACAATAATCTTGGAAAAGAGTGTTACATCATAGTTAATATAGAATGTGTAGACCTTTGTTTGCCATATTTTTTATATTAATTATCATGGATTACAATACAACATATAACATTCATGAATGGCAAAACAACCTCAATGAACACAATTCTATTTCATGAAAACATGGCAAACATCATAGGAAAAAAACTAAATAATTAAAATAGCTAGAACTCATAACATATAATAGTCACTATGTAATGATTTCCCCCTTCATTAACCTTGTCTTCTCATCAACAATTGTAAATTATATTATAATAATTTTGATATATTATATTTTTAATATTACATATTACATATTTATGTTTTTTGCTCCACCACTAAATTTTGTGTCAGTGATCTCTACTAGCTAGCCACATATGCTCGTGGGATATGAAACAATAACCTTTTAGAAATGGATAAAAATGAGAGATACTTAATGAATTTAAACTTGTGATCCAAGTTAGTTAATTATAAGGATTTAGGATTTCATGATGGGTGGAATATGTGTTGATTGTCTCCATAATCAAGTGACTAAAAAGTGAGGGAATCAAGCTTTAACCTTCAATACAGGGAAGATTAAAATTATAAAGAGATACTTTCCCTTAATAAAGAGATAATTTGGTTCCTTTAAAGCAAAGAAGCATAAGAAAAATCAAAGAAAACTTTTTCAATTAGTAAAAAATATAAAGACAGGTGGAACGATCTCTTATCTCTATTTGTGTCTCTATTTGTATCCCGGACTAATCAAAATATGTCATTTAATTAAAAAAAAGTTATAAAAATAAAAGATAATTACTTGGTGTAATTCTATTGGTCAAAAACCTAGGGACAATTTTTTTGCGACCGAGGATCCCGGTTCGGATGTAACTATTATTTATAGTATAGTTATAGGAATATGCACTTTATGAGTGAGTTAAGTTAAGAATGAATGATCTGAGTTTCTATCTATATATTAAATTTGAAGATGAATAAGTGCTACATGAAGTTCAGATCTTAGTGAATGAAATTAAGATATAGAAATTAAAATGGGGGTGCTGAAGAACAATGGAAGGAAAATTCTATATTGTTGTGTGGTTTTGCTTGTTCTTGTTGTGGAAGGTGAGACTCTTGTAGTACCAGAACAGAAGGTAACTAACAATACTATAGTAACCTTGTTTATGTTAATAAGCCATTCTCATATATTGGAAACAAATCCAATTAATATTGAAGCAGTAGAAAATTTATATTGATTATGTATATTCCTTTTCATTTAACATGCATAAACAGTTCTGAAGCATGTCTCATATTATGTCTGTTATTTTAATATAAAATAAAAATATGATTAGATACATATGGCAGTAAAATTGTTCCTATGTGATACTTTGTGGAATATTAATCCTTTGATTTGGTCAAAATATAATAAATTTAATTAATCATAAAAAATAAAATATATTTTTTGACTAATTATAAGTGTTTGATACATAAAATGATTAAGTGACATATGAAGTGAGACCAGACTATGTCTTGACAAATTTTTCTAGGCTACATGCAAAATAAAATTGAAGCCTTCATCGTTTTATGGAAAATTCTACTTATTTGTAACTTTAACACTAAAATTTTAATGAAAGTACTAACTCATATTTATAAATACTTTAAATTTATATTTTTTGTAATATAAAAAATGTAGTGTTCACCAAAATATTACTAATACCTAAAATCTATAATATTTACACTTGCCACACACACATGTATATGAGCTGAGTTTCAGGACAAGAATTTTCTCCACATATTTATTTTTTCTTGTGTTTTTAATAGCAAAAATGTTATTTCGTTATATATAAAATGATAAAAATATCTTAGCGAGTTACTTTTCCCTTTATTTTTCATAATATTTGTCATTTCATTAATTGAGAAGGTAATTACTTGACGCTCTTGAAACAAAGTTCTTTGCATTACACACAGGAGAAAAAGTGCACATATGTCATAACAGTAGAAACAACATGCACGTGGGGAGCTGAAACCTCAAACAACGTAAGTTTGAGATTTGGAGACACAAACTCAAATGATATATTAGTTAGGCATCTAAACTCAAAGCACATAAGGAAAGTTGATCCATTGGAGCCTCAAGTTTTTGATGATATGCCAAGGAAACCATTTCAAGCATGCATGGTCGACCAATTTGAGGTTACAACATCATGTGTTGAGTTACCAATTTGTTACTTGTTCCTCAAGTTAATCGGTAAAGATGATTGGAGGCCGGGTTTTGCGCAGGTTCGGGTGCTCGAGAGCTCCGATCTCAGCTCCGGTTACTTCTATTTCCGGCGATATCTGCCTAGACATGTGTGGCATGGTGCAAATGTATGTGATAGTGAGGTTACTCCTTTTGGTCTCAAGAAGAAGAGAATGGTTTATGAGAAGTAACACACACATATATATATATATATATATATATATATATAGGGGATGGATCAATTTACTCCAAGAGTAAGTGAAAAAGATTTACTCCTCATCTTAACCATTTAATCTTGGAAAATCCAATAGTTTAGATGTACTCAACAATTCAAACAATTGGATTTCTCAAAAAATGAATGATCATGATGTGGAGTAGAGCTTTTCTATTTACTCCAAGAGTAAGTTTTTTAAACTTATTTCATATCTTAGCCATCAATTCTAGGGAAATCCAATTGTTTGAATTAATGAGTAGATCTAAAGCATTGAATTTCCTAAGAACTGATGACTATGATGTGCGGAGTAAATGAATCCTTCCTCTATATATATATATATAATATATATATATATAATATATATATATATAACTTTTTTTCTTTTACCATCAATAATGTTTCTCTTGTAAATTATGTAGTGTATTTTATGATGTATTTAACATCTTGGAAATTTTAAGGGTATGATTTTCAATACAATTTCTTGAATTCTTAAAAGGAAATTTTTACATCCTTTACCTAGAATAAAAATCCTTCTAAATATATGGTTTAGGGATCTAGACAAGCTTGATCAAGAGAACCTTGACATCACTAATTGGTTTTGAAAAAAATATAGAAAGGAAGGTGGGGAATGGGAAGAACACAAGCTTTTGACATGATAAGTGGTTAAATTCTGATTAAATTAAGTATATTAGGCTATATAACCTAAGTTTGGATAGGGATGCAAGCATCAATAATGACCTTTGGAGGTTGGCAGAGTCGAGAGTGGAAGTGATCCCTCTCATGGAGAACACCTACTTTCGTTTGTCGAAGTTAGATTAATTGATAATCTCATACAGAATCTTTAAAATAATATCTTGGGAGAGATATTGGGTATTGTTGGGAGTGGCCCAATGAAAAAACCGGCTATTACACTTACAAATTGCTTATAAGGTTCTTTCCACTAGGTTAACTAAAAGAAGATTTCTCCAAACTTTTTTGGGAGTCTAAAGCCCTTCTCGAAGGTCACTACCTTCGCGTGAAGACTTTTTCAAGACAGATTATGAACCATGGACGCTCTACAAGGGAGAGGAATGACACAATTTCAAGGAGGAAGTTTTTGTCATTTTTGCAATGAGGAACATGAAACCTCTCATCATTTTTTTCTCGTCTTGCAAGTTCACTTATCTCTTCTGACAAAATATTTATCAGTGGCTTCGTTTTGACATTGTCCTTCACCAAGACCCACGAGAAAACTTCTCACTACACATGAGTCTACCAACCAATAGAAAATGTACTAATTTTTGGAGTAATTTTTGGCTTTCAACAATTTAATCTATCTGACTTGAAAGGAAGAAAGTTATGCATTCCTTCTTGCACCACCTGATTCTCAAATTCCTCCAAATTCAATAGAGAATGGTGGGTTTCTTGGAATATTTAATGTTCAAGCTTCAAAGTTTAAATACTTCAAACCAAATTGTTGCTGTTGAGTTTGACACTTTCACTGGCAATGTATGTGACCCAAGTTTTCAACATATTGGTATTTATGTAAAAACTATTGCATCCATTCAAACTGCTGCATGGAATTGGAGGAATGGTGAAGTAGCTAATGTTACCATAAGCTATGTAGCTTCAACAAAAACCTTAACCGCTACGATAGAGATCACACGTTCTACCTATATGGTGTCCCATTTCTTATCCCGAACTAATCAAAATATTTTATTTTATTACTTATTATTTTTAAATTTTATTTATTTATGTAGCAGCATTTCGATTCGCTTGGGACGAGAAGTGAGACACCGTGTAAGACAAATAATTTGTGTCCTTTTTAATGAGATTGAATTAGATGTTTAACATAGTTATGTTATCATAAACTTAATTAGGGGAAACCAAAATAGTTTAGTTTTCAAGTAAAATATTTAATTGTTAGTAACGTCCCAATATTATACTTGGTTGTTAGTAAGGTCCAGATAAATGAAGGTACACAATTAGTTGGGTCAAGTAAGTGAAAAATATTTACTTCATATTTTAGTTAATAATTCTTGAAAAGTTTAATAGTTTAGATCTATTTACTAATTCAAACTATTGGATTTTCCAAGAATAAATAATAATATGAATTGAGTTTTTTTCATTTACTTCATAATATTAGCTACACAATTAGATTTCTACAAAAGTTAAGATTAAAACACATAAGTTTTGTGGCTCTTTAAAGTGGCCACGTGACTAACAGAATTGTTTCCATATTTTAATGAAAGCTATTTTGAAGTTTGTGCTAAGTATTGGAACTTGGGAACTATTTTAATGTAGTGTCTGAACTGTGAACTATTTCATTGACTACTGTTTATTTCCTGGATGAACTTGTCAGTTTCATTTAATTTATAAATAGTTGATTAATCACTAGTTGCTTAATTATATGGTTATTGTGACCCAAAATTTTATTGGTAGAGAAAAAATTATTTTAATATTATTTCATATCAAAATCAATTAATAATAAGTGAGTGATTTAATGGATATTTAAATCATGTATAAGAAAATATGACAAATAATGTAAGACTTACATGTCAACCATGATTATCACATCTTTTTTAAGTTATTAATTAGTGTATTATTTCTCATTGGTTCCAATAAAGCTTACTGAATAGTTGTTTTATCTCAACCACCATTTTGAGTGGGGGGGATATAATTTGTTAGATAGTTACAAATTTTACACCAATACATCATTTAAAAAATGGTTGGGTTTTCAAGTAATTGTTATAGCTAAATTTATTAAATGATGTGATGATGAATGATTATATGATAGATCAAAACCAAATGAAACAATTCACCTTAGTAGTTAGATGCAACATTACTATATACACATATTTGTTAGCTTCAATTCTTTAATTAATTAAATATATACTATTTGATGTTAATGCATCCTAGTGTTTGAGTGTGCATGTTTTAAGGACAATGATAGATGTTGGAAATTAATGTGGTTTAAGCATGTGAGCTATGGCAATGTTGTTGTCTGGACTCAATTACCAGGAATTGATGCTTCTGGTCAAAAAGGTAAAAGTACTCTCCAAAAGGTAACAATTTGCCAATAAAATTGCTTGTGGTCAGAAGTTTATTTGATAAACCAATTAAAAAGTTTCATTCAATTAAAAAGAATAATAGAAATATATTTTAATTATTATTTTGTAAAATTTGATTAGTTAGAAACATAAGAATAAAAAGATTATGAGAGAGGATCCTTCTCCCGATCCTTTTCATATGCTTCATTATTTATTTATTATTTTCTAAATAGTTTAATATAACCATTTTAAATTTGAATCATTTAACTTAATCAGTGGTATCAAATTCGAGTCTATGAGAATTTATATTCCATTTGATAGATTGTTAGTTGAGAATTTCAGAATTTTATGTCAATAAACATTATTAGTCTATTGTTGTGTATAACTCAAATGTAAATTTGTAACTTAATTTCGAATGGCAAATAAACATTAGCATTTTGAAAGATGTCTATGGTCTTCCCCTTCTTAAAACTTTACTGTCACAGGACAAGGAAATAAGTCCTCTACCAAACTTCACTTCTCTCAAATATAGAAAAAATCTCTAGAAACATTTTTATTAATATGGTATTTGTTATCAAACTAATATGAGGATTAATATAGTATTATAATCATTAAATCGAATTCAATCGATAATTTCCTAATTAAATTGTATATGGTATACCGTTAGAAAACCAATAAAAAATTAATAACTTTAACTTTTACTGAGGAAACAAAATCTATATGACCATATTTTATGGTTGAGGATAACCCGTCTCAAATGGTGTCTCATTCTATGTCCCGAACCAATAGCGTATCATTATATGAATAATTTTTTTTTGTAAAAAAAAAATGAAACATTTTAATTGGTTTGGGACAGAGAATGAGACACTATTCGGGACAGATGATCTATATCCATATTTTATAGCTATAAACAAAGTTGTGGTAAGGTGTTTTAATTAATATGTTTAGGGGAGTATGTGATGTTATTCTGAATAAGTGTCGGTCCTATAAATCGAATCCTTAATCTTTTGTTGGCCAGATATTTTATACAGTGCAACCATTTTGATGGAGAGGCTATTCAAGTCATTATAGTAGTAGTGTGTGTGTTTTTAATTGTCCAAAATAGACATTGACACATTTGTTTCTGGTTCCATTATCTTCTCTGCAGAATCTTCCAAACAAACCATTGAGGCTCACTGGTAACAAAACAAGTCACTCTTTCATCACCTCTGGTATGTGTTTTTTTATACTCATTGTGAATGTGATTAAATGTTCTTATCTTGAACCAAAGAAGCTCTTCTTTATATATAATATATTCACTATTCTACTATTCTGAAATGTCAAGTTTATTCCACTACTGTTCAATGTTGATACCTTTTTTTTGTTCCTTTGGTCATAAGATAGTGTTATAGAATCTAGAAATGACACTTTTTTTTATCCTAAGTGACTTTTCTGGACATAAATTCCTAGTATTTCATTTCAGTGCAACTCACTTGTATAACACCATATCATTCAGAAGCAACAGGAATGGCTCAACAGGTACATTGTGCATATAAATTTGGTGCTATCTTATACTGAAACTCTCTTAAAAGAGGGTTACTTTGAATCATTTTCTTTGTTTCATTTATGTTACTTTATTTATAAGATTCTTAATATAGGAAGAAGGGTGGCCTTTGGGATTGAGATTCTTGAATTCCAGAATTGGGTTGGTAAGAAATGGTGATTTCTCTAGATCAGTATCTTTCAGAAGCACTATGCTAGATGATTCTTTCACTCATTCAATTGATTTTTCATCAGATCTTGATACCAAGGTTGGTAATTTTCTCCTAACAGATTCATAATCATTTTTTTAAGTCAATTTCAGATAATATTATGATTACCATTTTGTTAATTTATGTTATTTTTAGATATGTCACTTTGTTAATGTCTCATTGATTCATTGATACTAATGCTCATTAATGCCACTTTTTTCTATTTTATATTTTTCACTACAATGATGAAACCATTTCATTTGTTCTGAGTACTATTTATTAAAGTGATCATAGTCACATAAATACATCTCAAGTATTTTGTATGCATACAATTTATATATCTCTTTGGTTACTCAAGTGTGACTCTGACACTATTGCACTTCTCACCTATACACTAATGCTCCGTTTTTGGTTATTGATCTTTTTTTATGTTGGGAAATAAGTCTTACATCGCCTACCTCATTGTCTCGGGAATTGTTTAAATACATGTTAGACTACTTCTCTCATTGCCAATTGGTTTTGAGATGGAACCTTAACATGACATCAGAGCCAAAACCCAATTTCTTTCCGATTGTCATGGGTCAAATATGTCATTTAGTTATGGGTCAAATGTAACATTTCGCCTGGTCCGACAGATTTATGTGGAGTGGACATGTTGAGAAATAAGTCTCACATCGCTTACCTCATTGTCTCGGAAATGATTTAAATATCTATTAGGCTACTCCTTTCATTACCAATTGGTTTTGGGATGTGTTAAATTTGAGACACTTTTCTATTTCATAATGGTTAGAACCATGGCTTTTTGACTATGTACTTTGTACTCATTTCTAGCAAGAAGAAGTTCATGATTTTAACTTTTGAATGAGTCCAAACTAGAACTGAATAGGAAAAGGAAACTACATCTAATGAATATGACCATAAAGCTTCAATCTCTTTTATTGTCTCTCTCTTTTGGATCCTAAGTTTCTTTGTTGTCAATAATTGTTTGATTCCAATGGGGTCCAGATCATGGCCTAGCATATCATGGTCTGACAGAACATGACATTGATTTTACTTTAATTCCCATGTTGTTGGTATTACTGTTTTTTCATTTTTGATAAAATTCATGCATCATTGAAAGACTTAATTAAAGAGTTTCTAAAAAAACATTCTTAATGCGCATGTTGGGTTTATTCAAATGTGAAGTCTTATATTGTATATGAGGGAAGGAGTAAAAGAATTTATAAGTAGAAAAAACTCATGGAACTAATGTCTTAAGGTTTTGAATCAAAACGTGGTGTCTCGACTCTCTACTCTTCCCATACCCGGTAACAATGGAACTCTCCGATGGTTTGGAGGTTCATAGGTCGCAGTCTGGTCCAACAAGTGGTATCAAAGCCGATAGTTCGGCTGATACATGGTGGACTTATGGGAGAGCGGACTAGAAAGTGTGTTGTACCCACACTTGAGGGGGAGATTGTTGGGTTTATTCAAGTGTGAAGTTTCACATTAGATATGAGGGGAGTACTTTATAAGTAAAAAAAATTCATGGAACTAATGCCTTAAGATTTCCCTAGTGGTTGGAGGCTCCCCGATTACAGTGATCCAAAGTGCATAAAATAGCCATTCAATTGTGTGAGAAAGAAGCAATCATATTCTAAAACAAATCAAATACAGAAGATTATATGAAAAACATTTTCCACATATGCTTCTTTAGGAACTAATGGCAAATTAGAGGATTTGTTATGTAGAAAAAGGAAGGTGTGGATTAATGTTCACATACACACAAATTATATAGCAACATAAACAAATTATTATTTTGGAGTAAAAGACTATTCCAATTACAACAAGTACTCCTGAAGAAGCAACTTTCATAAGTGCAAAATTGGTAATCTTTAACCCAACATTCAAAGGTTTTCATTATATTAAGGATATCTTTGATTGAAAGTTTGTTATATATCATGCTTCTTTGGTTATAGCATTATTCATGAGCCATTTGTTCTAACTCACTTTAATGACTTGGTTTAGTCCACTGGATCATTCTTCCATGACAAAAACATTACACTTGGCACCCTCATTGGCATTTCTAGCTTCTTAGAACTCTCAAAGAGATCAACTAGAGGAATAATAGTGGAACCTTCAAAGGATAATAGAAATAATCAGAAGCTGAAGCCTTGGTTGTTTTCACTATGTTCAAGGCTAAGTACTGATGCAGTGAATGTTCATGATGCTCCCTCTCTTGGTCACTACCTTGAAGCTGAGAGAAGAAATAAAAGTACTTATAAAAGGAATCCATGTCCTACTTATGGACATAATGGTTTCTCTCCTATTCAGGAATCAAGTTCAATGATCTGTGTGGATAAGTGAATAAGTGATTACCCCTTCTTTATATGTTTCAAGAGTTCTTATAATTTTCACTCATGTTGGTAATTAAATTTCAATGCATTAGAATATTATATCATTCGGTCTTCAAATATGCTTCCATGATAGTTTCTTTTTTATAATTGAGGGTATCCCCTCATCCTATGGGTAAGTAACTATCCATTTCGGGCTGTGTGATTGCCCTTCCCTATAAGTGTCGATCTCAAAGATCAAACATTTGACTTGTAGCCTAGTATAATACATGGACGAACGTCTCGGTGGTTTTCATGATAGTATTGCAATGTAGCCTAGTACAATACATGAAGATCCAATGGGTCCTTAAATATAGATGCTATAGTTTATAGGTAATAAATATGAAATCTTTACATAAGTTAGTGCACTTAACTACCATTCCTCTATGAGAGTTATTACATGCAATTCAAGTGATTTATTTTCCAATTCTTGGTGTTGAACAATGATGATAAGCATGTCATATCCCTCTTCCTTTGGAAAATGAAATTTGTATGCTCACTAAGATACAGACCATGTTTTAATGTAAGTATGGTTGAATAATGTCATAATGTCATGTAAAATATAAAGTTGAAATAAATATATACTCTATACATATGTAAATGTGGTGTTCTCAAATAACATATATTTATAGGAGTAAGGTGAAGATTTCATTTGATGAAATAGAACTAACTATACACAAAAATAGAGGGCATTCCCTTTAAATTACTCAAATAATACTATTCTAACTCCTATGGCTTAAGCGTGTCTATTTTATTTTTACATTTAGATTCAACCATCTTGATAGTATGCACAATCTTGAAAAAGCAATTTTCAATTGAGGTTCTTCTTTATCTAAAGATAGCATAATTCCAAGGTTGTCTATCAGAATAGTTAATGTATGAGTTGGAAATTAGATGAAATATGAGGAGCTTTAATGATAGCTATGATTATGTTTTAATAGCTAATTTATTGATAGTTATGATTCTACCTTAATTATAATTTTGCCTTAATAGCTAATTGATAGCCACAATTCTGTTTTAATAGGGATGATTCTCTGTAACTATTTATTTCAACTTGACTTACTTATGATAATATAGAAAATCAAATACAGTTTCTATCCATTATTTTCTTCTCTAGTTTCTTAGATGGTATCAGAGCGATCAATGTCATATTCTCATAATACTAATACTGTAATTTCTCAAGTTAACTCCTCACAACATGACATGGGAGGTAAGTTGCAATCACAATGGATTCTTGATACAGGTGCCACAGACCATATTACATTTCATCTTGATAATTATATATCTTATCACAAAATTGATCTCATTTCCATAGCTTTGCCTAATGGTACCCTAGTTACTGCAACTATGGCAGGAAGTGTCTCATTAAGTTATACTTTGACACTTAGTCATGTTCTCTTCGTACCTACCTTTACTATTAATTTGATTTCTGTCACTAAATTACTTAGTTCTCAACAGTGTCATCTTATTGTCAATAACAAAATGTGTTTCATTGTATAGACATCTACCAAAAGAATGATTGGTACAGCTGAACTTTGCAATGGGTTGTATATGATACAAGGTGCAAAATCAAGTTCAAGTGCACCTATGACTACATCAAATCAGTCCATTCTTTGACATTTAAGATTGGGTCATATATCAACTTCTAGGTTTAAAGTAGTCACTCGACAATTTCCTTTTATTCCATTTTCTAGTATACCTCCTTGTGATATTTGTCATCTCTCTAGACAAAAGAAACTTCCTTACTGTCAAAGTGATTCACATTCAAATAAATTTTTTGACTTGTTGCATGTTGACATATGAGGTCCTTATTCAGTTCCCTCCATACATGGCCATAGATTTTTCCTTACACTTGTTGATGATTTTTCTAGGCTTACTTGGGTGATTCTCATGAAAGCAAAATCTGAAACTAGACAACATTTAACTCAATTTATTGCTTACATAGAAACACAATTTAATACCAAACTCAAGTGTATAAGAAGTGACAATGGAGGTGAGTTCCTTTACATGATTTTTATCTTTCCAAAGGAATTTTACATCAAAGGACTTGCATTGAAACCCCTCAACAAAATGGTGTTGTTGAGAGGAAACATCAACATATTCTAAATGTTGCAAGATCCTTATATTTCCAAGCCTCTTTGCCACCTAATTTTTGGAATTTTTCTATCACTCATGTTGTCCATTTGATAAATAGAATATCTTCACCATTTTTACAACACAAATCATCTTATCAGATCCTTTTTAGCAAACTACCTACTCTATCACCTCAAAGTTTTTGGTTGTCTTTCTTTTGCATCAACCATTTTAGCTAATAGAACCAAATTTCAGCCTAGAGCAAGAAAATCTGTTTTTCTAGGTTATAAGGAAGGTGTCAAAGGTTATTCTCTATGATTTAAACTTCAATAAGTTGTATATCTCTAGAAATGTAACTTTTTATGAGCATGTCTATCCTTTTGCTTCAATTACAAAAACACATTCATCAAACATTCTCCCATCTCTGCAGTCATTTTCATTATTGTCCGATGATTCATTTCCTATACCTCATGTGGCTAATATTGAACCTATTGAGTCATCACCCACTTTCCCTATTGATAATGCCATACCTTTACATAATCCCCCTTTGCCTACCAGAACATCAACAAGAGTAGCTTTCAGGCCCAGTTACTTAAAGGATTATCACTGCAACCTAGTCAAGGGCAGCTCATCCACTCATTCTCTAGATACTCATTACCATCTCTCTCTTGTTTTATCTTATGACAATTGTACACCATCTTACAAACATTTTTGCCTCGTCGCTTCTTCTAACCCTAAACATAAGACTTTTTCACAAGCCTCTAAAATGCAGTGTTGGAAGAATGCAATGAGAACTGAGATTAAGGCTCTTGAGGATAATGGAAATTGGTCCGTAGTTGATCTCCAATCTGGAAAAATTACTATAGATTGCAAATGGGTTTATAAAGTAAAATATCATGCCAATGAGACTATTGAGAGGTATAAGGCAAGATTGGTTGCTAAGGGATTCACACAAATGGAGGGTGATGATTACTTTGACACTTTTAGTCCAGTCCTAAAATTGACTACATTCAGACTACTTCTTGCTTTAGCTGCTTCTAAAGGATGGATCCTTCAACAATTGGATGTTAACAATGCATTTCTCCATGGGGATTTGAATGAAGAATTTTATATGACTCTTCCACCAGGATTTCATGGAGATTCGACCAAGGTTTGCCAACTTCATAAGTCTCTTTATGGTTTAAAACAAGCTAGTAGGCAATGGTATTCAAAGTTGTCTTCTGCTCTAGTGAAGTTTGGCTATGTTCAATCTAATGCAGATCATTCCTTATTTCTGAAGCGTTCTGGTGATCATTTTATTGCCCTTTTAATCTATGTGGATGACATTGTTTTAGGTGGAAATTGTATGGATGAGATTGAATCTGTTAAGCAATTCATGAATGCTAAATTTAAAATCAAAGATCTAGGATCTTTGAGGTATTTACTTGGTCTGGAAATAGCTAGAACTAAAGCTGGAATCTTACTTGATCAAAGAAAATACACACTTGAGCTTCTTGAAGATTCTGTTCTATTAGGAGCTAAACCTGCAACCACCCCTTGTATACATTCAGTGAAATTGCAAGCTGGTCAAGGTGAACTACTATCAAATCCTTCTTCTTATAGAAGATTAGTTGGTAGATTATTATATTTAACTACAACAAGACCTGACATAAGCTTTTCTGTTCAACAACTTAGTCAATTTATTTCTGCTCCTCGGGTCCCTCATTTTAATGCTGCCATTCGTGTATTGAAGTACTTGAAATTGTCTCCTGCAACGAGTTTGTTCTTCAAAGCATCATCTAATCTCCATCTCACTGGTTTTGCTGATTCAGATTGGGCTAGTTGTTTGGATACACGCAAATCCATCATAGGATATTGTGTCTTCATGGGAAGTTCTTTGATTTCTTGGAAATCAAAGAAACAATCCATAGTATCACGTTTCTCAATAGAAGTCGAGTATCGTGCACTAGCATCTCTAACTTGTGAAATCCAATGGCTAACATATTTGCTTCATGATTTCTCTATATTTTTAACCAAGCCAGTTTCTGTAACACCACGAATTTTCTGATTTGGAATTATGAATTTTTATGAGTTTTTATTAATTATTTATTTTATCAACGATTAATTTTAGAAATTAATCAGTGTGGATTTAGGCTAAGCCATAGTTTAATATTAGTCTTGTTTTGTGATTTCCTATTTTGTGGTAAATTTTTGTAATTTTATGTGACGAAATATTTTTGAACCGTCGTCGGGCCCAAATAGCCTGAATTCGGCCCAATAACGTGTTTTTGAGTTCCGTAACTCAGAATCGAATTACGATTGCGCCATTGGCTTCGAAATATTATTTCGAGTCAAGATAGACATCAAGTTCATTCAGAACGCATTTCTAAATATTTTCACTCCAAATTCTGTGTTTCGAAGTTCTAAGCGTAAACCAAAATCGGGAGATTGTATATTTCCGGACGAAATTATCCGAAGATGTTCGGAAACGACGTTTATTTGGAAATTACATCATATCAATAAAGTTGGAAGTCATCATTTCATGAGCCACTTACTTGTTAAACAAATAATGCAAAAACTTCCAAAAACCCTTAAATCACTAAACAAATCCTCTCACTCCACCACCATTAGACTCATCACCCATGCTATTCTAAAACTACTTACTTAGCATTAAATTTTCTGATTTGATGAGGGTGAGGCTCTCCTATAAATACCTCACCCCATTCTCTCATTTTTACACTAAATTTCTTATACAAACTAAGGTAGTCTTTTATTTTATCTTCTTCATCTTCTTCTCATACTTCATAGAAAGTTATGAGCTTTTATTATTTTGTTCATAAAGTAGAGTTTATATTTGGTCTTTAAGTATTTTATGAAAGCATAACTAAAGGGGATGATAATAAAATCATATGAACCTTTATGTAGTTTTTGACTTTTGTAAATCTTGAAATTTCTTCCTTGTTCTTAGATGGAAAAACTATATCTTTGGACAAGGTTAGATGAGTTATTTATTTGGAAATATTAGAAATTATTGTTAGTATTTGAATATGTTTAAAGGTGATGATTTTAACATCAAAGGAACCTTTAACGTGTTTAGGAAAAAGTTTGTATTTTATTCTTGAAAGTTTATGATGTTGATGAGTTGTTGAAAATATTTCATTTTTAGAAAGTATTATGTTTTAAAAGTGGTTTAACATATTTTACTCTTTGATTCCCAATTTAAAATAATGATTTGGGATAAAAGATGATTTATTAAAGTCTTAACTTCATAAACTTAAAGCGTTATGAAGTTTTAGATATTAAAGTAGTAGAAAGTCTTACCTTAGGATTTATTTTCATGACTATGAAAATAACACTTACTAACCCTTGAGGTTTTTTCCTAAAAAATTAGGAGGTATTAAGATGTTCATGAAAATTTGTTTTAGTAGTATACTTGAAATAATGAGAGTTACCTAAAAGTCTTGACTTTATAAACTTAAATTGTTATGAAGTCTTAGATGGTAAAATGATTTAAAAATGTTGAATCTTAGTTAAGTGAACTTACTTTAAAATGGTAAGATTTACTTAAAAAGTATTGATTTAAAAATATTGATTTTGTTTAAATTGACTTACTTTAAAAATGATAAGTCTAGCTTAATGATCTTATTTTAAAAAGGTTAGTTTTAGTAAAAATGTTTTACTTACAAAAATAAGATTTATGAATTATCGGAAAAATGCAATGAAGTGGGAATACATGTCTAGAAAGGTTTTGTCTAAGGAAAGACTTGATATTTAAGGGTGTCTTTATGACCCACCTCTCTTTCCTGGGAACTAGCCTGGTGTATATCCACGGATTACGACATAATTTCGGTATAAGTTTTATTGAAAATTTTACTTTAAAAAGTATTATTTGATTGTAAGACTTTCGATGACAAATGATGATTCAAGGATATTCAACCTTGAATTGGATGGACGAAAGCAATTAAATTCATTTTAAATCGGAAGTTTTATCTTCGCGTAAAAAGTTATTTCAGAAGTATAATAATTATCGTCATTTAACTAATTAACGTTATTTTGGCATAATGAAGAGTTCGAGAGGAAAACGAATCAAGTAAGTTCACCTGCAAACAGAGAACCTAACGACCCGAAACACTCAGGTGAGAGAGAACACATCGCGACATAGTGGTGTCCGAATATGGCACCCGAATCTCCAAACTATCTCAAAAGTTTGGAGTTATCTTGGGTTTTAAGAAACCAGTAAAACTAAGCGATTTTTTGTATTGAATGATCATAGATCTCGATATGATGATGTATATTGATGTGATATAGTGTGTGATAATATAAAAATTGATATTAGAATGTTGTGTGGCAATTTTGTGTGTGCAGGGATCGAAAAATGGCAAAACAGTCGCGTTTCGGAAGCCCAGAAGAGGCCAGGATGGTCCCGGTTCTGGACCATCCTCGCCTGGGCATCCCAGGATCGCTTGAGCGAGCTTGGCCTCTCCCGGGGCGAGCTCCCCCTTGCCTGGGCGAGCTACACAGCACCAGGATGCCCAGTTTTTCCTGCGTTGGGCGCTTGAGCGACGGTTCCGCGCTTGGGCGCGATCCAGGCAATGTTTTGCATTGTTTTTGAGTGTTTTATGGCTTACACATTGATCCTAATTGAATGTATGATATGTTTTCTATATAAACAAGATTGTGACTCAAAGTAAGGAGCCACGCAACCGCAAAAACCAAATGTCGTGGTTAGAGTCCGATTGGATTACTTACTATGTTCTTATCGATTGTTATAAGATGGATTGAATTACTTGCTATGAATGTATTGGATTATTCTGAAATTATTGGAATGGAATGGGCGTTGTGTCAAGGAAATCCGATGATGCCATGTAGCGAGGTTGTTCACCCGTTGAGATTAAGCCATATGGTGGCTCTAGGATTCAACAATGGTTCGTAGTGGCGAGGATGAATGTACTTGTGCCTTCGTAGGAGTTGAGATTGATTGACTATTTGTTAAGATTGCATTTGATTATCATGATGTGATGAGCGTTGGAAAAATGACTCCGATGATGCCGCGGAGCGAGGTTGTCGACCCGTTGAGATAAAGCCATATGGCGGCTCCGGGATTCAACAACGGTCGTAGTGGTGAGGATATAATTATGAATGTACTTGTACCTTGTTAAGGACAAGTGTCCGACCATGGCGTCGTGACTTGGGGCAAGGCCTATCAAGGAACACCTGCTACTATACAGCGAGGTCGTCTGGCCGTAAGAGGCTTGGTCGGGTGACCGTCCAGGATATTCAGCGACGGATCATAGTGGTAGGAGTGTGAATCCTTATTGAATGATAGAGCAAAAATCGGGTCCCATAAGAAGCATTCCTTTTGGAACAGACATCCTTTAGGAGATGTCTTAAGATGAGCCGATTATATAAAAGAATGATTAAGAGTTCGGATTTTGCTAACTTCGACTAGAGAGCATATGCATTATGAATAACGAAGTAGTGGAGAGGAAACATTACAGGATGATGTATGAGCACTGAGATGCAAGGAGGGCGACTTTGCTTGACGGTGGTTCGTCAACAAAGCCTTGAGGGAGAGTCTAGGTGAGACGAGTCCCTTGTATTCCTAGTAGAGGATATTATGTTGGATCGGACAGTTCTCACAGCACAAACTAGACAATCTCTGACGACCCCTCGATTTGCAATCATGATCGATGAGAGGGATGCCCAGAAAGCGTTGCTACGACACCGTCCTGTTATGGGCAGTTCCTTTG
Organism: Lupinus albus; assembly: GCA_009771035.1. Lineage (NCBI taxonomy): Eukaryota > Viridiplantae > Streptophyta > Magnoliopsida > Fabales > Fabaceae > Lupinus > Lupinus albus. Next base: position 19,894,249 of record CM020001.1, on the reverse strand, counting down.
GAACAGATCGATCATTCATCCTTGTGAGGATGTTATTTTATTTTGGTGCGTACAATCGGCTTGGTATGGGACCTGTACTCTCGGTTGTTTCCAAATAGGCTATTTGGGTGGATAATGGTGTAAGGTGGATGAAATGACATAGCATTCATACATTGCATTGCACGAACGTTTATTTTTATACTTGAGATATAATCATTATTCCTCTTTAGTATTATGCATGTTTTGGGGGTGTTGTGCAGTATAGCATTTTGATATGTTAGTTGGGCGATGTGTATGTTCCGCCATGAATAGATATTTTGTATAAATACTAACTGTTTAATGATGAAGTAAATTCCAGGGAAGTATTGTATCATTCCAGTTACCGTTAGGTAACGGTTAGTGATTTTCGCTTACTCAAGGTGATGTCCCGAAAAGGAAACATTTTAAAAAGGAAACAATATTTTTACATCACCAATTCAAAAAAAAATTTACCCATTTTTTCGCATTAAAATTTAGGTGTATTTTTCGGGGCGTTACAGTTTCTATTTACTGTGACAATAAATCTTCCATATATCTTGCACATAATCCAACTTTTCATGAACGGAGAAAACACATTGAAATAGATTGTCATGTGGTTCGATAGAAGATCAAGTTGGGTCTCATACATCTATTGTCAGTTTCTTCCGCTGCTCAATTGACTGATGGTTTCACAAAACCTCTAGCCACCACTTCCCATCAGAATATTATGTCCAAGTTGGGCCTTTCCAATATACATAGTCCCACTTGATGGGGGGCATATCAGAATAGTTAATGTATGAGTTGGAAATTAGCTGAAATATGGGGAGCTTTAATGATAGCTATGATTATGTTTTAATAGCTAATTTATTGATAGTTATGATTCTACCTTAATTATGATTCTACCTTAATAGCTAATTGATATCTACGATTCTGTTTTAATATAGATGATTCTCTGTAACTATTTATTTGAGCTTGACTCACTTATGATAATGTAGAAAATCAAATACAATTTCTATCCATTATTTTCTTCTCTGGTTTCTTAGAGGTTGATTCTCTCCATTTTCTAATTGTGGTTCTCCTAATTTTGCAAACTTTTTATTTTCGTGGTAATGGGAAATAATCTTCACGAAATGTAACAGGTAAAAGAAATCTTATATTGGAATATATGAATAAGTTGAAGAAAGTAAAATTGGATAAACTGATATACATATTTGCTTAAGGTTTTGGGTCAATATGATGATATATTGACTTATATATTTTTCTTATTACACTTTTTACAAATATCAAGTAACTTTGGGCTTCCTCAATTCTAAAAATTAGTATTAGATGGAAAGATTCACTTGCAAACCAAGCTCTTCTTGATACTATAAAAACTGAAAAGGTTTATATTGGGAGTGGCCTTATATTAAATAACTTATATTTTACAAGGAAATTATGAGGAATTATAAGTGAGAAATCGTTTAACAACCAATAGGATATCTTCTACTATTAAATCTCTTTAAAATAAATAAATAATTTTTTAATTAATTATTTTTTGCGTATTTGATAATGAGAGTATTTCTCCTCTCTTATTTTGCTTTATATTTCTAATGGAGAAACTAAAGTTATTAGTATTGTATATGCTATTTATTTTCTCTTTTGCTATTAATTCTCAATCGACCAATTGAAATAATTTCTTTCATTTAATCATCCCCCAATTTTTAACTCAGAATTAGTTAGTCTTGATATCCTTATTGCACCTATAGGTATGTGTGAGTAAGATAAACTCTTGTTAGACACAAAAAAAAAAATTGTTTTGATAATTAAACTTTTGAATTAAATCAATTTAAGGTATAATAAAGCAAACGAGTGTTAATATTTTCTCGACCTATCGACTCTCGAGTTTAAAATTCAGATTTAACGACCATACTTTCCTAAATTGAGTAGAAAATATAGTTTTTTATATTTTAAACTGTAAAAATATAGTAGCAACTCTAAATCATTTAGGAGAGGTCAGAAATGAGTTTTACTTCTTTCTAAGTCATATAAGTGGTGTTCAACAGAAAATCGGGTCACGGAATACATTCACACAAATAAAGGGTGGTTAAATTATCCATGAATCCATTATCCATCTAAATTCATGATAAATTAAGCTCATCCAATCCTTCCACTTGGTTAATTAACTTGATAAGATGAAACAAATTAAATAACTTAAATACATGAATATGATGATACTAAATACTTAAATATTCACTTATACAAACCATTTGGATCAATGTTCAATTCGTCCAAGGACACAATAAACCATCATTAGACACACAAAAAATTTCTTGTAGTGAATGGAAGATACTCTAGTTTAGACCCAAAAAAAACATCATTCCATTTGTTTTATTTCAAAGGGTTTGAACACATCTTAACTTCCCAAAATATTAATAGACATTGGTCTATCATTGCTCTAACATGTTTCTCTTTTGACTTCTTGATGAAGTCTTTGGAGTTTTTCTCAAGTTTGAAGATGGAATATAAATTTAACAATTCCAAATAGAACTTGCTACATACCAAAAATTTTGCACATATATTAAGCTTTTGAATGTGTGCAATATTTCCCCCCTCATAGGATGCCATACGCTGACATAAAAGGAAAAAAATGTAACAAAGAATGTCTCTAGACAATAATATATATCTTTTTCATCCTATTATGGGAAATATATGTTGTTCATAATGTGTTAAGATCTTTTATTTTTTCATTTAATTTAAAAATGCTCTAATTAATAGAGATTAAAGAGAGATGATTGGCTTGTAAATGATTGTTTGTGAAATATTTAATTTAGTTCACTAAATTATCAACCAAACTTGTTTGTTTAGCCATAACCGATAGACTAGGATCCTCTTCATTAATGGAGATGCAAGTGTATGCTTTTATATTGTTTTCAATGACAAAAGTATAATTTCATTGTCATCAAAAGAATATATATGTCATTGAAAATTATATTTCTCTTTGGTTTTTGAAGTAAATGTCTCTCCATTAATGAGATGATTCTAACTCTAACGGATAAGGGTCAAAGTGGGTCATAATATACAAGCTCAAAGCTCATGTGGGCCAGGGCTATCCATGGGCCAACTCATTTTAACAGCTTGATATTAAGAAGCTAGTGAATAATTTATATTTTTTGTATTAGTAGATTAATATTATATATATAATAATTATATTAATTAATTTTATTTATGATGACTAGATTGAGAATTTTTTATCTTTGTTGAATGAAAAATGATATTGACTACTTTTTTTGTGATGATGGAAATTGTTAGCATGTTGTGAATTATTTATGTAGTTTGTGATTCGTGAATACAAAACTGTATTTTTTTTTTTATTTGTTCTAGTATGAAAATGTTTACTAATCATAAATATTAATAAAGGCAAGAAAAAAGTAGGGAAATTTTGATAAAGGAAAAATCAGTCAAACTTTAAATGAGCTACACGATTTAATATCAAAGACTTGGTTTTTTAAATAAGGCATGACCTTTAGATTTGGCCTCAACCTAAAACAATATTATTAAAATAATAATATATCTTCCTAAAAAATTAATATACAAATCATTCTACAAAAAAAGTGATCTGTTGCTTGTAAGCCAGGCATCAATAAGTAAAATACACACAATTTGTAGAATAATAAATTAATTTTCTAAAAATAATGTTTTTATGGGATAAAAGATGTTTCCTACAAATATACGTTACTACATACATAATACATAAATTGCATTTTTTTGCATTTTTATGTCTTTTAATTGAAGGGGCTAAGCAACTGAAAACAAAACACAAAAGGACATGACTCCCTTTGTCAAAGAGGGTAGGTGTACAATAAGTTAAAATGTGAATGGGAAAAAACTTTTATATTAACGGTGCAATCATACCAACACTAATGCATTGAATCTCATCAGAACTTCATAGTTAGGTATGTTTGAACGAGAATAGTATTAAAATAGGTGACATTTTGGGAAGTTTTTGTGTTGCACATCTTTTAAAATATACTGAAAAAAATAAATTGAGTGCCCAAATTTTCCAAATGCATCAGCTACATTTTTGCTTACACTGAAAACATGCAATCAAGTTGTTTTTTTTTGTTTGTTTTTATGAGATTATACAAATTAAACCAAAAATAATAAAGATTTTCTAGAGCAATAATGCTTCTACCATTTATTGTTTGGCATCTATATCATCTAAAATATTACTAAACAGAAAGGTAATTAATGATGATCCACATAGCTAAAGTGATACTAACATTTTTCTCCTACATACATGATTTGTAGATGTATTTGATCAATATTATTTCCCTTCTATTATCATATCTTCTAGATTCTTTTTACATGTTTCTTCTTGTGTTGGGGTTACTCCAGGAACTAGTGGCACATGTTAGTTCCCATTGGATTGAACAAAGATTTTTAAAAAATGAATAATAGATAATTCTATTTATATGTTCACTTGTTTCATAATTGAAGCTTTTCGTTTTTAATTGAATATAGGTTTGTTTCCATGGAGACTAATATTCCTAATTATTTTGTTTCATTTGAAATATTTAGAATTAAATGTTTTATTAGTTCACAAAATTTATGATAAAATATTATAATGTGTTCAATTCATATAATCAATCTCATATTGCTAGGTTTAGGGATGACAAATAAGCGGGTACGAGTAGTGGTTACCTGTACTCATACACACATTGTTTGCGGATATCCATGTGAGTAGCGGGTATATGCGAATACTTAATGAATTTTTTATTTTAATTTTATATTTATATATTTTTTATATTCAAAATATAAAAATAATTATTGCATGAATAATAATATAAGATATATTTATGATTATAGTCCAACCACTAAAATTTATTATGAAATAATAACAGAATAGATAATATATAATCTTAAAATACTAATAAAAAGTATGATATATAAAATATTAAACTAAAAATAAATTTATACATATGTGGGTACTCAACGTAAGTATGATCATATCTATTATCATTCATAAGTTATTATTGCGAGTATTCAATATGAGTATTTTTATAGATACTCATAGTTAAGGTATTTTTAACATTGTTGTATTAAAAAATTTATGAGTTCAATTTACTAAATATAATAAAGGCAATAAAATCAAGATAAGATTCGAAGTTGATGTGCATGATTATGAACATGTGGGATAACGTGAGAATTCATATAACACATCTTGGAATATCTCAATCTCTTTCCTTCTTTTCTCCATATATATATATATATATACATATATATTCATGAAGGTCACCACTGTTATCTACATAGGTGTTCACACAAAAATGTTAGAGAGAGAGAGAGCACAATAGATTTTTCATTTTTGGCTTGGAATTCCGAGCCTATGGATCTTCTAATGCACTTTTCCACCTTTATTTTCTAAGAAAAATAATGTTCCCATATCTTAGACCTTACATTTGCCAATGAATTTTTATTTGGTTTCGCAATCATAATGATTATTGAGTTGTGTTTATCAAGATAATGAATCAATGCAAAACAAATTGTGGTTGACGTTAGTTCGTTTACTGTTAATTATATGATCATGATGAGATTTTATTGACTATCAAAACTTATACATTGTGCTCTTGCGATTACAAACACACATTTAAAACTTGTTGTTTACATATTGTTGTATCAAAATTAAGAGAAAAATATGTAAGAGTGAATGAGTTTTATACACTGTTATTGTATCATCCACCATTAATATTTAATCATCATTGACTCTTCAAAAAATTTCAAATGAATGGTGAATAATGTAATGATTGTGCATAAATCTTTACGCTAACAAGACATAAATATTACACTCCAAAATTAAAGCATAGGTGCCCAAAATGGTAAGTTCAAGGGTGGTGAAATGATCAATTTATTGTGTTAATCAATGTGATGAAACTTATTTTTCTAGATTCCTAGAGTCTCCTAAACACTCGTTTTCCTTTGTTCTCTTATTCTTTTTCTAATTAGGCGAGATATCTTTTAAATTGTCTATAACTTTGTTAATTATTGAGATTTTATGGATAGAAGTATCACTTGTTATATTAATTTATTTATCTCTTGCTAAATAAAGTTTTCATTGCTGATAAAAAAATCAATCTGAGTAAGATTACATATCGAGAAGATATAGATAAGTGTAAAACATATAAGTGAAGGGATCAATAAAACTATTACCTTAGGATTCTATTAAAACTCTTTCTAATGGTATATGGTGGTAAGATGTCATGTTTTGTTAAAGTATAAGAGAAGAGTGTTTGCGACTCAATTGCCTTATTGATTAGGCTCTTGATAATATTGTCATAACAATAAAATAGCTTCCACTTAGAGAGGTGCATGCTGTGATGTGAATGACATACGCTTAAGATGAAGATTATTACAAATACAAATGTGAGTAACATAAGTTCAATAGGTAAAGTAAAAGTAAAAAGTGAATAATATAATCCAATTAGAAAATAAGTAACAATATTTTTATAAATTTAAATTTAAAAACAAATTTGGTAACACTCCCCAAAATTAAGTACTTGTTTCATTGAGTACAATATAGTTGTTTATCATCTTAATTATAAACTTCCTTTAAGTGTACATATGGTTAAAGTTTAATATCAAAACTAATTAAATATGGGAGGAATAACTCATTATATAAAGAAAAGTATATTACCTTGACTCATATGAAATGATATCTTTTGGTACATAAGGACTAAAAAGAAGTTATCGTGAAAATCATTTCACTATGAAATGACTAATATAACAAATATTTAAATTATATCTAACAAAATAAAACATGGGATGTGATTCCTAATTCATTCCTAACCAATTTCATGCTTATTACTATTACAACAAACAAATATACTCCAACATAAGCCACTGACTTAGGGAGTGACCAACCATAGATGATTGAAGATGTGATTTTTATGTCTTTCTTGGTTTTGAAAGTGCTTTATTCCTTCTTGGTAAGACCTCCTAGGTCCTATAAAAAGTGAATCCAGACCCTAACAAATATTCCTTTCTTTCAACATGTCCAATCTCATTTTCAAATTTCGTGCATAAAAAGTGCCTTGTATTTCTTTTACATAGATAAAATACATATTTTCCCTAACAACATCTTTTGTGGTTAATTACTTTATGCTGGTTCAGGGAAGTTTCTAAGAGATTCAGCATCACCACCCTGCAGCCACCATTTTATATTTCAATTCCAATTTTCCCACTTTTTTCAGAGTAATTAATATTAAATATATCCCAATAATATATTCTGTTATATATTGATATATATTAGTTGTTCCCACATCTTTGATTAACAATGTTTTTTGTAGTAATAAAAAAATAGAAAAGCAAAGTGTAAGTTAATTAGTTTGATGCTTCAACTTACATCAAATAAAGTTTTAAATCTAGAAACCCACCATGCCACCACATTATATTCCGTGTGAAATGTTTTTGTATATAAAATAGCATCACATGAAGAAATTTAACTAATTAATTCAAGAAAAAGCACAAATAGATCCCACATGTATATTCTACTCCCTCTAGTATTTAATTACATCATTTTTTAGGATGGGGATTACATGTCTCCATTCATATACCACTTTTTATACCAAATAAATCAGAAGACTTCGTTCAATTAAAAATAAAAATAAAAAAATCAAAAATTAATATTTTAATATTATTTTGTGAAGTTTGATTGGTTAGGGACAGAAAAATTCTGGGACAGAAGATCCTTGTCTCATTTTTTTAGTTTATAAAACTCTCCTTTCTCCTAAGAAAAATTTATGGCACGTTTTTTATGTTATGAATGCATGCACATACGAATTTATTTTTTAACTTCAAATCTCATTAAAAATAGTGGAATAAAATCTCTTCGGTTGAAATAGTGAGTATATTTATTTGTGTGTGGCTTTTTTATCCCTAAAAATACGCATTTACACAAAGTAACCACTAACCACTGAAAATGACAATTTCATAGACAAGTTTTGGCTTTCAACACAATATAAGATCACCCTAATATTTAAAATTTGTGCCAATCTTTTGTTTTTCCCATTCAAACGAGATAGAGATTATGAGAGAAAGATAGAATGATTATGAAAAATATTACATAACTTTAAGTAAATTCCCCTCCACTTAACCCATTATTGTAAGTGAATTCCCCCTTTTTGGTAATGAAATATCTTCACATGACAATATCATATGAATAAGATTCCATTACTAAAAAGGGCAAAAAATTTGAATTGATTACATGCACTACATTTAATCTTTATCAATTATTAGTATAAATTTTTTTACTAAATTATTTAATCATTTTTATCCAAATATTTTATTTGGCTCCTCTAAAATGTACTTCAAAATCTAAAGTGCATGATTACGAGTTGATTTAAAATTTAATAATTGTAATCATTACTTTTAATTTTTTTATGTCTTAAATATGTTCATTTTTATAAAAATAATAATAATAAGTTCATCTCAATGCAAACTCTCTAAGGTATTTTCATTTCTTTCATCAATACTTCAAGAACCAGTTAACACTTCTTAAATAAATAGTAAAACAAAATATATACCATTAAGATCTATAGAAGTATAAAGTGCAGTGCATAGAAACAGTTAAATGACTCTTGACCTATTTGTAAATTTTGGATAACCCTGCCACTACATAACATAGTACTATAATAAGATAACAGTAAGATCTATAGAAGAATGAAATGTAGTGCACAGAAACAGTTGAGAAACATTGAAACTAAACAAAAATGAAACACTTTCACACATGATACCATAGCATGTTTATCAAAAGCATGCATCAACGTTTTAGAATGTTGAAAGCTACAAAAATCCACGCTGCATGGAAGAGTGTGTAAACAGAATCCAATCACTCCCACCAAGGTCTTCTTTCTATGGTCCAACTTACATATACTGACAAACCACTCTTTTGTCTTATTCAATCCGACCACGATCGGGGAGTAAGGATCACTTGTCCCAAAATAATATAAAATGTTATTATGTATTTTTATAATTTTTCTTTATAACGAAGTAACATTTTCTCATTGGACCGAGACAAAATTTTGGGACAAGTAATCCTTATTCCGACAAGGGAGCCTCTGATCTTCACTAAAGACTCCTATTATTACCCGACATGGGAAGAGTGGAGATTGACAATCGAGATATCACGTTTTAGTCTTTTCCATTTATAAGTTCTTTCACTCATTCCCTCTTATATAATATGGAACACATGTTTTTTTTAGTAATGACTATCTAGGAAATTAATCAAATTATTAAAATGTAATAGGGTAGAATTAAAATATGAAAATATTATGAAGTGAATATCAGAAAACACCTACATATATTTCCTTTCTAATGTCTCACGCGCGTAATCCGTGACAAAATGCGAGTTGGTCAGAGTTTTGAGACATTATAGTAATTATTAACAGATTGTGTCGGTTGGGTTTGAGACATTGGAGTTTGGATTATGTAATGAGATTAGAGATTGCTGAAATCTCTGTGCTTTGACTGCTTCTATTTGTGACAGACATTCTTTGACAACGTTAGAATACTGCTCTTTATTTGTACTGTTTTTATTGGGAGTAATGCATCCATCTACCATTCTTGCGTTTTTTGGACTGTACACTGTACTATATAATTTAAAGTGGAATCAGCATTGCTCATGTTTGGTTAAAGAAGTTAAAATATATAGTAAGTTTATATTAAAAACATTGTGTTTAATATATTGAGAAAGATTGAACTTGGTTTTGTAAGTTCGGCTTAGTCAATGTATAAGGATTTTGTAATATTTTTGTTACATAAAGCTAAAAATGTTAAGTCAATTTGAGTTAAGAGTTAATGTGTTTAGTTTGCCTCTAAAATATATATTGTTAGTATAAATTGTTTTATATGGTTAATATATAATTCATCATTAATGTGTATTATTTTTACTATTTAAGTGTATTAGTTTTATTCAAGGGTCAACATTGCTTAATAAATTATTGATGATATACTAACCATACAAAATTTTATAAGTAGATAGACTATTTTTTTCTTTTAGTTTTCTAACCAAAACTTTACAATTTTAGGTGATTATCCATTGTCCAATCTGAAAATTTTGAATACAATCAGATGCGATGTAATAGACGGACATAGATCACTTGTCCCACTGTATGTCCCAATCTCTGTCCCGGACCAATCACAATGCTGCTATATGAATAAAATATAAAATTTAAAAGTAAAAAGTAACAAAAATCAACACTGCGATTGGCTCGGGACAGGAATTGGGACAAAGAGTGAGACAAATGATCTTTGTCCAGTAATAGACTATGTAATTAAATGCCTCTGTATTTGGTTTAGCAGTGAAGTTCATATTGACTACACAGTCATTTTCACAAACCTCAAAGACTATCCATACTCATCATTATGATGCTAATCTCAAAGATTAATTACTATTATCTTTATATGTTTATGGTTTGATTGGCCGATTTTTCCGCAAATTTGGGCAATGTTTTTAGTACCATTTAGTCTCTCAACATTATTAACTACATCCACTTATAATTACAAAATCATTTTCTCCCCTCTTACATGATCAATATATTTATCATCCCTTACTATTTATAGTAGGACACACATGCTCTCTCATGCAAAACTATGATCATTATTTTAATGATATAACAACTAATATATTCTCTATGAGGAGTTGGAAATCACTAAACTCAACATGGATTTGTCTAACTTTAGTAATATAAAATTGGAAACTGAGATTTGAATCTCCATTGGGAATATATATTTAATTATACACAAGTAGTAACTAACTGATATTTCTTGAAGTACTAAAATTTGCTTTGTGATGTTATAGGTATGGCTGCACAAGATGGAACATCACAATCATTTTTTTATTAAAAACAATATCTGGGTATTGGAGATACAGATCTGCCCTAGAATTTTTACTCTGTTGAATGGAATAAAAAATTCCAAATTTGAGTCTCATTTTCAACAATATGACAAGCACAATCTTTGGAGTTTTGAAGAGTTCGTTAGAGTTTGTCCCAGAACTGGGGTCTTTGAATCCTACTGCCACTGATTGGTGAAATAAGTACATGAGGTTAATTGATGCTAAAGCAAACATTAAACAAATTCAAGCTAGTTAATTTGTTTTATTGCATAGTTAAGTCTCTATTTGGTTTTAGTACAATTAGCTAAAAAGTTCACTTCAAGTTATAAGTTAGCCGATAGTTTATAATTAAGAAAGTTCAAGGCTTATAAGGAATTAAAAGTTTTTATATATATATATATATATATATATATAATAACCTTATGATAGGATTTTAAGTGGAATTTTGGTTGAAATTTTTTATTTAAGTTAAAAGTTTAATAATTTAATATTTTATTGGCTAATCACGAATGATAGCATATGGAGTAGTAGACACTTTTGGGATAGAATATGTTCACCCTCTTATAGTCAGCTACCACAAATTTGTTCCCCTTAAATATTGACTAATAAGCTACCTCAACTAGCATACAAATGAGAACTTATATGTTCATACCTTAATAAAATAAGTCTATTTACCAAATATCTATATGTAGATTTCATTTGATCAACAAAGCTGTATTGTTTTATATAAAACAAATTTATTCCAATGAAATACATGAGGAACTTCAACCGATTTCAATAATTCATACAGAAATATATCACCATCTCCCTTTTATTCATTCCCATTTAGCTAATAATCAAGCATGAAATTGGACTATTATACTAATCATATAAATACAAATATATAACAGTTCAATCACATTTTCATCTTAGTTATAGTAATGATCATTATTTTATTGTGGTTGCAGTTTTGTTTACTACGGTGGAAAATTTATTTTTTATCCTTTTATCTAAATGCTAAAATGATGTTTTCATGAAAATACCTATTGGAGCTCACATTTTTTTCTTCAATTTGTAACTTGATAAATATATACAGTGTAATTTATTTTATCCTCCTAAAAATTATAAATAATGAATAATTTCTCTTACATATGTAGATCTTGATATTGTTTATAATATTATGACTTCATTTGAGTTCGTAATAATTTTACAGTTATAAAATAGATTACGAGTATCACTTAGCTTACTTCTTTTGTCAAACTTTGCAGCAGCAACATTATAATTTTTATAAATCATTTAATATTGATAACATGTGTGTTTTTATGCAAAAATTCTACCCTATGTATTTCATTGAGCAAAATAAGATTAATTTAAGATGTCAATTTCAACATTGTTGATATCGTTAGTCATTCATGTTTGAAAAACTCTCAACTATCTCTAAATCAAGTGTAACTTTGACAATATGAGGAAAGTAAATGCATAATATTTACTTGATTAGTTGTTCGTCTTATTTTAACTATATATTATGGTTTAGCTACTACAAAATTTTCAACAATGAAGACAACCAAATAAAATTATATAGTAGATAGAAGATAATTTTTTTGCGTACAAAATGGTAATTAATATTGAAAAAGAAATAACTCAAAATTTTAACTCTAATTGAATCATCAATGAATTTTTTGTACTACTAATGGTATATACTCACCCTATGAGTAATAAACTAATCACATTCAGGATGTGTGACTACCTCTCCCAACAAGTGTTGCTTACATGAATCGAACAATTGACATTTTGGTTTTTTTAGGAATCTAATGAGGCTTTACACTATTATATCAATGATTTGTTGGTAATCATAGATGAGTTAAGATATTTAAATAATTGTATGTTTTTCTTCTAATGTTTTATTGTTATTTAGAATAATATCTTGAACAGTTATGTGTATTTCTTTATTTTTTTATCCATCTTAACTATAAGATAATTAAATATTGTTATGTCACCCTAAACTTTGCATCAAGATCCGCCATGCAGTGGCATTACCATTGCGGTGTCCCAAAACTATAATATTGCGGTCACATGCGATTATATAGTGTTAGATTTTAAGCCCTAATCATAATCTAATATGTATCATCTCATACATTGTTACCCACTAAGTTGCAAGATAACTCTTTTCAGAGCATAATATTAAACGGAAAATTGGTAATAACATCAATGAAAAGTTTATTTAGTGGTTAAAATAAATTAGCTTTCTGAATGGAAAAATAATAGAATACCTAGTCTTTAGCATAAGAAGATTACACTTTTCCACTGAATGTTAAAATGAAGAATGTATACATTAAGAAAAACAACCTTTGTAATTAGTTTAGCTTTAAAGAAACTTGCTTTAACCACCACACAAGCTTTACTCTTTGTTCAAATTAAATTCCAGAATCCCTTAAATAAAAACAGGAAAGTGCAACTCGATCAATTTGACTATGCAATTAAAGTAAATTAGAAAAGTTTCATAATCCGCCAAAAATTTATTAAAAGGAAAAATAAGAAGAGAACAATTATTAATATATATAGTTAGTGTGTTTGGTTCAAAATATCAAATTATTCGAATAATGTTTGAATGCCAAAAAATGAAGTTTGAAAAATTATGCTTATTTTCACCCAAAAAGCATTTGTAGGAATCTGAATCATGTTTATTTGAACTCCAAAAGCTGTTTTTAAGCAAAATTAATCTCAATCAAATACACTATAAGTTTATAATTTGGGTAGATTATGCTATTCAGTGCAGCACATTATGCTCTAAATCCTTGTATGTAAATGAAATTAATAAACAAACTTCAACCAATTTAAATTCATCCACCTTCAAATTAGTAAAAAGAGTTTGATGTGTGTTAACCAATAAGCACATATCACTGCAACAATTTTGACTTATGACAACGGTCAGAAATCGTTGCTAAATTTAAAAAAATCGTTCTCTGATGATATATCATTGTTCATTCAGTACAATATTAATCCATGTTGAACTCATAATATATTTTGATGATAGTAAACATTCTCATACAAAGCAACTTAAACCTATTAGAAGTGAAGCAAAAAGCAAACAACATAGAACAAGAATTAGAAGAGACAAAAAGGAAAAAAGAAACTAACATATCCCTAGGGTTTTCATTTGATCTTAAAGAAAACACAATAATACAAATCCATCCTAGAAAGCCTTCATGTTGAGCTAATTAAGTTACCAAGTTGGGTGAAATAACCTTGTCTTATAGGTCAATGAAATTGAAGAACACAAAAACCAAAAGCTTCAAAATAGAGCAATTTCTATAGCTGATTACTGGTAGAGTTATAGCCAGAAAGATTTGTCCAAGCTGGTGTTGTAGTTCCACCACCATTGGTACTCCAATATTGCTCATTACCTGAACTATTCATTCCCAAAAATTCCCTTGACAAATTAAGTTGTTGACCACTCTCTTCCATTTTTACTGAAGCCATCTGAGATATCACACCAGAAGTTGATACCTTCGGCCGGACACCGCCATATCCGGTCGCCGGACTAGTACTACCACCTTCAAATTGGTGGTACAACCCATGTGATGAAGCTTCCAAACCAGTCAAGAAGGGAAATTGGTGTGTTTGTGGAACCCTCCATTGGTCTAAACCAGCTGCAGATAAAATAGAACCACCACCACCACCGCCACCGCTGCCACCACCATGGCCTAAAGCATTTCCAATGTGAAAATTCAAGTCTCCTACTCCTACTCCACCTATTTGACTTGAAATGTTGCCATAGTTAAGGCCATAGTTTAAGCTTATTTCTCCACCACTTGCAAAATTATCACCAAGTTGATGCAATGGGGACATGTATCGAAGCTGTGGTGGCATTGCTGGTCCAAAGCCAGCTACCATATCAGAAGAGGAGATTGAGTTGTTGGAATTAGCACTGAGTGCTTGGCGGTCGGAGCTCGCCGGCGACGATTTGGAGCTGTTGTTGCTGCTACTGGTTCCTTTGCTCCTCTTGTTCCTGCGGCAGCCTCCACCAACGGGGACGCTCCTCAAAGCCCCGCCACGTGTCCAGTACCTTCTACAGGTCTTGCAGAAGTGGCGGGGCTGAGAGAGGCTGTAGTTATTGAAGTAGCAAAACTTGGTGTTGGTAGATTCACATCTTGGACATTTTTGTGGTGCTTCTTGCATAGGTATGTTAGCCATCCTAGCCCTATCTGCCAGCGAGCCCGGCCTGATAGAGCCGGTGCCTGCATCGACTCCATGAGACTGGGCTACTGGCGGAGGGGGTGGTGGAAGAAGATGTGAGCTGGCAACATTGTTGCCAACTTGATGATTTGTTTGCTGCAATAACAAAGTGAAAATGAGAAAAAATTAAAAGATTGAGAAGCAAGGAAATCAAATATGTGGTATATTCAGGAGAAGGGTATAAACAAAAGTGTGAAGAATATTTATCTTTAAAAAATTTCACTTTTGGATAAAAAAGAATTATGAGAAAAAGAACAAATTTTGAAGAAACCCTTTGATTCATTACCTGTTGTTGCTGCCAGTTGGCTGAATAAGCTGGGATGGAAGTATAAACCATAGTTCCTTCTTGGAGCTTTCTCTTTTGTAAAGTGTGATGAGGGTATTTTATGTGAGAGAATCACATGAACAAGCTTGAGATTATGTGTGTGGTTGAGCAAGAGAGAAAGATAAAGAGAGAAAGAAGAGAAGGATCAAGGGTTAAGAGATGAGGATGCTAAGCAAAAATTAAAAGAGATGCTTTTGATTATTTATATATAAAATTTTGGTTTCTTCGTCATTCTTCCGAACCAGGATCGTAGGTAAGTGTATGTTTTTCATTTGTTTTTAATGACAATAATGTAATTTTATTGTAACTAAAAGGATATATGTGTTATTGAAAGTTGAATTTCCCTTTAATTTTTTAAGCATTGATTTTCCATTAATTGAGAGGATCCTAACTCCATATATTCCCCCCACACACACCCTCTGTAGCACTGTTTTTGTTTTATTACTTTCTAGGGTTTAGAGAAGGCTTCCTTAACCCATAAGCTTCTTTTTTATGCTCTCTGTATGTAATTTGCATGAATTTAAATAAAGATTGTTAATACCTCTCCTACCATTCTGCATGAAAAAAGATGAACTATTATACAGGAAAATGCTATTTTTTTACCTAGGTTATCTTTTTCTAATAAAATACATTTTCTCATTCTATTGTAAGGAATTAATTTTTTTGGATATATACTTCAGTATGTAACTCTTCTAATGGGATAGAGCTTTTTATAATTCTTATGAATCCAACCTTATATTATTGCACTAACTTATTATGTATAGGATTATTGTGTTTTGAATATGAAAATTATCTTATTTGGAAACATGAAATTTGGTAATATTTCTCGTTTACCATCATTTTATCTGTATAGGTATCTTAAAAAAACGTCAAAAGATTCAAAGGGAAAAGTGTCTCATATTTGTTGTAAAAAAATATTAGTGTTGATTATAATCTTGTGTAAATATAAATAAAATACTATTTGTATGGGCATTCAAATAACAATAATTAAATCTATCATAAGTTAAATTTAATTATATTGAATTGAGAAAAAGAAAGGGGTCTCTTTGTGCTTTAGTAGTGTCCCGACCAAATGAACCTTTTCTAGGTCAGGTCTGTTCCCTTCCCCACTCTTCTTTGTTTTTTTGTATTCGAATATTTATCCTTCAACTCTCACGCGCCACTACACCACCTTAACAACATAGGTAATACATTTGTTCCTATTGAGAAAATGTTTTATATACTGTTAATTCATTATTCATTACTCGATTTTAATTAGTTTTTACTCTTCAAAAAAATAATATAAATGAATGGTAGATGATTTACTGACTGTATACATGTCTTTATACTAATAGTGTATAAATATTATACTCATACTATATCGGTCTTCAAACCGTTCAAGTATTAATATTGTAGAATTATGGTTCAATTCATATTTCACTAATTAAATTGCATACTAGTAAAATTATTTTACATATACATTATACTAACATTAAAATTAAAAGACTAAGGAAGAAAATGTTAAATTTTTTATTTAGGTCATTTTTGAAAACAAAATATGACAAATTAGTGGTAGACTATGTTTAATTAGAAGTATAAACAAATATATTGGTTATGTTTTTATCCTTGACAATAACATTTTGGTAAAATCTAAGTTATCTTCATAAACTAATTGTTGTGACCGGTATGGTTTAATAAATAAAGGCCTACTGATTTTGACTAATTTGATTGATATGATTATATAATTGATATGATTATATAATATATGATTATATGTCCTGATAAGCAAATAATTTTTTGGTTTTTTAATTAAATTAGTGGGCAAGATCTGGTTTTCATAAGACGGGTAAAACTCATTGGAAGCTATTATGAATTATCATGAAATAAATTAGAGGGAATGGTAGGGACTAGGGACCCTATTAACTCATTTTCCAAGTGTCTCTAATGGATAATAAATGGAAAGTAATGATTACCTGAATGTTGTTGTGTATCCAAAAAAGGAGATTCATGCAAAGAAAAGAAGAAGCAAAAGCATATAGTTCGTTAGAAGAATATAGAAATGAATAATGTGATATATGGAGTATACTAAAAATGATCATTGTTAAAAAAATTAAATGACTTTTGCTTAGGTATTAAGCTCTCTACTGAGTGTTAGGTGTGAATTTTTGGTGACATCAAATAATATTATATGAGAAAATAATATATGCACTAACCATATATAAGTTTTATACATTGTTATTGTATCATTCAGCATTCACTATTTAATCATGATTGATTCTTTAAAAATTAATTCAAATAAATGTTAAATGATATAACGACTCTATATAAATCTTTATATTGATAATGTATAGATATGACATAATATGGGTCGCACAATAGGTACAACAAGTGCACATTAGAAAAATAGCTAGGTGGAGATTTTTCAATCATGAAACAATATATTGGTCCCTCAATTAGTATGTACATGGGTTCAATTTGATTTTGTTAGTTCAACCGATTCATAAAACATTGCTTAGACCCTCTAAACAATTAAAAAGAGGAAAGTACTTTGGATATTAATTTCCTCCAATTTATAACCATTCACCCATATAGATATTTTACCTTGAAAAATGTCAAAAAAATAGAAAATAAATTCCTTAGGAAATTTTCCATGGTCAAAGAACTCATTAACCCTAACCCATATATCACCCTGCAAAATGTCCCAAATTTTCTTAATAAAATTAAGATTGAACCCCATGAAGAGCCTGATTTCTTTTTGTTCCAAGTTATTTTGACTTGACCTACTTAATATGTGAATAAAGTAAAATTGTATTGCTTGAGATACGAACTGAAACAAATTTAATCTAAAAACACAAGGAAAGTGGGAGAGAAAGGAAATGGAAATGGAGGACTCGGATCCTAAGTCACCAATAATAATCAAGCTTTCTCAAACTTACCCTTAATCATTATCAAGACATTATGACTAATTGGGGATGAATTTTCAATGACGAACTACGATCCTCTCCATTAGTGGAAAAACAAATGCATATTTTTCTTTTTGTTTTGTAATAATAAAAATGTAGTTTCATTGTAATCAAATGGATATATACGTCTTTGAAGGTTATATTTTTCTTTGGTTTTTGAAATACTTGTCTCTCAATTACTGGAGAGGATCTTAACTCCAATAACCAAGAACCAAAGGCTACAAGTGAAGATTATTGAAGACCTCATCCATAAACCATCAGTGAAAATCATAAACCATAAGTCATTGATCCCATCGTACTTGCTGAGCCACCATTGCATAAGTAAAGAATGTAGTTTGGATATACAAGACTAACAAAAATCTTGGCCACTATGGGTTCAACTTTAGATTCATTCAACATTTTTTTGTAATAGAAGATACATAATGGTTTGGTTAACCAATTCTATTATTCTTGTATTTATTCAAGTGTCAAATCTTATATTAAATATGATGGAATAAACGAAAAAGTTTATAAGTGGAAAAAACTCAAAAAAGAATATTAGAGTTAATTACTTATTTTATAGAGGGAAAGTTAGTTTGTTATAAGGTGTTAATTGGTTGGTGAGAGTGATTCCAAAGTGTATTCACATCATTGTATATTCATTCAATTAATCATTCACGTTCATATTTCATAAATCTCTTTCTTCTTTCTCTTTGTTTTTCCTATTCTTCGTTTTTCTTCCCATTCTTGCTTTTTCTTTAGCTTGTTTCTTGTGCAAGTGATCCTAAGGCTCTCTGGTCGCGATCGAGTTCCACAAGTGTTATTAGAGCTCATTGTTCGGATAAAATGTGGTGAGCTTAAGGGATAACAAACCAGTAAGTATGTGATATTCACACTTGAATGAGAAATTATTGGGTTTTTTTCACGTGTGAAGTCTTCATTAGATATTAGATAAGATAAATAATTTATAAGTGGAAAAAGTTCAATAAATCATTAACTTAAGATTTTGGTTCAAGACGTGATGTCTCATTTGGACTCTTCATTCTTCTTATGCCCCATTAATAATGGAACTCCCCTCTAATTGGAGGCCCCATGTTCGGGTCCAACAAATAATACTAAGTTTGGTAGAGAAATTATTTTTGTTACCCTAGTGTCATGGATTATTTCAAAGTTAAATCTTGGTATGATCCATCGTTTCAAATTGTTGTTATGAATATTGTGATTAGTTTATTGCTTATGAATTTCTCTATGATTAAAATGTAATTTTGAATTTGGTGAAACTGGATGCAGCCCAAATGTGGTATGATGTGATTGCATTGCGTATGATGGGATGATTCCGTGTTAGAAAAGATATGAGTAAGCAGGTTTACGTGTGTATATTTTTGACACATCCAGTAACCTTGTGAACATACACAAGGTTATGTGTTGTTTTATGCACTCTCTCCAAACTCCAACATTTAAAAAATAATTGGGCTTCGGCCCATGATATGCTTCTTTTTTTCTCAAGTCCTGAAATCTTAATACTCAGCATTTGACACTACCCTATCTCATGAATGTGAGAGAAGGAAAACAAATTAAAATTTTACATTCTTCACCAAACAAAAGCAAAAATGCTCAAATATTGTTGTGTTGATGAAGCATGGTTTATTGAGGCAAATAGTAAGTAAAACATGGTTTATTATTACCTTAAAGAACAATTATTAACATTGATAGAAAATCAGTATAGAAGTAGGAACTGCAGGCCTTATAGGAACATGAGTTTCCTAGGATGTTTTGTATTCTAAAATGTAAACCAAATAAATACTTCTATTGATATTAACTTATCCATTTGCATTGAAAATTGTTATATTTATAAAGTTCATGTATATTATAAATGTGTGTTGATCAATCTTCAATGTAAGCTTATCCTTTTTATATGTGCCATAGGTCATTGGTTTTATATAAAAAAGAATGTAACTTTCTTTTTCTTTTCCAAAATTACAAATAAACAAGCCTTATGCTTCTAACAATCTTCCATGAAATGAAATGGGTTGGATCAAGATGTAACAAATTCCAAGTGTAGCATGTTAAAATTGACCAAAAAGATTAGAATAAAGAAAAAAAGAAAAAGATTAGAGTACAAAAAATGCACATTGCAAGAGGAAGATTACTTACACTGTTTTGATCTAAAATTTTCAGAATCTAATAATTTAACCATTAGCTTCTCTAGCCTCTTTGAACTTAGAGTTGGCTTAACTACATTTGGATTTCGATGAACCGAACACGGATCATTACCCAAAATGTGATTGCCAGCGCACCAACCCCCGGGAGTGAAGCGCCCAGCTGATCTTCTCAACAGTTGCTTATCAATTTTGTCGAGAACTGGATCGTCCTGGGTAAACTTTCGAGCAAAGGGCGCACCACTTTGGACCATGTCATTAAAATGCTCCAAATTCAAAAACAATGGATGCTGCTTTGGAGGATTGTCCCACCTTATGTAGTGTAAATCATGATTTATTGTAGTGTTTTGGTAGTCCTTTTGATTGCAAATGACCGTATGGAAGTAGCCTTCAGGGGACGAAAGAAAATTCGTGTAATACATAAGGAGTGTGCGAGGAAGATTATCCCAACCCCAAACACAGAATTCGAGAAAGGGTTTTGTCAGGACAACCCACGCAGAACCTGAAAACCAGAAATATTATTTAGCTTAAGCAGAAAACTTTATTTAGCTAAAAGCCGTATATTGTTTCTTCCATTGTGTTTTACTATTAGTGAATCGAAGTTGAACACCAAATGCTAATTCCTATTGCACATTAACTATGGCGAGTGCAGCATTTTTCCGATGCTATGCAACAAACATTTGCAAAAAAAGAAAAGAACTAGACCCGGGGTACAATTTTTCCAGACAGCTATCGGCTAAGCAGATGTTTCACATTGCAATCCTCCAAAGAAATTGCAAAACCACTTTAAAGATTTCAAGTACCAATCCATTGTTTTGGATAAATATCGAAGAAACAATAATTTCTTTGAAATGATTGAAAGTCATAACTTGATAGTAGTGCTCTGGAGCACCCTGATTTGTGTTGTCAGTACAAACATTTCAACAATTTTCATGAAAGAATTTCCAGAACATTTTGGCTATGTAGACTAAATCAAGCCATTAATGCAATCCATCTAATTACACTATTAAATAGTTATTAAAACCGTTTCGTGTCGGCCGGTTGAACCGGTCCTAATACCGGTACGATACAATAATTATACCGGTTATGCAATTATACCGGTAAAAACCGGTCATACTGGCCGGTTTTCAATTGAACCGTACCAGTCATACCGGTCGATTTTTATTTAAAGTTAATTTTTTAATGAAAATAAAAATAATTATTGTTTTTTATTGATTTTTCAACATTAATGTTAATATATTATATATGTATATCTAACTTTATCGGTATGCGGTTTAATTAGTGAACCACCGGTTAAACCACTATACTATTGTACCAGTACCCCTACCGGTTTGATGACCGATACGGTATTAATAACACTGGTATTAACCCAACATCCATGATTGTCTTTATAGAGTTAATATTAACACCAGCATGAGCAGAACAGTGATGCATAGTCCTAGTATGATGCCAATTTTTTTGACAGTGCACATCAAAACTAGTATGACATAAGTGGGATGCATATCAAGAGAAGGGGAAAAGAATAAATAGAGACATGTTCGGAGTTAATAAGAAAAATGAATCCATAGAAACCTTTAAAGTGTAAACGAATACCTGTGAATAACTTGAAAGACGATGGAACAGATCTTTTCTCTTTAGCCCAATAAACACCAGATTTCTTCGAATGGTACAAGCCCGGATCTATGATGATAGGCTTAGCTCTTTGATACCTGCTATCGAAGTTGCAGTTAAGCAAATTATAAAGGTATAGAGAATTTCGATCACTACTTTTACCTCACACTAAACGATGTAAAAGGATAACAAATATGCTCACTCTTTCCAACCAATATTACTTGTGTGCTCTATGAAGTTTAGATCCCTGGGTATGAATGAAAAGATATGCAAGAGATCTGAAGCAATAAATTAGATGAAAAAGTCAGCAAAACAAACCAGATTTATATTCGTGAAACAAAAGATATGGATTTATTTATTAAAAACCACAAAGCTAGAAGTAGTGGTTCATTTCTTATCTCTAGGGTGTCACTGCATAGTGATAGTAATCATGTCTCTCCATACAATTCAGTACAATAAAATGCTTTAATGCCAAAATGCAATATTTTTATTCGGGGCAAAAGGCCCAAAGACGGAAATCAAATACTAATGAAATCAAGCACCAGATATCCCCATTAGCATCAGAAACCATGGTGAGGAATGCAAAACACAGTTAAAGACATTGAATATACAATGATCATACACAAATAAGGAAAACCTTTGTTTCACAAGACCTGTGTTTCACATCTCTCGCATCAAGGGTTCGGTGAAAGCATCAGAATATAGATGTTAGTACATGAGACCAAATGTTGTAATCAGATGGTGAAAACTAAGCAGATGTGACATTATGAGTGTGGCAAGTGTGTTCCCAAGTGTGGTCAAGGAACTACATATGGTGCTTGGGTTTCACACTCATCAAATGACTTACATCACTATAAATATAACATTTCGTGTTATCAAGAACAACCAAGTCTTTTCCACTAATTTCTAATAGGTGGACCAAACGATGCCATAATGTAGTCATATAGTATGTCTATACACAAATCATTTAAAGTTAAACTTTTCTTAATGATTTCGCCTAGTGCCTACATTGGTGGTCCAAACCCCGAAAATACGGACAGGTTGTATATGGCAGTCAACCGCCATGTGAAACTTCGACAAATCTCAATGACACAAAGAAAACAATATGAACATCGTGCAACGACATCCTTCTAGGAAAATGTACTCCGAGAAAAGTTCTCCGCTTAAGGTTGTGAATATGAACCATATCCGAATTCACTAAGTGGGAGTCTCATGCACTGGGTCGGTCAGCCTATTTATGCATAAGAATAGTTCCATACCAAGTGTATTTCAAAAACCCACACATTTCCAATTCCCTAATCATCACTTATGCCATTTCTAAAGCTTCAAATCAATCCAAAATAAATAAAAACAGCAAAAAAGGAATTTTTTTCAATACCATCTTGAGTCATGAGAGGATAATCAGAAGCACTGAGATTAATGAACCAATCCCAATCTTGAACCTTTTTCAGCAACAAAGCAACCCCATGAAGGGTACAAGCAATCATGGTTGGACCCTTATAAGTAACCAAATCAGCTTTACCAACAACCATCACATTCCTAAACTCTCTCACAATACTCTCTGATTTCACATACTTTGCAAGTTCAAGCCTTTCATCATCAGAAGCTTCTAGATCAAGGTGCACCAAATAGTAATTTCTTGGATGATACACAGATTGAAGCACCCTTTTGACTCGTGATACATCCCCTTTTGTTCCTGTCAAAAAGTATGCAAATTTAGGCAAGTTTTGAAGACCCATTTCATCAAGATTGAGATTGAGTTCATTTATTATAGATGATGAAGATGAAGGGGAAGAGGGTTTGGTGTGAGTTATAGAAAGAATGAGAAAAAGGGTCATTGAGAAAATGAAGATTGAGATTGTGGGTATGAGCCATTTCCGTTTTGGGTTTTGGTGATTGGAACTGTGATTTCTCTTCATTTAGAAACTCTGGGTTTGTGTTGATTTCAGTTTTGGGAAAATTAAGGTTTATTGTGTGTTTGTTTTGGGAAAATTGTTTTATTTTTGTGGGAGATTAATTAAGGAGAGTGGTTATGTAATGAATGAAGATTTAGAAGAAAATTTAGTTGAAAAAAAAAGTGAAGTGTTAACTGTGATTTGTGAACAATAAGAATTCAGTGAATGGAAAAGGGTGAGAGGGAGATGCTAACTCAAGCTCTAACTTTTGCTAAAACAAGTTATCTGTATCATACTCCAAAGTTTTATAAGGAGATATTCATTTATTCTACATTTTACCCATCAATTCTTGAAAAATTCAATGGTTTACATCTATTCATTAATTCAAATCATTGAATTTTCATAGAATTGGTGGCTAAGATTTGGAGTAAGTTTAAAAAACTTATTCTTGGAATAAGTAGATCATCTCTCAAGTTTTATATATGGAACCAAGATCATTTCTTATAATGGAAAGAGAAGTTATTGATTTTTCATTTACAAAATGAAGGATAAATATGTCATTTAATATATTTAAAGGATAAAAATGTGCTTTCTTATATTTTTTTCATGTTGTTTATTTTTTTGTTTCGAGAAAATCCTAAGTTCCTAACCCATAGATATGTGATACATGTAAATATGCTACAACGATCTCCCTCGGAGGAGAGTTGTTGATTTTATTTTTTATTTTAAGGAGATGAATATTCCTTTTCTCTTTAGCCCAATAAACACCAGATTTATTCTGATCATACAAATGTACGTATATAATATAGAAAAGAATCATCTCCTTCTGAAGTAAAGAGACAAATTTTTATTTTATATTTACATTAAAATATCTTATCATTATATCTAAAGGATAAAAATATCGGAAATTTTTTTATTTTTTTTATGGATGTTGTTTGTAACGTAATTGGAGAGAAGAACCTAACTCAATATATGAATAAGAATTAATGTGATTAGTTGCGACACGCAATCCAAGCAAAAAGCTTGGGCATATATAGTACTTTATGTGTGTTTATTGTGTTTTATATTTCGAACATGATATCTTGACAATGAAGTCCAACACCTAGATCTTATATTTATGTCTCTTTTTTTAAATATTTATTTTAAAGTAATTCCTCTTTTTCTGCTTTTCATAAAAGTTATAGTAGGTTACTCGTGCTTTTATACGGGTGATAATATATTTTGTATGAATTTATTTAAATAGTATAAAGTAATTTATAAATTAAGAAATTATTGATGATTACCTTATGAAAAATGAAATTTATGTACTTAAATGATGAATTAGTTGTGGTCGAATAACTTGCCATAAAATATGTTGTATTAAATAACATGATGGTAAACTTCATCAATAAATTTTTAACTTACAAATTTCATAATTCAACAAACTCTAAATTAGTTAGTAAATACACATTCCTTTACTTTATTAATTATTATTGATATCTTATTTTCATAATTGTTTCCAAAGCCAATAAAAAATAATAATTTATTTTTTGATAAAAAAACATCTAATCCGATATTCAATATTGAATCTCACATGGATGTTAAACTAAGCATCAATAAATACATAATGCAAGCTTCATAATCTACTCCAAATGGTTATAAATATAAGTTATTTTAAAATTTCATAATGCGAGTGAAATATAAGAGGTTACCATGACTGCATCTATAATGTGTTCAAAAAGTAAACAAAATGCAACTAAAATGAATTTATTGTAGATAGATTGTTTATAGTCAATATTTGTCAAATATTTTTTTTCCTTCAGTTATATAAATATTTGGTTATAAATTTATTTATGCTAACATATGTTTAGCCATATATGCAAAATGTGTAATTTTTTTGAAAAAAGATATCATCGTTAAGTGAAAGAGAAACATACATCTGTTATTAAAAACTACAACGCTATGTTTATTGATAATATTTCAGTTATTAATCAATTGATTCTCGCATGGATACTAAAGTAATCATCAATATAAATAAATATGAAAGAAAATTAACATCAGCTTCATTAACTGACAATACCATTGCACTTGAC
Organism: Lupinus albus; assembly: GCA_009771035.1. Classification (NCBI taxonomy): domain Eukaryota; kingdom Viridiplantae; phylum Streptophyta; class Magnoliopsida; order Fabales; family Fabaceae; genus Lupinus; species Lupinus albus. The sequence continues at coordinate 19,868,184 of CM020001.1, read as the reverse complement.
AAAAAAACATTAAAAACTATAAAATGTAATTATTACAAATTCTATAATTCATAGAATAAAAGAATAAGACTTTATCTAAATCCAATAACCATTATCTAAAAAAAATAAGAAAATATATAACATAATGTATAGTTGATAAAAAAATTAAATAATCATAGTAACAATTTCACAGAATAAGTCAACAATTTAAATATCAATAATTGTAGTAAATGCTATGACAGTTACAGTACAAATCAATAGATTTAACCAATAAATATCATTTTTTTACATAATAGTCCATAATCAAAATCTGAACTTAGGATATACTATCTATGGTGCAAACTTAGATATTAATGTAGATGCGGTAGTAACCCTTAAATTTGAGAAAAACCCGTACTAATAACATTTAGAAACGGGTAATTTACAGTAGACGTCGTGATAACATCTCTTCATTATAATAACATTGATAGTGAATGATTAAATATGTGTAAGAATTCAGCATAATAACAAAGAATGTGACATGTACAATATGGTCAGTCAGACATGGTAATTAACCCTAAACTATTTTAAAATAAATATGAACTAAATTTGAAAAGATTATTAAAATGAATATAAGGTCATATATTTGTATGGGGAGGGATCCATTACTCCAAGAGTAAGTGAAAAAAACATACTCCACATCATGATCATTCATTCTTGGGAAATCCAATGGTTTGAATTGATGAGTACATCTAAACCATTAGATTTGTCAATAACAAAAATTAATTTATTTTGTGATATAAAAAACATTCAAGACCTACATCTCCTATTAAGAGCTACAACCCATGTATATTTCCAGTGCAAAATAAATATCAACATAAATAACTAAGAAATCAAAATAACATCAGCCTATCAATTTACTATATTTTCATGTATTGTTTGATTTATTATTAGTTGATCATTTGTAATTAATAGACAACACATATATTTTTTGTTTTCAAAATATGTATATGACATTAGATAGAGAAGTACATAGATTGGAGAAGAGAAAATCATAAAAAAATAGAATGCTAGTATTTATATTGAATAACAATTTGGGATTATGTTTATAAGTAACATGAAATTATAAAGATTTTTTAGCATATCTATTGAATGATTATGTTTTACTATCGATGCTCATTGTGTTTAAATATTTGAATGTATTTTTAACATTCACATATAATATAAGTAAATGTTATTTTATTTGATTATATTTTACTTAATAATCATTGTTTGAAAACCACTCATAAATTGAGGTTTTTTTCTCTATAATTTGGAATAAACATTTTATGTACACTATTTTATAAGTTGTGATATTTCTATTATTTTTATTTACTATGTATCATATAAAAATATTTGTACATATTTTCCTCTAGGATAGAGATAGAAAGTGACTTTCTTATACATTGTATTGCTCTATTTGAAGATGAAGAGCATCGAACTTCATAAAATATTGAGAAATACATCATTATTATAATAATTAAAAAATCTTCAATAAATGTATAACACATTATTATATGATTCTAAAATAATGTTGTTTTCAAAATGCATATTATTATTTGATTTTAAAATAACTACAAACAAATAAAATTCTGAATTCATTAAAAAAATATTAATATTATTTTTAGGATATGTTTCTTATTGTTACTATTTTAATACTACAATAGTAACTTTCTAATATTAGAATCAAATTTAAACAATAAAAAACATATATCCACAATAAGCATTGTCTAAATTAAGGAATCATAAATTAATCAAATATGTGTTATAATGCATACAACTTTGTATATCTTATAATTGATTTTAATAGAATAAATGTAGAAGAATCAGTTTTATTACAACAATTAAATCAAATAAAAAATATGACTTTTTTATGCCAAAAATGTTTTTTTTAAGCCAAAACTTGAAGTTTTATTTCTACTATTTGAAAGAATATTGTCGTTAATTGATACAATATTATTATTTGTATCACAATTCCATTATTCAGTAACTTCAATAAAAAATAATAATATTACTATCTTTATTTTAGATTGAGGCTCATTATATTTTACGCTATGAATTTTATATTTTTAATATTATAAATTCATAAAATTATAAATATGAATATTTAAAATTAATTTTAATATCAATAACGTTAATAAATCAATGTTTATATATGTATGTCATTATTATTGTTTACATTATTTATTTCTAATATAAACTCTAACTTTTATAATAAACATATTTGACTTAATATTTCCGTAATTTTAATTTAGTTTATCGATCTACGCTATTGAAGTTTTATTTCTATTATTTATAATACATATTTATTATGAGTTATACATATTTTTATTAGTTATTTTAGAATTAAACAACAATTAATTATAAAATTATATTAATAATGAGCATTGCCTAAAATTAAGAAATTAGAACTAACTTTGATTTAAATTATATTAAAATATAATTGTGACATTTTACTATATATCATATAAAAAACTTGTACATATTTTCTCAATGCGTCAATAAATTATTAATATTCTTTTTATGATATGTTTCTTATTGTTATTATTTTAATACTACAATAGTAACATTACAATATTATAATCAAAACTAAACTCTAAAAGAAAGTTATATGCAATGAGCATTGTCTAAATTAGGGAATCATAAATAATTCAAACCAAATATAAATTAAATATGTAACTATGTGTTACAATACATACAACTTTGTATATCCTATGTTTGATTTTAATAGAATAAATGTAGAAGAATAAATTTAATTATGACAATTAAATCAAATCAAATATGACCTTTTTAAGCCAAATTTTTTTTTTTCTCTTTAAGGGTTAATGATACTTTGTGATTATTTTAGAGACTTTATTACAAAAAAAAAATAACGTTAAAAAATTGAACTTTCATTTCAATTATTTGGAAAAATATTATCCTTAATGGATACAATCTTATTATTTTTTATCACAATTCCATTATTCATTATCCATTATTCTTAAAATAGTTCAGTTATATATTTATGATTCACGTTATGTATTATTTTATGTATATTCTTGTTATTAGCTAATCAACATGTATCTAGCATATACATATTGGATAGCCATTTACCCAAACTGAAATAGAAACGGCGAAAATTCCCAAGTTGGTAAACTAATATTTCTTCTCATTCTCTCTCTTTCTCATGGTATCTTCGGTTGCTTCAATTATTTTTATATCATTAATTAATTAATAATGTGTAAATATATTATTTAAATGTTTTAGAAGGAATTGTTGTTGGAATCAGAAGTGACAAAGATAATTTAACATAGAAATCATTAGATCTTATTATAATGAATGTACTTCAATATACAAACAATAAATATTATAGTTGTGTGATTGATATGAATGTATTTTCTTCATCCACCACCAATGTTGTTCCTGACCCAATTCCAGAACTAAGGTATATCTGTCTTAATTTCATTTTTATTTAATTCTATATTTATACCTTAATTTACAATCACTCACATTATAAACATAAATAAATGGTGACATTACCATTATCATTAATTATGATTGATTATAGGAGAGGGTAATACAAAAATAAACATTAATTCCATATATTATCATAATTTAATGTCTTTCTCAATCATTATTCCAATTTACTTCTCTCTCACTCTATTTTTAAACTCAATTAAACAAGACATTGAAAATGTGTCACCTATTTAATTACCCGTGCATTTTAATTAATAAATAAGAAATGTTGCAAATGAGCCTTTTGAGGAAACGACCTCAAGATGGGGTAGAGAGAAAGCCACAAAGGTGAATGATAATGCTACAATACTTCATAATAATGACACTGTCAGCGCTACATCCTCACAAGAGGCACCATCAAAATAAAAAATATAACTTAGCATCTTCTAGAACAAAATAAAACAGAGATGCTAATTTTGTGGGTGTCCTAAAAACAAATGATAAAGAAATATACACATGTGAACTTAGTAACATTTTTCTCTCTTGTGAGAATACTAAAAACAAAAGACAAATAAATATACACATTTAAATTATAGTGAAAATTGAAGAAATGACTCCAGCAAATTAATACAAAATCGATATTAAAAAACATTAGTTATTGTTGGGAATCTTGATAATTCAATGAGAAGAAAGTCAATCGGTGTTATTATGCAAAACCTTATAAACAATAAGAGAATAGGTGGGAGAGGAGTGTGAGTTTGGAGAAAGATGTACAATCATTAGAAAGTAATGTGTCATATTTAATGAGACAAATTTCATGGAAAAAATACATAAAAAGTAAGCAAAACAAAACAAAGAATGGATGCAATGTCTTTTGCCATGAATATATTAGACTCCATCCTTGCTTACTTAAATTGATGGCTAACATGAGTGTTGTGACATCTCAATGAAAGTGACTGTCATGGTAGCTCTAATGTGTGAGTGTAAAAATGTTATCATGAATTCATAAAAATTAGTATTTTGAAAGCATACAAAAAATGTTATCTTGAATTCAAAAATAAAATAAAAACTCTATTCAACAGAAATGGCTAAAAAATGTCATATTGTCAATAAAGGTTAAACAAAAAAAATCAACATTCCCGTAACTCAGAAAACATGGGTGAATATGAAATCTTAAACATCAAAAATATGAAAAAAAAATCAAGAATATTTTCGTAGCTCAAAAAAATCCACATACCACTAACTTAAAAATAAGCAACTTCAGGAACATAAAAAAACATACATTTGAGTGATTAAGTGAGTGTGAACAAAGATGAATATGAGATATGTTAGAAAAAATTATGTAACTTAAAAATATTATCTTGAACTCATAAAAAATATCATGTTGAAAACATACAAAAAAAGTTATATTGAACTCAAAATAAAAATAAAAAGCTTCATTCAACATAAATGGTAAAAAATATTAATTTGTTAGTAAAAGTTGAACATAAAAATCATCACTCCGGTAACTTTTAAAAAATATAGGTGAGTATGAGATGTTAAACATCAAGAACATGAAAAAACATCATGAAAAAATAGAGATCAAGAACATTCTCGTAACTAAACAAAATCAACATTACATTAACTTAAAAAAAAATCAACATCAAGAACATGAAAAATATACCTTTGAGATGAGTATAAGATGTTAGAAACATTCATGTAACATAAAAATGTTATTTTGAACTCATAAAAAATATCATCTTCAAAACATACAAAAAAAGTTATATTGAACTCAAAATAAAAAGCTCCATTCAACAGAAATGGCCAAAAAATGTTACATCGTTAGTAAAGGTTGAACATAAAAATGATCATTACCGTAACTCTGAAAAAAGATAGGTAAGTATGAGATGTTAAACATCAAGAACATGAAAAAACATCAAGAAAAAATAGAGATCAAGAACATTCACTTAAATCAAAAAAGTCAACATTCCATTAACTTAAAAAAATTAAAGTCAAGAACATGAAAACATACATTTGAGAGAGATTAATTAAATAGGAACAACGATGAATATGAGATGTTGGAAACATTCGAGTAACTTAAAAATGTTATCTTGAATCCATAAAAAAATATTATGTTGAAAACATAAAAAAAATGTTATCTTGAACTCAAACATAAAAATAAAAAGTTTCACCATGAATAGTACCACACATATTAAAAGTAAAAAAATGCATTTTTAACAACAACATAAGTAAAAATATCATATCTGAAATGAAGAAGACAAAAATACATGGTTAATCTGCAAATCATGCAACATCAAATTAGAAAAGTTAGTATTGTAATATAAAAAAAATTGGGATGTCTGAAAACAACGAAAAGAGAGAAAAAACCTCATATTATGGATTCACAACATAACAAATGTGAAACAATGTTCAAAGATGGATGACTTTTTGGCAAAAAGGAATAGTGATAAAATATAGGGAAGATGAGTTTTCGGTAGTAAATAAATAAAGTTACCTTAACTCAAAGTGAGAAATGAAAATGAAGGGGTAAAAGAAATGAGAAAAAAGTAGATGTGAAGTGGATATGTAAGAGGGAAAACCTAAGAAGGAAGATGAAAGAAAGAAGAGAGGGAAGTGAAGAGTTAGAGGAATAGTGAGTTACACATGTGTAACATACATTTAATTAGATGTCTTAAAATTACAGATATAACCCTACATTTGAAACTTCATGTCTATTATTGTAATCTACAACTGTGTATTTGAAAAGTTTTGAAAATGAAAAAAATGGCATGTGAGAAATGACATAAATATCCCCAATTTCCTAGAATTAAGCAAACCAATTTTAATAAAAATAGGTAATTTAATAATGATGTTGTAGGATTGAGTAATAAAATATTATAACCTATTGTGCAATGACAAAATGCCTCCTTGTATTGTGTTGTAATATTACCATTTCAGTATTTTTTAAATTGTATGTGGTTTAATAATGATGGTGCAGGAATGATTAAATAATATTATAACCTATTGTACAATTACCGAAATGCATGAATATTTTAGTAATAACATGGTACAAAATATGATGGACATTTTAGTAAAAACAGGTACGCATGAATCAATAAAATATTACTATATTTATTGGATAATGACAAAAATACTGAGATACCATAATATTTAATAGTACAATGTAGTGTCTATGTGTGTAAAATGTATTTTTTCTAATAAGAAAGTGAAACTGTTTTTTATAATTTTATCCTTCAAATGCCAAGTGTCAAATATTTGCAATGTCCATTTTTATAAATATACCAGACCTTTCCATTTTTATTAAGATAGTAGATAGATTTTCAACAATGTTTGAAAGTATTTTTTCATTTTTTATTCAAATAAAAGTAATAGTTTCATCTTTCATGGGAAGAATACTATCACTCTATATCTACTGAGTTCTATCTTATGGGCCAACAAATTTTCTGCAAAACAGAGCCCATAAACACATGCATAATTTTGTCCACGTTTATAGTTGATGAATTTATTTATATGTTCAGTTTTATAATCTTATATTTTATAATTATAGTCTAAAAACACAAATGAAATATTTAAATTATATTATTTTCTAACCTTTGATTCATATTTTTATGTTACAAATTCATGTTTATGAATATCAATATATAATATTAAGTGAATTTTCGATTTGAAATAACTAATTTGAATAAGCATAATTCATTCCTTGAACTAAAAAGATCTCATACTAATATCACATATCAAATTGTATCACAAATCATACAATATTCCATAGATTTGAAATTGACTTGGATCAAGTACCTCAAGTCTTTTATTCATACTTATAATAATATATATTTGATATCATTTCGTAGTGTGATTTTGAGAGAGATATTTTTCATTTCATTTTTCCCATTTCTAATCCATTTTTTTATTTAATGTTCATGAGTGATAGATTTTGTTTGTGTGATTGCTAAAATGTATTACTACTTAGTAATGAAAGTATAAAGATTACAAATTAAGAACATTTATTATAGAAATAGATAATGTAAAGATGAAAATGGTGAGCATCGAACTCATTGTGATTTACTATTTTCATTCCTAAGTTAATTTTCTCTTCTTAATTGGTCCCTTATGACAACTAACCAAATGCAATTATGAATTAGAACTTTTTGTTATAAATCACATCTATTACTATATAAGAAAAAGATGTTCCAAGACACTATTCATTGTACACGTGTCAGCTCCCCATGCATTTTTTCCCGCTTAAACACACACTCATATCCTAACCGTTAATCTCTACTCATCCATGTGTCTTTCATATACAATTCTCCAACCCTTTCATTATCCCCAAATCTACCAAACTCTTCATTTACCCTAATTTCATTTCATCTCACTTCTCTCATCCCCAATTCTTCAAACTTCATTTGACTTTTCTCACCCCCAATTGTAACACCCTAAATTTAAGTCTTTAAAATTATAGTATCAGTCCTAGGATTCTCGCTTGAGCGAGGGATTCTCGCCTGGGCGAGAAAGGCTCACTTGGGAGGGTGAAATCCTGGGCTATACTAGAGGATTCTCGCCTGAGCGAGGGTTGACTCGCTTGAGCGAGGAAGGCTCAATTGGGAGGGTGAAATCCTGGGCTATACAGGAGGATACTCGCTTGAGCGAGAGTGTCTCGCCTGAGCGATGAATGCCTCGCCTGAGCGAGAGGGTCAGATGTGAATTTTTAAAATAGGCGGGATTTTCTCTCTTGAGCGAGAATGAGCTCGCTTAAGCGAGGACCCGACACTGTTACATTAAATAGGGAACCCCAAACACATTTTAGGGTTAGAAATTGAGAGAGAAGAGAGGAGAAGGTGATTTTGAGAGCAAGAACTCGTGGAAATCATCTAGTTGCTTGAGAAGAGGTAAATCTCTTGACTCTAACTCTCTTTCTCCCTTTCAAACTCGTTTTTGGGTGTATGGATCTCTTCTCTGTATGAGAAACCATAGAAACTCTTCCTTTAGAGTTATGGTTCGTTTTATGTGGTTTTTCTCTTGTAAACTCTTGGTTTAGAGTTGGTATTTGATGAATGGAAAGGTTTTGTGGGTTATTCATGAAAACCCCAAAAACCCCCAAAATGAGAACATGAGTAAAAAGGGAAATGAGTGAAATGTTAAATGTGGATGATGAGTTTGTGCTTTAATGTTGATATATGAGATGAACATGTATGTTTAGATGTTTGGAAACTTGTATTGAAGTAGTTTTGGAAACCTTGAAAATATGTGAATCCCTTGTATGTTTGATGATGAAATACGAGTTGTTTATGTGTTATTTTGAATACATGATTGACATTGTTGTTATTGGTGGGAATGAGGAAAGATCCTAATGTTTGAGGAAATTATGGAGGAGACTTTTAAAGTTACTCGGAACCGACCCCCAACATTCACCAAGATAAGGGATAAGTGTTTCTAACTCATACGAGCTGATGTGAATGAGGTATGTGAAAGAGGTAATATGTTTGTAAGAATATTGTTGTTACCCTACCCGAAGTGGTAGTGATTTATGGTTATTACCCTACCCGAAGTGGTAGTGGTTTATTGTTGTTATCATACCCGTAGTGGTAGTGGATTATTGTTGTTATCCTATCCGTAGTGGTAGTGGATTATTGTTGTTATCCTACCCGTAGGGGTAGTGAATTAATGTCGTTGTCCTACCCGGAGTGGTAGTGGATTAATGTCGTTGTCCTACTCGGAGTAGTAGTGGATTAATGTCGTTATCCTACCCGTAGGAGTAATAAATTAATGCCATGTCCTACCCGGAGTGATTATAACTTTTAAATATCTCACACAACTCTACAAATATGATGGTCTTGAAGGGTAAATTATAACAACAATACATTTTTTTTATATCAACTACAAACCTTTGATGTTGAGTTTAAAACAACACATGAATCTCCTACATTTGTTAACAACTCAAACCTCCAAAATACATGCATTCATTATATAAAATATTCTTAGGGTGTAATTACACTTAACCCAAACAACAAAAGTGATTATAACTTTTTGACACAAAATAATAATAAATAATTGTTTTAAATTTTGATTGTGACTGTATTAGTGGATAAGGATTTTCTGTCCAACATCTTTTCTGTTCCCATGTTCCTAGCCAATCAAATTTCACAAAATAATAATAAAATATTAATTTTTGATTTTATTATTTGTCATTTTAATTGAATGGGGTCTTCTAATTGTTTTGATACACAAAGTGAGACATGAATAAAGATATGTGATATTAATCCGATATTTATGGCAATTAGAGAAAAATGAGGCAAATGAAATTTCCATTTAAGTATGATAAATAAAAGAAAGAGAATGATTCACTTAATTCAAGAGTAAATTTTTAAACTTACTCAATGTCTTAGTGATCAATTATAGGGAAATTCAATGATTTAGATCTAGTCATTAATTCAAACAATTAGATATAAAAATGAAAATTCAAACCAAGGCAGAGGCAACTTGTTGCCGATCACTGTCTGTGTTAGGAGCTGCCGGAGAATTAGAACCGGAACACTTCACAGCGGCGGCGATGTTGGCACGGCATATCGGACAATTAGAGTGGTTACTGAGCCACATATCAATGCAAGAAGCGTGAAACGAGTGCTTGCACGCGCTTAACTGCCGGACCTCTTCGCCATCGCCGAACACCGACAAGCACACCGGGCACTCGCCGCCGATTTTCTTCACGTGCGCCTCCTTGTGATAATTCACGTCGGTCAATTCACCGGCGCCGGAGTTTTCAACTTCGTGGTGGGAGAGCTCAGACGTTACCAAGGGATCGACGGAAAACTCGACGGAGGGTTGTCTCCGGCGCCGGGATGACGGACTACAGAAGGCGAAGATAAAGGAGTAGATTAACGCGGGGATGGTGACGAAGGCGATTAGGGCGAGGATAAATTCTAGGGGAGACAAATCGATGGAGCTGTGAACTCCGGCGAAGGGTGACGGCGGCGGTTGTGGCGGAGCGGGGAGGACGTTTATTTGGAAAACGGAGTTGGGAGAACCTATAAAGGGCGGCGGTGGCGACGGTATCGGAAAGATGGGGATTTGGTCAATGGAGTGCGGTGGCAGAGGGAGGAGGAGTGGTGGCAGAGATGGAATAATGATTGGTGAGTTTTGCATGGTGAGAGAGAAAAGGGTGAGTACTTGTATTATTATGTCATGTGTGGCTTTGCTTCTAAGCTTTTTCATTATTTTTAGGTTTTATTCTAAGAGGCTAATATCTATATTATATTATATAAAAATATCACTATTGGTCTATTGGATCTTCAGATAGATCAAAAGGTCAATAATTCAATTTTTGATAGCAATATTTGTCGAAAAAACAGTGAGGTACTAATTTTTTCTGATCCCAAAAAATTAGTTATTTACCCAAAAGATATACTTTGATATAAAAAACATAAAAATAACTCTTATAGTATATAAAAGATGATGAAGGATGATGCATTCAACATATAAAAAACTAAGATTATTGATAATGGTGGAACCACTCATGATGAGGGTATGCATATGGATTTAGTGAACAAATTGTATACATTAACAATCTTCTTTATATATTTATCACTTCACTAAATGATGGTTCTTAAAATATTTGTATATATTTATTTGAGAAGAAGAGGTGGTTAAAAATGGTTGGTAGGAGAATGAAAGGGAGTGAAGGTTTGAGTTTTTGTTATGAATTCTTTGAAGCAATAATTGATTTTGGGTGATTGAGTGTGATGAGAGATGATGAGAATGGGACTGAAGAAAATCGTTGTTAAGTGATGTCAACAAAGACAAATGAGTCTGGACCCTTATGTCACGCTGTCAATATTTTTCCTTTCTCTCCTTTTACTTTTAAGATTACATTAACTTAATAATTATTAACATATAAATATTCAATAATATAATAATAATATAAAAAATTATTATATTATCGATGAGTATGACTCATCTCCATTAATGGAGAGGCAAATGAATTCTTTAAGTGTATTCTAGGGGTAAAGATGTAATCATCTTTTAAATAAAAAGGGTGAAAGTGACATTGCATCTTCCAATTTCTTTGATTTTTTGGGTACTTGCCTCTCCATTAATGGAGAGGAGTCTTACTCATTATCGATGTTAAATATTTTACTTTTTTGATAAGTCTTTTATAATCAAACTTATTGATTTGTTAGTTTAGGAATTATGTTGAAAATATATCTTCTCGTTAGCAAATATATATGAGTTTAATATCTACGTAGTGATGTAAAATTTTTGTATATAAATAATAGAGCAAATTACATTGATACCTTGTGGGTTTTAATAAAATTATACAAATCACTTATCTATTTTTTACACATACAAAAAACACCCCTAATTTATATACATATATTACACTGACTACATATGTATCAGAAATAAATGTGATCTTTAAAAAATGGTGATAAATGTAATTAAGTTAAACAAAATATGATATAATATGAAAACAAGTCCAAATAGTATACGAGTCAATATATTTTCATTATTTTTTATTCGTTACAATATAGTATAAGAGTGATTTAAAAAATATATCCTTAGAGTCAGAGGGCAGTTGATGAATGTGCAATCACCGCCGAAAGGATTGGTAGAACCCATAGTAATATATGCATAAGATCAATGATCTACGCAGTCAAGCCTAGCACTATTGTACTAGCTCTGATATCACTTGTTGGGTAAACACATAAATAAAGATACTTAGATGGGGTGAATAGGTGTAGTGGTCATCGATTATCGCTTTTCTGGTTTATGCAAAAACTTGAAAATACAAACATTTTAATCGATTATCAGAGTACTTAATCGATTAAAGACAAAAAAAAACTTAATTGATATTAATCGATTAACCTGAAACAAAAATCTTGAAAAGTAACAGTTTCTTGTAAAGTAAGTTATCCTAAAAACAGTCTTTTACAAATTCAATTTGCTTAAAAGAAAATATTACAGACTGTAAACAAAGAACAACAATCGATAAGTAATCAAAGAAACACTATAAAACATGTAAGGACTGGAGTTAAAGGAGATAAATGGATAGAAGAGTGCGCCAAAGAATTTTATTTTGATTCATTTGTGGGTCCACTTGCAAACTATATTTTGGCCTCCCCTTCTGATACTTCCAATATAATTTACAAATGCTTCTTTCTTGGCCCTAAAGTCTCTCAAAACGGTTTGACCTCCAATTCGTCCTTTCGGATACTCAACACCTGCTCACGGTATAGCCTCAGTCGTTGATTTCTCCTTACCAAGACATTTGTAAAGGTGAAGATCTAACAACGCAACCTAACATCAGCTTGGATTTCTCTCAACTTCTCTATGCTTAGAGAACTACAGTTTCAATGGCTAATTACAAGATTGAGTTGAATGCAGCTTGTATGTGCTAATCTAACACTAAACTCAACTACAAACCTAAAGACAAAAATCTCACAAAAATCCTAAAGAATCAAAGATAGTAAAAACTAATCCTTTTTCACTTTTAAAGAATCAAAGAAACTCTTAACATTTTTCAACACAAGATTTTGCTCAGAGAATTATATGAATGATATGAAAATTTTGAATGACACTCTATGAGCTCATGGGTAGAAAAATAACTTTTATTACAATATGGTTCTAATAGACATTAATCGATTAACCCTTAGTTTAATCGATTAACGGGTTTCAAAAACATTTGTTTTCTGTTGAATTTAATCGATTATCTTGAAACTTAATCGATTAATGATGCCATTCAAGTCATTAGCTACTGTAACTTCATTAGTCGATTAATCTCATACTTAATCGATTAATGAGACAAAGAATTTCAAGGTGTTAGCTATTGGAACTCTATTAATTGACTAATCACATTCTTAATCGATTAACGGGTTTCCATGACTACATAATTGATTAATCCGTAATATAATCGTTTAACAGTGTTGAAAATATATTTCTTTGATGCAATGTAAATCTCCTATATGATATATGTGAATGTAATGTATGATTTTGAAATATTTTTGTTCATAACCGTGCATTGGATGAATGATATATGTCTCATTTTAGTTAAATTTAATTTTAAGCCTTGTGAGTTTTTCATCATAGATTTACTTAATCTAGACTCAACATAAACAATCATCTTCGGACTTCTATAAAACATGAAAGATTTCCCTAAGATTGTAATGACCTTGAGTCTTGACATGTTGTTTGTAGAGTTGTCGTCATCTTTAAGCTTTCCTAAAATCCTTGTCTTCATCAAAACCATATGAGTTGGTCATAATTGCAACTTTTGACTTCTCTTACAATTTCAAATTTTAATTGTTGAAGGGAATTATTTTAATTAATTAGGAGGGAACTAACAAAAAAGAGACAACATTGACCTGAAGTGTCTTTCTACTTGTAGAGATGGGAGAGGAGTACTAATGGCTCTATTGCTTCTCAACTCAGAGAAGAAAGTAAGATACGACATAGTATTGAATTCTCAAATTAAGGTTAGTTAATAAAATATTTTTTAAATAGTTAATTAATAGGGCTAAGAGAAAAGAGACAACATGGTTTGTGAATAACCCCCTATCACATAAGATGACAGAGGCAATACTAATAACCGAAACTCGTTAACAACTCTTGTCGGGCGGTGCATCAACAGTAGATGGACAAAAGCAAGAAAAGGTTGGTGCACTAGAAGTTGGGACCACTACGCCAAATATGTAAATCAACATAGTGCAATTTCAGAGATAAAACAGCGCTTTCGGGCGCTGTCTATGTGAGTGAAGTAGTAGATGATATGTTTTAACAGCGCTTATGTGGACGTTGTTATATATACAACAACGCCACCTCCAACAAGCACTGTTATATATGTACATGACTTTTAGCAACTCTCATCACGAGTGCTGTTGATATGTCACCCTTAACAACACTCATTTAACCGCACTCATATTAAATAAGGAAATATATCTTTTAATCAAACACATAAGAAGCTTCAATATAATAAGAATAAAATCAAACTATTGTGTGAATATGTCTATGTTAACCATATGCAGTAATGAAAATGACGAATGTGATAAAGATGTAGAGGACAAATCCATGATTTTCTATTCTCCTTTAACCAAAGATATAAGAGGACATAAAGATACGGTCAAATTCAATATAATAAGAATGAAATAAAAAATTACATAAAAAATATGGATGAAAAACAATAACCAAATACAAGAAATACATACCAGGATTGCAAGTTTGGTAAATCAACGACAACTTCACGTAGATTCAACCTTGACATTTCCTGTAATATAAAATAAGAAGTTAACGCATAAGAATGTAAATGCAAAAAGAAAAATGAATCAAAGATAATGATTCACCTTATGCTCCAATAGAGATAACGTGAGCTAATAACTTGTTTGAAGAGAGAAATTAAGAGAAGAAGAGTAAGAGTTGTATGATATGTGTATTATTGTGTGTGAGATTTTGTTTTAACAGCGCTCTTTAAAACAAAAATGTATGACTTTTAACAACGCTCTTTAAAAATACGTTGTTAAATGTATGACTTTTCAGCTACTCTAACATTGTCAAAACACATTCACTATAAAACTTGTAAAATAAAAAAGAAATAGTAAAAAATGTTTTTTTTTTGGAATTTCAGGGTGCACTTTTCTAATATAGTGACAAAATTTGGATAGAATGAATTTTTCTACCCCATATACATATATAATATGTTCAATTCTGATTAGTGATTAAAAAATTATGTCGAAAATAGTGATATAACACATTTAACAGCGCTTATTTACGTAAACTTCTATTCATATGACACCTTTAACAGCGTTTTTTTACACAAGCGATGTTAAAGGTGTCATATAAACAACGCTTGTGTAAAAAAAATGTTGTTAAATGTGTCATATAAACAGCCGTTTGCGTAAATAAGCGTTGTTAAATGTGTTGTATCACTATTTTTTACATAACTTTTGAACCATTAATCAGAACTGGACATATTACATATGCATCTAGGGTAGAAAAATTCATTATATCCAAATTTTCTCACTACATTAGAAATGTGCACCCTGAAATTAAAAAAAAAACATTTTTTACTATTTCTTTTTTATTTTACAAGTTTTATATGAATGTGTTTTTGATAATGTTAGAGTAACAATAACGCATATTGTAGTAAGCGCTATATAAGATAACAAACCAACATCGAATATTGAAGAATGCGTCGTAAAATATATATCATAAACAACGTAAACAAAAACAGGCGCTGTTAAATATATTCTTATTAACAGTGCAACAAAAATGAGCGCTATTAAAGAGCGCACATTAACAGCGATGTGCAATATTTGCGCGGTTAAATATTACGAATTAAAACAAGCACGTATCAACCGTACATGTTTTCTGTTGCGCTCTTGACATTATATCCTCTTATCAATTTTAACAGTGAATTCTTGAAGATGCGCTGTATAATTTTCCTCCGCCTTTTGTTTAACAACATATTTCTAGGATGCGCGGTTGAAGAACTGCCTTTAAATATGTTTTTTGGCATATTGGACGCACAACTTGCACAAATACAAAATGAAAAATGAAAAAAAAAGTGTCACATAAAATTTTGAAAGAATTTCCTTTTTTTTTGGCTTTAACTTATGGATTTTTCTAGTGTCTTTCTTCGCTCTATTATGATATTTGCGTCTATTTATAACATCATTTATAACTTCTAAATTAAATGATTAATTAAAATTGATGAATTAATTAAAACAAAATCACTAGTAATCAAATGGTTTTATTAAATGATTTTTAAAACTAGTGAATTAATTAAATAAAATTGTCCGTAACCAAAGTTTTTATAATTGGTGATTATGAATCAAAGTGTCAAACAGGATAGAATTGGTTCTCATACATCTAAATAATTAAAAACAATGTTTCTTGTGATAGAAATATTTTTAAAAAATCGTAAAGAATATTTATAAAATCTCTAATTTAGTAAGAATACTTCATTTAATTTCAAAACTACTAGAAAGTTTTTTTATGACAAAAATTCATTTAGACTTATAATATCCCAAAAAATACTCATAAATAAGTAAAAATGTTTATTTCCCTATATAAAACAACAACAAAATATCAAATACCATTTGAACCTTTTTATTATTATTTTTGGCATGTAAAAATACTACGAGAAAAAATTAATTTTTAGAACTACTATATTAAATAAATTTGTATGGAAGGGTGGACATTTGTAGAAAAAATTTAATTATATTATATTAATAAATCTAATTCTATATTCAAAATGGTCTTTCCTATTGCAAATAATAAGGAAAGAAAGAGAAAGGAAAGAGAGTTAAGGAGATGGTATTCTTTATCTCATTTGGTAGGAGAGAGTATGGAGAGAAATAAAATAAAAGTGGTGGGACCACCAACTTTTAGTGAATGTAAGATAGTTTTTTGCAATTACTATAATGTCTTTAGCTTTATCAAATGTTTATTATTATATATAAGGGTAAAATTTAATTTAAAAAAACATATTTTCTCTCCCTTCTAATTCTTTCATATCTCTTTCCTATCAAACAACTCTTACAATCAACTCATTTTGTCATTTATTTCTCCTCATACTCTTTCTTTTTATCTTGGTATGTGATCTTGCCTTGCCATATTTTATTTTGGTATATTCAATAATATCATCTCATCCTATGAGTAAAGAATCAATATCTTTTAGAATCCGGAGTTACACTTCCAAATAAATGTTACTCATAGGATTTAAATTCTTGCCTTTTTGGTCTATCTAGATATCTAATGAGACTTTATTTCATTAGATCAACATATTGTTGGCTGTATTGTAATGATTGATAAAAGAAAAATGAAATTATACATTTCTCTTCATATAATGGAAGAGAAATGATAACGAAATACACCTTCAACAATTTGTAATATTAGGTAAATTTCATATGGACCACTAACAAAGGTCAAACACTTCCACCTAATTTTCAATCATTAATAAAAAGTTTCATACATTCATTTATTGAAATTATGAATACATTTAACTTTAACACGTTTATTTTTAACAAGTTCAATTTTATTATGTTGCATATCAATTTTATTAGAGTAAACCAACAAGGCGTTGGCCAAGTGAGGTAAGATTTTGCTTGATCCCTAGGATGATCAAATGATTAAAGGTTCAATTCTTTGGAGCAACACTTGTTGGGAGAGATAATTAAACACCCCAAAAAGAATTAATTCCTATAGTATAGCACCCTTAGTATTTATTACCCAAAAAAATATCATCTTAAATAATAATCATTATTATATATATATATATATATACTATTAATAAATGTGAAACACAAAATAACTACCCTACTATGGTATAATTTGTGATTTTCAATTTTTCCTTCATTATCTTCTAACTTCTAACAAAAAACCATATAACCCAATGATATAACTTTCTAATTTAACTTTAGTCCTCATGATAATCTCTATTCAAAACTCTTATTTTCTCCTCTCATTCTCCACAATCGATTCCTTCTTTAAGATTGAACAATTACCCCAATCAATATATTACAAACGTAGGAAAGTGGATTGACAGGAACGACAGTGCCTGTCAACATGCTAGTATATACAAATAAGGTTTTTAAATCAATTCATGTATGAAATTTAAATTTTTTATATACATGAATGATTTAAGGTTTTCATGTCATATATAAAACCTTAAATGATTTAAGGATTTTATAATAAATATTTCATTCATATATTAATATAATATTTTTATATAATAATTATAAACTATTTTTAATTTATGCATACATAATGTATTTGAGGTTCACCATCAATTTTTTTATATGAACAAATTTATTCAAACCACGTGTTGGATTGAAAGTTTATCTGATATAGATCTGATATATCAAATTTCACAAACATAATATTATTTAGTAATCCACTTATATACATGAACATTAACATAATATATATTTGAAATATATAAAAATTGAAACTATTAAATTATATATCAATCAATTTTTCACAACTTCTAGACAAATGATATAAGTTATTAATCACTCAATAAATTGTTTATTTTATATATTATAAAAAGTTATTCACAAGGTAGTAATTAACCTTTTTTTTAACTTGGTGTAAACATATTTCTCTTCATGAATCAATGTTATTGGGCTAAATAACGAGCAATTTTTCAACGAATATCAAGTTGATTAGGTTTATTGTTAATTATATTGAAAAGCAAGCATTTCAAATTTTAAAAAAATTCAAAGTCTTATCTTATTGGAGTATAAAAAATAAGTGATTTTGAATATTTTAAAATAAAGTTAATTACATATAGTAACTTAATAATACTTTTTGTTGTTGAATATTTCAATCAATACAAACGTTTCTAGAAATGTAAAATCATCTCCCATAGTAATATATAAAGAAAATGAGATCAAACACTCTATTCATCTTGTGAGAAAGAAAGATTAGAATTTGAAGCTGAAATCCCATGGCTTTTCGTACTCATCAACCTTTTCTCTTTGGAATTCTATTCATTGCTTTGATCCTAGCATCAGGTAAACATGATACCATTTCTTTTGATGTCATAATAACTTTGGCCATGTGAGAACCCATATTTTTTTGAATTTCATGTGGTTTATTCACTTTATAAGCTTTTCGTGGTATATATATTTTCCTCTGTAATGAAATAATAGTTTCCTATAGTCATATACTAATTAGTTTCTAGGGTATGCTAAAATTTCATTAGAGGAATTCAAGACCAATGAATGTGGTAAATATTTTAATTTAATTTCAATGGCAGGACCAACAATAACAAAAGCAGGAGAGAGTTTAGACTGCGAATATCCATGTAATGGAGGAAATGGACAATGCAACAAATATTGTGTATCTCAAGGCTATAAGAAAGGTGGAAGTTGTTCAAGGAGTGTTTGTTGTTGTATAAACAATGCTGTAATAATAGATCCTTAAGCAGTTTATGACAATAAAATAAAAGTGAGAGCTAAAAGTGGTTGTTTTTATTTATTTAATAAGATCAATGTTTTAATGGACTTGGATTATATTACGATCTTTCAGTTTTAAAATCAAATAACATTGGATAATTTTATTAATAATAAAATTTAATTGTTGGAACGTAGTGATAAGCTAAACTTCATGATAATTATAATAATACATTGTAAGGTGTATGTTTACATCAGGTTAACGAGTATGTGATATAATAAATTTAAAGCATAATTTTAATGTAGTCAAAAGTAAAAAATGACTATGTATTTTTTGTTTCAATGTGGTTAAAGTCGTATTGAATATCAAATCGAATATAATTTATGTGCAGATTCAGTCAATTTATCTATATATTCAGATAATAACATATGCATATAAAAATATGTTTATACTTTTAAAAAGTTATGTCTTTATATTTTAACTTATATAATTTATTTTTTATATGCATTCAGTTTTTAACCATCAATAAAATATAAAATATTATACCTACTATAACATATATATATATAAATATAAATAATATTAATCAACTTCATCTTGAATTCTATCCCAAGTATTTAGTTGTTTATTTGTTTATAAACTATACGATTATAATTTGTCCTTATTACAATCTATTTATATTTGAGCACCTTAGCTAAAATTCATAAGCTAAATATTTCATTTGGGGAAGGTAAAATATTATTTTTTATAGAGTAAATTACAAAAAAAAATGTATGAAATTATTTATTTATGTTATGAGTATTTTAGTTATTTTTATACCTATTAAAGTATACAGTTTTATTATATATTTTTACTATAAATTTTTTAACTTTTAATATCATATGATAAAGGCTAAAAAATATTAAAATAAAATTCAATATAAAATCCAATATTACTATTTGAAAATAACATTAAAACGCACAAATAATAAAAATTATTACACAATCTACAAAATAAAAAATGCGTAAATAGTAGAATAAGCAACCCACCGTGAAAGATACCACTTTTTCATTATCATTTCCATCAATAAAAATCTGAGTTTATAATATAGGTGAGTTCATACTTTTCCTGCAACTTGCTTATTTTAAATAAAAAATAAACAAAAACTGCAAAAAAAAAAATTTATAAGCAAAAGTTGCAACTACACCCCACAAAATATATTTAATAGGACCACATAAAGGGCTGATTACAAGTTGACAAACCTATAAATAAGCATTCTAGCACATTCATACAACAAGAATTAAGGTATTGAATCCCAAACAATGTAGCAATTAGAAGAAATACCAAAGTTTGTTAATCTATTCGCACAAACATTTCCTTCCCTAAATATATGAGTTACTATGTAATCTATAGAAGCCAAAATCTCTTTGCACTTCAACCAATTGTTCAAAAGCTTCCACGGAGGAAAGCCTTTGCCATTGAAAATTTCAACAACCAATGATAAATCACACTCAAGCCAAATGTAATTCCAATTTTTTTATAAGCCATTTCTATTGCTAACAAAACCGTATTCAATTCTTCAAAAAGAACATTATGAATTCCATAATAAGCTGCAAAAAAAAGTCAAGAACTCTCCTTTGTGATTTCTGAATATTGCACCTCCTCCAGCATGACTTGGACAACCATGAGCAGCCCCATCCGAATTGATTTTAATCCTACCCAAAGAAGGAGGAAGTAAAAAAAACTCTTATTTTTGGAGCTTTCTTGTAATTGACATTGACATTCAAGGATCTAATTATATTGACATCATGCATGGAGAAACTAGCATTAGTTTTTGATTGATTCCTAGTTACGGATATATCCATTTTAAGCCTAACCAAAGCTTGAGGTAAGTTCAATTTCTTATCTTGGAATCTAGCATGATTTCTACAAAACAATATTGTGCTCACTACATGAATTATGGTTGCAACTAGAAGATCTTTGACTTGAGGGCTCCATTTTCTTTGGCAAGATTTCAACAGAGTCAAGATTGAAGATGTGTCCAGGTTAGTTTCAAAAGTGATGCTGATCCACTAACAAATTTCAGCAGCAAAAGCACATTGCAGGAACAAATGCTCTAAATTCTCCTTTGCTATCTCACAAAGGCTGCACCTAGATGCAAGTTTGCTACCTCTACATTGCAGATTTTCATCCGTTGGCATTCTTTGCTTGATTAATCTCCAAGTGATGAAGGACTTAGAAGGAGGAATTGCACCTGACCACAAGATCTTGCACCAATTTGGTTGAGAATTAATAGGATTTATGCATTAGAAGGCACACTTGAAGCTTAGATACCCATCATTTGAATCCTCCCAAATTAATTGGTCTTGGGTTGCTGAGCAAGTTGTTTGATAGATTTGAGCTGCAATCTGAGGGAACTTGTTAGCTAACATAGCTGGAATTGTCCATAAATTTCCATCTCTGAAATCTGCCACATAAGCTAACAAATGAGTCTTTTTAGGTCAATTCAGAAGGCTCATAAGAGGTTCACCAAGCCAATTATCTTTCCAAAAATTGGTATTATGACCATCACCAATCAACCATCTTGAATTGTTGATGACTATCAACTAGTTACTTTTAATCTCATGCCAAATTGAAGACTTGAAATATCTTTTGGAAGGAGTGTTTGATTTCCCAAACCTTGATCTATAAAAATCAGCCCAATCCTGTATAGAGGTTAGCATCTCCCAAGCAAGTTTTATGACAGCAGCTTGATTTAGCTTCTTGAGGGATTTTAATCCAAGACCACCCATCCTTAAAGGAGTAAAAACTTGATTCCAAGCAACTATTACCCTTTTTCTCTACATTATGTCACCTGACCATAGGAAATTCCTAATGCAAGAGTCCCTATAGAGAATCTAAAGAACAATCAACCTATAGAGAATTTACAGCAACAAGAAGTCCCTTCACAACTTCCCCCATTCTTATAGCCAAGGTCAATACAATTTTGGTTACATCTTGAGTTTCCTCCATCACAGTAAGATAGACACTGTGCATGCTCTCCTCCTTTTACTATTGTTGGTCCTGCAGTAAAATTTATATTAAAATATTTATCACATCTATTCATTCCTCTATATTAATTACTATATTACTGACAGAAAACAATATATGCATTAGCAATGTAAGATATTATAACAAGCAAGTTTATAAAATCAAACCACATGAAATTCATAAAAATAAAGATTACTTACCTAAGATGAATCTATTTTGACATTTATTGAAATGGTATCAAGTTTTAACTAAAGCTTTATTTCTTTACCTGAAGATAGGATTAAAGCAATGCATAGAATTCCAATGAGAAAAGGTTGATAGGTTTGAGAAGCCATGAGGATTTCAACTTCAAATTCAAAGCTTTCTTAATAAAATGATGAATGAAGTGTTTGATGTCATGTTCCTTTTATAGAAGTGACAAATTGAATGATTTGGATTTGGATCCTGATGTATAGACGGAAAATAAACATTTATATATTATTTTAAGATATGTAATTATATTTTAAGATATTCAAATTTCAAAATCATTTATTTTATTCTTTTTCTATAAGATAATAGTTCATATTCTTTTTAACTCTTAAGTAAATAAGTGAATAGATAGGGCTCAATATAATCCAAAATAACTTAACTCTTTTGAACCTACATTCATTATTTAGCTCGATAAATATGATTCAAGAATTAAATGAGTTTTACTTAAAATAAATATTGAAAGTAAATAAGTTCAACTTTTATACTCAATACATTAATGGGTGGATTTGATTATATACACATAGGACTAAACATCACATTTAGCAGGTATAGTGATTTGGAAAAATTTGGCCCCTACTTTATAATAATTAACTCCTTAAAATTTTTACGTCAAATTTGATGTGTCAAAACAAATTTTAATAACGAAATAAAATTTATTATCCATTGTGTATAAAAATATTTAACTATGTGATACTTTTATAATTTATTTTAAATAAAAGTGTTCTTATACAATTCATAAAAATGTAAGATACACTTTTTTTTTTCAATCACTAAGTCTCATATAGTTTTCAAAATCAACTTTGGATGAGTATTGAAAAATCTCATTATTTTCTCAACATAAATGTGACCCTTATTTAAATTATATATCATCAATTTCATAATATAAAATAAGGGGAAAGTTCATAAAGCCCCAAAAACTTTTTGCCTTTTGCAAATAGCCATCACAAACTACTTTTTCCTCCAAATTACCCCTTAAACTATATTAGTTGATGAAATTGGTCTTTATATAGATATATTGTTAAATTATTAGCATGTCAAAAAGGAAATTGCTGCAATCACACTCATATAAGTATAACTATGCAGGGTTGCCTGTGGAGCCGACAACCAAGTGATGATGAAAGATTCATCTTTGTGGGCGATGACAAAAGGGTTGCAGTTGAGGCTATTGGGAAATTTAGATTATGTTTAAGAAGTGATTTTCATTTGGATTTATTTGAGACATTTGTTGTACTGTCTTTTCGGCGGAATATAATTAGTATTTTCAACTTGGACAAATTTCATTTTTCTTGTTCTTTTGGAAATAATAAAATTAGTCTCTTTTAAAATTCAAATATTGTTGTTTATGGTTCTTTAATTGATAATTTGTATATGCTTGATGTTTCTAGTTCCAATAATGAAATATTGCAATCAAATTCATGTGCTACAAAGCAAAAATTTAAAGAGAATTCAACCACCTTATGACACAAGCGTTTAGGTCATATATCTAAACAAAGAATACATAGACTTGTGTTAGATGAAATTCTTGATCCTTTGGATTTATCATACTTTGAAGTTTATGTTGAGTGCATAAAGGGAAAACAGATAAATAAAATGAAATTAGGTGCTGAAAGAGCTAAAGATATCTTAAAACTAATACATACGAATATATGTGGTCATTTCCCTATGGCTTCTTGGAATGGACAACATTATTTTATTGCGTTCATAGACGATTAATCTAGTTACGCCTACCTATATCTTATACACGTGAAGTCCCAATCCTTGGATGTTTTTAAGTCTTTCAAGGCTGAAGTTGAACTTTAACTTGGAAAGAAAATTAAGGCTATCAAATCTGACCGTGATAGTGAATACTATGACAGATATGATGGATTAGGAGAACAACGTCCAGGGCCATTTGCGCTTTTCCTCAGAGAATATGGAATTGTTCTGCAATACACGATGCTAAGCAAACCTAGCATGAATGGTGTTGTTGAGTGATGAAACCGAACTCTTAAGGATATGGTGAGAAGTATGATTAGTTATTCTTCCTTACTAGAGTCTCTTTGAGGGAAGCTTTAAAGACTACAGTTTACATCCTTAATAGGGTGTCAAGTAAAGCAGTTAAAAAAATCCATATGAGCTTTGGACTAACAAAAGACCAAGCTTAAAACACTTGCACATTTGGGGTTGTCCAACTGAGGTACGACCTTATAGGCTGCATGAAAGTAAACTATACTCAAGAACAATTAGCTGCTATTTTGTTGGTTATGCTGAACATTCTCCAGGCTATAAATTTTATCATCCACTTTAAGAATTTTTTTGAGACGGGTGATGCAAGATTTCTTGAGGAAGTTGATTTTGGGAAGGAAGAGAACATAAAGAATATTGTCTTTATGGAGGAACCTATCACCAATGGTGAACAATTTCTTGTGCCTATTACTATTCAATGAACAACTTCGGTAATAGAAGATATGATCAGAGTATTGTTCCTGACAATATTCCAGAACAAGACAACAATGAGGTTCTCCCTCAAGTATATGTACAACAAATTCAACAACCTCAAAAAGTAGAAGTATCATTAAGAAGATTCACTGGAGAGAGGAGAAGTGCAATTCCTGATGATTATACACTATCTACAAAATAAATAGTGCATAAGTAACCTACCATAAAAAAATACCACTTCTTGCATATCTTTTCCATCAATAAAAATCGGCTTTATAATATAGGTGAGTTGTCACACATACTTGTACATAAACTTATTTAATTCTAAAATAATAAACAAAAAGCACAACTTTTACATATAACAGACATTTAATATCAATATAAATTGTTTCTAATGGTGGACCATATTAAATTGTTTTAAACTTGTCACAAGTCTCCTCTGACCACTTTAACATGGTTTTATCTACTGGTTTATATATAAAAAATAAAAAAATTGAACATGATTTTCTATACACATTAATATGTAGTGCTCTTTTGTTACTAATAAAGAATAGTTACCTCTTTCAAATAAATAAGTATACTACCACTAAAAAACAATATATCAGAATTTTATTATTGGTGGTAAAAAAGTAATACAAATTTATGGAAAATCATAACAAAGAAAATATTAAAAATTAAAGGATATAAAAGATTTTTTTCTCTAAAATGCATCATATTGGCAAACCATGTTCAAAGATTTTGCGGCTTAAAGATTTTACTAAAAACTACCATTTTACTTTTAAAGATTTAAAGTAGATATAATCATCTTAATATTATAGTAGAAATGATATGCTATTGATGGTTCAAAGAGTGAAGGCATATAGAAATAATTTATACAAGTTAATTTTTTTTTAAAATCTAAATATATTTTCATACACATAATATTATCTAGTAATCCGTTAAATTGATTGAACCTGAATCAAAGTCATATTTTATTAGATACTCAGTCCCACTTTAACAATATTGAGAATTTGGGACAAAGAGAATACAAAGTCATATTTAACTTTTTGACTACATTAAAATTATACATTAAATTTATTATATCACAAATACAATAAACTGATGTAAACAAACACCTTAAGGGACTTCGTAGTATTATGAGGAAGTTTATCTCTACTTTTGAACGATTAAATTTCATTAGTAATAAAATTGTCCAATGTTATTTGATTTTAATGAGACACTACGCCATAATTCACATTTAACATCGGTTATACAACAACGCTTCCTAGCATAACAATGTTAAATACAAGGTGGAAGCTCATAAAAAGCGCTCTTTTAAGTCAGTGCTGTTAAAGGT
Source organism: Lupinus albus (assembly GCA_009771035.1). Taxonomy (NCBI): domain Eukaryota; kingdom Viridiplantae; phylum Streptophyta; class Magnoliopsida; order Fabales; family Fabaceae; genus Lupinus; species Lupinus albus. Next base: position 19,841,858 of record CM020001.1, on the reverse strand, counting down.
GATAAGCGAATATAGCTTGAACAACACTCTTTGAAGCAAATGTTGTTGTGTGTTTTTCTAAGATATTCAACAACACTTTTTTTAATGAACTGATGTTAAAGGTCACATAACAACAGCGCTCATTACAATGAGCGCTGTTAAAAGTCACACATTTAACCACACTTAATTGAGTGTTGTTAAATATGTCATTCAACATTGCTCTTCTAAGCAAGTGCGGTTGATTTGAATGTATTCAGCAACACTTGCTTAAATGAGCATTGTTAAATGTGACATATCAACAACATTAATTAACAATGACTAAATGAGTTTTAGGGTGTACCTTTCTGACGTAGTGAGCAAATTTGGATAGAATGAATTTTTCTACCCCAAATTTGGATATAATATGTCCAGTTCTGATTAATGGTTAAAAAGTTATGTCAAAAATAATATTTCATCAAAATACTAATTACTAACTGTTGATATAGCACATTTAACAGCGCTAATTTAAGCAAGTGATGTTGATATGATACATTTAACAGTGTTCATTAAACAAATGTTGTTGATATGACACCTTTAACAACACATATTAAGCAAGTGTTGTTGATATGACACATTTAACAATGCTCATTTAAGCAAACACTGTTGATATGTCATCTTTAACAACACTTGCTTAAACGAGCGCTATTAAAGGTGTCATAACAACAAGTACTGAATATTATTATGATAAAATGTTATTTTTGACATAACTATTGAACCTCCAATCAGAATTGGACATATTATATATGCATTTGGGGTAGAAAATTCATTCAATCCAAATTTTCTCACTACATCAGAAAATTACACCCTCAAATTTAAAAAAAAAAACTATTTTTAATATCTCTGTTTTATTTTAAAAGTTTTATAGTGAATCTGTTCTAATACAATTAGTGTAGCTGAAAAGTCACATATTTAACAGCGCATTCTTTAGAAAGCGCTTTTAAAAGTCATACATTTTTGTTTTAGTGGCGTGAATCTTTGTAGATTTAAAAATAAAATTTCATACACAATAATATACATATTGTTCAGCTCTTACTTTTCTTCTCTTAGTTTCTCTCTCCAATCAAGTTATTAGCTTATGGTTTCTATATTCGAGCAAAAGGTGAATCATTCTCTTATTTTACCTCAATTATTTCTCTTTGATTCACTCTTGCTCCTTGCATTTACACCCACGTTAAGTGCTTATTTTATATTACAGGAAATGTCAGAGTTCTCTGTACGTATTTCTTGTATTTAGTTATTATTTTTTCACCCATATTTTCAATGTAACTTTTGATTTCATTCTTATTATTTTTTTACCCAAATTAGCTTCTTATGTGTTTGATAAAAAGTCTGAGAGATATTTTGACTTATTTAATATGAGTGATGTTAAATGAGTCACACTTTAACAAGACTGAGAATTTCGAACTAAGAGAATACAAAGTCATATTTAACATTTTGACTACATTAAAAGTCTGCATTGTATTTATTATATCAAAAATACCATAAACGATGTAAACGTTTCCTTAAGGGACTTTGTAATAATATGAGGAAGTTTATCTCTACCTTTGAACAATTAAATTTCATTTGTAATAAAATTGTCCAATGTTATTCGATTTTAATAGATGCATATAAAAGTATGTTTATACTTTTAAAAAGTTATTCTTTATATTTTAACTTATATAATTTATTTTTTATATGCATTCAGTTTTTAACCATTAATAAAATATTATACCTACTATAATATCAAGAGACAATACTTTTTGTTTGGTTATTTATATATATATTAATATAATATAAACCAACTTCATCTTAAATCTGATCCCATGTTTTTAGTTTTATTTATAAATTGTAGGATTATAATTTATCCATATTATAGTGTATTTATATTTTTGCACCTAAGCTGAAAGCTATAAGTTAATATATTTCATTTGGGCAAGTTCTAAAAATTATTTTTTATAGAGTAAATTGAAAAAAAAAATGAATGAAAATACTATGAGTATTTTAGTTATTTTTATACAATTTTTAAAGTACACATTTTTATTATATATATTTTTATTACATATATTTTCATTATATATATTTTTATTATAAATTTTTTAACTTTTAATACTATATGACAAAGAATAAAAAATATTAAAATAGAATTTAATATAAAATCAAATATTAGTATTTAAAAACAACATTACACACAAATAATAAAAATATGAGAATAATGTATCTACTTGTTTAAGGAGATAAGTTATCTCCTCCAGCCACTAAAATCGTGACATGTGTACTATTTAATCATTTTCTATAAAAATATTTCTAAAACTAAACTAAACAATACACATGTTATTCTTTTACTGGCTGGATGATGTAAGTTATCTCCTGATATGATGATTCTCTAAAATTATTAGACAATCTACAAAATAAATAGTGCATAAATAATAAAATAAGCGACCCACAATTAAAGATACCACTTTTTGCATATCTTTTCAATCAATAAAAGTCGGGTTTATAATATTGATGAGTTGTCACACATACTTGTTCATAAACTTATTTATTTCTAAAAAAATAAACAAAAAGCACAACTTTTTGACTACATTAAAAGTATACGTTAAATTTATTATATCACAAGAGTTTATCTCTACCTTTGAACAATTAAATTTCATTAGTAATAAAATTGTCCGATGTTATTTGATTAAAAACGTTCTTTTAAGCAAGCGTTGTTAAAAGTGATAGGCGAATATAGCTTGAACAACGCTCTTTGAAGCAAATGTTGTTGTGTGTTTTTCTAAGATTTTTAACGTGGCTTTTTTTAAAGAACTAATGTTAAAAGTCACATATCAACAACGCTCATTACAATTAGAGCTGTTAATAGTCACAAATTTAACGACACTTAATCGAGTATTGTTAAATTTGTCATTCAACATCGCTCTTCTAAGCAAGCATTGTTGATTTGAATGTATTCAGCAGCCTTTGCTTAAATGAGCGTTGTTAAAGGTGACATATCAACAACATTCATTAACAATGATTAAATGAGCTTCAGGGTTTACCTTTCTGAAGTAGTGAATTTTTTTGGATAGAATAAATTTTTCTACCCCAGATGCATATATAATATGTCCAGTTCTAATTAGTAGTTCAAAAGTTATGTCAAAAATAGTATTACATCAAAATACTAATCACTAATTGTTGATATAACACTTTTAACAATGTTCATTTAAGCATGCGCTGTTGATATGATACATTTAATAGTGCTCGTTAAACAACCATTGTTGATATGACACATTTAACAACACATATTAAGCAAACACTCTTGATATGACACCTTTAACATCACACATTTAAGCAAAATTGTTGATATGACATCTTTAACAACACTTGCTTAAACGAACGCTGTTAAAGGTACCATAACAACAGGTACTAAATATTGTTATGTTAAAATGTTATTTTTGACATAACTTTTGAACCACTAATCAGAATTGGACAAATTATATATGCATTTGTGGTAGAAAATTCATTCAATCCAAATTTTCTCACTACTTCATAAAATTACACCCTGAAATTCCAAAAAAAAACTCTTTTTATTATTTCTTTTTTATTTTACAATTTTTATAGTGAATCTGTTTTAATAGAGTTGTGTAGGTGAAAAGACACACATTTAACAGCGCATTCCTTAGAGAGCGCTGTTAAAAGTTATACATTTTTGTTTTAGTGTGCGCGAATCTTTGCAGATTTAAAAACAAAACCCCACATTCAATAATACACATATAGTTCAGCTCTTAATTTTCTTCTCTTAGCTTCTCTCTTCAAGCAAATTACTAGCTTTTGGTTTCTCCATTCGAGCAAAGTGTGAATCAATCTCTTATTTTACCTCTCTTATTTCTCTTTGATTCATTCTTGCTCATTGAATTTACGCCCACGTTAACTACTTATTTTATATTACGGTAAATGTCAAAGTTGAATCTAAGTGAAATTGTTGTTGATTTACCAAACTTGCAATCCATGTATGTATTTCTTGTATTTGGTTATTATTTTTTCATCCATATTTTTTATGTAACTTTTGATTTCATTCTCATTATTTTTTCCTCAACGTTAGCCTCTTAGTGTTTGATAAAAAATCTAAGAGAGATTTTGACTTATTTAATATGAGTGATGTTAAATGAGTCACACTTTAACAATATTGAGAATTTGGGACTAAGAGAATACAAAGTGATATTTAACATTTTGACTACATTAAAAGTCTACATTAAATTTATTATATCACAAATACCATAAACTGATGTAAACAAACACCTTAAGGGACATTGTAATATTATGAGGAAGTTTATCTCTACCTTTGAACAATTAAATTCCGTTAGTAATAAAATTGTCCAATGTTATTTGATTTTAAAGAGGAGGATTGTAATTTAATCCAAGTTATGGAATTTAATTGTTGAAAGGTAGAGATCTAAAGAACAATCTACCTATATTGATTTTACAGCAACAAGAAGTCCCTTCACAGCTTCCCCCATTCTTATAGCCAAGGTCAATACAATTTTGGTTACATCTTGAGTTTCCTCCATCACAGTAAGATAGACACTGTGCATGCTCTCCTCCTTTTACTATTGTTGGTCCTGCAGTAAAATTTATATTAAAATATTTATCACATCTATTCATTCCTCTATATTAATTACTATATTACTGACAGAAAACAATATATGCATTAGCAATGTAAGATATTATAACAAGCAAGTTTATAAAATCAAACCACATGAAATTCATAAAAATAAAGATTACTTACCTAAGATGAATCTATTTTGACATTTATTGAAATGGTATCAAGTTTTAACTAAAGCTTTATTTCTTTACCTGAAGATAGGATTAAAGCAATGCATAGAATTCCAATGAGAAAAGGTTGATAGGTTTGAGAAGCCATGAGGATTTCAACTTCAAATTCAAAGCTTTCTTAATAAAATGATGAATGAAGTGTTTGATGTCATGTTCCTTTTATAGAAGTGACAAATCGAATGATTTGGATTTGGATTTGGATTTGGATCTCGGTGTATAGACGGGAAATCATCTACCAATCCATATAAATTCATTTAAATCATATTTTAAAGTACTCAATCCATTCATAGCCAAACTAAATGGATGGATTCAAATATATCCAATCGATCCATGAATCAATTTTAATGGGCTTAATAAATAGATATTCAATTCATTTAATTTTTTTAATTGGAAATAAAAATATTTTGACAAAAGTCGTTCTCTTTAAAACCACTATTTGAATAAAGAATTTTTTAAAATCACTTTTAAAAATTATTTTTTTCTTATCAAAATGTACTTTTAAAAGTCATTTTTTTAAAAGCATTTTTTGATTTCTTTTTCAAGAAACACTTTTATTAAAACAAATGAATTTTTGAACTTTAAAAATTAATTTTTTGCAATATTTTACAAGCATGAGACGCTTAAGGTTATAGATATAAAGTTTGTAACAAATATTTATATATTATTTTAAGATATGTAATTATATATTATTTTAAGATATTCAAAATCATTTATTTTATTATTTTTCTATAAGATAATACTTCATATTATTTTTATATTAAAAAAATTGCTTTTCAATAGGGCTCCCATTAATCCAAAATAAAAGTATAATTAATGTTATTTCAAGATAGGTAATTATATATTATTTTAAGATATTCAAATTTCAAAATAATTTATTTTATTTTTTTTCTATAAGATAATACTTGAGATTCTTTTTATACTAAAAAATCTTGCTTTCCAATCGGGCAACCAATAATCCAAAATAACTTAACTCTTTTGAATCTATACTTTTTATTTAGCTCGATAAGTATGATTCAAGAATCAAATGAGTTGTACTTGAACTAAATATTGACCTTATTAAGTAAATAAGTTCAACTTTTTGACTCATTACATTAATGGGCGGATTTGACTATATATACATATTAGCAAGTAACTCGTGCATTTACACGGAATTGTATTTTTTTCCGTATGATTAAGAACACATATTACATGTGCATTCATATAGTTAAGAACACATGTGTTATTCGTGCATTCGCATGGTTAAAACACACATGTTACATGTGCATTCGTATTGTTAAGAACACACATGTTATTCGTGCATTCACATGGTTAGAAACACACATGTTACCCGTACACTTTTGCACTTTTTTGATTGATTTTCATACTCTATAGTCTATATATTTGGTTAACTAATAAATACAATAATAACTTATGTAACCCCCTAAAATTTTGATAATTGGAACATGGTGAAACTCAGTCAGTCTGGGAGCTACTGACTGATTCTCGCTCGAGCGAGAAATTCTCGCTTGGGCGAGAGCATCAGTATTTATCCCAGAATTTTATTTGGGAGCCTCGCTTGGGCGAGATGTGGCTCGCTTGGGCGAGAGGGGGTGTGTTGACACTGTGGGATTCTCGCTTGAGCGAGAGCGTCAGTGTTTGAAAATGTAAAAAAAGTGGGATCTCTCGCCTGGGTGAGAATTTAAAATCCTGAAACCTAAAATAGAGCCCCAAACACGAAAATGGGGGGGGGGGGGGGGGGGTTGAGAGGATGGAGAAGAGGAAGCGATTTTCTTGGCTAGAGCTCGCATAAAGGCTATGTGAAGCTAGAGAAGAGGTAAACCTCTTGATTTTAACACTTCTCCTTACTTAGAAACTCATTAAGATTATTGGGGTCTCTTCTCTTTGAGTTGGAAAACGACCTAACTCTCTCCATTGGTGTAGTAGTTCGTTTTAGTTAACTTCTTTCTCGGAAACTCATAGTATAGAGTGTCTATTTGGAGATGGTAGTTGAAAAATATTGATATTAAGAAACCCTAAAACCTAGAAACGAAATGGTGAAGAAAATGGGTTGGAAAATGGTAAGTTGGGTTGTGGTTTATGATTGATGATGTGGAATGAGGGGTTAAATGTTTATGAATGCAGATGGGAGTCCCAATAGAGATAGTTTCGAGAGTTATCGGAGTATGAATTAATTTGTGGTAGAAACATGTAAAATGAGTTATAATGTGATGTTATGAATATATTATTGATTGTGTTTTTGTGTGTGTGTGAATGGGTAAAGACCCTAAGATTGGAGGAAGCGGAGTAGATTCAAACAAGCCGTCCAACGCCAACACACGCCAAGGTAAGGGAGACGTGTTTCCATAGTTAATGATTTGATGGAAAAGGTAAATGTATTGGTATTATTGTTTTAATAATGGAGTAAACTAGTTATTATTTGGTATGTGGTATTGAATAGCCTTCGTTGCATCATGTTGGTAATCGATTACATCGTATTAATGTAATCGATTACATCATGTTGGTAATCGATTACATAGCGACGATGCTTCTGTAATTTACACAGTGTAATCGATTACACTATACTTGTAATCGATTACACTTATCGCAGTGTCTATAAAATAGAAACCCAAAACACATTTTAGGGTTAGAACTTCGAAGAGAAGAGAGAGAGGAGAGCTTTTCAAGAGCAAGGAGCCTTAGGACTCATCTTGAAGCTTGAGAAGAGGTAAACCTCTTGCTTCTAACTCTTCTTCTTCCTCTCTAACTTGCTTTGGGTATGTTGGATTTATTTTCAAAACATGAGAAACCATGGAAACTCATTCTTTAGAGTTATGGTTCGTTTTATGTTGTTTTTATCTTGTAAACTCTTGGTTTAGAGATAGTATCTCAAGAATGGAAAGGGTTGTGGGTTGATTCATGAAAACCCCAAAAACCCTAAAAGTGAAAATGTGGTAAAAGGAGAGAATGAGTAAAATGCTAGAGGTAGAATATGAGTTTACCCCCAAATATTGAAATATGAGATGTTATGCATGTTTTAGATGGTTGAATATTGATGATGAATATTTTGTATGATTAAATGATGCAATATAAGTTGTTTATGTGATATTTGGAATAAATGACTAACATTGTGTTATGTAGTGGGATGAGGAAAGATCCTAAGGTTGGAGGTGGTGTCGGTAGAACTAGAGAAGTTGCCAAGAACCGAACCCCAATACTCACCAAGGTAAGGATAAGTCATTAATTTTGCATTTGAAATAGAAATGTGTATTTTCTGGTTTTGCAAAGATTAAGTTGTAAATTACGCATTTAGTATAAACATATATGGGTGTGTTTATATTAAAGATGGCGTAGATTTACGGAAAGGGAAAATGTGGGTATTTTCTGGTTATGAAATGAATAAGTTGTAAATTGTGCATTTAGTATAAACATATATGGGTGTGTTTATACTAAAGTAGGCGTAGATTTACGGAAGATGGAAAACGTGTGCGTTTTCTGGTCATGCAATAATTATATTGTGAATCACGTAGTTAGTATAAACATATATGGGTGTGTTTATACTAAAGATGGCGTGGATTTACGGGAAATGATCGATGGTGAATTCAATGAAAAGAAAATATATTTTTAGCCGACCATAAATGGTTAGCGACTTCGGCCCGAGTTTACGAGGCAACACTTCGGCCCGAGTTTACGAGGCAACACTTCGGCTCCAGTTTATGAAGCAACACTTCGGCCCGAGTTTACGAGGCAACACTTCAGCTCGAGTTTATGAAGCAACACTTCAGCCCGAGTTTACGCGGCATTTTTTCTTTATAAAAGAGATGAGAATTTGTTTTTAGCTAACCCTAAGGGGTGTAGCGACTTCGGCTCGAGTTTATAAAGCAACACTTCAGCCCGAGTTTACGCGGCATGTTTTCTTTATAAAAGAGATGAGAATTTGTTTTTAGCTAATCCTAAGGGGTGTAGCGACTTCGGCTCGAGTTTATGAAGCAACACTTCAGCCCGAGTTTACGCGGCATGTTTTCTTTATAAAAGAGATGAGAATTTGTTTTTAGCTAACCCTAAGGGGTGTAGCGACGGCTCGAGTTTATGAAGCAACACTTCAGCCCGAGTTTACGCGACATGTTTTCTTTATAAAAGAGATGAGAATTTGTTTTTAGCTAACCCTAAGGGGTGTAGCGACTTCGGCTCGAGTTTATGAAGCAACACTTCAGCCCGAGTTTACGCGGCATGTTTTCTTTATAAAAGAGATGAGAATTTGTTTTTAGCTAACCCTAAGGGGTGTAGCGACTTCGGCTCGAGTTTATGAAGCAACACTTCAGCCCGAGTTTACGCGACATGTTTTCTTTATAAAAGAGATGAGAATTTGTTTTTAGCTAACCCTAAGGGGTGTAGCGACTTCGGCTCGAGTTTATGAAGCAACACTTCAGCCCGAGTTTATGCGGCATGTTTTCTTTATAAAAGAGATGAGAATTTGTTTTTAGATAATCCTAAGGGGTGTAGCGACTTTGGCTCAAGTTATGCAGCAAAACAAAATGAATTTCGAAAATGGTTTACTAACCCTTTTTTCTAATGTGGATTATCTTATAATGATGTTTATTGAATTAACGACTTACTCCTTTGTGTGTTTTGTACTTTTGTCATTGATAATCCCATTGCAGGTAAATAGATGAATGAAGTATGCTAGGTCGGGAGCTTTAGGAGCTTTAGATTTCGGATTCACTATTTATGTTTTTGTATCTTAAATGACTACTTGCGGATTTAAACGATTGTAATAATAGCTAACCATTAGTCGAATATTTGTAACTGGGTGTATGGTTATTTCGGAGAACTATACTTATGGGGTCTCATTATCCGTGAGACATTACGAATATGAATTATGTTTTTCTGTCAAATCAAGTGTAGGTGATTATGGAATTTGAAAGTATGATAGTAAGTGTAGTAAAATGCATGCAAAATGATTAAAATAAGGAAAAAAATTTCAAGAGTAAAAATCGGGTTGTTACAAACCCTGTTAAATGTATCATATCAACATCACTTACTTAAACGAGCGCTATTAAAGGTGTCATAACAACAAGTACTCAATATTGTTATGATAAAATGTTATTTTTGACATAACTTTTGAACCTCTAATCAGAATTGGACATATTATATATGCATTTGGGGTAGAAAATTCATTCAATCCAAATTTTCTCACTACATCAGAAAATTACACCGTGAAATTCCAAAAAAAAAAACTATTTTTACTATCTCTGTTTTATTTTAAAAGTTTTATAGTGAATCTGTTCTAATACAGTTAGTGTAGCTGAAAAGTCACATATTTAACAGCGCATTCTTTAGAAAGCGCTTTTAAAAGTCATACATTTTTGTTTTAGTGAGCGCAAATCTTAGTAAATTTAAAAATAAAATTTCATACACAATAATATACATATTGTTCAGCTCTTACTTTTCTTCTCTTAGTTTCTCTCTCTAAGCAAGTTATTAGCTTTTGGTTTCTATATTCTAGCAAAATGTGAATCATTCTCTTATTTTAACTCATTTATTTCTCTTTGATTCACTCTTTCTCCTTGCATTTACACCCACGTTAAGTGCTTATTTTATATTACATGAAATGTAAGAGTTCTATGTACATATTTATTGTATTTGGTTATTATTTTTTCACCCATATTTTCTATGTAACATTTGATTTCATTCTTATTATTTTTTTACCCACATTAGCTTCTTATGTGTTTGATAAAAAGTTTGAGAGATATTTTGGCTTATTTAATATGAGTGATATTAAATGAGTCACACTTTAACAAGACTGAGAATTTTGAACTAAGAGAATATAAAGTCATATTTAACATTCTGACTACATTAAAAGTCTGCATTGTATTTATTATATCAAAAATACCATAAACGATGTAAAAATTTCCTTAAGGGACTTTGTAATAATATGAGGAAGTTTATCTCTACCTTTGAACAATTAAATTTCATTTGTAATAAAATTGTCCAATGTTATTCGATTTTAATAGATGCATATAAAAGTATGTTTATACTTTTAAAAAGTTATTCTTTATATTTTAACTTATATAATTTATTTTTTATATGCATTCAGTTTTTAACCATCAATAAAATATTATACCTACTATAATATCAAGAGACAATACTTTTTGTTTGGTTATTTATATATATATATATATTAATATAATATAAACCAACTTCATCTTAAATCTGATCCCATGTTTTTAGTTTTATTTATAAACTGTAGGATTATAATTTATCCATATTATAGTGTATTTATATTTTTGCACCTAAGCTGAAAGCTATAAGTTAATATATTTCATTTGGGCAAGGTCTAAAAATTATTTTTTATAGAGTAAATTGAAAAAAAGTGGATGAAATTACTTACTTATGTTATGAGTATTTTAGTTATTTTTCTACTATTTTTAAAGTACACATTTTTATTATATATATTTTTATTATAAATTTTTTAACTTTTAATACTATATGACAAAGAATAAAAAATATTAAAATAGAATTTAATATAAAATCAAATATTACTATTTAAAAACAACATTACGCACAAATAATAAAAATATGAGAATAATGTATCTACAGGTATAAGGAGATAATTTATCTCCTCCAGCCACTAAAATCATGACATGTGTACTATTTAATCATTTTCTATAAAAATATTTCTAAAACTAAACTAAACAATACACATGTCATTCTTTTACTAGCTGGATGATGCAAGTTATCTCCTGATATGAGAAGATACTTTATTCTCTAAAAATATTACACAATCTACAAAATAAATAGTGCATAAATAATAAAATAAGCTACCCACAATTAAAGATACCACTTTTTGCATATCTTTTCAATCAATAAAAGTCGGGTTTATAATATTGGTGAGTTGTCACACATACTTGTTCATAAACTTATTTATTTCTAAAAAAATAAACAAAAAGCACAACTTTTTGACTACATTAAAAGTATACGTTAAATTTATTATATCACAAGAGTTAATCTCTACCTTTGAACAATTAAATTTCATTAGTAATAAAATTGTCCAATGTTATTTGATTTTAATGAGACACTACTACAGAATTCGCATTTAATAGCAGTCATGCAAAAATGCTTCCTCATACAACGATGTTAAATATAAGGCAAAATATGATAAAAAAAACGTTCTTTTAAGCAAGCGTTGTTAAAAGTGATACGCGAATATAGCTTGAACAATGCTCTTTGAAGCAAATGTTGTTGTGTGTTTTTCTAAGATATTTAACGGCGCATTTTTTAAAGAACTAATGTTAAAGGTCACATATCAACAACGCTCATTACAATGAGAGCTGTTAATAGTCACAAATTTAACGACACTTAATCGAATATTGTTAAATTTGTCATTTAACATTGCTCTTCTAAGCGAGCGTTGTTGATTTGAATGTATTCAGCAGCCTTTGCTTAAATTAGCGTTGTTAAATGTGACATATCAACAACATTCATAAACAATGATTAAATGAGTTTCAGGGTTTACCTTTCTGAAGTAGTGAATTTTTTTGGATAGAATAAATTTTTCTACCCCAGATGCATATAGCTTGAACAACGCTCTTTGAAGCAAATGTTGTTGTGTGTTTTTCTAAGATATTTAACGGCGCATTTTTTAAAGAACTAATGTTAAAGGTCACATATCAACAACGCTCATTACAATGAGAGCTGTTAATAGTCACAAATTTAACGAGCATTCCTTAGAGAGCGCTGTTAAAAGTTATACATTTTTGTTTTAGTGTGCGCGAATCTTTGCAGATTTAAAAACAAAACCTCACATTCAATAATACACATATAGTCCAGCTCTTAATTTTCTTCTCTTAGCTTCTCTCTTCAAGCAAATTACTAGCTTTTGGTTTCTCCATTCGAGCAAAGTGTGAATCAATCTCTTATTTTACCTCTCTTATTTCTCTTTGATTCATTCTTGCTCATTGAATTTACGCCCACGTTAACTACTTATTTTATATTACAGTAAATGTCAAAGTTGAATCTAAGTGAAATTGTTGTTGATTTACCAAACTTGCAATCCATGTATGTATTTCTTGTATTTGGTTATTATTTTTTCATCCATATTTTTTATGTAACTTTTGATTTCATTCTCATTATTTTTTCCTCAACGTTAGCCTCTTAGTGTTTGATAAAAAATCTAAGAGAGATTTTGACTTATTTAATATGAGTGATGTTAAATGAGTCACACTTTAACAATATTGAGAATTTGGGACTAAGAGAATACAAAGTGATATTTAACATTTTGACTACATTAAAAAAGTCTACATTAAATTTATTATATCACAAATACCATAAACTGATGTAAACAAACACCTTAAGGGACATTGTAATATTATGAGGAAGTTTATCTCTACCTTTGAACAATTAAATTCCGTTAGTAATAAAATTGTCCAATGTTATTTGATTTTAAAGAGGAGGATTGTAATTTAATCCAAGTTATGGAATTTAATTGTTGAAAGGTAGAGATCTAAAGAACAATCTACCTATATTGATTTTACAGCAACAAGAAGTCCCTTCACAGCTTCCCCCATTCTTATAGCCAAGGTCAATACAATTTTGGTTACATCTTGAGTTTCCTCCATCACAGTAAGATAGACACTGTGCATGCTCTCCTCCTTTTACTATTGTTGGTCCTGCAGTAAAATTTATATTAAAATATTTATCACATCTATTCATTCCTCTATATTAATTACTATATTACTGACAGAAAACAATATATGCATTAGCAATGTAAGATATTATAACAAGCAAGTTTATAAAATCAAACCACATGAAATTCATAAAAATAAAGATTACTTACCTAAGATGAATCTATTTTGACATTTATTGAAATGGTATCAAGTTTTAACTAAAGCTTTATTTCTTTACCTGAAGATAGGATTAAAGCAATGCATAGAATTCCAATGAGAAAAGGTTGATAGGTTTGAGAAGCCATGAGGATTTCAACTTCAAATTCAAAGCTTTCTTAATAAAATGATGAATGAAGTGTTTGATGTCATGTTCCTTTTATAGAAGTGACAAATTGAATGATTTGGATTTCGATTTGGATCTCGGTGTATAGACGGGAAATCATCTACCAATCCATATAAATTCATTTAAATCATATTTTAAAGTACTCAATCCATTCATAGCCAAACTAAATGGATGGATTCAAATATATCCAATCGATCCATGAATCCATTTTAATGGGCTTAATAAATAGATATTCAATTCATTTAATTTTTTTAATTGGAAATAAAAATATTTTGACAAAAGTCGTTCTCTTTAAAACCACTATTTGAATAAAGAATTTTTTAAAATCACTTTTAAAAATTAGTTTTTTCTTATCAAAATGTACTTTTAAAAGTCATTTTTTTAAAAGCATTTTTTGATTTCTTTTTCAAGAAACACTTTTATTAAAACAAATGAATTTTTGAACTTTAAAAATTAATTTTTTGCAATATTTTACAAGCATGAGACGCTTAAGGTTATAGATATAAAGTTTGTAACAAATATTTATATATTATTTTAAGATATGTAATTATATATTATTTTAAGATATTCAAAATCATTTATTTTATTATTTTTCTATAAGATAATACTTCATATTATTTTTATATTAAAAAAATTGCTTTTCAATAGGGCTCCCATTAATCCAAAATAAAAGTATAATTAATGTTATTTCAAGATAGGTAATTATATATTATTTTAAGATATTCAAATTTCAAAATAATTTATTTTATTTTTTTTCTATAAGATAATACTTGAGATTCTTTTTATACTAAAAAATCTTGCTTTCCAATCGGGCACCCAATAATCCAAAATAACTTAACTCTTTTGAATCTATACTTTTTATTTAGCTCGATAAGTATGATTCAAGAATCAAATGAGTTGTACTTGAACTAAATATTGACCTTATTAAGTAAATAAGTTCAACTTTTTGACTCATTACATTAATGGGCGGATTTGACTATATATACATATTAGCAAGTAACTCGTGCATTTACACGGAATTGTATTTTTTTCCGAATGATTAAGAACACATATTACATGTGCATTCATATAGTTAAGAACACATGTGTTATTCGTGCATTCGCATGGTTAAAACACACATGTTACATGTGCATTCGTATTGTTAAGAACACACATGTTATTCGTGCATTCGCATGGTTAGAAACACACATGTTACCCTACACTTTTGCACTTTTTTGATTGATTTTCATACTCTATAGTCTATATATTTGGTTAACTAATAAATACAATAATAACTTATGTAACCCCCTAAAATTTTGATAATTGGAACATGGTGAAACTCAGTCAGTCTGGGAGCTACTGACTGATTCTCGCTTGAGCGAGAAATTCTCGCTTGGGCGAGAGCATCAGTATTTATCCCAGAATTTTATTTGGGAGCCTCGCTTGGGGGAGATGTGGCTCGCCTGGGCAAGAGGGAGTGTGTTGACATTGTGGGATTCTCGCTTGAGCGAGAGCGTCAGTGTTTGAAAATGTAAAAAAAGTGGGATCTCTCGCCTGGGCGAGAATCTAAAATCCTGAAACCTAAAATAGAGCCCCAAACACGAAAATGGGGGGGGGGGGGGGGGGGGTTGAGAGAAAGGAGAAGAGGAAGCGATTTTCTTGGCTAGAGCTCGCATAAAGGCTACGTGAAGCTAGAGAAGAGGTAAACCTCTTGATTTTAACACTTCTCCTTACTTAGAAACTCATTAAGATTATTGGGGTCTCTTCTCTTTGAGTTGGAAAACGACCTAACTCTCTCCATTGGTGTAGTAGTTCGTTTTAGTTAACTTCTTTCTCGAAAACTCATAGTATAGAGTGTCTATTTGGATATGGTAGTTGAAAAATATTGATATTAAGAAACCCCAAAACCTAGAAACGAAATGGTGAAGAAAATGGGTTGGAAAATGGTAAGTTGGGTTGTGGTTTATGATTGATGATGTGGAATGAGGGGTTAAATGTTTATGAATGCAGATGGGAGTCTCAATATAGATAGTTTCGAGAGTTATCGGAGTATGAATTAATTTGTGGTAGAAACATGTAAAATGAGTTATAATGTGATGTTACGAATATATTATTGATTGTGTTTTTTTTTTGTGTGAATGGGTAAAGACCCTAAGATTGGAGGAAGCGGAGTAGATTCAAACAAGCCGTCAAATGCCAACACACGCCAAGGTAAGGGAGACGTGTTTCCATAGTTAATGATTTGATGGAAAAGGTAAATGTATTGCCATTATTGTTATGATAATGGAGTAAACTGGTTATTATTTGGTATGTGGTATTGAATAGCCTTTGTTGCATTGACTTGCCGTATGTGGTATTGAATAGCCTTCGTGGCGTTGACTTGCCCTATGTGGTATTGAATAGCCTTCGTGGCGTTGACTTGCCCTGTGTGGTATTGAATAGCCTTTGTGGCATTGACTTGCCATATATGGTATTGAATAGCTTTTGTGGCGTTGACTTGCCCTATGTGGTATTGAATAGCCTTCGTGGCGTTGACTTGCCCTATGTGGTATTGATTAGCCTTCGTGGCGTTGACTTGCCCTATGTGGTATTGAATAGCCTTCGTGGCGTTGACTTGCCCTATGTGGTATTGAATAGCCTTCGTGGCGTTGACTTGCCCTATGTGGTATTGATTAGCCTTCGTGGCGTTGACTTGCCCTATGTGGTATTGAATAGCCTTCGTGGCGTTGACTTGCCCTATGTGGTATTGATTAGCCTTCGTGGCATTGACTTGCCCTATGTGGTATTGATTAGCCTTCGTGGCGTTGACTTACCCTATGTGGTAATGGATAATTACTATTAAATGTGGTTGATAATTGGTAGAATGATAGTTTAGTGTACCTTAACGGTTGAATTATGTTATTGACAGAATCATATAGATATGTATATGTTTGCATTATAATTATCCTATTCCTATTTATATATTTACTGATTATATAACTTGATGTCTTACTCCCTTATGTTTTCTTGATGTGGTATTTCGTGATAACCGGTGTACAGGTCAAGCTAAGGATTAGCAGACTCAGGAGATGGCGTAGTTTAGTTCCTTTTCTATTTTGTCATAGGGATGTTCATGTGTCGCGCTTTGTGTTATGCATGTAATTGTACCTCTAACGTAAACCATTTAGTCTGTAATCCCGTTCCGTAGGATTTTGATGTTTTATTGACGAACATGTGGGGATGGAGTTCCCTCTTTAATTAATATATGATGTTTATGGGTTTCGAACCCCAAAAAGCTTGGGTAGAATACTCGCTAATAGGAAGCGTGAATTATGATTACAATGAGGAAGAAAATTATTGGGGTAATTTAAGGAAAATTAGTTAGTATTATATGTATGTTAAGAAAATAAAAGGACGAAAAATTTTAGGGTATATTTCGGGTCCTTACAACTTATATTGCTAATTCTTAATATACACGTACATATGGAGAATATTATTGTGATTATTTCTTAATGTAACCTATTTATATTTTTTTATTTCTAGGATTTTATTTCTTATTAGTTGTTAGTTTATTATTTACTACTTTTTTTAAATATACAAAATGAGACATTGTAATTAATTACTTAGATTTTTTCAAATTAAATATTAATCATTATTATGACAACTTCGAAAATAATATTTTAATAAATATAAATGAAATTTTAGTAGTAAATGGTCATTGAAATGTGAAAGTTGTAATTAAATATGATTTTAGTAATAAATGACCATTGAAATATTTTAAATATTTAGTATTAAAACTGCTAAAATATTTTAAAGATAATAATGAAAATGCATGGACAATATTAATAAATTGAAATGAGAACATTATAATTAAATTTTTAGATTTTTTTTCAAATGAAGCAGACATACTAATTTGAAAATATGTGTTTCTATTCTCTTAGACATGTTCATTGTAAGGACCTGATTTTCATAACTCAAAAATTCTTTTAATTTTACTCATGAAAGTGAAATGATTACTTTTTAAAGACATTACTCAATCGATTTAGAAAACCTGATTGAATATATATATAAGTTCAAAACATCTTTCAGGTGCAGAAATAATCAATCGTTCACTTCATTAAAAACATATCATTACACTTTCATTTAATTACATAATTTATACGATTATCCTTTCTCAAAAATACTTCGATTACAATCCTTAATCGATCTCATATTACATACATGAACCATATACCATATTGAATACATAAGTAAACACTCTACTTGTACTCTTCTCCATGAGCGTCCATTGCGTTACAGCCACAACCTGAACTCAAATATACAACACATACAAGAAGAGATAGAGGGAGTAAGAACCAACTACAGCGACCGTAGCATGGAATTACATGGAGTAATAACATTAAAGTATTATATGAGCTTAATATGTGTTGTTAAAGGTGTCATATCAACAACTTTTATTTAATGAACACTATTAAATGTATCATATCAACATCACTTGCTTAAACGAGCGTTATTAAAGGTGTCATAACAACAAGTACTGAATATTGTTATGATAAAATGTTATTTTTGACATAACTTTTGAACCTCTAATCAGAATTGGACATATTATATATGCATTTGGGGTAGAAAATTCATTCAATCCAAATTTTCTCACTACATCAGAAAATTACACCCTGAAATTCCAAAAAAAAACTATTTTTACTATCTCTATTTTATTTTAAAAGTTTTATAGTGAATCTGTTCTAATACAGTTAGTGTAGCTGAAAAGTCACATATTTAACAGCGCATTCTTTAGAAAGCGCTTTTAAAAGTCATACATTTTTGTTTTAGTGAGCGCGAATCTTTGTAAATTTAAAAATAAAATTTCATACACAATAATATACATATTGTTCAGCTCTTACTTTTCTTCTCTCAGTTTCTCTCTCTAAGCAAGTTATTAGCTTCTGATTTCTATATTCGAGCAAAATGTGAATCATTCTCTTATTTTACCTCATTTGTTTCTCTTTGATTCACTCTTGCTCCTTGCATTTACACCCACGTTAAGTGCTTATTTTATATTACAGGAAATGTCAGAGTTCTCTGTATGTATTTATTGTATTTGGTTACTATTTTTTCACCCATATTTTCTATGTAACATTTGATTTCATTCTTATTATTTTTTTACCCACATTAGCTTCTTATGTGTTTGATAAAAAATCTGAGAGATATTTTGACTTATTTAATATGAGTGATGTTAAATGAGTCACAGTTTAACAAGACCGAGAATTTCGAACTAAGAGAATACAAAGTCATATTTAACATTTTGACTACAATAAAAGTCTGCATTGTATTTATTATATCAAAAATACCATAAACGATGTAAAAATTTCCTTAAGGGACTTTGTAATAATATGAGGAAGTTTATCTCTACCTTTGAACAATTAAATTTCATTTGTAATAAAATTGTCAATATTATTCGATTTTAATAGATGCATATAAAAGTATGTTTATACTTTTAAAAAGTTATTCTTTATATTTTAACTTATATAATTCATTTTTTATATGCATTCAGTTTTTAACCATCAATAAAATATTATACCTACTATAATATCAAGAGACAATACTTCTTGTTTGGTTATTTATATATATATATATATATATATATATATATATATATATATATATTAATATAATATAAACCAACTTCATCTTAAATCTGATCCCATGTTTTTAGTTTTATTTATAAACTGTAGGATTATAATTTATCCATATTATAGTGTATTTATATTTTTGCACCTAAGCTGAAAGCTATAAGTTAATATATTTCATTTGGGCAAGGTCTAAAAATTATTTTTTATAGAGTAAATTGAAAAAAAAATGAATGAAATTACTTATTTATGTTATGAGTATTTTAGTTATTTTTATACTATTTTTAAAGTACACAATTTTATTATATATATTTTTATTATAAATATTTTTATTATAAATTTTTTAACTTTTAATACTATAGGACAAAGAATAAAAAATATTAAAATAGAATTTAATATAAAATCAAATATTACTATTTAAAAACAACATTACACACAAATAATAAAAATATGAGAATAATGTATCTACTGGTATAAGGAGATAAGTTATCTCCTCCAGCCACTAAAATCATGACATGTGTACTATTTAATCATTTTCTATAAAAATATTTCTAAAACTAAACTAAACAATACACATGTCATTCTTTTACTGGCTGGATGATGTAAGTTATCTCCTGATATGAGAAGATACTTTATTCTCTAAAAATATTGCAGAATCTACAAAATAAATAGTGCATAAATAATAAATAAGCTACCCACAATTAAAGATACCACTTTTTGCATATCTTTTCAATCAATAAAAGTCGGGTTTATAATATTGGTGAGTTGTCACACGTACTTGTTCATAAACTTATTTATTTCTAAAAAAATAAACAAAAAGCACAACTTTTTGACTACATTAAAAGTATACGTTAAATTTATTATATCACAAATACAATAAACTGACGTAAACAAAACACCTTAAGGGACTTTGTAATATTATGAGGAAGTTTATCTCTACCTTCCAATAATTAAATTTCATTAATAATAAAATTGTCCAATGTTATTTGATTTTAATGAGACAGTACGTCAGAATTCGCATTTAATAGCGGTCATGCAAAAACGCTTCTTCATACAACGATGTTAAATATAAGGCAAAATATGATAAAAAAAACGTTCTTTTAAGCAAGCGTTGTTAAAAGTGATACGCGAATATAGCTTGAACAACTCTCTTTGAAGCAAATGTTGTTGTGTGTTTTTCTAAGATATTTAACGGCGCATTTTTTAAAGAACTAATGTTAAAGGTCACATATCAACAACGCTCATTACAATGAGAGCTGTTAATAGTCACAAATTTAACGACACTTAATCGAGTATTGTTAAATTTGTCATTCAACATTGCTCTTCTAAGCAAGCATTGTTGATTTGAATGTATTCAGCAGCCTTTGCTTAAATGAGCGTTGTTAAATGTGACATATCAACAACATTCATTAACAATGATTAAATGAGCTTCAGGGTTTACCTTTCTGAAGTAGTGAATTTTTTTGGATAGAATAAATTTTTCTACCCCAGATGCATATATAATATGTCCAGTTCTAATTTGTAGTTCAAAAGTTATGTCATAAATAGTATTTCATCAAAATACTAATCACTAACTGTTGATATAACACCTTTAACAATGTTCATTTAAGCATGCGCTGTTGATATGATACATTTAATAGTGCTCGTTAAACAAGCATTGTTGATATGACACCTTTAACAACACATATTAAGCAAACATTGTTGATATGACATCTTTAACATTGCTCATTTAAGCAAAATTGTTGATATGACATCTTTAATAACCCTTGCTTAAACGAACGTTGTTAAAGGTGCCATAACAAAAGGTACTAAATATTGTTATGTTAAAATGTTATTTTTGACATAACTTTTGAACCACTAATCAGAATTGGACATATTATATATGCATTTTGGGTAGAAAATTCATTCAATCCAAATTTTCTCACTACTTCATAAAATTACACCCTGAAATTCCAAAAAAAAAAACTCTTTTTACTATTTCTTTTTTATTTTACAATTTTTATAGTGAATCTGTTTTAATAGAGTTGTGTAGGTGAAAAGACACACATTTTACAGCGCATTCCTTAGAGAGCGCTGTTAAAAGTTATACATTTTTGTTTTAGTGTGCGCGAATCTTTGCAGATTTAAAAACAAAACCTCACATTCAATAATACACATATAGTCCAGCTCTTAATTTTCTTCTCTTAGCTTCTCTCTTCAAGCAAATTACTAGCTTTTGGTTTCTCCATTCGAGCAAAGTGTGAATCAATCTCTTATTTTACCTCTCTTATTTCTCTTTGATTCATTCTTGCTCATTGAATTTACGCCCACGTTAACTACTTATTTTATATTACAGTAAATGTCAAAGTTGAATCTAAGTGAAATTGTTGTTGATTTACCAAACTTGCAATCCATGTATGTATTTCTTGTATTTGGTTATTATTTTTTCATCCATATTTTTTATGTAACTTTTGATTTCATTCTCATTATTTTTTCCTCAACGTTAGCCTCTTAGTGTTTGATAAAAAATCTAAGAGAGATTTTGACTTATTTAATATGAGTGATGTTAAATGAGTCACACTTTAACAATATTGAGAATTTGGGACTAAGAGAATACAAAGTGATATTTAACATTTTGACTACATTAAAAAAGTCTACATTAAATTTATTATATCACAAATACCATAAACTGATGTAAACAAACACCTTAAGGGACATTGTAATATTATGAGGAAGTTTATCTCTACCTTTGAACAATTAAATTCCGTTAGTAATAAAATTGTCCAATGTTATTTGATTTTAAAGAGGAGGATTGTAATTTAATCCAAGTTATGGAATTTAATTGTTGAAAGGTAGAGATCTAAAGAACAATCTACCTATATTGATTTTACAGCAACAAGAAGTCCCTTCACAGCTTCCCCCATTCTTATAGCCAAGGTCAATACAATTTTGGTTACATCTTGAGTTTCCTCCATCACAGTAAGATAGACACTGTGCATGCTCTCCTCCTTTTACTATTGTTGGTCCTGCAGTAAAATTTATATTAAAATATTTATCACATCTATTCATTCCTCTATATTAATTACTATATTACTGACAGAAAACAATATATGCATTAGCAATGTAAGATATTATAACAAGCAAGTTTATAAAATCAAACCACATGAAATTCATAAAAATAAAGATTACTTACCTAAGATGAATCTATTTTGACATTTATTGAAATGGTATCAAGTTTTAACTAAAGCTTTATTTCTTTACCTGAAGATAGGATTAAAGCAATGCATAGAATTCCAATGAGAAAAGGTTGGATGGATGGATTCAAATATATCCAATCGATCCATGAATCCATTCATATTTTAAAGTACTCAATCCATTCATAGCCAAACTAAATGGATGGATTCAAATATATCCAATCGATCCATGAATCCATTTTAATGGGCTGAATAAATAGATATTCAATTCATTGAATAATTTTAATTGGAAATAAAAATATTTTGACAAAAGTCGTTCTCTTTAAAACCACTATTTGAATAAAGCATTTTTTAAAATCACTTTTAAAAATTATTTTTTTCTTATCAAAATGTACTTTTAAAAGTTATTTTTTAAAAGCATTTTTTGATTTCTTTTTCAAGAAACACTTTTATTAAAACAAATGAATTTTTGAACTTTAAAAATTAATTTTTTGCAATATTTTACAAGCATGAGACGCTTAAGGTTATATATATAAAGTTTGTAACAAATATTTATATATTATTTTAAGATATGTAATTATATATTATTTTAAGATATTCAAAATCATTTATTTTATTATTTTTCTATAAGATAATACTTCATATTATTTTTATATTAAAAAACTTGCTTTTCAATAGGGCTCCCATTAATCCAAAATAAAACTATAATTAATGTTATTTCAAGATATGTAATTATATATTATTTTAAGATATTCAAATTTCAAAATAATTTATTTTATTATTTTTCTATAAGATAATACTTGAGATTTTTTTTATACTAAAAAATCTTGCTTTCCAATCGGGCACCCAATAATCCAAAATAACTTAACTCTTTTGAATCTATACTTTTTATTTAGCTCGATAAGTATGATTCAAGAATCAAATGAGTTGTACTTGAACTAAATATTGACCTTATTAAGTAAATAAGTTCAACTTTTTGACTCATTACATTAATGGGCGGATTTGACTATATATACATATTAGCAAGTAACTCGTGCATTTACACAGAATTGTATTTTTTTCCGTATGACTAAGAACACATATTACATGTGCATTCATATAGTTAAGAATACATATAGTTAAGAATACACGTGTTATTCGTGCATTCGCATGGTTAAAACACACATGTTACATGTGCATTCGTATTGTTAAGAACACACATGTTATTCGTGCATTCGCATGGTTAGAAACACACATGTTACTCGTACACTTCTGCACTTTTTTGATTGATTTTCATACTCTATAGTCTATATATTTGGTTAACTAATATATACAATAATAACTCATGTAACCCCCTAAAATTTTGATAATTGGAACATGGTGAAACTCAGTCAGTCTGGGAGCTACTGACTGATTCTCGCTTGAGCGAGAAATTCTCGCTTGGGCGAGAGTATCAGTATTTATCCCAGAATTTTATTTGGGAGCCTCGCTTGGGCGAGATGTGGCTCGCCTAGGCGAGAGGGAGTGTGTTGACACTGTGGGATTCTCGCTTGAGCGAGAGCGTCAGTGTTTGAAAATGTAAAAAAAGTGGGATCTCTCGCCTGGGCGAGAATCTAAAATCCTGAAACCTAAAATAGAGCCCCAAACACGAAAATGGGGGGGGGGGGGGGGTTGAGAGAAAGGAGAAGAGGAAGCGATTTTCTTGGCTAGAGCTCGCATAAAGGCTACGTGAAGCTAGAGAAGAGGTAAACCTCTTGATTTTAACACTTCTCCTTACTTAGAAACTCATTAAGATTATTGGGGTCTCTTCTCTTTGAGTTGGAAAACGACCTAACTCTCTCCATTGGAGTAGTAGTTCGTTTTAGTTAACTTCTTTCTCGAAAACTCATAGTATATAGTGTCTATTTGGAGATGGTAGTTGAAAAATATTGATATTAAGAAACCTCAAAACCTAGAAACGAAATGGTGAAGAAAATGGGTTGGAAAATGGTAAGTTGGGTTGTGGTTTATGATTGATGATGTGGAATGAGGGGTTAAATGTTTATGAATGCAGATGGGAGTCCCAATAGAGATAGTTTCGAGAGTTATCGGAGTATGAATTAATTTGTGGTAGAAACATGTAAAATGAGTTATAATGTGATGTTATGAATATATTATTGATTGTGTTTTTGTGTGTGTGTGAATGGGTAAAGACCCTAAGATTGGAGGAAGCGTAGTAGATTCAAACAAGCCGTCAAACGCCAACACACGGCAAGGTAAGGGAGACGTGTTTCCATAGTTAATGATTTGATGGAAAAGGTAAATGTATTGGCATTATTGTTTTAATAATGGAGTAAACTAGTTATTATTTGGTATGTGGTATTGAATAGCCTTCGTTGCATCATGTTGGTAATCGATTACATCGTATTAATGTAATCGATTACATCATGTTGGTAATCGATTACATAGCGACGATGCTTCTGTAATTTACACAGTGTAATCGATTACACTATACTTGTAATCGATTACACTTATCGCAGTGTCTATAAAATAGAAACCCAAAACACATTTTAGGGTTAGAACTTCGAAGAGAAGAGAGAGAGGAGAGCTTTTCAAGAGCAAAGAGCCTTAGGACTCATCTTGAAGCTTGAGAAGGGGTAAACCTCTTGCTTCTAACTCTTCTTCTTCCTCTCTAACTTGTTTTGGGTATGTTGGATTTATTTTCAAAACATGAGAAACCATGGAAACTCATTCTTTAGAGTTATGGTTCGTTTTATGTTGTTTTTGTCTTGTAAACTCTTGGTTTAGAGATAGTATCTCAAGAATGGAAAGGGTTGTGGGTTGATTCATGAAAACCCCAAAAACCCTAAAAGTGAAAATGTGGTAAAAGGAGAGAATGAGTAAAATGCTAGAGGTAGAAGATGAGTTTACCCCCAAATATTGAAATATGAGATGTTATGCATGTTTTAGATGGTTGAATATTGATGATGAATATTTTGTATGATTAAATGATGCAATATAAGTTGTTTATGTGATATTTGTAATAAATGACTAACACTGTGTTATGTGGTGGGATGAGGAAAGATCCTAAGGTTGGAGGTGGTGTCGGTAGAACTAGAGAAGTTGCCAAGAACCGAACCCCAATACTCACCAAGGTAAGGATAAGTCATTAATTTTGCATTTGAAATAGAAATGTGTATTTTCTGGTTATGCAAAGATTAAGTTGTAAATTACGCATTTAGTATAAACATATATGGGTGTGTTTATATTAAAGATGGCGTAGATTTACGGAAAAGGAAAATGTGGGTATTTTCTGGTTATGAAATGAATAAGTTGTAAATTGCGCATTTAGTATAAACATATATGGGTGTGTTTATACTAAAGTAGGCGTAGATTTACAGAAGATGGAAAACGTGTGCGTTTTCTGGTCATGCAATAATTATATTGTGAATCACGTAGTTAGTATAAACATATATGGGTGTGTTTATACTAAAGATGGCGTGGATTTACGGGAAATGATCGATGGTGAATTTAATGAAAAGAAAATATATTTTTAGCTGACCATAAATGGTTAGCGACTTCGGCCCGAGTTTACGAGGCAACACTTCGGCCCGAGTTTACGAGGCAACACTTCGGCCCGAGTTTACAAGGCAACACTTAGACCCGAGTTTACGAGGCAACACTTCGGCCCGAGTTTACGAGGCAACACTTCGGCCCGAGTTTACGAGGCATCACTTCGGCTCGAGTTTATGAAGCAACACTTCGGCCCGAGTTTACGAGGCAACACTTCGGCTCGAGTTTATGAAGCAACACTTCAGCCCGAGTTTACGCGGCATGTTTTCTTTATAAAAGAGATGAGAATTTGTTTTTAGCTAACCCTAAGGGGTGTAGCGACGGCTCGAGTTTATGAAGCAACACTTCAGCCCGAGTTTACGCGACATGTTTTCTTTATAAAAGAGATGAGAATTTGTTTTTAGCTAACCCTAAGGGGTGTAGCGACTTCGGCTCGAGTTTATGAAGCAACACTTCAGCCCGAGTTTACGCGGCATGTTTTCTTTATAAAAGAGATGAGAATTTGTTTTTAGCTAACCCTAAGGGGTGTAGCGACTTCGGCTCGATTTTATGAAGCAACACTTCAGCCCGAGTTTACGCGGCATGTTTTCTTTATAAAAGAGATGATAATTTGTTTTTAGCTAACCCTAAGGGGTGTAGCGACTTCGGCTCGAGTTTATGAAGCAACACTTCAGCCCGAGTTTACGCGGCATGTTTTCTTTATAAAAGAGATGAGAATTTGTTTTTAGCTAACCCTAAGGGGTGTAGCGACTTCGGCTCGAGTTTATGAAGCAACACTTCAGTCCGAGTTTACGCGGCATGTTTTCTTTATAAAAGAGATGAGAATTTGTTTTTAGCTAACCCTAAGGGGTGTAGCGACTTCGGCTCGAGTTTATGAAGCAACACTTCAGCCCGAGTTTACGCGGCATGTTTTCTTTATAAAAGAGATGAGAATTTGTTTTTAGCTAACCCTAAGGGGTGTAGCGACTTCTGCTCGAGTTTATGAAGCAACACTTCAGCCCGAGTTTACGCGGCATGTTTTCTTTATAAAAGAGATGAGAATTTGTTTTTAGCTAACCCTAAGGGGTGTAGCGACTTCTGCTCGAGTTTATGAAGCAACACTTCAGCCCGAGTTTACGCGGCATGTTTTCTTTATAAAAGAGATGAGAATTTGTTTTTAGCTAATCCTAAGGGGTGTAGCGACTTTGGCTCAAGTTATGCAGCAAAACAAAATGAATTTCGAAAATGGTTTACTAACCCTTTTTTCTAATGTGGATTATCTTATAATGACGTTTATTGAATTAACGACTTACTCCTTTGTGTGTTTTGTACTTTTGTCATTGATAATCCCATTGCAGGTAAATAGATGAATGAAGTATGCTAGGTCGGGAGCTTTAGGAGCTTTAGACTTCGGATTCACTATTTATGTTTTTGTATCTTAAATGACTACTTGCGGATTTAAATGATTGTAATCATAGCTAACCATTAGTCGAATATTTGTAACTGGGTGTATGGTTATTTCGGAGAACTATACTTATGGGGTCTCATTATCCGTGAGACATTACGAATATGAATTATGTTTTTCTGTCAAATCAAGTGTAGGTGATTATGGAATTTGAAAGTATGATAGTAAGTGTTGGAAAATGCATGCAAAAGGATTAAAATAAGGAAAAAAATTTCAAGAGTAAAAATCGGGTTGTTACAAACACTGTTAAATGTATCGTATCAACATCACTTACTTAAACGAGCGCTATTAAAGGTGTCATAACAACAAGTACTGAATATTGTTATGATAAAATGTTATTTTTGACATAACTTTTGAACCTCTAATCAGAATTGGACATATTATATATACATTTGGGGTAGAAAATTCATTCAATCCAAATTTTCTCACTACATCAGAAAATTACACCGTGAAATTCCAAAAAAAAAACTATTTTTACTATCTCTGTTTTATTTTAAAAGATTTATAGTGAATCTGTTCTAATACAGTTAGTGTAGCTGAAAAGTCACATATTTAACGGCGCATTCTTTAGAAAGCGCTTTTAAAAGTCATACATTTTTGTTTTAGTGAGCGCGAATCTTTGTAAATTTAAAAATAAAATTTCATACACAATAATATACATATTGTTCAGCTCTTACTTTTCTTCTCTTAGTTTCTCTCTCTAAGCAAGTTATTAGCTTTTGGTTTCTACATTCGAGCAAAATGTGAATCATTCTCTTATTTTAACTCATTTATTTCTCTTTGATTCACTCTTGCTCCTTGCATTTACACCCACGTTAAGTGCTTATTTTATATTACAGGAAATGTAAGAGTTCTATGTACGTATTTATTGTATTTGGTTATTATTTTTTCACCCATATTTTCTATGTAACATTTGATTTCATTCTTATTATTTTTTTACCCACATTAGCTTCTTATGTGTTTGATAAAAAGTTTGAGAGATATTTTGACTTATTTAATATGAGTGATATTAAATGAGTCACACTTTAACAAGACTGAGAATTTTGAACTAAGAGAATAAAAAGTCATATTTAACATTCTGACTACATTAAAAGTCTGCATTGTATTTATTATATCAAAAATACCATAAACGATGTAAAAATTTCCTTAAGGGACTTTGTAATAATATGAGGAAGTTTATCTCTACCTTTGAACAATTAAATTTCATTTGTAATAAAATTGTCCAATGTTATTCGATTTTAATAGATGCATATAAAAGTATGTTTATACTTTTAGAAAGTTATTCTTTATATTTTAACTTATATAATTTATTTTTTATATGCATTCAGTTTTTAACCATCAATAAAATATTATACCTACTATAATATCAAGAGACAATACTTTTTGTTTGGTTATTTATATATATATATATATATTAATATAATATAAACCAACTTCATCTTAAATATGATCCCATGTTTTTAGTTTTATTTATAAACTGTAGGATTATAATTTATCCATATTATAGTGTATTTATATTTTTGCACCTAAGCTGAAAGCTATAAGTTAATATATTTCATTTGGGCAAGGTCTAAAAATTATTTTTTATAGAGAAAATTGAAAAAAAGTGGATGAAATTACTTACTTATGTTGTGAGTATTTTAGTTATTTTTATACTATTTTTTAAGTACACATTTTTATTATATATATTTTTATTATAAATTTTTTAACTTTTAATACTATATGACAAAGAATAAAAAATATTAAAATATAATTTAATATAAAATCAAATATTACTATTTAAAAACAACATTACACACAAATAATAAAAATATGAGAATAATGTATCTACTGGTATAAGGAGATAAGTTATCTCCTCCAGCCACTAAAATCATGACATGTGTACTATTTAATCATTTTCTATAAAAATATTTCTAAAACTAAACTAAACAATACACATGTCATTCTTTTACTGGCTGGATGATGTAAGTTATCTCCTGATATGAGAAGATACTTTATTCTCTAAAAATATTGCAGAATCTACAAAATAAATAGTGCATAAATAATAAATAAGCTACCCACAATTAAAGATACCACTTTTTGCATATCTTTTCAATCAATAAAAGTCGGGTTTATAATATTGGTGAGTTGTCACACGTACTTGTTCATAAACTTATTTATTTCTAAAAAAATAAACAAAAAGCACAACTTTTTGACTACATTAAAAGTATACGTTAAATTTATTATATCACAAATACAATAAACTGACGTAAACAAAACACCTTAAGGGACTTTGTAATATTATGAGGAAGTTTATCTCTACCTTTCAATAATTAAATTTCATTAATAATAAAATTGTCCAATGTTATTTGATTTTAATGAGACAGTACGTCAGAATTCGCATTTAATAGCGGTCATGCAAAAACGCTTCTTCATACAACGATGTTAAATATAAGGCAAAATATGATAAAAAAAACGTTCTTTTAAGCAAGCGTTGTTAAAAGTGATACGCGAATATAACTTGAACAACGCTCTTTGAAGCAAATGTTGTTGTGTGTTTTTCTAAGATATTTAACGGCGCATTTTTTAAAGAACTAATGTTAAAGGTCACATATCAACAACGCTCATTACAATGAGAGCTGTTAATAGTCACAAATTTAACGACACTTAATCGAGTATTGTTAAATTTGTCATTCAACATTGCTCTTCTAAGCAAGCATTGTTGATTTGAATGTATTCAGCAGCCTTTGCTTAAATGAGCGTTGTTAAATGTGACATATCAACAACATTCATTAACAATGATTAAATGAGTTTCAGGGTTTACCTTTCTGAAGTAGTGAATTTTTTTGGATAGAATAAATTTTTCTACCCCAGATGCATATATAATATGTCCAGTTCTAATTTGTAGTTCAAAAGTTATGTCATAAATAGTATTTCATCAAAATACTAATCACTAACTGTTGATATAACACCTTTAACAATGTTCATTTAAGCATGCGCTGTTGATATGATACATTTAATAGTGCTCGTTAAACAAGCATTGTTGATATGACACCTTTAACAACACATATTAAGCAAACATTGTTGATATGACATCTTTAACATTGCTCATTTAAGCAAAATTGTTGATATGACATCTTTAATAACCCTTGCTTAAACGAACGTTGTTAAAGGTGCCATAACAACAGGTACTAAATATTGTTATGTTAAAATGTTATTTTTGACATAACTTTTGAACCACTAATCAGAATTGGACATATTATATATGCATTTTGGGGTAGAAAATTCATTCAATCCAAATTTTCTCACTACTTCATAAAATTACACCCTGAAATTCCAAAAAAAAACTCTTTTTACTATTTCTTTTTTATTTTACAATTTTTATAGTGAATCTGTTTTAATAGAGTTGTGTAGGTGAAAAGACACACATTTTACAGCGCATTCCTTAGAGAGCGCTGTTAAAAGTTATACATTTTTGTTTTAGTGTGCGCGAATCTTTGCAGATTTAAAAACAAAACCTCACATTCAATAATACACATATAGTCCAGCTCTTAATTTTCTTCTCTTAGCTTCTCTCTTCAAGCAAATTACTAGCTTTTGGTTTCTCCATTCGAGCAAAGTGTGAATCAATCTCTTATTTTACCTCTCTTATTTCTCTTTGATTCATTCTTGCTCATTGAATTTACGCCCACGTTAACTACTTATTTTATATTACAGTAAATGTCAAAGTTGAATCTAAGTGAAATTGTTGTTGATTTACCAAACTTGCAATCCATGTATGTATTTCTTGTATTTGGTTATTATTTTTTCATCCATATTTTTTATGTAACTTTTGATTTCATTCTCATTATTTTTTCCTCAACGTTAGCCTCTTAGTGTTTGATAAAAAATCTAAGTGAGATTTTGACTTATTTAATATGAGTGATGTTAAATGAGTCACACTTTAACAATATTGAGAATTTGGGACTAAGAGAATACAAAGTGATATTTAACATTTTGACTACATTAAAAAAGTCTACATTAAATTTATTATATCACAAATACCATAAACTGATGTAAACAAACACCTTAAGGGACATTGTAATATTATGAGGAAGTTTATCTCTACCTTTGAACAATTAAATTCCGTTAGTAATAAAATTGTCCAATGTTATTTGATTTTAAAGAGGAGGATTGTAATTTAATCCAAGTTATGGAATTTAATTGTTGAAAGGTAGAGATCTAAAGAACAATCTACCTATATTGATTTTACAGCAACAAGAAGTCCCTTCACAGCTTCCCCCATTCTTATAGCCAAGGTCAATACAATTTTGGTTACATCTTGAGTTTCCTCCATCACAGTAAGATAGACACTGTGCATGCTCTCCTCCTTTTACTATTGTTGGTCCTGCAGTAAAATTTATATTAAAATATTTATCACATCTATTCATTCCTCTATATTAATTACTATATTACTGACAGAAAACAATATATGCATTAGCAATGTAAGATATTATAACAAGCAAGTTTATAAAATCAAACCACATGAAATTCATAAAAATAAAGATTACTTACCTAAGATGAATCTATTTTGACATTTATTGAAATGGTATCAAGTTTTAACTAAAGCTTTATTTCTTTACCTGAAGATAGGATTAAAGCAATGCATAGAATTCCAATGAGAAAAGGTTGATAGGTTTGAGAAGCCATGAGGATTTCAACTTCAAATTCAAAGCTTTCTTAATAAAATGATGAATGAAGTGTTTGATGTCATGTTCCTTTTATAGAAGTGACAAATTGAATGATTTGGATTTCAATTTGGATCTCGGTGTATAGACGGGAAATCATCTACCAATCCATATAAATTCATTTAAATCATATTTTAAAGTACTCAATCCATTCATAGCCAAACTAAATGGATGGATTCAAATATATCCAATCGATCCATGAATCCATTTTAATGGGCTTAATAAATAGATATTCAATTCATTTAATTTTTTTAATTGGAAATAAAAATATTTTGACAAAAGTCGTTCTCTTTAAAACCACTATTTGAATAAAGAATTTTTTAAAATCACTTTTAAAAATTATTTTTTTCTTATCAAAATGTACTTTTAAAAGTCATTTTTTTAAAAGCAGTTTTTGATTTCTTTTTCAAGAAACACTTTTATTAAAACAAATGAATTTTTGAACTTTAAAAATTAATTTTTTGCAATATTTTACAAGCATGAGACGCTTAAGGTTATAGATATAAAGTTTGTAACAAATATTTATATATTATATTAAGATATGTAATTATATATTATTTTAAGATATTCAAAATCATTTATTTTATTATTTTTCTATAAGATAATACTTCATATTATTTTTATATTAAAAAAATTGCTTTTCAATAGGGCTCCCATTAATCCAAAATAAAAGTATAATTAATGTTATTTCAAGATAGGTAATTATATATTATTTTAAGATATTCAAATTTCAAAATAATTTATTTTATTTTTTTTCTATAAGATAATACTTGAGATTCTTTTTATACTAAAAAATCTTGCTTTCCAATCGGGCACCCAATAATCCAAAATAACTTAACTCTTTTGAATCTATACTTTTTATTTAGCTCGATAAGTATGATTCAAGAATCAAATGAGTTGTACTTGAACTAAATATTGACCTTATTAAGTAAATAAGTTCAACTTTTTGACTCATTACATTAATGGGCGGATTTGACTATATATACATATTAGCAAGTAACTCGTGCATTTACACGGAATTGTAAGATATTAATTACTATATTACTGACAGAAAACAATATATGCATTAGCAATGTAAGATATTATAACAAGCAAGTTTATAAAATCAAACCACATGAAATTCATAAAAATAAAGATTGTCACTAACTTTTACTTACCTAAGATGAATCTATTTTGACATTTATTGAAATGGTATCAAGTTTTATCTAAAGGTTTATTTCTTTACCTGAAGATAGGATTAAAGCAATGCATAGAATTCCAATGAGAAAAGGTTGATAGGTTCGAGAAGCCATGAGAATTTCACCTTCAAATTCAAAGCTTTATTTCTATAAAATTATGAATGAAGTGTTTGATGTCATGTTCCTTTTATAGTAGTGACAAATTGAAAGTTTGGATTTGGATCCTGATGTATAGACGGAAAACAAACATTTATATATTATTTTAAGATATGTAATTATATCTTAAGATATTCAAATTTCAAAATCATTTATTTTATTCTTTTTCTATAAGATAATACTTCATATTCTTTTTAACTCTTAACTAAATAAGTGAATAGATAGGGCTCAATATAATCCAAATTAACTTAACTCTTTCAAACTTACATTCATTATTTAGCTCGATAAATATGATTCAAGAATTAAATGAGTTTTACTTGAAATAAATATTGAAAGTAAATAAGTTCAACTTTTATACTCAATACATTAATGGGTGGATTTGATTATATACACATAGGACTAAACATCACATTTAGCAGGTATAGTGATTTGGAAAAATTTGGCCCCTACTTTATAATAATTAACTCCTTAAAATTTTTACGTCAAATTTGATGTGTCAAAACAAATTTTAATAACGAAATAAAATTTATTATCCATTGTGTATAAAAATATTTAACTATGTGATACTTTTATAATTTATTTTAAATAAAAGTGTTCTTATACAATTCATAAAAATGTAAGATACACTTTTTTTTTCAATCACTAAGTCTCATATATTTTTCAAAATCAACTTTGGATGAGTATTGAAAAATCTCATTATTTTCTCAACATAAATGTGACCCTTATTTAAATTATATATCATCAATTTCATAATATAAAATAAGGGGAAAGTTCATAAAGCCCCCAAAACTTTTTGCCTTTTGCAAATAGCCATCACAAACTACTTTTTCCTCCAAATTACCCCTTAAACTATATTAGTTGATGAAATTGGTCTTTGTATAGATATATTGTTAAATTATTAGCATGTCAAAAAGGAAATTGCTGCAATCACACTCACATAAGTATAACTATGCAGGGTTGCCTGTGGAGCCGACAACCAAGTGATGATGAAAGATTCATCTTTGTGGGCGATGACAAAAGGGTTGTAGTTGAGGCTATTGGGAAATTTAGATTATGTTTAAGAAGTGATTTTCATTTGGATTTATTTGAGACATTTGTTGTACTGTCTTTTCGGCGGAATATAATTAGTATTTTCAACTTGGACAAATTTCATTTTTCTTGTTCTTTTGGAAATAATAAAATTAGTCTCTTTTAAAATTCAAATATTGTTGTTTATGGTTCTTTAATTGATAATTTGTATATGCTTGATGTTTCTAGTTCCAATAATGAAATATTGCAATCAAATTCATGTGCTACAAAGCAAAAATTTAAAGAGAATTCAACCACCTTATGACACAAGCGTTTAGGTCATATATCTAAACAAAGAATACATAGACTTGTGTTAGATGAAATTCTTGATCCTTTGGATTTATCATACTTTGAAGTTTATGTTGAGTGCATAAAGGGAAAACAGATAAATAAAATGAAATTAGGTGCTGAAAGAGCTAAAGATATCTTAAAACTAATACATACGAATATATGTGGTCATTTCCCTATGGCTTCTTGGAATGGACAACATTATTTTATTGCGTTCATAGACGATTAATCTAGTTACGCCTACCTATATCTTATACACGTGAAGTCCCAATCCTTGGATGTTTTTAAGTCTTTCAAGGCTGAAGTTGAACTTTAACTTGGAAAGAAAATTAAGGCTATCAAATCTGACCGTGATAGTGAATACTATAACAGATATGATGGATTAGGAGAACAACGTCCAGGGCCATTTGCACTTTTCCTCAGAGAATATGGAATTGTTCTGCAATACACGATGCTAAGCAAACCTAGCATGAATGGTGTTGTTGAGTGATGAAACCGAACTCTTAAGGATATGGTGAGAAGTATGATTAGTTATTCTTCCTTACCAGAGTCTCTTTGAGGGAAGCTTTAAAGACTACAGTTTACATCCTTAATAGGGTGTCAAGTAAAGCAGTTAAAAAAATCCATATGAGCTTTGGACTAACAAAAGACCAAGCTTAAAACACTTGCACATTTGGGGTTGTCCAACTGAGGTACGACCTTATAGGCCGCATGAAAGTAAACAATACTCAAGAAGAATTAGCTGCTATTTTGTTAGTTATGCTGAACATTCTCCGGGCTATAAATTTTATCATCCACTTTAAGAATTTTTTTGAGACGGGTGATGCAAGATTTCTTGAGGAAGTTGATTTTGGGAAGGAAGAGAACATAAAGAATATTGTCTTTATGGAGGAACCTATCACCAATGGTGAACAATTTCTTGTGCCTATTACTATTCAATGAACAACTTCGGTAATAGAAGATATGATCAGAGTATTGTTCCTGACAATATTCCAGAACAAGACAACAATGAGGTTCTCCCTCAAGTACATGTACAACAAATTCAACAACCTCAAAAAGTAGAAGTGTCATTAAGGAGATTCACTGGAGAGAGGAGAAGTGCAATTCCTAATGATTATACACTATCTACAAAATAAATAGTGCATAAGTAACCTACCATAAAAAATACCACTTTTTGCATATCTTTTCCATCAATAAAAATCGGCTTTATAATATAGGTGAGTTGTCACACATACTTGTACATAAACTTATTTAATTCTAAAATAATAAACAAAAAGCACAACTTTTACATATAACAGACATTTAATATCAATATAAATTGTTTCTAATGGTGGACCATATTAAATTGTTTTAAACTTGTCACAAGTCTCCTCTGACCACTTTAACATGGTTTTATCTACTGGTTTATATATAAAAAATAAAAAAATTGAACATGATTTTCTATACACATTAATATGTAGTGCTCTTTTGTTACTAATAAAGAATAGTTACCTCTTTCAAATAAATAAGTATACTACCACTAAAAAACAATATATCAGAATTTTATTATTGGTGGTAAAAAAGTAATACAAATTTATGGAAAATCATAACAAAGAAAATATTAAAAATTAAAGGATATAAAAGATTTTTTTCTCTAAAATGCATCATATTGGCAAACCATGTTCAAAGATTTTGCGGCTTAAAGATTTTACTAAAAACTACCATTTTACTTTTAAAGATTTAAAGTAGATATAATCATCTTAATATTATAGTAGAAATGATATGCTATTGATGGTTCAAAGAGTGAAGGCATATAGAAATAATTTATACAAGTTAAATTTTTTTTAAAATCTAAATATATTTTCATACACATAATATTATCTATAATCCGTTAAATTGATTGAACCTGAATCAAAGTCATATTTTATTAGATACTCAGTCCCACTTTAACAATATTGAGAATTTGGGACAAAGAGAATACAAAGTGATATTTAACTCTTGGGGAGGGATCCACTTACTCCAAGAGTAAGTGAAAAAACACTTACTCCACATCATGACCATTCATTCTTGGAAATCCAATGGTTTGAATTAGTAAGTACATCTAAACCATTTAATTTTTCAAGATTGGATGGCTAAGATGAAGAGTAAGTGTTTTTTGGAGTAAGTGGATCCCTCCCCTTAACTTTTTGACTACATTAAAAGTATACATTAAATTTATTATATCACAAATACAATAAACTGATGTAAACAAACACCTTAAGGGACTTTGTAGTATTATGAGGAAGTTTATCTCTAATTTTGAACGATTAAATTTCATTAGTAATAAAATTGTCCAATGTTATTTGATTTTAATGAGACACTACGCCATAATTCACATTTAACATCGGTTATACAACAACGCTTCCTAGCATAACAATGTTAAATACAAGGCGGAAGATCATAAAAAGTGCTCTTTTAAGTCAGTGCTGTTAAAGGTGATAAGTGAATATAGCTTGAACAACACTCTTTGAAGCAAATGTTGTTGTGTGTTTTTCTAAGATATTCAACAACATTTTTTTTAATGAACTGATGTTAAAGGTCACATAACAACAGCGCTCATTACAATGAGCGCTGTTAAAAGTCACACATTTAACCACACTTAATTGAGTGTTGTTAAATATGTCATTCAACATTGCTCTTCTAAGCAAGTGCGGTTGATTTGAATGTATTCAGCAACACTTGCTTAAATGAGCATTGTTAAATGTGACATATCAACAACATTAATTAACAATGACTAAATGAGTTTTAGGGTGTACCTTTCTGACGTAGTGAGCAAATTTGGATAGAATGAATTTTTCTACCCAAATTTGGATATAATATGTCCAGTTCTGATTAATGGTTAAAAAGGTATGTCAAAAATAATATTTCATCAAAATACTAATTACTAACTGTTGATATAGCACATTTAACAACGCTAATTTAAGCAAGTGATGTTGATATGATACATTTAACAGTGTTCATTAAACAAATGTTGTTGATATGACACCTTTAACAACACATATTAAGCAAGTACTGTTGATATGACACATTTAACAATGCTCATTTAAGCAAACACTGTTGGTATGTCATCTTTAACAACACTTGCTTAAACGAGCGCTATTAAAGGTGTCATAACAACAAGTACTGAATATTATTATGATAAAATGTTATTTTTGACATAACTATTGAACCTCCAATCAGAATTGGACATATTATATATGCATTTGGGGTAGAAAATTCATTCAATCCAAATTTTCTCACTACATCAGAAAATTACACCCTCAAATTCTAAAAACAAACTATTTTTAATATCTCTGTTTTATTTTAAAAGTTTTATAGTGAATCTGTTCTAATACAATTAATGTAGCTGAAAAGTCACATATTTAACAGCGCATTCTTTAGAAAGCGCTTTTAAAAGTCATACATTTTTGTTATAGTGGGCGCGAATCTTTGTAGATTTAAAAATAAAATTTCATACACAATAATATACATATTGTTTAGCTCTTACTTTTCTTCTCTTAGTTTCTCTCTCCAATCAAGTTATTAGCTTATGGTTTCTATATTCGAGCAAAAGGTGAATCATTCTCTTATTTTACCTCAATTATTTCTCTTTGATTCACTCTTGCTCCTAGCATTTACACCCACGTTAAGTGCTTATTTTATATTACAGGAAATGTAAGAGTTCTCTGTACGTATTTATTGTATTTAATTATTATTTTTCCACCCATATTTTCAATGTAACTTTTGATTTCATTATTATTATTTTTTTACCCATATTAGCTTCTTATGTGTTTGATAAAAAGTCTGAGAGATATTTTGACTTATTTAATATGAGTGATGTTAAATGAGTCACACTTTAACAAGACTGAGAATTTCGAACTAAGAGAATACAAAGTCATATTTAACATTTTGACTACATTAAAAGTCTGCATTGTATTTATTATATCAAAAATACCATAAACGATGTAAACGTTTCCTTAAGGGACTTTGTAATAATATGAGGAAGTTTATCTCTACCTTTGAACAATTAAATTTCATTTGTAATAAAATTGTCCAATGTTATTGGATTTTAATAGATGCATATAAAAGTATGTTTATACTTTTAAAAAGTTATTCTTTATATTTTAACTTATATAATTTATTTTTTATATGCATTCAGTTTTTAACCATCAATAAAATATTATACCTACTATAATATCAAGAGACAATACTTTTTGTTTGGTTATTTATATATATATTAATATAATATAAACCAACTTCATCTTAAATCTGATCCCATGTTTTTAGTTTTATTTATAAATTGTAGGATTATAATTTATCCATATTATAGTGTATTTATATTTTTGCACCTAAGCTGAAAGCTATAAGTTAATATATTTCATTTGGGCAAGTTCTAAAAATTATTTTTTATAGAGTAAATTGAAAAAAAATGAATGAAAATACTTATTTATGTTATGAGTATTTTAGTTATTTTTACACAATTTTTAAAGTACACATTTTTATTATATATATTTTTATTACATATATTTTTATTATATATATTTTTATTATAAAAATTTTAACTTTTAATACTATATGACAAAGAATAAAAAATATTAAAATAGAATTTAATATAAAATCAAATATTACTATTTAAAAACAACATTACACACAAATAATAAAAATATGAGAATAATGTATCTACTTGTATAAGGAGATAAGTTATCTCCTCCAGCCACTAAAATCGTGACATGTGTACTATTTAATCATTTTCTATAAAAATATTTCTAAAACTAAACTAAACAATATACATATTATTCTTTTACTGGCTGGATGATATAAGTTATCTCCTGATATTAGGATTCTCTAAAATTATTACACAATCTAAAAAATAAATAGTGCATAAATAATAAAATAAGCGACCCACAATTAAAGATACCACTTTTTGCATATCTTTTCAATCAATAAAAGTCGGGTTTATAATATTGGTGAGTTGTCACACATACTTGTTCATAAACTTATTTATTTCTAAAAAAATAAACAAAAAGCACAACTTTTTGACTACATTAAAAGTATACGTTAAATTTATTATATCACAAGAGTTTATCTCTACCTTTGAACAATTAAATTTCATTAGTAATAAAATTGTCCAATGTTATTTGATTTTAATGAGACACTACTACAGAATTCGCATTTAATAGCAGTCATGCAAAAATGCTTCCTCATACAACGATGTTAAATATAAGGCAAAATATGATAAAAAAAACGTTCTTTTAAGCAAGCGTTATTAAAAGTGATACGCGAATATAGCTTGAACAACGCTCTTTGAAGCAAATGTTGTTGTGTGTTTTTCTAAGATATTTAACGGCGCATTTTTTAAAGAACTAATGTTAAAGGTCACATATCAACAACGCTCATTACAATGAGAGCTGTTAATAGTCACAAATTTAAGGACACTTAATCGAATATTGTTAAATTTGTCATTCAACATTGCTCTTCTAAGCAAGCGTTGTTGATTTGAATGTATTCAGCAGCCTTTGCTTAAATTAGCGTTGTTAAATGTGACATATCAACAACATTCATTAAATGAGTTTTAGGGTTTACCTTTCTGAAGTAGTGAATTTTTTTGGATAGAATAAATTTTTCTACCCCAGATGCATATAGCTTGAACAACGCTCTTTGAAGCAAATGTTGTTGTGTGTTTTTCTAAGATATTTAACGGCGCATTTTTTAAAGAACTAATGTTAAAGGTCACATATCAACAACGCTCATTACAATGAGAGCTGTTAATAGTCACAAATTTAACGAGCATTCCTTAGAGAGCGCTGTTAAAAGTTATACATTTTTGTTTTAGTGTGCGCGAATCTTTGCAGATTTAAAAACAAAACCTCACATTCAATAATACACATATAGTCCAGCTCTTAATTTTCTTCTCTTAGCTTCTCTCTTCAAGCAAATTACTAGCTTTTGGTTTCTCCATTCGAGCAAAGTGTGAATCAATCTCTTATTTTACCTCTCTTATTTCTCTTTGATTCATTCTTGCTCATTGAATTTACGCCCACGTTAACTACTTATTTTATATTACAGTAAATGTCAAAGTTGAATCTAAGTGAAATTGTTGTTGATTTACCAAACTTGCAATCCATGTATGTATTTCTTGTATTTGGTTATTATTTTTTCATCCATATTTTTTATGTAACTTTTGATTTCATTCTCATTATTTTTTCCTCAACGTTAGCCTCTTAGTGTTTGATAAAAAATCTAAGAGAGATTTTGACTTATTTAATATGAGTGATGTTAAATGAGTCACACTTTAACAATATTGAGAATTTGGGACTAAGAGAATACAAAGTGATATTTAACATTTTGACTACATTAAAAAAGTCTACATTAAATTTATTATATCACAAATACCATAAACTGATGTAAACAAACACCTTAAGGGACATTGTAATATTATGAGGAAGTTTATCTCTACCTTTGAACAATTAAATTCCGTTAGTAATAAAATTGTCCAATGTTATTTGATTTTAAAGAGGAGGATTGTAATTTAATCCAAGTTATGGAATTTAATTGTTGAAAGGTAGAGATCTAAAGAACAATCTACCTATATTGATTTTACAGCAACAAGAAGTCCCTTCACAGCTTCCCCCATTCTTATAGCCAAGGTCAATACAATTTTGGTTACATCTTGAGTTTCCTCCATCACAGTAAGATAGACACTGTGCATGCTCTCCTCCTTTTACTATTGTTGGTCCTGCAGTAAAATTTATATTAAAATATTTATCACATCTATTCATTCCTCTATATTAATTACTATATTACTGACAGAAAACAATATATGCATTAGCAATGTAAGATATTATAACAAGCAAGTTTATAAAATCAAACCACATGAAATTCATAAAAATAAAGATTGTCACTAACTTTTACTTACCTAAGATGAATCTATTTTGACATTTATTGAAATGGTATCAAGTTTTAACTAAAGCTTTATTTCTTTACCTGAAGATAGGATTAAAGCAATGCATAGAATTCCAATGAGAAAAGGTTGATAGGTTTGAGAAGCCATGAGGATTTCAACTTCAAATTCAAAGCTTTCTTAATAAAATGATGAATGAAGTGTTTGATGTCATGTTCCTTTTATAGAAGTGACAAATTGAATGATTTGGATTTCGATTTGGATCTCGGTGTATAGACGGGAAATCATCTACCAATCCATATAAATTCATTTAAATCATATTTTAAAGTACTCAATCCATTCATAGCCAAACTAAATGGATGGATTCAAATATATCCAATCGATCCATGAATCCATTTTAATGGGCTTAATAAATAGATATTCAATTCATTTAATTTTTTTAATTGGAAATAAAAATATTTTGACAAAAGTCGTTCTCTTTAAAACCACTATTTGAATAAAGAATTTTTTAAAATCACTTTTAAAAATTATTTTTTTCTTATCAAAATGTACTTTTAAAAGTCATTTTTTTAAAAGCATTTTTTGATTTCTTTTTCGAGAAACACTTTTATTAAAACAAATGAATTTTTGAACTTTAAAAATTAATTTTTTGCAATATTTTACAAGCATGAGACGCTTAAGGTTATAGATATAAAGTTTGTAACAAATATTTATATATTATTTTAAGATATGTAATTATATATTATTTTAAGATATTCAAAATCATTTATTTTATTATTTTTCTATAAGATAATACTTCATATTATTTTTATATTAAAAAACTTGCTTTTCAATAGGGCTCCCATTAATCCAAAATAAAAGTATAATTAATGTTATTTCAAGATAGGTAATTATATATTATTTTAAGATATTCAAATTTCAAAATAATTTATTTTATTTTTTTTCTATAAGATAATACTTGAGATTCTTTTTATACTAAAAAATCTTGCTTTCCAATCGGGCACCCAATAATCCAAAATAACTTAACTCTTTTGAATCTATACTTTTTATTTAGCTCGATAAGTATGATTCAAGAATCAAATGAGTTGTACTTGAACTAAATATTGACCTTATTAAGTAAATAAGTTCAACTTTTTGACTCATTACATTAATGGGCGGATTTGACTATATATACATATTAGCAAGTAACTTGTGCATTTACACGGAATTGTATTTTTTTCCGTATGATTAAGAACACATATTACATGTGCATTCATAAAGTTAAGAACAAATTCGTGCATTCGCATGGTTAAAACACACATGTTACATGTGCATTCGTATTGTTAAGAACACTCATGTTATTCGTGCATTCGCATGGTTAGAAACACACATGTTACCCGTACACTTTTGCACTTTTTTGATTGATTTTCATACTCTATAGTCTATATATTTGGTTAACTAATAAATACAATAATAACTTATGTAACCCCCTAAAATTTTGATAATTGGAATGTAACACCCCAAATTTTAATCTTTAAAAATATAGTATCAGTCCTGGAAGCCTCGCTTGATCGAGAGATTCTCGCCTGAGCGAAAAAGGATCAGCAGGGAGGGGGACTATACCGGAGGATTCTCGCCTGGGCGAGAAATGGCAATTTTGGGCTGTTGACACAGTGTAATCGATTACACTCTGCTGGTAATCGATTACACACTGATGGTAATCGATTACACTCTTCTGGTAATCGATTACACATTGATGGTAATCGATTACACTCTTCTGGTAATCGATTACATCGTATTAAAAGCATCAGATATGTGCATCTGACACAGTGTAATCGATTACACATTTCTGGTAATCGATTACACATTGCTGGTAATCGATTACACATTGCTGGTAATCGATTACATCGTATTAAAAGCATCAGATATGTGCATCTGACACAGTGTAATCAATTACACATTTTTGGTAATCGATTACACATTGCTGGTAATCGATTACACATTTCTGGTAATCGATTACACATTGCTGGTAATCGATTACACATTTCTGGTAATCGATTACATCGTATTAAAAGCATCAGATATGCGCATTTTTCACGTTGTAATCGATTACACCATGTTGGTAATCGATTACAACCCGACG
This sequence comes from Lupinus albus, assembly GCA_009771035.1. Taxonomy (NCBI): domain Eukaryota; kingdom Viridiplantae; phylum Streptophyta; class Magnoliopsida; order Fabales; family Fabaceae; genus Lupinus; species Lupinus albus. The sequence goes on along the minus strand of CM020001.1, from coordinate 19,797,918 downwards.
ACACCTCTTTAAAACAGAAACCCAAACACATTTTTGGGTTAGAACTTCGAAGAGAAGAGAGAAAGGAGAGATTTTCAAGAGCAAGGAGCCTTAGGACTCATCTTGGAGCTTGAGAAGAGGTAAACCTCTTGTTACTAATTCTTCTTCTTCCTCTCTAACTTGTTTTGGGTATGTTGGATTTATTTTCAAAACATGAGAAACCATGGAAACTCATTCTTTAGAGTTATGGTTCGTTTTATGTTGTTTTTATCTTGTAAACTCTTGGTTTAGAGTTGGTATATGATGAATGGAAAGTTTTATGGGTTATTCATGAAAAACCCCCAAAATGAGAATATGAGTATAAAGAGAAAGAGATGAAATGTTAGATGTGGATAATGAGTAGTGCTTTAATGTTGTTATATGAGATGAACATGTATGTTTTGATATTTAGAAACTTGTATTGAAGTAGTTTTGGAAATATTGAAATATGAGATGTTATGCATGTTTTAGATGGTTGAATATTGATGATGAATATTTTGTATGATTAAATGATGCAAAATAAGTTGTTTATGTGATATTTGGAATAAATGACTAACATTGTTGTTATTGGTGGAAATGAGAAGAGATCCTAAGGTTGGAGGAAATCACGGAGGAGACTTTTAAAGTTACTCGGAACCGATCCCAAACTCACTGAGGTAAGGGATAAGTGGCTCTAAATCATACTTACTGATATGAATGAGGTATGTGAAAGAGGTAATGGTTTAAAATGATACGTCTGTAATTTATGCATTATGCTGGAAAATGCGTGACTTTTCATTTATAATTGAAAGTAACATTGTTGGGGGAGGCCCAATGAAAAGATGACTGATGAAAGTAACATTGTTGGGGGAGGCCCAATGAAAAGATGACTCCGATGAAAGTAACATTGTTGGGGGAGGCCCAATGAAAAGATGACTCCGATGAAAGTAACATTGTTGGGGGAGGCCCAATGAAAAGACGACTCAAATGAAAGTAACATTGTTGGGGGAGGCCCAATGAAAAGATGACTCCGATGAAAGTAACATTGTTGGGGGAGGCCCAATGAAAAGATGACTCCGATGAAAGTAACATTGTTGGGGGAGGCCCAATGAAAAGATGACTCCGATGAAAGTAACATTGTTGGGGGAGGCCCAATGAAAAGATGACTGCGATGAAAGTAACAATGTTGGGGGAGGCCCAATGAAAAGATGACTCCGATGAAAGTAACATTGTTGGGGGAGGCCCAATGTAAAGATGACTCCGATGAAAGTAACATTGTTGGGGGAGGCCCAATGAAAAGATGACTCCGATGAAAGTAACATTGTTGGGGGAGGCCCAATGAAAAGATGACTCCGATGAAAGTAACATTGTTGGGGGAGGCCCAATGAAAAGATGACTCCGATGAAAGTAACATTGTTGGGGGAGGCCCAATGAAAAGATGACTCAATTGAAAGTAACATTGTTGGGGGAGGCCCAATGAAAAGATGACTCGGAGTAATGAAAGTCATATGCATGTTATAGGATATATAGTATGGGATATATATTCTATAAGGTGAATATGAAGGATGAGAACTGAATGTCAAAATGAAAGTCATATGAATGCTATAGGATATATAGTATGGGATATATATTCTATAGGGTGAATATGAATGATGAGAAACGTGAATGTCACATGAAAGTCATATGCATGCTATAGGGTATATAGTATGAGATATATATTCTATAGTGTGAATATGAATGACGAGAAATGACATGAATGCTGTATGCATGTTATAGGATATATAGTATGAGATATATATATTCTATAGGGTGAATATGAGCGATAAAAAGGAAGATGTTGAGAAAGAAAGTAATATACATGCTATAAGATATATATTATGGGATATATATGTTATAGGATGGGTATGAAGAACGAGATCGATGATGTTTCGAACGAACGTAATATGCATACTATAGAATATATATTATGAGATATTTATACTATAGGATGAATATGAGTAAAGTGGAAATTAAAGGAAGATGATTTGAATGTTTATAATTTCGTATGTGTGTTTATGAATTACATCAAAGCTTGATTGTATTTGAATGTGGATTATCATGTGATGTTAGTTTGAACTAATGACTTACTCCCTTTTGTTTTGCGTGTTGTTTATGATAATCTCATTGTAGGTAAATGAAGGATTTTGAGGATGAAGCTCAAATAGGAAGTCTTTGTGTCTATTTACTTGAGTGTCTTTATTGCTATTCGACGTTGTAGTGGATTCGATAGCATTTTGGGATAAATGTAATCTGATTAGGATAATATGGTGACATGTAGTTATGGACGTTATAACCTTGGAAAACCCGTAACTGGATGTAGGTGGTAAATGTTATCTAAATGAATTATGTTTTTCCGCAACATAAATTTGTATGATAATATAATAGGGTAAAGGGTATTTTCAAAGAGTGATACTTGAGAGTTTTCAATGAAGGTGACGACTGTATGTAAGAAAGGATTAAAATAAATGAAAAATTTTCAAGGGTAGAAAATCGGGTCGTTACATGGAACATGGTGAAACTCAGTCAGTCTAGGAGCTACTGACTGATTCTCGCTTGAGCGAGAGCATCAGTATTTATCCCAGAATTTTATTTGGGAGCCTCGCTTGGGCGAGATGTGGCTCGCCTGGGCGAGAGGGAGTGTGTTGACATTGTGGGATTCTCGCTTGAGCGTCAGTGTTTGAAAATGTAAAAAAAGTGGGATCTCTCGCCTGGGCGAGAATCTAAAATCCTGAAACCTAAAATAAAGCCCCAAACACGAAAATGGGGGGGGGGGGGGGGGGTTGAGAGAAAGGAGAAGAGGAAGCGATTTTCTTGGCTAGAGTTCGCATAAGGGCTACGTGAAGCTAGAGAAGAGGTAAACCTCTTGATTTTAACACATCTCCTTACTTAGAAACTCATTAAGATTATTGGGGTCTCTTCTCTTTGAGTTGGAAAACGACCTAACTCTCTCCATTGGTGTAGTAGTTCGTTTTAGTTAACTTCTTTCTCGAAAAATCATAGTATAGAGTGTCTATTTGGAGATGGTAGTTGAAAAATATTGATATTAAGAAACCCCAAAACCTAGAAACGAAATGGTGAAGAAAATGGGGTGGAAAATGGTAAGTTGGGTTGTGGTTTATGATTGATGATGTGGAATGAGGGGTTAAATGTTTATGAATGCAGATGGGAGTCTCAATAGAGATAGTTTCGAGAGTTATCGGAGTATGAATTAATTTGTGGTAGAAACATGTAAAATGAGTTATAATGTGATGTTACGAATATATTATTGATTGTATTTTTTTGTGTGTGTGAATGGGTAAAGACCCTAAGATTGGAGGAAGCGGAGTAGATTCAAACAAGCCGTCAAATGCCAACACACGCCAAGGTAAGGGAGACGTGTTTCCATAGTTAATGATTTGATAGAAAAGGTAAATGTATTGGTATTATTGTTATGATAATGGAGTAAACTGGTTATTATTTGGTATGTGGTATTGAATAGCCTTCGTTGCATTGACTTGCCCTATGTGGTATTGAATAGCCTTCGTGGCGTTGACTTGCCCTATGTGGTATTGAATAGCCTTCGTGGCGTTGACTTGCCCTGTGTGGTATTGAATAGCCTTTGTGGCATTGACTTGCCATATATGGTATTGAATAGCTTTCGTGGCGTTGACTTGCCCTATGTGGTATTGAATAGCCTTCGTGGCGTCGACTTGCTCTATGTGGTATTGATTAGCCTTCGTGGCGTTGACTTGCCCTATGTGGTATTGAATAGCCTTCGTGGCGTTGACTTGCCCTATGTGGTATTGAATAGCCTTCGTGGCGTTGACTTGCCCTATGTGGTATTGATTAGCCTTCGTGGCGTTGACTTGCCCTATGTGGTATTGAATAGCCTTCGTGGCGTTGACTTGCCCTATGTGGTATTGATTAGCCTTCGTGGCATTGACTTGCCCTATGTGGTTTTGATTAGCCTTCGTGGCGTTGACTTACCCTATGTGGTAATGGATAATTACTATTAAATGTGGTTGATAATTGGTAGAATGATAGTTTAGTGTACCTTAACGGTTGAATTATGTTATTGACAGAATCATATAGATATGTATATGTTTGCATTATAATTATCCTATTCCTATTTATATATTTACTGATTATATAACTTGATGTCTTACTCCCTTATGTTTTCTTGATGTGGTATTTCGTGATAACCGGTGTACAGGTCAAGCTAAGGATTAGCAGACTCAGGAGATGGCGTAGTTTAGTTCATTTTCTATTTTGTCATAGGGATGTTCATGTGTCGCGCTTTGTGTTATGCATGTAATTGTACCTCTAACGTAAACCATTTAGTCTGTAATCCCGTTCCGTAGGATTTTGATGTTTTATTGACGAACATGTGGGGATGGAGTTCCCTCTTTAATTAATATATGATGTTTATGGGTTTCGAACCCCAAAAAGCTTGGGTAGAATACTCGCTAATAGGAAGCGTGAATTACGATTACAATGAGGAAGAAAATTATTGGGGTAATTTAAGGAAAATTAGTTAGTAGTATATGTATGTTAAGAAAATAAAAGGACGAAAAATTTTAGGGTATATTTCGGGTCCTTACAACTTATATTGCTAATTCTTAATATACACGTACATATGGAGAATATTATTGTGATTATTTCTTAATGTAACCTATTTATATTTTTTTATTTCTAGGATATTATTTCTTATTAGTTGTTAGTTTATTATTTACTACTTTTTTTAAATATACAAAATGAGACATTGTAATTAATTACTTAGATTTTTTCAAATTAAATATGAGTTTAATCATATTATGACAACTTCGAAAATAATATTTTAATAAATATAAATGAAATTTTAGTAGTAAATGGTCATTGAAATATGAAAGTTGTAATTAAATATGATTTTAGTAATAAATGACCATTGAAATATTTTAAATATTTAGTATTAAAACTGCTAAAATATTTTAAAGATAATAATGAAAATGCATGATTCTCGCTTGAGCGAGAAATTCTCGCTTGGGCGAGAGCATCAGTATTTATCCCATAATTTTATTTGGGAGCCTCGCTTGGGCGAGATGTGGCTCGCCTGGGCGAGAGGGAGTGTGTTGACATTGTGGGATTCTCGCTTGAGCGAGAGCGTCAGTGTTTGAAAATGTAAAAAAAGTGGGATCTCTCGCCTGGGCGAGAATCTAAAATCCTGAAACCTAAAATAGAGCCCCAAACACGAAAATGGGGGGGGGGGGGGGTTGAGAGAAAGGAGAAGAGGAAGCGATTTTCTTGGCTAGAGCTCGCATAAAGGCTACGTGAAGCTAGAGAAGAGGTAAACCTCTTGATTTTAACACATCTCCTTACTTAGAAACTCATTAACATTACTGGGGTCTATTCTCTTTGAGTTGGAAAACGACCTAACTCTCTCCATTGGTGTAGTAGTTCGTTTTAGTTAACTTCTTTCTCGAAAACTCATAGTATAGAGTGTCTATTTAGAGATGGTAGTTGAAAAATATTGATATTAAGAAACCCCAAAACCTAGAAACGAAATGGTGAAGAAAATGGGTTGGAAAATGGTAAGTTGGGTTGTGGTTTATGATTGATGATGTGGAATGAGGGGTTAAATGTTTATGAATGCAGATGGGAGTCTCAATAGAGATAGTTTCGAGAGTTATCGGAGTATGAATTAATTTGTGGTAGAAACATGTAAAATGAGTTATAATGTGATGTTACGAATATATTATTGATTGTGTTTTTTTGTGTGTGTGAATGGGTAAAGACCCTAAGATTGGAGGAAGCGGAGTAGATTCAAACAAGCCGTCAAATGCCAACACACGCCAAGGTAAGGGAGACGTGTTTCCATAGTTAATGATTTGATGGAAAAGGTAAATGTATTGGCATTATTGTTATGATAATGGAGTAAACTGGTTATTATTTGGTATGTGGTATTGAATAGCCTTCGTTGCATTGACTTGCCCTATGTGGTATTGAATAGCCTTCGTAGCGTTGACTTGCCCTATGTGGTATTGAATAGCCTTCGTGGCGTTGACTTGCCCTGTGTGGTATTGAATAGCCTTTGTGGCATTGACTTGCCATATATGGTATTGAATAGCTTTCGTGGCGTTGACTTGCCCTATGTGGTATTGAATAGCCTTCGTGGCGTTGACTTGCCCACGTTAAGTGCTTGTTTTATATTACAGGAAATGTCAGAGTTCTCTGTAGGTATTTATTGTATTTGGTTATTATTTTTTCACCCATATTTTCTATGTAACATTTGATTTCATTCTTATTATTTTTTTACCCACATTAGCTTCTTATGTGTTTGATAAAAAATCTGAGAGATATTTTGACTTATTTAATATGAGTGATGTTAAATGAGTCACAGTTTAACAAGACTGAGAATTTCGAACTAAGAGAATACAAAGTCATATTTAACATTTTGACTACAATAAAAGTCTGCATTGTATTTATTATATCAAAAATACCATAAACGATGTAAAAAATTCCTTAAGGGACTTTGTAATAATATGAGGAAGTTTATCTCTACCTTTGAACAATTAAATTTCATTTGTAATAAAATTGTCAATATTATTCGATTTTAATAGATGCATATAAAAGTATGTTTATACTTTTAAAAAGTTATTCTTTATATTTTAACTTATATAATTCATTTTTTATATGCATTCAGTTTTTAACCATCAATAAAATATTATACCTACTATAATATCAAGAGACAATACTTCTTGTTTGGTTATTTATATATATATATATATTAATATAATATAAACCAACTTCATCTTAAATCTGATCCCATGTTTTTAGTTTTATTTATAAACTGTAGGATTATAATTTATCCATATTATAGTGTATTTATATTTTTGCACCTAAGCTGAAAGCTATAAGTTAATATATTTCATTTGGGCAAGGTCTAAAAATTATTTTTTATAGAGTAAATTGAAAAAAAAAATGAATGAAATTACTTATTTATGTTATGAGTATTTTAGTTATTTTTATACTATTTTTAAAGTACACATTTTTATTATATATAATTTTATTACAAATATTTTTATTATAAATTTTTTAACTTTTAATACTATAGGACAAAGAATAAAAAATATTAAAATAGAATTTAATATAAAATCAAATATTACTATTTAAAAACAACATTACACACAAATAATAAAAATATGAGAATAATGTATCTACTGGTATAAGGAGATAAGTTATCTCCTCCAGCCACTAAAATCATGACATGTGTACTATTTAATCATTTTCTATAAAAATATTTCTAAAACTAAACTAAACAATACACATGTCATTCTTTTACTGGCTGGATGATGTAAGTTATCTCCTGATATGAGAAGATACTTTATTCTCTAAAAATATTGCAGAATCTACAAAATAAATAGTGCATAAATAATAAATAAGCTACCCACAATTAAAGATACCACTTTTTGCATATCTTTTCAATCAATAAAAGTCGGGTTTATAATATTGGTGAGTTGTCACACGTACTTGTTCATAAACTTATTTATTTCTAAAAAAATAAACAAAAAGCACAACTTTTTGACTACATTAAAAGTATACGTTAAATTTATTATATCACAAATACAATAAACTGACGTAAACAAAACACCTTAAGGGACTTTGTAATATTATGAGGAAGTTTATCTCTACCTTTCAATAATTAAATTTCATTAATAATAAAATTGTCCAATGTTATTTGATTTTAATGAGACAGTACGTCAGAATTCGCATTTAATAGCGGTCATGCAAAAACGCTTCTTCATACAACGATGTTAAATATAAGGCAAAATATGATAAAAAAACGTTCTTTTAAGCAAGCGTTGTTAAAAGTGATACGCGAATATAGCTTGAACAACGCTCTTTGAAGCAAATGTTGTTGTGTGTTTTTCTAAGATATTTAACGGCGCATTTTTTAAAGAACTAATGTTAAAGGTCACATATCAACAACGCTCATTACAATGAGAGCTGTTAATAGTCACAAATTTAACGACACTTAATCGAGTATTGTTAAATTTGTCATTCAACATTGCTCTTCTAAGCAAGCATTGTTGATTTGAATGTATTCAGCAGCCTTTGCTTAAATGAGCGTTGTTAAATGTGACATATCAACAACATTCATTAACAATGATTAAATGAGTTTCAGGGTTTACCTTTCTGAAGTAGTGAATTTTTTTGGATAGAATAAATTTTTCTACCCCAGATGCATATATAATATGTCCAGTTCTAATTAGTAGTTCAAAAGTTATGTCATAAATAGTATTTCATCAAAATACTAATCACTAACTGTTGATATAACACCTTTAACAATGTTCATTTAAGCATGCGCTGTTGATATGATACATTTAATAGTGCTCGTTAAACAAGCATTGTTGATATGACACCTTTAACAACACATATTAAGCAAACATTGTTGATATGACATCTTTAACATTGCTCATTTAAGCAAAATTGTTGATATGACATCTTTAATAACCCTTGCTTAAACGAACGTTGTTAAAGGTGCCATAACAACAGGTACTAAATATTGTTATGTTAAAATGTTATTTTTGACATAACTTTTGAACCACTAATCAGAATTGGACATATTATATATGCATTTTGGGGTAGAAAATTCATTCAATCCAAATTTTCTCACTACTTCATAAAATTACACCCTGAAATTCCAAAAAAAAAACTCTTTTTACTATTTCTTTTTTATTTTACAATTTTTATAGTGAATCTGTTTTAATAGAGTTGTGTAGGTGAAAAGACACACATTTTACAGCTCATTCCTTAGAGAGCGCTGTTAAAAGTTATACATTTTTGTTTTAGTGTGCGCGAATCTTTGCAGATTTAAAAACAAAACCTCACATTCAATAATACACATATAGTCCAGCTCTTAATTTTCTTCTCTTAGCTTCTCTCTTCAAGCAAATTACTAGCTTTTGGTTTCTCCATTCGAGCAAAGTGTGAATCAATCTCTTATTTTACCTCTCTTATTTCTCTTTGATTCATTCTTGCTCATTGAATTTACGCCCACGTTAACTACTTATTTTATATTACAGTAAATGTCAAAGTTGAATCTAAGTGAAATTGTTGTTGATTTACCAAACTTGCAATCCATGTATGTATTTCTTGTATTTGGTTATTATTTTTTCATCCATATTTTTTATGTAACTTTTGATTTCATTCTCATTATTTTTTCCTCAACGTTAGCCTCTTAGTGTTTGATAAAAAATCTAAGAGAGATTTTGACTTATTTAATATGAGTGATGTTAAATGAGTCACACTTTAACAATATTGAGAATTTGGGACTAAGAGAATACAAAGTGATATTTAACATTTTGACTACATTAAAAAAGTCTACATTAAATTTATTATATCACAAATACCATAAACTGATGTAAACAAACACCTTAAGGGACATTGTAATATTATGAGGAAGTTTATCTCTACCTTTGAACAATTAAATTCCGTTAGTAATAAAATTGTCCAATGTTATTTGATTTTAAAGAGGAGGATTGTAATTTAATCCAAGTTATGGAATTTAATTGTTGAAAGGTAGAGATCTAAAGAACAATCTACCTATATTGATTTTACAGCAACAAGAAGTCCCTTCACAGCTTCCCCCATTCTTATAGCCAAGGTCAATACAATTTTGGTTACATCTTGAGTTTCCTCCATCACAGTAAGATAGACACTGTGCATGCTCTCCTCCTTTTACTATTGTTGGTCCTGCAGTAAAATTTATATTAAAATATTTATCACATCTATTCATTCCTCTATATTAATTACTATATTACTGACAGAAAACAATATATGCATTAGCAATGTAAGATATTATAACAAGCAAGTTTATAAAATCAAACCACATGAAATTCATAAAAATAAAGATTGTCACTAACTTTTACTTACCTAAGATGAATCTATTTTGACATTTATTGAAATGGTATCAAGTTTTATCTAAAGCTTTATTTCTTTACCTGAAGATAGGATTAAAGCAATGCATAGAATTCCAATGAGAAAAGGTTGATAGGTTCGAGAAGCCATGAGAATTTCACCTTCAAATTCAAAGCTTTATTTCTATAAAATTATGAATGAAGTGTTTGATGTCATGTTCCTTTTATAGTAGTGACAAATTGAAAGTTTGGATTTGGATCCTGATGTATAGACGGAAAACAAACATTTATATATTATTTTAAGATATGTAATTATATTTTAATATATTCAAATTTGAAAATCATTTATTTTATTCTTTTTCTATAAGATAATACTTCATATTCTTTTTAACTCTTAACTAAATAAGTGAATAGATAGGGCTCAATATAATCCAAATTAACTTAACTCTTTCAAACTTACATTCATTATTTAGCTCGATAAATATGATTCAAGAATTAAATGAGTTTTACTTGAAATAATTATTGAAAGTAAATAAGTTCAACTTTTATACTCAATACATTAATGGGTGGATTTGATTATATACACATAGGACTAAACATCACATTTAGCAGGTATAGTGATTTGGAAAAATTTGGCCCCTACTTTATAATAATTAACTCCTTAAAATTTTTACGTCAAATTTGATGTGTCAAAACAAATTTTAATAACGAAATAAAATTTATTATCCATTGTGTATAAAAATATTTAACTATGTGATACTTTTATAATTTATTTTAAATAAAAGTGTTCTTATACAATTCATAAAAATGTAAGATACACTTTTTTTTTCAATCACTAAGTCTCATATATTTTTCAAAATCAACTTTGGATGAGTATTGAAAAATCTCATTATTTTCTCAACATAAATGTGACCCTTATTTAAATTATATATCATCAATTTCATAATATAAAATAAGGGGAAAGTTCATAAAGCCCCCAAAACTTTTTGCCTTTTGCAAATAGCCATCACAAACTACTTTTTCCTCCAAATTACCCCTTAAACTATATTAGTTGATGAAATTGGTCTTTGTATAGATATATTGTTAAATTATTAGCATGTCAAAAAGGAAATTGCTGCAATCACACTCACATAAGTATAACTATGCAGGGTTGCCTGTGGAGCCGACAACCAAGTGATGATGAAAGATTCATCTTTGTGGGCGATGACAAAAGGGTTGTAGTTGAGGCTATTGGGAAATTTAGATTATGTTTAAGAAGTGATTTTCATTTGGATTTATTTGAGACATTTGTTGTACTGTCTTTTCGGCGGAATATAATTAGTATTTTCAACTTGGACAAATTTCATTTTTCTTGTTCTTTTGGAAATAATAAAATTAGTCTCTTTTAAAATTCAAATATTGTTGTTTATGGTTCTTTAATTGATAATTTGTATATGCTTGATGTTTCTAGTTCCAATAATGAAATATTGCAATCAAATTCATGTGCTACAAAGCAAAAATTTAAAGAGAATTCAACCACCTTATGACACAAGCGTTTAGGTCATATATCTAAACAAAGAATACATAGACTTGTGTTAGATGAAATTCTTGATCCTTTGGATTTATCATACTTTGAAGTTTATGTTGAGTGCATAAAGGGAAAACAGATAAATAAAATGAAATTAGGTGCTGAAAGAGCTAAAGATATCTTAAAACTAATACATACGAATATATGTGGTCATTTCCCTATGGCTTCTTGGAATGGACAACATTATTTTATTGCGTTCATAGACGATTAATCTAGTTACGCCTACCTATATCTTATACACGTGAAGTCCCAATCCTTGGATGTTTTTAAGTCTTTCAAGGCTGAAGTTGAACTTTAACTTGGAAAGAAAATTAAGGCTATCAAATCTGACCGTGATAGTGAATACTATAACAGATATGATGGATTAGGAGAACAACGTCTAGGGCCATTTGCACTTTTCCTCAGAGAATATGGAATTGTTCTGCAATACACGATGCTAAGCAAACCTAGCATGAATGGTGTTGTTGAGTGATGAAACCGAACTCTTAAGGATATGGTGAGAAGTATGATTAGTTATTCTTCCTTACCAGAGTCTCTTTGAGGGAAGCTTTAAAGACTACAGTTTACATCCTTAATAGGGTGTCAAGTAAAGCAGTTAAAAAAATCCATATGAGCTTTGGACTAACAAAAGACCAAGCTTAAAACACTTGCACATTTGGGGTTGTCCAACTGAGGTACGACCTTATAGGCCGCATGAAAGTAAACAATACTCAAGAAGAATTAGCTGCTATTTTGTTGGTTATGCTGAACATTCTCCGGGCTATAAATTTTATCATCCACTTTAAGAATTTTTTTGAGACGGGTGATGCAAGATTTCTTGAGGAAGTTGATTTTGGGAAGGAAGAGAACATAAAGAATATTGTCTTTATGGAGGAACCTATCACCAATGGTGAACAATTTCTTGTGCCTATTACTATTCAATGAACAACTTCGGTAATAGAAGATATGATCAGAGTATTGTTCCTGACAATATTCCAGAACAAGACAACAATGAGGTTCTCCCTCAAGTACATGTACAACAAATTCAACAACCTCAAAAAGTAGAAGTGTCATTAAGGAGATTCACTGGAGAGAGGAGAAGTGCAATTCCTAATGATTATACACTATCTACAAAATAAATAGTGCATAAGTAACCTACCATAAAAAATACCACTTTTTGCATATCTTTTCCATCAATAAAAATCGGCTTTATAATATAGGTGAGTTGTCACACATACTTGTACATAAACTTATTTAATTCTAAAATAATAAACAAAAAGCACAACTTTTACATATAACAGACATTTAATATCAATATAAATTGTTTCTAATGGTGGACCATATTAAATTGTTTTAAACTTGTCACAAGTCTCCTCTGACCACTTTAACATGGTTTTATCTACTGGTTTATATATAAAAAATAAAAAAATTGAACATGATTTTCTATACACATTAATATGTAGTGCTCTTTTGTTACTAATAAAGAATAGTTACCTCTTTCAAATAAATAAGTATACTACCACTAAAAAACAATATATCAGAATTTTATTATTGGTGGTAAAAAAGTAATACAAATTTATGGAAAATCATAACAAAGAAAATATTAAAAATTAAAGGATATAAAAGATTTTTTTCTCTAAAATGCATCATATTGGCAAACCATGTTCAAAGATTTTGCGGCTTAAAGATTTTACTAAAAACTACCATTTTACTTTTAAAGATTTAAAGTAGATATAATCATCTTAATATTATAGTAGAAATGATATGCTATTGATGGTTCAAAGAGTGAAGGCATATAGAAATAATTTATACAAGTTAATTTTTTTTTAAAATCTAAATATATTTTCATACACATAATATTATCTAGTAATCCGTTAAATTGATTGAACCTGAATCAAAGTCATATTTTATTAGATACTCAGTCCCACTTTAACAATATTGAGAATTTGGGACAAAGAGAATACAAAGTGATATTTAACTCTTGGGGAGGGATCCACTTACTCCAAGAGTAAGTGAAAAAACACTTACTCCACATCATGACCATTCATTCTTGGAAATCCAATGGTTTGAATTAGTAAGTACATCTAAACCATTTAATTTTTCAAGATTGGATGGCTAAGATGAAGAGTAAGTGTTTTTTGGAGTAAGTGGATCCCTCCCCTTAACTTTTTGACTACATTAAAAGTATACATTAAATTTATTATATCACAAATACAATAAACTGATGTAAACAAACACCTTAAGGGACTTTGTAGTATTATGAGGAAGTTTATCTCTAATTTTGAACGATTAAATTTCATTAGTAATAAAATTGTCCAATGTTATTTGATTTTAATGAGACACTACGCCATAATTCACATTTAACATCGGTTATACAACAACGCTTCCTAGCATAACAATGTTAAATACAAGGCGGAAGATCATAAAAAGTGCTCTTTTAAGTCAGTGTTGTTAAAGGTGATAAGTGAATATAGCTTGAACAACACTCTTTGAAGCAAATGTTGTTGTGTGTTTTTCTAAGATATTCAACAACATTTTTTTTAATGAACTGATGTTAAAGGTCACATAACAACAGCGCTCATTACAATGAGCGCTGTTAAAAGTCACACATTTAACCACACTTAATTGAGTGTTGTTAAATATGTCATTCAACATTGCTCTTCTAAGCAAGTGCGGTTGATTTGAATGTATTCAGCAACACTTGCTTAAATGAGCATTGTTAAATGTGACATATCAACAACATTAATTAACAATGACTAAATGAGTTTTAGGGTGTACCTTTCTGACGTAGTGAGCAAATTTGGATAGAATGAATTTTTCTACCCAAATTTGGATATAATATGTCCAGTTCTGATTAATGGTTAAAAAGGTATGTCAAAAATAATATTTCATCAAAATACTAATTACTAACTGTTGATATAGCACATTTAACAACGCTAATTTAAGCAAGTGATGTTGATATGATACATTTAACAGTGTTCATTAAACAAATGTTGTTGATATGACACATTTAACAACACATATTAAGCAAGTACTGTTGATATGACACATTTAACAACGCTCATTTAAGCAAACACTGTTGGTATGTCATCTTTAACAACACTTGCTTAAACGAGCGCTATTAAAGGTGTCATAACAACAAGTACTGAATATTATTATGATAAAATGTTATTTTTGACATAACTATTGAACCTCCAATCAGAATTGGACATATTATATATGCATTTGGGGTAGAAAATTCATTCAATCCAAATTTTCTCACTACATCAGAAAATTACACCCTCAAATTCTAAAAACAAACTATTTTTAATATCTCTGTTTTATTTTAAAAGTTTTATAGTGAATCTGTTCTAATACAATTAATGTAGCTGAAAAGTCACATATTTAACAGCGCATTCTTTAGAAAGCGCTTTTAAAAGTCATACATTTTTGTTATAGTGGGCGCGAATCTTTGTAGATTTAAAAATAAAATTTCATACACAATAATATACATATTGTTTAGCTCTTACTTTTCTTCTCTTAGTTTCTCTCTCCAATCAAGTTATTAGCTTATGGTTTCTATATTCGAGCAAAAGGTGAATCATTCTCTTATTTTACCTCAATTATTTCTCTTTGATTCACTCTTGCTCCTAGCATTTACACCCACGTTAAGTGCTTATTTTATATTACAGGAAATGTCAGAGTTCTCTGTACGTATTTCTTGTATTTAATTATTATTTTTCCACCCATATTTTCAATGTAACTTTTGATTTCATTCTTATTATTTTTTTACCCACATTAGCTTCTTATGTGTTTGATAAAAAGTCTGAGAGATATTTTGACTTATTTAATATGAGTGATGTTAAATGAGTCACACTTTAACAAGACTGAGAATTTCGAACTAAGAGAATACAAAGTCATATTTAACATTTTGACTACATTAAAAGTCTGCATTGTATTTATTATATCAAAAATACCATAAACAATGTAAACGTTTCCTTAAGGGACTTTGTAATAATATGAGGAAGTTTATCTCTACCTTTGAACAATTAAATTTCATTTGTAATAAAATTGTCCAATGTTATTGGATTTTAATAGATGCATATAAAAGTATGTTTATACTTTTAAAAAGTTATTCTTTATATTTTAACTTATATAATTTATTTTTTATATGCATTCAGTTTTTAACCATCAATAAAATATTATACCTACTATAATATCAAGAGACAATACTTTTTGTTTGGTTATTTATATATATATTAATATAATATAAACCAACTTCATCTTAAATCTGATCCCATGTTTTTAGTTTTATTTATAAATTGTAGGATTATAATTTATCCATATTATAGTGTATTTATATTTTTGCACCTAAGCTGAAAGCTATAAGTTAATATATTTCATTTGGGCAAGTTCTAAAAATTATTTTTTATAGAGTAAATTGAAAAAAAATGAATGAAAATACTTATTTATGTTATGAGTATTTTAGTTATTTTTACACAATTTTTAAAGTACACATTTTTATTATATATATTTTTATTACATATATTTTTATTATATATATTTTTATTATAAAATTTTTAACTTTTAATACTATATGACAAAGAATAAAAAATATTAAAATAGAATTTAATATAAAATCAAATATTACTATTTAAAAACAACATTACACACAAATAATAAAAATATGAGAATAATGTATCTACTTGTATAAGGAGATAAGTTATCTCCTCCAGCCACTAAAATCGTGACATGTGTACTATTTAATCATTTTCTATAAAAATATTTCTAAAACTAAACTAAACAATACACATATTATTCTTTTACTGGCTGGATGATATAAGTTATCTCCTGATATGAGGATTTTCTAAAATTATTACACAATCTAAAAAATAAATAGTGCATAAATAATAAAATAAGCGACCCACAATTAAAGATACCACTTTTTGCATATCTTTTCAATCAATAAAAGTCGGGTTTATAATATTGGTGAGTTGTCACACATACTTGTTCATAAACTTATTTATTTCTAAAAAAATAAACAAAAAGCACAACTTTTTGACTACATTAAAAGTATACGTTAAATTTATTATATCACAAGAGTTTATCTCTACCTTTGAACAATTAAATTTCATTAGTAATAAAATTGTCCAATGTTATTTGATTTTAATGAGACACTACTACAGAATTCGCATTTAATAGCAGTCATGCAAAAATGCTTCCTCATACAACGATGTTAAATATAAGGCAAAATATGATAAAAAAAACGTTCTTTTAAGCAAGCGTTGTTAAAAGTGATACGCGAATATAGCTTGAACAACGCTCTTTGAAGCAAATGTTGTTGTGTGTTTTTCTAAGATATTTAACGGCGCATTTTTTAAAGAACTAATGTTAAAGGTCACATATCAACAACGCTCATTACAATGAGAGCTGTTAATAGTCACAAATTTAACGACACTTAATCGAATATTGTTAAATTTGTCATTCAACATTGCTCTTCTAAGCAAGCGTTGTTGATTTGAATGTATTCAGCAGCCTTTGCTTAAATTAGCGTTGTTAAATGTGACATATCGACAACATTCATTAACAATGATTAAATGAGTTTCAGGGTTTACCTTTCTGAAGTAGTGAATTTTTTTGGATAGAATAAATTTTTCTACCCCAGATGCATATAGCTTGAACAACGCTCTTTGAAGCAAATGTTGTTGTGTGTTTTTCTAAGATATTTAACGGCGCATTTTTTAAAGAACTAATGTTAAAGGTCACATATCAACAACGCTCATTACAATGAGAGCTGTTAATAGTCACAAATTTAACGAGCATTCCTTAGAGAGCGCTGTTAAAAGTTATACATTTTTGTTTTAGTGTGCGCGAATCTTTGCAGATTTAAAAACAAAACCTCACATTCAATAATACACATATAGTCCAGCTCTTAATTTTCTTCTCTTAGCTTCTCTCTTCAAGCAAATTACTAGCTTTTGGTTTCTCCATTCGAGCAAAGTGTGAATCAATCTCTTATTTTACCTCTCTTATTTCTCTTTGATTCATTCTTGCTCATTGAATTTACGCCCACGTTAACTACTTATTTTATATTACAGTAAATGTCAAAGTTGAATCTAAGTGAAATTGTTGTTGATTTACCAAACTTGCAATCCATGTATGTATTTCTTGTATTTGGTTATTATTTTTTCATCCATATTTTTTATGTAACTTTTGATTTCATTCTCATTATTTTTTCCTCAACGTTAGCCTCTTAGTGTTTGATAAAAAATCTAAGAGAGATTTTGACTTATTTAATATGAGTGATGTTAAATGAGTCACACTTTAACAATATTGAGAATTTGGGACTAAGAGAATACAAAGTGATATTTAACATTTTGACTACATTAAAAAAGTCTACATTAAATTTATTATATCACAAATACCATAAACTGATGTAAACAAACACCTTAAGGGACATTGTAATATTATGAGGAAGTTTATCTCTACCTTTGAACAATTAAATTCCGTTAGTAATAAAATTGTCCAATGTTATTTGATTTTAAAGAGGAGGATTGTAATTTAATCCAAGTTATGGAATTTAATTGTTGAAAGGTAGAGATCTAAAGAACAATCTACCTATATTGATTTTACAGCAACAAGAAGTCCCTTCACAGCTTCCCCCATTCTTATAGCCAAGGTCAATACAATTTTGGTTACATCTTGAGTTTCCTCCATCACAGTAAGATAGACACTGTGCATGCTCTCCTCCTTTTACTATTGTTGGTCCTGCAGTAAAATTTATATTAAAATATTTATCACATCTATTCATTCCTCTATATTAATTACTATATTACTGACAGAAAACAATATATGCATTAGCAATGTAAGATATTATAACAAGCAAGTTTATAAAATCAAACCACATGAAATTCATAAAAATAAAGATTGTCACTAACTTTTACTTACCTAAGATGAATCTATTTTGACATTTATTGAAATGGTATCAAGTTTTAACTAAAGCTTTATTTCTTTACCTGAAGATAGGATTAAAGCAATGCATAGAATTCCAATGAGAAAAGGTTGATAGGTTTGAGAAGCCATGAGGATTTCAACTTCAAATTCAAAGCTTTCTTAATAAAATGATGAATGAAGTGTTTGATGTCATGTTCCTTTTATAGAAGTGACAAATTGAATGATTTGGATTTCGATTTGGATCTCGGTGTATAGACGGGAAATCATCTACCAATCCATATAAATTCATTTAAATCATATTTTAAAGTACTCAATCCATTCATAGCCAAACTAAATGGATGGATTCAAATATATCCAATCGATCCATGAATCCATTTTAATGGGCTTAATAAATAGATATTCAATTCATTTAATTTTTTTAATTGGAAATAAAAATATTTTGACAAAAGCCGTTCTCTTTAAAACCACTATTTGAATAAAGAATTTTTTAAAATCACTTTTAAAAATTATTTTTTTCTTATCAAAATGTACTTTTAAAAGTCATTTTTTTAAAAGCATTTTTTGATTTCTTTTTCAAGAAACACTTTTATTAAAACAAATGAATTTTTGAACTTTAAAAATTAATTTTTTGCAATATTTTACAAGCATGAGACGCTTAAGGTTATAGATATAAAGTTTGTAACAAATATTTATATATTATTTTAAGATATGTAATTATATATTATTTTAAGATATTCAAAATCATTTATTTTATTATTTTTCTATAAGATAATACTTCATATTATTTTTATATTAAAAAACTTGCTTTTCAATAGGGCTCCCATTAATCCAAAATAAAAGTATAATTAATGTTATTTCAAGATAGGTAATTATATATTATTTTAAGATATTCAAATTTCAAAATAATTTATTTTATTTTTTTTCTATAAGATAATACTTGAGATTCTTTTTATACTGAAAAATCTTGCTTTCCAATCGGGCACCCAATAATCCAAAATAACTTAACTCTTTTGAATCTATACTTTTTATTTAGCTCGATAAGTATGATTCAAGAATCAAATGAGTTGTACTTGAACTAAATATTGACCTTATTAAGTAAATAAGTTCAACTTTTTGACTCATTACATTAATGGGCGGATTTGACTATATATACATATTAGCAAGTAACTTGTGCATTTACACGGAATTGTATTTTTTTCCGTATGATTAAGAACACATATTACATGTGCATTCATAAAGTTAAGAACAAATTCGTGCATTCGCATGGTTAAAACACACATGTTACATGTGCATTCGTATTGTTAAGAACACTCATGTTATTCGTGCATTCGCATGGTTAGAAACACACATGTTACCCGTACACTTTTGCACTTTTTTGATTGATTTTCATACTCTATAGTCTATATATTTGGTTAACTAATAAATACAATAATAACTTATGTAACCCCCTAAAATTTTGATAATTGGAATGTAACACCCCAAATTTTAATCTTTAAAAATATAGTATCAGTCCTGGAAGCCTCGCTTGATCGAGAGATTCTCGCCTGAGCGAAAAAGGATCAGCAGGGAGGGGGACTATACCGGAGGATTCTCGCCTGGGCGAGAAATGGCAATTTTGGGCTGTTGACACAGTGTAATCGATTACACTCTGCTGGTAATCGATTACACACTGATGGTAATCGATTACACTCTTCTGGTAATCGATTACACACTGATGGTAATCGATTACACTCTTCTGGTAATCGATTACATCGTATTAAAAGCATCAGATATGTGCATCTGACACAGTGTAATCGATTACACATTTCTGGTAATCGATTACACATTGTTGGTAATCGATTACACATTGCTGGTAATCGATTACATCGTATTAAAAGCATCAGATATGTGCATCTGACACAGTGTAATCAATTACACATTTTTGGTAATCGATTACACATTGCTGGTAATCGATTACACATTTCTGGTAATCGATTACACATTGCTGGTAATCGATTACACATTTCTGGTAATCGATTACATCGTATTAAAAGCATCAGATATGCGCATTTTTCACGTTGTAATCGATTACACCATGTTGGTAATCGATTACAACCCGACGACACCTCTTTAAAACAGAAACCCAAACACATTTTTGGGTTAGAACTTCGAAGAGAAGAGAGAAATGAGAGCTTTTCAAGAGCAAGGAGCCTTAGGACTCATCTTGGAGCTTGAGAAGAGGTAAACCTCTTGTTACTAACTCTTCTTCTTCCTCTCTAACTTGTTTTGGGTATGTTGGATTTATTTTCAAAACATGAGAAACCATGGAAACTCATTCTTTAGAGTTATGGTTCGTTTTATGTTGTTTTTATCTTGTAAACTCTTGGTTTAGAGTTGGTATTTGATGAATGGAAAGTTTTATGGGTTATTCATGAAAACCCCCAAAAAACCCCCAAAATGAGAATATGAGTATAAAGAGAAAGAGATGAAATGTTAGATGTGGATAATGAGTAGTGCTTTAATGTTGTTATATGAGATGAACATGTATGTTTTGATATTTAGAAACTTGTATTGAAGTAGTTTTGGAAATATTGAAATATGAGATGTTATGCATGTTTTAGATGGTTGAATATTGATGATGAATATTTTGTATGATTAAATGATGCAAAATAAGTTGTTTATGTGATATTTGGAATAAATGACTAACATTGTTGTTATTGGTGGAAATGAGAAGAGATCCTAAGGTTGGAGGAAATCGCGGAGGAGACTTTTAAAGTTACTCGGAACCGATCCCAAACTCACTGAGGTAAGGGATAAGTGGCTCTAAATCATACTTACTGATATGAATGAGGTATGTGAAAGAGGTAATGGTTTAAAATGATACGTCTGTAATTTATGCATTATGCTGGAAAATGCGTGACTTTTCATTTATAATTGAAAGTAACATTGTTGGGGGAGGCCCAATAAAAGATGTCTGATGAAAGTAACATTGTTGGGGGAGGCCCAATGAAAAGATGACTCCGATGAAAGTAACATTGTTGGGGGAGGCCCAGTGAAAAGATGACTCCGATGAAAGTAACATTGTTGGGGGAGGCCCAATGAAAAGACGACTCAAATGAAAGTAACATTGTTGGGGGAGGCCCAATGAAAAGATGACTCCGATGAAAGTAACATTGTTGGGGGAGGCCCAATGAAAAGATGACTCCGATGAAAGTAACATTGTTGGGGGAGGCCCAATGAAAAGATGACTCCGATGAAAGTAACATTGTTGGGGGAGGCCCAATGAAAGTAACATTGTTTGGGGAGGCCCAATGAAAAGATGACTCCGATGAAAGTAACATTGTTGGGGGAGGCCCAATGAAAAGATGACTCCAATGAAAGTAACATTGTTGGGGGAGGCCCAATGAAAAGATGACTCCGATGAAAGTAACATTGTTGGGGGAGGCCCAATGTAAAGATGACTCCAATGAAAGTAACATTGTTGGGGGAGGCCCAATGAAAAGATGACTCCGATGAAAGTAACATTGTTGGGGGAGGCCCAATGAAAAGATGACTCCAATGAAAGTAACATTGTTGGGGGAGGCCCAATGAAAAGATGACTCCGATGAAAGTAACATTGTTGGGGGAGGCCCAATGAAAAGATGACTCCGATGAAAGTAACATTGTTGGGGGAGGCCCAATGAAAAGATGACTCCGATGAAAGTAACATTGTTGGGGGAGGCCCAATGAAAAGATGACTCCAATGAAAGTAACATTGTTGGGGGAGGCCCAATGAAAAGATGACTCCGATGAAAGTAACATTGTTGGGGGAGACCCAATGAAAAGATGACTCCGATGAAAGTAACATTGTTGGGGGAGGCCCAATGAAAAGATGACTCCGATGAAAGTAACATTGTTGGGGGAGGCCCAATGAAAAGATGACTCAATTGAAAGTAACATTGTTGGGGGAGGCCCAATGAAAAGATGACTCGGAGTAATGAAAGTCATATGCATGTTATAGGATATATAGTATGGGATATATATTCTATAAGGTGAATATGAAGGATGAGAACTGAATGTCAAAATGAAAGTCATATGAATGCTATAGGATATATAGTATGAGATATATATTCTATAGGGTGAATATGAATGATGAGAAACGTGAATGTCACATGAAAGTCATATGCATGCTATAGGGTATATAGTATGAGATATATATTCTATAGTGTGAATATGAATGACGAGAAATGACATGAATGCTGTATGCATGTTATAGGATATATAGTATGAGATATATATATTCTATAGGGTGAATATGAGCGATAAAAAGGAAGATGTTGAGAAAGAAAGTAATATACATGCTATAAGATATATATTATGGGATATATATGTTATAGGATGGGTATGAAGAACGAGATCGATGATGTTTCGAACGAACGTAATATGCATACTATAGAATATATATTATGAGATATTTATACTATAGGATGAATATGAGTAAAGTGGAAATTAAAGGAAGATGATTTGAATGTTTATAATTTCGTATGTGTGTTTATGAATTACATCAAAGCTTGATTGTATTTGAATGTGGATTATCATGTGATGTTAGTTTGAACTAATGACTTACTCCCTTTTGTTTTGCGTGTTGTTTATGATAATCTCATTGTAGGTAAATGAAGGATTTTGAGGATGAAGCTCAAATAGGAAGTCTTTGTGTCTATTTACTTGAGTGTCTTTATTGCTATTCGACGTTGTAGTGGATTCGATAGCATTTTGGGATAAATGTAATCTGATTAGGATAATATGGTGACATGTAGTTATGGACGTTATAACCTTGGAAAACCCGTAACTGGATGTAGGTGGTAAATGTTATCTAAATGAATTATGTTTTTCCGCAACATAAATTTGTATGATAATATAATAGGGTAAAGGGTATTTTCAAAGAGTGATACTTGAGAGTTTTCAATGAAGGTGACGACTGTATGTAAGAAAGGATTAAAATAAATGAAAAATTTTCAAGGGTAGAAAATCGGGTCGTTACATGGAACATGGTGAAACTCAGTCAGTCTAGGAGCTACTGACTGATTCTCGCTTGGGCGAGAGCATCAGTATTTATCCCAGAATTTTATTTGGGAGCCTCGCTTGGGCGAGATGTGGCTCGCCTGGGCGAGAGGGAGTGTGTTGACATTGTGGGATTCTCGCTTGAGCGTCAGTGTTTAAAAATTTAAAAAAAGTGGGATCTCTCGCCTGGGCGAGAATCTAAAATCCTGAAACCTAAAATAAAGCCCCAAACACGAAAATGGGGGGGGGGGGTTGAGAGAAAGGAGAAGAGGAAGCGATTTTCTTGGCTAGAGCTCGCATAAGGGCTACGTGAAGCTAGAGAAGAGGTAAACCTCTTGATTTTAACACATCTCCTTACTTAGAAACTCATTAAGATTATTGGGGTCTCTTCTCTTTGAGTTGGAAAACGACCTAACTCTCTCCATTGGTGTAGTAGTTCGTTTTAGTTAACTTCTTTCTCGAAAACTCATAGTATAGAGTGTCTATTTGGAGATGGTAGTTGAAAAATATTGATATTAAGAAACCCCAAAACCTAGAAACGAAATGGTGAAGAAAATGGGGTGGAAAATGGTAAGTTGGGTTGTGGTTTATGATTGATGATGTGGAATGAGGGGTTAAATGTTTATGAATGCAGATGGGAGTCTCAATAGAGATAGTTTCGAGAGTTATCGGAGTATGAATTAATTTGTGGTAGAAACATGTAAAATGAGTTATAATGTGATGTTACGAATATATTATTGATTGTGTTTTTTTGTGTGTGTGAATGGGTAAAGACCCTAAGATTGGAGGAAGCGGAGTAGATTCAAACAAGCCGTCAAATGCCAACACACGCCAAGGTAAGGGAGACGTGTTTCCATAGTTAATGATTTGATAGAAAAGGTAAATGTATTGGCATTATTGTTATGATAATGGAGTAAACTGGTTATTATTTGGTATGTGGTATTGAATAGCCTTCGTTGCATTGACTTGCCCTATGTGGTATTGAATAGCCTTCGTGGCGTTGACTTGCCCTATGTGGTATTGAATAGCCTTCGTGGCGTTGACTTGCCCTGTGTGGTATTGAATAGCCTTTGTGGCATTGACTTGCCATATATGGTATTGAATAGCTTTCGTGGCGTTGACTTGCCCTATGTGGTATTGAATAGCCTTCGTGGCGTCGACTTGCCCTATGTGGTATTGATTAGCCTTCGTGGCGTTGACTTGCCCTATGTGGTATTGAATAGCCTTCGTGGCGTTGACTTGCCCTATGTGGTATTGAATAGCCTTCGTGGTGTTGACTTGCCCTATGTGGTATTGATTAGCCTTCGTGGCGTTGACTTGCCCTATGTGGTATTGAATAGCCTTCGTGGCGTTGACTTGCCCTATGTGGTATTGATTAGCCTTCGTGGCATTGAATTGCCCTATGTGGTTTTGATTAGCCTTCGTGGCGTTGACTTACCCTATGTGGTAATGGATAATTACTATTAAATGTGGTTGATAATTGGTAGAATGATAGTTTAGTGTACCTTAACGGTTGAATTATGTTATTGACAGAATCATATAGATATGTATATGTTTGCATTATAATTATCCTATTCCTATTTATATATTTACTGATTATATAACTTGATGTCTTACTCCCTTATGTTTTCTTGATGTGGTATTTCGTGATAACCGGTGTACAGGTCAAGCTAAGGATTAGCAGACTCAGGAGATGGCGTAGTTTAGTTCATTTTCTATTTTGTCATAGGGATGTTCATGTGTCGCGCTTTGTGTTATGCATGTAATTGTACCTCTAACGTAAACCATTTAGTCTGTAATCCCGTTCCGTAGGATTTTGATGTTTTATTGACGAACATGTGGGGATGGAGTTCCCTCTTTAATTAATATATGATGTTTATGGGTTTCGAACCCCAAAAAGCTTGGGTAGAATACTCGCTAATAGGAAGCGTGAATTACGATTACAATGAGGAAGAAAATTATTGGGGTAATTTAAGGAAAATTAGTTAGTAGTATATGTATGTTAAGAAAATAAAAGGACGAAAAATTTTAGGGTATATTTCGGGTCCTTACAACTTATTTTGCTAATTCTTAATATACACGTACATATGGAGAATATTATTGTGATTATTTCTTAATGTAACCTATTTATATTTTTTTATTTCTAGGATATTATTTCTTATTAGTTGTTAGTTTATTATTTACTACTTTTTTTAAATATACAAAATGAGACATTGTAATTAATTACTTAGATTTTTTCAAATTAAATATGAGTTTAATCATTATTATGACAACTTCGAAAATAATATTTTAATAAATATAAATGAAATTTTTGTAGTAAATGGTCATTGAAATATGAAAGTTGTAATTAAATATGATTTTAGTAATAAATGACCATTGAAATATTTTAAATATTTAGTATTAAAACTGCTAAAATATTTTAAAGATAATAATGAAAATGCATGGACAATATTAATAAATTGAAATGAGAACATTATAATTAAATTTTTAGATTTTTTTTCAAATGAAGCAGACATACTAATTTGAAAATATGTGTTTCTATTCTCTTAGACATGTTCATTGTAAGGACCTGATTTTCATAACTAAAAAATTCTTTTAATTTTACTCATGAAAGTGAAATGATTACTTTTTAAAGACATTACTCAATCGATTTAGAAAACCTGATTAAATATATATATAAGTTCAAAACATCTTTCAGGTGCAGAAATAATCAATCGTTCACTTCATTAAAAACATATCATTACACTTTCATTTAATTACATAATTTATACGATTATCCTTTCTCAAAAATACTTCGATTACAATCCTTAATTGATCTCATATTACATACATGAACCATATACCATATTGAATACATAAAGTAAACACTCTACTTGTACTCTTCTCCATGAGCGTCCATTGCGTTACAGCCACAACCTGAACTCAAATATACAACACATACAAGAAGAGATAGAGGGAGTAAGAACCAACTACAGCGACCGTAGCATGGAATTACATGGAGTAATAACATTAAAGTATTATATAAGCTTAATATGTGTTGTTAAAGGTGTCATATCAACAACTTTTATTTAATGAACACTGTTAAATGTATCATATCAACATCACTTGCTTAAACGAGCGTTATTAAAGGTGTCATAACAACAAGTACTGAATATTGTTATGATAAAATGTTATTTTTGACATAACTTTTGAACCTCTAATCAGAATTGGACATATTATATATGCATTTGGGGTAGAAAATTCATTCAATCCAAATTTTCTCACTACATCAGAAAATTACACCCTGAAATTCCAAAAAAAAAACTATTTTTACTATATCTATTTTATTTTAAAAGTTTTATAGTGAATCTGTTCTAATACAGTTAGTGTAGCTGAAAAGTCACATATTTAACAGCGCATTCTTTAGAAAGCGCTTTTAAAAGTCATACATTTTTGTTTTAGTGAGCGCGAATCTTTGTAAATTTAAAAATAAAATTTCATACACAATAATATACATATTGTTCAGCTCTTACTTTTCTTCTCTCAGTTTCTCTCTCTAAGCAAGTTATTAGCTTCTGATTTCTATATTCGAGCAAAATGTGAATCATTCTCTTATTTTACCTCATTTGTTTCTCTTTGATTCACTCTTGCTCCTTGCATTTACACCCACGTTAAGTGCTTATTTTATATTACAGGAAATGTCAGAGTTCTCTGTACGTATTTATTGTATTTGGTTACTATTTTTTCACCCATATTTTCTATGTAACATTTGATTTCATTCTTATTATTTTTTTACCCACATTAGCTTCTTATGTGTTTGATAAAAAATCTGAGAGATATTTTGACTTATTTAATATGAGTGATGTTAAATGAGTCACAGTTTAACAAGACCGAGAATTTCGAACTAAGAGAATACAAAGTCATATTTAACATTTTGACTACAATAAAAGTCTGCATTGTATTTATTATATCAAAAATACCATAAACGATGTAAAAATTTCCTTAAGGGACTTTGTAATAATATGAGGAAGTTTATCTCTACCTTTGAACAATTAAATTTCATTTGTAATAAAATTGTCAATATTATTCGATTTTAATAGATGCATATAAAAGTATGTTTATACTTTTAAAAAGTTATTCTTTATATTTTAACTTATATAATTCATTTTTTATATGCATTCAGTTTTTAACCATCAATAAAATATTATACCTACTATAATATCAAGAGACAATACTTCTTGTTTGGTTATTTATATATATATATATATTAATATAATATAAACCAACTTCATCTTAAATCTGATCCCATGTTTTTAGTTTTATTTATAAACTGTAGGATTATAATTTATCCATATTATAGTGTATTTATATTTTTGCACCTAAGCTGAAAGCTATAAGTTAATATATTTCATTTGGGCAAGGTCTAAAAATTATTTTTTATAGAGTAAATTGAAAAAAAAAATGAATGAAATTACTTATTTATGTTATGAGTATTTTAGTTATTTTTATACTATTTTTAAAGTACACATTTTTATTATATATAATTTTATTACAAATATTTTTATTATAAATTTTTTAACTTTTAATACTATAGGACAAAGAATAAAAAATATTAAAATAGAATTTAATATAAAATCAAATATTACTATTTAAAAACAACATTACACACAAATAATAAAAATATGAGAATAATGTATCTACTGGTATAAGGAGATAAGTTATCTCCTCCAGCCACTAAAATCATGACATGTGTACTATTTAATCATTTTCTATAAAAATATTTCTAAAACTAAACTAAACAATACACATGTCATTCTTTTACTGGCTGGATGATGTAAGTTATCTCCTGATATGAGAAGATACTTTATTCTCTAAAAATATTGCAGAATCTACAAAATAAATAGTGCATAAATAATAAATAAGCTACCCACAATTAAAGATACCACTTTTTGCATATCTTTTCAATCAATAAAAGTCGGGTTTATAATATTGGTGAGTTGTCACACGTACTTGTTCATAAACTTATTTATTTCTAAAAAAATAAACAAAAAGCACAACTTTTTGACTACATTAAAAGTATACGTTAAATTTATTATATCACAAATACAATAAACTGACGTAAACAAAACACCTTAAGGGACTTTGTAATATTATGAGGAAGTTTATCTCTACCTTTCAATAATTAAATTTCATTAATAATAAAATTGTCCAATGTTATTTGATTTTAATGAGACAGTACGTCAGAATTCGCATTTAATAGCGGTCATGCAAAAACGCTTCTTCATACAACGATGTTAAATATAAGGCAAAATATGATAAAAAAACGTTCTTTTAAGCAAGCGTTGTTAAAAGTGATACGCGAATATAGCTTGAACAACGCTCTTTGAAGCAAATGTTGTTGTGTGTTTTTCTAAGATATTTAACGGCGCATTTTTTAAAGAACTAATGTTAAAGGTCACATATCAACAACGCTCATTACAATGAGAGCTGTTAATAGTCACAAATTTAACGACACTTAATCGAGTATTGTTAAATTTGTCATTCAACATTGCTCTTCTAAGCAAGCATTGTTGATTTGAATGTATTCAGCAGCCTTTGCTTAAATGAGCGTTGTTAAATGTGACATATCAACAACATTCATTAACAATGATTAAATGAGTTTCAGGGTTTACCTTTCTGAAGTAGTGAATTTTTTTGGATAGAATAAATTTTTCTACCCCAGATGCATATATAATATGTCCAGTTCTAATTAGTAGTTCAAAAGTTATGTCATAAATAGTATTTCATCAAAATACTAATCACTAACTGTTGATATAACACCTTTAACAATGTTCATTTAAGCATGCGCTGTTGATATGATACATTTAATAGTGCTCGTTAAACAAGCATTGTTGATATGACACCTTTAACAACACATATTAAGCAAACATTGTTGATATGACATCTTTAACATTGCTCATTTAAGCAAAATTGTTGATATGACATCTTTAATAACCCTTGCTTAAACGAACGTTGTTAAAGGTGCCATAACAACAGGTACTAAATATTGTTATGTTAAAATGTTATTTTTGACATAACTTTTGAACCACTAATCAGAATTGGACATATTATATATGCATTTTGGGGTAGAAAATTCATTCAATCCAAATTTTCTCACTACTTCATAAAATTACACCCTGAAATTCCAAAAAAAAAACTCTTTTTACTATTTCTTTTTTATTTTACAATTTTTATAGTGAATCTGTTTTAATAGAGTTGTGTAGGTGAAAAGACACACATTTTACAGCTCATTCCTTAGAGAGCGCTGTTAAAAGTTATACATTTTTGTTTTAGTGTGCGCGAATCTTTGCAGATTTAAAAACAAAACCTCACATTCAATAATACACATATAGTCCAGCTCTTAATTTTCTTCTCTTAGCTTCTCTCTTCAAGCAAATTACTAGCTTTTGGTTTCTCCATTCGAGCAAAGTGTGAATCAATCTCTTATTTTACCTCTCTTATTTCTCTTTGATTCATTCTTGCTCATTGAATTTACGCCCACGTTAACTACTTATTTTATATTACAGTAAATGTCAAAGTTGAATCTAAGTGAAATTGTTGTTGATTTACCAAACTTGCAATCCATGTATGTATTTCTTGTATTTGGTTATTATTTTTTCATCCATATTTTTTATGTAACTTTTGATTTCATTCTCATTATTTTTTCCTCAACGTTAGCCTCTTAGTGTTTGATAAAAAATCTAAGAGAGATTTTGACTTATTTAATATGAGTGATGTTAAATGAGTCACACTTTAACAATATTGAGAATTTGGGACTAAGAGAATACAAAGTGATATTTAACATTTTGACTACATTAAAAAAGTCTACATTAAATTTATTATATCACAAATACCATAAACTGATGTAAACAAACACCTTAAGGGACATTGTAATATTATGAGGAAGTTTATCTCTACCTTTGAACAATTAAATTCCGTTAGTAATAAAATTGTCCAATGTTATTTGATTTTAAAGAGGAGGATTGTAATTTAATCCAAGTTATGGAATTTAATTGTTGAAAGGTAGAGATCTAAAGAACAATCTACCTATATTGATTTTACAGCAACAAGAAGTCCCTTCACAGCTTCCCCCATTCTTATAGCCAAGGTCAATACAATTTTGGTTACATCTTGAGTTTCCTCCATCACAGTAAGATAGACACTGTGCATGCTCTCCTCCTTTTACTATTGTTGGTCCTGCAGTAAAATTTATATTAAAATATTTATCACATCTATTCATTCCTCTATATTAATTACTATATTACTGACAGAAAACAATATATGCATTAGCAATGTAAGATATTATAACAAGCAAGTTTATAAAATCAAACCACATGAAATTCATAAAAATAAAGATTGTCACTAACTTTTACTTACCTAAGATGAATCTATTTTGACATTTATTGAAATGGTATCAAGTTTTAACTAAAGCTTTATTTCTTTACCTGAAGATAGGATTAAAGCAATGCATAGAATTCCAATGAGAAAAGGTTGATAGGTTTGAGAAGCCATGAGGATTTCAACTTCAAATTCAAAGCTTTCTTAATAAAATGATGAATGAAGTGTTTGATGTCATGTTCCTTTTATAGAAGTGACAAATTGAATGATTTGGATTTCGATTTGGATCTCGGTGTATAGACGGGATATCATCTACCAATCCATATAAATTCATTTAAATAATATTTTAAAGTACTCAATCCATTCATAGCCAAACTAAATGGATGGATTCAAATATATCCAATCGATCCATGAATCCATTTTAATGGGCTTAATAAATAGATATTCAATTCATTTAATTTTTTTAATTGGAAATAAAAATATTTTGACAAAAGTCGTTCTCTTTAAAACCACTATTTGAATAAAGAATTTTTTAAAATCACTTTTAAAAATTATTTTTTTCTTATCAAAATGTACTTTTAAAAGTCTTTTTTTTAAAAGCATTTTTTGATTTCTTTTTCAAGAAACACTTTTATTAAAACAAATGAATTTTTGAACTTTAAAAATTAATTTTTTGCAATATTTTACAAGCATGAGACGCTTAAGGTTATAGATATAAAGTTTGTAACAAATATTTATATATTATTTTAAGATATGTAATTATATATTATTTTAAGATATTCAAAATCATTTATTTTATTATTTTTCTATAAGATAATACTTCATATTATTTTTATATTAAAAAACTTGCTTTTCAATAGGGCTCTCATTAATCCAAAAAAACATAACTCTTTTGAAATTAGATTCATTATTTAGGTTGATAAGTATGATTTAAGAATCAAATGAGTTGTCTTTAAACTAAATATTGACCTTATTAAATAAATAAGTTCAATTTTTTGACTCATTACATTAATGAGCAGATTTGGTTATATTTACATACACCACTAAACATCACATTTTCTACGGGGGGGAAATTTGGCACCTAATTTATAACAATTAACCAGTCAAATTTGTAGGTCGAATTTGATGTGTCAAAACAAAAGCACCCCACAACTATATTAATAATGGATGAAAAACATAACAACTTTTATAATTAACTTTAAATAAAAGTGGTTTTATACATATCGTAAAAATGTAAGATACACTTTATTTTTCAATGATTGAGTTCCATATTTTTTTTTCAAATTACTTTTAAAAATAATTTTTTCTTATAAAAAATTACTTTTAAAAGTCATTTTTTAAAAGCATTTTTTTATTTTTTTAAGAAACAATTTATTACAACAAATGATTTTGAACTTGAAAACTTATTTTTTTTTTGTAATATTTTAAAAGCACGAGAGATTTAAGGTTCTACATATAAAGTTTGTAACAAATATTTATATAAGCAAAGAATTTAAAAACAAACTTTTTATATTAATCACATTCAATTGTTATAATTGATCTCAATTTAATAATAAAAATAATGGGTCTTAAACAAAGCAAAGAACATCATTTGTGAACGTTTATTTTTTTGGATGGATTGTATATTTGTCCAAATGTGTATAGCAATAGATATTTGTTGGATATAATAGATGAATTTGATTCAAATTCATTTATTACTAAAATTATCCATTAAATTATATCATTAGCTCTAATGGATGAGTTTAATTTTTGTAGATATAAATGAATTATGAATAATTTTGTCTCCTCTACTACCTTTGGGATAAAAGTTTAAATTTTTATTTCTGAACATTTGCATTCACTATAGTAATCTATAATTAAATAAAAGTATAATTAATGTTATTTCAAGATATGTAATTATATATTATTTTAAGATATTCAAATTTCAAAATAATTTATTTTATTATTTTTCTATAAGATAATACTTGATATTTTTTTTATACTAAAATATCTTGCTTTTTAATCGGGAACCCAATAATCTAAAATAACTTAACTCTTTTGAATCAATACTTTTTATTTAGCTCGATAAGTATGATTAAAGAATCAAATGAGTTGTACTTGAACTAAATATTGACCTTATTAAGTAAATAAGTTCAACTTTTTGACTCATTACATTAATGGGCGGATTTGAATATATATACATACTAGCAAGTAACTCGTGCATTTGCACGGAATTGTATTTTTTTGCCGTATGATTAAGAACACACATTACATGTGCATTCAACATGTGCATTCATATAGTTAAGAACACACACATGTTATTCGTGCATTCGCATGGTTAAAACACACATGTTATATGTGCATTCGTATTGTTAAGAAAACACATGTTATTCGTGCATTCGCATGGTTAGAAACACACATGTTACCCGTACACTTTTGCACTTTTTTGATTGATTTTCATTCTCTATAGTCTATATATTTGGTTAACTAATAAATACAGTAAAAACTTATATTGTTTATTCTTAATATACACGTACATATGGAGAATATTATTGTGATTATTTCTTAATGTAACCTATTTATATTTTTTTTATTTATAGGATATTATTTCTTATTAGTTGTTACTATATTTAGTTTATTATTTTCTACTTTTTTTAAATATACAAAATGAGACATTGTAATTAATTACTTAGATTTATTCAAATTAAATATGAGTTTAATCATTATTATGACAACTTCGAAAATAATATTTTAATAAATATTTTAAAGCAATGCATAGAATTCCAATGAGAAAAGGTTGATAGGTTTGAGAAGCCATGAGGATTTCAACTTCAAATTCAAAGCTTTCTTAATAAAATGAAGAATGAAGTGTTTTATGTCATGTTCCTTTTATAGAAGTGACAAATTGAATGATTTGGATTTCGATTTGGATCTCGGTGTATAGACGGGAAATCATCTACCAATCCATATAAATTCATTTAAATCATATTTTAAAGTACTCAATCCATTCATAGCCAAACTAAATGGATGGATTCAAATATATCCAATCGATCCATGAATCCATTTTAATGGGCTGAATAAATAGATATTCAATTCATTGAATAATTTTAATTGGAAATAAAAATATTTTGACAAAAGTCGTTCTCTTTAAAACCACTATTTGAATAAAGCATTTTTTAAAATCACTTTTAAAAATTATTTTTTTCTTATCAAAATGTACTTTTAAAAGTCATTTTTTAAAAGCATTTTTTGATTTCTTTTTCAAGAAACACTTTTATTAAAACAAATGAATTTTTGAACTTTAAAAATTAATTTTTTGCAATATTTTACAAGCATGAGACGCTTAAGGTTATATATATAAAGTTTGTAACAAATATTTATATATTATTTTAAGATATGTAATTATATATTATTTTAAGATATTCAAAATCATTTATTTTATTATTTTTCTATAAGATAATACTTCATATTATTTTTATATTAAAAAACTTGCTTTTCAATAGGGCTCCCATTAATCCAAAATAAAACTATAATTAATGTTATTTCAAGATATGTAATTATATATTATTTTAAGATATTCAAATTTCAAAATAATTTATTTTATTATTTTTCTATAAGATAATACTTGAGATTTTTTTTATACTAAAAAATCTTGCTTTCCAATTGGGCACCCAATAATCCAAAATAACTTAACTCTTTTGAATCTATACTTTTTATTTAGCTCGATAAGTATGATTCAAGAATCAAATGAGTTGTACTTGAACTTTTTGACTCACTACATTAATGGGCGGATTTGAATATATATACATACTAGCAAGTAACTCGTGCATTTGCACGGAATTGTATTTTTTTGCCGTATGATTAAGAACACACATTACATGTGCATTCATATAGTTAAGAATACATATAGTTAAGAATACACGTGTTATTCGTGCATTCGCATGGTTAAAACACACATGTTACATGTGCATTCGTATTGTTAAGAACACACATGTTATTCGTGCATTCGCATGGTTAGAAACACACATGTTACTCGTACACTTTTGCACTATTTTGATTGATTTTCATACTCTATAGTCTATATATTTGGTTAACTAATAAATACAATAATAACTTATGTAACCCCCTAAAATTTTGATAATTGGAACATGGTGAAACTCAGTCAGTCTGGGAGCTACTGACTGATTCTCGCTTGAGCGAGAAATTCTCGCTTGGGCGAGAGTATCAGTATTTATCCCAGAATTTTATTTGGGAGCCTCGCTTGGGCGAGATGTGGCTCGCCTGGGCGAGAGGGAGTGTGTTGACACTGTGGGATTCTCGCTTGAGCGAGAGCGTCAGTGTTTGAAAGTGTAAAAAAAGTGGGATCTCTCGCCTGGGCGAGAATCTAAAATCCTGAAACCTAAAATAGAGCCCCAAACACGAAAATGGGGGGGGGGGGGGGGTTGAGAGAAAGGAGAAGAGGAAGCGATTTTCTTGGCTAAAGCTCACATAAAGGCTACGTGAAGCTAGAGAAGAGGTAAACCTCTTGATTTTAACACTTCTCCTTACTTAGAAACTCATTAAGATTATTGGGGTCTCTTCTCTTTGAGTTGGAAAACGACCTAACTCTCTCCATTGGAGTAGTAGTTCGTTTTAGTTAACTTCTTTCTCGAAAACTCATAGTATATAGTGTCTATTTGGAGATGGTAGTTGAAAAATATTGATATTAAGAAACCTCAAAACCTAGAAACGAAATGGTGAAGAAAATGGGT
Organism: Lupinus albus; assembly: GCA_009771035.1. Taxonomy (NCBI): domain Eukaryota; kingdom Viridiplantae; phylum Streptophyta; class Magnoliopsida; order Fabales; family Fabaceae; genus Lupinus; species Lupinus albus. The sequence goes on along the minus strand of CM020001.1, from coordinate 19,762,423 downwards.
TGGAAAATGGTAAGTTGGGTTGTGGTTTATGATTGATGATGTAGAATGAGGGGTTAAATGTTTATGAATGCAGATGGGAGTCCCAATAGAGATAGTTTCGAGAGTTATCGGAGTATGAATTAATTTGTGGTAGAAACATGTAAAATGAGTTATAATGTGATGTTATGAATATATTATTGATTGTGTTTTTGTGTGTGTGTGAATGGGTAAAGACCCTAAGATTGGAGGAAGCGTAGTAGATTCAAACAAGCCGTCAAACGCCAACACACGCCAAGGTAAGGGAGACGTGTTTCCATAGTTAATGATTTGATGGAAAAGGTAAATGTATTGGCATTATTGTTTTAATAATGGAGTAAACTAGTTATTATTTGGTATGTGGTATTGAATAGCCTTCGTTGCATCATATTGGTAATCGATTACATCGTATTAATGTAATCGATTACATCATGTTGGTAATCGATTACATAGCGACGATGCTTCTGTAATTTACACAGTGTAATCGATTACACTATACTTGTAATCGATTACACTTATCGCAGTGTCTATAAAATAGAAACCCAAAACACATTTTAGGGTTAGAACTTCGAAGAGAAGAGAGAGAGGAGAGCTTTTCAAGAGCAAGGAGCCTTAGGACTCATCTTGAAGCTTGAGAAGAGGTAAACCTCTTGCTTCTAACTCTTCTTCTTCCTCTCTAACTTGTTTTGGGTATGTTGGATTTATTTTCAAAACATGAGAAACCATGGAAACTCATTCTTTAGAGTTATGGTTCGTTTTATGTTGTTTTTATCTTGTAAACTCTTGGTTTAGAGATAGTATCTCAAGAATGGAAAGGGTTGTGGGTTGATTCATGAAAACCCCAAAAACCCTAAAAGTGAAAATGTGGTAAAAGGAGAGAATGAGTAAAATGCTAGAGGTAGAAGATGAGTTTACCCCCAAATATTGAAATATGAGATGTTATGCATGTTTTAGATGGTTGAATATTGATGATGAATATTTTGTATGATTAAATGATGCAATATAAGTTGTTTATGTGATATTTGGAATAAATGACTAACACTGTGTTATGTGGTGGGATGAGGAAAGATCCTAAGGTTGGAGGTGGTGTCGGTAGAACTAGAGAAGTTGCCAAGAACCGAACCCCAATACTCACCAAGGTAAGGATAAGTCATTAATTTTGCATTTGAAATAGAAATGTGTATTTTCTGGTTATGCAAAGATTAAGTTGTAAATTACGCATTTAGTATAAACATATATGGGTGTGTTTATATTAAAGATGGCGTAGATTTACGGAAAAAGAAAATGTGGGTATTTTCTGGTTATGAAATGAATAAGTTGTAAATTGCGCATTTAGTATAAACATATATGGGTGTGTTTATACTAAAGTAGGCGTAGATTTACAGAAGATGGAAAACGTGTGCGTTTTCTGGTCATGCAATAATTATATTGTGAATCACGTAGTTAGTATAAACATATATGGGTGTGTTTATACTAAAGATGGCGTGGATTTACGGGAAATGATCGATGGTGAATTCAATGAAAAGAAAATATATTTTTAGCCGACCATAAATGGTTAGCGACTTCGGCCCGAGTTTACGAGGCAACACTTCGGCCCGAGTTTACAAGGCAACACTTCGGCCCGAGTTTACGAGGCAACACTTCGGCCCGAGTTTACGAGGCAACACTTCGGCCCGAGTTTACGAGGCAACACTTCGGCTCGAGTTTATGAAGCAACACTTCGGCCCGAGTTTACGAGGCAACACTTCGGCTCGAGTTTATGAAGCAACACTTGTAACGCCCCGAAAATTACTTCAATAATCTTGCTTGAAAATGGGTAAAAAAAAAATTTTTTTTTTTTTTTTTGAATAAAGGAGCCATAAAAATTTATGTCTTTATCTTCGTTTCATTTTCGGAACATCACTTAAGTAACATACAATTCGGAAACTCACAACCATTACTTAATGGTAACTAGAAAAACTCAATATAACTTTGAAATCATACTTCATTAGAAAATGTTGGTACAGGTACAAGGCGGAATCTTAATCGTCGCCCAAATAAAAACTACTACAAAATAAATTCCCTACACAGGTACACTAATCAAAAGTACAAGGGCCTGTGTAGGTATAACAGATTCCCTCAATCCTCCATGCCCCCTCCTGGGACATCGAAAAGTGGTAACTCTGAATCCCGATCGAACGATCCATCTGAACAAACGCAGATAGAAGACAAAAAGAAAAAAGAGGGGGAGTAAAACATCTAATGAAAAACTTATCATTGACGTCGTGGAATTACACAGAATAATACACCAAGACAACACATGAGTACATATATATCATGCGATTATACAAGCACATAAAAACAATGAATGAAATATAAAACTCGAGGATTTAGAAATAATATCAAAGAATATCATGTATGCAATGCGATGCATGAGTCCACCATCCTTACTCCTTTATCCTCCCAATAACTATTCGGAAATAACCGAGAGTACAGGTCCCATAACAAGCCGATTTGAACGCACCAAAATATTCCTCGCAAGGATATATGATCGATCTGTTCCAAAGAACTGTCCATTTCAGGACGGTGTCGTATCAAACACTTTCTGGGCATCCCTCTCATCGATCCTGATTGCAAAGAGGGGTTGTCAGAGATCATCTAGTTTGCGCTGTGAGAACTGTCCGATCCAACAGAATACCTCATCCAGGAATACAAGGGACTCGTCTCACCTAGACTCACCCTCAAGACTTTGCTGACGAATCACCGCCATCGTCGTCCCTCTTAACATCTCGGGGCTCGTTCGTCTCCCGTAAATTTCCTCTCCACTACTTCATTATTCATAATGAGTATGCACACTAACCGAGGTTAGCCAATTAAATCTTTTAATCATTCTTTTAAATGATCGGCCCAACCTAAGACATCTCCCAAAGGAATGCTTCTAGTGGGTCCCGATCTTAACACATATAACAAAAAGAGAGAATAATTTCGGCACCACTACGAACCATCGCTGAATTATCCTGGACGGCTCCTCTAGCCAAGCCTCTTACGGTCAAATAATCTCGCTGCGTGGGCATAATATCACACCCTCGGCCTCGCCTTTAACAAAGCAATTCCTTACTTTTATTACTTTCAAGAATTTCATATAGTTGTTTACCTTTACAAATTCTTGATGGCAAACATGCCATTGGGCTCTCGTATATATGAGAGTTATCATTCCGACGACTTAAAAAGAAGTCATGTTTGTATGGAGCCCGCTCGCTCAAGAGAGAGCTGTCTTGCTCAAGCGAGATGCTTCCATTTTTGAGGCATTTGTGGCTTAAGCAAGAGCTGTCTTGCTTAAGCGAGAAAACAATCAGTTCTCTTGGTGCCTATTTTAGCTCAAGCGAGAGCTGTCTCGCCTCGAGCTAAAACACTCGTTTTCTCTATACACTTCTCGCTCAATCGAGAGTTGTCTCGGTCAAGCGAGAAGAACCTAAATATCATTTTAATTACTTTTCTCAAGGAAAATATTTCTCATTTATATCAAATGTTTTTAAACCTTGAATTTCAAAATTATCACATACATATCATTCCCATAATAATCATTCAAACATTATAATTCAAGAGTAAACATGATATTTGCATATATAAACATAACATAAATCGGTATTAAGAAATATTGATGTACTTAATCCAAACAAACATGCAATTGATTAAGTACAAGCTTTCTTAATACCCAGGGCAACTCCAAACTTGTGAGGGAGTTTGGAGGTCCTGATGCATATTCGGACACCACTGTGTCACGATGTTTTCTCCCTCACCTGAGTGTGTCGGGTTGTTAGGTTCTCTGTTTGTAGGTGAGCTTACTTGATCCGTTCTCCTCTCGAAATCTTTATTATGCCAAAATAACGTTAATTAGTTAAATGACGATAATTATTATACTTATGAAATAACTTTTTACGCGAAGATAAAACTTCCGATTTAAAATGAATTTAATTGCTTTCGTCCATCCAATTCAAGGTTGAATATCCTTGAATCATCATTTGTCATCGAAAGTCTTACAATCAAATAATACTTTTTAAAGTAAAATTTTCAATAAAACTTATACCGAAATTATGTCGTAATCTGTGGATATACACCAGGCTAGTTCCCAGGAAAGAGAGGTGGGTCATAAAGACACCCTTAAATACCAAATCTTTCCTTAGACAGAACCTTTCTAGACATGTATTCCCACTTCATTTATGTCGTAATCCGTGGATATACACCAGGCTAGTTCCCAGGAAAGAGAGGTGGGTCATAAAGACACCCTTAAATACCAAGTCTTTCCTTAGACAGAACCTTTCTAGACATGTATTCCCACTTCATTTATGTCGTAATCCGTGGATATACATCAGGCTAGTTCCCAGGAAAGAGAGGTGGGTCATAAAGACACCCTTAAATACCAAGTCTTTCCTTAGACAGAACATTTCTATACATGTATTCCCACTTCATTTATGTCGAAATCCGTGGATATACATCAGGCTAGTTCCCAGGAAAGAGAGGTGGGTCATAAAGACACCCTTAAATACCAAGTCTTTCCTTAGACAGAACCTTTCTAGACATGTATTCCCACTTCATTGTATTTTTCCGATAATTCATAAATCTTATTTTTTGTAAGTAAAACATTTTTACTAAAACTAACCTTTTTACTTTTTAAGTAAATCTTACCATTTTAAAGTAAGTTCACTTAACTAAGATTCAACATTTTTTAAATCATTTTACCATCTAAGACTTCATAACACTTTAAGTTTATAAAGTCAAGACTTTTAGGTAACTCTCATTATTTCAAGTATACTACTAAAACAAATTTTCATGAACATCTTAACACCTCCTAATTTTTTAGGAAAAAACCTCAAGGGTTAGTAAGTGTTATTTTCATAGTCATGAAAAAGAATGGCTCTTAATTTAATATTTTACATTTAAACATCTTTTAGTTATTCTTACCACTTTAAAGTAAGTCAACTAAAATAAATACAACAATTTCTATGAACATCTTAACACCTCCTAATATTTTAGGAAAAACCTCAAGGGTTAGTAAGTGTTATTTTCATAGTCATGAAAAAGAATGGCTCTTAATTTAATATTTTACATTTAAACATCTTTTAGTTATTCTTACCACTTTAAAGTAAGTCAACTAAAATAAATACAACAATTTCTATGAACATCTTAACACCTCCTAATATTTTAGGAAAAACCTCAAGGGTTAGTAAGTGTTATTTTCATGGTCATGAAAATAAATCATAATGTAAGACTTTCTACTACTTTAATATCTAAAACTTCATAACACTTTAAGTTTATGAAGTCAAGACTTTAATAAATCATCTTTTATCCCAAATCATTATTTTAACTTGGGAATCAAAGAGTAAAATATGTAAACCACTTTTAAAACATAATACTATCTAAAAATGAAATATTTTCAACAACTCATCAACATCATAAACTTTCAAGAATAAAATACAAACTTTTTCCTAAACACATTAAAAGTTCCTTTGATGTTAAAATCATCACCTTTAAACATATTCAAATACTAACAATAATTTATAATATTTCCAAATAAATAACTCATCTAACCTTGTCCAAAGATATAGTTTTTCCATCTAAGAACAAGGAAGAAATTTCAAGATTTACAAAAGTCAAAAACTACATAAAGGTTCATATGATTTTATTATCATCCCCTTTAGTTATGCTTTCATAAAATACTTAAAGAACAAATATAAACTCTACTTTATGAACAAAATAATAAAAGCTCATAACTTTCTATGAAGTATGAGAAGAAGATGAATAAGATAAAATAAAAGACTACCTTAGTTTGTATAAGGAATTTAGTGTAAAAATGAGAGGATGAGGTGAGGTATTTATAGGAGAGTCTCACCCTCATCAAATCAGAAAATTTAATGCAAAGTAAGTAGCTTTAGACTAGCATAGGTGATGTGTCTAATGGTGGTGGAGTGAGAGGATTTGTTGAGTGTTTTAGGGGTTTTTGGAAGCTTTTGCATTACTTGTGTAACAAGTAAGTGGCTCATGCAATGATGACTTCCAACTTTATTGATATGATGTAATTTCCCAATAAATGTCGTGTCCGAACATCTTCGGATAATTTCGTCCGAAAATATACAATCTCCCGATTTTGGTTTACGGTTAGAACTTCGAAACACAGAATTTGGAGTGAAAATATTTAGAAATGCGTTCTGAATGAACTTGATGTCTATCTTGACTCAAAATAATATTTGGAAGCCAATGGTGCAATCGGAATTCGATTCCGAGTTACGGAACTCAAAAACACGTTATTGGGCCGAATTCGGGCTATTTGGGCCCGACGACAATTCAAAAATATTTCGTCACAGAAAATTACGAAAATTTACCATAAAATAGGAAATCACAAAACAAGACTAATATTCAACTATGGCTTAGCCTAAATCCACACTGATTAATTTCTACAATTAATCGTTGATAAAATAAATAATTAATAAAAACTCATAAACATTTATAATTCCAAATCAGGAAATTCGTGGTGTTACAACACTTCAGCCCGAGTTTACGCGACATGTTTTCTTTATAAAAGAGATGAGAATTTGTTTTTAGCTAACCCTAAGGGGTGTAGCGACTTCGGCTCGAGTTTATGAAGCAACACTTCAGCCCGAGTTTACGCGGCATGTTTTCTTTATAAAAGAGATGAGAATTTGTTTTTAGCTAACCCTAAGGGGTGTAGCGACTTCGGCTCGAGTTTATGAAGCAACACTTCAGCCCGAGTTTACGCGGCATGTTTTCTTTATAAAAGAGATGGGAATTTGTTTTTAGCTAACCCTAAGGGGTGTAGCGACTTCGGCTCGATTTTATGAAGCAACACTTCAGCCCGAGTTTACGCGGCATGTTTTCTTTATAAAAGAGATGAGAATTTGTTTTTAGCTAACCTTAAGGGGTGTAGCGACTTCGGCTCGAGTTTATGAAGCAACACTTCAGCCCGAGTTTACGCGGCATGTTTTCTTTATAAAAGAGATGAGAATTTGTTTTTAGCTAACCCTAAGGGGTGTAGCGACTTCGGCTCGAGTTTATGAAGCAACACTTCAGTCCGAGTTTACGCGGCATGTTTTCTTTATAAAAGAGATGAGAATTTGTTTTTAGCTAACCCTAAGGGGTGTAGCGACTTCGGCTCGAGTTTATGAAGCAACACTTCAGCCCGAGTTTACGCGGCATGTTTTCTTTATAAAAGAGATGAGAATTTGTTTTTAGCTAACCCTAAGGGGTGTAGCGACTTCGGCTCGAGTTTATGAAGCAACACTTCAGCCCGAGTTTACGCGGCATGTTTTCTTTATAAAAGAGATGAGAATTTGTTTTTAGCTAATCCTAAGGGGTGTAGCGACTTTGGCTCAAGTTATGCAGCAAAACAAAATGAATTTCGAAAATGGTTTACTAACCCTTTTTTCTAATGTGGATTATCTTATAATGACGTTTATTGAATTAACGACTTACTCCTTTGTGTGTTTTGTACTTTTGTCATTGATAATCCCATTGCAGGTAAATAGATGAATGAAGTATGCTAGGTCGGGAGCTTTAGGAGCTTTAGACTTCGGATTCACTATTTATGTTTTTGTATCTTAAATGACTACTTGCGGATTTAAATGATTGTAATCATAGCTAACCATTAGTCGAATATTTGTAACTGGGTGTATGGTTATTTCGGAGAACTATACTTATGGGGTCTCATTATCCGTGAGACATTACGAATATGAATTATGTTTTTCTGTCAAATCAAGTGTAGGTGATTATGGAATTTGAAAGTATGATAGTAAGTGTTGGAAAATGCATGCAAAAGGATTAAAATAAGGAAAAAAATTTCAAGAGTAAAAATCGGGTTGTTACAAACACTGTTAAATGTATCATATCAACATCACTTACTTAAACGAGCGCTATTAAAGGTGTCATAACAACAAGTACTGAATATTGTTATGATAAAATGTTATTTTTGACATAACTTTTGAACCTCTAATCAGAATTGGACATATTATATATACATTTGGGGTAGAAAATTCATTCAATCCAAATTTTCTCACTACATCAGAAAATTACACCGTGAAATTCCAAAAAAAAAACTATTTTTTCTATCTCTGTTTTATTTTAAAAGATTTATAGTGAATCTGTTCTAATACAGTTAGTGTAGCTGAAAAGTCACATATTTAACGGCGCATTCTTTAGAAAGCGCTTTTTAAAGTCATACATTTTTGTTTTAGTGAGCGCGAATCTTTGTAAATTTAAAAATAAAATTTCATACACAATAATATACATATTGTTCAGCTCTTACTTTTCTTCTCTTAGTTTCTCTCTCTAAGCAAGTTATTAGCTTTTGGTTTCTACATTCGAGCAAAATGTGAATCATTCTCTTATTTTAACTCATTTATTTCTCTTTGATTCACTCTTGCTCCTTGCATTTACACACGTTAAGTGCTTATTTTATATTACAGGAAATGTAAGAGTTCTATGTACGTATTTATTGTATTTGGTTATTATTTTTTCACCCATATTTTCTATGTAACATTTGATTTCATTCTTATTATTTTTTTACCCACATTAGCTTCTTATGTGTTTGATAAAAAGTTTGAGAGATATTTTGACTTATTTAATATGAGTGATATTAAATGAGTCACACTTTAACAAGACTGAGAATTTTGAACTAAGAGAATAAAAAGTCATATTTAACATTCTGACTACATTAAAAGTCTGCATTGTATTTATTATATCAAAAATACCATAAACGATGTAAAAATTTCCTTAAGGGACTTTGTAATAATATGAGGAAGTTTATCTCTACCTTTGAACAATTAAATTTCATTTGTAATAAAATTGTCCAATGTTATTCGATTTTAATAGATGCATATAAAAGTATGTTTATACTTTTAAAAAGTTATTCTTTATATTTTAACTTATATAATTTATTTTTTATATGCATTCAGTTTTTAACCATCAATAAAATATTATACCTACTATAATATCAAGAGACAATACTTTTTGTTTGGTTATTTATATATATATATATATATTAATATAATATAAACCAACTTCATCTTAAATCTGATCCCATGTTTTTAGTTTTATTTATAAACTGTAGGATTATAATTTATCCATATTATAGTGTATTTATATTTTTGCACCTAAGCTGAAAGCTATAAGTTAATATATTTCATTTGGGCAAGGTCTAAAAATTATTTTTTATAGAGAAAATTGAAAAAAAGTGGATGAAATTACTTACTTATGTTATGAGTATTTTAGTTATTTTTATACTATTTTTAAAGTACACATTTTTATTATATATATTTTTATTATAAATTTTTTAACTGTTAATACTATATGACAAAGAATAAAAAATATTAAAATAGAATTTAATATAAAATCAAATATTACTATTTAAAAACAACATTACGCACAAATAATAAAAATATGAGAATAATGTATCTACTGGTATAAGGAGATAAATTATCTCCTCCAGCCACTAAAATCATGACATGTGTACTATTTAATCATTTTCTATAAAAATATTTCTAAAACTAAACTAAACAATACACATGTTATTCTTTTACTAGCTGGATGATGTAAGTTATCTCCTGATATGAGAAGATATTTTATTCTCTAAAAATATTACACAATCTACAAAATAAATAGTGCATAAATAATAAAATAAGCTACCAGATACCACTTTTTGCATATCTTTTCAATCAATAAAAGTCGGGTTTATAATATTGGTGAGTTGTCACACATACTTGTTCATAAACTTATTTATTTCTAAAAAAATAAACAAAAAGCACAACTTTTTGACTACATTAAAAGTATACGTTAAATTTATTATATCACAAATACAATAAACTGATGTAAACAAACACCTTAAGGGACTTTGTAATATTATGAGGAAGTTTATCCTACCTTTCAACAATTAAATTTCATTAGTAATAAAATTGTCCGATGTTATTTGATTTTAATGAGACACTACGTCAGAATTCGCATTTAACAGCGGTCATGCAAAAATGCCTCCTCATACAAAGATGTTAAATATAATGCGAAAGATGATAAAATAACGTTCTTTTAAGCAAGCGTTGTTAAAAGTGATAGGCGAATATAGCTTGAACAACGCTCTTTGAAGCAAATGTTGTTGTGTGTTTTTCTAAGATATTTAACGGCGCTTTTTTTAAAGAACTAATGTTAAAGGTCACATATCAACAACGCTCATTACAATGAGAGCTGTTAATAGTCACAAATTTAACGACACTTAATTGAGTATTGTTAAATTTGTCATTCAACATCGCTCTTCAAAGCAAGCGTTGTTGATTTGAATGTATTCAGCAGCCTTTGCTTAAATGAGCGTTGTTAAAGGTGACATATCAACAACATTCATTAACAATGATTAAATGACTTTCAGGGTTTACCTTTCTGAAGTAGTGAATTTTTTTGGATAGGATAAATTTTTCTACCCCAGATGCATATATAATATGTCCAGTTCTAATTAGTAGTTCAAAAGTTATGTCAAAAATAGTATTACATCAAAATACTAATCACTAACTGTTGATATAACACTTTTAACAATGTTCATTTAAGCATGCGCTGTTGATATGATACATTTAATAGTGCTCGTTAAACAAACATTGTTGATATGACACATTTAACAACACATATTAAGCAAACACTGTTGATATGACACCTTTAACATCGCACATTTAAGCAAAATTGTTGATATGACATCTTTAACAACACTTGCTTAAACGAACGCTGTTAAAGGTACCATAACAACAGGTACTAAATATTGTTATGTTAAAATGTTATTTTTGACATAACTTTTGAACCACTAATCAGAATTGGACATATTATATATGCATTTTGGGGTAGAAAATTCATTCAATCCAAATTTTCTCACTACTTCATAAAATTACACCCTGAAATTCCAAAAAAAAAAACTCTTTTTACTATTTCTTTTTTATTTTACAATTTTTATAGTGAATCTGTTTTAATAGAGTTGTGTAGGTGAAAAGACTCACATTTAACAGCGCATTCCTTAGAGAGCGTTGTTAAAAGTTATACATTTTTGTTTTAGTGTGCGCGAATCTTTGCAGATTTAAAAACAAAACCTCACATTCAATAATACACATATAGTTCAGCTCTTAATTTTCTTCTCTTAGCTTCTCTCTTCAAGCAAATTACTAGCTTTTGGTTTCTCTATTCGAGCAAAGTGTGAATCAATCTCTTATTTTACCTCATTTATTTCTCTTTGATTCATTCTTGCTCATTGAATTCACACCCACGTTAACTACTTATTTTATATTACAGTAAATGTCAAAGTTGAATCTAAGTGAAATTGTTGTTGATTTACCAAACTTGCAATCCATGTATGTATTTCTTGTATTTGGTTATTATTTTTTCATCCATATTTTTTATGTAACTTTTGATTTCATTCTCATTATTTTTTCCTCAACGTTAGCCTCTTATGTGTTTGATACAAAATCTAAGAGAGATTTTGACTTATTTAATATGAGTGATGTTAAATGAGTCACACTTTAACAATATTGAGAATTTGGGACTAAGAGAATACAAAAATGATATTTAACATTTTGACTACATTAAAAGTCTACATTAAATTTATTATATCACAAATACCATAAACTGATGTAAACAAACACCTTAAGGGACATTGTAATATTATGAGGAAGTTTATCTCTACCTTTGAACAATTAAATTCCGTTAGTAATAAAATTGTCCAATGTTATTTGATTTTAAAGAGGAGGATTGTAATTTAATCCAAGTTATGGAATTTAATTGTTGAAAGGTAGAGATCTAAAGAACAATCTACCTATATTGATTTTACAGCAACAAGAAGTCCCTTCACAGCTTCCCCCATTCTTATAGCCAAGGTCAATACAATTTTGGTTACATCTTGAGTTTCCTCCATCACAGTAAGATAGACACTGTGCATGCTCTCCTCCTTTTACTATTGTTGGTCCTGCAGTAAAATTTATATTAAAATATTTATCACATCTATTCATTCCTCTATATTAATTACTATATTACTGACAGAAAACAATATATGCATTAGCAATGTAAGATATTATAACAAGCAAGTTTATAAAATCAAACCACATGAAATTCATAAAAATAAAGATTGTCACTAACTTTTACTTACCTAAGATGAATCTATTTTGACATTTATTGAAATGGTATCAAGTTTTAACTAAAGCTTTATTTCTTTACCTGAAGATAGGATTAAAGCAATGCATAGAATTCCAATGAGAAAAGGTTGATAGGTTTGAGAAGCCATGAGGATTTCAACTTCAAATTCAAAGCTTTCTTAATAAAATGATGAATGAAGTGTTTGATGTCATGTTCCTTTTATAGAAGTGACAAATCGAATGATTTGGATTTCGATTTGGATCTCGGTGTATAGACGGGAAATCATCTACCAATCCATATAAATTCATTTAAATCATATTTTAAAGTACTCAATCCATTCATAGCCAAACTAAATGGATGGATTCAAATATATCCAATCTATCCATGAATCCATTTTAATGGGCTGAATAAATAGATATTCAATTCATTTAATTTTTTTAATTGGAAATAAAAATATTTTGACAAAAGTCGTTCTCTTTAAAACCACTATTTGAATAAAGAATTTTTTAAAATCACTTTTAAAAATTATTTTTTTCTTATCAAAAATGTACTTTTTAAAAGTCATTTTTTTAAAAGCATTTTTTGATTTCTTTTTCAAGAAACACTTTTATTAAAACAAATGAATTTTTGAACTTTAAAAATTAATTTTTTGCAATATTTTACAAGCATGAGACGCTTAAGGTTATAGATATAAAGTTTGTAACAAATATTTATATATTATTTTAAGATATGTAATTATATATTATTTTAAGATATTCAAAATCATTTATTTTATTATTTTTCTATAAGATAATACTTCATATTATTTTTATATTAAAAAACTTGCTTTTCAATAGGGCTCCCATTAATCCAAAATAACATAACTCTTTTGAAATTAGATTCATTATTTAGGTCGATAAGTATGATTTAAGAATCAAATGAGTTGTCCTTAAACTAAATATTGACCTTATTAAATAAATAAGTTCAACTTTTTGACTCATTACATTAATGGGCCGATTTGGTTATATTTACATACACCACTAAACATCACATTTTCTAGGGGTAAATTTGGCACCTAATTTATAACAATTAACCCGTCAATTTTGCACGTCTAATTTGATGTGTCAAAACAAAAGCACCCCACAACTATATTAATAATTGATGAAAAACATAACAACTTTTATAATTAACTTTAAATAAAAGTGGTTTTATACAAATCGTAAAAATGTAAGATACACTTTATTTTTCAATCATTGAGTTCCATATTTTTTTTTTCAAATTACTTTTAAAAATAATTTTTTCTTATAAAAAATTACTTTTAAAAGTCATTTTTTAAAAGCATTTTTTTATTTTTTTAAGAAACAATTTATTACAACAAATGATTTTGAACTTGAAAACTTATTTTTTTTGTAATATTTTAAAAGCAGGAGAGATTTAAAGTTCTACATATAAAGTTTGTAACAAATATTTATATATGCAATGAATTTAAAAACAAACTTTTTATATTAATCACTTTCAATTGTTATAATTGATCTCAATTTAATGATAAAAATAATGGGTCTTAAACAAAGCAAAGAACATCATTTGTGAACGTTTATTTTTTGGATGGATTGTATATTTGTCCAAATGTGTATAGCAATAGATATTTGTTGGATATAATAGATGAATTTGATTCAAATTCATTTATTACTAAAATTATCCATTAAATTATATCATTAGTTCTAATGGATGAGTTTAATTTTTTTAGATATAAATAAATTATGAATAATTTTGTCACCTCTACTATCTTTGGATAAAAGTTTAAATTTTTATTTCTGAACATTTGCATTCACTATAGTAATCTATAATTAAATAAAAGTATAATTAATGTTATTTCAAGATATGCAATTATATATTATTTTAAGATATTCAAATTTCAAAATAATTTATTTTATTATTTTTCTATAAGATAATACTTGAGATTCTTTTTATACTAAAAAATCTTGCTTTTTAATTGGGCACCCAATAATCTAAAATAACTTAACTCTTTTGAATCTATACTTTTTATTTAGCTCGATAAGTATGATTCAAGAATCAAATGAGTTGTACTTGAACTAAATATTGACCTTATTCAGTAAATATGTTCAACTTTTTGACTCATTACATTAATGGGCGAATTTGACTATATATACATACTAGCAAGTAACTCGTGCATTTGCACGGAATTGTATTTTTTTGCCGTATGATTAAGAACATACATTACATGTGCATTCAACATGTGCATTCATATAGTTAAGAACACACACATGTTATTCGTGCATTCGCATGGTTAAAAGACACATGTTATATGTGCATTCGTATTGTTAAGAAAACACATGTTATTTGTGCATTCGCATGGTTAGAAACACATATGTTACCCGTACACTTTTGCACTTTTTTGATTGATTTTCATACTCTATAGTCTATATATTTGATTAACTAATAAATACAGTAAAAACTTATATTGTTTATTCTTAATATACACGTACATATGGAGAATATTATTGTGATTATTTCTTAATGTAACCTATTTATATTTTTTTTATTTATAGGATATTATTTCTTATTAGTTGTTACTATATTTAGTTTATTATTTTCTACTTTTTTTAAATATACAAAATGAGACATTGTAATTAATTACTTAGATTTTTTCAAATTAAATATGAGTTTAATCATTATTATGACAACTTCGAAAATAATATTTTAATGAATATAAATGAAATTTTAGTAGTAAATAACCATTGAAATATGAAAGTTGTAATTAAAGATGATTTTAGTAATAAATGATCATTGAAATATTTTAAATATTTAGTATTAAAACTGTTAAAATATTTTAAAGATAATAATGAAAATGCATGGACAATATTAATAAATGGAAATGAGAACATTATAATCAAATTTTTAGATTTTTTTTCAAATGAAGCAGACATACTAATTTGAAAATATGTGTTTCTATTCTCTTAGACATGTTCATCACTTTTATTTCTCTCATAATGATCGGCAGTATTTATTTAAAGTAATTATTAATTATTAGTTTACAACTGATCAATGATATTTATTCAATGTTGTCGATATTTATTTACTTATTCGATTACAAATTACAATAGTATAAAAAAATTATTGTCATTATTCACCTACGCAATTTAGATTACTGTCATCTAATATGTCTTTTTTATATGAATTTTTATCTTTCATTATTTACATTAATTACTCTTAAATCTGGAGAGTAATTCTCACCAAACGTTATTATTCCATAATTATCCATAATTCATATAATGATCATTTTTTATTTGAAAAGTTTGTGTAAATGTAAAAAGAAAATAAAATAGAATGTTAGAATTTATGACATTTCATTATCTTTAATTATATCATACAAAACGATTCAAAAAATTATCATGCATAACCAAACTGCAAAAGCAGAGAGAATATCATTCGATTTATTGGTTCTACTTTTCTCAATGCATCCAAGTGACTATGATAACATAAGCAACAATTGTGAAGTCATGTTAACAATTAATAAAATACACATATGTGACATGAGAATTTGTCAATTGAAAATCCAAACATTAGTGTCTTTGAGGTATTATTTGTAACGCCTAATTTAATAATACGGAAAAATTTCAATCCTTTTCTAACATATATTGTTCTTAGTGGATATAATCCATCAAAATCCAATTCAACCAAATCCACTCCAATAGTATAGATAAAACAATAGAAGGAAAAACAGTACAATAATTTCACAATATTAGTTCCTACACTTTTTAGTCCATTAAACTAACATCAAGATGTAGATGAAAACTCCCATAAACGGGTCCAATATCAACAATTACAATTGTTTAGAATAACAACAACAAAAAAACTAAATCCAATGCAAGCTAAATTACTCCAAGACTCTGAAGTCTCTTATTCTTTGGCTCCACCTACAATCCGATTATCACGGATTGAGTAAACAAGTCAATATAGAGAGAGTCATTAAATTCATGCAATATATAACATGATGGATTTAAATAGAATAATAACGTTAGAAAGTTGCAAAAGAGAAATTATGTAATCATTCCAGAACAAACACACTCATAATCCGTTAATAACTCATTACTCATAACCCTCAATAAACCATTACTCATAACCATCAGTTATACGGGTTAGACGAACTTCTCTGGTTTCACTATAAAATGCTTGTGCTTCAGGATGATACGGGTCATTGGGTTATTGATAATGATCAGGTTGAATACGCCACAGAGGAACCTGTCCAAGCCTTTTGCTTATCAGGTTGTTTTCCTCCATGAGATGATCCTCAACTATTACTGCTTGTTGCGCCAGTTACTGATAAAGGCCCCGAGTAAAGATGGTATTTAGGCCCTTTTTTATCAGAATCACTGGAACCTGATAGAAGCTAAACTGTGTGACGTAGTGAAATTTGTGTTCTGTAACCCAACAAGGGTAGGGGACTTAAATGAAACTTTTAATACTCCCATTGCCAAGACGAAGCAAGTCACTCATCTAAAACAGTTTTGTCCAATCAACCTTAGGAATGTCTCTTATAAAATTATTACTAAACTCATAGCTGCTAGACTTAGACGTGTTATGCATAGCTTAACGAGGCCTTACCAGAGTAGCTTTATTCCTGGTCATCAGAGCAGTGACAACATCATCATTACACAAGAGGTAATTCATTCAATGAATCACAAAAAGGAAAAACATGTTGGATGGCTATCAAAATTGATTTCCAAAATGCATATGATAGGCTTAGGTGGAACTTGGTTCGTGATTCCTTGATGGATGTTGTGTAAGAAAATTCTTTGAGATATACTTTATAATGGTGGGAGACTTTATATACATAAAGATGCATAATATTAAAGATGATGGACAATACTATCATTATATATGGTCAAAATCTTTCATGTTAAATCATCGAGAAGAAATATAGAACTAGAACTTAAACGGAAACGTACCTTAGTATAATAAACTTTATATCATCATTCCTAGTATATCCATTTCTTCATGTCCTTTGTCTTGTTTGCAAATGCATGTTCATAGTAGAACATGTAAGTTTGTTGGTCTTCCAATTGTAGATCACCCTTAGCCTTAGTTTCTCCTCTAATGGGATGAAGAGAATAGTGATTTTGTTGTTCTTGTTGTGTGACATCTTGTGCCATGGTGTGGTTCATCTTATGATCTACAATTGGGGACCATAACCCCTTATTTATAAGAAATGCATACCCTTCCATGGAGGGTGATGTTACTTGATTTTCTTATTTCTGATTTTGTCCATCATAAAATAGAAATAAAACTTTAGGTATCTACACAATAATTTTCATGATAATTATGTCTATAGCCATAAACCTTACTTGAAGTAGATCACTTTAATTTGGTTACTTATGATAATGATCCTAAACACATTTAAACATTACATGTGTGACCCAAAATTTCTTACATGTTGGTCTTCCAGATAGCTATGTAACTCTCCTTATGGCTTGTGTTACTAACCTTTATATGCAAGTGCTCAGGAACGGTGAAGCCATTACCCCTTTCAAACCTGAAAGAGGCATTAGACAAGTGGACCCCATATCCCCTTATATCTTCGTGCTTTGCATGGAACGATTGTCTACTTGGTAGTAATGGGCCTAAAGTTTCTCATTTTGCATTTGCTGATGATGTTATTTTATTTGCCGAAGCTAACTTGCAGCAGGTTGAGGTTATCAAAAAGTACCTTGAGGGTTTAGGGTTTAGGGTTTAGGGTTTAAGTCTGGTCAAGGATTCGGTTTCTCCATAAGATGTAACCTAGGGAAATATTTGGGTGTTCCGATCCAACATCAAGGATCTCGTCGGAGGCGTTACAACTATATTTTGGAAAATGCCAAGCAACGCCTTAGTAATTGGAATTGTAGACAACTTTCCTTTCCAGGTTGTCTAACCCTTACAAAATTTGTCCATCAAACTCTCCTGTCCTATGTTATGCAGAATGTGTCTCTTCCGTTATCTATATGTGAAGATTTAGACAAATTATGCAGTTGGGGACAGTATTCCACAACTGTTAAGTGTCATGTTGTGAAGAAATTGTATATAATTTTGGACACTTATTGTTGAATTATGATGAAAATTGTGTACAAATTCTAAAGAATCTAGTGTAATTAGTCTTGCTTAGGAAACTTATGCATTTTGTAGCTTGTAGCTTATTGGCTCGGGCTGAAGGCAACCACATCCATGTGCAAATTTATTAGATTAGATTATGTCCCTCCTACCTCTTTTTCAGCATTTACATTGTGGCCATGTCTTTCATCCATGAATTGGTTAAATGTGGTTTGAATTTGGATACTTCCTTCCATCTTTTTTATGTTGCTCCAAGCTTTTGTTCTGTGAAGCTTCTATTGGACACTACTTGTACTATTTTTAGTAGAGGAATGTAATTTTCGTTTGCTTTTTGGGCTGCTATCCCCGTTTATTCACCGAAAAAAGTGAATATAATTTAATTATTTTTAAAATATCTTTGTTACATGGATGTAGTACAGGTATTAGTTTATGCTACTTCACCATTCTTAAAATGAATAAAATTTATTGTTATGAATATCTCTTTATAATAATAAAAATAGTTTCTACTTCTCATTCTTATTAAAGTTAATAAAGTCAAACACTAATAATGGTCAAACACTTCCACCTCACTTTCAATCATTAATAAAGAGTTTCTGAGATGAAAATGACTTGTAGGAATATATATATATATATATACATATATATATATATATATATATATAAATAAAAAAAAGCAACTAATAAAATTTAGACACAACATTAAGAATTTAATTTTAACTCAATACACTCTCTTCTTTTGCCTTCATTTATTGAATTTATGAATACATTTACTTTTTTAGGTACACGTATAAAAAGAGATAAAGTTTCTAAATCCATTTGTAAGTAATTTTAATATAAATAATAAATATTTCGTTGTAATAAGCCGTTGATCTAATATCACTTTTTAGCCACCAATAAAATATTAAACCTACTATAATATTTAGAGATAGTATTCTTGAGCTGATTATTAGAATAATAATACAAATAATAGACATTGGCATCTATAACAAATAGACATATTTGTCCTGGAAATTGTTCTAAACAGACAAACATACATTTAAATTACAATTTGTCAAAGCATCTATAACAAACATTTAAAACCGAGTTTATAATATAGACAAGTTGTCCAAATTACTTATTTTAAAAAAAACATAAACTATAACCTTTTTTTCATACATTTAATATCAATATAAATGGTGGACTGGATTAAATTGTTCTAAACTTGTCACACATCTGGTATGACCACTTTAAGATGGTTGTATCTATATAATCTTCTATACACATTAATATGTATTGCTCTTTTGTTACCCATGAAGAATAAATATCACTTTCTAATAAATAAATTTACTACCACTAAACAACAATATATCAAAATTGTATGGGGAGGAATCCACTTACTCCAAGAGTAAGTGGAAAAAACATACATCGCATCTTAGTCATTTATTCTTGGAAAATTCAATGGTTTAGATCTACTCAATAATTCATGACATTAATTGAAATGGTAACTAGTTTTACTTTACAATAAGACGAAGCTAAAGCTTTATTTCTTTACCGGAAGATAGGATTAAGGCAATGCATAGAATTCCAATTAGAAAAGGTTGATAGGTTCGAGAAGCCATGAGGATTTCACCTTCAAATTCAAAGCTTTCTTTCCAAAATGATGAATGAAGTGTTTGATGTCATGTTCCTTTTATAGTAATGACAAATTGAATGATTTGAATTTGGATCATGATGTATAGACGGAAAATCATCGACCAATCTATATAAACTCATTTAAATCATATTTTAAAGTACTCCAATCGATCCATTCATACCCAAACTTAAAGGATAGATTCAAATACATCCAATCGATCCATGAATCCATTTTATTGGACTGAATAGATAGATATTCAATCAATTTGATATTTTAATTGGAAATAAAAAATACTTCAATAGGGCTCCCAATAATCCAAAATAACTTAACTTTTTTGTACCTAAACTAATTATTTAGTTCGATAAGTATAATTCAATAATCAAATGAGTTGTACTTGAACTAAATATTGACAAAATAAGTTAAACTTTTTGACTCCTTATACTAATAGGCCGATTTGATTATATATACAGGACTAAACATAACATTTTACAAGTCTAGTGATGGGAAAAAAATCCGGCCCCTAATTTATAACAATTAACTCCTTCAAATTTGTATGTCAAATTTGATGTGTCTGAACCAAATTTTAATATCAAAACAAAATTTATTACTCATTGTATATACAAATATTTAATCATGTGAGACTTTTATAATTATCTGTAAATATAAGTGTTCTTGTATAAATTGTAAAAATGTAAGATACACTTTTTTTTAATCATTGATCCCATATACTTTATGAGACCGGAAGTCTTAAACAATCTCATTCTTTTCTCAACATAAATGTGACCATTATTTTAATTATATATCATCACATAGTTATTATGAACTACTTTTTTTTAATCATTGGTATTTGTATAGAAATATTGTTAAATTATTAGCATGTCAAAAAGGAAATTGTTGCCATCATACTCATAATAGTAACAATGCAATAATGCATATTAACCTGAATCTAGAGAAAACCACCATCAAAATATAAAATTAATTGAAAAGATAATAAGTAAATTTAATAGTTAAAATTGTTATCATAACAAATCATGCATAGCTGTTGACAATGATTTTGTTATTATTAGGATATATTTTCATTAAAATAGGATTTGTTATTAAAATAGGATTTGATTGTAATTGATTGCCTTTTACTATTTTCCATTTATAGTTACGTTTCATGTTTGATCTGTAAGTTTAAATAGCATAGCCTTTGTACAGTTTCGATACAACAAATATATGAATATACATTTAAATTAAAACTCCTTCTTTACATGGTATCAGCCTACCACCGATCCTCCATTGTTTTAATCATCCATGACTGCCATTAATATTCCAAATCAAGCCTCCCCATATTTTCTTCATTCCTCTGATCAACCTGGCCAATTACTAGTTACACAACTCCTTGATGGTGATATTTATGCCACATGGAGCCGTGCAATCACCATGGCACTAGAAGCCAAAAATAAACTTGGATTTATTGATGGCACCATTATCAAACCAGAACCAAACAATCCCAATTTTTCTAATTGGATTCGCTGCAATAGTATGGTTCAATCTTGGCTTGTTCATTCCACCATTCCAACTATTGCAAATTCCATTCTTTGGATCAAAAGTGCACGCGACATATGGCTTGATCTTCTTACTCGTTTTAATCAGAAAAATGCTCCTCGTATTTTTGAAATACGACGTGCCATTTCAAACCTCTCTCAAGGAACCAATTCTATTGCTGCTTATTATACACAACTCAAGGCCTATCGAGATGAACTTGATTCTTATCATACACTTCCTGCTTGTGCATGTGGTGTTATACCAAATTTCAATGACATTTATGCTACTGAACATCTCATGGATTTTTTACAGGGCTTAAATGATTCATTTTCATCAGTTCGGAGTCAAATCCTCCTAATGGATCCTCTTCCTTCGGTGCCGAAAGCATACTCTCTTTTGCTGCAGGAATAGCGTCAACGTTCATTATCCGATTCTCGTTCCATTGCAATGGAACAATCTGCTATGGCGGCCCAACATACCACTAATTCTCGCGATGGCAATGTTAAATCCCTTTATCATTGTTCAATTTGCAATATTGATGGACATTCAGATAGTCGTTGTTACACTAGGATTGGATATCCTTCTTGGTGGAAACATAATCTTGGATCCAACAAAACACGTCGTGGACCTTCCTCTCGTGATGGTCGAAACTCGAGACCTTCTGCTTCACACGGTCATCCCACTGCTGCTGTTGTTGCTTCATCTTCGGATTCTCAGCCATTGGTTAATTTGTCTCAGACTCATATCCAGCAATTACTTTCTCTTATAAAGTCTGGTAATGATCAACCACTAGCAAATTTTGCAGGTACCTCTTTTCAATGTTTTGCGTCTTTAAAACCTTCTTCCTCTCTTTGGATTTTAGATTCTGGAGCAACTCATCATATGGTATCTGATCTTTCTTTTTTTCATTCATACAAAAAAGTATCCACTTCTTTTAAATTACCTGACAATAAACTTGTTCCAGTACATCATATTGGTTCTATTTATTTGAACACTGGTCTTTTAATTCCACATGTTTTACATGTTCCCTCATTTCAATTTAATTTGTTATCTATTAGCAAATTGTCACGTGACACTCACTCTTCTATCATTTTTACTCTCACTTCATGTATTTTACAGGACCAGAAGACGAAGAAGACTTCTGTGATGGGTGAGCAACATGGAGGTCTTTATCTTATGAACCATTCTCCAACTATCATTTCCTCTGCAGTTTCATTTGATTCTTACTTTGATTTGTGGCATTGGCGTTTAGGACATCCAGCCCCCACTCTATCTTCCCAATTCAAAAATCTTGATTCTAGCATTAAGTTTTCAAATAAATGTTCATGCAATGTTTGTCCTTTGGAAAAACAAATTCGTTTACAATTTTCATTAAGTGGCATTTCTACGGTTACATGCTTTGAGTTAGTACATTTTGATGTTTGGGGACCCTATAATAACTCTCACTCTTCCGGTGCAAAAAAATTTCTTACAGTGGTTGATGATTTTTCAAGAAGCACGTGGGTTTATCTCATGCACCACAAAAGTGAAGTTAACACAGTAATTCCTCAATTTTTAAAATGATTGAAAAACAATTTCAAACACATATTAAAAAAGTTCAATCTGACAATGCACGTGAATTTTTCAACTCCCACACTAATATTTTTTTCAAAGATTTGGGAGTATTGCAACAATCAAGTTGTGCTTACACTCCACAACAAAATGGAGTTGTTGAGCGTAAGCATAGACATTTATTAAACGTTGCACGCGCTCTGCATTTTCAATCTAATTTGGCTTTAAATTTTTGGGGTGATTTTGTGTTAACAACTACTTATCTAATCAATCGTTTACCAACTAAGGTTCTCCAAGGTCGTACACCTCATGAAATATTATTTAACAAAAAACCAAATCTTTCTCACCTTCGTGTTTTTGGTTGTTTAGTATACGGTCGTAACACACCAATTTCCCACAAATTTGATAAACGTGCATCTCCAGAAGTTTTCTTAGGTTATCCCCATGGTCAAAAAGGTTACAAAATACTTGATTTATCATCAAAAAAATATATGTAACTAGAGATGTTATTTTTCATGAACATATTTTTCCATATAAGATGCTTAATGTTGAATCATCTCCCTCAGTTTTACCATTGCCCCCCGTTAAAATACCTTCCTCTACCACGTATTCATTTGATGACTCACCTCCACCATACGATCCTCCCTCCATCATACAACCAACACCATATATTCATCCACTTAATTCAATTTCCAATCATGAACCATCATCTCCCAACCATGAACCAGTATCACCCTACCTTCCTCAGTCGTGCACAACCGCTCGTCTCGACCACGCAGCCAGCCCAACTACCTCAATGACTATGTTTGCTCTCTCATCTCGTCACAGACGTCTTCTTCGACTCCTACTCTTGATAATCCTTATCCTCTTTGCAATTTCTTATCTTCTCATAAATTTTCTCCTACTTATCGTTCTTTTCTATCAAAAATTGATACTGAGTCTGAGCCAAAATCATACACTGAGGCTAAGAATTTTCCTGAATGGCGCAATGCAATGCAATCTGAGATTGACGCCTTGTGTGAAAACAGAACATGGTCTTTAGTTTCACTACCACCTAAAAAAACGATAGGTTGTTGTTGGGTTTTCAAAATTAAACGTAAATCTGATGGAAGCATTGAACGGTATAAAGCACGTTTAGTTGCTAAAGGATATACCCAGGTTGAAGGGGTTGATTATTTTGATACTTTTGCTCCAGTTGCTAAACTTGTTACAGTTAGAGTTATTCTCTCTGTTGCCGTTGCAAAAAATTGGCCTCTTCATCAACTTGATGTCAATAATGCTTTTTTAAACGGAGATTTACATGAAGATGTCTATATGCACTTGCCACCCGGTTTTAGGCGTCAAGGGGAGCCTCTTGTTTGTAAGTTAAATAAATCTTTATACGGTCTTAAACAAGCATCAAGAAATTGGTATTCAAAATTTTCAGCAGTTCTCATTGAGTTTGGTTTCACACATAGTACAGCTGATCCATCTTTTTTTTGTCTGAAGCGTGAATTTGGCTCTGTTTATTTGCTTTTGTATGTCGATGATATTCTCATTACAGGTTCAGATCTCCATCTCATAAATTTGGTTAAGGACCTTTTACACAACAACTTCAAAATTAAAGACTTGGGTTCTTTGAAATATTTTTTGGGTATTGAAGTCGCCAGATCAAAAAGGGGTTTTCTTATGTCAACGACAATATGCTCTTGATATTATATTTGATAGTGGTCTTACTGCCACCAAACCTGTTGACTTTCCGATGGAACAAAATTTAAAATTATCTCCATCTGATGGTAAGCTTTTAACTGATCCCGCACCTTATCGTCGACTTGTGGGTCGTCTCATTTATCTCACTGTCACGCTCCCTGATATCACATACTCCATCAATATTTTGAGTCAATTTATGCATGCTCCTCGCCAACCACACATGAATGCTGCTACTCGACTTATTCGCTATTTCAAGTCCACTCCGGGCCAAGGTCTCTTCTTCCCTTCTATTTCAAATCTCTCTCTTCAAAGAAACAAAGTGTGGTCTCCCGTTCCTCTGTTGAAGCTGAATATAGAGCAATGGCCAATGCAACTTGTGAAATTACTTGGTCCTCCTATCTTTTGAAAGATATTGGTCTATCTCCTTCTACATCAATACTGTTGTTTTGTGACAACCAGTCCGCTCTTCATATTGCCTCAAATCAGGTCTATCATGAACGAACGAAACATATAGAAATCGATTGTCATGTTGTTCGTGAAAAAATTTCTTCTGGACTTATTACTACTATGAAAGTCAGTTCTGCAAATCAAATTGCTGATTTACTTACCAAGTCATTGGGAAAAGATCAATTCATGCATTTAAAGAGCAAGATGGGATTATCCAACTTACACCTCCCATCTTGAGGGGGAGTGTTATCACAACAAATCATGCATAGCTGTTGACAATAATTTTGTTATTATTAAGATATATTTTCATTAAAATAGGATTTGTTATTAAAATAGGATTTGATTGTAATTGATTGCCTTTTACTATTTTCCATTTATAGTTACGTTTCATGTTTGATCTGTAAGTTTAAATAGCATAACCTTTGTACAGTTTCGATACAACAAATATATGAATATACATTTAAATTAAAACTCCTTCTTTACAAAAATTTGTTAATGCAATGACTCTGGTATATATAAAAATATATAATTAAAACCGCTTTACAAAAAATAGTTCTAAAAATTATTTTATGAAACACTTTTAAAAAAAGGTGATTTTTCGAACTTGAAATTTTTTATTCTTTTAAAATATTTTATAAGTATACAACTTTTAAGGTTCTACTTCTAAAAAATTTAACATAAATTATATAAATAATACAAAACACATATCTAAACAATACAACTTGCATTGGGAGATGACCATGAGAATGCGTCCAAGTAAAGATATGCAATTACAAAAAAAAGTAGACATAAAATATTTATTAATACAACTCAAATGTAAATAGTCCTAAAAATAATAATAACCATTAGAGTAATTGTGTAAATCTAATAATACTAGTAATAATAATTATAAAAATAAATTTATAATATACTAACACTACTAATAATACTCCCTTTATTCAATTTTTATGTTTAAGGTTATGCATATCATTTAAAAAATTAATAAATGATGTAAAAATTTGATTAATATGATTAATATAATGGTATTTAAATCCACATTATAAACTATACTAAATAAAATTGGGTAAATAATGAGTGAAAAATATGATTAATAAATAAGATTATTTTTTTTAAAATAAGCTTTACACATGTTTTCAATTTTTAAAATATGAATTGATTTAGAAAAACATAAAACAATAAAAAAAATATGGAATGAATCACTAATAACTCTAATAATAAAAGACACAGTAAAATAATAGTTACAATAATAAATGTACATTATAATAATAGAATAATATATTGACAATGTTAAATTAAAAAAATTACATGGTGTGAGTACTGAATTTTTGTCAGGTCTAATTTTTCAAAGAATTTGTCAAAATTAAAAGTATAATGATTATAAAATTTAAAAATAACATCAAAAACATTAAAACTAGCATTCTAGTGATTTTTTTAGTTTTATAGAGTCAAAAATAATTTTCACTCTCTTATTGATATTATGATAATTTTTCGGATTTATAAAGTCATAAATAATAAGTTTTTTTTTTATAATTTTTGAAGTGAAATAAAATATATTTACCCAACCAAAGATTTTTTAAACATTCTATTAAAAAATAATTTATCATGAAAATGTCTGGGAACCAAATTTATTTCCTTTCATTGCTCTATTCTTAATCAATAGTTAGAAAACATTTAGTCTACTAGATGCTTTATTTCAATTAATTTAAAAAATAATTAATAAAACCTTTGGTTTTCGTGAATTTAATTACAGGATCAAAACCATTTGTGGGTTATAAGGGACAATCATTTATCTTGTGTTTTAAGAAAGCCAAATTGTACCTAAATACCTAATGTGTTGGTATTGCAATTTTATCCCATGAATGCATGGAGTGTGAACACTATGAGCATTTTGTTGTCAATGTGTTAAACACGTTTCTGCCTATTTTGTACCTAAAATTATTGAACCTATAAATTATTTCAGAGCGAACTATGTACTCTCTGACAATTTTTTTCGCCCGTGAAATTTTCATTTGCCCATGTTGTATGTGATATAATAAATTTAAATCATAAATTTAATGTAGTCAAAAGTTAAAAATGGTTTTGCATTATTTGTAACAATGTTGTTATAGTCGTATTGAATATCAAATGGAAAATTATTTCGGTTCAGAATTAATCAATTTATCTGATATTCAGATAATATCATATGCATAGAAAAATATGTTTATATTTTTTAAAAGATATCTCTTTATATTTTAACTTATATAGACTCTTTTTTATATGCATTTACTTTTTAACCATCAATAAAATATTAGATCTACTATAATATTTAGAGACAGTACCTTTGAGCTTTTGATAATTAGAATAATGATACAAAATAATATGGACATAGGAGAATACGAACTTTTTTAGATACATGGAACTTTAAATAATACTTTTGAGTTTTGAATGTTTTTTTTTAAATTTTGTTTTTATTGGTTGCAATGTATTTTGTCTTTTATTGGTTGCAATGTATTTGGTAATTGTGGGATTAATAAATTAAATACTTATAATTGTAATTTATTTAAAATATCTCTCGGAGATTATATGCATTAATTACATATCTAAGTTTTAGCTGCTTCAACACTTTAATTCTTAAAGTGGATAAATTTTAACTAATTTTTGAAAAAAATTCTTTGAGATAAGATGCAGTGTATATATTAGTTTATGCTATTTCACCATTAATCTTAAAGTGAATAAATTTTAGCTATTATTAAAAATATTTGTTTGAGATGTGATGTAGTGCGAATATTAGTTTCTACGGTTTAACCATTCTTAAAGTGGATAAAATAAAATTATTTTTAAAATATTTCTTCGATATGAGATGAAGTGTCAACATTAGTTTCTGCTACTTTACTTTTCTTAAAGAATATATTTTTTAAATATGTCTTTGTGATAGGATGAAGCACAGACATTAATTTATGTTGTTTCGTTATCTAAAAGTAAATAAAGTTTTAATTATTTTTAAAATATAACTTTGAGATGAGAAACTATGCACACATAGCTTATGCTGCTCTGCTCCACTCTCTTAATGTGATAAATATAATAACTAACCAATTATATTTTTAAATCAAACAAATTATTTTTAAACCGAAAACTATTTTCTCTTGATTTTCCTATTTAGGAATGAAAGATAAATTTTTTGAGACAAAAAATGAAAAATGTATTACTTTGTTTCGATAATTAATGAATTATCTTGGGTGG
Source organism: Lupinus albus (assembly GCA_009771035.1). Lineage (NCBI taxonomy): Eukaryota > Viridiplantae > Streptophyta > Magnoliopsida > Fabales > Fabaceae > Lupinus > Lupinus albus. Next base: position 19,734,132 of record CM020001.1, on the reverse strand, counting down.
GGAAAACGGCTCTCGGAGGGAAAACGGCTCTGGAAAGTCTTGTGGATGAGAAAGTTGTTTGGCATAGAGTGACCCAGAATTTGTATGACTTAATTCATCATCATTCTTGTAAAAGATATGTCCTAAATAGATGGAGATGGAGATTAGATGACTCTGGTGGCTATGCGGTTAAAACTACATACTTGACTCAATTGAATCATCAACAACCTCCTTTAGGTAAAAAGTTAAAAAAATTGTTAAATTAACTGTGTGCCTTTTAATATTTATTGTTTTGTTTAAAAGAAATGTAATTATGAAGGTCGATGAGATTGTTTGCACTCTTTGCAATAATCATGTGGAAAATAGAATTGATTTATCAAATTTCATAGATATCTAACATTATTTAGCAATCCATTTATATACATGAATATCAAGATAATATAAATTTTGAAATATGAAAATTTAAAATATTAAATTATACATTTATTTATGCTTAAATTTTCACAAATTTGGGACAAATGATGTAGAGGAAATATAGTTATTAATCACCAAAATAATTGTGGTAATTTATATATTATAAAAAGTTATTAACAACATAATAATAATAATTGACGTAATTTAATTTGGTGTAAACCAATACCTCCTTATATATTTAATTTGGTGTAAACCAATACTAAATTGTATTTTGATTATAGTTCGACTCGTTTATTTAAAGAGTTTAATTAATTTTTAGTTCAAGTCTCATTCATTTTGTTCATAAATTAAAGTTATTAAGCTAAATAATGAGTCAAATTTGTTTATTGGAAACTCTTTAAAAAGCAAGATTTTTTAATTTAGAAAGAATTCAAAGTCTTGTCTTATTGCAGAGTAATGAAATAAATGATTTTGAATGTCTTAAAATAAGATTTAATTACAAATAATAAACTTAATATCATTTAATTTTTTATTGAATGCTACAATCAATGCAAAGGTTTCCAAAAAATGTAAAATCTTCTCCCATAGATAATATATAAAGAACATGAGATCAAACACTCTATTCATCTTGTGAGAAAGAAAGATTAGAATTTGAAGCTGAAATCCCATGGCTTTTCGTACTCATCAACCTTTTCTCTTTGGAATTCTATTCATTGCTTTGATCCTAGCCTCAGGTAGAAATAAAGCTTTAGCTTTAGCTTATTGTAAAGTAAAACATGATACCATTTATTTTTATGTATTTCATGTGGTTTATTTACGTAATAAACTTTCGATAGTGTATATATTTTCTGATAGAAATAATAGTTTCTTATAGTCATATAGTAATTAATTTCTGGGATAATACTAAAATTTCATTAGAGGAATTCAAGACCAATGAATGAGATAAATATTTTAATTTAATTTCTATTGCAGGACCAACAATAATAAAAGCTGTAGAGCTTTTAGACTGTGAATATCCATGTAATGGAGGAAACAAACAATGCTACAAATTTTGTGTTTCTCAAGGCTTTAAGAAAGGTGGAAGTTGTTCAAAGAGTGTTTGTTGTTGTACAATCAGTTCAGAAATATTAGATCCTTAATATCGTTCTTTGTTTTATTTAATAAGATCGAGATTTTAATGAATTTGGATTGAATTACATTCTTCCACTTTTAAATCATATAACATTGGACAATTTTATTAGTAATGAAATTTAATTGTTGAAATGTCGAGATAAACTAAACTTCTTGATAATTATAACTGTATACCATAAGGTGTATGCTTACATCAGCTTACTATGTGATATAATAAATTTAAATCATAATTTTAATTTTAATACAATTATGACGGTTAAGTTTTTTGCATTGGATAGACACCATTATGCTCGTTTTAATTTTATAAAAAAAATCATAATGTTAATCGGCAAAAGTTAAAAATGACTATGTATTTTTTATTCCAATATTTTTAAAATTGTATTGAACATTAAATCGAAAATGATTTCTGTTCAAATACAATCAATTTATCTGATATTCAAATAATACCATATTCAAATAAAACTATGTTTATATTTTCTTTAAAGTTATCTCAGCTTATAAAATTAAAAATTAAAATAACCTTTTAAACCATAAAACCCACTAAACCTATCTCATTATTAAAAATAATAAACAACCTTTATTAAAATAAAAAAATCACTATCCTTTCACCCTAAATCCTTTAAACCTATCTCATTATATTTTCCTCCTAATGCACTCAACATATTTCATTCAATCTTTCTCTCAATTTCTTCAATATCTTTTTCTTAAATCGCCTTCATCTACACCCATTATTAATCTCATGAACTCCTAGAGAAGATATATTTCATTCTAAACACAAGCACTCTCATAGTCACTGCCACCGCGAAACAGAGCCATTGCCGCTACGAAATAGAGTCACTAAAGCAGACTTTGTATTTAGTGGAGGTTTTTTTTTTTGCGATTAGTGGAGGGTTTTAACCTCCACAATATAACTAGCGGAGGTTTCAGAAACCTCCACAGTTATGACCGCTAGAATCGTTTAGCAAAGGTTTTAGAAAACCTCTGGTATTAATAAATTTAGTATTTGAGGAGGTTTTTAACCTCCGCTATTTGAGGAGATTTTTAACCTCCGCTATTTCAGGAGATTTTTGCAGCATTTATCGTGGAGGTTGTAAACATCCACAATATGAGAAGATTTTTGTAGTGTTTACCATGAAGGCTTTAAATCTCTACTATTTGAGAATATAACTATTATATGTTTATATAATATTTTAACCTCAATTTAATTTCATAATTTTCACAACTTTAATCTCATCAATTTATAATTATTATTTAAGTTTACAATACTAAATACAAATGTTCTTTGCAATAATAAAATTTCATTACAAATAACTAAGGTAGCATAATGAAAGAGTTATAATTCATTTTTCATTATAAATCAAAATAAACCATAAAATCTCAAAAAACTAAAAGTAGTCTCATATGACACTTTAAAAACAAAATACATAACAAATATCTTAAATGTTGCTGGCTCTGGATGATCCTCTTGCATCCAAAGGTGTATCAGGTACACTTGGATCATCATTTGCCTGAAATAATAAAATAAAATATCATTAACTATTAAGTATCATTTAACTATTAAATAAGTTAACATTAAAGATACACATTAGCGAAATATAATATACACATAATTCATATAACACATATATCTTCTTATCCCATGTCATAGTCATGTTCCTTATTTCTAGTGTTTTAATATATCCGTTCTTTCTAACTTAGAAAAAAAGGCAATGAGTATTCAGAGTTTTCATTGCATCTAATATACTTTTAACAATGGAGGAAACAAATAAATTCACTTACTGTAATATTTTCCTTGGATAGTAGCTCACATATAGGACAACAAGAGAACAATTGCTCAAATAAGAACATAATATTCTATATTTATATATTCAATAAATAAGACTAAGCTTATCAAACCTATGGAAACATTGACTCATACCTTCTAGAGGAGCCTCATGATATCATTTTTTTACATCTTTCTCTACTATTCCAGGAGCTAAGCTTGGTGTCAGTGAAGGTGAATCTTTAACAATGGAAGATCTTGCTTGTTTGCCAAAAACTCATCATGTATAAGGACCCAAAAAGATCACAGAATTAAACTGGGAAATCCAATAAACTTAAACAAGCATGTCATATTCATTAATTCGGGAACTACTTTATTACCTCATTCAACATCCTATGCAGTTCATCTCTAGCTTCAACAACACAGTCCCTGCGGTTACTGTCAACCACAAAAATAAGTCCTTTTGTGTTTTGGAAGTAATGTCTCCACAAAGGACGGATCTACAGGGAAAACATATAAGATGTCACTAACTTAAAAAAATGTTGTTTAAAATAATTCAAAGACAGCATTGAATTCAAGAAACAGATAACAAACAATAGTAAAAGCTATTGCTATTTGGTTTATGATAACCACTACTGTTTCTAGATGTCTTAAACACAACATTTTCCATCCATTGCTTCAATTCCTTCAACGTGACTTTGCATGAATTTTTAAGTATACCAATCTGCAGGACAACCTATATCAGTTCCAACAATCAAGAACTATTGGAATTTCAATAAACTTAATTACCACATACTTTCATCATAACCTATTTTCATTTTCATACACCTAAAATGATATAGAACCTTGATATGACAAAACTGCAATATGCTCAAACAGCTAAACTATGAGTTCAATTGACGTAACTAGCTACTTCAATAAAAGTATATATAAAATATTTTTATTCAATTTCAAATCATATTCCACCAAAAATCATAATTGAACTCATTTGAATATTTTATCAAACACATGGTGTGCTTCGAAGTATCAACTATCCTAAATGTTAATAAGTAATAACATATGGTGAAATGTGAACAAAGGTAAAGATGGTAAAGATTGAAGCAAACAAATGATGGAAGAGAAAATACAAAACGCTACGAACTTTATAATTCCCTCGAAAGCACCATTCTCAATCATCATATATGGCCCTAAATTGAATGAACATCCTAGTCCCCTTTCACCGACAATCCTATAGCATCTTCAAAAGTATAGCCCTAAAGATAAAGGAGAAGGAAAAAATCAAGGGATAAAACTTGTTAGCATAGCAACCTGGATTATAGAAAATGGAAATAAATTCCAATTATTCTCAACACTTAGGCTAATTAAGTGACTTGAACAAAAGCTAATCAGGGGATAAATTGAATTCATCTCCTTCACTCTTTCTCTGTCGTCTTTCTCTACTGGTTCTATGTTTACTTATCGATTCCATATGCATCCTGTGGGAACTCAATTAATCCCTTTTTTGTTACAATTCAATCTCTCAAACCCTAATCTATCATCACATTTTCTCTATTTCAACAAATCAACCATTCAAATTTCATAAGTTAAGAAGAAAAGTAGAACAATAAGAAACTCTAACCTTTGGCTTCGATTCAACGTGCAGGTGTGAGTTTAGGTTCAGAAGGTGGAGATCCTACTAAGATTGAATCGCGAATCCACGAGGAGATTGCGGTTGAGGAAATAGAATCTTCATGAAGACTTGCAGGTGTGGCCTCATGTACATCAATTATATCACTTTTGTTTTTACATGAAGCCACATAAGTATATGTTGTATGATGTTCCATTCTCTAAATATTGCTTTTATTTCATGCATTTTTTTTTGAAGAAAATTAAATATATACGAGTGATTGTATAATTTTTTAAAAGGAAAAGTTATTAAGAGATTAAAGGTTTTCCCGTATATTTATAAAATATTTTTAGAATATGTATATTACATTTATATATAGGGTAAATTTATACATGTATTTAATATATTAAATATATAATAATACATATGACTAGATGTTTAATATTCATAAATTAAATATTCTCTAAATGTATGTAGAGATGTCCTTTAGTGTTTGGGGTAGGTGTGTAGAAAAGTCTCTCTCCCTATTGATATGGAGTTATTAGTGTATTTTTTGTTCTCAAAATGTAAAAAAAAAAACTCTCTCTTGTGCCTACAGTGAAAAATATGGTCATTGAACAAGAGTTCTGAACTTGACAATTAGTTATAGATCGATGAAGGTATTAAAACCTTGTTCGTCCATATTAAAACGATACTCTCATTAATCACATCATTAATTTTGCAACTTCCTAGAGGCACCACTTGCACTTTTTAAAATGAAGAACCAAAAACTTCATAAAATTTGTTCTCTTCTTACAAGTTCACTTACCTTATTTGACAAACAAACTACAATTGGCTTGATTTTGACATTGCTTCCCCATGATATTAGTAAACATTTCTACATGTACATGGTCTTCCATTCAACAAATAGTGTCGAAATTTTCTAAAGCATTATTTTGCTAGCTTTCCACTGCCTCTTCAATTTGGCTTGCAAGGAATTATCCGATTTTTAATTATTCTGAGATGGCTATCTAACATATAGTGGAGAATGCGTAGGTGAAATCTTGACTTTGGGTCAAAGAAAAAAGCGACAAAATTATAATGTCTTACCTCCATTAGAACAATAAAAAGTTCAATAAAGATTGAAAAGTAATTAATGTGGTGTTAATCACTTAGTTAAGAAATTTATTAAAAAACTACAATTTTATTTTAAATCATTTAAACTTTCATGTGGGAGGTGAGCTCAGTGTAGATGTTGCACCCAACACGAGTTGGTGTGCTGAAATGTCGGACCTGAATAGGTGAAGAGCTGCACTCAGTGCACAAGCAGTGCACTGAGAACAAATGTTATCTTACATACACTATTAAGGAGGGTCAGTTCGAACTATTGAGGACATACTTTTGATATTTCATTGTAATACACATTTTCTTAGTTTTTAAGAGAGTTTAGCTCACTTAGGTAATGAGAACTAAGTGTAAGTACTAGATGAGTAATCTATGCGCATTTGTGTGGTTCTACCACCCCATGAGTTGTGTTTTATCCTTATCTTACTTACATCGTGTGAACATGAGTAGCTAAGTTTTTCCTTTGTTGGGATTAAATGTAATACGAGTTTGATGTATATATACACATCGATCCATTTAGTATAAATTCATGAAGCTTTGATTCTTTTGAGTTATATATATGTTTAATGTTTGTTTTAAGTTTGTTTTAAGTTTGATCATCTTATTGCATGAATTGTGAATGAAATGCTTAGAGAAATCTATGCATAATTCTGAATTTACATAACTCATCAATTGATATATTGCTAGACATAAACTTATATCAAAATTGTCATATCATACATGTTGTTTTATTAGTAGATATTGTAAGTTTATTCATGAAAACTATGAAAATAGATCTTTAGAATTTATAGCTTTCACATATTAAGAATGGTTATGAATTACCTCTTTCCATGGCGATATGATCCTCCACTAATGTGTTGTGTGTTGTTCTTGTCTATAGAGAAACTCTTCTATCTCATTCCCTTCCTTTCTATGCTCTTCCTTTAATGATGGTTGATAGATGCAATCTTTATGGGCAAAGATAGGGACAGTGTTTCAAGTCCTTTTTTAGATAAGTATAGTGCTTCCATCAAGCACTATATATAGAATCTTTCTCAAGAGTCTTACCACTTCATTGACAACTCTCCATTCAAGAGTTATGTCAATCTAACAAATAAATGGTATGTCCCTTCATGTCACAAGAGACATTCTTACATTCTCTCACTTGTCTCATGTGACAATACAATTCATGATTTTATAAACATCATGCATAAAATTTGTCTTTATGGGAAATAGAGTGAAGGTTCCAGTGGAAGCTGTCGGGACTTATCGTTTAATTCTTGACAATGGACATCATTTAGATTTATTTGAAACCCTTTATATACCTAATATATCTAGGAATTTGGTTTCTTTATCTAAACTTAATGTTGCTGGATACTCTTTTAAATTTGGTAATGAATGTTTCAGTTTGTATAAATATACTCATTTGATAGGTAATGGTATATTATGTGATGGATTGTACAAGTTAAATCTTGATAATCTTTTTTCTGAAACACTTTTAACCTTGCATAATAACGTTGGAATTAAGCGTGGCTTAATTGATGAACGTTCTGCTTACTTGTGGCATAAGCATTTGGGACATATTTCCAAAGAAAGAATGAAAGGATTAGTAAAGAATTAAATCATTCCGGATTTAGATTTTACTGATCTGAATATATGTGTGGATTGTAATAAAGGTAAACAAATAAAACACACAAAGAAAAGAGCCACAAGAAGCACTAAGCTTCTTGAAATAGTACACACTGATATTTGTGGACCTTTTGATGTTAAATCTTTCAATAAGGAAAAATACTTCATTTCCTTCATTGATGATTATTCACGTTATGGTCATATCTATTTATTGCGATAAATCTCGAGCGTTAAAAGCGTTAGAGATTTACATTACTGAAGTTGAAAGGCAATTAGATAAAAAGGTGAAAATTGTCAAGTCTGATCGAGGTGGTGAGTATTATGGAAGATATGATGAAAATGGACAACATTCAGGTCCATTTGCTAAATTTCTTGAAAATCGTGGTATATATGCACAATACACAATGCTAGGTACACCACAACAAAATGGTGTATCAGAAAGGCGTAATAGAACATTGTTGAATATGGTTCGGAGTATGTTGAGTAATTCATCTTTACCCATTTCATTGTGGACTTATGCTTTAAAAACCGCTATGTATTTATTAAATAGGGTTCCTAGTAAGGCAGTTCCAAAGACTCCTTTTGAACTGTGGACAAGAAGGAAACCTAGTTTAAGGCACCTACATGTTTGGGATGTCCGACGGAAGTTAGAATTTATAATCCACATGAAAAGAAACTAGATGCAAGAACAATCAGTGGTTTTTTCATTGGTTATCCAGAAAAATCAAAGGGGTATTGTCGCGACCCGATTTTCGGTTGGAAGACCGGCCCTGCGACTTAGGGAGAGGCGGACTCGATTCCTACCTCTTCCGTTTGTTTTGGAGTCGCCACTACGTTTTTTTCGGATAAAACGTAGAAAACTCTCTATATGCCCAATTTGGAGAACTTGGTCTTTGAACAGAGATTCTGAGCTCGGGAGTCGATTATGGATTGGGGAAGGTATTAGCACCCCGTCCGCCCGTATTAAAACGGTACCCTCGCTAATAACATGGACTTTTATACCCTTAAAAATTATTTATTAAACTTTAATAATTAAAGCGAAATGTTTTATTTTTTATTGTTGTGCCTGACAAGAGTTCATCTTGCTCCTACGTATCCCTAGATGCAATAGGGAAATCAAGGCTACGTAGTTCTGGTTTGAAAAGTAATTGAATTGGTTTGGGTAGTTTTAAAAACATGCTGAAGTAAAATATGATTTTCCTAAAGTACTTTTGATAATGAATTAATAGTTTAGCATGGAATTAATAGTTTAGCATGGAATTAACAGTTTAGCATGGAATTGATAGTTTAGATCGGTATTGGTTGCTCACCTTCTTCCCATTTTCAGAGAAGTCAGAGTCAATTCGAACCGTAACCTTACTATAAAAATTCCACTAAAATTTGTTTAGTTAATAAGATAATTTTTATCTAAAACACTTTTAGCATGGAATTAATAGTTTAGATCGGTATTGGTCGCTCACCTTCTTCCCATTTTCAGAGAAGTCAGAGTCAACTCGAGCCGTAACCTTACTATAAAAATTCCATTTAAAAATTCGTTTAAGTAATAAGATAATTTTTATCTAAAACACTTTTAGCATGGAATTAATAGTTTAGATCGGTATTGGTCGCTCACCTTCTTCCCATTTTCAGAGAAGTCAGAGTCAACTCGAACCGTAACCTTACTATAAAAATTCCATTTAAAAAATTCATTTAAAATTATTATTATTTTTAAGAACACATTAGGATTTCTATTAGTATAATAAATATAGTTTTCAAAATTCTAATTCATCGCAAAAATACAGGGGGGTTAAAATCATTAATTTAAATCATAGATTAAAATCATTTGAGTAATAAGATAATTTTATTTGAAACATATGTTATATATGGAGTTAATAGTTTAGAGACGGTATTGGTCGCTCACCTTCTTCCCATTTTCAGAGAAGTCAGAGTCGACTCGAACCATAACCTTGCTATAAAAACTCCATATAAAAAATCGTTTTATAAATTTTCAAAGGATGCATTTTTTGTTAAAGTTTCTATTGATACAATAGATATGATTTTTCGAAGCTATAATTTATAATAAAAACAAAATAAAAGGGTTTTAAATCATAGATAATTATCAGTATAATTAAACAAAGGAATGAATATGGCATTTATCAATTGTGTATTAACTCAACGTGTTACTATGATGATAAATAAACAAACATAAAAATAAAAAAAAAAACCCATACACGGGTTGTAGCCCATATGGAAAAGAATTAGGCTGGGAGGGAGAGGGGTTAGGTTTTTTCTTTGGCATTTGGGGGCTGAGTGAAATTGGGGGTGAGAAGACAAGAGAAAGGAGAAGCAGGAAAGGAAAGTGCGAAGGTGAGAAGATGGAGAGGAACGAACGGCTTCTCCTTCGTTTCGCAGCGGAAACAACGCCGGAACTGCTCCGATTAGGGTCTGTGATGATGCCTTATTTTGCGTCTTCGTCATTCTCCTTCCCTAACGATGGTTTTGTGTCATGAAGAGTGATTCTGAACCGAGAAAATGATGAAATCCCCACTCTGGTACCCTTTCTTCTCTTTCGGCGAGAGTGGATGCATACACCAACAGAGGATGCTATGGTTTAGCGGATTGCCTTGGTTATAAAAGTCGGGATAAAGCAGCGGTATCGACGATAACAAAAGGGATTTGGTGAGAACCTATAACTGTTTTCTATTAAAACTCATTCATCCTTTACAATGTGAATTAATTGGTATTATAATGTTAAAACAAGTTATGAAGAATGTTTTTCCAGGAATAATGTTGTTTTAGAATTGCTTTGAGATGATAATGAGGCCCTAGTGTCCTTACGCAATTAATTCAGTGAAAATACATGTAGTTATATGTGATTAAGTGTGATTATCTCAGATTCGAGCACTTAGATTTAGAATCCTGCTTAACAACCACGTCTAATGACATGCCTTATCGCTTAAAGAAATGACTTACCTGGTGTACGAGTGATGTCCTTTGCCTTTTTGAATGTTGGTTCGCTGTCTCTGCTATGCCCTCTTTTCTGAATATCTTTCTAATTAGATGTGTACCCAGTGATGGAATGTTGCCAATGTGTGTCTGTGTATCTGTGTTTTTTTCTTTTTAGGTGTATGTCTGGCTGCCTTTTTATAAGGGTTGGGGTTCATGAGAGGAATCTCCATAATTTCTGATTTGAATCCCCAATTTATTGCGTTTCAGAATATTCTATTTTTTATGTTGATTGTCAATCTTGGTTTTAATGTTCTATTGCATTAGTTGTCTCATTGAATATGTAGTTGCCTTATTGAGATCACTTTTTGATGCTCTGCTCATAATTTCCGATTATTACTTTAATGATAGTAATTATTGTTGCCTAATTAAGTTTGGTCCTTAATCTACATATATTTGGTGTCATATCTTTTGGGATTATCTTGATTGATTAGTGATGATTTACTACCTTTACTTAGTGTTATTTTTCTGGAATCCTGGGATTTGATTTCTTTTCTCTTTTGATTCCTTCTCATGATTTGATTTCTTTTTATTTTCAGGGATTGAGTGTTGATTTGCCTTAGACTACAAGATATGATGGATATTTAACATGAGAGATCTTCTCATTTAAGGCGCCTGAAGAAAATTAGGGGTGGGGCTTAGTTTCCTTTTTCGACCAAATGTATTTTCCCCTTTTTAATGTCTCATACTATTTGTTTATAACATTGCCTTCATATTTAATTAATTGTAAATTGAATTTACAGATTTTATTATTATTTTTGGAACATTTTATGGGCCGGACAAAATTGAGTGCTCACAGGTATAGATTTTATTGTTCAAACCATACTACAAGAATTGTTGAAACTGGGAATGTTCGGTTCATTGAGAATGGTGAAGTTAGTGGGAGTGAAACACCACGCAAAGTGGAAATTCAAGAAATGAGGGTGCAAGTTCCATTTACGTGTGTCTCTAATAATGTTGTTCATGTTTGTTTTAGGTTTGATCATCTTATTGCATGAATTGTAAATAAAATGTTTAGAGAAATCGATGCATAATTCTTATTGCTAGACATAAACTTATATCAAAATTGTCATATATATATATATATATATATGTTGTTTTATTAGTAGATATAATATTATAGCAGATATAATATGCTATGGATGGTTAAAAAAGTGAAAATAATTTATTCAAGTTAACATATGAAGACATATTTTTTTAAATGTAAACATACACCTTAAGGTACATTGATTAAATTGATTAAACCTGAGTCAATGTTACAGATAAATAGATAATATTATCTGGTTATCGGTTTAATTGATGGAACTTGAATCAATGTTATTTTTATTTAATATTTTAAGAACAGAGAATATAAAGTGATAGTTAACTTTTTGACTACATTATATTGTACCACATACAACATTAGCTGATGTAAACATACACGTTAAGGTACATTGTTATAATTATGAGAAATTTATCTCTATGTTTCAACAATTAAATTTCATTAGTAATAAAATTGTCAAATATTATTTGATATAAAACTGGAAGATTAAAATTCAATCCTAGTCCATATATTACAACCTGGATATTATTAAATAAAACAAATTAAACTGATTATTACTATGTCATGTTATAGCAACAATCAGCTTATTTCTTACATAGACAATCAGCTTATTTCTTACATAGACAACTACCTTCAAAACATACTCCTCCTTTTGGAAATTTTGCGACAGCACATAATTCGTTGCATACAGTGTCATCAGAACATTCAGCTAGAGTGCCGAAATTCTCCCTTGCTTTCACTATTGTTGATCCTGCAGCAGTAAATATTATATTAAAGTTTACTTGTTGCTTACTTGTTGATATAACATGACATAGTTTACTTGTTAAAGTTTACTTGTTGATCCTGCAGCAGTAAATATTATATTAAAGTTTACTTGTTGATCCTGCAGCAGTAAATATCATAATTCTTTACTTGTTGCTTACTTGATAGCACGTAAACTAAAGTTTGTATGCTATCATAGTGAGTAACTGGTAAAGAAACGAACGTGAATTTTGTCGAGGCCTAGGCAACGGACCTAATGCAACTGTAAGAACGAGAATGTATAAATACATGTGTCCATATAGGCAATAAATGTACGAGCACTTAGCGGCTCGAGAGCCCTCAATGGGTCAAGACAATAAAATAAATATGCGAGCACTCAGTGGCTCGAGAGCACTTAGTGGCTCAGGACAATAAAATAAATATGCGAGCACTCAGTGGCTCGAGACAATAAAATAAATATGCGAGCACTCAGTGGCTCAAGACAATAAAATAAATATGCGAGCACTCAGTGGCTCAAGACAATAAAATAAATATGCGAGCACTCAGTGGCTCAAGACAATAAAATAAATATGCGAGCACTCAGTGGCTCGGGAGCACTCAGTGGCTCGAGACCATACATAAATATGCGAGCACTCAGTGGCTCGAGACAATAAAATAAATATGCGAGCACTCAGTGGCTCAAAACGATAAAATAAATATGCGAGCACTCAGTGGCTCAGGAGCACTCAGTGGCTCAAGACAATAAAATAAATATGCGAGCACTCAGTGGCTCGAGAGCACTCAGTGGCTCAAGATAATAACATAACTATGCGAGCACTCAGTGGCTCGAGAGCACTCAGTGGCTCAAGATAATAACATAACTATGCGAGCACTCAGTGGCTCAAGATAATAAATATGCGAGCACTCAGTGGCTCGAGAGCACTCAGTGGCTCAAGATAATAACATAACTATGCGAGCACTCAGTGGCTCGAGAGCACTCAGTGGCTCAAGATAATAACATAACTATGCGAGCACTCAGTGGCTCGAGAGCACTCAGTGGCTCAAGACAATAAAATAAATATGCGAGCACTCAGTGGCTCGAGATATTAACTTAACAGAATGTGAGGGGTTGTGACGGTTGATTCTAACTGGTCCCTCTCACTAATGCCCCAAAATTTGATGATGATCTTTCGTTAATGAATTTTGTGGATGAATGCATGTTATGAATGAGGTAAATGCTTGGCTAATGCGTACAAGCTACAAATCGTTTTGGTTTTAATGAAATTTTTGTTTTCTTGAGTGTCGTAATCATTGCATTCGCTTTAAGACATCCTTTCATTCGAAACTTAGGCGATTCACCAGCGTGATTTCATCCATTCTTTAGGAGTTGCCAGCTCGTTTATTTATTTATTTATTTTTTAGCCCATAATTGCAAAAGGTTATTTTCCGTTCATCAGCATAACTACACAACCTTTATTCATTCATGGGTAGGGAATTGATATTAATATGTGGAAGTACCACGTTGATGGGGATTCTGGAAAAGTTCTATGACATTTCTTTCAACTATTTATAACGAATGACAACATTAAATTTCGCTTATTGGGGATTCTACCGAATTTCATATGCTATCGAAAATTTGCCCCAATATCTCGCCGACTTCATTATCGCCCGATGGAGCCGTCTAGTCTTTTGCCCCTGAGTCATTGGGGGAAGCGTGAATTAACTTGCCCCAGCCTTTGCTCCCAAATATTGAGATTTCGATCTCATCAACCAATGGCTTTTAGATCCATGCTAAGAATTTATTGGAGATGACACCTACCCAATAAATTCTGCCCCAGTGTCTTGCTCTGAGGACCCATTTTCGTCGGTGCATTTGGCAATACCTTTTCCGATTGAGGGCGACTTCCCTTTAAATTCCCTTATTTTTGCTTAGGTCGCCCTTTCGGGTTTTCGGCCTACCGGGTTATATATATTTTTTATCATTTATTTTATTTCTCATGTTCATTAGAAATGTTGATACAATGACCACTTTGTGCTAGTATTAATTTGATGGTATGAATGCATTAGAAATATATGTTTCTTTCCAGAGTCAGTTTGTTTTTTATCCAAGTGTGATCCCCAACAATCTATTCCTCAACAAGGACTTTTTGGGCTTGAATCGGGGCCTGGCTATATAGGTTTCAAGAGAAATGATATGAAGGCTCGAAATGTGTTTCCCTTCCCCCTTCATCCTTTCTCCAATATCCTACTCCCAACTGTTCCTCATTTTTATTGTTCTGCTCCTTTTTATCGTGAGTGAGAGTCTAGTATGACTTTGCCCTAACCTTGGCATAAGATCCTTCGGACCTCTTTCTTCTTCTCCTATTTTATTTATTTATTTATTGTGGAGTCCTTAGGCTTTTACCTTTTTCAGCCTGACGCCATTTCACGAGTTTTTTTTTTTTTTTTTTTTTTTGAGGAATATTGGAAAACTACCCTTCCCAGGTTATGACCACTTTTAAGGGTTTATATAACATTGATCTCCTTTCATGTTCTTCAGGCTCAACAAATGGTAACTAGGGATATCTTCTTCTGTGTTTGGGGATTTACAAAGAAGCCTCGTATCATTAGAAATAGTCCTTTGGGGATTCACACTTTATGGGAATTTGTTTACATAATCCTCTGTTTTAAAACATGCATGAAAATCGGGATTTTGATCATTACGTGGACATTCCTAATGAATATTTTTTTTTTTTTTTTTTTTTTTTTTGGAAGTCGCCTCATGCATAATACTTCTTTACTGCATCGAAATTAACTGAAAGACGAAGATCTTCTCCGTCCATGTTAGCCAGTATGAGAGCACCCCCTGAGAATGCCTTTTTCACCACGTATGGGCCTTCATAGTTGGGTGTCCATTTCCCTCGGTGATCTTTCTGAATTGGCAATATTTTTTTCAGTACCAGATCACCTTCTTTGAACTCTCGGGGACGTACTTTTTTAGCATGAGCCCTTATGATCCTCCTTTGGTACAATTGGCCGTGACATATAGCCGCCAATCTTTTATCTTCAATCAAATTCAACTGATCGTGCCGAGCTTGGACCCATTCTGCTTCTTCTAGCTCTGCCTCAGCCGGTACTCGCAAAGAGGGAATTTCAACTTCTATTGGTAGCACTGCCTCCATTCCATATACTAGGGAGTAGGGTGTTGCCCCGGTTGATGTCCGAACTGAGGTCCGATACCCATGTAGAGCAAATGGCAACATTTCATGCCAATCTTTGTAGGTTACCACCATTTTTTGGATTATCCTCTTTATGTTCTTATTAGCCGCCTCCACCGCTCCGTTCATCTTAGGTCGATATGGTGAAGATGTGTGATGTTTGATATTGAACTCTTCACACATCTCCATCATCATTTTATTATTGAGATTGGTGGCGTTATCGGTGATAACCTTTTGGGGTAACCCATATCGACAGATCAACTCATTCTTCACAAATCGGAGCACTACCTTGCGAGTAACGTTTGCATACGAACTTGCCTCAACCCATTTGGTAAAATAATCAATAGCAACAAGGATGAATCGATGTCCATTGGAAGCCTTAGGTTCAATAGGCCCAATAACGTCCATTCCCCACATTGAAAATGGCCACGGCGCAGATAGAACATTTAGCAGGGTGGGAGGTGTGTTGATGTTGTCGGCGTATATCTGGCATTTGTGGCATTTTTTGACGTGATTGCAACAATCAGTCTCCATTGTTAACCAGAAATAGCCGGCTCTTAGAATTTTCCGAGCCATCGCATGCCCGTTGGCATGAGTCCCGAATATACCTTCATGTATTTCCTCGATGATCTGCTCTGCCTCCTTGGCGTCCACGCATCTCAACAATACCATGTCGTGACTCCTTTTGTATAGGGTATTTTCACTGAGAAAGAAACCCATAGCCAGTCTTCGCAACGTTCTTTTATCATTTTCTGTGGCATTTGGAGGGTACACCTTATTTCTTAGGTACGCCATTATATCATGATACCATGGCTCTCCATCTGCCTCTGTTTCAATTGCACAACAGTATGCAGGCTGGTCCTTACTAGTTATTCGGATAAGCGGCACTTTATCTCCCTCTATTTGGAACATCGAAGACAAAGTGGCCAAAGCATCCGCCAACTTATTGTCTTCCCTCGGGATGTGATAGAAGTCTATATGTTCGAATTGCTCTATCAACTGATGGATATAATCTCTGTAGGGTATCAACTTGTTATCCCTAGTTTCCCATTCTCCTTTGATCTGGTGAATTACTAGAGCTGAGTCCCCGAATACCTCCATGGACTTGATTTTTGTCTCTAATGCAGCTTCTAGACCCAATGTACATGCCTCGTATTCCGCCATATTGTTTGTACAATCAAAGCATAGTTTGGCGGTAAAGGGTATAAACTTGCCCTCCGGAGATATTAATACTGCTCCTATACCGTGGCCTAGTATGTTTGAAGCTCCGTCAAACACTAATGTCCATCTACCCTCTCTGGTTTCATTGTCAGGATATATCGTCATGATCCCTTCATCAAGAAATTCTCCAAGCAACAAGTCCTCCTTTTCCACTGGTTGGCTAGCGAGATGGTCAGCAAGGATGCTTCCCTTTATGGCTTTCTGGGGAACATAAATAATGTCATATTCGGATAACGATACTTGCCATCTAGCAATTCTCCCTGTTAGAATGAGCTTCTCAAAAATATACTTCATTGGATCCATCTTGGATATCAACCAGGTGGTATGGCTCAACATGTATTGCCTGAGACGTCGCGCAGCCCAAGCCAAGGCACAACACGTACGTTCCAATAATGTATATCTTATTTCACATTCAGTGAACTTCTTGCTCAGGTAGTAGATAATCTGCTCTTTTTTGCCTGATTTATCATGTTGCCCCAACACACAACCCATGGACTCATCTAGCACGGTTAGATACATGATTAGTGGACGGTCTGGGACGGAAGGCATCAAGATTGGAGGTTTTGTCAAGTACTGTTTGATTTTGTCAAAAGCTTCCTGACAATCTTCGTTCCATCTCACCGACTGATTCTTCCTCAATAATTTGAAGATGGGCTCACAGGTTGCCGTCAGTTGAAAGATGAAGCGGGAGATATAGTTTAGTCTGCCTAGGAACCCTCTGACTTGCTTCTCAGTCTTAGGAGCTGACATTTCCATGATTGCTTTGACCTTTTCGGGGTCTACTTCTATTCCCTCTTGGCTGACGATGAATCCCAAGACTTTACCAGATTTTACTCCGAAGCTACACTTGGCCGGATTCAATTTGAGCTGATACTTCCGTAACCTTTCAAATAATTTTCGCAGGTTGGCGGCATGCTCTTCTTCAGTTTTAGATTTGCAAATTATGTCATCAACATAGATCTCAACCTCTTTGTGCATCATATCATGAAAAATAGCTACCATAGCCGTCTGGTAGGTGGCCATGGCATTCTTCAATCCGAATGGCATCACTTGGTATTGAAAAGTTCCCCACGGGGTGATGAAGGTTGTTTTATCTATATCTTCTGGAGCCATCTTAATCTGATGGTATCCCGAGTAGCCATCCATGAATGAGAATAGGGCGTGGTTTGCGGTACTATCGACTAAAGCATCAATGCGGGGTACTGGAAAATCATCTTTTGGACTGGCTTTATTGAGGTCCCTGTAGTCAACACAAATGCGAAGCTTTCCTCCCTTCTTTGGTACTGCAACTATGTTTGCTACCCATTCAGGATAAGTAGAAACTGTTATGAACTTGACGTTCAACCACTTCTGTACTTCTTCTTTGACCCTCAGGGAGATGTCTGGCTTCATTCTCCGTAGCTTCTGTTTCACTGGTTTAGAATCTGGCTTCAATGGTAGTTTGTGTTCCACCAACTTTCGATCCAAACCTGGCATGTCTTCATATGACCAAGCGAATACATCTTTATACTCATGCAGAAGTTCGATAATTTTCTTTCTTTCGATCATGTCCATGAGTGTGCCTACTCGAATTTCCTTTTTGTTTTCATTTGAACCTAGATTCACTAACTCAACAGGTTCTTCATGAGGTTGTATCTCCTTGCCACCTTGCTCAACTAATCTTTTCAATTCTGGGGACGCTTCCCAATCTTCATCACTATCCTCTTCCTCTGCCTGATTTATAGGGTGATCAAAATTCGGCGAGCGATTATTAAAGTTGTCATTAGTTATATGTTCGTTGTCGGATCTGCATTATGGTTAGTGGTTTATATTAGGTTGGTTGGTTTGTTGTTGTTTTTGAGCGAAATTGAAAGGGAATAATATGATAGATGTAGAATGAAATGTAGTGCTTCGTTTTTATTAAAATTATACTGATGAACAGAAAAAACATGCCCTTTTTTTTTTAAAATAAAAATAAAAATAAAAATAAAAGGTCCACATGCCAAGGGCTGGGCACGTGGTGTCCCAAAACATTTTGCAATTACATTGTAAAATAAACACTGCTGGCAACATCCTCCTCTGTCCAGTTGCTTAATTTTGTGCCTGGGGTGCACTGGTATACATGTTTTGTACCGTCCTCTGGCTGGTATTCCTCCACCATGGCAACCATATCTGGATGGACGAAGCCTGTTCTAACAAAGCTTTCGCTGATGTGAGGGATGAGAGTTCTTCTACCTTTATATCTAGATGTACCCAAGTGAGTCATTCTCCTTTTCTTCTCTTCTATCCCATCTTCCTTACCTGTGTTGGGTTTATAACCTAGCCCGGCTCGACCGCGGTTAGTTGGGAGGACCAATGCATTCTCCATTCCTTGTCCGTATTTCCCCAGTCCTTTGCCGAGTTGGAATCCTTTCTTCAACATTAATTTTGCCATCATAATTGATGTGTTAGATGGCATGGGACTGAGCATTGGGTATCCTTTCCTAATAGCAGAAACATTTGCAATCTCTAATGCCCTAAAGGAGGTTTCCAAAGCCTCACTATCTGATTCTACATACGGGGCATCGCTGAGTTGAGATACCAATGTGTCTTCCTCTCCCATAATTGTTATCAGTCTGCCGTTCATAATGAACTTGACCTTCTGATGAAGTGAGGATGGTATGGCACCAGCTGAATGTATCCATGGTCTTCCCAACAAGCAACTGAATGAAGGGTTAATATCCATTACTTGGAAAAGGATTTGGAAGACGCATGGACCAATCTTTATCGGTAGTTCTACCTCACCCAATACATCGCGTCTTGCGCCATCAAAGGCCTTGACTATTGTCGAGCTAGGTCCCAGTACCGCATCTCCCATTGGTAATTTAGATAGAGTCCTCATCGTCATTACATTTAGTGAGGCACCATTATCTATTAGTACTCGCCCTATCACAAAATATTTACACATGACTGATATGTGGAGGGGCCGAGTATGCCCTTTGCCTTCAACTGGGATTTCCTGTTCATTAAAGGAGACAAAGCTGTCAACCATGATATTGTGGACGATCCCCCCGAGTTTATCTGTGGTAATATCATGGTTGACATGAGCTTGATTTAAGACCTTGAATAAAACCTTCCTGTGGGGCTCTGAGTTCATCAGTAAAGACAATAGCGATACCCTTGCTGGGGTGCGGCTTAATTGATCGATCACCTGGTACTCGCTTTGTTTTATAAACCGGAGGAATTCACATGCCTCCTCTTGAGTAACTTCCCTTTCTAACTTTTGCGGAAAGAGATCGTCTTGTTCTACTTCAGTCATGTCTTCTGTTGTCTCAACATCCCTTTGTCTACCTTTGGAGGTGTTGATGATCTTTTTGGGTGTGTCAACAGGGCTGTACACCCTTCCACTCCTGGTCATGTTACCAACTCCAGCTATGTTCACAACTTCATCTACATGCCCTGATCCTGCCCCTGAGTCACTTTGGTACTTCCACGGGATGGCCTTGTCAGATTGGTAAGGAAAAGGGCTTGGTTGCCCTGTCACCATTGCTTCCATATATAGGTGGGGTGCCCGTCGAGGCGGAGCTGCGTAGGATGGGGTTCCTGCGGGTATGTTTAGCACCGGCACGAACTTCCTTGTGATCACCCGATCTTGAATCCTTTGAACCCCTTCCAGGACACAAACGTTAGACCCCGTTTTGTCCTTCTCAATCACCAATAATCGAGAGTCCATCAACTTCTGTATAAAGATTCTAAATTCAGTACATTCTTCTAGAGTGTGGTCCGTCGTTCCATGCATCATACAGACATCATCTTCATGTACCCTACCCTCCACTATTTCCACCAGACCATGATGGCACATCGCATTGAATATGTTTTTCAATGGTGTCTTTATACCCTCCACCTTGTCCACAATGGTCATGTCATCATCCTGTTCTATGACGTTTATTCCCTGGTTCCCATGATTAGGCAGAGGGTTGCCCGTAATAGTGGGAACACCATCCTTGAACTCTAGCCATTTGGAGTCAATTAGATCCTGAATCATGTGTTTTAGTGCTCTACAGGTCTCTGTGGAATGTCCCACTACCCCCGAATGGTAGTCACAGCTGGTATTAGGGTTGTACCAGGGTGCCACGGCATTTGGAGTTCGCCCTACTATCGGGGCCAAAACTCTCTCTGTTTGGAGGTGGGCGAATAGCTCGGCATATGTGACTGGGATTGGGTCGAAGGCCCTTTGAGGTTGGTTGCGGTTAAAATTCTGGTTGTTTGCTTGGTAAGGACGGGGCTGGTAGTTGTTGAGAGGTTTGGCTTGTGGGGTATGATATTGGTTGGGACGAGGTTGGTTGTATTGTGATGTGAGATTGTGTTGGACTGGGGGGTGACTGTGGTTGATGTAGGCTATGGGCTGGTAAGTGTTTTGTTGAGTTGGTAGGTATTGTGTTTGGTTATAGTGGGGACGAGGCGTGTATGGTTGAGAGTTATAATTGGTTTTGTTCGTGGTTTTTCGAGATTCCTCTGTCACATAGTGGGCCTCTGCTTCTTTCTTCTTTGCATAACTAGGCTTTTTGGGCTCTCCAATCTGCTCCGCAGCAATTTTCCCAGTTTTCATGTTTTGCTCGATTCGATCCCCGACTTTTATCAGGGAATTGAATTCAGAAGTATGATTCCCGAACATCTTGTCAAAGAAGGGGTGTGGTAGGGTGTTGATGAAGATGGTTATCTATTCGTCTTCCTCCAGATGAGGCAAGACCTGTGATGCTATCCCTCTCCATCTTTGAGCATACTCTTTGAAGGACTCATTGGCCTTCTTAGTCATATTCTGAAGCTTAGTACGGTCTGGTGCTGAGTCTTCATTGAATTTGTACTGCCTTATGAAGGCATTGGATAAGTCAAGAAAGGTCCTGATATTTTTGCGCTCGAGGCGGATGTACCAGGAAGTGGCAATCCCCACAAGGCTATCCTGAAAGCAGTGGATCAGCAGTTTGTCATCATGGTGATATGCCGACATTTTCCGAGCGTACATGTGCAGGTGGCTCTTTGGGCATGTGGTCCCATCATACTTCTCGAAGTCATGCACCTTGAATTTTGGGGGGAGGACAACATCTGGAACTAGGCACATTTCGAAGGCATTTTTCAGGTCCGGGCAGTTAGCCCCTTCCACAGCCTTGAGTCTTTCATTGATAATATCCCACATCTCTTCGTCTTTTCCTTTCCCCTTCTTATCATGATGGGCTTCCTCTTCGGCTTGGTGGCCCGTAGATTGTTTGTCATTCTTAGGGGGGTGGTAATTCGGGTCTTCGTCAGGGTCATGTTGGTCGGTATGCTGAGAAGTCTCAAGATTTGTTGCATATGGATTCCCCACAACCCTCTCTTGTTGCATCCTCATCATCATCCTCATCATTTCAGCCATTTGTTCTCTCAGCTCAGCCATCTCAGACCGTCCATCCAGATTAATGGGAGCTTCTTGACCAGCCATAGTTCTTGATTGAGACCTCGTGTTGTAGTGATGTCTGCGAGCAATGATTAGTGAACCTGGTATTATTTTTAAATACAATAATTATAAATATTTGTAAAACTTTGAAAAAATAAAGAATAAGTCCTTTGTCTCCGGAGAATTTTGGTATAGTAAGACATTTTGATCCGCATTTGATGACCATGAGGAGTGCCCCGACAGTTTCTCTTGCGTTGATGACAACCTTCAGAAGAAACCTTAGACTTCATACTTGATCGCATCTGAATTCATTCTCACGTTGTGGGTTAATGTCGTTGACCATTTTGCCTTGTACTTGAGTAACTCGGGAGCGTAGTCCGCGAGACCATTTATATTTCATAATGATCTTTAGAAGGAACATTGGATTCTCGACCAAGATTATATCTGAATGCAAGGGTTTTCCTTTCTATCAAGACTTTATGGTATGATGAGTTTATACAAGGAAGATAAAAACTTGGAGATACTGAGAGAAAAAAAAAGAATTTTATTGATATTCATAAGGAATTACATCAAGGTCGTACTCATGCTTATTATTCTTATTTCTTTTCTTCTTCTTCTTCTTTTTTTTTTTTTTTTTTTTTTTTTTTTTTTTTTTTTTTTACATGATATATCAAAAATCTCTAGATGCGGCAGCTCTCCATTTCCTCAGTTTCCAAGCCAGCCCCTCACATGTTTCATAGAACGTTCTCATAGCTGGGTGTAGTTCTGTTTCTGGATGCATTTGTAGTTCCCCTCGTGCCTCTTCGAAAGTCCTCAACCAATTATCTGCGAAGTCCCCAAGACCATCAATTATTTTTATGCACCTGTCTTCCCACCTGTCCTTGTCCCATTTGCACTCTTGGAGCATATTGTCCCAATTCTGCGACCATTCTTGTTGTTTGGCTACTAACTCTTCGTAGGTAGCTTCGAGGAGATTCAGCCGCTCTGAAAGATAAAGTTTATCTTTGTTTGCTTCGACCCGTGCCTGATGATGAGCCCTTTCCATTTCTTCCATTATGGCTTTCAACTTATCTTCTCTTTTGAGTGCTTTCTCAGGGGTTGTCTGATATTCTTTCATAGTGGCCCATGCATGGCTCTCTTCCTCCTTGGTGTCCTGAACAAGGACTTGGAGACTTTCTGCTTTTGCTTCTAAAACATGAATATCTTGTTGTGCCGTATGCAGGGCTCGACCTCGAGCCTTCAATTGGTGGCTCATGTGAGATATTTGCTCATCTTTCTCCTCATTAATCCTGATCAGCTTAGCTATTTTTTCATCCTTCTCTTTCCCCACCCGGATTAGATGATACTTTTCGGACGTCGAACACATACTAGCATAGTCCCTCTTCAATAGGGTCTCTTCTTTCTTCTGAGCCTCTATAGTCTTGTCTTGTTTCTCGACAGTCAGCTTGTATTTCTCAATCTCATTCCTGGCCTCCTCTAGTTTAGCCTCTAGGAGACGGATCTGTCTAGCCTGCAACAATTCATTCTCAGATGGTCCAGGTGGTTCTGGAGGTTGGGTGGGAGTTGGTAATGCAGCCAATTTCATTCTATCGTTCCTCCATTTTTTATACTCGTCAGTATAGTAAGCTTAGTGTTCTCCTAACTCTTCCTTCCCATAGAGGCGAATTTTTCTCAAGGCATTTCTTATCGAGACGAGGGCTTCCTTACTGGCTTCGCCATCTTTATACCAAATCATGGATCCTTGTAGCAATTATGGAGATATGGGCATCATTCCCCACTTGAGTTGACCAAGTACAAGAGCTGGGGTAAAAGTAATGCAACCCCGAGGACCCATCAACATTAAGTTTGCATAGTCTCCACAAGAGTACATGATTTCGAGATGCTGGTCGTATAACCGACACTTCGTACCAAAGTTTTTTGGGGTTACCTCCCTGAAAAGCTTCTCCCAGTCTTACAACTACAAAGGTTTGACTCCTATAGTGCAGAATCTGCACAAAGGGTACCGACTCCAATCTGGGTACTGGTGATGTATGAAGCGAGTGATCATCCACACATAGAGCAATTGTATGCAACATCGGACTTTGTAGCAGCCATTTTCGTGACATCTCTAGAATGAGACGAGAGTCTCTGCTAACACCGCTGGCACTGGGTTAACTCTAAATCTTTTAAATTTGGCGAAAACGTCAATTGCGGCCTGATCCACCATATCACATACAAAAGGAAATAGGACCATGCCATATACTGCTAATGCAAATGCTGGTTTAAATAGCTCCCAATTTTCCTCCTCCATCATCTTGGTCAGGTGTTTCTTTAGAAATATGGTTTTTAACCCATAAACTGCTCCTTGCTTGACTATGTGGTTTGGCCCAGGGCGAACCCCAATTAACTTCTCGATCGAATCCTCTGTGACGCTCTGATTCTCAGTGTACTGATATAACTTAAGTCTGCTTGACAAACCAATATCGAGAAGGACTTCATATTCTTCTATCGTCGGGGATGCATCTACGTTCGGGAACTCAAAGACATGTAGGGTGGTGTTCCAGAACTGAATCATACTCTTTATAGCTTTCAAGGCCTCCGCACCAATTGTGATGACGAGGAGATCAGACAATCTTCCATATTCTTTTGCCAATTCCTTACTAACCTCTTTAGGGATCTTGGGGACTAACTCGGCCAGAAAACTCACATCAACCACTTGTAATTCCACTCTTGCCCCTTTCTTCGGAACGTTGACAGAACCCACAACTTGGGAATCAATCTCCATGTCTTACTATACCAAATATTTCTCTTTGACGAAGGAACCTGAAAAGAATTGGAAGAAGTGTTTCAATCAATGAAATGAAATATAGGTGCATGAATGCATGTCATGGATAATGCATGCCCCTTAGGGTAGTGACCCATTATGGGACAACATGAAAACTTATGCGTTATGATATAAAAATGCAGTTTATACTTAGTTTAATATGACGATTAAGTCAAATGCGATGTGAAATCACCCTAGGGTGTTAAGCCCATTAACGGGGATGTTATAATCATGATATGAATGATGTCCCTAAGGCTTTGAGCCCATCGACGGGCATGTATGAAAATCGTCCCTAGGTTATTAGACCCAATAGCGGGACGGTAATGAGTGGTAGCTATTTTGCAGTTAGGGGGCCCCAATGTGCAAGGGTGTCCTTATACTTTTCTTGGCTTCGATGATAGACTCGTCTTCCACTTAGGATGATGAGTCCCATATTATGACAGGAATAAAAAGGTAAAGATGGTTTGCTTCCAGTGTCTTATGTTAGGTATACCCTATGTGAGATTTTGGGATGTCTATAGTTCATAAACTTATGGCGATGTACTAGGCTTGTTTAAAGTGGACTCGATAAAGCTCTAGACTTCTAGGTCACCAGATCGCATCCAATCTCGAAAGAAAAGGAAACCAAATATCATGGGCTAGAAACGAGAAGGATCGAGTCCCTCAAGCCGCTAGCTAATGATACCGGGAACGATCTGGGTGGTCCATTCCGCTAATACCAGATGTGGCTCGAGGCCACTTACCGATAAAGCAGATGTCCCTCCTTCCTTAAATCCTAATTATCACTAATACCCGGGTATAGGGCATATGTGTGTGCAAAAATACAGTGTATGGTGTTAGTGTGTGAGGAAGCGTACAAACCTTTTCATAAACAAATAACCCTTACCCAAAAACTGCAAAACAACAATCAACACAGATACATGAATAATGAGTTAAAGAAATATACATATGATAATTTCTTAACCTAAACAATAGGGACAGAAAAGATAGAAACAAACAAACGAAAAAAACAACAAGGGTATTAAGTCCATGTAGTTAGCGGTTTTGGGCCTGACTCTCTTATGGGAAAAAATGTCCCCAGCAGAGTCGCCAGCTGTCGCGACCCGATTTTCAGTTGGAAGACCGGCCCTGCGACTTAGGGAGAGGCGGACTCGATTCCTACCTCTTCCGTTTGTTTTGGAGTCGCCACTACGTTTTTTGCGGATAAAACGTAGAAAACTCTCTATATGCCCAATTTGGAGAACTTGGTCTTTGAACAGAGATTCTGAGCTCGGGAGTCGATTACGGATTGGGGAAGGTATTAGCACCCCGTCCGCCCGTATTAAAACGGTACTCTCGCTAATAACATGGACTTTTATACCCTTAAAAATTATTTATTAAACTTTAATAATTAAAGCGAAATGTTTTATTTTTTATTGTTGTGCCTGACAAGAGTTCATCTTGCTCCTACGTATCCCTAGATGCAATAGGGAAATCAAGGCTACGTAGTTCTGGTTTGAAAAGTAATTGAATTGGTTTGGGTAGTTTTAAAAACATGCTGAAGTAAAATATGATTTTCCTAAAGTACTTTTGATAATGAATTAATAGTTTAGCATGGAATTAATAGTTTAGCATGGAATTAACAGTTTAGCATGGAATTGATAGTTTAGATCGGTATTGGTTGCTCACCTTCTTCCCATTTTCAGAGAAGTCAGAGTCAATTCGAACCGTAACCTTACTATAAAAATTCCACTAAAATTTGTTTAGTTAATAAGATAATTTTTATCTAAAACACTTTTAGCATGGAATTAATAGTTTAGATCGGTATTGGTCGCTCACCTTCTTCCCATTTTCAGAGAAGTCAGAGTCAACTCGAGCCGTAACCTTACTATAAAAATTCCATTTAAAAATTCGTTTAAGTAATAAGATAATTTTTATCTAAAACACTTTTAGCATGGAATTAATAGTTTAGATCGGTATTGGTCGCT
This sequence comes from Lupinus albus, assembly GCA_009771035.1. NCBI lineage: Eukaryota > Viridiplantae > Streptophyta > Magnoliopsida > Fabales > Fabaceae > Lupinus > Lupinus albus. The sequence goes on along the minus strand of CM020001.1, from coordinate 19,707,183 downwards.
CACCTTCTTCCCATTTTCAGAGAAGTCAGAGTCAACTCGAACCGTAACCTTACTATAAAAATTCCATTTAAAAAATTCATTTAAAATTATTATTATTTTTAAGAACACATTAGGATTTCTATTAGTATAATAAATATAGTTTTCAAAATTCTAATTCATCGCAAAAATACAGGGGGGTTAAAATCATTAATTTAAATCATAGATTAAAATCATTTGAGTAATAAGATAATTTTATTTGAAACATATGTTATATATGGAGTTAATAGTTTAGAGACGGTATTGGTCGCTCACCTTCTTCCCATTTTCAGAGAAGTCAGAGTCGACTCGAACCATAACCTTGCTATAAAAACTCCATATAAAAAATCGTTTTATAAATTTTCAAAGGATGCATTTTTTGTTAAAGTTTCTATTGATACAATAGATATGATTTTTCGAAGCTATAATTTATAATAAAAACAAAATAAAAGGGTTTTAAATCATAGATAATTATCAGTATAATTAAACAAAGGAATGAATATGGCATTTATCAATTGTGTATTAACTCAACGTGTTACTATGATGATAAATAAACAAACATAAAAATAAAAAAAAAAACCCATACACGGGTTGTAGCCCATATGGAAAAGAATTAGGCTGGGAGGGAGAGGGGTTAGGTTTTTTCTTTGGCATTTGGGGGCTGAGTGAAATTGGGGGTGAGAAGACAAGAGAAAGGAGAAGCAGGAAAGGAAAGTGCGAAGGTGAGAAGATGGAGAGGAACGAACGGCTTCTCCTTCGTTTCGCAGCGGAAACAACGCCGGAACTGCTCCGATTAGGGTCTGTGATGATGCCTTATTTTGCGTCTTCGTCATTCTCCTTCCCTAACGATGGTTTTGTGTCATGAAGAGTGATTCTGAACCGAGAAAATGATGAAATCCCCACTCTGGTACCCTTTCTTCTCTTTCGGCGAGAGTGGATGCATACACCAACAGAGGATGCTATGGTTTAGCGGATTGCCTTGGTTATAAAAGTCGGGATAAAGCAGCGGTATCGACGATAACAAAAGGGATTTGGTGAGAACCTATAACTGTTTTCTATTAAAACTCATTCATCCTTTACAATGTGAATTAATTGGTATTATAATGTTAAAACAAGTTATGAAGAATGTTTTTCCAGGAATAATGTTGTTTTAGAATTGCTTTGAGATGATAATGAGGCCCTAGTGTCCTTACGCAATTAATTCAGTGAAAATACATGTAGTTATATGTGATTAAGTGTGATTATCTCAGATTCGAGCACTTAGATTTAGAATCCTGCTTAACAACCACGTCTAATGACATGCCTTATCGCTTAAAGAAATGACTTACCTGGTGTACGAGTGATGTCCTTTGCCTTTTTGAATGTTGGTTCGCTGTCTCTGCTATGCCCTCTTTTCTGAATATCTTTCTAATTAGATGTGTACCCAGTGATGGAATGTTGCCAATGTGTGTCTGTGTATCTGTGTTTTTTTCTTTTTAGGTGTATGTCTGGCTGCCTTTTTATAAGGGTTGGGGTTCATGAGAGGAATCTCCATAATTTCTGATTTGAATCCCCAATTTATTGCGTTTCAGAATATTCTATTTTTTATGTTGATTGTCAATCTTGGTTTTAATGTTCTATTGCATTAGTTGTCTCATTGAATATGTAGTTGCCTTATTGAGATCACTTTTTGATGCTCTGCTCATAATTTCCGATTATTACTTTAATGATAGTAATTATTGTTGCCTAATTAAGTTTGGTCCTTAATCTACATATATTTGGTGTCATATCTTTTGGGATTATCTTGATTGATTAGTGATGATTTACTACCTTTACTTAGTGTTATTTTTCTGGAATCCTGGGATTTGATTTCTTTTCTCTTTTGATTCCTTCTCATGATTTGATTTCTTTTTATTTTCAGGGATTGAGTGTTGATTTGCCTTAGACTACAAGATATGATGGATATTTAACATGAGAGATCTTCTCATTTAAGGCGCCTGAAGAAAATTAGGGGTGGGGCTTAGTTTCCTTTTTCGACCAAATGTATTTTCCCCTTTTTAATGTCTCATACTATTTGTTTATAACATTGCCTTCATATTTAATTAATTGTAAATTGAATTTACAGATTTTATTATTATTTTTGGAACATTTTATGGGCCGGACAAAATTGAGTGCTCACAGGTATAGATTTTATTGTTCAAACCATACTACAAGAATTGTTGAAACTGGGAATGTTCGGTTCATTGAGAATGGTGAAGTTAGTGGGAGTGAAACACCACGCAAAGTGGAAATTCAAGAAATGAGGGTGCAAGTTCCATTTACGTGTGTCTCTAATAATGTTGTTCATGTTTGTTTTAGGTTTGATCATCTTATTGCATGAATTGTAAATAAAATGTTTAGAGAAATCGATGCATAATTCTTATTGCTAGACATAAACTTATATCAAAATTGTCATATATATATATATATATATATGTTGTTTTATTAGTAGATATAATATTATAGCAGATATAATATGCTATGGATGATTAAAAAAGTGAAAATAATTTATTCAAGTTAACATATGAAGACATATTTTTTTAAATGTAAACATACACCTTAAGGTACATTGATTAAATTGATTAAACCTGAGTCAATGTTACAGATAAATAGATAATATTATCTGGTTATCGGTTTAATTGATGGAACTTGAATCAATGTTATTTTTATTTAATATTTTAAGAACAGAGAATATAAAGTGATAGTTAACTTTTTGACTACATTATATTGTACCACATACAACATTAGCTGATGTAAACATACACGTTAAGGTACATTGTTATAATTATGAGAAATTTATCTCTATGTTTCAACAATTAAATTTCATTAGTAATAAAATTGTCAAATATTATTTGATATAAAACTGGAAGATTAAAATTCAATCCTAGTCCATATATTACAACCTGGATATTATTAAATAAAACAAATTAAACTGATTATTACTATGTCATGTTATAGCAACAATCAGCTTATTTCTTACATAGACAATCAGCTTATTTCTTACATAGACAACTACCTTCAAAACATACTCCTCCTTTTGGAAATTTTGCGACAGCACATAATTCGTTGCATACAGTGTCATCAGAACATTCAGCTAGAGTGCCGAAATTCTCCCTTGCTTTCACTATTGTTGATCCTGCAGCAGTAAATATTATATTAAAATATTTATTATTACATCCATGCATTCCTCTAATGAAATTGTTGCATATCCTTACCAGTTTATAAAAACAAACCACATGAAATTCATAAAAATATGGGTTTTCACTAACTATGATTTTTTAAAATAAGGCTTTGGTGCTAAGGACCCAAATTCAATGAAAAGAAGAAACAAAGCTATTATGACATTGATGACATCTATTGAAATGGTAACAAGTTTTAATTTAAAATAAAGGCGAAGCTAAAGCTTTATTTCATTACCAGAAGTTAGGATCAAAGCAATGCATATAATTCCAATGAGAAAAGGCTGATAGGTGCGGGAAGCCATGGGATTTCACCTTAAAATTTAAGTTTTCTTTCTAAAATGATGAATGAAGTGTTTGATCTCATGTTATTTTTATAGTATCTATTATAGGTGGCAATACAAATTGATGAATTTGGATTTAGATCATGATAGATGGAAAATCATCCATCAATGAAATGTAAATCTATTTCAATCAACTTTCAATTATTCAATTCATTCATATTCAAATTTAATAGATCCATTCAAATCAATCCAACCACTAAAATTTATATTTTTAGTGACTATATTATATATATGTATAATATATTATATATATCTTATAATTATATATATATATATATATTATATTTTTATATATCTTATAATTTATATATATATATATATATTATATATAATATATATATATATATTAGATTAATAATATATATATATGTATATGATTATATAATGTTAGAATAATAAAAAAATATAAAATATTGAATTAAAATATATATGCGGGTATTATATACCTGTAAGTTATTTTTGTGGGTACCTGTTGCGGTTATTTTAATCGATAACCACTTATCAGATACTTTTGTCATCCCTATTCAAATCCGTTCATTACTATAATTATTCGTTATATTATATTCATTAGCTCTAATACATGAATTTAATTTTCTTATATTTAGATGAGTTTTGGATTGTAAATAATTTTGGCCCCTTTAATATCTATTAGATAAGATTTTAAATTTTTATTTTGAAATGTTTGCATTGCATAATCTACAAAAAAAATAATAATGAAGGTTATTATATCTAATTAGATTTTATTTTAAGAGGGAGTAATAAGGTGGTCTAATGGTGATTGTGAATGGTTTAAGAAATGAAGTGCAAGAGGCTGTCAATTCGAGTCTCATTCATAAGTTTGAGTCTCACCCACAACATATACTAACATACTAACATTTACATATAAAAAAAATATCTTTTATGATATTCAAATTTCAAAATCAACTATTTTATTAGTTTCTATGAGGTGATACTTCATATTCTTCATTTTAAGCAAAAGTGCTAAAGTACCCCAAAATATATTAATTAGAATCTAAAAACTCAAATTCTTTTTAAAAGAACTTCCTTTTGTAAGTCTAGGTGAGGATTTTAGATTATCGCCACTCACTTTTCTAACCTCTTTCCTTAGTAAAAATATTTCACCAAAAAAAAAACTTCCTTTTCAATAGATCTCCAGTGATCCTAAATAACTCAAAACCATTTTGAGAATTAACATAAACAGTAAATAAGTTCACATTTTGTGGGCCCAGTGCTGGAAAAAAATGTGAGCCTCTAATTTAAAAATATTTAACTTCGTAAAATTTGTACGTCAATGTTTATCAAAATTGATTGCTGAAAAACAATTTTAATGATGAAATTAAATTTATTACTCATAAAGCTCCAATAATCTAAAATGTCAATACCACTTTGAAACTTGAATTAAACATTGACCTTGAATACACATCAAAGTTTATCAAAATTGATCGTGGAAAATCAATTTTAATGATGAAATTAAATTTATTACTAATTGTTATAAAAAAAACTTCATTTTCAATAGAATTCCAATAATCCGAAATAACTTAATATCATTTTGAAACTTGAATTAAACATTAACCTTGAATAGTAAATAAGTTCAACTTTTTAACTCATTATATTAATAAGTTCAAGAAATTTAACTTCAAGTATATTGTATCACATACAACATAAGCAGATGTAAATATAAACCTTAAGGTACAATGTTATAATTATGACTTATTTATTTCAACGTTTCAACAATTAAATTTCAATAGTAATAAATTTTCCCAATATTATTTGATTTAAAACAGGAAGGTTTGAAATTCAATCCAAGTCAATCACAATCTGGATATATTATTAAATAAAATAAACAATGACATTTAGGTCTCACTTTTATTGTTGTTCCTGCAGCAGTAAATATTATATTATAATATTTATTACATTGATGCATTCCTCTAATGAAATTGCTGAATATCGTTATATCAAATACTATCTGACTAATAGAAACTATTATTTATTTTCATCAAAAAATATATTTACCACCAACAAGTTTATTATTACACACCGACATGAAATTAATAAAAATAAGGGTCGTGAGTAACTTTTACTCACCTAAGACGAAGCCATTATTGTAAGACTAAGATGACAACTAAGAGGGAGTGAATTAGTTAACTTAAAAATATGATAGATTTTTTTGCAATTTAAAGAGTTAGTAGCAACGGAAAATTTATGCAGAAAAATATCGAATAAATTCAAGGAGATAACAGAGAAGAGAGTACTCAGAAATTTTATACTGGTTAACCTTCTTGTCTACCGAATATTACATCCAGTACTCCTGCAGCATAAGAGATTTCTTCACTAGATATAGAAGTAGTAATTACAAAATTCACACCCTGAGACTTCTTTGTACCTTACTCACTCTCCAATACCTATATCACTATCTTGGAAAACAACATTTCCAAGTGACTCTATCCCCTTTTTAATCACACCCTTGTGATAGAAAGTATTACACAAAATAGTTGAATAAAAACTTTAACAATGATAAGGATTGTCTATACAAGATATGAAATATATGATCTCTTGCATTCGATTACAATATTGAGGTAATCGATTACTTAAACATTCTAATCAACTGAGTAATCAATTACCACACTGAGTAATCGGTTACTCTGATATCCAGTAATTAATTACCCTGTTTAGTTTTTATTAGGTAACTCGTTTCTCACTCATGTAACTTATTACATAGTTCTAGTAACCTGTTACTTAGTCACAGTAACGTGTTACTTAGATCCAGTAATCTATTACTTAGATCCAATAGCTTGTTACGCAATATTTTGAAAATTGTTTTTATTTATACTTGTGATTTTCAATTTTATTTTAGAGTTTTACTTAAATACTTGTAAGCATTATTACTAAACGTATATTATAGAGAGTAAGGATATAAGTACCTATAGACTTAGATTCTAAAAATCTTGAAGATCTTCATTGTCTTCATAAGTATTCTTCCTTTTCTTCTTTATGTGATGTTGGTGCCTTCTTCTGTGTAACTAACACCTCTGAATTGGGTTAGCATCATCTTCTGTACTGGTTTGGATACTTCCTCATTTAATAGCTTGTTTTAAAGCTGCACTCAAGTTTCACACCCGCAAGTAAATGAGCTGATCATGGCTGGTTTGATTTTCACAATAAATATTGTGTGGTTCTGCACAAACAACTTTGACCCATTCCCAAGGTCATGTCCTCATGCAAGTTGTATTATTTAGGACTATCTAGCTAGTGAAGGTCTTGGTGTGTGGTAAAGAATTATATGTTGATTTAAGATTCAAGTATAAAGAGATAGTTCAAGATGTAGTGAATAATTAATCAATAGAAAAACTATTAAACTATATAACTCTTCTTGTTACTTGGAATGTAGCCTCATGTACATCAACTATATCACTTTCGTTTTTACATTAAGCTACATAAGTATATGGTGCATGATGTTCCATTTTCTACATATTGCTTTTACTTCATACATTTTTTTCAAGAAAAGTAAATATTTAGGAGTGATTGTATAATATTTTAAAGGGAAAGTTATTAAGAGATTAAAGGTTTTCCCGTATATTTATACAATATTTTTAGAATGTGTATATCACATTTATATATAGGGTAAATATCTACATATATTTAATATATTAAATATATAATAATAAATATGATTAGACTATTAATATGCATAAATTAACCATTCTATAGATGTATGTAGAGACATCCTTTAGTGTATGTGGTAGGTGTGTAGAAAAGTCTCTCTCCCTATATTTATGGAGTCATCAGTCTATTTTTTGTTCTCAAAAAGTGGAAAATTCTTTCTTATGCTCATAGTAAAAAATATGGTTACTCAAGCGAGATATTCAAGGTCGAAGACCAACCTTTCTATGGATTTCTCGCTTGAGCGAGAGTCATCTATGTAGAAGAATGTTCGTTTCATATTTTCAGAAGTTTTCTTTTCCAACTGTTTATATTCTTTAATAATTTTTTCACTTATTGAGTTTGTTAGTTTTTTTGTATTTAAAGGACCTTTTGTTGAATGGGAAGATAGAACAATGAATAAATATTTTTCTCTGCCATAGATTCTTACTCCTCTCTCCACTGCTTCCACTATTCTTAAGATCAATTACGGATTGATGAAGGAATTAGAACCTCATTCGTATGTATTAAAATGATACTCCCATTAATTACATGATTAATTTTGCAGCTTCCGGGAGGCACCACTTGTAGTTTCTAAAATGAAGAACAAGAAACTTCATAACATTTGTTCTCTTCTTGCAAGTTCACTTACCTTATTTAACAGACAAACTATAATTGGCTTGATTTTGACATTGCTTCCCCAAGATATTAGTAAACATTTCTACATGTACATATAGTCTTCCACTCAATAAAAAGTGTCTAAATTTCTGAAGCATTATCTCGCCAGTTTTCCACTGCTTCGTTAATCTGACTTGCAAAGAATCATGTCATTTTTAATTCTTCCAAGTTGACTATCCAAAACATAGTTGAGAACGTATAGGTAAAGTCTTGGCTTTGAATCAAAAGAACGAGTGACAAACTTGTAATGTCTTATCTCCACTCACACAATAATCTTTGTGCTAGCTTTGCCCCTCTTTACTCTTAAACTCCTTCATTTAGTGGCACTTTTGTATTTTATTTAAACCATTGTAACTTCTCGTACCCATGGTCCCTTAATTAAATAAATATATGGTTTTGTAAATAAAAAATTGCATGGATTACTTATACCCTTAATTTACTTAATTAAAGTTTAATTATTAAAACAATATTATATTTTTTATTTATAAGTCCAACAAGAGTTTATCTTACTCTTACGTATCCCAATGTAATAGGGAAATCCATACTAAATAATTTTATGTCAAAAATTGATTAATATGTTGATTTGATTTTATTGGAAAATTAAATTTTATTAAAGGGAATAAATAACAAAGAGACTACATTGGTCATGAACCGATTTTATTAAGTAGGTATTTAAGATCATTTATAAGTCATTATTTTAATGTAATTAAATGGAATAAATTGTTAAGGTTCCACATCAAAACCAATTGGCAATAAGAGTAGTAGCCCAACAAGTATTTAAATTATTCCCGAGACAACGAGGTAGGCGATGTGGGACTTACTTCCCAACATGTCCCTTCCACATAAGTCTGTCGGATCAGGTGAAGGGTTACCTTTGACCCATAACTAAATGGCATCTTTTGGCCCATGACAACCAGAAGAAGTTGGGCTTTGGCTCTGATATCATGTTAAGGTTTCATCTCAAAACCAATTGGCAATGAGAGGGGTTGACCAACAAGTATTTAAATCATTCCCGAGACAATGAGGTAGGTGATGTGAGACTTACTTTCCAACATAAATAGCAAAAAAACTATATTCATCGTGAATCGCCCTCCCGCTCTAATAGAAAAAAATGAAGATATGACATGAGGAATGATTAAACTATTAAAATTCGATAAATGTCATTAATTATTTTCTTAAAAGTATTTAAAACTAATTATTTAATTAAATTAAATTATATGAAATCAACAGTAGAGAAAATCATTGATCGTAAACCCACTTTTCTTTAATTGTGAAATTAAAAGCATCTGAAAGAACTTATTTATTTTTATTAAATTAATCAATGACAAAAATACCACATTGGTTATTATCTAACTTCCCGCTTCGAGCACAAAAAGAATGACAAAACACGAGATGTGATAGAGCTATTGAAATTTGACGAATTAGGTATTTTAGAGAATTTAAGAGTATTGTTTCAATGCAATAAAATTGAATCAATGACTAAAGGAATGTATTGGAGGTAGGGATGGTAATGGGTACTCGAATGCATGGGTATCCTCAAATAATATTAACAACGAATCAGGTCTGAGTTCATATTTTGGATCCATAGATAATTGAGATCCGCAATTTTAAGATCAACTGTTAGATGGGTTTGGGTACTTTATTACCTGAACCCAGACTCGTGGGTATCCAGACCCGCTATGTCTTCATTTCATGAAGGATCATGTTAGCAATGTGTACCCAATTATTTTGACAAAAATATCCTTATTTGCTTAACCAAAAATAAGGCAATGTCATGGTTATTTTAGTAAACAATCTTTATTAAAATTAAAAATTAAAAAATCACTATTTTCTCACCTGAGACTCTCTGAATCTATCTCATTACCAATTTCAATGTAAACTGTTAGCAAGGCTTTTTTGTTAACCTCTTTGGCAGTTTGACTATTATAAAAATGTTAATTTGGTTGATATAGAATTTTCACACACAATGAAAAAATGTTTTTGACTCAATCCAATCCATTATAATTGCAGATGTTGCTCCTTCAACGTTTGATAAGAAAAAGAAGGTAGGTTCTAAGCCAGAACTCCCTATTCTTGATAGTGCGTCGGCTTCAAAAGTTGGGCAATATTTCTCTCGTGTTTCATCCCCAATATCACATTATCCTGAGAACAAAAAGGTGGACGAAAGCGTTGAGAAGATTCCTTCTAAACATATCTATGAAGAAATACATGTCCAAGATATCATGGTAGTGGCCTCTCTTTCAAAACTTTACAGTGAAATATTTCTCAGCGGCAGCGACAGTGGCGGTGGCAGCTGGTGGCTATGGGAGTGCTTGTGTTTACCGTGAAATATTTCTTCTTATGAGAGTGCAAGGGATTAAGAATGGATGAGGATGAATGAGATTTAAGATAAAAGTATTGAAGAAATTGATAGAAAAATTTGAGATAGGTTGAGTGCGTTAGGAGGGAAATTGTTAATGAGATAGATTCAAAGGGTTTTGGGTGAGAAGATAGTGATTTTTTAATTTTTTTATTTTAATAAATGTTGTTTACTAAAATAACCTTGATTTGTCCCTTATTTTTGGTTGAGCAAGTAGGATATTTTTGTCCAAATAATTTAGTACACATTGCTAACATGATCCTTCATGAAATGAGGTGAGATCATGTTAGCAAAGCCCTATATATATGTATATCTATATATAGCAACATAATTGTAATATCATGTTAATCTATATTGTAATATCATATTAATCCATAATTATAATATCATATTAATTAATAAATATAATTGTTAAGTTGTTAAACTATGATGTTATGTTGTTAATTCATATATATATATATGATATATTGTTATGTTAATTGAAGAGTTCTTATTACATGAATTTTTCATCCTAATGTTAAAGCCGTTTTTAATGTTTGTTTGAGTAAATGAGTTGTATTTAATAGTCAAATAAGTTGTGTTTAAAATTTTAAATTAAGTTTTATGATTTTTATCTTCTTGATTGTCTAAATAACACATAAGATCTTAAGAACAAATATACATAGCATAAATTACTTGAAATTATTTTTAATATTTTTTAATTTCTGGTACTCATGGATCCGCTGTGTACCCACAGGTAGTATACCCAATGGGTATTAGCACGGGTCTGGTTCAAAAAATAAAGCAAGTGGGCGGGTACGGGTAATGCACTACTCGAACTCATCCAGACTCATTGACATCCCTAAATTTGGACGACAATCACCTTCTTGCATTGACAACTAATATCTCCTTATATATATAACTAGCAAGTTACTCGTGCAAATGCACGAGTTAATATTTTATTTTGTATGATTAAGAACACATATTACATGTGCATTCATATGGTTATTAAGAATACACACGCTATTTGTGCATTTAAATGGTTAAAGCACACATGTTACATGTGCATTCTTAAACACGTGTTACCCATACACTTTTGTAATGTTTTGATTGATTTTCATACATTATAGTCTATATATTTGGTTAACTAATAAATAAAATAAAAAATTATATTGTTCATTCTTAATATAGACGTACATATAGAAAACTTATATATTTGTTAATGTAACTTGTTGATACTTTCTTTTATTTTCACGATATTATTTCGTATTAGTTGTTTGTATAATTTGTTTATTATTTCATATTTTTTAAAACTATACAAAATAGGACATTGAAATTAATTACTTAGATATTTTTTAAAATAAATGCGGGTTTAATCATTTAGTATAACAGCTTCGAAAATAATATTTTAATAAATAGAAATGAAATTTTAGTAATAAATGACCATTGAAATGAGAAAATTATAATTATATAGTTCGATTTTTTTCAAAATAATGGAGGCCTTAATTATTTAGGCTGAAAACTGCTATAGAAATGTATGAATAATATTAATAATTAGAAATGAGAACATTATAATTAATTTTTTAGATTTTTTTTTAAATTAAAGGAGACGTACTAATTTGCATGTAGTGATTACTATACATTATTTTCAGCTTGAATAGCATCATCGATCTCATCAACAAACACCACATTAAATGACAATATGTGTTTCTATTCCCTTATGTTCATCAGTATAACAAAATTTACTATCATTATTCACCTATGCAGTTTCTACCCCTTATGTATTTTTTATGTGTTTCAATGTTGTCGATATTTATTCACTTATTCGATTACAACATTATAACAAAATTTATTGTCATTATTCAACTATGTAGTTTCTACCCCTTATGAATTTTCCTTTATTGACATTCTACTATGTATTTTTTATATGAATTTTTATCTTTAATTACTCTTAAATTCGAGAATAACTTTCTCTAATCGTTATTATTCAATAATTAACTACAATTCATATAAATGACAATTTTAGTACTTGAAAAGTTTAGGTGGATGTAAAAAGAAAAGAAAACAAAATGTTAGAATTTATGATATTTTATTATATTTAATTATCCATTAATAAAATTCACCTATGTGACATGGAAAATGGTCCATTGAAATCCAAACATTAATGTTTTTGAGGTATTATTAACTTATAGGATACATTTGAGAAAATATGGTGTCATTTTTTAATAAATAAATAACATATGTAATGGTTAATAAATTCAATGAAAATATAAGATGAAGAAAAATTGTACTCATAGTATAATTTAATTAGATAACAATAAAGTTTTGTTTTTATCATAACATGGACTCAAAAGTAAAAGAATATGATTAGGTTAACTTCCATGAAAAGTTGCACATCTCTTTGTAGAACAATAAGGCGCCAACAAAGAAGAACCAAGATAATAAAATGAAAAATAAAAAATGAAATGAAACTAAAGAGAAGAGTGGAGATAACACATTCATGATGATTAATAAGACGAGTGAGGTTTAGTATAGAGATTTGAACAATGAGTAAATAATTTATAATGAATGAACTAATGGAAAAAAAATGAAGGATTTATATAGTGTGTGAGGGAACATGATAAAGTATGGATCTGGAAAAAAGTGAAGAAGAGTGTGACATGTGTCTAGTGATGATGTGACAGAATATTTTTTTCATATAGTTTATATAGATGCATATATCAATATATATGATTATATACTTATTATTATATAAATTTAAAATATCTAAATATAATTGGGTTAGGGTATGAACCTAAAAAGTTAAATTATATTTTGACTATAGTTCGTCTCGTTTATTCGAATAGTTTAATTAATTTTTAGTTCAAGTCTAATTCATTTTGTTTATGAATTAAAGTTATGAAACTAAATAATGAGTTAAATTTTCAACCAATATAGAGTTTACTATGAGTTCTTTAGAAAGCAAGATTTTCTTAATTTAGAAATAATTCAAAGTCTTGTCTTATTGTAGTGTAATAAAATAAACGATTTTGAATGTCTTAAAATATTATTTAATTACATATAATAAACTTAATATCATTAATTTTTTATTGAATGCTACAATCAATGCAAAGGTTTCCAAAAAATGTAAAATCTTCTCTCATAGATAATAGCATAAGTGGAGTTAGAGAAATAGCATAGTTTACTTGTACCAAATGACTACTAATAAAAGAATTTGGTTATAAATTTCAACAACTACATATTTCAAATTATATATAAGCATGATGGGTTTAACCGATATATGGTTTAATTATTGAACCAATAGTTCAATCACTTTACCACTATACCAGTATCTTGATTAGTTTGATAACCGATACAATTTTAATAACATTGATTTATAGGTTTAGAGTCTTGTAATTCATTTATAAACGTCCTTAGTTAATCTTTATAATATAAATATGTGGGTGTAGTTAGACTTTTTTTCTTTTTAAAATGTTATTTTTTAGTTAATATTGTGTCCCACTTTAAGAACTGAGAATATGAAGTGATAGTTAACTTTTTGACTACATTTGGAGATCACTTATCTCATGTTTTGTGTTAAATGATATCACAATCCAATTAAAAAGTGACACTTAATTAAAAATAAAAATAAAAGATAACTTTTTTATATTACTTGGTACAATGTGATTGGTTTGGGACATAAAGTTTTGGGACAGATAATCCGTATTTACATTATATTGTACCACATACAACATTAGCTGACGTAAACACACACCTTAAGGAACATTGTTATAATTATGAGGAATTTACCTATATGTTTCAACAATTAAATTTCATTAGTAATAAAATTATCCAATATTATGTGATTTAAAACTGAAAGCAGATTAAAATTCAATCCTAGTCCATTAAAACCTGGATATTATTAAATAAAACAAATTAAACTGATTATTACTATGCCATGTTATAGCAACAATCAGAATAATTTAATGTACAACAACAATTATTCATCTAATCTACAGCAACAAACATTATCTCTACAGGTTCCCCCTCTCTTTGTTCCATCTTTAAGACAGCTTTTGTTGCATATACTCTCTTTCAGTATTCCTCCAAAACATGGAAATTTACATACGTAAGCCTCAATTGCTTTTACCATTGTTGGTCCTGCAGCAGTAAATATTATATTAAAATATTTGTTACATCCATGCATTCATCTAATGAAATTGTTGTATATCCTTATATTAAGTACTATATGACAAATAGAAACTATTCTTTCTTTTCATCACAAAATATATATACCACCAACGAGTTTATAAAAACAGACCACATGAAATTCATAAAAATAAGGGTTTTTACTAACTTTCACTCACCTAAGATGAAGCTATGATTTTTTTTTAAAATAAGGGTGCTAAGAACCCAAATTCAATGAAATGAAGAAACAAAGCCTATTGTGACATTGATGACATCTATTGAAATAGTAACAAGTTTTAATTTAAAAATAAGACTGAAGCTATAAAGCTTTCTTTCTTTACCAGAAGTTACTATCAAAGCAATGCATATAATTCCAATGAGAAAAAGCTGATAGGTACGAGAAGCCATGGGGATTTCACCTTCAATTTCTAAGATTTCTTTCTAAAATGATGAATGAAGTGTTTGATCTCATGCTCTTTTTATAGTATCTATTATAGGTGGGAATGCAAATGGATGATTTTGAATAAATCTATTTCAATCAATTTTAAATTATTCAATCCATTCATATTCAAACTTAATATATCAATTCAAATTCATCTCGTCGAACCATGAATTCATTTCAATGAGATTAAAGATTCAATTCATTTGATTTTTTCAATGGAACTACAAAGCATTTTTTTGTCGGTACTTGTTGTAGTTATATTGATGGGTATCCACTGATAAGATATTTTTGTCATCCTATTCAAATTCATTCATTACTATAATTATTCATTATGTTATATTCATTAGATTTAATGGATGAATTTAATTTTGGCCCGCTAATATCTATGAGATAAGATTTTAAATTTTATTTACAAATGTTTGCATTAATTCATTGGAGTAATCTACAAAAAATATATAATTAAGGTTATTATATCTAATTAGATTTTATTTTAAGAGACAATCATAAGATGGTTTGAAAGTGAGTGTGAATGATTTAAGAAATGAAGGGTATGAGGTTGTCAGATCAAGTTTCACCCATAAGTTTCAGTCTCACACAATAAATACTAACATTTGCATATAAAAAATATTGTTTTATGATATTCAAATTTCAAAATCAATTATTTTATTAGTTTCTATGCCATGATACTTCATATTCTTGTTTTTTTTAAGCAAAAGTGCTAAAGTGCCCCCAAATATATTAATTAGAGTCCTAATACTCAGACTATTTTTAAAATAAAAAGAACTTCGTTTTCTAACTATAGGTGAAGATTTTAGATTATGGTCACTCATTTTTCTAACTTCTTTCCTTAATATAAATGTTACTTTACCAAAAAAACTAAAAATATTTATATTATTTACAAAATGAAATTTATTTATTTACTTACTATTTTTAATATAGATAATATATATTAGAAATAAACTAATAAAAATGAAGGAAAATTAATGTGGGATTCCACATAGTGAATGGCAATTGGACGTCTTTGGTTCGCTAATGTCAGGATCAACAAGTTGATCGGCCAAAGAAAAAGGTGATCATGAGATTTATAACACGTGAAGCCTATAGATGAATGGACCAATAAGAGTCGAAAAATTAAGTAGATTGATGACTTAGTGTTGTTCGAGAGTGTAGTTTGGAGCAAAGTTGCAAGCCAATTAGGCCTTGATGTGTAGCATCAGCACTCACGCAGACTATTGCGATGTGCGGAGCACGAGGTGTCGGAAAAATAAAAATTGTACATTAGCCAATGATCATGGAAAAGGATAATGTAATGAAAATTGTGGATCCCAAGATTATAAGAAAGGGGGAAGGTGTTCATAGGCTTCTTGTTTCGGCAGTACACAAACATGCGTCCTTGACTTCACCTTTCCCCCAAGTTTCGACATCATACAAACTTGTGTCTTTGGCTTTATTTTTTGGGTCTCCAATTTTCGACAGCATACAAACCTGCATTCTTGGTTATATTTTTGGGTTTCCAAGTTTCGGCAGTACAAAAACCTGCATCCTTAACTTAACATTTCCCTAGGTTTCGGCAGCACACAAACTTGTGTCCTTGATTTCACCTTTTCCCCAAGTTTCGGCAGCACACAAACCTAACCTCTTAAAGATGGTTCTAATAAAGCTTGGGATGTTCTCTATAAGCATAGACCTATCTAGATATATCAAGTCATCAATTTGGCCTGGAATAATAGTTAATTGGTCTTCTGCTTTAAGCAATTCAATTTGGTTGATAGGCAATGGTTCTAAAGTCAACTTTTGGATAGACAATTGGTTAGGAACTCTATTGGTTCACTCCATGAACATCCCTAAAGTGTTGCACAACTCACAGTTAGCTTCAGTAGCTGACATTTTGCAGGATTCCAAATGGAAAATTCCCTCAAATCTGGCTCAATTTTAATTCTTAAGAAACTTCAAATCTCTATTAATTATTCCAAAGCACCTAAGATTACAGAGACAATTTGGAAGTCTCCTTCAAGGGGTTGGATCAAAGTGAATACGAATGGTACTACTCAAGGAGCCCCTAGTCTTGCTGGTGGAGAGGGTACTTTTAGAGATCATGATCAGTGTTTCATAACTTGTTTTGCTAACTTCATGGATATTCAAGATGCTTTATTTGCTGAATTGCATACAACTATCATGGCAATAGAGTTAGCTTATGCAAAAGGTTGGAGAGTTCTTTAGCTTGAGTGTGACTCTGCTTTGGTGGTTGACATTTTCAATGGTAAAGCCAAGCACCCTTGGAAATTGCTCTACAAGTGGCTGATTTGCAAAACTCTTACATCTTCTATGGCTTTCTTCATTTCTCATATATATATATATATATATATATATATATTCTTCATTTCTCATATATATATATATATGGAAGGTAATAGTTGTGCAGACAAGTTAACAAATTATGGAATTCATACTAAGTCTTACTCTCGGTGGAATTTAACTCCAAACTTCATTTTTGAAAATTGTTGTAGGAATAGATTACGGCTTCCTTCTTATAGATTCAGAAACTTGTAATGCTCGTGTTCGACCACTTTTAATATATATAGTGCTCTAGCACATTTGCCTTTAAAAAAAATAGAATACATGATATAGTAGTGCATGAAATGTGATATTTGAATGACTTATTTTTTCATGAATCTATGCATGAATGAATGTATAAATAAATATATGTATGAGTGATATATTTTTTCAAGAATGAATGATTAAATTTTCCTTTTTGTATGAATGAGTTAATGGATAAAAAGTAGATGAATATATAAGTAGTATTTTTTAAATGAATGTATGAATGCATAAATCAATGCTTAAATGATATATTTTGTTTTTTTCATTTTGAATGCATGAATGAGTAATGTGGGAATAAAAGTTTGAATGAATTTTGTCGCGCCCCGATTTTCGGCTATGCGACCATCTTTTAGAGTCGTTACCATGTTTTTTGCGGTTAAAACATGGAAAACTCAATTTGAGTCCAAATTGGATAAAATTGTCTTTTCAGTCAGAGTTATGGATTCAGGAATCGATTACGGATCAGAGAAGTTATTAGCATCTTGTCCGACCGTATTAAAATGGTACCTTTGCTAATAACATGAACTTTCATACCTTTAAATAAATTTGATAAAAATTCAGTTACTGAAGCAAAGTATTTATTTAAATTATTTAAGAAAAACTGAATAACTTACACGGAATATTTTTATTTTTTATTTTTGGGTCTGACAAGAGTTTCTCTTGCTCTTACATATCCCTAAGTACAATAGGGAAATTAAGGCTATGTAGTTCTTGTTTGAAAATTGGTTGGGATAAGTTTATTTGATTAAAAATAATTTTTCCACCTTAAAAAAAGATGAAGCAGCAGTAATTAATATCCACACCACATCAACTCTTATAGATGTTTTGAAATGATTAAAATATATTTGGAATTTATTCATTTTAAAGATTGATAATGACCCCTTTTAATTAACCATTTTTTATAAATTCAAAACATATAAAGAGAAATAGAATCAATCTAGTTGATTTTATATTAGCATGATGGTATAACTTTTGACATGAATCAATAAAATAAAAGGATTAAAAGTATAATGAATATATAAACTATATAATATATAAATATATAATAACTATTAATGAATAAATAGATAAAACAAACACAATTGAAATAAATTAAAACAAAAGGATGAAGGGGTAACACATGGTTACCCCACGTTTTATAATCAGAGAGAAGGGAGAAGGGAATCAAGTCCCTAACCCTCTCTCTGATCCGCTTTGATTCTTGTCCGTGACGACTAATGCGAAGGAGAAGTTGTTGGAAATCTTCAATTGTTGGGAAAGATGTTACACCACTTACACAAAGGAAAAGTCGATGGATATGCACGTCGAAATCTCCAAAGCATGTATTACCACATTAACCTTTAGGTTCGATTCGCCCCAACCAATTTAAGTATATTGGATGCAAATGGGATGAACAGTGAATCCCCTTCAGAATACTTTGGAATACCTTGATGTGATTTACACAAGTACAACAAACTTATCTTTCAATAATAGTTTACAAATTTATGTTTCATATACTTCTCTCATGCATTAGATACATGAAGTCACAATTTTTTTATTTAAGAAATTACATTTATATCTGTTACAATGGTAGTCGGTGTAATGTAGATATATAATTAGGGGTAGTTTCTGTAGGTGTAAAAATGAGGAGTGATTTGTGTAATCTCACTAAAACTCAGGGGATACTAATGTAATTTAATCTAAAATTAATTATCTTCTTTTGTGTGCTTTTAGTTACACCATTAATGAAATTTATGGTATTTTAATAGTTCTTTCACAACTCATATCTTCCTTTCTATTCTAAATATAAGGGGGAGTAGTTTCACCACTAATTAATGTAGTTGCTACTGACTCTATAAATTAAAAGTATTACTTTTAATCAAATAATTTATGGAATTTTAATAATTTTTTTATGACTCATGTTGTATCTTCCTTTTTCTTTCAAAGCAAGAGCGCATGATCGCTTTCTATTTCATAGAATTTCAATAGCCCTATCATAGTTCATGTCTTATCATCCTTTCTGAAAGTTAGTTGTTGACCAATATGCTATCTTTGCTATTAATTACATTTAACTAAATTAAAGTAACTTATTTAAAAAAATAGTTTAATCAATAAAATTAATGTAATTTCAAAGCCCAATTCTGACATAATAAATCTTATGGTTTATAAACTAAAATTAAAAATATAATCTATACCAAATTACACTTTGATATAAGATTTAAGAAGAAGATGGTTACATCTTGTATCAATTCAACAAGATGGTAGAATTCTGTTTTCACAACATTATATTGCCTTGTATTCCACATAATTGTTTTAAAAGAAAATTTATGTTATTAATCATCATATCAAATTTGGGTTATTTTTCTTAATACGCAGTATACACTACTATCATCACTCATTAGGAGGCTTGTGCTCACATTAATCGATCAAACTAGGTTTATTTTCAAACCTATCTCATAATTTTAAAATTCAAATTGTACGAGGAGAGAAGTTAAAAACTCAATCGAATTCATGAACACTTTTGTTATTTTACTTTTATTTTTATTTATTTTAAAAATAGATAAACATGTAACTCTTAGGACTAATGTTGTGAAACCCGAACCGGACGTCAAACCGGACGAAGTCTTGTATAGGTTTTAACTGGTTTAACCGGTTAAGCCGTCGACCGGACGACAATATAATATCATATATAATTATATATATACATATATTATATAATTAAGTAAAATAAGTGAATAACTTACTTATCATATATTATGTTTTGCACAATGCATACATATAAATCAAAATAAAAGTGCATCAAAGTTTAAGTCTTACATAATTAGAGTAATAAATCAAAACACAACTATCTCATTTAGAGATTAAACATTCTAATTCATCCATGTATCATTGTCTTGGTTAGATCCTAAGTTTACATTTTTGGTTAAAGATGTACTTTGAGTGTAACTATCTACATCTTCTTGAGGAAAAGAGCCAAATTAAGCCCTCAATCAATAGTAATATTTTGTCCTTCAACCATACCTACAAATTAAAATATACATTATATTAGTTTGTATAATAATTAGAAAATTGTTGCACATTATAATATGGTCAAAACAAACCATCATCATCATTTGTTAAATGAAGTATTGGATTTGACAAATCATAATAGAACATTTTTTCTATTTCATCATAATCAATCAATGGAGTTTCTTCTTCTTCAGTAATCCAAAACTCAATATTCTCCATACTCTCATAGTCAACGGGATCAAGTGTTCTTCTTTTATTAACCTCCCTATAATTACAACAAATATGATATATCAATTCACAATAGAGTTATGTAATAAACATTGAAAATTAAGTTAAAAACAAACCTATCTTTTAAGCACAAGTTATAATGCACATAGACTAGATCATTCAATCTTTTGTGCTCTAATTTATTTCTCTTCCTTGTGTGTATTCTTTCAAATACACTCCAATTTCTTTCACAACCAGAAGAAGATGATATTTGACTCAAAATCTTAATAGCTAATTGAGATACCATAGGAGCACTAAATCCAAATTGCGAGCACCATTGATCTAAAAAGCATCACAACAAATTAGTAGTTAGTAGGTCATTAAAGTGTTACAATCTTACACAATATTTTAACAAATTGATAAATTAAAGTTTACCTGGTCGTAAGTGTTTAACAATTTCAATTGCCATTGAATTACCAAAACTTCCAACTTTATCATGATAGATGCAACTTTGTTTGAAAAAATCAGTCTTGCTTGTGGTAACTTTTGCTTGTAAAACATCAAGTCAACCTTGTTGAACCTCTGGTTTGATACAAAAGTTCTCCTTATCATAGTAGAATGTTGGATTCAGAAAATATGCAGCACAATGTAATTTTGTTCTTAGCTGTTTATCCCATCTTTGCTTTATAATTCTTGTATAAGGCTTATATAAAGACTTTTTGTTCATGAACACGTTCTTAATGGTTTTCCTTGCTCTACACATCCCATCATATACATAAGGTAGAGAAGGTCTTTCATCAGCGTCAACAATTTTTAACAAGCGGATTAACGGAGCCACGATATTGACAATAATAGCACAATCATTCCAAAACCTAGTATTCATCACAACCTCAACAAATATATTTGCTTTTTTGTCCCTATAATATCTAGAATCAATAAAGTCTTTACTAGTGACCAAAGCTTGCAAATCATGTTTGTGTTCATGAATGCTTTTCAATGCAATGAATGTTGTTGCAAATCGAGTTGCCCCAGGACGTATGATTTCTTTCCACCCTTGTCTTTTTATTAACCATGCCAACAAAAACACATGATTGTAAACAAACTTTGTTATATCAGAGGCACTCTTAGCTAAGGTACTCACATGCTCCATTTTCCCAATGTCTCCTAGAATCAAATTTAAACAATGTGTAGCACAAGGAGACCAAAATATAGATGGAAACTTCTCATTTAACGAGCCCTTGCAGCTTTATAATTTGCAGCATTGTCAGTAACCAAGTGTACAACACTGGTTACTCCAACAAACTCAACCAACTCAATAAAAAGATTACAAAGTGTTCTGGCATCTTTAACGACATCAGATGCATCAACAGATCTCACAAAACTTATTCCTTTTGGAGAATAGACAAGAAAATTGATAAGATGCCTATTTCTTTGGTCTTGCCAACCATCAGCCATGATGGTGCAACCAGTTTCTTTCCAAAAATTCCTAAAATTCTCAACTAACAACTCAACCTCCTTCTTAATTTCATGCAACAAATTAGATCTAATGGCATAATAAGTAGGACTTTTATAACTAGAACCAATTGCAGCAATTGCATTTATCATTGGTTGATAGTAAACTGAGTTTGAACAATTGAATGGGATGCAACAATCATAAAAGAATCGAGCAATAGCCAAATCAGCCTTATGAATAGCATCCTTACCTGCAAAGCCCATTTTGATTGAGGGTTGAGCTCCCGACGTAGTTGTTGGAGCAAAGTCCAAAGTGTTTGTCTTACCCTTGGCTTTAGCTGCTACTGGTGGATTCATACTTTCCTCATCTGCATCTTCTTCGCTTCGAATTTGATTAGTTTCTCTTTTTATACTACCACTAACTTGATTCAGGTGTTCCTTTAATTGATGTTTAACTTCAAAAGGGGCCGAAAGATAAGGTAGAACATCTCCCTTTTCTCCACCAAGATGTTGTTTAATTCGATGTATTCCTCCACCCTTGTAACACTTTGAACAATACAAACATTTTATATTGTTCTTTCCATCAACATCTTGCACCAATTGGCAATGGTCCCATGTTGGGTCAGATTTTGTTCTAACAGATTGAGTAGTGGGAATTACTGGTTGAATTGTATTTGGAGAACTTGCGGATGATGTCATATCTGAAATCATAAACATAAACATAAACAATGTAAAATCCTGATTGTTTGATGGAAACCATAACACTATGAATTTAACAGTGTAAAGTAGAAACATAATTAACATAAACAATTAACATAATTAACATAAACAATATAAATTATAAACATATATATGTATTGAATAAAGAAACATATTTTATTTGGCTTTGTGCCATGAAGACACGTTCTCTTGCTAGTTGTCACACATATTTATCTAGGCATTCTTCTATTTCACTGTGCTGGGAATATTTATATGAAAAAACATATTTCATTGTGCTGAGAATATTTATTTAGGCATTCTTCTATTTCAACTATTTCTATTTATGGCTTTTCTCTCATTTATCAGTTTCAGCTATGCTTTTACACTGTTTGAGAATATTTATAGAGATTGTTTTCTCTCCTTTCTCATTCACTAATTTTATATTCATCTCTCTTTTCTCATTTCTCTCACATGCAGAAGCTATGGTTCTCATACATGACAAACTTGAAAAAAATAAAAAATCTGTTTGAAGTTGAGAGAGACTGAGATGACGACGGAAGAGATGGTGACGGGGAGATGGCGGAAGATGATGGAGGACGACGACGATGGTAAAGGTAGACTCTTCTCTCCAGGCGGCTAGGGTTCTTTTTCTATTGGCAATGACACTGTAAAAATGAAAAAGGGTTTTTCACCTTTTTTTTACTACAAGCCAATCCTATTTTTTATTTTTATTTTCTCAACAAACCGACCAGTTAAGCAACCGGGTTTAACCCAGTTGGACCATTTTTCCACGGCCTAAAACGGCTGGAAAGACAACCCTGGTTTTTAAGATGTACGGGGCTGTATAGGTAAGCGGGTGACGGTTGGACTGGTTGGACAAGTCCGGTCCGGTCCGGTTACAACAACCTTGTTTAGGACTTAAAAACAGGAAAATACCACAAAGTCGAGAACCTTATATCCCGTTATTGTCGCACCATCTTCATTATGTCATCATTGTATCATAGGTCTCTTTGTTTTTATTCCCCCTCTCCCGGATTTCTTTTTATTAGATAAACTCAAATGGTGTAATTCATAAAGAGAATAATGTATCTCCTGATATAAGAAGATAAGTTATCTCCTCCAGCCACTAAAATCGTGACATGTGTATGATTTAATCATTTTCTACAAAAATATTTTTAAAACTAAACAAAACAATACACATGTCATTTTCTTACTGGCTAGTATGATGAGATACTTTATTCTCAATTCATAAATCATTGATAAAACTGAAAAGAAATAGTATTAATAAATAAAACTTATGACATACAAGGTTGGTTTTTGAGTTGGACAAAGAAAAGAAACATACAACACTAGAGATAGCCACAAATTCAAAGGCAAAACCCACGACCCTCTCATCACTCCATCAAACCTCTCATTCCATTTCTCTATTTCTTCCATTTTGTATTTGTTGGTGAAGCGGAAGCGATCGTTGTGCAGCGTTGGTCACAAGCAATCAAATAAAGTACATAGAATAAATAGAAGAGAAGAAACAAAGAATTTGGTAACGGGGTTCGGCCAATTGTGTCTACGTCCCTGGGAGCGCTGAGTAGCTACCAAGATATTATTAGAGAATAAGGATTACAAACCCTATCACACCCATGGGCCCAAATGCCTATGGGGTGTTTCTGTTTGGTGATTATATTTGGTGCACATTACAACAAGGGACATGAGTCCAATATATAACATTGGTCACTATATCCTTTTCCAATACTAGGTGATGTGAGACTAATGTAATAACATATTTCAAGCATCCTCAACAATCTCCATCTTGATTGAAATAGACGAATATTTCACTCCTTAGGAAATGTACACAAGATTTTCCACCTTAGCAAATATCTGACTCCACCTTGCTTAATGCATAATTATCTTTAACAAATTGCTCCCCTTCAGCATAACCTTCTGAGTATCCTTGACGATGTTACCAAGAGCTTAGCTCTCCAAACTTGTAGTCCAGCTTCCCGTACCGCCATCAAATGGAACACGTCACCAACAACCGTCTTAACTCGGTCAAACTGAACCTTGGAGCTTCCTTGGAAAGCCTCAGCCGCTACCACCATTGTCTAGCCCGACAATCATAGTTCAAAAGAACTATCATACTCCACCATAAGGAGTATACCCACAACGCACACCTTGCGTAATGCTAACCAATGCCCGTGCCACATCCTTGCATCCAAGTCAATGCTCATGTCACACCCTGCATCTCAAACAATGTCCGTGTTACAACTTGCATCAAAGCCAATGATCATGTTACACCCTGCATCAAAGTCAGCCAACATTTGTCTCTGGGTCAAACTCAACACCTGAGTCTCTATCTCCACCTTGATCCTAATCTAGTATATGAACTCATGGGGTTCTAGATCAACATATATTACCCCCACCATAGTTCTGCCATGTTTTCTTCTCCTTCAACTCAAATCCTTTATCATTGCATAGTACCTTTGACGCACATTGTCTAACCAACATGTCTTCACCCTCTTTTGCCATTATCTAGCACCTGGGTTAAGAGTCATATACCAATTGGCTCTGATACCAATTGTTGGTGCAGCAGAAGCGATCGTTGCACAACATTGGTCACAAAGCAATGCAATCAAAGTGCATATAATAAATAGAAGAGAAGAAATAAAGAATTTGGTAACGGGGTTCGGCCAATTGTGCCTACATCCCCGGAGCGTTGAGCGGCTACCAAGATATTATTAGAGAATAAGGATTACAAACCCTATCACACCCATGGGCCCAACTGCCCATGAGGTGTTTCTGTTTGGTGCTTATATCTGGTGCACATTACAATAATGGACATGAGTCCAATATATAACATTGGTCACTCTATCCTATTCCAATACTAGGTGATGTGAGACTAATGTAATAACATATTTCAAGCATCCTCAACAGTATTCCTCCTTTTTCACTATTTTCAAATATATAATATTAGAATAAAGTCTCTCATCATATTTGGAGATAACTTATCTCCTAAAATGAAAACTGGGAGAAGGGGGAAGAAGAACCAAGAGAGCTATAGTGAAATGATGGCGAAGTGAAGATGGTGCACAATGACTGGATTTAAGTGTCATGAGTTTGTGATGTTTTCCTGATTTGGAGTTGAGAGATACATGTTTACCTATTTTAAAATTAAACAAAAAAAAAAGCAAAATAACACGAGTGTAAATGATTGAGTGAGTTTGAGGAGATAACTTCTTTCCTCATTTACGGATATACATTATTACGTGTACTTAGACCATGTGACACAACCTGGTGGGATGTGTTCCTTTAATTTGTTTAGCACAACATGTGTTCAATATGTTTGATGGGGGCAAAAAAAACCTTTTAATTTGTTTAGCACAACATGTGTTCAATATGTTTGGTGGAGGCAAAAAAAACACCTTATTTTACAAATACAATTAGGTGTGAAGTATGAAAGTTTGAATAAAATGATTGAGAATAGATTGAACCTTGAACAAAATTAATCTATTGTGATGGTGTTTATTATATTGTTGGAGCAATTAACAATCTAGATTGGATCCTCAAATGTAATGGACTATCCGGTACAGCTAGAGATAATGACATGTCTCATTTAATTTTTTTTAACGATCCAGATTTAAATTGTTTTTAATTAAATTGTTTTTTTAAATTTTCAAATTATTTTGGGCCCACAATCCAGTACTGGATGTCCAGTCCGTCCAGTACAGTATTGAGAGGATCTCAACCCGTATTTATTTCAGGATGTTAAAAATATAGATTTCCTTATTAACTATTTCATAGAATCTTCAATGAGTGCGTTTCACATATATGTTGGCAAAACTCATGATGATAACATGGAATTGCAAAATATTAGATCCTTAATTAAGAAGTTTAATTATGACAATAAAATAAAAGTAAGAACTATTTGTTTTATTTAATAAGATTCAAGTTGTAATGCACTAGGATTAATTGAATTTCAATCTTTCAACTTTTAAATCAGCCTATAGATAATCTACAGCAACAAGAAGTCCCTGAACATCTTCCCCCTTTCACATAGCCTTGGGCAACACAACCTACGTAGCATCTTCTGTTTCCTCCATTACACGTAGATAGACACTGTAAATGCTCTCCTGCTTTTACTATTGCTGGTCCTGCATTAAAATTTATATTAAAATATTTATCATATCGATGCATTCCTCTAAAGAATTGATGGGATTACCTGTTCCGAGTGGTGTCTCATACTCTATCCAGGACCAATGATATATAACCATATGAATGAAATTTAACAAAACGGAACATTCTCATTAACTCGGAACAAGAATAGAACACCATTCGAAACAAATAATCTATATCCCTAAAGAAATAGTACTGTATCGTTATATTTACTATATGACTAATATAATCTATTATTTCTTTTCATCATATACCACCAAGATGTTTATAAAAACAAACCACGTGACATTCATAAAAATAAGGGTTGTCACTCACCAAAGACTAAGCTATTATGACATTTCATTCAATGTAAGACGAAGCTAAAGCTTTATTTCTTTACCTGAAATTAGGAATAAAGCAATGCATAGAATTCCAATGAAAAAAGGTTGATACGTGCGAGAAGTCATGGAGATTTCACCTTCAAATTCTAAACTTTGATTCTAAAATGATGAATGAAGTGTTTGATGTCGTGTTCTTTTTATAGTATATATGGGATAAGATTTTAAAAAATTATTTCCAAATGTTTGCATTCATTACAGTAATCTACACACAAAGAATTATAACTAATTTTATTATATGTAATTAGTTGTTATTTTAAAATATTTAAATCATTTAATTATTTTTCTATAACAAATACAAATTTTGTGTGGCCCATATAAGAAGAATAGAGAGAATAAGAGAAATTAGAGACAATAAATTTAAGTGGACAAGATAAATAGTTAGTATTTTTAAAACAAAAGATACATTGTTATTTATTAGCTCACACCGCTTTAAAATCAAAAACTTATTTTGGTATGTTTTGAAACTAAATCAAAATAATGGAGGGAAAATAATTATGGCTTGACTTCCGAATTGCACTAGGAAATTATTGGCAAGTAATAGCTATATTTGCCTCCCAATCTATAAATTTTAATGGTATATAATTTAAATTATTTCTAATTAATCTTTATTTTTAAACCTTCAAATCATTTTGGGTATCAAAACATTTCAGTACTGGAGATGATTCCAATATATGAGAATATAGTAAGTCACTTGTATACTTGTTGTTTTGACTCTTCTTGGTCCATGTGTACCCATCGATTCCTTCGTCTCTAGGCTCCGCACGTCAACAATTTCATGGAAGCCATTGATTGGCTTGTTATCCCTGACGTTAGATAACCATAGACATCGAGTTGCCCTTCAATACGTGGAATCCTACATGTATATTTATTTTCCTTCCTTTTTATTATTTTATTTCTTATCTATTTATCATTATTAAAAATAGTAATGATATAAATTTCATTTTTAAAGAATAATAAATATTTTATTTTTTATGATAAATGGTAATTAAGTAATTGGTAATTAAGTAAATGATAATAAAAAATAAATTTAAATAGTAATTAAATATTCATAAATAGAATATATTTAAATTATAGTTAAATAAATTTAAATAGAATTTTAATACCATTGTCACTGTTTTTTCACGACCAATGCTATCTATTTGTTATTAGTTCCATTTAACTAAATCAAACAAATTTTCTTAAAAATATTTTTTGTAAATAAAATTATAGTAATTTAGTATTTTGATTAAGACTTGTGTCACATTCTTTTTGCTCTCGAAGTAGGGAGTCGGTTCAAGACAAATGTATTTGCTATTGATTCATTTAATATATTCTTTCATACTCTTAAAGGAGAAAGTCAGTTCACTACTAGCATGATCGTTTTGGTATTGATTACAATTAATTAAATTTAAAATTTTAATTTTAATCAAATAATTTATGGAATTTTAATAGTCCGGTCACGACTCATTTCCTATCTTCCTTTTTACTTTTGAAGTAAGAAGGCGAGATATCTTCCTAATTCATGGAATTTATTGTGGCTCATATCATATCATCTTTTATACTCTTTGAGAAAGAAGTCTATTGATTACCAATATAATCTCTTAGTTATTGATTACATTTAACTTAGTTAAATGAAAATAAACTTAAAAAAAATTAATCAATAAAATTAATTAATTAATAACTCGATTAAGACTTGTGTCATTTCTTCCTTCTATTTAAATAAATTCTCTTAAATATTTTTAATAGAATTTTAATAGTGTCATGTCTTATGTTATATCTTCCTTTCTGCCCTCGATGAACGAATAATCAATGCAGTCTCTTTACTATTGTTTTCATTTTATTAAATTAGAAAAATTACTTTTAAATATTTTTAATCAAAAAATTAATGACATTTATGAAATTTTAATAGTTTGGTCACTCCTCATGTCATATCTTCCTTTTTGCTCTCGAGGCGAGAAGACGATTCACGACCAATATAGTCTATTTGATATTGAATTGATTTTATTAAATTGAAATAACGACTTCTAAATTCTCTTAATTACCTAATTAATTGAATTTCAATAGCCCAATCACAAATCTTGTCATATTTTCTTTTATGCTCTGAAAGGGGGAAATCAATACATGAACAATGTGAAATGTTTGTTTTTATTCTCTTTAATTGAATTTAATTTTTGTAATAAAATTAAATCAACGCCTTCAACGATCTTCCTCAATAATTAATGCAATTAGCGAGATAATTGTTTTGATACGGGTGAACGATGTATAAATATTTTCTCTAGTCCATAATCGATTCTTGAACCCAAAATTCTAGTTCAATGATCATATTTTCAAATTTGTATATAAGAAAATGTTTTCTATGTTTTGACAAAAAAATATAGTGACGAATATATATTATTTGAAAGAGTGGAATCTCCTTTCGTAACAAATAATATATTGAATTATTTTTTTATTTTTAGAAGCTTGCATTTTATTAGGGCTCACAATGAACTGAAAAAATCAACATTTGTTCGAACCTAGACTAGCTATTTAGTTCGATAAGTATGTTTCATGAACTAAATGAGTTATGCTTGAATTAAACATTGAGTTTGTTAAGTAAATGAGCTGAACTTAGCCATGTGCAGTTTTACTGGTTAGATTCATGAACTTACTCAATTGTAAATAGACATAAGTATAAATTTAGCGCTAGTCATCATATTTTCTAGGCCATATATGGGATTGAGGACCAACCTTTTAGTGTGCCTTAAACTTTCTCATATTTTGCTCACCACGGGTCAGATCTTATTTCAATTATAAATCGACTATATAATAATATAAAATAAGGGGAGGGATCCACTTATTCCAAGAGTAAGTGGAAAAATACTTACTCCACATCATGACCATTCATTCTTGGGAAATCCAATGGTTTGAATTGATAAGTACATCTAAGCCATTGAATTTTTCAAGATTTGATGGCTAAGATGAAGAGTAAGTGTTTTTTGGAGTAAGTGGATCCCTCCCCATAAAATAATAATCATTACAACCAACAAAGTATTGAATAATTTTATGTGTTGAATCATAATTGATAATACAAAAAAATGTAATATAAAAAACAATAGAATATTTAATTATCGTGTGAAAAAATTGCTTTTATAAGTAAAAAATAAATTTAGGGAGTCATAAGGTGATTAAGTAGTAAGGGCGGAAGACTTAAGGATAAAGTGATAAGGATTTTGATAGTTCAAATCTCACCCACCACAAAATACTAACATACTAACATTTATCTATAAAAAAAAGTAAAGAATATATTTGGAGTCCTCATTAATAATGTATCTTGTGCTACGTATCTACCAAATACGCTAAGGGCACTATGCCAGAAAACGTCTTTAAAAGCGGTTCTTCAATAGCGCATCCTAGAATAATGCTGTTAAATTTTGAGGCGGAGGAAAATAGATAACACATCTTTAAGAAATCGCTGTTAATATTGATAAGCGGATATAACATCCACAGCGCAACCGCGAATGTACGCTCTTTAACAACGCTCCTTTTTTGTTGCGTTGTTAATAGAAATATATTTAACAGCGCTTGTTTTTGTTTACGCTGTTGATGGGATATCTTCTACAACGCATTCTTCAATATTTGCTATTGATTTGTTATCTTATACAGCGCTTGCTAAAATATGCGCTGTTGATTAGATAAGATTTTAAAAATTTACAATTTCTAAACAACATTCTCTAATGTATTAAATTGTTTTCGTTCCTCGTAATTCTTTTGTTTCGTGATATGGGTTTCGCACACCTTCGAAGGATTTCAATAAAGATATCATTCCTCATAATTCTGAGTCTATATATTTAAAAATCACACAATTAACAATGTTTAAATGTGTTTCAGGGTGTACTTTTCTGACGTAGTGAGAAAATATGGACAAAATGAATTTTCTACCTCCAAATGCATGTATAATATGTCCAGTTCTGATTAGTGGTTCAAAAGTTATGTCAAAAATAGTGATATAGCATATTTAACATCATTTATTTACGCAAACGTTGTTGATATGACATCTTTAACAACGCTTATTTACACTTTAACATCGCTTATTTACGCTTTAACAATACTTATTTACTCAAGCACTGTTGATATGACACATTTAACAACGCTTCTTTACACAAGCGGTGTTGATATGACATCTTTAACAGCGCTTATTTACGCAAATGTCATTGATATGACACATTTAACAACGTTTATTTGAGCAAGCGCCGTTAAAGATGCTATATCACTAGTGTTTTACATAACTTTTGAATTACTAATTAGAATTATACATATTATATATGTATTTGGGGTTCAAAAATCATTTTATCCAAAAAAATTTAATACATTAGAAAGGTGCACCCTGAAATTCCAAAAAAAAAAACTTTTTTTACTATTTCTTTTTTATTTTACAAGTTTTACAGTGAATGTGTTTTGATAATGTTAGTCTAGCTGAAAAGTCACACATTTAACAGCGTTTTTTAGAGATAGCTGTTAAATCCTTAACAAGTTTAATTATGACAATAAAGTTAAAAGTCGGATCTAATTAGTGATAACGTGATTTGATGATCTGGTTTAGAGTTATAAGGATGTTTAATAGTTAGAGTGAAGGAGATTAAGAGTTCGTGTCTCACATAAAATAAATACTAACATTTGTCGGAAAAAAGTAAAAGGGAGAGCTATTTGATTTATTTAATAAAATCTAGGTTGTAATGGACTTGGATTTAATTTCAAGTTTATCCAATTAAATTTCATTACTAGCAACCTTTTCCAATGTTATTTGATTTAAAATTGGAAGATTGAAAAATTGAATGGAAGTCCATTACAACCTAGATATTATTAAATAAAACAAACAAAGGTATTTAGCTCTCACTTTTATTGTATTATTGTCATAATTAAACTGCTTAACGATCTACAGCAAAAATCAGCCTATATGGATTCTACAGCAACAAGAAGTCCCTGAACATGTTCCCCCTTTCTTAAACCCTTCGAGAAAACAATGATGGCTGCATATTCTGTCTTGTCGTACTTTTCCTCCAAAACATGGAACTGTACACTCTAAATGATCCATTGCTTTCACTATTGTTAGTCCTGCAGCAATAAATATTATATTAACATATTTATTACATCCATGCATTCCTCTAATGAAATTGTAGCATATCCTTATATAGAGTACTATATGACTAATAGAAACTATTATTTCTTTTCATCACAATATATATATATATATAACCAACAAGTTTATAATAACAAACCACATTAAATTCATAAAAATAAGGGTTGTCATTAACTTTTACTCTGACTAAGCTATTATGACATTTAATGAAATGTTAACAAGTTTTACTTTACAAAAAAATGAAGCTAAAGCTTTATTTCTTTACCGGAATTTAGGACCAAAGCAATGCATAGAATTCCAATGAGAAAAGGTTGATAAATGGGAGAAGCCATGTGAATTTCACCTTCAAATTCTAAGCTTTCTTACTAAAATGATGAATGAAGTGTTCAATCTCATGTTTTTTTATAGTATCTATGGGATAATATTTTAAATTTTATTCCAAACAAATGCATTGATAGTTAGTAATATACAAAAATATTTAGGTAAGATATTAAAGTTATAAGATATTTATATGCAATTAGTTATATGTAATCAAAATATTTATAAATATTTATATGTAATCAAAGTATTTATATGTAATTAAATGTTATTTTAGGATATTAAATTTTCAAAATCATTTACATAAATACTTTTCTACAACAAACGCCAATTTTGTGTATCCCATATATAGAAGAATATACAGAATAAGAGAATAAATAAACAAATTAAGAAAGAGTTAATCAATTTGATAATTAAATTTTGATTTATCAAAGATGATAAATTTAATTACACAATACAAATAGTTAGTATTTTTAAGGTTATAGATACATTGTAATTTATTAGTATATTGTAGGGGTGACAAAATTATCTACAATCTACGATTCATCCAAAATTCATTCAAGTTAAATCCATCTAAATCCATCCATTATAGCTAATGGATTTAAATGGATATAATCCAATGAATAATGTTGATAATGGATGGATTCAAATTCATCTATTATATCCAATGGATATATCCATTTAGATGGATACCCAATCCATCCAAAAAAATAAAAAGTAAAAATATTTTTTTCTCAAAATACATGTGCAAACTCATTTTTAACAAAAATGATTCATTCAAAAAGTTGCATTACCCTTTCTAACAAAAATATTCATTCAACAAAAGCTTGTTTTCTTCATCTATGGAGGGTTTATTTCCCAATATCTTTATATATTATAATTTTTAAAAATTAATTTTTTATGTCAAATTATTGAGCCTAAAGATTATTTCAGAGTGAACCACGTACTCTTATGACAATTGTATTGCTTTGCCACTTATTTTGGCATTAATAGTTTCTATTTTAGTGGGCTACTGTCTATTTTGAATTTTAAAGTTTCTCATATTTTTTAGAGAATTTAATATGTGTGCTGACAGATTATCAGCTTTTGGTGTGCAATCTAAAATCGACTCTTGGTGGGAGCATACTACTGTATTTTTTTGGAGGTTTATAATATGAATAGATTTTCGTTGCCTAGTTATAGGTCCAGGAATGTGTAATCTTGGTTTTTTTTGTTCTTTGATGTACTCCATCTTCTTTATATATATATATATATATATTTGGGTGAGTTATCGCCGTTGCTCACCCAAAAAATGATAAACTTTAATCACAATTTTAATATATTCAAAATTTAAAAATGGCTTTACATTATTTGTAACATTGTTGTTAAAGTCCTATTGAATATAAATCGAAAATGATTTTGGTTCAGATGTAACCAATTTTATCTAATATTAAGATAATACTATATGCATATAAATTTTTAATTACAATAAAAGTACACTTCAAGTTTATTGTATCGTATACAACACAAGCTGCTGTAAACATACACCTTAAGGTACATTATTATAAGTATGAGGAATCTATCTCTACATTTCAACAATTAAATTTCATTTGTAACAAAATTGTCCAATATTATTTGATTTATGACTGGAAGATTGAAATTCAATCCAAGTCCATTACAACTAGGATTTTGTTAAATAAAGAGGAAATTATACTCACACCCCTCGAGTTTTAATGAAATTACACAAACTATCCATTTCTTTTTTTGTTCTTACACTAATCACCTCTCCCTCCTACGCAAATCACCCCTAGATTTATACATATATTACACTGACTACCCTTCCATGTTATAAAAGTGTAATATTTTAAAGAAAAATGTGTGATGAATGTAATTAAGTTAAACAAAATATTGTATATTGTGTAACACTTCAAATAGTACAAAAACAAGTGTTTCTTTATTATTTTTGTGTCATTAAAAAATATATTAATAATTTCAAAGAAATGTTTAAATAACTCTTATATTATCTTATAACGAGCCAAATAATGAAGACACACTGACTCTTATATTATTTAAATTTGTCTACACAATATAAAATATTTTGTTTAATTAATTACACACATCATACGTTTTTTTGTATAAAATATAACATTTTTATATCATGCATGAGTAGTTAGCGTAACATATGTACAAAATTAGGGGTGGTTTGTATAAGGACAAAAAAGTGAGGAATGGTTTATATAATTTCACTAAAACTCAGAGGGCGTGAGTGTAATTTACATTTAAATAAAACATACAAAGATATTTAGTTCTCACTTTTATGTCGTAATTAAACTGATTACAGCAACAATAATCATCTCTACTACAGTCTCCCCCATGAGTTATGCCATCTTTAAGACATACACATACATTGTTGCATACATCATTCAGTATTCCTCCAAAACATGGAAATTTACATACGTAAGCCTCACCTGCTTTTACTATTGTTGTCCTGCAGCAGTAAATATTATATTAAAATATTTATTACATTTATGCATTTCTCTAATGAAATTGTTGCATCCTTATATTAAGTACTATATGACAAATAGAAACTATTATTCCTTTTCATCACAAAATATATATACCACCAACGAGTTTATAAAAACAAACGACATCGAATTTATAAAAATTATGGGTTTATTGAAATGGTAAAACATATTAATTTAAAATAAGACGAAGCTAAAGCTTTATTTGTTTACCAGAATTTAAGATCAAAGCAATGCATATAATTCCAATGAGAAAAGGTTGATAGGTGTGAGAAGCCATGGAGATTTCACCTTCAAATTCTAAGATTTCTTTCTAAAATGATGAATGAAGTGTTTGCTATCATGTTCTTTTTATAATATCTATTATAGGTGGAAAATGGATAAATTTCAGTTTGGATCCTAATCGATGAAAAATAATTCACTAGTAATCGATATAAATCTATTTAAATCATATTTTAAGTTATTTATTCCATTCATGTTCAAACTTAATGAATGAATTCAAATTCACTCAATTGAACCATTGATCTATTTTAATGTATTTGATATTCAATTTATTTGATTTTTTTTAATTTGAACTAGAAACACTTTTGAATAAAATCATTTTTTTGAAAACAACTATTTCAATAAAGCATTTTTAAAAGGGTTATTTTTTGAACTTTTAAAAAAATTTGTTTTGCAATATTCTACAAGCATGTGACATTATCTCAAATTATGAGTTGTCACTAAATTTTAATAAATATTTATATATGTTATGTACGTAAAAACCAAAATTTAATATTAACCACATCCATCCATGTGTCTTATTATTATTCTAAATTAAACAAAAAATCATAGTGAGAGTGAGAAACACTACAATAGTGTCAAAGAGTAGATAATGAATGAAATCGAAATTAAAGAATATCCTTTGTGAATTTTTGTTTTTGGGAGAATATTATATTCATCCAAATGGGTATACTCATTGGATATTATGGATGTATTTTAATCAATCTATTACTAAAATTATCCATTGGGTTATATCCATTTATATTTTAATGACAAAATAAAATGTATTACTCATTGTATATATGAAAATAATTTAAGTATGCAATACTTTTACCATTAACTTTGAACAAAAGTAGTCAATTATAATGGATGAATTAAGATCTGGATCATGATGAATGGAAAATCATTCACCAATCGATATAAATATATTTTAATAATATTTTAAATTATCCAATTAATTCATATCAAAACTCAATGGATG
Source organism: Lupinus albus (assembly GCA_009771035.1). Classification (NCBI taxonomy): domain Eukaryota; kingdom Viridiplantae; phylum Streptophyta; class Magnoliopsida; order Fabales; family Fabaceae; genus Lupinus; species Lupinus albus. Next base: position 19,670,715 of record CM020001.1, on the reverse strand, counting down.
AGTTCAAATTAATCTAATCGTACCAAGAATTTAATGGATTGTTTATCAAATCCATTTGATTTTTAAATTGAAATTACAAACACTTTTGAATAAAATCATTCTTTTGAAAACCAATATTTTAATAAATTATTTTTTAAAAATGGTGATCTTTTGAACTTTTAAAAAGGTGAATTTTTAAAATGGTCTTTTGCAATATTCTATAAGCATGCCGTTTAAGGTTCTACATGTAAAAATTTTAATAAATATTTATTTATGTTATGTACTTAAATAAAATTAATGTTAACCATATTCACATGTCATAAAATTAATCTCAATTTAATAAACAATCATAGTGAAAGTGAGATACACTACAAAAAAAAATGAAAGTTGAGATAATGAATGAAATTGAAAACAAAAAATATCGTTTGTGAATGTTTGTTTTTTTTTTATGAATTTGATATTCATCCAAATGGATACATCTATTGGATATAATTGATGGATTAAATACACCCATTACTAAAATTATCCAGTATGTTTTATCTATTTAAATTCATTATCTCTAATGGATGAATTTAGTTTTCTTAGATTTAGATGAGTTGTCGATTGTGAATAATATGTGTGGGATAACATTTTAAATTTTTATTTCAAAATATTTGCATTCATTGCAGTAATATACAAAAAAACATTATTATTATGGTTATTATATATAATTAGATATTATTTTATTATGTTCAAAGTTCAAAATCAATTCTTTAATTTTTTTTCTATAACATGATACTTCAGATTCTTTTTAAATTAAAAAAACTTCCTTTCCTAATTAATGGTAATGGTAGGTGAGGATTTTAGATTATCCTTACTATTTTTTCCGACTTCTTGTATATTTTTTCCAATGCCTATAATTTTGATCTTTCAAGAAGCCTCTAACATTTAAAGTTCTATATATAAATCGTTTAACATATATTTGTATATAATTAATACAACTTACTTTAGCACTTGACCTTGAGAATGGGTCAAAAAGATATGGATTTATAAAAAATAGACGACAAAAAATATTTATTAATATCACTCAACTGGAGCCCATAAAAAAATAATATCAAATGTAAAAGTGTATAAATCAAGGTTACGTAGTACTTTGTTGAAAAATGATTGTTGGTTGAGTGTTTTAATTAGGGAAAAAGTAGTATAATGCAACCGTCCAAATGATGAGTTGAGGAAAAAAAGCCTTCGGGGATGACCGTCCATCTCTCCTTGATGTGGTTGGTAATATGTATTTTTTAGTTCTTGTAAAATTTTGATTTAGATATTTATATATTAGTAATGACTATATTATTAATAACTATTAATTTAATTAATAAAAAAATGTTCATTGATTTTAGGAATTAATGAATGAAAAGAAGTGTCTTAGCGTGACTGTTTGAATGATGACTTGAGGGAAAGACGTCATTAGTGGCGACCATCTCTCCATCCTTGACTAATCCATAAAATATTTCCTTAGAAAAATATATTTTTGTATAAAAATGATTATGACTTTATAGTATAGAAACAATAGGAATATATAAAAAAAACAAAAAAAAATAAAATAAAAACCTGATTTGATGATTATGCTCTATAGAAATGCAGTGCATACTAGGTTGGGACCACACTGCACACCCCTGTGATGACGAACAAATGAAGCATGAATTTACCATGTGTTTGACCGCAATGGATCACATGGCTCCACATTCTATTTTTTATTTTTTGGGCATGGAATTTCTTTCACAGTTTTTTCTTTTAGTGTAGTATCTTTTTGGCTTTTTGTAATAGGATTTTTGGGTATTAGAGATTGTGTTGGAGGTTGTTATCTGACATCTTTTTTGTGTGATGAGGATTTGTTGGATGTTGTGGATTCTTTGTATATATCTTTTTGTATTTGGGGATAACATTATTGTGAAGAAGATCTGGCTTCTGATCTTGGCACGGTTTTGATGAAGACACCAACATCACAAAAAGAATAATAAGGAAGAATACTTATGAAGATAAATGAAGATAAAGCTTCAAGACATTCTAGAGTCTAAGTCATAGGTATTTCTATCCTTACACTCTTAAGTTATACTATTAGTTATAATGCTCAAAAGGTATACTTTTTTAGAGAAAAACAATATTTCATAAGTGTTAAAAACAATTTTCCAAAACACTGAGAGTCGTTACAACTAGAGTAATCGATTACTCAACATGAAAATTTGTTTCCAAGTTGGAAAGAACACTTGGGTAATCGATTACCGACATGGTGTAATCGATTACTGAGAGTTGTTGCACCAGATTTTCAGATTCAATCTGAACAACTTTCATCCCAAACGAAATGGTTCCATTCCAAATGAATCATTCCCTTTCCTAAAGATGTTATGGCTGATTGGAAAGTCTATACAAAAGCATTGGAACTCAGATTCAACATAGAATTTTCACACAACTTTCTCACATCCAAATCACAACTCACTTATGCAATTCTGAATTTTTGAAACACTTTTTCTGCAACTTGCTTTTCACTTTCAAAGTAACTTTCTAAAGTTGTGAAGTGCAATATTTAAAGTTTTTCAAAACCTATGAGCATTAGAAACTAAGTATACAAAAGAGTTGTTGAATTGCAAGAGAGTTTATTACATTACCTTGTATAAAGCAATCTTTGCCATTGCTAATTATATTCTTCAAAGTTTGTAAAATATTTTCTATCACAAGGGTGTGACTAGAAAAGGGTTAGAGTCACTTGGAAAGGTTGTTTCCAAGAAAGTGACATAGGTATTGGAGAGTGTGTAAGGTACAAGAAAGTCTTAGGGTCAACATTTGTAATTATGACTCTTAATATCTAGTGAATAAATCTCTAGTGCTGTAAGAGTACTATACGTAGCATTCGGTGGAGAAGAAAGTGAATCAGTATAAAAATCTTTGTGTACTCTTCTTTCCCTTATCTCCTTAACTTTTGTTTAATATTTTTCTGCATTACATTTTCCACTACTACTAACTCTCAAATTGCAGAAAAATTGATCACTATCTCAAGAAAAATAGAATTAGTTGAAGACTTTCTATTTTGGGAAAGTCAAGTTAGTTTGTATGGTTTTTCTAGTCGGTAGTTTTGCTATAAAAGGCAATGTACTCAATATGCATTACAATCAATCAATACACAAGAAGTATTATTCATTCATCTCATATATCTTAAGCTCTTCCTTCTTCTTCATAATGTACACGATTTGTTGCTTAATATCTCTCAGATTCATAGTGTGCACTATTCATCATCTTCAACCTCAAGATCGTGTTCCATTTCTTTCTGTTTTATGCAACTTTTTCTCCCTTCTTCATCACACACGTTTCTATAGTGTTCCAACATCTGGTATCAAGAGCATTAGGTTCAAGAATCGATTCAAGAAGCAATGGGGTCAAACAATGATAACTTCACAACCACATTACCAGTTCTTAATGGAAAGATTTGGAGCAGGTGGAGAATACAAATGAAAGCCATCCTAGGCTTCAAAGAAGTGAGTGAGTTGATTGAAGATAGGCTTCAAGAACTTCCAGAAAACCCAACCGAGACTTAGAAGCTTGCTTTCAAGGAAAGCAAGAAGAAAGATTGCATAATGATGTTCTTGGTTCGTCAATGTGTTGATGAAGCTCACTTTGAGAATATTGCAGGAGCTGCAACTTCATAAGAGGCTTGGAGAATCTTGGAGAAATGCAGTGAGGGAGTTGCACAACTCAAGAAGGTCAAGTTGTAGACTTTGAGGCGCCAATACGAGTTGATGCAGATGGAGAGAAATGAGAGAGTTGTTGATTTCTTCAATAGGATCATCACTATCACTAATGCAATGAAGGTTTGTGGTGAAGCCATAACAGATCAAACCATAGTGGAGAAGATGTTGAGAACCATCAATCCTACATTTGATCACATAGTTGTGGCTATTGAGGAGTCTAAGAAGTTGGATGAGTTGAAGGTTGAAGAGCTGCAAGGGTCATTAGAAGCACATGAGCAAAGGCTCAACGAGAGAAGCATGGACAAGCAACCTAACGAAAATCAATTTTTGCTGACTCAGGCACCAAGAAGAGGCAACTTCAGTTCAAGAGGAACTCACAAAAATTGGAATAGAGGAAGAGATCAAAGATCTGGTTCCTACAAAGGACAAAACATATCAGCTGAGCAATCTGATAACTCCAACAGAAGGAGTGCAAATAGTTGGAGAGGTGCAAGAAAGAAAGCAGACAATAGCAGGATCAAGTGCTTCAAATGCAACAAGATTGGGCACTATGCAAATGAGTGTATGTCAGTTAGTCTTAACACTCATAGAGGCAACCAATCAAGTGAAGCACATATGGTCATGAGGAGAATGAAGTGAGTTCTAAAAAGCAACCAATTATGCTTATGGTGACCACCAATCAAGAAGCTGAAAGCAGTGAAGTTTGATATATACATCCAGGTTGCTCTAATCACATGTCTGACTATAAAGATTGGCTTGTGGAATTTGATGGAAGCAAGAAGACAAAGGTCATGCTAGAAGACAACATAACCATTCTAGTTGAAGGCATAGGCAACATCATGATCAAAAGAAGAGATGGAATAAGCATAACTTTGAACAAAGTGCTCTATGTTCCTGGGATGAAGAGCAACTTGATAAGCATGAGTCAACTACTTGAAAGAGGCTTCTCGATCAATACACTCAATGGAGTGATGGAAATCTTTGATCTTGAAGATCATAAGATCATGATAGTGCCACTAGCTTAGAACAGAACCTTCCAAGTGAGCTTAAGTGCAATGAATCCTAGTTGTCTCTTAGCTATTAACCTAGCTGATGATTTTTGGCTTTGGCATCTAAGGCTAGGCCATCTAAACGTCAAGGATTTTGGTCTGCTTAGCTCAAAGAACATGATCTTGGGTCTTCCATCAATAACAGATCAGAAGAGAATGTGCAAATTGTTTGGTTAGCAAACAACCAAGGAAGGCATTTAGCACATATACAATGTCTAAGGCTATGGATGTTCTAAACATTGTCTACTCAGATATGTGTGGGCCTTTTGAGGTGCCTTCTGTTGGGGGTAACATATATTTTGTATCCTTTGTGGATGACATTAGCAAAAAACTATAGTTGTATCTGATCAAGGCTAATAATGAAGTGTTTTGCACCTTTAAAGCTTTCAAGTCATTGGTTGAAAAAGAATCAGGAAATCACATCAAGACCTTGAGAACAGATGGTGGAGCTGAGTTTAATTCTAAGGAGTTTGAAGCCTTTTGTAAGGAACAAGGAATAACTCATGAAGTCACAACACCCTACACTCCTCAACATAATGGCATAGCTGAGAGGAGAAACAGAACAATCTTGAACATGGTGAGGTGTATGCTTAAGCAAAAGGGACTTCCACATAATCTCTAGGGTGAAGCAACCATGACTGTTTCATATATTCTAAATAGATGCCCAACCAAAATATTTGACAACATGGTTCCAAAAGAAGCATGGTGTGGGATCAAACCATCAATCAAGCATCTCAGAGTTTTTGGCTCACTATGCTATATACACATCCCATATCAGAGGAGAAAGAAATTTGATGACAAGAGTGAACCTATGATCCTTGTAGGATACAACTCAACTGATGCATACAAGTTGTACAATCCCAAGACAAACAAGATATTTTCAGCAGGGATGTGGTTTTTGATGAAGCTGAAACCTGGAGTGATTTATGTAACACCCTAAATTTACGTCTTTAAAAATTATAGTATCAGTCCTGAGATTCTCGCTTGAGCGAGGGTTGCCTCGCCTAGGTGAGAAAAGTGATGTTTTGGACCTGTCGAGACTGTAAGATTCTCGCTTGAGCGAGAGGATCCTCGCTTGAGCGAGAGGGTCAGATATGAGTTTTTAAAATAGGCGGGATTTTCTCGCTTGAGCGAGAAAGGGCTCGCTTAAGCGAGAACCCGACGCTGTTACATTAAATAGGGAACCCCAAACACATTTATGAGGGTTAACCTAGAGAGAAGTGAGAGAAGAAAGATTTTTCAAGAGCAAGAAGGTTTGTGAGTCATTTAGAAGCTTGAGAAGAGGTAAAACTCTTGATTCTAACTCTCTTCTTCCCTTTGAAACTTATTTTGGGTATGTTAGATCTCTTCTCAAAATGAGGGAACCATTGAAACTCATCTTTTCGAGTTATGGTTCGTTTTATGTTGTTTCTATCTTGTAAACTCTTGGTTTAGAGTTAGTATTTCAAGAATGGAAAGGTTTGGGGGTTGATTCATGAAAACCCCAAAACCCTAAAGTGAAAATGGGGTTAAAGAGGAAAATGAATAAAATGCTAGAGATAGAAGATGACTAAGCATTCTAATATTGAAATATGAGATGAATATGTATGTTTTAGATGTTTGTAAACTTATGATGAAAGTAGTGTATAAACATTGAAAATATGATAAATATCTTGTATGGTTAAATGATGCAATATGAGTTATTTATGTGATATTGGAATAAATGACTAACATTTTGTTATATGGTGGGAATGAGGAAAGATCCTAAAGTTGGAGAAGGTGTCAGTGGAACTTGCGAAGTTGGCAAGAACCAAACCCAACACTCTCCAAGGTAAGGAGGAGTCTTTAAATGGCATATGAAAATGGATAATATGTGGATTTTCTGATTGTGTATAATGATAAAGTGATGAATCGCTTAGTTATGGTAAACATATATGGGTATGTTTATGATAACGGAACATGTGGATTTACTGTTTACGGATTGATGATGTATCAATGAAAAGAAAATATTTTTTTAGCCGACCATAATTGGCTAGCGACTTTGGCTCAAGTTATGTAGCGATGCTTTGGCTCAAGCTATGTAGCAAAACTTTGGCTCAAGTTATGTAGCGATACTTTGACTCAAGTTATGTAGCGATACTTTGACTCAAGTTATGTAGCGATACTTTGGCTCAAGTTATGTAGCGATACTTTGGCTTAAGTTTTGTAGCAATACTTTGGCTCAAGTTATGTAGTGATATTTTGGCTCAAGTTATGTAGCGATGCTTTGGCTCAAGCTATGTAGCAAAACTTTGGCTCAAGTAATGTAGCATAAATGAATTTATAAAACAAATGGTTTACTAACCCCTTTGAAATGTGGATTACCTTATAATGATATTTAATGTTTTGATGACTTACTCCTTTGTATTTTGTGTGTATTTGCCATTGATAATCCCATTGCAGGTAAACAGGGTAGTTGAGGATGCTTGGTTCGAGGCTTTAGGAGCTTAGGACTTGGATCCTCTATTTTTGCTTTTTGTGTTGTAAATTTGCTATTTGGATGATTGTATTCGTAGCCATTTAACTTACTAACATTTTTGTGTAATGCTGGATATTAGTAACTATGGGTATTTTGGAAACACATAGTTAAACATATGCGGTAATTACCGATGAAGGTTATATGTGAATTATGTTTTCTACAACATGAGATATATGTTAACATCATGTACTATAAAGGTAATTTTACGAAGTGATTATGGGGGAAAATTAGAGTAAGATGTGGAATGTATGTATTAAAGGATTTAAATAAAGGAAAAAAATTTAAGGGTAGAATTTGGGTCCTTACAATTTACAGCCTACAAGTGACTCAACTCCAAAGCTTCAAATCAATTGGGATGAGCCTAATGCAAATCAAAGTGATGAGCAAGATAGAGTGAGGTCAAAACCTTAGCAGATCACAAATATCAGACCAACCAGAAGCATAAACTTTCCTTCTAGACTTAGTGACTATCAAATGGATTTTGATGACAATGTCACTAGTGAAGGAGACTTAGTTCAACATATGGCTTTGTTAGATGATGTTGAGCCTATTAATGTTGAAGAAGCTATCTCTAGCAAGGTTTGGAGGCTAGCAATGGAGGATGAACTGAAAAGCATTGAAAGGAACAATACATGGGAGATGGTGGATCTGCCTAAGGATAAGAAACCTATTGCTGTTAAATGGGTTTTCAAAGTGAAGCACAAGCCCGATGCATCAATTTCTAAGCATAAAGCAACTCTAGTATCAAAAGGGTTCATGCAAAGAAAGGGCTTGGACTACTCAGAATTGTATGCTCTAGTAGCAAGAATTGAAACAGTGAGGTTGATTATTGCCATTGCAAGTTTGAAGAGATGGAATTTGTGGCAGTTAGATGTGAAATATGCCTTTCTCAATGGGCCACTTGATGTAGCAGTATTCATCACACAACCCCATGGGTTCATATGTCAGGGTCATGAGCATAAGGTGTTAAGGATAAGGAAGGCTTTGTATGGCTTGAAACAACCACCTCGAGCCTGAAATTGTTCATGACTACCAACATGTACAAATATCGTGCACATGATTACTAGTATTCAATTCAAACATAATCAGTTGGATTACAAAATAATGAAGATAAGGACTTCGAAAACTAAAAGCCTCTAAGCTCCTAATCAAGACATCCTTAAATCTTCCACCTACCTGCAATGGGATTAACATTGACAATTCGCAGAAAACATAAAGGAGTAAGTCATTAACTCAATAAATGTCAATATACATTAATCCGCATTTTAATAAGGTTAAGTAAACAATTTAGAGTTAAATATACTTAGAACCATTTTCATCGTTTATACTTTTTGAAAATCATGCTACATAACTTGAGCCAAAGTTCGCTACATCGCTTGAGCCAAAGCGTGCTACATCTCTTGAGCCAAAGCTTGCTACATCGCTTGAGTCAAAGCTTCCTACATCACTTGAGCCAAAGCTTGATACATCGCTTGAGCCAAAGCTTGATACATCGCTTGAGCCAAAGCTTGATACATCGCTTGAGCCAAAGTTTGTTACATTACTTGAGCCAAAGTTTGCTACATCACTTGAGCCAAAGTTTGCTACATCACTTGATCCAAAATTTGCTACATCACTTGAGCCAAAGTTTGCTACATAACTTGAGCCAAAGTCGCTAACCAATTGTGGTCGGCTAAAAACGAGTTTTCTTTTCATTGATACGCATCAATTCGTAAACAATAAATCCATCATTATTACAAACATACTCATATATGTTTATAATAAATAGGCGATTCACAACTTGATCATTATCCACATCCAGAAAAATCCACACATTTTCCATTACAATGCGCAAATTAAAGACTTATCCTTACCTTGGTGAGTGTTGGGTTTGGTTCTTGGTAACTTCGCAAGTTCCACTAACACCGCCTCCAATTTTAGGATCTTTCCTCATTTCCACCATATAACACAATGTTAGTCATTTATTCCAAATAACACATAAACAACTCATATTGCATTTTTAACCATACAAGAGATTTAACACATTTTCAATGTTTCTAAACTAATTTCATTATAAGTTTACCAACATCTAAAACATACATATTCATCTCATATTTCAACATTAGAGTGCATACTCATCTTCTACATCTAGCATTTCACCCAATTTCCTCTTTAACCACATTAACACTTTAGGGTTTTGGGGTTTTCATGAATCAACCCACAAACTCTTTCCATTCTTGAAATACCAACTCTAAACAAAGAGTTTACAAGAGAAAAACAACATAAAATGAACCATAACTCAAAATGATGAGTTTCCATGATTTCTCACATCTTGAGAAGAGATCCAACATACCCAAAATAAGTTTCAAAGGGAAGAAGAGAGTTAGAATCAAGAGTTTTACCTCTTCTCAAGCTCCTTGATGATTCACAAGACTCCTTGCTCTTGAAAATGCTCTCTTCTCTCTAGGTTATACCCCAAAAATGTGTTTGGGTTCCTTATTTAATGTAAACTCGTCGGGTTCTCGCTCAAGAGAGCCCATTCTCGCTCAGGCGAGAAAATCCCGCCTTTTTAAAATTTCAGATCTGACGCTCTCGCTCAAGCGAGAATCTCACAGCCTCGACAGGTTCCAAAATGTCATTTCTCGCCCAGGCGAGACAACTCTCGCTCAGGCGAGACCACTCTCACTCAAGCGAGACAATTCTCGCTCGGGCGAGAATCTTTCAGTATAGCCTAGGATTTCACTACCCCAGGTGAGCCTCTCTCGCCCAAGCGACACCTTTCTCGCTCAAGCGAGACTCCTAGGACTGATACTATAATTTAATAACTTTAAAATCTAGGGTGTCACAGTAGACATTCTCCTAATATGTCTATATGTGGATGATCTTGTAATCACTGGAAGCAATCAAGAAGGGATTGAATTGGTGAAGCAAAGCCTGAAGCAAGAGTTTGAAATGACTGACTTAGGAATCCTATCCTACTTTCTTGGCTTTGAATTTGCATACACATAACAAGGCATCTTTATGCATAAAAAGAACTAAATCTTTGAAGTCTTAGAGAAGCTTAACATGATGGAATGCAATGTTTCAGAGATACCAGATGAAACAAATGTGAAATTGACCAAAAGTGAAGATGAGACAATGGTTGATGCAAGCTTGTTTAGGCAAATTGTTGGCAACTTGAGGTACATATGCCATAGTAGACCAGAAATAGCGTATAGTGTGGGCTTGGTTAGTAGGTTCATGAGTGAGCCTAGATAATCACACTTGATTGCAGCCAAGAGGATCCTAAGATACCTCAAAGGAAAAATGGGTTTTGGTGTCATCTTCCCTAAACAGAGCAGTGAAACTGTCCTAACACTTACTGCTTATTCAGATTCAGATTAGGGTGAGGATTTAGTTGAAAGAAAGAGCACAATGGGTCAAGTCTTCATGCTATGTGGATCTGTGATTACTTGCAGCTCTAAGAAGAAGATGGTGGTGGTTTTATCAAACTGTGGGACTGAGTATATTGCAGCCCGTTTTGCTGCATGCCAAGCAAGCTGGCTGACTTCATTAATCAATGAGATGAAACTTAATGTTGCAAAGATGGTGGAGCTGTTTGTTGACAACAAATGAGCTATTGACCTTGCCAAGAATCCCATATATCATAGTAGAAGCAAACACATTGATATCGAGTATCATTTCTTAAGGGATCAAGTGAACAAAGGCAAGATTGAAGTGAAGTATTGCAACACAAATGACAATGTGGCTGATGTGTTGACAAAGCCATTGAAGTATGAAAGATTTAAAAAGCTTAGAGAGACATTGAATGTAATTAGCTTGTAATAGACATTTGAATCAAGATAGGATGTTGAAATATGATTCAAATGCAAGAAAAATAGAGTTAGTTGAAGACTTTCTGTTTTGGGAAAGTCAAGTTAGTTTGTATGGTTTTTCTAGTTGACAGTTTTGCTATAAAAGGCAATGTACTCAATATGCATTACAATCAATCAATACACAAGAAGTATTATTCATTCATCTCATATATCTTAAGCTCTTCCTTCTCCTTCATAGTGTACATGGTTTATTGCTCAATATCTCTCAGATTCATAGTGTGCATTGTTCATCATCTTCAACCTCAAGATTGTGTTCAATTTCTTTATGTTTTCTGCAACTTCTTCTTCCTTCTTCATCACACACGTTTCTACATTGTTCCAACACAATCTAGAATCGACTCTTGTGGGAGCATACTCCTGTTTTTTGTTGGAGGTTTATAATAGGAATAGATTTTCCTTGCCTAGTTATAGGTTGAGGAATGTGTAATCTTGGTGTTTTTTTGTTCTCTGATGTACTTCATCTTCTTTATGTATATATTTGGGTGAGTTATATCGCCCTTTGCTTATAAAAAAAGAAATGATAAACTTTAATCACAATTTTAATATATTCAAAATTTAAATATGGCTTTACATTCTTTGTAACAATGTTGTTAAAGTAAATCGAAAATGATTTTAGTTCAGATATAATCAATTTTATCTAATATTAAGGTAATACTATGCGAATACATTTTTTAATTACAATAAAAATATACTTCAAGTTTTTTGTATCACATACAACATAAGCTGTTGTAAACATACACCTTAAAGGTACATATTATTATAATTATAAGGAATCTATCTCTACGTTTCAACAATTAAATTTCATTTGTAACAAAATTGTCCAATATTATTTGATTTAAAACTGGAAGATTGAAATTCAATCCAAGTCCATTACAACCAGGATATTGTTAAATAAAACATACAAAGATATTTAGTTCTCACTTTTACTGTATTGTCATAATTAAATTGATTATTGCTATGTGATTTTATAGCAACAATCAGAATAATTTAATGGACAGCAACAATTATTCATCTAATTTATAGCAACAATAATCATTTCTACTACAGTGTCCCCCGAGCCTTTTTCCATCTTGAAGACATACACTGTTGCATGTATAACTCAGTATTCCTCCAAAACATGGAAATTTACATACGTAAGCCTCAGTTGCTTTTACTATTGTTGGTCCTGCAGCAGAAAATATTATATTAAAATATTTATTACATTTATGCATTCATCTAATGAAATTATTGCATATCCTTATATTATGTCCTATATGACAAATAGAAACTATTATTTCTTTTCATCACAAAATATATATACCACCAACAAATTTATAAATACAAACCACATGAAATTTATAAAAATTATGGGTTGTCACTAACTTTTAATCAGAAGCTATTATAACATTGACGACATTTATTGAAATGGTAACATATATTAATTTAAAATAAGAGGAAGCTAAACCTTGTTTATCTGAATTTAAGATCAAAGCAATGCATATAATTCCAATGAGAAAATGTGGATAGGTGCGAGAAGCCATGGGGATTTCACCTTCAAATTCTAAGATTTCTTTCTAAAATGATGAATGAAGTGTTCGATATCATGTTCTTTTTATAATATTTATTATAGGTGGCAAATTGATGAATTTGAGTTTGGATCCTGATCGATGAAAAATCATTCACCAGCAATCGATATAAATCTATTTAAATCATATTTTAAGTTATCTATTTCATTCATGTTCAAACTTAATGAATGAATTCAAATTCACTCAATCAAACCTTGGATCTATTTTAATAGATTTGATATTCAATTTATTTGATTTTTTTAATTTGAACTAGAAACACTTTTGAATAAAATCATTTTTTTGAAAACAACTATTTCAATAAAGCATTTTTAAAAAGGTTATTTTTTGAACTTTTAAAAAAGTGATTGTTTGAACTTTAATTTTTTTTTTTTTGCAATATTCTTTAAGCATTTGACATTATCTCAAATTATGGGTTGTCACTAACTTTTAATAAATATTTATATATCTTATGTACTTCAAAATAAAAATTTAATATTAACCACATCCATTCATGTGTCTTATTATTACTCTTAATTAAATAAAAAATCATAGTGAGAGTCACAAATACTACAATAACGTCAAAGTTGAGATAATGAATAAAATTGAAAATAAAGAACATCGTTTGTGAATTTTTGTTTTTGGGAAAATATTATAATAATCGAAATGGGTATACTCATTGGATATTATGGATGTATTTTAATCCATCTATTACTAGAATTATCCATTAGATTATATCCACTTAAATTTTAATGACGAAATAAAACTTATTACTCATTTTATATATGAAAATAATTTTAAGTATGCAATACTTTTACCATTAACTTTGAACAAAAGTAGTCAATTATAATGGATGAATTAAGATTTGGATCCTGATGAATGTCAATTATAATGCAATACATTCCTCCCTCCAAAAGCTTCACCACTTGGAGACTCTTTCATCACAAAATGCCAACTGATGAGAATCTTCAAACAAGAGGCTGTCAATTGGCATCAATGTGCAATAATTGTCAATCTCAAAATGAAACTTCTAGTCATCTCTTTTTGACCGGCACTTTTGTGACTAAACTGTGGGACTGGTTGGGCAAGCTTTTCAATATTTGTCTCAACACGGTTTCCATTGAATCCATTCTTCTGGTCTGCAATGGGCAGTGGAGCCCCCAAGTGAAAGGAGTTTTGGTGGCTGCAATAATAAATACAATTAACACAGTGTGGCTTTGCATAAATTTAAAGAGATTTGACAACAAGAAGATGAATTTGGTGCAGGCTAAATCTAGAATCTTGGTTGCAACATCTTTAGCTGGAAATAACTCAAAGTTGTTGACAAATAATGCAGTTTCCAACTTTGTTATTCTTAGGGAATTTAAAGTTAAACAGAATTTCCAGAAAGCTCCAAGAGTCAAGGAAGTGGTGTGGCTTGCTCCCCAAGTAGGGTGGATTAAAATCAAAACCGATGGTGTTGCTCATGGATCACCAGGGCTAGCAGGAGGAGGATGCATATTCAGAGATTGCACATGGAATTATTTGGGTGGTTTTGCTGCTTTCTTTGGAATTAAGGATTCCTTATTTGCTGAAATTCAAGCTGCCATTATGGCTTTGGAGATAGCTAATCAAAAGGGATGGAAGGACATTTGGCTTGAGTGTGATTCAGCCTTGGTGGTGGATTTGTTCAATGGGAAAGGAGTTGTTCCTTGGAGGCTTGTTAATAGTTGGCATAGATGTTTGCATTGGATTTCCTTAATGAGATTCAGAGTGACACATATTTTTAGAGAGGGTAACACTTGTGCAGATAGGCTAGCTTCTTTTGGAGTCTCTTCCAAAATGTTCACTTTGTGGGATGCTATCCCGAGATTCATTTTTGAAGAGTTTAACAGAAATAGATTAGGGTTACCTAACTATCGATGTAACTTCTTGTAATTCTCCTTTTATAATATATTTGGTTCTGATGGTTTAAAAAAAAGAATGAGATATTTGTTAGTCGCCATTTGAGGATATTCCAAGAAGATTTGAGAAGAATGCCCTAGATAGACGAGTCAACGTTGACTTTTTTCCACAACAATGAGAAATTAATTAAAATGAGAACAAGTGTAAGAGAGATTACAAGACCAAAATTAAATAGGAAGCCCTAAACAAATATTCAAGTATAAAAACAAAACCACACTACTTTATAACTATTAAAATATATTAGGCGGTATATATTATTCATTTTAATAATATTGTACTTACTACATTTCAAAATAAATATCAATTTAAAGAATACAAAATTAGTTTAAAATATTTGTTTTAAGAGACTATTAAATGGAAATTTTCAAAAATAACGATATTGTTTTTTAGAATTTGAACAAAATTAAATATATTTCTTAGGTTTTGTTCAACGAAACTAGTTTTTAGTTGTGAGATTATACCTTATAACCGTGAACTTTGAGAAGAATGAAGTTGTTTAAATTAAGAGTAGAATTATTTAATGAATGAAAAATCATTTAATGATGTTGTGTTATTAGTATATGTTTTTTAAGAAAAAAATATATGCACTAACAGTGTAAGAGTTTTCTACATTATTATTAGATCATTCATCATTCATTTTCTTCAATCATCATTGATTCTTAAATAAAATAGTACAAGTAAAAGATAAATGATACACTTACTGTGTATAAATCTTTACATTGTTGATGTTAAATATTATAATCATATTTTTTTTACAGCTCGGTCAATTAATATGTTACTACATCATTATATTACTATATCATTAAAATATCAAACTCTCATGACATATTTACTTTTAAAAATATGTAATTCAAAAACAGATCTTATATAAATTGATCCAATATATATTACATATAATTTATAGTAGGTATAAAAGATATCCTCATTTCCTAAAACAATTTATTGATTATTCTGCTAAACATAAAGTCCAACTACACACAAGTTTTTGAAATCATGTTTCTACCTTTTTTCTCTCTCTCTTCGCTTTTATCGTCTATTCATATTTGACTATCATTGATTTTTTAAAAAGTAATACAAATGAATAGTAGATAATAAATTAACTGTGTATAAACTTTTATATCGGCAGTGCATGGAAATTACACTCAAATATTAAATATTTGATTTCTTAGACTTATAGTGCCAAACTTTTGTTTTATGTTTCTTATGTTATTCTAAACGTTTAAAAAATTTAAAAACTCAATATTTCCAACTATACAATTAGAGTGTGCCATATCTTTTACTTTATGTTTCTTATGTTATTCTAAATCTTTAAAAAATTTAAAAAGTCAATATTTCAGACTTACAATTAGAGTGTAATATTTGTATACTGCAATTTTGTATATTTTTTAAAAATTATAATAATTAAACCTGAATAATGAAGGATAGAATAACCTTATATAAAACTCATATACTATAAATACATACATTGTTTTCTCTATTTATTATTCATTATTTACACCACCTATTTCTCACTTTCTTTTTAATTTAGTTTTCAATATACATTAAATTAACTTCAATCAAATATATACGGTTTAATAATTTTTTGAACTATATGTATAACTAATTAAAAAAATGTTAGTCTAATAGTATAAAACTTTATTGAATTCTCATATAAACCAAAGATGAAAGTTGTACTCGTTGTTGCATGAGAAACAATCTACGTTACAGAAAAAATATTAGTTGTTTAGACATGAGATAGTAAAGCTTTCATTACAAGGGATTGATATGAAACTAATGAAATAATAAATAGTATGTACTTTTTTAATCTCTTATCTTCTTAACTACAATAATTCTCACAACTGTATTGTGTTATTGTTCAGTAAGTCTTCCTTTTAACATAAAAGACTGGCACCGCTTATTAGCACCATTCAACATAGAACATATGGCTCTTAGACTCAAAATCCGGAGGTGAAGCTGTGAAACTAGGGACAGATATCACATGTCTTATCCGATGTCACATTCTCTATTGTAGACCAATCAAAATGTTATTTTTTGTTACTTTCTATTATAATTTTTTTCTTTTATTCATGTAACAGTATTGTTGATTGGTATGAACAGGGAATGAGACACCGTGTGAGAAATACGTATCCTTAAAACTAGGGGCACCAGGTTTTGTTTTATCCATTCCTTCATCTTCTAAACCAAAACTGCTTTTCTCTCTCTCTTAAAACCCACTAACCTCTCTCTTACTTCATGTTTTGTTTTTTTAATGTGAACACCAAAAATCTTTTGACCTTATCTTAGAAGAGATATAATAGAAAACAATATATAAAAAGCTTTATACATTGAAATTGGAACTTCCCAAAACAAATCAGAACACACACACATGGGGGTGATTCTAGTCTAAGAAAGTTTCATGCTTATTTTCAATACTTGATTGGCTTCTTGGGTTTCACAAGAATCTCTTCTTTGATCTCTTGGTTTCCCTGTTACATTCACAAACACCTTCTCTCTTTGTTAAGTTTATTATTATCATTCTCTTTGGTTAGTATTTTTTTATCCTTCTAAATCCCAATCCTTTCATCTTCTCTCTACATAAATAGGGTATTGTATTCTTCTTCAAAAATTCCTGTGTTGCATGGTTATTATTTGTATAGAATTGTTTGGTTATTACTTATTAGTGTATGATAGTGACACAAATTGAAAATAAAAAATAAAACTAAGTATCCTATTATAGAATATAGAAAAGTCGCTTTCTTTGTAGGTAACAAGGGTTTGTTAGTCTTATTATATTGTTTTCATGGTAGTTGATCCTCTTATGGATTTTGTTGTGTTATAGAACCAGATGTTTTTTGTTGCTTATCTTCATAGGACTATGATATCTAAAGCGGGCCCTTATTTTTTTTGCTTTTACACAGAAGAGAAAAAAGAGGGGGAAAAACTACTCCATACTTCTTTATCAACTTTCTCTCTCCTCTTTCTCTGTGTAAATATTCATACATATCATCATATCTTAAATAAACAGAACTAATAGAAGGGTTTCAAATTAAAGTTTCAAACTTTTTGTGTTGGTTTGTTGATCAAAGATCTTGTCTTTTATAAGTTATAATATGGAGTTAGAAGGGGTTTATCTGCATGCAAGTACTATAGAGAATATTAGTAATCACCACTTTGTTGCTGGTTTTGAAGAAACTTTGGGTGCTTCTGAGAGAGAGATGTGGCTGAACAATGATGATCAAGATGATGATCTTCTTGGTGTGAATGATCCTTCCATGTTCTATGCAGATTTCCCTTCTCTCCCTGATTTCCCATGCATGTCTTCATCTTCCTCTTCTTCACCAACTCATGTACTTCCTCTTAAGACCACAACTTGCACCACCACAACCACCTCATCGTCTTCGTCGACTTCGGCGGCTTCTAGGTCTTTTCTGAAGTCAGGGCAGCCTAGTGTACGAGACTCTCATCATCAATTAATGGGATCTGGGGAGGCTGTTTTGAAGTCTGATTTTGAGGAAAAATTTGAGCAAAACAACTACAACTGTTACATCCAACATCAGAATCATCAGCAGCAGCATGATTTCGATGATATAGGAACTGCAACTTTGTCCTCAACTGCATCCATGGAGGTATCTCAACAGCACCATTACCAGGAACACCAAAACCATGATCCTGGTCTTGATGGTACTAGTGTTGGAGATTGCATGGATGAAGTGATGGGTTTTGGGTACATGGAGCTTTTTGAGGGGAATGAATTTTTTGATGCAGCATCTATTCTCCAGAGTGAAGAAAACCCTTTAGGGTTATTCACACAGGATCAGATGGTGCCAGTGCCACAGCAAGAGGAGCATCAACATCAACATCAACTTCAACATGCTATGGTACCACAACATCATCATAATCATCATTATCAAGAACCTACACCTCTACAACATCAAGGTATGATAAATGAAGAAGAGAATCGTCATAATCAGGCTCTATTGTGTCCCCCTACTACCACTAATGATAATGAAGAGGTGATTCAAGGAGAAGGTGGTGCAACTGGTGCTGGTTTAGATGATGAAATGAGCAATGTTTTCTTGGAGTGGCTCAAGTCTAACAAGGATAGTGTTTCTGCTAATGATTTGAGGAGTGTGAAGCTGAAAAAAGCAACAATAGAAAGCGCTGCAAGGCGTTTAGGTGGAGGTAAAGAAGCCATGAAGCAATTGTTGAAGCTTATTCTTGAATGGGTTCAAACTAGCCATCTTCAGAATAAAAGGCCAAAGGAGAGTAATAATAATTCAGATCCACTAACGCATTTTCAGGGTCCTATTCAAAGCCAAAACAGAAACAACACTAGTTCCAATCTGAAGAATGCACCTGATCAATCAAACACTTGTTTCAACCAAACACCTTGGGTATCTGTGTCTGAACCAAATTATGGAACAACAACAGATCAAGCTCCTCTTATGGCAACTCCTAAACCATTTCCACAACAAATGGTTGGTGCTGCTTCAAATAATCATAACCCTTATCAACCTGGTGCTGAATTTCAAATGCTGGATTCAACACCTTCATGGCCTCCTTCTCAGTTCACTACTGTTGCTAATTTTCAATATAATCAGTCATTTGGGGACAACAATCTTCACACTCAAAAGCCGTCTGCGGTAACTGCAACTGATGGCTATGGGAATCAATACCCTTATCTGTATTTTCACCATAGCCCTGGTGGTGATAGGTTGATGAGATTAGGCCCCTCGGCGACCAGAGAAGCAAGGAAGAAGAGGATGGCAAGGCAGAGAAGGATTTTGTCTCATCACAAGCACGGTCACAACGAGAACAATCGACTCTTGGATTCACATGCAAGATTGGGAAGTGATAATTGCACTGCTATGTTGGCTCCTGCTCATGCAAATCAAGCCAATTGGATGTATTGGCAGACTATGTCGGGTGGGGCTGCTCCTATGGCACAGGTGGTTCCTGCAGAGCCACCAGCAGCCCAACAGGTGGTGGATTGGACAGCCATGCAAACCCAGAATACACAGAATTATCACGAAGGTCGGGTCTCATCGGAAAAGCGACAACAGGTAGGTGGATCTTAATTTCATCAATGGTAGAAATTCTTGCATAAACTTTCATAGTATTAGGCCAATTGCATGATTGATTAACATATTTCATTAGTATTATTTATTTAGTAACTATGATAATGATAATTATCGACACTGAACTAGTTAATGTGCTCCAGAATTATATAATAGAATATACATTTTGTCCTTGACTTAATTTTTTAAATAGAGAAATTCTTGCATAAACTTTACAAGTATTATAGGTCAATTATATCATTGGTTAACATAGTTCATTAGTATTATTTATTAATTGACTAAGATGATTATCTATATTAAGATTTAAATTGCAAAGACTTTTAGTTTTTGATCCATGAATAACTTGTGGCTTATTTTATGTGGATGCGTTTTTTATTAATTGACAGGGTTGGAAGTCTGAGAAGAACTTGAAGTTTCTTCTACAAAAGGTGTTAAAGCAAAGCGATGTCGGAAGTTTGGGGAGAATTGTTTTGCCGAAAGTAATGTTCTTCTGCTTGTTATTTTCTCTTACCAGATACTTGTTATCAATGTCTTAAGTTTCGGTTATGTTGAAAATTGTGGGAAAATGTTGTCACAATAGTGGTCGCAATGCCACTTTGAGGACACTCCCGAAACCACAATATTGTGCTCACAATTGCGGACACTTTAATTAATTGAAAAGTAGTCCTAATTTATCATCATTATTTTGATATAAAATTTGAACAGAAAGAAGCAGAAACCCACTTGCCAGGACTTGAGGCAAGAGATGGAATTTCCATAACAATGGAAGATATCAGTACTTCTCGTGTTTGGAACATGCGCTATAGGTATTCGAAAATTCATTAGAATTTTTTTTTATGTTTTTCCTTAGATGTGTTATATTTTATCTTGATGGTACATTTGAGACTAAATTTTCTTTTCCATTATTTCTTCTTGGAGCATCAGATACTGGCCAAACAACAAAAGCAGAATGTATTTGCTTGAGAACACTGGTTGTTTTCATTTCTTTGTCTTAGTTTTCCACTTGCATTTTCCTTATTGTTTTTTCTTAGAGTAATGTTATATCCTCCTACTAAATCTTCCTACTAATCCTCCTATCCACGAAAAAGTGACATATGTCACTTGTAAATCAATCACTAATAAATAAAGTATCACTTTATGACATATGTCACTTTTTTGTGGTTAGGAGGATTTAGTAGGAGGATTTAGTAGGAGAATATATCATTTTCCTTTTTCTTAATTGTTTTAACATCCATTTAATTTTTCAGGGGACTTTGTGAGAGCCAATGGACTCCAAGAGGGAGATTTCATAGTGATATATTCAGATGTGAAGTGTGGCAAATTTGTAAGTTTTCTCTATATCTTGGTTTTTTTAAATCACTTCATTGCATTTTTAAATAAATTATTAGTTCAAAAGTTTTTAGGTCCCTTCTGTCACATAGTTTAGAAACTTAATTTCAAAGTTCTTTAATTAGTGAGGATTTCATTTAAAACTTATTTGAAATATTTTGACTAGTTTTAATTGTAAACTTAATTAAAAAATGTAAGTTATAGGTGCTTCTTTAAACATAAAGGTGAGGTTAATTTAAAATTTATTTATTCTATATTTTTTTTTGTGCTTATAATTTTTGGACTGAACTCTGAATTTTTATATGAATTTATTTTGTTTATAAAAATTGATAATTTTTTTGTTGAAACAGATGATAAGAGGAGTGAAAGTGAGGCAACAAGGGACAAAACCAGAGACCAAGAAAGCATTAAAGTCTCAGAAAAACCAACATGGATGTAATGCTGCAACTATAGCTGGTGCTGTGATT
This sequence comes from Lupinus albus, assembly GCA_009771035.1. Lineage (NCBI taxonomy): Eukaryota > Viridiplantae > Streptophyta > Magnoliopsida > Fabales > Fabaceae > Lupinus > Lupinus albus. The sequence goes on along the minus strand of CM020001.1, from coordinate 19,649,279 downwards.
AATAATAATAATGTTACACCATCTTCACCTAAGCAGAAAAATGAAAAGCTAGTTAAATAATAACATATAATAGTATATTAGTATATTAATATACATTATTAGTAGTAGAATAAATGAGATTGAAGACCATGCTCTTCAATTCTCTCTCCTTAAAGCATGAGATTTGGACATCAAAATGGATAAGATTTTATGTGGTTGGTTCTGGTTTGCAACCATAGATTCTCTTTTGAAAACTACTGCAGTGTTTAAGTAGTTTGAAACTTGAGAATGCAATATATCTTTGTATTTAACCGCAATTGTTATGTGTGAATGTCCTGTGTTTGTTATCGTTGTATATGTAAAAACTTAATCCATTTTAAACTTGAATATTAAAGTTCCATGCATGGAAAATATCGTCCTGGGTTATTAATGTTAATCATCAATTAATATGGATTTTTAACTGTTCATGTTTTTTTCCCTCTTTGGTTAGTAATATATGGATTTTTTTTCTAACTTAATATGCAGTAATTTCACACTACAACATATCAATTATATTCATGCTTGTTAACTCCTTGGGAGGGGTGAAATGAGTCCAACTTGACTCAATGACCTCATCCTCACCTTCCTCCGGCTTATCATATGTAGTATGCTCGGGTTCCAAACTCAATGTTGGCAACTAAAGATGACGGTTGTGCTCGTTGTGTGACTTAACCCAATACCTTCCGGCATGAGCTGGCGACACCCAACTCATCTTTGATTCGTTGAGTAATGGTTCAAGTAGGGATGGCAACGGGCATGGATAGTGCATACCCGTGTCATACTTGCACTATTTGTTGGTACATATGCGGGTAGTGAATATCTAATGAGTTTCCAATTTTAATTACTTTTTATATAGTTTACAATAATTAATCTATAAAAATAATTTTTACTTAAATAATATGATATGTATATGATAATTTTATGATTATAGTCTCATTACTAAATTTTATTATGAAGTAATAATAAAATAAACAAATATAATGTTAAATTAATAATAACTATGTATAAAATATTTAATTAAAATAGATATGTGGATACCCACGGGCGGGTATCATGATATCCGTTCTCACCCATGAGATATTTTTGCGGGTACACACAGGTTCAGGTGTTTTTACCATCCCTAGGTTCATGTGAGTGTAGTGTTAGACTATTTTTTTCAGCCGAAGTTCAAGTGAGTTAATGAACTCAAATTTCTAGCATAATTTAAAGAAATTTCTAGCATAATTTCTAGCATAATTTAAAATTGTCCACATGTATATGTATAGATATTGTTTCAAGTGAGACCAATTTTTAATATAATAAATGAAAGCAATTAATATGTATCATTGAATTTTATTTGAATTGTCAAAATTAAAAGATAACCACATAAATTTTTTAATTGATCATGTGAACAATTACTACTTTTTAATCTTGATAATTATCTATGTATATTTGTATGACGTTGATTTACTTTACTCATTTTTATTAGAGTAGTTCACATTTAAGTCAATATCGTGTATATATATGTATCTAATCGATTCAACTTATGAATTTAACGAATCAAATTGTATTGACTTAAGTTCGACTCGTTTATTTAATGAGCTCAAATTTTAATTCGAGTTTACTTATTTGGTTCAAGAATAAAGTTTATTAAGGTAAATAACAAGTCGAGTTTCAAACTAATGTTGGTTATAATTGTCACCGTTACTCCATACCGTGGTTCTAATGAATTTAATGTCAAGCTAAATTTTCCGAGAGCTTTTGGATTGCTCCTATGATGGGTTGGATAAAAATTAATTCGGAAGGCACAGCTCTTGGTGCACCGGGGCCTGCTGAGGGTGGTAGCATCTTTAGAGACTTCAATGGAGTTTTCAGGGGTGGGTTTGCAGGTTTCTTTGGAGTTAGGGACTCTCTTTTTGCTGAGCTCCAAGCTGCTTTTATGGCAATTGAGATTGCGCACCAAAAAGGGTGGAAAACTATTTGGCTTAAAAGCGATTCGGCTATAGTGGTGAATATATTTCATGGGAAAGGATCTGTCCCTTGGAGATTGATGAATAATTGGAGAGTATGCTTGATGCGAATTTCTTCAATGAGATTTAAAGTTTCTCATATATTTAGGGAGTGTAACACTTGTGCGGATATACTAGTTGCGTTTCGTGTCTCTTCTCAAGTGTATACTTGGTGGGATATTACTCCTAGATTCATATTTGAGGAGGTTAATAAAAATAGGCTAGGATTACCTAATTATAGGTGCAATTTCTTGTAACTCTATTGTATCTTTTGTTCTAAGTTAATATATTGGTTCCCAAGTTTAAAAAAATATACTGTGGTTCTAAAGTGAAGTGAGGACTATATTTGTGCAATTTAGAGCATTTTTCCATAGAATTTTGTTGTGTATAACAAATTTATAACATCTGTTGTCACTCTGATTTTTTTAAATGTGTTTATGTATAGGGTAAAAGTAATTTCATGTTTCATATATTTTTTTGCGAACATTTAATTGAATTAGTTGGTATTTAATATACTTTTTAAGTCAGGGATATCCCTAAAAAAAATTAAAATCAACTCTTAAGGGTTAGAACCTTAAAAGGCTAATTTTTGTGTTGGGAAAAAATGAATTTAATATTTTGAAAAATAGTAGGCTTAGATTTTCAATGCACTTTTAGCTTATTTTTTAATTTAATATTTTTTATTGTAACTATATATATATATATGGGGAGGGATCCACTTACTCCAAGAGTAAGAGGAAAAACACTTATTCCAGATCATGATCATTCATTCTTGGGAAAGCCAATGATTTGAATTGTTGAGTACATCTAAACCATTAGATTTTTCAAGATTGGATGACTAAGATGAAGAGTATGTATTTTTCACTTACTCTTGGAGTAATGGATCTCTCCCCTTCATATATATCAAAACTTCAAAAAAGCGTGAGATTTTATTTTTTACAAAATAATGAAAGTAAGAAAAACTTTCTTAAATTTAATTTTGTACACCAAAGTATGTGGCAGAAAAAGAAATTATGAGATCAGATATTTGTTTTTGGAAAAAAATCATGCACAAATTTGCAAATTCAGCATCAAATGGGGAAAGGAAAGGAAGGTCTTTGTCTTGTGTTATATTGAGACTGATCATCGATCGTTTCTACCCATTAACTATTTTTTACGGATATTTATTGTAGATATTTTGATGGGTACCTACGAGTTGAATATTTTTGTCATTCCTACTCCAAAAAAAAATTCCACACTATGAGTGATACACAAAAAATCATCACATGTTAAAGCCCTTCAAATTACATGCGTGAGCATAGGATATTGTTTGTGCACTTCGGAAAAGGATGAAAGTTCATTTAGATTTGTGGGAAGAAATTATTTCACCATAAATTATATAATTAAGCAAGAGTATAACAAATAATTTTATAGAATGTAATACAATTAAAAATATTTTTTATATAAAAAATGTAATATCATTTTTAACACAATTAATATTTTTTATTTTATAGAATCGTTCTATTGTTTATAAAAGTTTTAAGTCAAATTTAAAATTAAGAGTGAAAAATATTTTAATTACTCATTATCCTAGTTATTATTTTTGCTCTTAAAGAACATGTTGTATGTCTCTCCATTTCAAAAATTGCACCAACTTAAGAGAAATAGAAAATTGCATTTAAACCTAAATTTAGAGTTTTTTTTTGCACGTTTTTAAAGTTTATAGGGTAAAGCACACATCATTTAAAATTTAAACGGTCTAGTTGGAATTTTATCTTATTTTAGAGTAAATTATTCTGCCACCCCCTGAGTTTTAATGAAATTACACAGACCACCCCTCCATTTTTTACCCATATATAAAACCCCTGATTTTTGTACATACATTATACTGACCACCTCTGCATGTAAAGTAAGTATGATTTTTTATATAAAAATGAATGATAAATGTAATGAAATTAAACAAAATATGATATATTGTAGAGACAAGTCAAAATAGTATGAGTCAATACATTTTCATTATTTTTGGTTCATTACAAAATGCATCAATAATTATATGGAGATATTATTTAAATCACTCTTATAAGATATTGCAAGGAACAAAAATAATGAAAATGTATTGAATCGTAAACTATTTTGACTTGTCTCTACAATATATCATATTTTGTTTAGTTTCATTACACTTACCATCCATTTTAATCTAAAAAATCATACTTATTTTCCATACATGGGTGGTCAGTGTAATGTAAGTACAAAAACCAGGGTTTTTTTGTCGGGGTAAAAAATAGAGGTGTGGTCTGTATAATTTCACTAAAACTCAGGGGTATCAGTGTAATTTACTCAAAGATTAACATCATAATGTTTCATATGTTCTTTTAGATTAAATAATCAAAGAAAACAGTAGAGTATTTATCATAGCTTACTTCAATGCTAACAATTATTTAGACTTCATCCTTATACACACAAAGAAACCATAGTTGTGAAGCTGAACTAACAACAACACTAGGATAAAAACCATTGTTGCTAATGAAATCTTAGTCACATAGCCACATTGCTATTTAAACTAATTCAAAGTTACATTAGCATTGGAATGATTAATTTGTTGTTGATTATTTGCAGAAGAACCATTATGCAGAATAATGTTGTTGCCACCTTTCATATATTCCTCTCTCTCTTGCTTAATTTCTTGCATCATTGCTACCACATCTTTCATTGTTGGTCTATCATCTGTTCTTGAGTTCACACACAACAAAGCTACACCTAAGGTTTGTAACATTTCTTCAACTTCAGATTCTGGCCTAGTGAGTAAGCTTTGATCAAGAACTTCAACTTTACCTCTTTTCTGTCTTACCCAATCAACAATGTGAAGTCCATCTGGTATTGTTGGATCAATTGGTTGTTTTCCTGTTAGCACTTCTAATACAACAATACCATAGCTGTATACATCACTTTTTTCTGTTATCTTCATCATATAACCATATTCTGCACAATCCAAGGTGCATAAAAAAAGGTTGTAATGTGAGTGATAACTGAACATTTAGTCAGAAATAAGCTATATAAAATGTGAAACATTTATTCAAATACACATATGTATCTGACTACTATAAAGTATAAAGTGTGGGATGCACCACAGAGGCTAAAATGGACATTATTTATGACCATTTATTGAGAAATCAATGGATGTGATTGTGGTAATATATTTGAACATTTATAAAAAAATCATAGTTTTTATAATTTTAATCATTAGTTTATCAATCAACAAACATAAATATGCATGCTTTTAGAGGATCTAAATCTATCTTCCATGTGCACACAGATGTATTGTAAGAAGGTTAAGACAATAAGTGGGACTTATAACCATATGATCTATATATAAGTTTTAAGAACTGATTTTCATGATACGAGGAATAACCCTATAATAAAATTCGGAAAAATTACGTGGAAAGTGTAATTTGACCATACTATCTCACGTTTGGTGTATCTTTAAATTTCCTTACGGTGTAGTTTTTGAGGGAGTCGTGGATGGTGTCTTCGACTTATGTGATGTCGTGGACAAGGAATGCGATTCCTAGGGGGAAGTCGTGCATCCAAGGAATCGTACAACGAGTTACCTCGTTGGTTGAATGATGTCGAGTGTTATGCACCCGGTACAATTGTAAAATACGCAACATCTCGCCATGGGAATCGCATTCCTTATCCACGACATCACATAAGTCGTGGACACTATCCACGACTCCCTCAAAAACTACATCAATCACGTAAATAAATTTAAAGATACACCAAACGTGGGATAATGTAGCCAAACTACACTACCCACTTAATTTTTCCAATAAAATTCTTGATGTGCATTCCTTAGAGTGACATCATTTCACATTTGTATGTAAGACAACAGAAACAGAAAGTGGGTGTGCAAAAAATAAGGTGAGACTAATAAACCCTAATTGCACAATTAAAAGTATACAAGATTGAAGTGTTTTGTGTAAGTGTGTGCTTGTTTAGCATAATTCATAAACTACTATGTTAAGATTTGAAGTATTGGAGTAGTAGTACCAACCAGGAGCTATGTAACCATAGGAACCAGCAAGTGTACTAGAAGATCTTGCAAAATCTCCATCATCAACAAGTTTGGCAAGACCAAAATCAGCTATGTATGGTTCAAATTCAGGGCCAATAAGGATGTTGTTGGCCTTAATGTCTCTGTGAACAATGGGAGGGGCACAATCATGGTGTAAATAAGCCAATCCTTGAGCTGCTCCTAGTATTATCCGAAATCGAATGTCCCATTCTAAGCAGTTTCCAGTTCTTTCATGAAGTAGACCTCCTAGACTCCCATTTGACATGTAATCATACATAAGCAATCTTGTGTTTTTGTTCCAACAGCAGCCCAAGAACCTGACAATGTTCTTGTGTCGAATCGAACCGAGTGTTTTTACCTCAGCTGAAAACGAATCGCGAACTCCTTCATTAACTGCTAGCTTGTCATTTTGACAATCATATCTAGCAGTCAATGTTGTTGGCCATAGTTTTTTCACAGCAATGACATCCCCATTTTCCATTTCTGCGCGATATACAATCCCCGAACACCCTTTTCCAATTACATTGGATTCCACCAAACATTTCAAAACTTGTTCCACTGAGAAATTTACCTTTTGGAATGGAGTGAACTGCCACGGCCATGCTGAATCCTCTCCCATCTCAGAATCATTGTCATCTCGAACCATTTTCCTTGCTCGAATGACTGCAAGAACTCCGAATATTGCCATTGCAACAGTCAAGGCACTGAGCAATCCAATGGCCAGGTTGATCATCTCTGACCTCTTAGAATTAGTACGGTTTCGCTTTTTTGCTTTTGCAGCATTGCTAATGAAACAGGAATCATGACCCTTAGGACACAATCCTTGATTTCTTTCCAAATCTGTTTGAGATAATTGGTGGAACAAGTTGTTGTCTGGTAGATAACCACTGAAATTGTTGTAGGAAACATTAAGAGAAACAAGATTTTCGAGCGCTGAAAATGCCATCAAGTCACCTTCGAGTTTGTTGTGTGAAAGGTCTAGAATAGACAGCTTGTTCAAAGCTGAAATCTCTGGTGGGATTAATCCAGATAATGCATTGTGACTCAAGTTTAGAGCAATGTCAAGTGCTTCAATTTGAAACAGTTCTGGTGGGATGCTCCCTGAGAACATGTTACTACTGAGGTCTAGCAATTGAAGACTTGAACATTGCCCAAGTGATGAGGGAATGGATCCTGAGAAAGAATTTTTGCTTAGGATGAGTCTAAGAAGTGAAGTGAGTTGGCCGATACTCGTTGGAACCTCACCCGAAAGCTGATTAATAGAAACATCCAAGACCTCAAGCCTTGTGATAGAAGACAAACCACTAGGAAAGGTTCCGGAAAGGGAGTTATTGCTTAGATTCAGCATTTGCAGTTCTTTGCAATTTCCAATCTCAGGTGGTACTGATCCAGTAAGATGATTTTCAGACAGATCAAGGAAAATGAGGTTAATGAGAGAACCAATTTCTCTTGGTATCTGTCCACTGATTCTGTTGTTCACAAGCCGAAGTCGAATGAGAGAACTGCAGTTACCAATCTCAGGAGGGATCGGGCCGGAAATGTCGTTAGAGATTAATAGAAGCTTTGTTAAATTCTGAAGCTTAAACAGGCCAGGGGGTAAGCTATCTGTGAGTGCATTGTATGACAAATCCAAAGCTTCAAGGCTTAAACATCCACCCAATGCTGATGGAATTGGACCTTGAAGTTTATTCTGCCAAGCAAAAAACACTGTTAACTTTGTCAACTTTCCAAGTTCAGGTGGAATTGAACCTGATAGCTGATTACAATCTAACTGCAGCTGCATCAGGTTTGTGAGATTTGAAAGACAAGGTGGTATTGAACTAGAGATGTTATTGTTACTTAGCATAATCTCTTCAAGATTTGAGAGTTCCCCCAAACTTTGAGGTATACTACCAGACAAAGAATTTAAGGATACATCAAGAACCTTCAAACTTTTACAGTTTCCTATTTCCTCAGGTATGTTCCCAACAATATTATTCTGCCAAAGCAACAACTTTTCCAGCTTCTGAAGCCTCCCTAGCTCTTTTGGCAATGAACCAGATAAATCATTCCCATACAGAAACAAGTTCACAAGCTCTGAACAGTTTCCTATTTCAGGTGGAATCTCACCAAAGAGTAAAGTGCTATAAATAGACATGGTTTGAAGTTTACTTAACTTACCTAATGAAGCAGGTATTGAACCAGAAATTTTAGTATCAGCAAGACCTAATATAGTCAAATTTCTACAATCACCAAGCTCTTCTGGAATCTTCCCAACAATATCTTTATTCCCTCCAACTCTTAGAACCTCAAGACTTGAAAGATTTCCAAGCTCAACAGGAATATAACCACTAAGGTTGTTATCAAATATGTCAAGGTTTATAAGACTAACACAATCACCAATCTCCATTGGGATTGCACCACTGAGCTGGTTAGAGTTCAAACTCAAGTATTGGAGTTTTTTGAGTTTGCCTATACTTGAAGGAACGTTACCAACAAGACTATTTGAGCTTAGGTCAATGACTGTAAGATCCAAGCAATTACCAATATCAAGTGAGATAGTTCCAGTGAGATTAGCACCAGATATTACAAGCTTTTGAAGGAAAGGAAGTGATGAAATATTTGAAGGAAATGTTAGGGCTAACTCAACAGCTTGAATATTTATCTCAATGACATGGTTTAGTGATGAGCATTTGATGTAAGACCAGTTGCATGGAGTAGAGTCCAAAGGGTTCCAGTTAGAAAAAGGTGAAGGAAGAATGGTTTTGGAAAAGCTATGAACCCATGAAAGCAAAGTAGTGACTTCATTGTTTGTAGCATAGGAAGGAAAAGGAAGAAGTGAAAAGAGGAGAAGATAGTGAAGAAGGTGGTTTGTGATGAAAACTTGCCTCGGCATTTGGTGGTGGTTGTGGCTCAAGGTTTGCCTCGGCATTGACATTGGTATTTGCCTCAAAAACTTAGCCATAGGTATACCAACTCTTGGTTTTGCATTGCTTATTATTTCTCACTTTTGCTTTTTTTTTCTTCTTTTTCTCTCTCACTAACTGCTTTCTTTAGCTTGAGGGATGTAGCAACTTGTCTCAAAATGGTGTCTCCAATCCTATCTCAACTAATTAAAGAATGAAAATGAAAAGTTAGAAGAATAAATATTTTGTAGTGAAGAGTAATGTAGATTTTTAAATGACGTGATATAATGTTATTGACTGTGACAAGGTTGATGACACCATTTTGGGATAGGTGATCCCCGTACTCATGATCACAGGATGGAAATATATGATTCTAAATAGGTACAAGAATCTGAAGTCACAAACCATGTATCAAATCATGTTATGCATCGATATGAAAATATATTATGTTAATAAAAAAATAAACATTACTTTTTTCTGTTTTTGATTAACGTCATTAGGGTATGTAATCCTACTTACAAATGGTTTTGGTTTGTCAATAAGGGTATGGTCACTTTTAACTTTTTCATGTCCAAATATTTTAATCTTTAGAAACTCGATACGCATTTATAATTATTCACCTTTTCACACTGTATTTCACTATTTCTTCTTAATTTAATTTACAATATTCATTTATTTTATCCAAACTTTTACATCATATATTTTTATTAAATTATGTGTATAATAATATGTTGTTTCCTTTCATTGCTTCACTATAAAGATAAATAAACATATATATATATATATATATATATTAATTATATGACATTATTCAGTCAAACTAAAGATTTCTTAAAAATTAATTAAAGAAAATGATATATCCTCATATATCATGATAGATAATATATATAACAAAATTTATTAATAATTAATTTATAAGTGACACATGTAATTTTTTTGTGATTTAAGAGATAATAGTAGAAAAGTATATCATTACTTTTCCTAATTTAATGTCCAACTCAGAATTGATAAATTTACTTACTAGTGAAGCAATATTATGAAAGGAGACAACATATTGTTACAAGGTTTTGGAATTTGGAGTGAGAACAAGCACCACCTCCACTGCCTCGGGGTTGTGTTCTTTTCAATAAATATTTCTGCAGCTTTGAAACATTGTTTCACACTAAACTAGTTTATTATAACCCCACACCATGTGTTATTGCATTGTTTTCCTCAAATTACTCACAATGTGAATGGTACCTTTCACTTATATTTGTGTTGATAACCGAGCTGCTCCTTTAATTTAAAGGATTTGTTGCATTACTTTTATGATATTTTCCTCCTTGCTTTCAAAGTTTCATTCAAAGAAGATTCCCTTGTGTTTAAAATTTCAATATAATTGCTTTGTAAGCATCTGGGTCACCATAAAAATCTAGGAAAGCATAATTAGTACTCCCTCTATCTTTCTTTTAACTTTATTTTTTTCAAATATTTTATAAACTTAATATATATTTATAATTTATTTTTTATATTACCCTTATTTATTATTTATCATTTTCATCTTTAATTTGACAATTTATCTTTATTGTTGTTTCCAATGGAGTTAACTTAACCAAAATATATCAAATTTTTACATTGTTTAATGTTTTCTAAACAATTTGTGTAACTTATGGCTATATATTTGATTGGGTGAAAACTGAAAAGGGAAGGAATGAAAGAGAGTGTAAGGAAAATAATATTTTCCTAGCTTGGGTGCGTTCAATAAAGGGAAGCGAAAAAAAATAATGGTGAAATTCACTCATTTATGTTTTTTTGTCCAATATTGGGAGGAAGACTCAAACAGAAAAGATTAGCAGCAAATTTTCTCATCATTAACTCCCAACTCATTTAATGTTGTGCTAACTACATTTATAAATATCTCAAATTCCCTAATCTAAAAACAATTCAAAACAAATATGTCAATATCATTATTAATAATAATTATAGTTTATTTCTTCAGTTTCTTTACATTTTATATCATACGAAATAATTAAAATTAACTTTTCTTTCATTAACTTTTCTTTTATAAACTGAATATCTAAGTTACAAAGGAAATATAATTTAAATTATTTTCGTTGTTATTTAACTTTTTTTTTTAAGTTTATAACTCGCACATTAAGAAAATTTATTATTATGTGTATTTTTATGAAATTTATTGGGTGAAAAAAATAATAATCAAATACAAGAAATACATAATATGATTGCAAGTTTGATAAATCAACAACACGTAGATTTAACATTAACATTTTCTGTAATATAAAATAAGTAGTTAACATAGATGTAAATGCAAAGAGAAAAAGTTAATCAAAGAGAAAGTGAAAAAGTGAATTGAATAAAGAAAACTTGTGCTAATAACTTGAGAGAAACTAATAGAAGAAGCGTAAGAGATGAATGATATGTGTATTATTGTGTGTGAGATTTTGTTTTTAAATATACAAAGATCTGCGCATACTAAAACAAAAATGTAAAACTTTTAATAGCGCTATCTAAAAATACGCTGTTAAATTTGTGACTTTTCAGCTTCTATAACATTATCAAAACACATTAACTATAAAACTTGTAAAAAAAATAGTAAAAATGCTTTTTTTTAATACATCACCTTTTTTTTAAATATATAATATGTTAAATTCTGATAAATGATTCAAAAGTTGTGTCATATCAACAACACTTGCGTAAATAAACGTTGTTAAATGTGTCATATCAACACCATTTGTGTAAATAAACATTGTTAAAGATGTCATATCAACCGCACTTGCGTAAATAAGCGCTTTAAAGGTGATGTATCACTATTTTTTACATAATTTTTTAAACACTAATCAAAACTAGACATATTATATATGCATTTGGGTAGAAAAATTTATTATATGCAAATTTTCTCACTACACTAGAAAGGTGCACCCTCACATTCCAATTTTTTTTTACTATTTCTTTTGTATTTTACAAGTTTTACAGTGAATAGTATTGATAATGTTAGAGTAGCAACAACGCATATTGTAGCAAGCATTGTATAAAATAACAAATTAACAACGAATATTGGAGAATGCGATGTAGAGTATATCTCATCAAGAGCTAAAAAAACAGACATTGTTAAATATATTCCTATTAACATCGCAGTTAAAGAGAGCACATTTGCGGTTGCGCTGTTGATGTTATATCCGCCTATCAATATTAATAGTGATTTCTTAAAGATGCGCTGTCTATTTTCCTCCGCCTCGAATTTAACAGTATTATTCTAGGATGCGTTGTTGAAGAACCGCTTTTAAAGACGTTTTTTGGCGTACTGTAAATTTTGATGTGAAGTTATAAATATATAGTTGAGGGTAAAATAATCATCACAACAAAAATCTCCTCTCTAGTTATATTTATGCTTTGCAACAAGGAATGAAACAGGTGATCTTTGTCCATACTTTGCAATGATATATATATTTGAGTGGGACTCACTTTTTTTTTCTTGTCTAATTTCACAAAATCATTGCAGAACTAAATAGAGGACATGAGAGATAAGTGGCAAGATTTTGGAAAATTCCAGAAAACTGAGATTTTTCTAAGAGTATCTAAACGCGGAAAATTTATGTTGATGGTATATGTAGATTTTTTTATTACCATTGTAGTGTATGTTTTGTGGAATTTATGGGAGTGGTGTATTTTCCCCTGAAATCGTGGACAATATCAACAGATTATGTTTCTCTCTCCATGATTCGGGCTTGTAACTGACGAACCACCATGTACGTAGACTAAATCCACGGTTTCCATTTCAGAAATGGCAAAACGTGTTTCTGAAACATGCCTTTTATTTATTTTTTTAATTTTTTCAATTTCTTTTCTTTTGCTTTTTTCCCATATGTTTGCCTTTTTTTTCAATTTATTTTGTTTTTTTTCAATTTCTTTTGTTATTTAAGTTTAGGTTAGTTGATAAGTTTTAATTGTTTAGTTGTTTTTATTTATTTTTTGTATGTATTTTTATTTCACTAATAATAATTAAAATTTTCCATTATTAGATAATTAATAAGTATATAAAAATAAAATTATTCAAATAAAGTAATAAGAATGAAATTAAAAAAAATTATATTAAAAATATTTAAATACAGATGAAATACCATACGGGGTGGTCTTCTCCTGCGTGGTGGAAGAACTCTTAATTGTTGTTGAGGAATTTGTGTAGTTCTTCCACTACATCGAGTTTGAAGTTGTTGCTCCTCTTCCTCCTCATCACCATCATCATCACCTTCATTATCCTCATTACCAAAAATGTTGCCTTGTTCTACTTGTGCCGGCATAACGGGACGGTAAAAATCTTGTGACCCATATGCCGACATTGGTGTGTTTGAAGTTGTAGCAAACATTGATGGTAATGATCCTTAATATTGAGAACTTTGACCCATATGGTAGTTGGTTGGAAATGTTGTGAATACTCCATATGGTTGTTCTCCGTATAGATGAGGTGATGACATTTTTGGTTGTGGTTGAAAATGTGTTTGACTTAAACTTTGATATTGAAGTCCAGAGTCATACACAAGCATAGCAAAATGTTGAGGAAGAGGAGTTCGAGGTCGGGAAATGCTGAAGGCAGTTGGATTTAACTATGCCAATATCTTCACCAATTCTTTACACGCTAGGTTGGCGTAGTCGATAGTCTGAATGAGATTGTTGTAAGCCTGAGGAACAACAGTTCTTTCCATAAGATCAGTTGCAAAGTAGAACTGCGAAAATGTATATAAAAAATAGTTAAATATATATATATATATATAAAAGATAAATGAAATAAATAATATATAATAAAATAAATGAAATAAATTTAAACGTACTGCTCCAACAGAATATGCCCCGTCTGGGGAGATGAATCTTCTTGTCCTTTGTAAATACCACTGCATATACTCCGAGTGGGGATACAAAGTTTCAGTTAGGAACACCATTGACCACACACCAATGTCATTAAAACCGTATCGGTTATCAAACCGGTCGAGATACTGATATAGTGGTATAGTGGTTCAACCGGTGGTACAATAATTAAACTGCATGTCGGTTAAACCGGACATACATGCTTATATTTATATATATGTAAACCTATAACATAATTTTTTTAAATATGTAGATATTCAAATTTATAATTCATATTCATAATCTACTCCAAATTTACACAAACAAACAACATTAAGTCTTTAACAAAATCAAAGTCTAAAGTTCAAAGCATATATCAGTCTAAAAGTATCACTTAACAAATGCAAAATATAAATAAATGACATAAGTTCACAATTTAGTTTACAAAATATATAAATTTAGAGTTTTAATATTTATCATTTATTTATTTATGATTGATTGATTTTTTCAAAAAATAAATATAAATATAATAATGGATAATGGAATGTTTCTACACTAATAGCATGCAAGTCAATATAGATTAATAAAAATTGTCGGTGGGTTTATGGATTTTTTTTATAGGCTAGGCAAGAAAAACCAAGGTTGTCACTTTTTCTCACAAACTCTCTCTCTCTCTCTCTCTCTGCATCACAAACCAAAGCTTATCCCCACTTGTTGCTGCCTCAGCCATATCTTCCTTCATTTATACCCAACAACCCATGTAATAGATTATGTGTGCAGAGTGAAAAAAACTAAAACTGAAATACCATCATCAACAACACTATCACCACCAACACCATATATCAAAGTTCATGAGAAGAAGATAAGATGATGAACGGTGATAATGCTATTACTATTGAGAATCAATGCATAAGGAGGCATCATAAACAAGAACTAGAGAGAATCAGTGTACTTCTTCCCTTGTTAAACACATCAAAGTCACTGTTCATCTTGTTAGTTTTCATTTTTTCCTCATCAAATTCTTCATTTTTTTAAGATCTGAGCGATTTTGCTCACTTCTAAAGATCTGAGTGATTTTCCCCTAAATATGTATGCAAAATTTAGGGAATGGAGTTTAGAAAAAAGGAATATGTATAAACGGCCGGTTTCCACCAGTTTTGGTCAAAACCGGCCGGTTTAACCGGTTTCCATAGGTTTTGTTACTTGACCGATATAACACCCGTACCGTACCGGTTATGGGTCCGGTTTTCCGGTTGAACCGGCCGGTAGGGTACCGTTTTTATAACCATGCTACACACTGTTTCCGAGTCTCCCACATTTGAATCCATACTTCATGTTTCTCTACCCAATTGCATTCAATTTTGCTACGTAAGTCGATCTTATGAAGTTTATCGAAGTTTGGTGGATCCTCTGGGATAGTTTGTTGGAGACCAAACTGTCTCATAACCCGATCAGAAGCATGACATTCAACAGTTGCGAAACAAATTAATGGCACACGTGCTCGACAAATATTTAGCTCATTGCTAATTGCTTCGCAGTCCAAGCCTTTCTATAAGTTACGGTATATCCAAAACGACTAACAATTTCTTTAACAATGGCCTTTATTGGTATACCAGGATCTTCAGATACCAAATTAATAATACAATTTGAAATGAAAGCTGAGTTTAGTTTGGTGTGGTTTTGGGAAACAACAGTAGATAAACAAGTATGTGCTCCATTAATTTTCCTAATTTCCCAAACACCACGTTTTACATTAAAAGAAGCACGAATACGCCACTCACAACCTGCACCATAATGTGTACAACAACCAACATATCTATATGGCATTGACTCTACAACAATATAGTCAAATGAGTTACGAATATGAAATTGTTTAATTGCATCTAATGTTGATTCTTTAGACTCAAATTGCATCCCAACATATAAATCATTGTCATTTCTTAAAGTAGTTGATCCTGGACGATAGTCACGACCAGCTCAGAATTAATATACGTGAAAAAACCTATGGATTAGCATATGTTATGTTACCATGTAGTTCGCTGCTACCAATCTCAACATCATCCTCCTCTTCCTCATCATCAATTAACTCAATATCATCTTCATCACTAAAATCAATAACAATATCTCTAATGATAGTCATCTACATAAAACAACCATCACAATGTTAATATTGATAAAATTCATATTATAATTTAAAAGTGACTTGGTGTTGATAATATACAAGTTATTTGCTATTATGTTAGCTTAAAATGTCACAATGTTAATAATAATGATAATATGCTACTATTGTTACCTTAAGAATTTTGAAGGAAGCTTCAATAGAGTAAATAAAAGCCTCAAGTTCTCTTGAACGAGTGTATGAGTGTAGTGTGAAGCTGTATGAGAGTAATTTGTCGGTGGGGTGCACATAAATATATAGTGATCACAAAACGTGGATATAAATCACGTTTTAAGCATATTAGTGGACTACATTCACGTTTTGCACATATTAAAGCATATTAGTGGACCATATCCACATTTTGCACATATTAAAGCATATTAGTTGATCTCATCCACGGTTTTGCACATATTAAAGCATATTAGTTGATCCCATTCACAATTTTTGAAAAATTACACCATCACTATAAATTCTACAAAAGTTGCACTACTTAGGTAATTAAAAAGTCAAAGCATACCATGGAAGTAAATTTTCCATCTAAACGCACATTGAATGTAGTATCTTCTTCTTTCTCAATTCTAAAAGTTGGGTAGATTTACTCCCTCCCTTCCCTATCATCATTTCCTTATGACATACACATTGGATTCCAAAATGACCAGAAAATTGAAGATTTGATTCATGGGAGTGATATTTATTGAGATGCCATTCACCTGAAAGAGATTAGTTCCTTATTCATAGCATGAGATGATACATTCCTTTAAATTCTTATTTTAGAATGATTTAAGGTTATTATTCTACGTAAAAGGCAATTATATTTATATTATAATATAGTAGTATTATTTCAATTACTATCAACAAGACGTTAGTTTAGTAGTGTAAGACATCGAAAATGACTAATTTTAATCAATTTGTGTAAGCGATACTTGCTGGGAGGATAACTATAAACTCCGAAAATGACTAATTTCTTAATCATAGGGTGTAAGAATATCATTGATAGTATGAAAAAATCTTACAATTAATCACATAGAACTTTGGAAATTTAGCCAGACATGCAAGCATGGTAAAATTATGCTCCCTTTTTATTGGGAACAAGCAAGTTGATCATTAACCGTGGTTATTTGTAAGGAAAACCCCTTTTCTTGGTGACATATTTAAGATAGATTTAGATAATACTCTTTAGCTTAATGCAGTTGAACACAGTCTACAAAATGAGTCAATAATTTTATTTTTTCTTGAAGCATATCTAATCATTATAGGTAATGGTAACTGATAGCTATACCTTATACTCCGTATTATTTTAACTAAGGGGAAGATAAGATTTCTCTTGAAAGCCTCCACCGGAAGTGAATGGGACAAAGGCTGGAAGACTAGTGCATGTGTCGGTCACTAATCTTGTCTTACTTTACATGCCAAGTTGCACCCTGGTCTAGCACCAAGAAAGATGCCTTTGATGTGAGGAATGTTAATAATAAGAAGGATTGGAAACAAACGAGTTAACCAAGTTTAACTCGATAAAGATTTGTTCGGCTTGAAATTCAATTCTAGTTCAAAAGAAATTATGTTTCAAGCTCGAATTTGGATCGACTGAAGTTTGTAAACTGTTCCATTCAACTCGTCAGCTCGAATTGATTTCATTTGACAAGAGTTCATAAATTGTTTAGTTTAACTTATTAGTTCCATTGGTTCAACTCATTAGATGAAGATTATTTATTTAATATATATAATTAAATAGTCTATATATATATATACATATACCCATAGATGCATATATATAGATACATATTTATATGCATATACATAATTGAGTCAACTTATGAACCTAACGGATCAAACTATTTAAATTTGACTCGTTTATTTAATGAGCTTAATTTTTATCTCAAGTTCGACTCGTTTGGTTTATGAACCAAGTTTATCGAGCTAAATAATGAGTCTATTTCAAATAAATGTTGAGTTGGTTTGATTCATTGTCATCTCTAGTAATGGGGAGGGTCAAAACATGTTAGACTCCTTATTGTAGGCCTACTATCTAACATATAACATGTTAGATTAGACTTTTTTCATCGGGCTAAGGTTTTTTAAAAAACACTATTTAACTTAACAAGTCAAACTTTAAGTCATCTAAAAAACATATTAAACTTAATATATCGACCTATTTAATTATATTAAGATTTATAGTATACTATTTTAATATAACTAAAATTATTATATATTAAATTTCGATATAAAAAATATACATAAATGTTTTGCAATTGGTGGTGTTACATACTTATTTAGAAGCATGTCTATTAGACTATTGAAAAATAAAATATTGGTATATTTGGAGGTTTGTTGGTCTATTTAGAAATCCTTATAGCATATTAAGTTTTTAAAGAGACCTATAGAACAAACCAAACTTTTAAATAGGGTTAAGTCTTAGAAATTCCTTAAATGGGCAAGTAAGTAAAACCTGAGAGTTGCATATGTTATATTGGTTGTTTCTCTTTAAAGTTGAGTTTGACATGTTTCCGCCCCTAGGAACAATATGTCAGAATTGACATTTATCAAGGCACATCAACAACGTTCATGTGTAGAACGCTGTTAAATGCAAGGAAGAAGGGAATCAACAGCCCTCGGTGAAGTAGCAAACCTTGTTTCAGTGAGCGTTGTTAAAAGTGATACGTTCACAAATTTAACATCGCTTGCATCACTAAGAGGTGTTAAAAATCACACATTCAACAACACTTGATTCAGTTATTAGTGCTGTTAAAAATTATACATTCATACATTCAAAAACGTTTGCTTCAGTGAGCGCTGTTAAAAGTCATAGATTCATACATTCAACAATGCTTGCTTTAGTGAGCAGTGTTAAAAGTCACACATTCAGTAGTGTGTGCTTAAGTGAACAATGTTAAAAGTCATACATTCAAGCAACACTTGTTATAGCGAGTGTGAATCATTGCAAATTTAAAAACAAAACCTCACACGCAATACTACATATATCATTCAATTTTCTATCTCTCTTATTCTTCTTATTCTCCAAGGGTTACTTTTTTCTCATTTGTTTTTAGTTTATCTCTTCAAGCAAGTTATCAGTTTTTTGTTTCTCTCTTCAATCATAAGGTGAATCATTTTCTTATTTTACCTCATTTATTTTTCTTTGATTCACTCTTGCTGCTTTCACTTTTACCTATATGTTAACTGCTTATTTTATAATATAAGAATCTGACAAGGTTGAATATAATTTAGGTAGAGTCGTTGGTGATTTATCAATCTTGAAATCTGTGTATGTATTTCTTGTATTTGGTTATTATTTTTACATCCTTATTATATTGAATTTGAACTATATTTTTGTGCCGTTGACAAAAAATCGTTTTATTTCTTCAGTTAAGGGAAAGAAGAAATTTATTGATTAGTTGTCTACATCTTCACCACCTTCATCATGGTTTTGAACTAAGGGAGACAAATTCATGCAATGATTTATGATTTGAGTTTTTAGAATGATGTTTTTATTGCCTTATTTAGAGATTAGATATTTAAATGTTTCTAACACACAAAAACCTCGCCAAAGTTTTGTAGTTTCTGCAGCAGAATCAACTTTCATTAAAGGTTAGCCCCAGGTTTATCATTTTACTTAAAAAAGTTAATGTGTTTTTTTTATGTTCTGTTTTTTCTTCTATTTTTGTCATTAAGTACTTCTCTTTGTAGGCAATTTCAAGTTTAGTTAACTTGTTATTATATATGCATGCCTTTTTTGTACATTGTTTAATTGTTTCTATGAGATGTTCTTATTATGATGGTAGCCTAAAGTTTTATGGAGGAAGTTGATAGCTGTTGGACAAAATTGAAGAAACCATGTGTGACATGCATTAAAAAGTTATATAGCGGTCTTAGTTAATTGTCATGTTGAAATTGAGCTAGTTAATGCTTATGTTATCCTTTCCCAATTTGTGGTTATAGTATAAATGAAATGACTTGGGTGACACTCATTTGTATTCTTTAAATCATTTCCATCCTTATATTGAGGGTTTAAAAGGAATTCTGATGATGAAATAAAATAATTGATTGTATATGAAAAGAATTTAATTAAGCAATATTTCTATAATAAATTTTGGACAAAAGAAGTCTTATACAAATCATGAAAACATAAAATACACTTTCTTTTTAGCTTGATTATTGTTTTTTACTGGAGACTTGAGTCTAATATTTTTTGAGTTCATTTTCTATATAAGCGTTAAATGGTCTCATACAGTCATATTTTTCTCACATTAGGTCAAACTCTTATTTCAATCACACATTAACTATATCATAATATAAAAAATGATCATTACAACAACAAAGTATTGAACCAATTTATTCATTAAGTAATAATAATTGACAACACAACAAATTTTAAAAAGAATAAAAAAGAAATAGCATAATTTTCATAATAGAAATAAAATTAGTTGTATGAATAAAAAATATTTGAGACTCTTATTAATTATGGATCATGTGTTGTGCACTTGCCGCACACCCTTAGGGAACAGTTCTGTCTAATGTGACTACCCCAAATTACATTATATCAGCAAATTCTTCAAATTATTTTCATTGGAGTTATTTTCACACAAAAATTAAAATCAATATTTTTATTAAGACTAACCTAGATCAATTTCGTGAAATGGCTAGTTTTTAGGATGAATCTTGTTGATCATTGAAACCCAACGGTAGCACCTTCATTCTATTATGTTGTATCTTGCTATTATTAATTAAAATATTTGATTTACGATGTTAGTATATGCATAGCAATGACAAATTTTGGAAAGGATTAATCCTAAAATTATATGAGATCCTTTGCAGAACCAAAATTTCCTTAATTTCACAAGTGGAGTATGATATTGAGCCAACAAATAATGCATAAAATGAACAAGGTAACAATAGTTATGCTTTGCTAAGTTCATATCATGACAAATACAATGGAAAAGTGGGCTCTTCAGATGGGGTCAATGGGGGCTGGTTTATTGACAATGTTTGAAAAGAAATTGGTAATGGTCTTCATTCTTATTTCTGGCATGATATCTAGATTGGTAATCAAAGTCTTAAGATGTTGTTTCGTAGATTATTTCGTCTTGCGTCAAACCAATTATCTTGGGTGGCTGATAATGGTTCTTGGAGCAACGATGTTTGGAGCTGGGAAATAGTGTGGAGGACAAGTTTGTTCGACAGAGATGTCTCTTTGGCTCAGAATTTGTATGACTTGATTAGGCATCATTCTTGTAAAAGAGGTCTCATTGATAGGTGGCATTGGGGTCTAGACGGATCTGGTGAATATGTAGTTAAAACGACGTACCTGACTCAATTGAATCACCAACACTCTATCATAGGTAAAGAGCTAAAAAATTGTTGGATCAATTGTGTTCCTTTAAATATTTGTTGTTTTGTTTGGAAGTTAATCATAAGGAGGTTGACAACAAAAGATGAATTGTTTAAAAGAAATGTTATTGTGAGGGTATACGATATGTTGTGCATATTTTGTAAGAATCATGTGGAGACCATTGATCGCTTGTTTCTTTCTTGTGACTTTGCTGCTAGTATTTGGAAATGATTTTATTCTTGATTGCAGATTTTAATTTTTAATGAGTCTTCTCTTTTGGATTCTCTTAAGTATCATGAATCCATCCAAAAAGGTATATGTGCAAAGCTTTGGAGAATGTTTTGGTTCTTGGTGGTGTGGTCTATTTGGCTTTTGAGAAATGAGGTTATTTTTTTTGGAGAAAGTGACGAGCTATGTGCATATTATTGATCTTATTCAAATAAGATATTGGATTTGGTTATTTTCTTTTAGATCTTGTAATTATTTATATTTTGCTAATTGGTATATAGATCCAAAAGTTTGTTGACTGTACTCCACTAAGTAGAAGTTATGGTTTCTTTGTATTGGGTAGGCACCCATTGTGTTTATTTAATATAATTTTATTTATCTCAAAAAAAATACAATGGCTGCATAGTGGATTCGAGGGCAACAAACCATGACTTTTCGTAAAAAGGACATATCACAACATATAGTACACCAAGACAATTTAACATTATCAATGTTAATGTCCATATATATTTCTCCTATTAACAATGCATTGGATAACCGTTGGTTTGTGACTTTTACCGATGACTGCACTCACATGACCTAGTTATATATCTTAAAGAATAAGGGTGAAGTTTTTAATGTATCTTGTATCTTTCATGCAGTGATAAAAATTCAGTTCTCAACAAATGTTAGAATACTTAGATCAAACAATGGGGGAGAGTATGTAAATAAACAATTTCAGGCTTATTTACAGGTTCATTGCCTTCTACATGAAACCTATTGCCCTTAGACACCGCAACAAAATGGAGTGGCTGAAGACAAAAACCTACATATTTTAGAGCCTTACTAATCGGAACTGGTGTACCCAATAAACATTGTTCTTAATAAGAATGATGCTATAATTGTTTATGCTGGAAATGGTGCAACGTCTCAAGCAATTCAAGAAAATAAAACATGGAACCTTGTCCCATTGCCAAAAAGGGAAATATAATATAAAGATGACGAGTCTATAGTGAGGTACTGAGGTATAAGGCAAGGTTGGTGGTCAATGGTTATACACAAACTTATGGCGTAGACTATAAGGAGACTTTTTCACCAGTGGCAAAATTGAATAATAAAGTTAGAGTCTTGTTATCTCTCGCTGCAAATTTAGATTGGCCATTACACCAATTTGATATGAAGAATGTGTTCCTTCATTGGAAACCTTAAGGAACAAATATATATGGACATTAGTATACTCGACCTGATATAGCATATGCAGTCAATGTTGCAAGTCAATATATGACGAATCCTAGTGAAGCTCATATGGATGCAGTGATTAGGATACTTCGGTATCTATTGTATGCCCTTGGTAGAGGACTTAAGTTCTATATAAGAATAATCAAATAAATGTTGAAGGCTATACAGACGCAGATTCGGTAGGTTCCTTGTCTGGTAGAAAGCCCATGTTCGGGTATTTCACCTTTGTTGATGGTAACCTAGTTACATAGAAGAGTAAAAAACAAAAGATTGTGGCACTATCTAGTGCGGAAGTAGAGTTTTGGGGAATGTCTAAGGGACTGAGTGAATTGCTATGGCTAAAGAGATTATTAATTTAGATTGGCTTTGAACCAAAAACACATAAATGAAGCGATTTTGCGATAACAAGGCAACAATAGAGATTTCTCATAATTCTATTCAGCATGATCGTACTAAGCACATTAAAGTGGATAAACATGTTATCAAGCAGAATCTTAAGGAACAAATCATCAAATTTCCTTTTGTCATATGAAGATCAACTTGCTTAGCTGATTTGTAGGAAATACTAATTGTTGTATTGTAGGTTAAATCCCTGATTCATAGGCAATATATTATTGCCTTTTATAGTTTAGTGTCTAAGTCTAACATATTGATGTCTTGTATATATAGTCAATGAAAGTCTAGATGTAAATAGAACAGAAATATATGAAAATAATCATGTGGTATATATACTCTGAATTAACATTGATAAGGTTAATTCCTCTTTGTCATTTCAAACTTTAAATACCGACCATTTGATCTTTTCTAACATTTTTTTCCACTTTTTTTTTACAAAATTGAAATACTTTCTTCTTTATTTTTTATGCTTCCCTTGTTTATTTTCTTTCTCAATCCTCGTACTATAATTATGTACCTAGATTTATTATTTTAAATTACAGACCACATTAATTGATATGATCATAATTAAATATCATAATAAGGAATAATCAAATTTAGTGACACATTTGTGTTTCTACTTTACTCTGGACCAATTTGAAAATTCAATATCAAGTTAAGAACTAATTCTCCCAAAAAAAAATAAGATTTAAGTTGTCAACGTTCTAACATCACCCCTTTCTGTTACAAATTTGACATACAAACAATTAACCTTTGAAGATTAGGATATGACTTAAAAAGATTGAGATATAAGTATGTCAAAGATTTGTTTTGATTGAGTGTAAATGTAGACAATGTGAGAAAAACAAAGGAGAGAAAGAGAAGCAAAAAGAATCATCAAAATCAACATGTTTCTTCACATCCATAAAGTATGTTTCCACCATGCTGAACAACATTGTTGTTGTCTATTGACTTCTTAAAGTGCAGATTTTTATTAATTCCCAGTATCAATTGGACAACTATGAAGACTTTATTGTTCATTAACATGCTTATAAAGATGAAAACATTATCATCAGGGTTCAGAATTCTCTAGGCAGTGGTAGTACAAAGTAAATAGAAAATATAGTCAAATTCAAGTCAAACTTGAGTTTACCCTATTGTATTAAGGTTCCATCTGAAAACCAATTGACTATGAAAGGAGTAGTCCAACAAATATTTATTTAAATCATTATTCCCGAGATAATGAGATAGACGATGTTGAATTTACTTCCCAACGCACTGTACCATAAAAAGTTCTTTATGATAGTAACTTTCTTAAGAATTTAAACTTTTTTTAATTATAAGCTAAGAACTTAAACTTTAATGCCCGTCTTAATGAACTACATCTCAGTTAAACTTAGAACATTCTATTCCACTTTCAGAATAATTTGTACCTTTCCATAAAAAGAACTTATTTCATAAATTTCTCTCTTTTTAACATTTTAGTATTACATAATTAGTATACAAAATTACTGAATCTTAACTCTTAAGTATCAATAATATAAGACTAGAAAATAATAAATAATTGAAAACAAAGAAGAGTCAAATTTGAAAATTTAGACGAGCGTGATATTGAATAGTGAATTATTAGGAATCAACTTTAGTCATCATCAATTAAAATAAGTGTTAGTGTCATTACTATAATTATTATTTCCATGAAATATAAACAACTCAATTTGTTTGTGTCCACTTGCTTCCACTTTAGGACAAATAGAAGTCCCTAGTTGATTGTAAAAGTTCCTCTATTCATAGAATTTCTAAGGCTTTCTATAAAGTAATTAAGATGAATGATGGGAAAGTGAAAGAGCATCATGAGTTGCAAAATTTCTCAATGAGTATTGCACCAATTTTTATTAACAATTGCAACTACTGAATTTCACAGGGAACACAAAAATTGGAGGATACATGTGTTGTAAACTTTTATGTGTTCTTGTTGTGATTATTATAAGGCATAGATGTAAAAAAAATACTAGTCACTTGAAATTCATTCAAAAATTGTGATAGTTATTTTATAACTTTTGTGATTATTTTAATTTTATTTTCCATATTTCTGATATGATTTTTCTTACCTTGTAAATTAAATGAAGGACTCAAATAGATACTAATTTTTTTATTAACCGCCTCCCTTAAAATTTATCACTTCTTTATTTTCTTTCACTAATCAACTCACCACGAATTAATGAAAAGTCATACCATAACAATTAAGCTTTAAGATCCTACAATGTGAATTTGATGATCGAACAATATCATAATGGTATATCATAAATCATGTTTATTGAAAAAACATTGATCTTTAGGTCTTTCCTAATCGTTTCGCCTATGATTTTTCTCAGTCCACCTTTTCTTCAAGCTAGGAATTGGACCTATGTTTGATCTACTCTCCCTATTAATTAGGACTTCTAATTTTGTTATCCTCATATGCTTAAATTACCTAAAGCGTGATTTTATCATATTTTCTACAATGAAATATTTCAATTTTCTCTCAAATGCGTTCATTTCTAATCGTTTAGTATGTATATTTATCCAACATAACATCATAATATGTGTTAGATAGAGTTTATTCCACTAACATTATTTGGAGGATTCTCTTCATACCCTAACAATACTTGAAAGAGTGTAGTAATATATATGCAATATCAATGTTAAGATTTATACATATTCACCAAATCATTCATCATTCATTTGAATTATTATTTTTTTGAAAAATCAATGATAATTAAATATGAACAGATAATACACTATTAGTGTATACATATTTTTATATATTTAAAAATATTAGTCTCTCATATATTCCCCTATTTCTATTTTCTACGGCCATGCCGTCCTGAACTTTGATATGGGACTTTTGAAATCAACGTAATATTCGTGCATGCCAAGATATGACACAAAGTGTTGTGTAATTAATTATTATAAAATAATATAAATACACATCAACAAGATCTTTTATAAGATAGTGAATGTGATAAATCATTCACGACCTAATCATTCGCGATCTTTTATTTTGTTTTTATTTTATTTTTTATATTATGGGAGTCATTCTAAGTGACTTTAAAATATAACGAAGCATTCAAATTTTATCAAATAACCCAGGTTACAATTAATTAAACCGATAATATTAATATATGCAAAATCACCTAGATTCCATATTATGAAAAGACATAACATGAGTTACGCAAAGTTTTCTTTTTCCAGATTTCATTTTATACAAATCCAATCATCACCTAGAAGTTTGTATGAGGCATCTTTGTTGAAGAAAAATACATGCCGTTCACTAACTACTAATACTGACTTTAATTACATTACCCATTTTCTTCTTATTTCTAGGAATTATTTTGCATGGCTTCAAGCAAACATACCCTAAAGAATATATCCATTTTTTAGTGAAAATAATTTGTAAAGTTAAACTTAAAAAAAAAATCTACTATAAAGAGGGTGATTATAAGCAAATATGATATGCACAAAAGCTAATGCTTTATAGAAAGCCTATCCCTATAACCCAAGTAGATGAGTTGGTGAATCCAAAGTGTACAAAATCATCACCCTCCAAAGCACTTCTTTTTCACCCTCCAAGCATTTCTTTTTGTTATCACATTCTATCATATCATGTTAGAAAAAAAATTCATCTCTAGGATTGGGAATGTGAGATGGGTAGCTTTTTTGAAAAATTAATTTAGAAAAAAGTAAAAATCTGGACCATTTAATTTTTGTTTGTGCCATATGTCAAAATCTCACTTATGCACTTGTCTCTCCTGTAATAGAGAGGAGACAGACTCATCATGACCACTACTTATGGAAATAAATCTTTCATTTATGTGATAAAGTAAAGATGATGAGAGTATGAAACACATAAGGTATTAAAATGTATATGTTAATAATATAAGAGTTTTATACACTGACTCACCATTGATTTTTAATATCATTGACCCTTCAGAAAAAGTAATACAAATGAATGGTAGACGATGTATTAATTGTATATAAATTTTTATATTGTCACTGTATAAATATTATAATCCAAAGATAATGTCATTGTATTAAAAAAAATTGTGCAACCTTATGTTAATTTGTTTTTACTATCACCATCTCTTATGGTCAAAGATCACTGGAATATTTTTCTTCTGAACGTATATTTACCATCATTCACCTCACTTTTTCTTCTATTCAATCTTCATTATCCTTGTCTCCTCTTTTATTTTATTTTCTGACCCACAATCAAAGGGCCCTACCTTCATTGTGCCTCAAGCAGCACATAAATCTTCATATAATTAAGCTTCAAATATATACGGTTTTTATGATCTAAATGCTAAATATACGAACAAATATCACCTCCTATACTAAATTTCTGAGTGTTGTTTTTTGTTAAAAATATATAAATATAATTACTTAATAAGGGTCAATTATTAATCAGAAATCATAATTGACATAGAAACATACATAGGTCTCGTAGGACTAAATGTCATTGTGTTCCACAATCTCAATCTTTAATTGGAAATGACAAAAAGAGTTAGGGGCAACATAGAAAACATTATCTTATTTCCTCAAAGAAGGTAAAACTGTGATATTAAAATGGTAGGCCATTTTATAACGGTAAGCTTACAGAGACAAATTAAATAAATATCATCATAGGACTTCGAAAAGCAAAAGAGAAAAATCATTGAGCATTGCAATTGTTCAAAGCTTTTAAAGGACTAAAAATGATTGAGATATTCGTTAACAATGCTATCTTCACCATTATTGAAATATCAGATTTTTGGATACAATTTATACACCTATTTTATATCTTACATTCTTCGATGTAATTCATGTAGACAATTTTCTATATTTCTGTTTTGTGATTAATGAGTATTATTATTTGATTTATTTTTTATGATATTTTTATATAAAATGTTAGGTGAATTGAGTTTTGGGGACTTATCAGATGAAGGGATGCAAAAATATTCATCTCATGTCTATTTGTTAAAATACTTGTAATGTGTATCTACAAAAATAACTTATGGATATTACGATATCTGCCCAGATTACCAACATATTTATATATTTATTTTTTAATTAAATATTTTATATATAAGATAATTTTTTGTTATTCTATGATTATACATTAGCTATTTTATTATTATTTTATAATAAATTTTAGTGATTAAAATATAATAATATATTTAAAAAGTAAGTAAATTTTATTATTGACTTAGTAATTATTTTATATATATATATATATTTTGATTGTTATAAAATATATATTTAAACTTAAAAATTCGTTAGGTATTCGCATTTACCTGTTACCCATATATGTAACCGCAAATATTATGAGTATGAATAAGGGAAAACACTACTCGTGTATGTTCGTTTCATTGCCATCCCTATACATTACTTACCTCATGACTATTTGAGAACTTAAATGTTACACAACATGACATATGCAACTAATAATGAGATTTGAACTCATAACCTTACGGACAATAAAGTTATATTTTGTTTATTAATGATTTAAGAACATACTTGATCTATTTAATATATATATATATATACATCATTTGATATTAATGTATAACTTTTTAACATAATTTTTTTGTTCAATGCAACCAAACTTATAGATCTAATTGTTTGTGTTTGAGTTAAGATGTGATGTCAAATCACGTATAAGATTTTTAACATAACTCATTTATTAAATCTATCATTCACTCTCTAACAAAATATAATTTGTATCTTCACTTCAATATATAAACCTTTGAATACTATAAAAAATAATATCACTTTGGTTTATAATAATTGTAGTATAAAGTTAAGTTTAGAATGAATTCTATATGTCAAAGTATAATCAGCATCGTAATATATGATCATTATTCTTTAATTTCAGTATGAAGATTCTTTTGTATATATGTTCTTCATTGTGAACTATTATGTTAAATTTTGTTGTGTAGAGTTTTCTATGGTAAACAATTACGTTGTCTTTTAGTTTTGTTGTAAAAATTATTTTCTTTATTATATTTTTTTTTGTAGAAGTTAAATCTAATTAAATATATAAGGGAGATGGTTCATTCACTAAGAGTAAGTTTTTTAAACCTACTCCACATCTTAACCATCAATTCTAGGGAAATCTAATGGTTTGAATTAGTAAGTAGATCTAAACCATTATATTTCCCTAGAATTGATGTCTATGATGTGGATTAAGTTTAAAAAACTTACTCTCGGAGTAAATCGATTTCTCCTCTATACAATTAAGAAAGGAAAAGTGGAATCAATATGATTTTTTGTCTTCTCATTTGATTTGATACACTATTTGTTATTTTTTTAAAAGTATATTATGCAAAACAAAGAAAAATAATATAATGCTTAACTTTATAAGATTATTGTAATTTATACTTATTTATGTTATAAACATGAATATTTATTATCAATTTTTTATTATAAGTTCTTTTGTAAAATAATTTTCACCCAAAGCTTATTAATTATCAAACCAAAAGTCCACACTAAAATGTCCAGATTCACTAAAAAGTATCCAATATGATATTCATACTTCATAAATTTTCAGGGTTTGGCGGGTTGATCCGCCCATTTTGACACATTTACTTGTAAGCATTGTTTTGTATTTGACTTAATTTTGAAAAGTTTATCTTATAATTTAACCTCTAAAACATTTCAAATTTATTACCACCTTTATAAAATAAATTTGAAAAGAGATGAATCTATTACTATTTCAATATATATAATTTGTAAGAGAAAAAAGTCAATAGAAATAAGATTGTTGAATTTAAGGGGAGAAATCCATTTACTTTAAGAGGTGAAAAAACATACTTCACGCCTTAACCATCTATTTTTGGAAAATCCAATGGTTTAGATGTACTCAATAATTCAAACCATTGGATTTCCAAGAATTAATGACTGTGAAGTGAAATAGATTTTTTTCATTTATTCTTATATTAATTGGATCCCTAGGTATTTTTAATACTGCCAAAAGTATTAATCTAGGATAAAAATATTTTATAGAAAATGATGATGGCTCTAACACTGTCAGCTTTTTAGAGAAAAAGAGTTCCTCTTTCTTTGAACTCCACACTCTACTACTCTACTCTCTCTCTCTCTCCCAGTTCATGGCGGTTCTGAATCCTTTCTCTCTCAACATTTCCATCTCCTTCTTCATCTTCTGCATCTTCTCCTTCTGCAAAGCCAAAGAAGAGTTTTTGTCTTCACCTACCACTTCCTCTGATGTTGAACTTCTCTTAGTAAAAATCAAACCTTTACTTCAATCCAACACTGACAACCTTGTACTCTCTTCATGGAACACTTCCACACCACTTTGTCAATGGAGAGGTCTCAAATGGGTCTTCTCCAATGCCTCTATTCTCTCATGCAGTGACTTATCTTCACCACAATGGACCAATCTCTCACTCCACAATGATCCTTCTTTGCACCTTCTCTCTCTTCAACTCCCATCTGCAAATCTCTCTGGTTCTCTCCCCAGAGAGATTGGTGAGTTCCCTATGCTTCAAAGTTTGTATCTTAACATCAACTCATTGAAAGGGACAATCCCTCTTGAGCTTGGTTATAGTACTTCTCTTTCTGATATTGATTTGAGTTATAATTTGTTCATTGGGGTTTTACCACCTTCTATTTGGAACTTGTGTGAAAATGATAGGCTTGTTTCTCTTAAGCTTCATGGTAATTCATTAACTGAGTCTGTTTCTGAACCAGCATTGCCTAACTCTACTTGTAAGGATTTGCAGTTTCTTGATTTGGGTAGCAATAAGTTTTCTGGGAATTTTCCTGATTTTGTTACAGAGTTTGATGCTTTGAAACAGCTTGATTTAAGTGATAATATGTTTGTGAGCACAATTCCACAAAGCTTAGCTGAGTTAAGGCTTGAAAAATTGAATCTTTCTCATAATAACTTTAGTGGGGTTTTGCCTTTTTTTGGAGAGTCAAAGTTTGGTGTTGATGCTTTTGAAGGGAATAACCCTGACTTGTGTGGACCACCTTTGAAAAGTTGTGGTGGTAATAACTCTTCACTGAGTTCTGGTACAGTTGCTGGTATTGTTATAAGTTTGATGACAGGAGCTGTGGTTTTGGCTTCATTGCTGATTGGTTATATGCAGAACAAAAAGAGGAAGGGTAGTGGAGAGAGTGAAGATGAATTGAATGATGATGATTTAGAAGAAGAAATTGATGAAGAAAATGGTAGAAGTGGTAGTGGTAGTGCTGTTAGTGGAGCTGGTGAGGGGAAGCTTATGATTTTCTCCGGTGGTGAGAATTTGACATTAGAAGACGTGCTGAACGCGACCGGGCAAGTTATGGAGAAGACATGTTATGGAACAGCTTACAAGGCAAAGCTTGCTGATGGAAGCACCATTGCTTTGAGGTTATTGAGAGAAGATAGCTGCAAGGATAGGAATTCATGTTTGCCAGTTATAAAGCAGTTAGGAAAAATTCGGCACGAGAATTTGATTCCTTTGAGAGCTTTCTATCAAGGGAAGAGAGGGGAGAAGCTCCTTATTTATGACTATCTTCCACTTAGATCCCTTCATGATCTTTTACATGGTTTGTTCAACACATAACTCTCACTATTCATTTTCTTTTATTGCTTCTTTTTTACATTTCAATCACATAACTCTTTTTGTTTTGTCGGTCTCTAATTTGATTAAGAATGCTTCGAAGCGAAAACACCTATAACCCTTAATAGTGTCTGAGTTCTATAAACTAGAATCAATTGCTGATGATTTTTTAGCTTAAGGAGAAAAGAAATTATCCTGTGATGAAACTTATACTAACTTTTATTAGGTGCTTAGGATCTATTAAAAAATGTTATAACTTTTATGGGAGAATATCTGCTAGATACTTCGAAATCTATTAATCAATGCCTATATAATTTTGTTCTCCTCATCATATGATCATGTCTTTACTACTATATCGATGCATGCTCATTCAAGTGGATAAGATTAACATATCATAAAGAAGGAGAGCATACCGAGATTAACTTGCTTACGTACTATATCGATTTGTGTCAATCTTGATTTACCTTTATAGAAAGGCTTGTGACCCAAAAAAAATAACTACGTAGTAGCAAATGCCCTTCAAATAGGGCTCAGAAATAACTATTTCTTTCAAGTACTGAGATTTTACTTACTCGGGTAAAATAATTGATGCCTCCTTTTTATCCATGGTCATCAATGTTTATGAGGCCTGTTAGTAAGATCACTATTATGTCACAGCTGTAGGTGGCTACTGAGTTTCCATCTCCTAAGATTAACACTAAATTATAACTGAAAATGAAAGGACAAATTACATTGAACACCCCTGTAGTTGGCTTTAGTTACACGTGAAACCTCTCGTCTCAAAAATGGCATCAACCTCCCTCGAGGTTTATGGTGTTACATTCTTACCTCCCGTAAAACATAAACCTCGAGGGATATTGGGTGTATAAACCAAACATCAAGGTGATCAATGTAATTTCGCCAAAATGAAATGTTGCACAAGTGAATATAAATTGTTGTTTCGCTTTAGTGATTTTGGGCAAGTTGGCTTTCCGTTGATCAAGATGTTGTAATTTTAATCTTGAACAGAAATTAAAGCAGGAAAACCAGTGCTGAACTGGGCAAGGAGACACAAGATTGCATTAGGTATAGCCAGAGGGCTAGCATATCTTAACACAGGACTAGATTTTCCGATCACTCACGCAAACGTAAGATCCAAGAACGTGCTTGTAGACGACTTCTTTGTTGCCAGGCTCACTGATTTCGGCCTTGATAAGCTGATGATTCCTTCTGTAGCTGACGAAATGGTGGCGCTCGCTAAGACGGATGGCTACAAGGCTCCAGAGCTTAAAGAAATGAAGAAATGTAACAGCAGGACTGATGTCTATGCATTCGGTATACTATTATTAGAAATCTTGATTGGCAAGAAACCAGGGAAAAACGGAAGGAACGGCGAGTTTGTGGATTTGCCTTCAATGGTAAAACTAGCGGTTCTAGAGGAGACGACAATGGATGTATTCGATGTGGAACTCTTGAAAGGGATAAGAAGTCCAATGGAAGATGGGTTGGTGCAGGCACTGAAGCTAGCAATGGGGTGCTGTGCTCCAATGGTATCGGTTAGACCGAGTATGGAGGAAGTTGTGAGGCAGTTAGAGGAGAATAGGCCAAGGAACAGGTCTGCTTTATATAGCCCTACAGAAACAAGAAGTGGAAGTATTACCCCATTTTGAGCTTTAAAGGTTTTATGAAACTATGATTTTTCTTCAGTTGTGTAACATTTTTCTCATTTGAATGTGAGGTTAGTGCCTAATCGTCTAGAGCTTATTGTATTATTACATTTTTCTCTCATAGCTTTGCATTTAGGTACCTCAATTGTCTTTGAAATTAAATGTAATCAATCACCTACACCATTATGCAAATTTGTGCATTTAGGAATGAGTAAGTGTTCAACATGCTTTACTGATTTAAATTGTGGTCCACATCATTTGATGCGGTCACAATATTACAATTGCAGTGACTGCCGTAACTACATTACACCGTAATTGCAGTGTGACTCTGAATCACAATAATGGGCCGCAACACAACCGCATTGGTCACATTTGGACTGCATCAGGCTACATCATGTCACATCATATTCAAAAATATTGTTTTAATTACAAAATAATTCACATCACAATAGCCATAAACCACATTGCAATGGCTGCAATGACAGTATCTTACAAAATAATTTATTTATTCTCTCCCAGGACAATTCAATCCTAGTCTTTGTTTGATGCTTGCACAACTTTCCTCTCAAATTAATTTATATCATACATCATAGTTCACAAAATATTGATTTCCAAAGTTTTTTTGTAATCCTTTTGTCTATGATTTCTCTTGTTCTGTCTTCTTCTGGGAATTGTACAAACTTTCTTTCCGGAGCATGTAACTTCCACATATTCCCAAATTACTTAAAATGTGATTTTACTATCATTTTTCTACAATAAAACACATTCCAATTTTTTTTCTCAAAAATGCATTCATTTCGAATTTTACTTTGTCTAATGTATTCGGTCATGTAAGGCAACATTCTCATTCCAAACTCATTTCTAATGATTTTTTTGAAATTTTTTAGGGTTGTGTTGTTTTTTAAGTTTTAGAAATTGTGGTGGTGGTGCATGCGTGTGGAGGGGTTTCCATTCACAAAACTCATTGTACCCCTTCAGGCACACACCAAAGGTAGAACTTTAAGGCTTATAAAGTCTTTCAACTTCCCTCCTCCAACCTACGTGGGACTTGGAGAGTTTTTTTTATTTCACACTCCAAGTTTCTTCATTAATGACCACATTAATATGCTTTAATGTCTCTTTGAAACCATAAATTTTCAACAGATGTGGTAAACAATCTAAATCTAACATAAAATCAAAGGGCATTGTGGGAGAATGCAAGATGATGTTTTTTTGTCACATACTCGTTACAATATTTAATCATCTGCTAGAATATCATGGCTGCATCTCATTCACTTGATGATAGCTTTTCACAAAAGGATCAAGTCTTTTGTTGTGCATGCCACTAGTTTGCTCTCCTTCCGATTGAAATATGTTATTGTATTAGTTCATACATTGCTTAATATTGGAATGAAGTTATGTTATATATTGGACTCAAGTTTCTTATTATAAGGTACAACACCAAATAAAAACACTTCATGAGATACTTGGATCCATGAATGTACTAGAGCTTGTAAGCCTTAGCCTTAGTTTCTGCTCTAATGGAATGAAAAGACTGAACTCTCATGTTGTAGTTCACCTTGTTGTTATAGTCTACAATCGGGTATCATTACCCCTTATTTATAAGAAATGCATATCCATGAAAGGTGATACTACTTGATTTTCTTATTCCAATTTTGCTCATCATAAAATAGAAATAAGACTTCTGATATCTATACTATAATTTCCATCAAATTATATATGTTCACAACTATATACTTACTTGAACATGTAGGTTCAATTATTTTATTTGAACTTTTAATATAAATAATTTAATAAATGAGAAAATTCGTTCACGTAAGAATTTTTACATTATTTCATCAATGTCTACTATTTATAAGTGAATCATTTTTAACTTTTCAATAAGTTAATATACAATGAATAATGAATTGAGCTTGTAATTTCTTTTAACATTACTTATGTATATTACACTCATAATAAATTATGGGTGATCAACATATCATAATTAATGGGCTCATAAATATTTCTATGCAATAATTGCTTGCATACCCAAGATATCATTGCATACACTTCATCACTTTTTTATTGTCTCCAACCATAAATTTCGTGTGCATTTATTTGTTATGCAATTGACTTACATAATGCTATATATCTCTTATTTACACAAATCACTCATCCATTATTTGTTGTTACACGAACCACCTCTTCCTTTTACACGAATCACCCCTAATTTTGTATATATATTATATTGACCACCCATGATGAGATATAAGTGTAATATTTTAAACAAAAAATATGTGATATGTGTAAATAAGTTAAACAATGTATTGTATATTGTGTAGACAAATCCAAATAATATAAGAGTCAATGAATTTTCATTATCTGGTTCATTACAAAATAATATAAGGATTATATAAATATCTTATTAGAATTGTTAATATATTGTGTAATGAAACAAAAATAATAAAAAGACACTCAATTTTGTACTATTTGGAATTGCCTACACAATATATAATATTTTGTTTAACTTAATTACATTCACCACACACTTTTTTGTTTAAAATATTACACTTATATGTCATTCGGGTGGTCAGTCAGTGTAATATATGTATAAAATTAGAGTGGTTTGTGTAAGAGTGAGAGGTGGTTCGTGTAAAGACAAAAAAAGAATGGTAGTTTATGTAATTTTATTAAAACTGAGTATAATTAACTCTAATAATTATAGTTTGTTGTTATTTTCCGTTATACAATAATAAGTTATTGACTTTATTTTCTAATGTGTATCTTGATATTGTATATATAACCTTGTAACCCATCTATTTTGTTCTTAGTCACTCATTCTCATGTAATAAACATTTTCATAGATCTTTTATTGTTCTTCTCCACAAGTTCTTTTTCTTCCTTCTCTTGTGTTTTGATTTGCTTTAGTTGGACTACCATATTTTCAATAATTATAAATTTGAACTTTATTATTTATAGGATAATAACTAAACTTAAACCTCTACACAACTATACACATATTTGTATATATTGGCCTATTTCATCTTGAAACACATATATACATACACTTTTATACTCACGGCATTCATAAATTTGTAGTGTTCTGTAATTGTCTAGTAAAAATTGTTCAAAATTAAACAACTTCTCAAACTAGAATTAGTCCTTTTATTGATAAGAAAGAAAAGAAAAAACTAAAGGTTGATGATCAACTTGTGGTTGTAGTCCACTTGTACTAGTGTCTACTGTTATTCTTGTTGACATTTATATGCACTATTCCTATAGGACAAAATTTCATGTTATTATCTTTTTATCACTATTCCTATAGGGTTTCATTTCTCATTCTGCATGTTCCAATGTAAATGATTCATGCAAAATAATCCAAAATATATGTATAAAGAGATTCATTTTCTAATATGATATACAAAATTTGGTGTACAAATATGGAAATTGATAATATTTTTTAGGGTTAGACTGTCTCCTCAACAAATGTCACTGTCAGGAATTAAACATTTGACCTATAATATGATACGGGAGGATTGAATAGAACCTTACAAGACTATATGAAACATCTAATTCATATCTCTTCATGTTAACTAATTTGGGCAGAAAATATCTCTTTTCCAAAATTTCATTCATTGAAGGCAAGTGGGCATAAGGAAACAACCATTAAGAATTGATTGAAAGTGGTCCAATAAAAGAGGTCATAGATCATTTCCGGTACTGGACAGTCTAGTACTAAATTAGATTATGATACATGACAAAAACAATCCTCCAATGACCATGATTTTATATTATTTTTCAATAAAAATAAATAAAAAGTTTATAGAAAAATTTCAGCCTCATATTTCAATATCGATCTCTCGGTGAGGAGTTCAACTCAATAAAAGAATATGGATCCACAATTAGCATCGTATATGTCATTAGCTAGAACAAGACAATCTATGTACGTAAGATATACTGCATGCCTATACCCTATTAGGATTAGAAATTTGGTCCCACGATAATTTAGATTTTAGCATTTGGAGGGTTACAATTTAAAAGCTTGTTTTAATTACCTACACCCTCAAATGACATAGACATATATTGAGTTTATAATTCGTGCATAGTGTTAAATTTGTATAACATCACACCCTCTATATTATTTATATTTAAGAATCAACAATGATTAATACATGAATAATATATTAACACTCTAAAAAATCATTATAGTATAAGTGCACCGACTTTTTTTCTGTATTTTACTATAGACAATTCTCTAGTTTAATTTTTATTGTAAAAGTTGTTTGTATTATTTTTACACTCAATTATTCATCATTGTCTTTATTTGAAGTAAATTTCACATTATTTGTGGCATTTTCTTATTCATGGTTTAAATATTGTTTAGTTAATTTTGAAATACAACCTTAACATTATATTATAGCCAAATCTCAATTTTCATTTGGTTTTGTGGGTCAAAAGGTTTCCATTTGTCTAGTCTCTAACATATTTCTATGGAGGAGTATGTTTAGAAGTAAGTGTCTTATTCTTCTAGACAGGTTTAAATATTTATTGGGCTAATCTTACTGGTTATTGATTTTGAAATGGAACTTTAACATCTTTCACTTATCCCTATTTAATTTCCAATTTTAGATTTTGAATTTGGATTTGTTATGGGATTGTGAGGGAAATATCTTCAATTGTAAGTGTTGTTTTTGTCACTCAATTACATTTTTTACTTGGTAAATGGCGAATGAATCAAAAATATTTTTAGGAGATGTATGCACTAAGTAATTTTTCATGACTTTATTAGGGTATTTCATGGTTTTATTAAGTTTAATTACCAATTATTTTTTAAATAAATAAGAAATGGGTCGTGTACAAATAATAAATAAGAAGTGCACTATGTAGGAATAAACTTTTTAATCTCAAAAGTTCTTTAGCTAGTATGGATTCAACTCATAGTTCATAAGGTTATGAGTTCAAATCCCTAAAAGTAGTGAATACTTCATTGGTGATAATCTCTAAGTACTTATGTAAGTATTTATAGAGCCTTGAGACCTACTCTAACCCTAATTATTATTGAGATCCAACTCACCTAAACTTTAACCTATAAAAAATAAAATGCTACTCTCACGTTTTTTATGGAATGCATTATTTTTCTTATTCTAAATATATATGACAAAAATTGGTTGTGAAGATGATAGTTTAATAAGTAATGTGATTTTCATGATTAAATTAGGATAATTTAAGTTGTTATTTGACTTGAAGATGGGTATATAGAGATAACAGATTAAAATGGGAGATATAATGATAGTGTTTTGTTGTGAGATAAGTTGTTATTTGCAATTGATTATTTATAAGGTACATTTCTCCATACTTTCTCATTATTGAAATTATATTGCATATGTGACTTTCATGATGTTCTTGTTTCTGTTCTTCTTCTTTTTTATTTTTGTTGTGGATATGTATTATTTATGTTGAATTAAATGTTTAGATGTATGTCTTAGAATAAATTTACATTTTTTTATGCAAACTTGATATTTTTAAAAGAGAAAAGGATGTATGTATTGATGCTAGACCGAGCAAACAGGTGTACAAAAATATAGCTTCGGTTGTTGCAAAAAATTATAAAAAGTAAGAGGTTGTGTTGAGCATGAGTCTTTCTGCGCTGGGCGCGACTCTAGTGCCGAGCGTGACTCTCAGATGTTATCTTTTGCACTGAGCGTGATCTTGGCCGAATCTTGCCCTTAATCTTTGGAATTTTATGCTCTTTTGACCAGTTTTAAGCCTACAAAACACTCAAATGTGAGACTTGGTCATTTAAACAATTTTTAATCATTTAATAATACAATTTCGTTCATTTGAGTTGATTAAGTAGCTAAAGTGCCATAAAAGAGTATAAGAAATATAATCAATTTGACTCTTAATAATAACTGATAGTGCAAGATTTTTTTACACTGTCACTATATCATTCATAGGATAGTTTTTTTTATGAATTTTTATCTGAAAGTGACACTTCAACTAGATTTGTTATTTTTGTTTAAATTGAACTAAACTTTACCAATGCTGCATATATATTTTTGGACCTTAAATAACTAAACCGATTTAGATAGCATGTTATTTACATCTTCAACTTAAATATATTTTTATATAAAAATCAATTTAAACAGTTCCATGAATACCCTACAATTAAATGCAAACTTTGACCTCAATTATGGCATGAGGTAAAGAAGACTAAATTGGTGTGTCCCAAAATAGTAAGACAACGACATCCATTGAATATTGGTTAAAAGGGTGTCAGCATAGATTGTAGTGGCACTATTGTGTGGACTCAAACCTATTATGTACTAAGTACGTAGTTGATGGGTAAAATTATTGGATGTTCAAATTCTATAACCATAATCTTCATCAATTAGTTTAGTCATACTTGTGTGGCAAAATTATTATGCAAATGGCTCACATTATAGATAGATTCTAGAAATTGGTTTTATGAGAGTATATTATCTTATATGATTTACAAAGATTTTGTAAATCATATAAGATAATCTTAAATTTTATAAAAAGAAGTATAAGATAATCTTAAATTTTGTAAAAGATTGTAGTAAAGACACTATATACATACCATATATAGTTGAGTTTAAGCATGAGGTGAGTTTGTAATCGAATTCTTTATTAATATATTGATAACCGCTCAACATTTTTGGAACATAAACAATTGATTAAACCTCATTAATAATTTCTTATATTTCTCTCTTCTATTTATTCTATCCTTTATACTTTTTTAATACTAACTCATGTGATATTCACACAGGCACAAAAGTATCACATAATGTAAATTTGAGGAGGGGTGTTATCACATGACAAATTATGAAGGTAGACTATTTAATGCATTTGAACTTTTGAAGTAGACCCCACTTGTGTAGGTCATAGTATTTATAATTATAATTAGGAGTGATTCATTTATTTCAAGAGTAAGTTTTTTAAACTTATTTCCTATCTTAGCTATCAATTATAGGAAAATCCAATGATCTAGGTCTATTTACTAATTTAAATCATTGGATTTTCCTAGAATTAATGGATAAGATGTGAAGTAAGTTTAAAAAACTTACTCTTGGAATAAATGGATCCCCTCCATATAATTATATATATATATATTATATTTATAATTACTTTTAGTCAGGAAATATAAAGTTTTACAATTATCGTACATTAAACATAATTCAATTTACTACAATTATATTGTACGGTACATTAATATTATATAAATTTGGGGAGGGATTCACTTACTCCAAAAAACACTTACTCTTCATCTTAGCCATCCAATCTTGAAAAATTCAATGGTTTAGATGTACTCACCAATTCAAACCATTGGATTTCCAAGAATGAATGGTCATGATGTGGAGTAAGTGTTTTTCTACTTACTCTTGGAGTAAGTGGATCCCTCCCTATAAATTTTTATCCTATATACAATATGTTATTTACTCATAAATTTAATAGATTAATCTATGTTGGAATTTCTGATTAGCATGACACATACCCCTACAACTTGTTCAATCTTCAAGTGCCACGTTGGTACTCCAAAACCATGTCTCCCATAATAGTTTCTACCGCAAAATTAGGGACCAAATCAGAGGTTTGGTAAATGAAGCCAAATCTCCAATAATTGGTTTTGTCTTCAATATTTTCCTCACACACAGAGCACCCTGACATAACTACAGGCCATTGTCTCTGTCTGTAGTTTAGTCATTCATGTTGTTCTGCATGCTTTGTCACATCAACTTGCTTTAGCTTCTGAACATGAAACAGACAGGGAGAAAATGATGCATATTTTAAGAGTTTATTATGTAGCAGTATTATTACATTTACTGGTTTTTACACTTTCATATGATCAAGGTAGCATATAATTTTTGAGATTTTTTTATACATATCTAGCTCTAACCTATTCCTAAGAGAAATTATAGCTCATGTAGAGGATTTATTAGTAAAAATATTTTCATGAAACTTATATATACTCGTTAAGGGATGATATTTTTATTAGGATTTGTTCACACTTAACTATCTTTCTATCTAATAATCCTATTTATCATCTTCTAATATGGAGAGATTTATCCCCTATTGTAAGAATAAAGATATGGCTTCCTTAACTATAGTTTATCTTAGGAAGCAAATGGATCAGGATGGAACCGGATAATACGTTATTCGAATATACTCTATTCACTTATTTTTGGATCTAAATTGGCATAGATACATGTTAGTTCTGCTACACGCATGTCTTTAGATACCTAACGGGTATATGAAAATCCAAAAATCCAAAAAAATTTTAAAAATATTTGTGAGGAACTTATGCAATTGTACATTTGTTTTCTATAATCCTATGTTATTTAGGTAATGGAAAATAGAAAACAATAATTATTAT
Source organism: Lupinus albus (assembly GCA_009771035.1). Classification (NCBI taxonomy): domain Eukaryota; kingdom Viridiplantae; phylum Streptophyta; class Magnoliopsida; order Fabales; family Fabaceae; genus Lupinus; species Lupinus albus. Next base: position 19,607,594 of record CM020001.1, on the reverse strand, counting down.
AAAACATAATTTAAAGTATTTATCAAAAACAATCCTCTTACCTAAACAAGCATTAAAAATAGCTATTATTTCAACATTGTGATTGAAATTTTATTTTGTAAGAACAATTTAACTAACATAAAATTGCATATCACCTAGATTAACAACATAACATTACTAATTGACAACATAACATTTATGGATTAGAATGATACTACATTTATGAATTAATCATATAACATCACAGTTATGATTAGCATGATATTACACTTACGTTATATATTTAGAGGTTTAGGATGGAATTGTGGGTCTGTGTACCCGACTACTTAGACCCGTCCAACACTAGGTTTCAAAATCTTCGGTTTCATTTACCCGCAATTCTAAAATCATAAACCCAAACTCGACCCATTGCAAGTATTACTTGCAATTTCTTACAGGTACGTGACTATCTGATACCCATTATCATTCTTAGATTTATCATATACATATATCCGCAATGTAACCAGATATGCTAGTTCATATTATTATCTTTAATATTATGAATAATCCAAATATGATCGAGCATATAATAATCACACATGTTATTTTGGCCTATATGGATAAACCTAACACTATTGGTTTCCAAGTCCTTCAAGGTATTTCAGGGTCTTAGTCTGAAGACCTTACTTTTTTAATATATTAATCATATAATAATTTTAATATATTTCATAGTTCTTCTTTATGTTCATTTTCTAAATATGATAATAGAGAATGCTAATTGGAGCATAAATGTGGAACCAATGATTGGTGCTTCTCTATACTTATTGTAAAGCAATTTGAAGTATCATTAAGAAACTATAATCACTATTTTTATTTCACCAAACAATTTTACAATTCTTTTTTTATTTAGTTAAATGTATATAAACCAAAGTGTTCCAAAGGGGTTGTTAAAGGAATCACCACTGAAAAACACAAGGTGATCATTGTATTAAAATTAATTTTAAATAAGGAATAATTTTGTATTGTTTGTTCTCACTAGGTAAGGGTATCAACTGATAGCTCTATTAGTTTTTCTTTTAATCACACCAATAATAAAAATTAAAATAGCTACATGGTGAGTTTAATATTTGAATGAGGTCAAAATTTGTTGTACTGTAATCAAAAGATGATACGTTTCTTTGTTGTTCTATATTAGTTAAATTTTGGTAAAGGTGGGCTGTGTATATAGACACATATGTTAAAGATACTTAAAAAAGTTAATTTTCATGAATAAAATATTGTACTTATTAATCTGTGATGTGATATTTGTAGTTTTTTCAAAAAGTTACTCTTTAATATCATTAACATGTCATTGGGTGATTAAAATAAGAATAAAATGTATGCACTGACAGTGTAAGAATTATATACATTCTTATTACATCATTCATATTTAATCATCAATAACTATTCAAAAAAGTAATACAAATGAATAGTGAATGATGTACTGAATTTGTATGAATCTGTTTACTAATAGTATATAGATATTACACTATTAAAATAAAACTTGTGTCTACATTACAAAATCACACATATAAATGAGTGTAATATTTATGCAGTGACAGTGTAAAGATTTACATAGTTACTATATCATTCACCATTCATATGAATTATTCTTTTAAAAATCAATAATTATTAAATATGAATGATGAATAATGCACTGATAGTATAAAAAATTTATACATATGTGGCCTAGGTAGAAACAATTATTTGATTTGAACATTCTAATATATATATATATATATGTGTGTAATGGAAAGTGAAGCAATAGTTATGCTAATGATATAGTTACATGGTTAGATTACAAAATTGGCTTACCTTTAGGTCCAAACTGAAGTGAAAATTGGCAAAACAAATGTTAGGACTTAAGCACATGAGGAGAGTTCAATCCAAAAGACTAGTCTATTAGGTGGGAGAGCCTCATGGCTTAAGTATCAAGTTGAGTTTGCAATTCTACTCAATCTGATACTCCTAACATTGTCGTCCCCTTTAAGGGTCGACGTCTACAGTGACTTTCACTCTATTGACACTGACCCGATGGTAGCCATTTCTCTTTTTGCCGGCTTCTCTCACCTATTAGTATTCAGTAATATACCATAATTCAACCTATAGATAACCATTTCCATGACACAACTCTCAATAAAATACACTAATTGTTAGGACTTAAACATATGAGGAGAGTTCAGCCAAAAAATTAGTCTATTAGTTGAAAGATGAGACTTAAATATCACATTGAGTTTGCAATTTACTCAATGTGGGACTCCTAGTAACAAACAATAATTGTATTGCTCTCCTAAAATATGTCCTCTCCTCTAGGTTACATGCATCAAGAAATATAAGTTAAGCTCAAGTCCATTTAGTTATTATACTATTAAACATTTTGCTAGGCAATGGCTCTAAAAAAGTAATTGTGGGCCATGTCCATGTACAGCCGAAATGTGTGATAAATGAGTCCTCAATCAAATAATTCAAATTATAAGTTTTGTCATATGTTCTATTATTCCAATTAATGAGTGCCTTCATGAAACTTTGTGAAACACACTATCTCACCCCTCATGCTCATTTTATATATTTTTTATATAAGCAAGGTATATATATATATATATATAATCCAATTTATTAGAAATCAAAGAGTAATAAAAGAATTGTGTATTTTATTGATTAAATGAAGTGAATGTATTGAATTATGAAAAAAATTAATCAACCTATTATATAGAAAATACAAAAAACTTAACTCTATGACTCTTAAATAATTAACTAATTTATTTTGCAATTTTTTTAATGATGGAAATTGAATTTATAATCATATGCAAAAGATAAATGGGCTTAAACTAATTACTAATTTAAAATATTAAAATATATTTCAACACAATGATAGGTAAAAATTCTACGCTCACATGAATATAATATTTGACATTTTAGTGATCCAATATGATCTTACGCTAGTGGACCAACTTCTTGTTAGTACATTTATTCTCTATTTAAAGAGCTTATTTTCTGCAAATAATTTCCCCACAACACACTGCAGAGAGAGAGAAGAGAGAGAGAGAACAAGAAAGTAAGGAAAAGTTGCAGTGATGTCTGGCCACAGAAGCTCAAGAGGTTCAAAGTTCACAGATCAGAATGAGATTAATGAACTTGTGTCAAGGTTACAAGTACTTCTGCTACAACTGAACCAAACAAACAATTCAAGGGTATAACCACGTCCAACATGTGAACATTATTTGGAACATAATCATTTTGCATGGTCTTCATAATTGAATTGTTTTCAACCAAAATGTTTATTTTACCAATTCCTTTATCAACATGTTATATATACACCTAAAAGTCACATTTTTTTGTGACACTTTTTAGATCCATAGTATAACGCAGTACTAGCATTTTATGCTACAAACATATATACAAACTAATTTAGTTTACTTGATTTGAAGTTTGTGTGTTTTGGTGCAGCAATCATTGTCTAAGATCTTGAGTGAAACATGCTGTTACATTAAGAAGTTGCAGAAAGAAGTGGAAGATCTCAGTGAAAAGCTAACCAATCTGATGGATTCTGTGGATATTAGTGATATAGAAAGAAGAACTTTAGAAGACTTTCTGCAACAATAACAACTTAGTCCTTATTTTGTGTGTAGTGAGAGTAAAGGAAAGGGATAGACCCACAAATTATTATATAATAAGTTCACAAATTTGGAGTCAATATAGTAATGAAATTTGTGTATCTTTCTCCCTTACTTAGAGGCCAAAATAAATAATGAGAGTATTCATCCTACCAATATTATTATTTGTTAAAATGTGCCACACTCGATCCAGCCAGCATATAATAATGTAAAATAATGTAATAATATACTATCTTATTGAAATATTAGTTGCTGTGACCAAATTGCTTTTGTTTTGGTTCAAACGAGTACTTTAAAGAGAGTCGACAAAAAATTCCATTAATAATTAACTGTTTTGATCATTTAGAATAATTCGATGAATTTAGTTCTAGGAAGCTTTAATGACCATAGATAGGAACTATCCAATTTTTATACCACGGCGGTTGGCTGTTCATAAACTAGCACTACCCATCGTTTCTATTTTGAAATCAATATCAGCAATGCAGTTCATCCAACGAATATTTTATGATATGTTAAATCGTCTTAGGGTCACTACAAGAAATTCCAAGTTTAATGAAAATGGAAAGCTATTGGTAAAGGACCAAAAACCATATGGATAAGTCCCGAAACCTATACCCGGTGTTTTAAATTGCGGTTACAGTTACAATTGCGGTAACGGTTGCGGTTATTGCAATTGCGGTCATTGCGACCGTTGCGATGCGGATTGCGGCCATTGCGGTGTGAATATTTAGTGATTAAAACAATATTTTTGAATCTGATGCCGTCTGATGCGGTCCGATGCGGTTGCGTTGCGGCCACAACGGTGTTTTGTTGCGGTTTTTAGTGTGAAATTCAATCACACCGCAATTGCGGTGCGTTGCCAATGCGTTGTCGGCCACATCCGCATTGTTGCATCCGTATTGTGTATTGTGGAACGCATTTTAGAACACTGCCTATACCTACATATGTTTTCCTTCATTATCTTTAAACTGCTATAGTTTTTCTATTGATATAGGGTTTCATAATATACACATAATATATCCTCCATTGATATAGGGACTTGGTGAAGAACATATTTTTCTTTACCCTATGGCTATTGCTCAATCGCTATAAGTATTAGTGGCATAAATCATAAATCATAAATCATATGTTTGTAAGAAATTTTGAGTTGTTTAAGGTCATTACTATAAGTAGCCAAATTAAAGTGATCTACTTCAAGTAAAGTTTATGGCTATAGACATAATTATCACGGAAATTATTGTGTAAATACCTAAAGTCTTATTTTTATTTTATGATGAGCAAAATTGGAAATAAGAAAATGAAATAGCATATCCCTTCATGGAAGGGTATGCACTTATTATAAATAAGGGGTTATGGTTCCCAATTGTAGATCATAAGAAGAACACAACAACACACAACAAAATCAGTATTCTCTTCATCCCATTATAGAAGAAATTAAGAATAAGAGTGGTCTACAATTGGAAGGCCAAAGAACTTACATGTTATACTATGAACATGTATTTGCATGCAAGACAAAGTACATGGAGTTGATGGATACATGACAAAGCATGATATAAAGTTCATTCACCATATTCTATATGAATATATTAAGGTACGCTTCCGCTTAAGATCTAGTTCTATATTTCTTCTTGATGATTTGACATGAAAGATCTTGGCTATATATGATGAAAGTATTATTCATCATCTTTAGTATTATGTATCTTTTTCCCATAATTATAAAGTCTACATTAATATTTTTTTTTCCAACACTAAGATCAACCCAGTCCTTTCTTCTAAAATATTCATCATTAGATTATTATACGCTAAATCCTTTCGGATGGTCATATTTGTGATTTTGGGAATTGGGTGGGGGAAATAGGAGTGAAACTTTACTTGGAGATGTCATCTCTTTACATGGGAACTTGAGCTTGCAAGAACATAATCAATTTGTGCTTCATGTTAATAAATCGGATTCTTGGGAGTGGAGACATGATAAATCTAAGAAGTACTCAGCCAAATCAGCTTATAAGCTTCTTACTCATTAAGATCATCATAAAACCCGCCTCAACCATCATACTCACCTTCTTTGGAAATCAAAAGCTCCTTTGAAGGTAACTACTTTTGCTTGGAGACTCTTCCAATATTGACTCCCAACCAAGGAGGCTCTCCTGAGGAGGGGGATCACTTTAAATAAGTGAGGAGGAATATCATGCCCCTTGTTGCGCCCCGATTTTCGGCTGCACCACTTTCTTATAGTCGCCACTATATTTTATAGACAAAAATGTAGAAAAATATTTTAGCCAAATTACAATGGGCTTTGGATTTCTGATATCCAGGTTCAGGAGTCGGTTATAGATTAGGGAAGGTATTAGCATCCTACATGCCCACCTTAAGCGTACCCCTCACTAAGTTATATGGCATATTTTTATACTTTTGAAATTATTTGGTTTATTTAATTATTAATAGAGGTGACATAAATTTATTTATTTTTTGTTTTAATTAGGGAAAGAAGTGGCGTAACGCGACCCTCCAAAGGATGAGTTGAGAAAAATAAGCCTTCAGGAGCAACCATTCTTTCATCCTTGATGTGGTTGGTAACTTTTAGATTTTTGTAAAAAAAAATTGTAATTCATATTTATTGTCATAAAAATGTTTTTTGTTTATTGAATATTAATTTGATTACAAATTTTGTTTATTGATTTTAAGAATTAGTCATGTGAAGAGAGACAGTGCAGTGCAGCCATTCGGCCATTCGAAGATGATTTGAGGACAAGATGCGTTTTTGCTATCTTCCTCCATCTTTGATTAATTCTTAGAATTTATATCGTTATAAAGATTTTCATATGATTTTATTAGTAATCATTTTTCGTTATATTAAAATATATATTTTTCTTTAATAAATAATTATAAATTTATACTATATAAATAATAGGAATAGATAAATATATAAAATTAGAACCCATAAAAACCTGGTTGGATGGCTATGCTCCATGGAAAGGTAGTGCACAGTGGGTTGGGCGCATGTTAGCTGCAAATTGGCCTGTACTTCACCCGCGTGTGATGACGAATGGAGAGAGCACGATTTTACCGTGTGTTTGATCTAGTGGATCATAGGACTCCACCATCTACTTTCTATAGTGTTTTCCGTGACTTTTTGTATTATGATTTTTGGGTGTTGGAGATTGTGTTAGAGGTTGTTATCTAATATCTTTCTTGTGTGATGAGAGTTTGTTGATATGCCTAGGAATAAAACTATCAAAATGTTTTTTGCTATTCTTTGGAGGTTTTTGAGAGGAATAGTGATAGAGATTTTTGGTTATAGTGTCAAACATATAGCAATGAAATTAATGACAAAATAATATTTTCCTAATTTAAAATGAGAGAGAAATCATACCTTATTATTGCATATAATCCCATTTATTTTGTTGCACATTTTCCTTTGTTTTTTTAGGAAATAGGGAATGTGTAGGGATTTTATATTTTTAATGAATTTCAACACATGTTTAAAATAAATAAGACAACTCATAATTCTCATAATCAATTCTTATTTTAAAAAATTATCATATTACTAATTCAAATATCTGAAAGAATGATTTATTTTTGGATCATGAGACATCTAAAATATTTTTTTTTTTGCTCAAAAAATAGTCCAATAATTTTTATAAAGCCAAACAATTATTGTGATGCCCAAAAGTGAGTACAGCATAATTATTTGATATTTTATTTAAAGATAGTTGTAGCTGAAAACATATTTTTTGATAGAAAATTATGTAATGATTCTATAAAATCTCAAAATTATCACATTACTCATTAATTGAAAAAAATCAATCATTTGACTTATATAAATCCACAAAAGAGATATTTTGAGTGCACTTTTATTTTACAATTGAATAGAAAACGAAAATTAAAGGATTTTGGGATATGCTTTTGCAAATTTGAATCCTTCCATAATTAGGATGATAAATGACTATTAATTCACTTAAAATCTTTTTTTTATTTGATCTGATGTGATTTGAAATCTCCAATTTATTTGACCAAAATCTCTAAATAATTAATTTTCTATTAAATTTTCTAATCAAAATGATTTGTGCAACACTATCACATTAATATGAAATTTTATAGTTTGATTTGATTTGCATATTGTAATCTTGATTTATTTATTGATCCAATTTTGATGAGAGTCAATCTCCAAAGATTTTATTTTTCATAAAATGTTTTTTTGTAAAAAAAATTGTTTTGAACAAGTATGTTTCTTTTTTGGCCAGGCAAAATTGGGTGTTCACACCCCTTATACGAGTATCTAGAATTCACTCATCACCTTTTCACTTCATACAATATCACTTATTCCGTCTGACAACTTATCTACAAATAGTTGGACATCAGTGTCGCTTTGCCTCTAGCCCCAATATATCACTTTACAATTCACATAGGTATAGTTTGCGATATGACTTGTTGAAAAGTTTGGAATGTCATCTGGTTAGCAACAATTTGAGCATTCTAGTTATCCGAGAATTATCTAATCTTCAACAATGCCAAGCCCTCTCTTCATCAAATTCTGGATTCAACAAGAGTGAAATCGTGATTATGGATTAAGTGTCAGAGGGGGTTGAACTCAATTCTCTATTCCGACTGGATTGTTAATCCTCTCGCTTGTCTCAACATTATTTTGTAATTTTTTCTTTCTTCATTCTTTACTCTTATAATTATTCTCCTATTTAGTAAATTATCTTTTTCCGAACAAAAAAAAGATTATATGCTAAATTGAAAAATGAGTGAAACATTTCTAAATTGAAAAATGAAGTTGGGCTGAATACCACCTAATTATGTAACTCATTTTATTGACAACACACTTTTAATTTAAGACATTCAATTTAATCAATGGATAACATCTTTTCAGGACAAGAATTTACAAAAGTGCTTTATTTTGTCAGTCCAAATAGGTAAAATATGAATCAAAATCTTCTCCAATATTAGAGATGGAAATTTTATTTTTTATTTTTACCTCTAAAGATAAAAACATCATCTCTCGCTATAAAAATATAAATAAAGATATATGTTAAGTTTCCAAACTAGTACCCATTTTCTGGTTGTGATATTGCTAGTTTAGGGTTTGAGAAACAATATAGTAATGTCATTATTAACTATCACACTGATATTTGTGATTTGTCTTCACCTTCAACTAGAGAGAACCTTAACTGAACCTAAACTTTTGTTTATCTATAAAAATAAGTCCAATTTATTGAAATAAGTAAACTGTTTTATTTATAGAAAGCACAAATATATTTTATAAAAAGGAAAGGCATTAGCAAGAAGGGTCAGTATAAGAGGATGAAATTCTGAGTTAAACAAATGCAAAACTAACTTATTGCAATAATACCAATCTTTTTTCCCTCCCCACCCTTTTCCCATTTCATTCAGGACAAATTATATATTCTATAAAATGAAGTACATATGTTAAAATATATGTATTTTTTCTGTTGTAGAGCCATTAGTTTAGGTCAATTAGTTAGGTTTATCTTCTACTATATAAACTCTTGTTTTCTTTCCCTTTCATAATTCATATGAAGAATAATCACAATTATGAGAGATTATTCATTCTCTTTTCTTTCTCTCATTATTTCATTCTTTTAGTTTTCTTTAAGATTTCTTTCATATTCTCATTCATTCATTTCTCATTTTTTCTTTTAATCAAGAAAGCTTCTTTCATTACTTATATCAAACTTTAACAACATATAAACTGAGTCCAAGGGTGACTCTAGTTGTTGAGGTCACAAAACCTTAGTATAGGAGAAAAATATTTTGTTTCTGTTGGAAAATTAAGGTGAGAAACTCTTTCCCAAGTGACAAATTTCCAAAGTGGGAAAGGGTTCTAACAATCATCATTGTTATCAATTTGACAACAGTTAACATTAAATGTACATTTTTTTCTCCAATGTGCAAACTCACTCAATGTCTATAACAATACAATAAGATTGAAAGGTTGTCTTTGTTCCTTTCCTATATGCAGCATTTTCTTTCTTCTTTTGACCAGTTTTTGCTTTTAAGTTTTTGGTTTTGGTTTTGGTTTTGCACTTGGTTAGTCATGGTGTTTGGTATTTAACACATGATACCTCTACGGCAGTTAAGAACACCAGCACCAGAAGTAAGGGTACCAACCACTGAAGAAGATTTTGCAGACAAACTTGAGGCTCTAGCATAACTTTCTGCAGATCCTGCTCCTGATGAAGTAAAATATGCTCCATTCAGTAATAGGTCTCCATCAGATCTCCAATTCCAGTTTTTCCATGTATCTTCCCCTGCATCTTCCCCTGTTTCTACCCTCTTTGTCACCTTCATGCATGCATGCCCACATCAATTTTCCAACAAAGTTCACCATCATCATTAACATATTTTCGATGTTGAGTATAGTGTCATTCATACTGTTAGAGTCGTTAATCGATTAAGAGTATGTTTAATCGATTAAATAGACAGTATATCGTTCATTATTCATTTGTCTTACTCATTTTTTGAAGAGTCGGTGATAATCAAATATTAATAGTAGATCATGTAGTGACATAATGTATAAAACTCATATAACGTCTAGTATTAGCGCATTACACATATTAAGATGTTAATTACCTCCTTAGCATGGGAGTTGAGAGGGGCAAGATATCGGTTGCCTTGGCTGTTAATTGTGGGATTAGCACTGCCACCAATTGCATACATTTCCCAATGGGTATAATCATTGTTTACCACATGGAAATATCCATGTCTGCACCTGCATTATTAATAATTACTCTTCCTTGTTAATACCACTACAAATATGGACAAAACTTACGTGTAATATTATACGTACTAGTGGTACAAGTGACCTATTAAAGGATGACACGTGACTTTTTTGTTTAATTTTAAGGTCAAAAAGTGCTTTATTGTAAATCTAATAAATGATCATTCTTTATGTATTAAAAAATGAAACATTTTTAGTCCACATGTCATCCTCGTCATCCTCTAATAGGTCACTTATACCACTAGAACCTATGATACTGTACCTAAGTTTTGTCTAAACATTATTCATCTTTAAAACCCTAATATATTCTAGAATAACATATATGATACCCAAGACACATGACATGGTAGAAACTAGAAAGGGGCCTAATGTTCTTTTCCCATTGATGTGTTCTTTTCTCTTTTAGATCACACCCTTAATGGAACTCTCATATCCCAAGTTGCTAATTTTTAAATGGGCCTCCAAGAACCAAATAGCAAATTGTGGACTGCATCATCTGATGCGGCCGTAATATTGTAGTTGTGGTGGCCATCACAACCGCATCACACCGCAATTACAGTGTGACTCTGAATCACAATGATGCAGCTGTAACAAACTGCGATGCAACCACATTGGGCTGCATTTGGACCGCATCAGGCCCATCGAATTCAAAAATATTGTTTTAATCGCAAAATAATTCACACCGCAATAACCACAATTCGCACACAACAGCTGCAATAACCGCAACCGTTACCATAATTGTAATAAACGCAACTGTTATCACAATCACAATTTAAAACACTATGCCTAAGTTGATAGACAATGGCATTGCACAAAAGATGTTAGTTAATTACCTTGGCATTCTTTGAACAAGACCCTCCCCAAAATGGTTGTATGCAATGGTCACTTGCATATGCTTGTCTCGAACATAAGAATCACTATGACCCAATAGCATAACCTGTATAATTTTTGAAGTCAGTAATAAACTCTATATATCTTATAGCTCTTTAATAATCTCTCTTAACCATGAGTCATCTACATGATTATCTATCCCAAAATGATTATGTTCCTATCAATTCTATTTCTCTAAATAATATAAAAATGTCACTTTTTTAACGAAGTGACACTTTTTCATTAGAGTGTGACAAGAAATTGAGACATGAATGAGACAGGAAATTGAGACATCAACGGGGACAGGTGATCCGTCCATGTTTTATCTACAAACCTCGTTGTGGCGAGTGAAGAAATTGTTGGATATGGTGATGGCAGTAGAGCCAATAATAGCATCAATAAGTCCATCGGAGCAATTAGAGAGAGAGTTATGATCAATCCAAATATGGCTGGCACCAAAGATAGAGATTCCATCACCATCAGCCATGGTCCTCCATCCAAAATGTGAAGGAGAACTACGAACCATAGCATTCCCAGTTTGAATGCAATCATGAATATTGAGTCCATGAATGATGATATTTGTGATGTATTGGATTGTAATACAAGCTCCATGAGCAATGTGAACGTTAAAACCACGACCATCAATGGTCTTGAAACTGTTCATTATGAGTTCTTGCTTTAATGTGATCACCATGTCCCTTTTGAACACTATCCATAAGGGCCTGTCTTGAATCACAGCGTGGCGGAGGGTACCTGATTTTTTTGTCAAACCAAAAGTAATTGAGTTAGGAAGTAGTTAAAAAATCAAATGATTACAATGAAATTATATTTTTGCCATTAAAAACAAATGAAAAACATGTATTTGTCTTTTTATTAATGGAGAGATCAAAGTTCAAATTAGTTATATTAAGAATTCAATACAAGGGATACTCAAACTCAAACGAGACTTTTTTCCATTAATATAGAGGATTATAAAGATAATCGATTATCGGGTAGGAATAATTGATTATCTTGGTAGTTAAAGTTAGTTAGTTGGTTAGCCACGATAATCGATTAAGCTAGAGATAATCGATTATCAAGGTAGTTTGTGGGTCGGATACTTAAAGGAGTTTGACTCCCATTTGTAAGCAACTTTTGAATAATCAATAAACACATTACATATATTATATGGAGAAGTCTCGAATTAATTGTGCTAATTCCTACTTCTACATAGAACCATAACAATGGTATCAGAGCAAAATATTTTTTCCTAGGAGAACCATGGCAGAAGCTACAAGAATGCAAGCAGCTGCTAGAGAGATGGTAGAAAGATTGGAGTTGAAATTTGTTGCACTCTGAGTTTTAAGGGAAAAAATGTAATATAACTTTAGATAAAAAAGATACAAATGTTGATACATGTTTTTTTTCTTTTGATATTTCACAGTATTTTCCTCTACCTGGTTTAGGGTTGACAGCATCATTGTCAGTTGGGTCAGTGACAACGTAGTAGCGTCCGTCACGACCACCAATGGCGTTGCGTCCAAAACCAATGGCACAATCGGCTAAGCGTTTTCTGTTACGGTGCCAAAGCTTGTCACAGCGCCAACAATCATCAATAGGATTCCCACTCCCACATGAGAAAAAATTAAGATTCCTTCTCTCTGTATAGTTCCGGATTCTCCTGTTCAAATTTAACAATGTCAGATTCATTTCTACTAAAAACATGTATACAAAACTAAAAAGATGTATAAAACAACTACAAAAAAGAATCAGTAGGAAAGTGATCGTCACAATTTCCCTTTTTTTTAGGGAAACCATCTCAATTTAATATTATATGGTAATAGGATAAAGATTACATGTTCTTATTTATGTTTTATTTCGTGTATCAAACTAGTTAGAGAGTTCTATTCAATTAGTAAGAAAGATAATAAAATCAGAAATTAATATTTTAATATTATTTTGTGAAATTTAATTGATTAGGGACATGAAGACAGGTAAATTCTGAGACAAAATATTTTTGATGTTGTTAATGTTGCATTAAAACACCATATGGTGTAATTAATTAGGTTTTTATTTTTTTATTTTTTTTGGTAACTCTCCCAGATAGAATTAAAGAACAATATTAGAGGGAGAAGGTAATTCAGTAAACATTTTTGTATTTGCCTAACCTTTGAGTGTATTTACTATTTAATAGGTTTCCTAATTCTTATTCTTTTATATATAATTGAACAACAAATATCATGAAAGAGATAGATTTTTATATTATCAAATATTAAATAGCTGTGCTATGATAATAGAACTACTATTAAAAATGTAGCAAAAGCTATAAGGAGGATAGGGGAAAGTGATAAAATGTGTAAACAACAAATCAATCATGTGCTTAAATAAAGAGAGAAAACAGTTAACGAATAACTAAACATGCTTCTTATAAAAGAAAACGACATCTAACAATGTAACATGCTCATTTCATCAAACTAGTTCCTTATCTAACCATCTACGAACATAAATATATTTGTAATGTGTCACACTTTGAATGATGTGATATAAAGTCTTTTATTATGATGTACATGTTCATTTTACCAAAGTAAATTCGAAATCAATTAAGACGGTTAATAAATATTATGCAAGTCACTAGATCCTTGTTGAGCTATTATTTCATTTCCTATTGACACCCCACCTATATTTATGAGACAAGTGGGTCAAAAGTTATGCATGAGGACAGAATGATACGGTGCATACGGGAAATCAAGAGCTGTGATCTTTAACCTCAATTTCCCTCCTAGAAATAAATGCCAATGTCTCCCTTCAAAATAATAACAATAAGAAGAAGAAATAAATAAATAAATGCCAAGGTTGGGAAGATATAATTTATGCCTACTAATTTGGGTGTCGGTGGTGCAAGCTAAATTATTAAATTCCTGAATCTTGGTCATTTATTAAGTTCATGGAAGTTTCGTTGAATAAAAGTAGAGGTGTCAGACAATAGCTGCAAAGATTACCCAAAATATAACTATGTATACAAAGTATTATGAGTTCAAGTTTCATCTCAAAACTAATTGATAATAAAAGTAATATCTCTAACATGTATTTAAATTATTCCCGAAATAATGAGATATACGATGTATGACTTATTTCTCAGCATGTCCCCTCCACATAAGCATGTCGAACTAGGCGTTGACCCATAACTAAATGATATCTTTTGGCTCATGACAACCGGAAAGAATTGGGTTCTGCCTCTGATATCATGTTAAAGTTTCATCCCAAAACCAATTGGCAATGAGAGAAGTAGACTAACAAATATTTAAACTATTTCCGAGACAATGATGTAGACGGTTGGAAACTTGAAATGAAATCAGAACTGATGTGCAGTTTGGATCATATGCTTGTATTCATGGGCCTTACCCCACCTTGTTGGTAAATTTATGAAATGCATAAATTTCTAACTGTCTAAATTATTTAACATTATATGTATTTGGTTCTATTAGACATTGGTAGAGAGATCCAGAGGGCAGAGGCAACCAATAGAAAACAAAAGAGAATTATCTCTACTCTAATATGTAATTGTAGGTAGGACCGAATAATATTGTGGAATATATGGTCCATTATTTATCATGGGTACTGGAGTATAGAGTAAAATATATGTGTGACATCACTCTAAAATTTAATAGCTTCTTCAGTGCCATACATTAAATATTATAATGTTATTACTTACCATGTATATAACTTACTACAATATATCCTCAACCATATTTATACACGGATTTATTACAAGTGGTAGTTGGTTATTGTTATAAAAGCAACCAACCCCAAAAAATGGTAAAATCTAACATTGTCTTTTAATTTATTAAATGCATTATTAGCCCATGAAGACTTTAAGTTTTTTTCCCCCTTAACCATTGTGGTAGAAAACTCAAATTTAGAAATGGTGAGAGAAAAAAATACTTAATTAATTAACGGGATGTTTGAAATCCAAAATAGATAGAAGAGCATAGATTTTTTTTAGGGTTAGGATCATCTCCAGTACTGGATAGTTCAGTACTTAAATGTGAGGCCAAGAATGATTTGAAGATTAAAAAAACTTTAATTGAAAACAATTTAAAATCTGAATTGTTAAAAAATTTACAATGCCACATGTTAATATCTATGTCTGTACTGGACCCTCCAGTACAGGATAGTATCCATATTTATCCTTTTAGGGCTCCCTACATGCCCATGAGATTTTTCAAACAAGTATAGAAAATATCAATGTTTTTTTCTTTTTAAAATTTTTGTATATTGTAATGGTTTAATATTTTCCTTCTATGTATATCATGGACTAGAACCCCTAGAATTGTACTCAATCTGTTACCAACTAGAAGATAGTACAAAAGGAACTTTCATCTTCAATTGAACAACAAATGTGACTAAGGAACACTAAATGAGAGGAGAGTAAGTTAAATGAATAACAATCATAAAAAGCCAAACACTTAATTGAAATCATGTAACATGGGATTTTAGGTGTTTGTACTTGTGGAAGAGCAAAAAAAAAAGACAAGAAATTTATTACGAGCAACATAGCCGGATCTAGGGACATTAGCATGTGCTTGCTTAAGCTGTAAAATAGAATATATTAAAGACTTCAACTTTTTTTTAGAGATCTCACCTTCTTAGAGTATGGTGGTTGATTCCTTAGAACCATTAAAAGGAACTTCACAACGTGAGGAATTAATTAAAGCAATGTATGTGTCTTAATTATAAAACAAAGAGTACTATGGTACCATGAATGAAAGGAATGGTTGTCCTATTGTGAGTTCATCCCATAGAATTCTATTATGAATTTTTGGGGTACTCCAGTTTACATAGAGAAGTGAGTTTTTATGAGTGTTCTAACCTCTGGATGGGGTGAACAAGACTCAATACTATTCGCTTACTCTGGTTGATCCAAACATTATAGGTTCCGATATGGTTTGATTTCATATGTTCTAGTGTCCTTAAAGTTTACAAACTAGATCCGACCAATATTTATGGTCACGTAAGGGACAAACATGACCTCATCTAACTTATGCAATAGTCACTCATTTGTCGTGTTTGTATGTACATATTCAATTGTGTACAGAGTAATGACATATCTTTGATCCAAAATATGATTCTCTAATTTTTTTCCACCATATATACATATATGTAAATGATTATAAAAATATTTATATAGGAAGCGACTCAATGAGAACAGTTCTGATATTAAAATATTTATATAGGAAGTGACTCAAATGAGAACAGTTCTGATATAAAAACTGTAAGAACAATAAATCTCGGCCTTCTGACCAACCATGGATGGTTAATATGAAAAGTTAGTTACATGATATGTTTTAATATTGATGGTTCAAATAAGATACAATGGCTCGTATCAACTATTCTCATTTTTCACAATAGCACAATGTTCTCACGTGAGTAACTATATATATCATTTTAAATATCAAATGAGATATTCATAACAATAAATAATATTGATAATATCTTATCTAAAAATTGTATATATTATATTTAATTAGATTTATAATTGGATTCAGATTTAAAATTGGTCTGCTTAACATTTGCGTTAGTCTTTTAATTTCTTGGCATGAATAACGGGGTTTAAGCCCAACCATGTAAAGTTGATTGGTTTAACTTCTTATCAAAGGAATAGAATGAAAATGAAAAAGGAACAGTAATAGCTTCTAGTTCACACATAAATTGACCACTTTTTTCAAAGGCCAAAACTTACCACAAAAGAACAAAAAGAGCATCTAATATATATTCTAAAATGAAGATTCAGAAGTTCTGGCTTTGCTGAATAAGCAGATATGCTGCTAATTAATGATCATGTGATTCTTCTTCTAAACCCAAGACATATTATTATTATTATTATTATTATTATTATTATTTAATCTACCAAGCACATACATAAGATAAAAGAACTATCGATCATATAATATCAATGCAATGACTTTTTAAAAGTTTTCTTAATATATTATTCATCATTTATATTAATTTTACATATGTTAAACTTTACTATCATCATAAAAAGAACAAAAAAATAAGAGTAGCTCATAGAGTTAACAGAGTGAGAGATATTTACATGTCAACCATAGAAACTATCTCATCTGGATTATCAACTGCATGCTCATTCAAAGCATCATCACCTGACCTGAAATTTTGATATCAATTGCATGAGAAAGGACCATACGACACCGTTTGACATCAAAACGACAATTATATAAACACAGTTAACAGAATTAACGGCTCAGATTCTTCTGATTGGATCTGAAGGCCACTGTTAGATCTTATCATCTCAAAACCAATTGGTAGTGAGAAATTAGTCCAACAAGTATTTAAATCATTCCCGAGAGAATGACTTACTCTCCAACAAAATTCTACACATTCGGACCGAACTGTTGATCAAATATAAATTCCACGTGAACGATCACAATTAAAAGTAACTCAGCACAACACTAACCTTTCCGTTTCCGCCATTGATGAATTCTTCAAGTTCGCTTCTCCGATAATATCATCATCCCTGTTCATTCCACAATTAAAAAACACAATTATAACCTCCAAATCATCGAAAATTTGAAGAAGAAAAAGTGAGAGAATTTTGAAGACCTTGGTAGTTTTTTATTCTGATAGTGATTGAACGTGTTGGCAGTAGTTAAAAGCAGTGGCATAAGGAGAATGATGAGAGTGATGAAGCATTGGGGAAAGTGAACCTTCACCATTGTTGTTTGTTACTTCTTCTTCTTCTTCTACTAC
This sequence comes from Lupinus albus, assembly GCA_009771035.1. NCBI lineage: Eukaryota > Viridiplantae > Streptophyta > Magnoliopsida > Fabales > Fabaceae > Lupinus > Lupinus albus. Next base: position 19,589,624 of record CM020001.1, on the reverse strand, counting down.
TAGAGAGAGTGTGTTTGGTGTTATGTGTGTAAAAGAGAAGAAGAGAATTGGAGAGAAATGAGAGGTAGTGTGAGTTTATATAGGCAGTGAATGAAGGAGAGTGAAGAAGGAAGAGTGAAAAGTTAGTTAACTATGGTTAAAACATAAACATCGAAGAGAAATTTTAAATGAAAGAGTGTGGGTATAGACATCTTCCTTTTTAAATATAACATGATATTTTATGTCATGCTTACCCTAAATTGGCTATATATATATATATATAAAATACATAATTTGCATACAAATATATAAATGGAACAATACATATAAAATATAAATGCATATATATAATACAAAATATGCATAGTACATAATTTACATACAAAATACAAAAGAAATAGTACATATGCATATATATAACATACAAAAAACAAATGCATATATAATAAATGAAACTCACTTTCTTACATTGGACAAAATACAAATACATTTGTATATTTGATGTTTAATATTTTATATAATAATACTTATGGGCTGCCCGTTTGAAATATATGCGAGAAAATAGGGCACATTGGGCGAACATTTTAGGGTGGAACAACACATTTTCATGCTGTGTCTGTCCAATAAATGTAGGTGTGTGAGCCCCATAGGCTTTGTCTAAAGGACAAAATTTAAGTGCAGTTCATTAGGTATAAAGTGTACTTGTAGCCAATTAAAAATGGACATGTATAATTTTTTTTATATCACCATTAATACACTTTAACATCGTTAAGTCTGAAGTGTTGCATTTCTTCACACTTTTCACTTCTCAGTCTCACTTCAACTATAACTCTTTCATTCCCTAATTGCAAATTTCAATTGGTATCCTTATTCTCATTTCCTCTATTTCTTGTGTTTTGTCTCCAGTTCCCATTTTGCTTCATTTTCATTATTATTCTGGTTTTGATTCACCCCTTATTGTGAGTATTTGGTGTAACTTGATGAGGAGTTGCTAATGCATTTTTGAACATGGACATTGTTGTCTCAAAAGAGTTCTGCAAGTTGGGCATATAATTTGTCCAATTAATGATGAAAGAAGCAAAACAACACTAAAAATGGAAAGAAGTAAAATAGAAACTGCCAATGAATAAAATTGAAAACACAAACAGTGGCAAGAAAGAAAAATAAGAGAGAAAGATACGTACGAATTTACTAATGGTTTCAGTGAAATTTGCAATAAGGGAACGAGGGAGTTACAGTGAAAATGACATTAAAGGGGAGATAAAAAATTTACGCATGTCTAATTGGCTATAAATATATTTTATACCTAATAAACTGTACCTAAGTTTTGTCCTTATCTAATTGCTAATGATAGTTACGTAACAAAGAACCATCCCATTTATGTTGTATTTTAATAAGTACACAAAAAAAACATCATGTTAATTAATTATGGTGTTGTTCATGAGTTTCTAATTTTTGAGATAGTTTGTATCTTTTGATTCATTAAATAAGTTTTTAGAGTAGTTCAATAACCAAAAAATTGAAAGAAGCTTATTGATTTTAAAAATTCTTGTAGTGTTTAAAATCTATTTTTACTTGTAATAAAAGAAGTGAAAAAAGTGTGTTTCAATAATTCACTTTCCTTTATCCTTCAAAAATTTAAAAAAGAGTAAATTACACTCACACTCCCTGAGTTTTAATGAAATTACACAAACTACCACTCCCTTCTTTGACCTTACACCAACTACCTCTATCTCCTACACAAACAACCCCTAGATTTATACATATATTACACTGACTACCGTTGCATGTTATAAAAGTGTAATATTTTAAAGAAAAAACGTGTGATGAATTTAATTAAGTTAAACAAAATATTGTATATTGTGTAACATTTCAAATAGTACAAAAGCGAGTGTTTCTTTATTATTTTTGTGCCATTAAAAAATACATTAATATTTTCAAAGAAATGTTTAAATAACTTTTATACTATCTTATAACGAGTCAAATAATGAAGACGCATTGACTCTTATATTATTTGAATTTCTTTACACAATATACAATATTTTGTTTAATTAATTACACACATAATACGTTTTTTGTTTAAAATATTACACTTTTATATCATGCAGGGGTAGTCAGTGTAACATGTGTACAAAATTAGGGGTGGTTCGTGTAAGGACAAAAAAGTTGGAGGTGGTTTGTGTAATTTCACTAAAACCCAGGGGGGTGTGAGTGTAATTTACTCTTTAAAAAATTATATTAGTTACCACTACTAAATCGTTGGAATATTGAAATGTTTAGTAAAGAAATTTAATACCAATGTATTTTTGCATTTGAGATAAAATCAAACTTATTTATGGATAAAAAACCTCTTAGTTTTAAGACTATAAATGTTATTGAATGATTTAAAATGGCTCAAATATTTATGGATAATATAACTTTATATGTATTTTTTGGGGACAATTTTGTAGTGAGCAAGAGAAAAGGGAAAACAAGAAAATGCGAGTGGATGAAGTGGACCACACATTTACCTAAACTCATGGTTAATTGAACTCTAATTCTACATGCAAGAAAACCTTTATGCTATGGAATTGAATGTAGATGTAACAAATTTATTAATACCATTACTTGGACATTTTATGATGTAAAGGAGTGAACTATAACTTGGTTCATTTTCATTTCATTCCACAAATAAGATAGATATTGGATGGAGGTTCCATTTCCATTTCATCCTATTTTATAAAAACCCAAACTTTGAAACCTAGTATCATTCCATTCCATGCTGTTTCATTTCACCCATTTGCATGAATCCTAACATAGCCTGATTTAGTGTGTTTTGATGATTGTTTTCTTTTTAAATAAATACTATCTATGTTTATGGTAATTCCTTTCTCAATAATGGAAAAAGTAAAATAAGAAAAGACAAACTTAGGTTAGGAAATTAAAGTTTTTTTTTATTAATGAAGTTTTTTCTCATGAATAAATAGTGAATGAGTGCTATTGCTTTATCTCAATACAAAGCATTGGCTCAAGCAAATGATGCAAGACTAAGATCAATGTTTTAAATTGCTGTCGCGATTGCAGTAACGGTTACAGCTATTGCGATTGCAGTCAGTGAGGCCATTGCGATGCGAATTACGACCATTGCGGTGTGAATTATTTTGTTATTAAAACAATATTTTTGAATCTGATGCGGCCTAATGTTGTCCGGTGATGCCTGATGCGATCCGATGCGATTGCGTTGCAGTCCGATGCAGCCACATCATTGTGATTCAGAGTCACGGTGCAATTGAGGTGTGATGCGGTTACGGCAGTCACCGCAACCACAATATTGCGGCAGCAATGCAGCCCATAATTTAAAAGTCTTACTTATTTTTATATGTCTATATTTGTATGAACGATTATCTTTCGAGCTAGTGAGCACCATAAAGTTGATCTCATTCACCATCCCAAAAGTTTGTGAACTTTACTTCAGCTAATCTTGAGCTGAAAAATTAATTATATTAAACATTGCTCGAGCCAATCCTTAACTAGTTGAGCTGAGATAAATCAAGTTCAACTCGACTAGTTTCCACCCCTGAAACCATTACAGGGCAGGTTATGATCTTATGGCAGCAATGTGCCCAACAAACCTAGTAAGAATTCCAAATAGTGGCAATGGTGAGTACACCTCAGTTTAAGAGTAGTCCTTAACATTAGGCACAATATAAATGTAATATATTACCCAACCAACAACCTTATACAAACTGTAACTCATTTGTTCTGTTAAAGAAACAACCCTGGACAACACTGAGAACTGTGTTTATCTGTCATACTAAAGGGTCTATGCCCTTCATTTTAAAAATGATTAGCAAGGAAAAGAAAGGCTTTACTGAAAGGATGAAATCAATTAGGTACCATTTTGACCCATATAAAGGTACCTACCTAGAAAGGGCATTCCCATACTTTGAACATCTAAGGTTAGAAAATTGGATAAAAATGGGACATGTATTCATGTGATAACAAGTTTGACAAAGACTTTGTCCAAATTATATCAGCATAAAGTTTTGGAGTGATGATACTGATAATTGAAAACATGAAAAGAATTACAAAACACAAAGTATCCATGCTAGTGTTGAAAAGGGGTTGAATCCATCTATTGATTTCATGAGACATAACTGTAAATGGTAGAGGATCTGAATCATATATCTGACAGGAAGTTGCATCATTGATGAAAGTTGCAATAGGAACATAAATAATACTTTCATTCAGCCATAGTAAAAAAATATATCAAGCATGCAAGTTGAAGGTAGGAAATGTCTAATTTAAACTGTGAAAGTGAGGAATGTGTGTGTAAACAGTGCACAAATTTGGTCACTAGGTAACTCTTCCTAAGATATAATTAAACCTGTAGAAACAACATTTTATACATATGAACTGCACAATGAAGAAGTGAATGTGACTCGATCCATGCATAAATGAAATGAATTCACTGACTTTCTTGAAGTCAAGCCTGCTAGAACAGCAAATTATAGACAAATTTGTCTCTGAAAGTTGAAAATGATTACATAATCAAACATGAGTCCACAGTATGCATTTCATTTCCTTTTCTACATATAAAAAGGTATGCATCTCAATATTCAAATACTCATTAATTAATAAATTGACAATATCTGTTTGGAAAATGTAATGACAAACATTTGGTTTCAGTGATAATGACGACCAGCACTTAAAAAAACTTACTTTAAGGGTTAATCTTATTAGTTATTAGCTTTAGACAAATCAACTTGTAATGAAGACAACCCAGTGGTACCAGGGTTCTTAAGCTGATCAAGCTGTTTCTTGCCACGGCGAAGTAAGTACTCAATGTAGAGGAAATTTTTACGATCGACTTCTTTGGAATTACGGTGGAACTCTTCTGAGACTATTGACTCTATTTTGTGCCGGTCTTCGTCCGATTTTGAACGTGCTGCACGCAGAAACCCTCGGTATAAGCTAAGTACTTGCTTCTGCATCCCTGAAAGTCTTTGACCTCTGGGGGCTGCCATTGCATCTTGTTGTGCCCAGCTTACAGAGTTAATTCTGTCCACAACGGAATATTAATATTCATTAGTTTACATTATATAGCCAACGAGAGCAGTATGAGGTGCCATTATGGTCGGTGACGGCTCTTCTTCATCAGATTAGCATGCCTTATGCAATTTGTTAATCAACTTAATGAAAAAACCAACAAAACTAAAGCTCGTCCAAAGACATCGATAAAGAGTTAGATTTAAAATTGTAGTTACTATAATATTTGTAGGACTGAATACAAAGTAAACTGAATTAGCATTCATTAACCACATACTGAATCTTTAAAAACTCAACATGCCAACCAAGTTTGTTCTCGAAACAATAAATCCTCAACTGCTCAATCTTGTGATATGTAGTTATGCTTTGGGTGTACATTATTAAGTGAATTACCGGGTTGGTTTTCACTTAAAAGTTTTCCAAGTCTAGGACTTTCAATCTTGCTCCCACCTACTCCTCCAATAGTTCCATTTTGATCAATGTACCCACTCCCTCGTGTCTATTCCGCGCATACGAACCATTCATTACATGGGCTTGTGACTCTTCCACAAATTGGCTACCATCCACAGCAGTAGCATCGGGTAGCACACACATTGGAATGGTTTAGATTTTTAACAGTCTCAATTTCCACTCTTTCTTCCACAGTAACAATAGGATAACCGGATATTATAAGAGTCCGTTTACGAGTTGGTTTTTGTAAGGCTTTGTTTGGAAAATGACTCCCTTGTTTGGGAAAGGGTTTCGGAGGTTTTTAGAGCAATCTAAAACTCACCGAATTGCGAGTTGTGTTTTGGAAGGAATGAAATAGAAAACTTCAGAACCATCTCACAAGTGTATTTCAATGCCACCAGTTGCAATAATTAACGGGCAAACATAGCCTAATGCAAGATTCAATTACAACCTAATAGAGGGTGGAGATAGAATGATAGAAATGTAAATGTAGAGAGATGTTGCAAAAAAAACGAAGGATCCATGTAATACATTAAATCTGAAAGGATATTATTAATTGTAAGTTGGGAAGAACAGAAATGAAAAAGGAGAAAATAACATACCTTTGATTATTGAAGTGAATGAATTGTTATTGTAAAACATTAACCTAAAGTGCTATCTATGCGATATTTCTCTGCTGACGCGGTGCTTCCTCTATCGCACTTTTTTTCTTTCTTCCCAATAACTTCATTTTAATCCTCAATATATATGGACTTAAAAAACATAATAATAATAATAATAATATAAATCGAAGGAATAAAATTGTCATAACTTTTAAGTTTTCTATGTATTTTTTAGGTAAATGATATCTCCATAACAGGATTAGTAATTTAGTATAGTATATAAGTTATATATAATATTATTATATCAATGTAATAATTGTTTATAAATTTTTATCTATATATATACTTTTATACTATTAATAAAGCCAAAACATAAAATAATTACTCTATCATGATATAATTTGTGCTTCCCAATTTTGCCTTCACTATCTTTTAACTTCTACCAAAAACATATAATTCAATGATATAGTTTTCTAATTTTAATTTAGCTCTCATGACCTCAATCGAATATATTCAACTGCAAATTACAATATTTAACACAATTTACTATATTAAACATTTATTGTATGTAGAGTACACATTACAAATGATAGGAAAGCGGGTTGACAAACACGACAATGTCTGTCAACACGCTAGTATTAATAATGCATATATATTAATTATCAATTTAGAACTTATTTTGATATATACATATATATATATATATATATATATATATATATATATATATATATAAGATGAAAGTTTATAGTTTTATTTATTTTTTAAATTAAACTTAAAGTTGTAACATAAATATGTTTTGACAATTCACTTATATTGTAGACTTACTTTTTAATTATAAACAAATAAGTAAAAAGTGACTTCATCTATTATGGTAGGTTACTTTTTAGGTTGCTTATTTTTTTAACCAGTTTTACTTGTCATTTTGTTTCTCAAATTCATATTATTTTAAATATTAATATTTTTTTATATTGAAATTTATTTTAATATTTTTCAGCATTTCCCATAAGGTATTAAAAGTTAAAAAATTTAAAGTATAAATATATATGATAAATATTAAAAGGTGTATACTTTAAAAATAATATGAAAAATAACAAAAATAATTATAACATAAACAAGTAACTTCATGCCCGAGTTTATATTCAGTTTTCATTCAATGTATTCAAACATAAATAAATGAGTAAATTAAACCAACACCTAAGTTTTAGAGTAAATTACACTGATATCCCCTGAGTGTTTTGGTGAAATTAAACAAATCACCCCTCTATTTTTTACACTTACAAAAACTCCCTAAATTTATATACATACATTACACTAATTAACCATGCATGAGAAATAAGTGTGATTTTTTAAATATAAAAGGATGATAAGTGTAATTAAGTTAAATAAAGTATGATATATTGTGGAGACAAATCCAAATAGTATACGAGTCAATACATTTTCATTATTTTTGGTTCATTACAAAATACATTAATAATTCTAATGAGATATTATTTAGATTGTTCTTATACAATATCATAACGAACAAAAAATAATGAAAATGTATTGATCCGTATACTATTGGACTTGTTTCTAAAATATATGATATTTTGTTTAACTTAATTATATTTATCATTTTTTTGTTTAAAAAGTCATATTTGTTTCGAAGCTAACAAACTGAACCAATCGATCTAAATAGTTGAACTAAACAATTTGTTAATTTTTTACAAATCAATCCAATTTGAGAGAGCGAGTCGAATCGAACAATTCAACTACTTCAGTCGAACCAATTTTAAATTGGAAACATAGCTCGTTTCGAACTTGAGTTGAGTCTCGAGTCAAGTAGTCGAACCAATTTCAACTCAGTTTGGCTCTTTTCCAACCTTAATAATGTCACAGTTAGCATTTTCTTTAACTAAACAAAATTTTTATGCAATAACTTTTTTGGTACAAATTTTAATGTAATACTCTAAAAGTAACTAAATTTTTTCATTAGAAAATAAATTTGGATGTAGATTAACCTTTTTAGAAATACATGATTGATGTTTTTATAATTATTTTATGTATGATTGTTCTTTAACAAGTATCATTATCTCTTCTTTTAAAACTTTGATGTTTACATGACTCTAAAAATCCTTTACCTAATATATAAAATAAAAATAATGTTCATTAATAAATCTCCAATTTGATGATGATAATATTTATCGAATTTTAATTGTCTAAATATTAGTGACATATACTAGTCCTCAAAATTTTCAATGATAGAATTCAGATTTCAGAGTATTGTGATGCTAAGAAATTACTAGTAATATTACAAAAACCAAATTAATAAAATACACTCATTTCACAACCAAATTTATTTCTAAAAATATTTCAAGTTTAAAATAAAATATCTCAATTTATTACTTTGAATTTGCTTCAATGGCCATATTTTTCTTCCTCCAGGATCACAAATATTTTCAAAGATAGGTAATCTCATTCAAATAAAATAATATTATCACGAGTGACAAAAATCTCACTCTATGAATATGAATATTTAAGAAAATGGACTGTGTGAACAATTCTCTAGATAATGTAAATAAAAGAAATTAATTTTGGAAACCCATATTTAGCACTTCTTGATAAAGTGTTCACTTTCTCTTCTTCAAAGAATACGGTTAAGGACACTTCTTTATATTCCTAGTAGCAAATTACTGGTGCATACGCACGAGATAATACTTTTTTGTCGGATGATTAAAAACACGAATATTATATGAGCATTCATATAGTTAAAAATATATATGTTACACGCATATTCGCATAGTAAAAAAAATATGTTCCCCGTGTATTTGTATTGTTAAGAACAAACATGTGAGCCATGCATTCGCATGGTTTAAAATACACATGTTACTCTTACATTCTCATTGCTAAGAACACACATGTTACATGTGCATTCTCTTAGTTAAAACATACATGTTACCCGTACATTCACATTGTTAAGAACACAAATGTTACCCGTGTATTAGCATATTCAAACACATAATAAAAACAAATGATAATTTCAAATTTGAATATTCTAACAAAATTAAAATAAGAAATTGAAACATGATGACGAAAAGTTGTAGAAAATAAAACAATTTGATTTCAATTTCAATTTATTGTATTACCACAATAAATGAAAATTTGAAGTAGGTAGAAACTATTTATGTTCTTAAAATTAAGAATTATATGATCAATAATATCAATAGGGTGGTGATGTTCGTTGCAACCTCAATTTTAACTTTCAAACACTCATTGTAATAGTAATTTTAAACGGACATGAATAGCAAATACATTTGTTATTTCTGATTTTCAATTCCAATGATAAAAAAATTATGATTTTTGGGGAAATAAATTATTTTCTATTAAGTGCAATAATAGTGATATATTGTTACAATGTGTTAGACCTCACCATAAGCAATGAACATGTTTTGGAAGGAAAACTTTTAAGGAGAGAATGACATGTGTCATGAAGAACATTTTTTTCTTATATAGTAATAGATAGATTAATATCACTTAATGTTTATTGCTTATTGCTAATTTCATATTCACTACGCCACGCTATATACGTAAATTAATTACTCACATTTTTAGTATATAAGAGCGCTTTCGTGCGTTGTCTATGTGATCACAATGGTATATGATATGTTTTAACAGCGTTTCTACGGTCGCTGTTGTATATAGCGCTGACTACATTGAGCATTGTCGTATAATTAATATATAACAACGCTACTTAAGAATGAGTGCTATTAAATAAATCACATACAATATCAGACGTCGTAAGGAACATTGTTGTATTAATCTCACACAATATCATCCATTGCAACATGCGATGTTGTATGTAACATATACTATGGTGCACATTGTAATGTATGTGATATATACCACAACACTTATTACAATGAACGTTGTTGTATATAATATATATACAACATTGTTGATTAAAATGAGCATTGTTGTATATGTTACATATAACAACGCTCAATTTATGCAGCGCTCAATTTAACAGCGCCTAATTTAGCATGTGTTGTTATATGTTTCAAATATAACAGAGCTTGTCAGATCTCCTCCTAGCATGCGATGTTGATTTGTACACTAATACCAACATATACATTTTCGACAACATACACTCAATAGAACATACATATATATTCAAGGTAGCAATACATTCTCAACAACACAGACACAATATCCATAACAGTAACTATATTCAAGCTATCATAGACACTAAGACATTTTAACACAATATCATGTTAAATTGTGTTTGTATTATTAACATCATTACAATACAAATAGCAAACGACGAATATCATGTTAATTATGTTTTGGCATAGTTCATAACATTACAAATAATATAAGTACAGTTTATGCAAATTACAAAAAAAAAATTATGCTATAATTATACAAAGACATGCATATACTTTTTCCATTTTCTTTGATGGTTTTAGGCTTGTAATATTATTTTTGCAGGAACAATTTGATCCACCCAAAGTCCATCATCATGATTATCTCTTGTATATAAATCATCATTTCTAGTTGGTCCGCTCTCACGCGACAATGATGTCCCAAAAAATGATTATCTTCAGCATCAATATCTTCATATTCTTGGTCATCAATATTATTGAGGATTATTTTGTTAGTCAAAAGAACAATGAACCATTTCATATTTGCTGAGTCACTAACATAGAATACTTGTTGAGCTTGTGATGCTAGGATAAATGACTCATCTTTATATCATGGCCTATTAAAATTCACCTGCATGAACCCTAACTAATCAACTCGAAAACCATTATTGTTATCAACCCACATACAACAAAAAATCGGCTACTTGTCATTTTGGTAGGTTACTTTTTAGGTTGCTTATTTTTTTAAACCAGTTTTACTTGTCATTTTGTTTCTCAAATTCATATTATTTTAAATATTAATATTTGTTTTTGTATTGAAATTTATTTTAATATTTTTCAGCATTTCCCACAAGTTATTAAAAGTTAAAAAAATTTAAAGTATAAATATATATGATAAATATTAAAAGGTGTATACTTTAAAAATAATATGAAGAATAACAAAAATAATCATAACATAAAAAGTAACTTCATGCCCTAAAAACAAAATATATTAGTTTATATTCAGTTTTCATTCAAGGTATTCAAACATAAACAAATGAGTAAATTACACCAACACCTAAGTTTTAGAGTAAATTATACTGATACCCCCTGAGTTTTGATGAAATTACACATATCACCCATCCATTTTTTACACCTACAAAAATCTCTTAATTTATAAACATACATTACACTAATTACCTCTGCATGAAAAATAAGTGTGTTTTTTAAAAAAAAAATGATGATAAGTGTAATTAAGTTAAACAAAATATGATATATTGAGGAGAAAAATCCAAATAGCATACATTTTCATTATTTTTGATTCATTACAAAATGCATCAATAATTCTAAGGATATATTATTTAGATCAATCTTATACAATATTATAACGAACAAAAATAATGAAAATGTATTGACTCGATACTATTAGACTTGTTTCCACAATATATCATATTCTGTTTAACTTAATTACATTTATTATTTTTTTTATTTAAAAAATAACACTTATTTCCGGCTAACAAAAATAACCAATAAAGCAATTACACTTCCTTTTTACTATCTTCATCAATCACCATAACATTTAAAAGTAGTCCACTTTGGGTAATTGGATGTTAATAATAAAGAAGAATCACACTAACAATAAGCTTAGAAGCCATAACCATGTATGCAGGATCATCATTAGTACCGAGTGCATTCAATCCTGATTTTTATGGTTGGTTTGGTAGAAACTAATATACATTTCATACATTATGTGTAAGAAATTTTGGGTCACACATGTAATGTTTAAATATGTTTATGATCATTATTTTATTAACCAGATTAAATTGGTCTATTTCGAGTAAGGTTTACGGCTATAGACATAATTATCATGAAAATTATTGTGTAGATATCAAATATCTTATTTCTATTTTTATGATGGGCAAAATAAGAAATAAGAAATGCAAAAGGCATCACCCTTCATGAAAGGGAATGCATGTCTTATAAATAGGGGTTATGGTCTCCAATTGTGACCACTACAACACAACCACAAAATTACTATTCTCTTCATCTCATTAGAGAAGAAACTAAGGCTAAGGGTGATATACAATTGGAAGACCAATAAACCTACATGTTCTACTATGAATATGTATTTGCATACAAGGATAAATGAGGGCATTATACAAGGATATGAAGTTTGATGGATACATGACAAATAATGGTATAAGGTTCATTCACCATATTCTATATGAGTATAGTAAGGTACGCTTCCGCTCAAGTTCTAGTTTTATAGTTTTATTCTTGATGATTCGACATGAAAGATCTTGGCTATGTATTATGCATCCTTAGTATATATAAAAGTCTCCCACCATTATCTAAAGTATATTGGAAATTTAAGATTTTTCCTACATTATGGTCTTCATCTACGTTCCACCAATCATAAACCATAGAGTAAATTATAATCACCCCATTAGTTTTAGTGAAATTATATAGATTATTCCTCCATTTTTTGTTCTTACACGAACCACCTCTACCTTCTACATGAACCACTCCTAGTTTACTGTAATAAAAATGGAGGGGTGATTTGTGTAATTTCACTAAAACTCAGGGGGTGTGAGTGTAATTTACTCTTAAAACCATATCATTATTATACATTGAGTTTCTAATAATGTCTTCCAAAACCAATGATGCTTACCCACATTGTGAGGAATACTCTTAGTAATACAAAAAAACCAATATTACTTAAGATATGAATATCTCTCAACTAATAGACCAATCTCTAGAGTTACACTATTTTAATATGCTTAAATAATTATGTAAACTAATAGTTAACATACATTAATGAATTATATTGCCAAATATCATTAATATGATAATTAATTACTCTCCTCATTTCATTTATTTTGATGATTAAAGTTATATACTTAATTTAATTAAATTATTAAATGATATAAAATTTTGAAATTAATTAAAATATATATTTAAATTCGCTTTAGAAAATAATTAAATAAAAAATATAAATAATGAATTTAAAAAATAAATAATAAATAATGATTTGGTTGAAAATATAGTATAAATATGTATTAGATTATGAAAATACAAATAAATTGAAGGAAGTACCAAGTAAGTAAGAGCTATTACCTTTTAATTTGACATTTATTTCTCATTTTCAAGTACATTAATACACTTAGAATTAACAATGAATCAAATCAACTCGATATTCGTTCAAAATTCGTGCTGTAATTTAGCTTAATAAACTTGGTTTATGAATGAAACGAATCGAACTTTAGCTAAAAATTAACTCATTAAATAAATGAGTCGAACATAAGCCAAAATATATTTCAACTTGTTAGGTTTGTGAAACAACTTGATTATCAAATGTGTATATATACCTACATACATACATATATGTATATATATATATGTATACGTCTAGAGAAAATTAAATTTTATAATATGTTAAATAAATCATCATTATTCGAGCTAACAATTTGAACGAAACAATTTGATTTTTTTGTAAACCAACCTAATAATTCAACTCCTTCAACCAAACCAAATTTAAGTCGGAAACATAGCTCGTTTCGAACTTAAGTCGAGTTTCAAGTCGAACAAATTCTTATCGACCTGAACCAAACTGAGCTTTGGTTTGGCTCTTTTCTAACCTTAATAATGCCACAGTTAGCATTTGCCTTAACTAAACACAACTTGTATGCAATACTTTTTTTTTTACAAATTTTAATGTAATACTTATGTGATTCTAAGAGTAACTACATTTTTTCATTAGAAATTAAATTTGGATGTAGATTAACCTTTCTAGAAAGACATAATTGATCTTTTGTTTTACTTATTTTACGTTAAGTTTTTTTTTTGTTAATAAAAAAAAATATATTCCTCTATAAATAATGAACTAATATATTACCAAATGTATGATTATTATTTTTAACAAGTATCATTATCTCTTCATTTAAAACTTTGATGTATATACAACTTTAAAAATCCTTTACCTAATATATGTAAAATAAAAATAATGTTTATTAATAAATCTCCAATTTGATGATGCAAATATTTTGAGACCTCATCATACATCTGTGTGTTCTAACCTTTCTTCTCTAGTATTTTTCCCAAAATCTTGTGCAAGTTCATTCGATTCTTTTAGTATTTATCTATCACAAATGTGTGTGGCTTAACTAATAATGCAAGCATAAAATAATTATACATTATCCACTAATATTAATTCATAGTTAGAAACGTATAAGATAACTAGCTTGTGTTGCTAGGATGACTCCAACAATCTCAATGAGGAGGAGATTATAAGCAAATTTTTGGGGAGATGAGTCAGTCTCTTGTACTAGACAGTCCAGTACACGAATGTGTGATCCAAATTAAATTTATCATTTAAAATAAAATTTTAATTAAAAATAAGTTAAAACTAAATCATTAAAAAATGTTAAATGACACATGTCATCATCTCATCTAGCTTCTTCCTGTCCTGAGTTATTGAAGCCAATCGCATGTAAATGGTTTAAGTGAGTTAATATGAGACATTATTAAATAAAGGGTAATGATTTGATTTAAGGTTGTTAACTTATTTTTGGACTCAATCTTCAAGATATATTTTAAAAGATTGAAAAAGATAGATTATTATGAATTAATCAATCTTAATAAGAAGATATAATTAGACTTTATATCACTATATAAAACTTCATAGGGTTTATCATTTTTTTTCATTCTTCATAGTTTGTGTGATTCAATTCCAATGGCAAACACTACTACAGAGAAAGAGACTCAATCTCAAATAAAGCTTACAATAATATTACATTCAAGATCTTCTTCTATGCCACGAAAAGAGCTTGTTCTTTATGTCCCTCGTTCTCAAAACCAAAAGCGTGAACCTTCTCAGCATTCTTCTTCTGATACTCCTTGTAACAAGAGGTGCAAAGTAATGGCTTCTTCTGATGATACTGAATATTCTTCTGTGACTAAGAGTGAAACCAATGGAGTTATTAATGAACAAGATTCAAGAAACCTACGTGAAGATGTTTCTAATAAGATGAGGAAGGTGACCCATGATCATGAAATTTCAGCATACCCAACAAAGAGTGGAGGAAGTGCTGATAATAAGTGTGGTGTAGTCAAAGAAAAATGGAGAGTTTCAAAGACTGGATGTGAAAATAAAGAGAAGAAAAAGACACTGACCAAGAGGGTTGTCACAAAAGATTCAAGATTCGTAGATGTAAAGAAGTGTGAAAGGAAAGGTGTTAATAATTCTGATATCAAGAAGATGAAGATGAGGAACGTGGCTAGTACTCATAAAGTTAATGCAATTAACACTGATCAATACCCAACAAAACCTTCTATTGTGAAAGAAAAAGGGAAGGTTGGTTTAAGAATTTCAAGAAGTGGGAATGAAGATGAATGTTAGTTGAAGAAAGAGGAGAAAAATGCAAAGGTGATGGATCATTGCAAGAAGATGCAGTGTTGGGTGATATTGAAGCGTTTGATGACAGGAAGAGATAGTTGGGTTTGGATATTCTTGATAACAACTATGAGTCAAAGCCTTTAACTAAATCTAAAGTAGTGTGCAATGAGATTTCAATGAAGCCAAGTTGTTTGAAGGATATTGAGTCAAAATTGATATTCCAAGGAATGATATTTACAAGATTACAAGAAGGCTAAGTCAGGGTTTTGAACTCACATGGAAATCTTTGAAGGAAAAGTGGTTAAATGAAGATTAGAGAGAAAACACATGAGAAGTTTATGAGAAGAAAATCCAAAATGAATAGATTATCATATTTTCATTTGTTTGTTAGTTTAAATATGTACTTAAGCATTGAGACTAAGGTATCATCTTATTTAGTCTTTGTGCAACTTAGTTACCTATATTTGTATTCATATGTTTGTTGGCATGCCATTAATTTGTTCTTAATTTGTTTTGCACATATTTTCTACACTACGTGTTACTGTTAATGTAATTCATGTGAATGAAGGTTTGAGATATTCTCATAATTAGTGGCTTTAATTTGTTTTCATTTGTAATTAGTGGCTTTAATTTGTTATGACAAAAATTTCTCTGCTTCTATTTCAATAAGGCTCATGCTTCACTACTTTTCCTCTTCTTCAATATAACCTCTGCAATATAGATGAGAGGCATTTGATTCTGTTCTGCCATCATTGAAGCTTGTGAAACAAGTAAGAGATTACTAGAACATGAAGTTCAAAATTGTGAAGAAAAGTGATTTTGAAATTATGAAAAAATAAATATATAAATTAAAACAAAATTTTGTAATGCAAAATTTACTTTGTATTTAATTAATCAATTCTATCACTATTTTGATAGGATCTTATTCCAAAAATTATGATAATTTCTTATCTTCTACACCATCGTTCATAATCGAATTTTATTTAATATGATTTTCATTTAACAATATATAAATATTTAATTAGTAGATTAGTTAAAATTAGTTAATAGATTTTACGAAGAGATTCAAAGTCTATTAAAATAATGTCTACTAGAAGAGTTTGCATAAATATCATTAGTCAAAAAATATTAATATTTAAAGCAAAACAAATTAATCCTTTTTTTTTAATGAAAACTCCTATAACAGGTTAGGTCAGGCCAGACCTTTTTAGTAAACATGTCAGACTTAGGCTTATCCAAAAGTCTATTTAACCGAAATAGGCTAGACCCAGACCTTTTAAAAAGCATATTAAGTCTAACAGGCCGACCTGTCGACCTATGTAATGTTATTATATATTTATAAATTATTTTTATAACATGTTCAAAAAACTAAATAAAAAAATAATTATGTAAATCCATTAGGACTTAGAGATTAAGCTATTTAATAATTGAATATTTAATTGTTAAGACTTTAGCTTAAGTACATAACTCAACTCATGTTAAATATTAGAACAATATCATATTTTACTATGATATTAAAAGACATTGTTTTGTATATTCAAACATCAAAGAAACCACACATCATTCGAATACATTACGCAACATTGAAATATGATGAAAATAATTGTGATAAAAATGTAAAAAAAATTCACACTAATTGCTATAATTATAATAAAAAATTTCTAATTTTTACATAACTTTTTTAACTTTTTTTTTTACCTTAACAGACATTTAAATAGGCTAACAGGCAGACCAGACTTTTAAACTAGACTTTAAAAATTTTCTTAAACAAATTAACAGGTCAAACTCAGGCTCCTAAGTGCTATGTATGTTCGACCTGTTTAAATCAAAGTCTGGTCTGACCTGACATGTTTCAACCCCTAGTTAAGGTATATAATAAGTTACCTTAATATGCAATTTTTTATTAAAATTCACCCTATAGACAACATAGGATACAATTAGTTAAAATCCTAATAAAAAAATAAAAGAAAAAAAAACAAAAATTACCTAATACGTTTTTGCACGTATAATACTCGTAGTAATGTATCTGGATTTTGGACCCATGAATTATGATCCATGTAGATAGGTGCATCGCTGAATTTTCATGCTTCTTCTCAGTTCTCACATATCCTAAAAACTAATATTTAACTATAAAGTTTTATTTTTTACAACTTATATATATATATATTTCTTCCCTCTCTTCATTCTTTTGTGCATCTAACAATTTTCACGAGCAATCTTTTGCAGAGACCAACCCCAGAAGAAGGAAAAAATTGGATCTTTTTGTTGTTGTAAATTCCCACTTCTAGTTATGTTAAAGATTTGATTTTTTCTGTTTATCTCTTTAGTTTCTATGAGGGTTTGATCTTGTCTTCAATTGGGGTGCTTTGTTTCGATCTTAATTGTCTTATGGTTTTTTTGTGCCTCATAAAGTTCATGACTTTTTTGGTGATGGAATTTTTGTTTAAGGGCGTGGGTTTGTTGGGGTTAGGTTTAGGGTTTGTTTTGAATTAATTTGATGTTGATCTTCGGTTGGGTGTCATATATGAATTGGCATGCCATGGTGATTGGATTCTAATTTTGGTGTTTGTTTGATGATTGGATTGAAGGTTGAAATTGAATAATTTTAATGTTCTTCACTTTCCATGATTGTTGTTGAATCTGAAGTTTCTGATAGGAAAACTGATATTTACTCTGCATGTTATGTATATAAATCTGAGTAGTACCTGTTGTTTGGAAAATTTGATGATCCATGTTTGACTTCAACCTTGAATCTTGAGGACTTGCAGAACAAACAGTTCTTAGGTTGATGTTGATACTCCTACATGCGATTTTGTTATTCGCTAATCTTTCTATTTCTAATGCTTGCATCAATGATATGTTCTACTTTATAATTTGATATGTGACCATAGAAAATGAATTTGGTATTCTAAGTTATGATCCATCTCCATTTGATTGGATATATAACTCTAGTAGTGCTTCCGTGCTTTCAGATTTTTATTGTTCTTTAGGACATGTATCTCAATATGGTAATGTGGACATTTATATGAACTTCTATGAACCAACACCGTGGTTGTATTAGATAGGAAGAAATCATGCTCACCGTACTTACCTACCTTTTAGAACAGTAATCCATTGAACTCTTTCTGTCTTATAGACTCTCTTGCCTAGACAAAATCTCGTTTTGCAATTTATCCCTATTTCACAATGTTCGTTGAGCTATGTGGATTAAAGAGTTGTTTGTTATGAGTGTCAATTTCATTCTTTCCCTGTCCTAGTTTGTATTAGACTATTACAGACAGTCACTGCTTTTTATGATCTTCCGAGGCGCAAAGCAAAACAAATGTGTTTCATCGACAGCCCAAGATCATAGAATCCATCTGTGTTGTAATCTGGAATAGTAGGCGATTCACTAATGAAAATCCGAGGATAGCAAACTGCCAATATCATCAAACAATTAGTAGTGTTGAGACAACGAATCAGTTTGATTGTAATGTCGTTGTTTATGATTTTATGTTTTCTATGGTTCTATTTCTAGCTGCCGGTCCTATATTTCAAATTTAATTGATATTGAAACTTATTGGATTGAGCTAGTGTGTTGCTTAATGTGTTTTCTTCTTCCTTTTTTTGGTGGTATACCACTATAGCTGCAGATTTTGGGGCTTGTTGGTGATTCTTTTGTAAAGAAGTGTTCGTTAATTATATTTGATCAAGATTTTAGCATACATTGATTCACTTTTATAACGTACTTTGGAGCATTGCGTAAAGGTTCTGTAATTACAAACTGACACAGACCAGAAAGTCAGAAATCTCTGGTAGGGAATATAGCTAGAGCATATTGTCTTGGTAAGTTTATATGCTAACAGTATACATACTTTTATACTCATGATTTTTATCTCGGCACTGAATTTTTGTTTGAACTACTTAATTTATCTCCTTTCATATTAATCTCCATTTTCATATTTTCCTTTGATAATTTTTTAGTCATATTTATTCGTTCAGACTGCATTTTAAAGGATGTTAAGTTTTCTATATAGGGAAAGCATAATTTTACAATCTCAAGTGTCACAATGTCTTCTTCTAAATATGTTTTCCGAATGACCAATCTTCTTTCGGGATTTGCCTTATGAAATAGAATGATGTAGCTAACACAAAGTAGCATTACATTAAAAGTTAATACATTTTAGTATTGTCATGTTCAGGTCTAGTAAAGATACATAGTGTGCATTCAGCAGAGGTGAAGATTGATTGTCGTAGACTCGTAGTTACAGCTAATAAAATTAGTTTTGGTTCAGTGTTACACAGTAACACCATTCTAGAATAGTTCTTGTACTTTGAAAAATCCGACAGAATTATTTTTAAATTGTAACCATCTACGTTGATGTTGTAGATGCCATTGGAGTTGAATGATAATGAGATTCGATATCCTAATGTTTTGAATCCTAGTATGTGTTGCGCTATGGTGTATTTCAGTTCAATCTCAAAATCACACATAGGATCAAAGCTTGACACTCTTGTTTGTCATATTCTTTTGTAATGCTTCACTGTTCTGTTGGAAAAGGGCATATCATACAATATTGAGGCGAACTCAATTTTTCTCGTTCATATGTTTCATTACCTTCTAATGTTGAAGCAGGGGGAAAGAAAGGGCAAATATAATTAAAGAAATTAGAGGAAAAATGAGAGGAAGGAAAAAGAGAGAGTGAACAATATTTTCGATCAATCTTATAACGTTCCTTTTGACTGTTGTTTATATTGCGATACATTCTTGCAGACATGCATTCACGAGGACAGAGCTGAAATGGTCGATACTTAGTTGATTATATTTACTTTTTTGTCCATTTTACTGTTTTAAAATACTTTTTACTTGTTCCTGGAAATCATATATATGCATAGAATTATTTTTATATAGTTGACCGTGTTTTTCTTATTTTAGTCGGAACTTTTATGCTTGTTGTTATGAAAAATGACAGTTTTTTTTGTATGATTACTTGCATAATTTTCTAATGAGTTCGATATTTGAGTAGTTAACATTGTGCGTGGAAGATGGCTGGTGTTAAGCGAAGATTACGTAGTGATTCAGATATCCGTGCTTTTCACAAAGAATTGGATGAAGTTTCATGTCCTATCTGCATGGACCATCCACATAATGCTGTTCTCCTTCGTTGCAGCTCTCATGAGAAGGGCTGCAGATCTTACATTTGTGATACAAGTTATAGGCATTCAAATTGTTTGGACCGGTTTAAAAAATTAAGGGACAATTCTAAAGACGGTCCAAATTTAGTAAACTCAAATAACTCTGGTAATACTTTTGATATTAGCGTTAATATAGAATCTGACATGAATGATGTTAATGAACTGTACCAAAATGAAATTAATAATGTATTATCTGTTGGACTTCCACAAGGATCAACAGAGGGTGATGCCCAAGTTCCAAGTAGGCATTTAGATCCACATGATGAAGGGATTTTAGAAACTGCTGATTCTGAGACCTTGCAGGACAGGGCTGTGCTCGAAGATTTAGATGCAGATAGTTCTTCCGAGTCGAAAATGAGCTTGAAATGTCCTCTATGTAGAGGCACAGTTCAAGGCTGGGAGGTGAATGATGAGGCTAGGAATCATCTGAATATGAAGAAGAGAAGTTGTTCTGTGGATTCATGCACATTTGTAGGTAATTATTTGGAATTGCGTAGACATGCTCGGAGAGTTCACCCGACTTCTCGCCCCTCTGATGTTGATCCGGTAAGAGAAAGAGACTGGCAACACTTTGAACACCAAAGAGAATATGCTGATATTGTTAGTGCTATTCAGTCTGCCATACCCGATGCCGTGGTAGTTGGGGACTATGTTCTCGAAAATGGAGACGGTGTTGATAGGTTCTCAGATGAACTGGAAGGCAACATGGAGAATGTTAATGCAGCATGGTTAACCACCACCATCTTGTTTCAGATGATTGATGGTAATAGGACCATTGAAATTGTTAGGGGGTCAAGACCAAGAGCTTATTCAAGTGTATGGAGAAGGCAGCGTCGACCTGCATTTGACCCTCGCCGACGTTTGGCTGATAATTTGTTCGGTATTCGTGATAATAACAATGCTGCTGTCGGTGAGGATGATTCTCATGTTCCAAGGAGGCGCCGGCGCTTGTCCCGGACAAGGTCCAATGAAGATCAATCATAAGGGTTGACCCATCATTCATCTGGTAAATAAAGTCCATAGTTCAAATTGGTGACACACTTATAATACCTGAGT
Organism: Lupinus albus; assembly: GCA_009771035.1. Taxonomy (NCBI): domain Eukaryota; kingdom Viridiplantae; phylum Streptophyta; class Magnoliopsida; order Fabales; family Fabaceae; genus Lupinus; species Lupinus albus. Next base: position 19,567,839 of record CM020001.1, on the reverse strand, counting down.
ATGTTTTAGATTTGTGATCATTTCACCCACTTAGTTTCTTCACTATCATTTTTTGAACAGCATGCAGAACTTGATCTAGGAAACAAGGTTTCAGTCCCTATATATAATAGCTTTGGACCTTGTATAGTGTGCAGATGCAGCATGTTTGGAATAAATCATGTTCAAACATTGAATCATGGAGAATCTCTGCAAGGGTTTTATTTTATTTATTTTATCTAGCTTCAATGTTGAATTGTAAATGACATTTAGCCTTTGGAACACTAATCTTTAGGGTGCTTAGGCAAGTGACAGTTATATTTATATTATGTATTATCTTCTCTTTCCTAAACTATTGTGTGATCCTTATGAGGCCCTATAGTATCTTTGTAGTTATTAAAAACAATTATGTAAAGATCCACTTACTCCGCATCATGATCATTCATTCTTGGGAAATCAAATGGTTTGAATTGGTGAGTTTATCTAAACCATTGGATTTTTCAAGATTGGATGGCTAAGATGAAGAGTAAATTTGTTTCACTTACTCTTGGAGTAAGTAGATATCTCCCGTAAATTGAGGATAGGGTATGCATAAGAATACTGAGTCATATATTGGATTGGCGTGTACAATTTGCTGGCTTATCATGGCTTATATTTTTTTCTACTTTGGCAACTTCTTATAAAATGTTTGGAGGGATCCTTTCACCAATACATATTTAGAAACTTTATTTTTTCTAACAACAATGTTAATTTAATCCTTGTAGTTTGATTTAAATGTTCACGTTGCTTTGAAATTCGATTGATTTTGATCAATTTGGTTCATGAAATTTGGCCAATTTAACACCTTAAATTTTATCAAACTAACCATTTTCAGCCATGACTTATGCTTTGTGTGTGGCCACTACAATGTTCATTGAAGCAATCAATATGAATAGCAAGTGGACCACAATAGTATACCAAGAACATTCATTCACCTTTGCAACCACAATTTGCACCCAACAACATGTTCCACATTTAAGAATGATATGCTATCAAATTGAAGTTACTTGTCTAACAAACTTCCAAGATAATTCTTAAAAAATCTCAATTTGTCATATCACTCTAAAAGAATTTAAGTGTTAGAATTAGAATACAATAAATATATAAGATCAAATCTTTGATGTAATGATAATGTTGTTACTTTAAACCGGAGAAATAGCCTTTTACTCAAGTGAGTGTAACATTGAATGTTAAGGTTCCATCTAAAAAACAATTGACAATGAGAGGAGTAGTCCAATAGGTATTTAAACTATTCCCGAGACAATGAAGTAGGCGATGTGAGACTTGCTTCCCAACATGCCCCCTCCATATAAGCATGTCGGACCAATGTTACATTTGATCCATAACTAAATGACATCTTTTGGTCCATGACAACCGGAAAAAAGTTGGACTTTGGCTCTGATACCATGTTAAGGTTTCATCTCAAAACTAATTGACAATGAAAGAAATAGCGCAACATGTATTTAAATCATTCCCAAGACAATAAGATATGCAGGTAAGACTTACTTCCAACATTGAATATTTACTCTCTTCTGACCTCATCGGATGGAAACCTAATAAAAAATATCTTTTTTAAAACTACTTCCAAAATAAAAAAACATATCTAGATCCAAGGCACAAACTTCAGTTTTAAATAGTGATGTCTAACTCAGACCCATGTGACATTGATGGTTCCCTAATTTGTACCCATAGGAATTCACCACTTACTAAAATATCTCCTCCAAGACCCATGATTAATGAATAATTGATCTTCTCTATTAATGAAGAGATAAGTACTACACAAAATAAAGGAAAATATAATATGATAAGATATTTTTATCCTTTTATATATAATGGAATAATATTGTTGTCATTAAAAATACAAATAAAATCAAATATTTGTCTCTCAATTAATGGAGAGTATCGTGGTTCATGCTTAACTACTACTATATACTTATGATAGGGAACCCATCCCCTAAGCATCCTCACATGAAGACAAATTTTCATTTCTTAATCAAATTTTTATGTTCAAATTCCATGTGCCCCCCAAAATATTTAGCACTTTCATTATAGAATATTAAATAATTTGTTGCATGTGTTAACATAATTGTTCTATAGGACTGTTTCTTATATTTTGTTGTTATGTTGGTTGTTTAGATCAATTTCCACGACAGCCTATAATTGTTTTTTTATGATTGAGTATCCTATGTTTTCATTTATGCTACATTCAAGAATGGAATTCAAGAAATAGATTTCCATGTCATGTAATTTCAAAGACATTATTAGACTCTCGAATAGTTGAAATAATAAGAACATCATGAAATTATTATTGAGATCATTACTTGAGATTAAGTAATACCAGTTTAAATAATGTGCTTGAGTCAACCTACATTAAAATTTATAAACATTGAATAATTGTTTGTTTCATCCATTTATTTTTACGGTTTAGAAGTGTTAGATATATTCAAATGTGAAATCTCGTATGATGAGATTGGTAAATTAGTTTATAAATAGAAAACACTTATATAAGAGTTTCGGTTAAAGATATAATGTATCATTTATAAGTTATTCTTCATTTCTCCTACTTCGAGTAGCAACTAAGCTAAGCTAATATTGTTTGGTAGGATATGGTGAAACTAAATGGTTTTAATGGGTGATAAAATTGCTATACAATTTATATGAAGTGGAATATCTTACAAATCCTACATCTTCATTTAACTTGTAACTCCCTTTTAAGTAAATCTTTTTCAATTGATATTTAAGATGGGGTCCAAATACATTGCATACATACAACAAGTGCATGGTTTAGAACTATGCCGCATAGTCTGAAACATCTTCTTTAAAAAATTTATCTTCAAACTGATATCTATTATCTCCGATCTTATCTCATATCTTATCTCACACCAATAATAATGAAGCAAAAACAACAATAATAATAAAGTTTAATTAATAAGTCATGTTTTCATTGACTCATAACAACAGGATCTGATATGAGACAGCAAATCTTTATTCAATATGTATCACTTTTATATATATATATATAGACAGCATGTTACTATGAATCATAATCCAACTATTCCACATTCAAAGCCTAGTTGTCTCACCACCTTCCTTAGATTTAATAAATTAAATTCAAATTTTCTTTGTCTTCATCTCAACAAAGACCTAAAACACTAGACAGGAATCTTATGCATCCAGACAGAACAGATAGATCTACAATGCTGTTCATTTGACTAACACAGTCATCACACACACAAAAAATTAGTATTTAAACTTTGGAATCAAAGTATTCATAGTAGACATGCAGGTATATATATATATATATATGTATATGTATATATACTTTGTTATATATATATATATGTCATGATATGATATATAGTGAAATATGCAGCTAGGTAGCATGCATTATTCACATAATATCTAAGTTGATAGCTTTTTTTGTTACAGCAGATTCTTCAATGGCTCTTTAGAGGGTCACATGCTCAAGAAAGAGAGATCAACAACTTCAATCTTTCCCACAGAAGTGAAGTTATCAATGGTAATATTCCTTTTTGCAAGTAACACAACTCTTATAACGCAAATCATATGAAATGAGTAGTCTAACAGATATTTAAATCGTTCCCGAGACAACAAGGTAGGCGATGTAGGACTTACTTCTCAACATTTTTTTGACCCATAACTAAAGGGCATTTTTTGGCCCATAATAACCGGAAAGAAGTTGGACTCTGACTTTGATACCATGTTAAGGTTTTATCTCAAAACCAATTAACAATGAAATGAGTAACCTAACAGGTATTTAAATCATTTCCGCTATAATGAGGTAGATGATGTAAGACCTACTTCCCAACATATGTAACATTTTGATTAGTAGTTTCTACTTATGAATACATTAAACACATTTTTTTATAATTATGGTAAAAACAACCTAACCATGATAATAACAAAATTTATATTGTATGCAAACAACATGATGAAGAATTTCAGTGCATGTAAAACTTTTATGTTGTTGCTGTGTTTCAGATGAAAATGCTAAAGGGAATGATATAAAGTGTTATAGAGCATATCAAAGATCAAAGAGAATTGAGTTAAGCAAGCTTAGTAGCAAGAATTTAAAGAGATTTGCATTTGTATATAGAAAACACATTCCAAAAGCTTGCTTTTACAAGACCCTAAACTTGAGATCAAGAAGTCTTAATAAGAGACATTTTGTGTACTCTATGAAGATGATGAAGAGAGAAGAAGTAGTTATTAACAAAGCTGATTCAACTGGTCATGGAGGAAACAAGGTTTTGCCTATAACTGAAAGAAATGAACAATGTGATACCAAAGAAGTTAAGGGAGAGAAAAAGAAGCCTATTTCAAGAATGAAAGAACTACTTAGATGGGCTGCTTCTGCAAAAGCAGAAAAAGGAGCCAAATTCAATGGAAGAAAGGTAAATAAATTTGTAAATGCTCCTCAACTAGAGCGAGAATCACCTATCCCAAAAGTGTGTCATAAAGTATATCTCATCTAATAAAATTGTGACACATGATAAAAAATAACAATAGTTTAGTTCTGTTTCTCATTATATAATTTTTTTAATGAATGTCACAATTTTATTGGACGGTGACAGAATATGAGACACTTTTAGGAATATGAATTCCCTCGTATAATAGTCTCAACTAAATTATTACATTATCTAAAATTAATAGTGGTAGAAATTTTATCATTAATATATTAATGATTTAAAATTAAATAGGTTTATAGAAAGCGATACATGTATGGACACGTGTGAGGAGATATTTCTTTCTTTTTTATGAAGTTATCAAAGTGCATGTTGCTTCCAAAATAAATTTCCATAATGACCCTATACAACTGTCATACAATAAAATTTAGGAAATGATTATAGTCCAATATTTTTTGGATTCCTTTAATTTTAACCTTTTAATCTATTTGCAGATTTAGTAAAGTTTTATATCACTAAATCAATGTTCTGTTGTAATGTAAATGAGTGAATGGAATAATTTCATATATGCATTAAAATTATCAAATTTTAATATTCAAATAAAATAATGGTATAATGAGAATAATTTGATATACTGAAGCATCAACCTTAGTAATTTCTCCCTTTAATTTATCTTCTATATATTGATCTTAACAGATTTTAATGTTCAGAAGACGTGGAACCCTAAAAGCAGTTTCAAATGATGATGAAGTTTGTAGTGAATCTCCTAAGATAAGTTTCAGATGGGATGTAGAAAGTTGTTCAACAATTTCTTCATCACAAAATCTACAAACCCAAATTGCACCTTCCACCATGTCCAATTCTCCTTTAGACACAGATCACATCACTTTTAGTCGTAAAAAAGGAAACTGGATTACAACCGACTCCGAATGTAAGTCATCTTGTTTTAAATCGTAGTTACAGTTATGTTGTATTATAACAATATAATCGTAAAAAAATGAAATATGTTGGGAAGTAAGTCTCATATTACTCACTTCGTTGACTCATGAATGATTTAAATATCTGTTGGGTACTTCTCTCATTGCCAATTGGTTTTGAGATGAAACCTTAACATGGTATAGAGTCAGAGTCCAACTTTATGGTTGTCATGGGCTAAAAGATGCCCTTTAGTTATGGGTCAAATGTAATCATTCGTCTGGTCCGACAGGCTTATGTGGAAGGGGCATGTTGGAAAGTAAGTCTCAAATTCTCCACCTCATTGTCTCGAGAATGACTTAAATATATGTTGAGCTACTCCTCTCATTGTCAATTGGTTTTGAGATAGAACCTTAACAAAATCAATGTATTTATAATTATGATCGTGATGCAATCGCGAAAACTCCTACAAGAAGAATAATATATTATGGTCGCAATTGTGGTTATGGAGTGGACTTCAAATCTTGCAATGCAATCTTTATATATATACTTTGTTCTTCATATGGTAATAACTAGACATTTACTATCTAATTACTTTGACTAATCCTTTTTCTACCATCTTTTTGTTTGAAGAGTAGTTGTGGTGCTGGAACTATGAAAGTTGTGTGCAATAATGAAGATTTTGAATGTGTGGTGAACTATTAGCAAGGTGTTCTATCTATGTCACAATTAATGCTTTAAATTAATATGGGTCTTGTACTATTGTAATTTATGCCTAATTTATATCATATATTTAGTAGAGATTTTATGTAACATAACTAAAAATAGAGAGATTGAAGGCAAGGGAAATAGATGTAATATGAGTACATAATGATCTGAATGTACTAGATGGTGAATTAAGCTGATCTTAACATGTTTATTTATTATGACATGACAATGTTTATTATAAACCAATCGGAGTGCTATTATATGAAATAAAAGAAAAAAATTAAAAATAAAAAGTAATAAAAAATAACATTTTGATTAGTATGTGATATGAAGTGAGACACCATGAGGAACAGCCGATCTTTGTCCCATTATTAAAGGCGTGGATTAGTTATTTGTTGATAGGCATAACCAATTAATGTAGAAGAGTTTGCAAGTGAATGAGAACCATTTCATGTAAATCTCAAGTAATCTGCAATGATGTCATTTATCTTAGCAATGATGCTATTTTTAGAACCAAATTATGACAATTTAATTTATCTTTTGATTTTTATAAAAGGGTAGGGGAAGGAATTCACTTACTCGTTTCAAGAGTAAATTTAAAAAATTCACTCCACATCATAGACATCAATTCTAGAGAAATTCAATGGTATACTAATATTTTTGAATTTGATTAGTAGTCGATGTACACACTCGAAAACACTTCACAAGGTTAGTAACACTTCACAACACAAATGTTCTAGGCGGTTACCATGGAATCATAGTCATTCAAGTTATCCTAGACTACTAATGTTTTTTTTTACTATTTGACCAATTAAATGCAATATAACCATGTACAATTTGAACACAACTTATGACAACTCATGATAAAGTTTTGCAACACTTTCTAGTGAGATCTTTAGAAGCAAATTTAATACTTTCTAGTGAGATCTTTAGAAGATAACAAATTTAATTTCCAACAGCAATGAGGTTACTTTTACATCCAAATTATGACAATTTAACTTCTCTTTTCATTTTTAAAAAAGGGTCCCTATAGTTGCATAACCTTGCAATTTAATTATGATAATTTGTTTGAGTAACCAAACAATTTTGTATGGAACCACGTATTCTCGTGTACCAAGAAGAGAAGTTCTATTTTTTCTTGTAATCTTGAGGATAAAAGTGTCATCTTACTATAACTAAAGAGTAAAAATATCATTGTAATTTTTTTTATTTTTTTTCCACTCATTTTCTTAATTATTGTAGAGGATTTTGACTCATTTTTGTATAATCTTATTGGGTTTACTAAAGATGTATCATTTATTGATTGAATAAGTCGTGTTGATGGATTTAATCTTCTTTTTAAATATATGATGAGGAGTTAAAATCTTCTCAATTGATGGAGAGACAAATGCTTTAAAAATCAAAAGAAAATACAATCTTCAATTACGTATATATCTCATTCATTAAAATTAAGTTACATTTTTTGTCATTAAAAACAAAGGGAAAAAATTTATTTCTCTATCAATATGACGTAGTCATTGTCATTCACACATAATTGGTTTCAAAAATAGAACTTCTCAAAGCATCATGGTTTGGAATGAAGCTAAAAATTCCAAAGAGATTGGAACACAAAAGAAACCAAATAATTTAAGAATGGGTTACAGGGAAGCACAAGAAAGAAACAAGTAAATGATGATCCTAGAAATTTCTATAAAACTAGTAATATTATATTTTCTTACTAAATCCTCATACTAATCCTCATATCCATACAAAAGTAACATATGTCATAAAGTGATACTTTATTTATTAATGATTGGTTTACAAGTGACATATGTCACTTTCTCATGGGTAAGAGGATTTAGTATGAGAATATATCATTTTCCTAAACTTATGAACAGTACCTTAGATATAAGTGGTATTAGTAGCCAATTATAATTGGACACATGTAATTTTTTATGGGTAATTTAATAAATGAATCCAACAATTATTGCAGTTCCATCTCTTGGGAAGTTTCTTTAATAAATGAATCCAACAATTATTTTCTAACAAACTATGTTCTAATGGTTTTCAGTAGAAATTAAATATCTCTCTTTTTTGTTAGTCTGATTTTGCAATGTTACGATTTAAAGTTTATGCTTTAATAAATAGCTTCCCTAATCTTTTGTAATGATACATTATCATCAGTGATGAGATGAAAAAGTAAAATGTTTTCACCTATAATTGGCCACTAATATAACTCGTTTCGAATTCGAGTTTTGAACCAAACAAATCTTTATGGAGTTGAGCTCTAGTTCTATTTAATTATGATATTAAAAGATTTGATATTAATAAGTGTTTAAAAAATTGAGCACTAAGTGTATGCTTCTAGAAACCACATTATAATATTTAATTTATAGAAATTAGGGGTTGTTGAAGTGTCCTCCTCGAATTGTATGCTTCTAGAAGCTATTTAATAATATTTTCTTTCAGATAAGTATGAAGTGTAAACTTCTACAACTATAACTTTTTTAAAAATTGTTTTTCATTTTATGGGTTTTGTCCTTAATGCATACATGTGCTCTTACCCTTTACTTTATCCAAAATGTCAAATAGAAATTTTTTATATGAAAATGATATATAACTAAACTTTCCTATTGTACCGATCTATTTAATTATATTATATAATAATATTTATATTATATTAATTCAATATAAATAATATTATTATGTATGAAACATTATTATAAAAATTTATATCGTATTTAAATTTAAATTTTAGTGTTAAATGAGATGTCTTACTTTTTAAACAGACATATATTTTAGAAATTTTAAATTGATAAACATTTCAGACCTTCACTCCTAATATATTATATAAGATTCATTTGTTTAAGGCCAAGTCTGTGGCATGGCATTAGGGATGGCAACGGGCACGGGCGGGCACGGGTAGTGCATACCCGTGCCCGTACCCGCACTATTTATGGGTACCCGTGCGGGTAGCGGGTACCTGCGAGTACCCAACGGGTTTCTCATTCTAATTATATTTTTATATATTTTACAATAATCAATCTATAAAAATAATTTTTACTTAAATAATATGACATGTATATGATAATTTTATGATTATAGACTCATTACTAAATTTTATTATGAAGTAATAATAAAATAAACAAATATAATGTTAAATTAATAATAACTAAATATAAAATATTTAATTAAAATATATACGCGGGTACCCGCAGGGCGGTATCATGATACCTGTTCTCACCCATTAGCTATTTTTGCGGGTATCTATTGCAGGTATTTTGATGGGTACCCACAGGTCCGGATATTTTTGCCATCCCTACATGGTATGCAATATTTTCCACCCTTAGATAGAGTGCAATCATCTAATTTATTTAGGATATAATGGGTGGAAAGATTAGGTGGGGATGTGATGGGTAATAATAGGGAGTAAACGGTTCCGATTTAAATTACGAAATTATTTGCATCGAACCAAACCAAACCATTTATAATTGGTTCCGATTCTGCAATAAAATTTTCGATTAATTAAAATTAATTGAACCATATCTTTATGTTTGGTTCAGTTTATTAAAAAAAAAATCCCCTATCCAAAATAGAAATGAAGTCATCATTAATGGAAACCATTATCATGCTCTAAGGATAATAAAAAAGTGTAATCACTTTTTATTTGATACCTAAAATGATATACTCAATCATGTCTTAGTCAATTAGATAATGGAAATGAAAAATCACATGAATATATTTTTAGTGAAAAATGATATAAATTTTTAAATAATGTGACACAATATTATTGAATAAGTTAATGTATACCATTTTGGGACAGGTGAATCGAAAGAAAGATAAGCATAGATGAATTTGAAGAACTCTTCCAACCATTCCATATATCCCTATTTTACATAAACACTTGTTCTCTCTTTGTCTCTTTCATCTTCCATTCATGACAACACATATCACTAATCTAAGCAGTGACCTCATAGAACTAATCCTCTCTCTTCTCCCAATCTCTACACTCATCAAATCCTCCATTGTTTGCAAACTTTGGCACTCTATAATCTCCTCCTTTTCCTTCTCCACCACCACCACCACCAACCACCACCATAAGCCATGGTTCTTCCTCCATGGCATCCACAACATATCTTCCAAGAACAACCAATCCTTTGCTTTTGACCCAACTTCCAATTCTTGGTTCATCCTTCCTACTTTTCTCACAACTACTCAAAACCAACACCAACACCAACACCAACCCAACACTTCTTTCATAGGAACTAATGGTTTCTTCTTCATCACTGCTCCTATGTTTTGTTACACCCCTATCATGCACCCTTTTTGGCATGCAACCCCTTCTCTTCACTTTCCAAGGATCAACCCTCTCCTTGGTGTTTTCAATGATAAGTTTGTTGTTGTTGGTGGTGTTAAGTTCATTGGAAACTTGGTTGATATAGAAGACAATTTGGATGTTGAGATATATGACCCTAGTTTGGGTTCTTGGGAGCTTTGTCCTCCATTACCGGGTGATTTCAGATCAGGGAACTCTTCTTCTTCATTGTCTTCTGCTTTGTTTAAGAAAAAGTTTTATGTTTTTGGGATATACTCTTGTTTTGTTTCATCTTTTGATTTGGAGAAACATGTTTGGAGTGATGTTCATACACTTAGGCCACATGGGGTTGTGTTTTCATTCTTAGTTTCTTGTAGGAAACAACTTGTTTTGGCTGGGATCTGCAATTTTCCAAATGGGTTTTGCTTCAATTTGTGGAAGATTGATGAGAGTACCATGGAGTTCAATGAAATTGGAGCTATGCCACATGATCTACTTTATGAGTTGTTTGATGGTGATGAAGATGATAAATTTGCAAGCTTGAAGTGTGTTGGATTGGGTGATCTTATATATGTTTTCAATGAGGATTATCATCGGGTTTATCCGGCTTGTGTGTGTGAAATTGATGGTGATTCTGGGAAGTGTAGTTGGAGGAGAATGCCTCAATTGCCATCACCTGTGAACAAGTTTCACAAAGTCATTAGTTTTTGTTCAACTGTTTCTCCACATAATGTTCTTGGTCAACAGCAACATCTTCATCATTGATCATAGGTATCCTGTTTTTCGTAACATTTTCTTCTGATTTACCAATTTTGCCATCATGGTTATGGAAAATTTATTTGTCAGCATTTAATGTCTCTAAATTTGGTTTTAGTCTTCTGGGTAAGTACCTTTTGATAATGGATGAGTATTTAAGGTCTATGCTTGGCTTTGTATTCTGTTCTGTTTTACAAATAATTTGTGTGTTTTTGTGTTGGGAAGTAAGTCCCACATCACCTACCTCATTGTCTAGGGAATGATTTTTAAATACCTGTTCGGCTACTACTCTCGTTGCCAATTGGTTTTGTGATGAAATCTTAACATGTAACATGGTGTCAGAGTTAGAGCCCAACTTCTTTCCGTTGTCATAGGCCAAATTGGTCAAATGTAACCATTCGCTTGGTCCAGCGGACTTATGGCGGGGCATGTTGGTAAGTAAGTCTTACATCACCTAATTCATTGTCTCGAGAATGGTTTGCCAATTGATTTTGAGATGGAGCCTTAACATTTTGACCATCATGTTGGTTTTGAGTTCTGTTTTATTTTACAAATAATTAAATGCATGTGACTCTTGATCATGCTGTTTTTGTGTTATATTTTTGTTAAGATAATTTGTAAACTACTTTTGATCATGATTGTTTTGTCCTCTGTTTTGTTTCACAATGAATATAATGTATGCATATTTTGATCGTGTCCAGATTCGCCGGTTTCATGTTCTGCTTTCAGTATTGGAATAATTAGTAAGAGCCTTTTGATGAATTTGATTTACAATCCCAATTAGTTAATATATATACACAACACCCATCATTCACAAATTTCATTTATTTATTTAAACAAGTAGAGCCGAGCCGGTTTACAACAAAAAAATTAGTCTGGTTAAGATGTTATGACCGATTTGGCTGGTTCAAAAACAGTTCGCACTCTGCATATTTGGTCTAACTACTTGACTGGACCGGTCATGAATCGAGTTTTTGGTTGATATGGTTTTAATAACTATGAATTTAGTATATGTATATTGAAATAAGTGTGCTATATATGTCAAAATCCTCTAATATTCAAAATTGCAGTTTCCTTTGATGCATGAATTCATAGATGTAAAGAAACATCCAGTTAAATGAACTACTTCAGAATTTTATTCATGCCAAATGCTTTGTTACTCTTGTCAACTTTCTGTATGGTGAATATTAATTGAAATTTTCTTCATTGATTGAGAGTGTCTACAACTTATTTTCGATTGTTAACTATTTCTCTCACAACAAATCAAATTATCTTTACTTTTCTCCTTTCATCTTTACATGTATCCTTAAACGACAATTAAAGTCGTCACGATTTGGTTGCTAAAATAACATTATTGTTTACACAACCATTCATCAATATTGTGCTGTTATTCATCTCTGGATCCAAGTAACTATGATTTTTCAACAGAAAACTGAAGGAAATACAGAATCACATTTTTATGTGATAATGGAATATTGCTGTTGCTGTAGTTAAAAGGTTGATGTTGCTGCAGCTAAAGGGTTGTGCAGCAAAATTCACATAAGAAAAGAGCAGAAACTGTTAAATTATGTGTAGTAGATAATTCTACTGTACTTATGCTTTGAATGAAATTTGAAGTTATTAATGTGAGTTATGTAGTTTAATGTTATTGCATATTTAAGTACTCATTTGAATCAGACCAGACAGTTCTCTTTTTTTGGTGTAATTTTAAGGGTAAAAATGTGATATTAGTTTAAACTAAAGGACATAAGTGTCATTGTGAAGTATATATATAAAAGTATAAAAATGTTTTATCATATTATCTTTACATTTGTTTTTTGTAGTATTTGTCTTTTCATTAATATAGATGATTAGATTGGACACTCGAAATTATCTAATTTAATATTGGGTTGTGTTAGTTATGAATTAAAGCAAGAGAATGAGGTAGAAAAATGATTCAGCAATACTGAAAGAATTCTGAAATCAAAACACATACTAGATAAGATTATGAATTGATATATCCTTCATGAAAGGTGTGGTATTTCCTATTAGTATAATATGTATGTGATGTCACTCATTCTAAAGATTTATACCATTTACAATATTATTCATCATCCATTTATATTATTTTATTAAAGAGTTAATGATTATTAAAAATGAATAGTTGATAATACAATAACAGTGTAAAAACTATTACACTATTGGTGCATATATCTTTTCTCATTTTCTATTGTAGAAAAGTGGCATAAACATATCTTGGTTGGATTGGACATGTGAGGAATATACTATTAGAAGTTAAATAGATCAAATAGATATTAGTGTAATTTCTAAAGGAATAGGAAGGCCAATAAAAACCAAAGACAAAATTGTTTCTTAATGAACATAATACGATAAATATTATTACGTTTTCAATCTATGTAGTTATCTTCTGTTCCATTGTTGTTGTATATGGAAATGTAGACATTGGTAATTGATTTTCTTACTCTTTTAGACTTTGACAAGTAGACCCACACACTTTGGGCATGTGAGGCTAATCTGGATGATAATTATTTCAGTTAAGAAAAGCAATGTAGCAAGTTTCTTGTGTTTAATCTTTATGTAGAAAATCAAAATGGACTCTATGCTTTTCTCCTAGTATATATCATATTTCTTTATAAGTGAAAAAACTTTCAAATGCATAATATAAGTTCATAATAAAACAATTCTAAAATAAAAAGCTTATGGATTTTTATACCTTTTAGAGTATTCAATTTTGAGACAATAGCAAGTTCATTGTTCATTGCCTAGATAAAAAAAGAGTAAGATGATAATTAATTTTGAAAGAATAATAATTAATGTTGAACGAAGATGATATAATGATAGTGTAAAAATTTATATACTGTCAATGATTAAATATTTTTTCTCATATAAAAATGTGATAGAAAACTTTTTATTTTTAATTAACGCCAACAATAAATAAAAAAAGAGATATACAATAATAGTATAAGAGTTTTTTTACACTGTTATTGTATTATACATTATTCATTTTCAATGATAATTAACTCTTAGAAAAAATAATAAAAATAAATGGTGAATAACACACTAATTGTATATAAATATTTACAATGTTGCATAGATATTAACGGAAAAATAAAGAAAGTAAATCATGTTGTAGTTAGAAAGTTAAGTTGGAAACAAAAAATGGTATTTTATCAAATAAATTTTAAAAAATTCTACCTAAAACAAAAGACTTTAATAACTATACATTCTCAATCTAAAACTTTATACATAGTCAATCATACTTATTCAATACATCATTAATTATAGAATAAATTATATTGATATCATCTGAGTTTTAGTTAAATTACATAAATTATTCCTTTATTTTTTACACATATAAAAAACACTCTAATTTATATACATATATTACACTAATCACTCATATATGAGAAATATGTGTGTTTTTATATAACAAATGATAACATGTGTAATTAACTTAAAAAGAACATGATATATTGTGGAGACAAATCCAAATAGTATATGAGTTGAATACATTTTTATTATTTTTAATTCATTATAAGATGTATCAATAATTCTGAGAATATATTATTTAAATAACTCTTGGGGAGGGATCCACTTACTCCAAGAGTAAGTGGAAAAACACTTACTCCAAGAGTAAGTGGAAAAACACTTACTCCACATCATGACCATTCATTCTTGGGAATCCAATGGTTTGAATTGGTGAGTACATCTAAACCATTGATTTTTTCAAGATTGAATGGCTAAGATGAAGAGTAAGTGTTTTTTGGAGTAAGTGGATCTCTCCTCATGATTCTTATATTATATTATAACAAAAAAATGTATTCATTTGATACTGTTTGAACTTATTTTCATAATATATCATATTTTGTTTAATTTAATTATATTTATAATTTTTTTAAAATAACACTTATTTCTCTTATAGAAGTAATTAATGTAACATAAATTGAGAATATTTTTGTAAGTGTAAAAATTAGACGAGTGATTTGTATAATTTTCGTAAAAATGTAGAATTTATTGTTAGATATATTTAAGTAGACTCAATGATCAATGATGATTTATAGGGCAAAGATGGTGAATGGTTATTGATTAATGTGAAACACCAAAATGATGGAAACCCAAAAGTCATAGAAATGTTTTAGAAAACAACAACACTTTTTGATCTTTCTTATATTATTAGGGTTTTAGGGTTAGGGTTTCATTCATTCAACTCTTTCTCTGTAGTAGTAGCCATGGATCGGTACCAAAAAGTCGAAAAACCCAAACCTGATTCTCCAATCAATGAAAACGAAATCCGAATCACAACCCAAGGCGCTATTCGTAACTACATTACCTACGCTACTTCGCTTCTTCAGGTCTATAAATCTGCATTCTATTCCATTTCTTGCATCATCTATTTTGATTAATCGATGTATAAATTAATGAAAATGTTTTTTTTTGTTGTTATTTTTTATGATTTTGTTTTGTGCGGATTGTGTTGTTGTTTATGAATTTTGCTGGTTATTGAAATTGTTATGTGTATATTCTAAGTTGCTATTTTGGGTTCTTCAGTTTTTTTTTGGATTTGGTTTGACTGAATGATTTGTTGGTTTTAACTTTTAATTGATGGGTTTAAGTATTGGAGTGGTCTGTGATTGATGTCATTATGTGTTTCTGTTTAGAGAACTGCTATATGATGCAAAATGTTATGAATAGGTTCTATGAATTTTGTGGCCCAATTATGGTTGAGAGAACAATAAAATCCAATGTCACATACCGACACGTGAATTAGGTAGTTAATAAAACAATTATAGAATAAATAGATTTGAGTTCGATTGTTGTTTAATGAGTTTTTCTTCATACGAAACTGTATTTTCTTGTCACATTCTATCGCAAAAATTGGGTAAAGCTGACTATTTTTGCTTTCTTAACTTATTTTTCTAGAGTTCAGGGATAAGTACATTGGGTCCAGTTAAGTGCTTACGTAATGAGCATCTTTATTTGATGAATAGAAGAATGAATAAAGCAATACGAGCACCTTTATTCTAGTTGTTTATATGTCTGATCTGATGTGCTATTTTTGTTATACTCGTGGATTTTAGTTTTTTATTTGATTATTTTGAGCTATCTATTTTGTTTAATTCCATGCTTTAAATGTTACATGCTGTAATTATGAAAGAGGGATTAGATGTAGTGTCTTAATTTTGTTTGTGCATTCAAAGCAGAAAAAAATGGTTTAATTGGTATTTTCTGATTTTGTTAGTTATTCAATAGAAAAATTTTAGAAGCTCTGTTGTGATTATCTACTTGGATTTTGTAGATTTATATGAAGTCTTTATAGTTATTGGAAACAATTGAAGCAGTATTGTAAGGAGCTTTCCTTAGAATTAGAAGCTAGTTGATAAAGATGTAATAGCTGCATTGCCCTGTTCTTTCATTTTCTTATTTTTTAGCCACAGAAGAAAAAGAGTGATACTACAAGAAGGAATCCCTACTAATACAACATTCATTTATTGGAATTGATAAATTATTATATAGTTGAACTGTTGAATTTTTTGTAGTAGAAAATAAACAGACATCTGCTATACAGTATCAAAAACTGTTTTGTCGCTATTCATAATGATTCCACCCTAGACTGTCACTAGACTGATGAAGAAACACATGATTTTAGCTTGTTCTTGCTTTTCATTTTCCCAATAGACTCCCATAGTCATATGAAAACTCATCCAGTCTGGAAAAATGGTAGTTTAAATTGTGATCCTACTTGTGAGATTGGCCGATGTTATGATCTTCAATCCCCTGCCATGCTCGATCTTAGTCTTGGGTGCGTCTCCATGGGATTGCCATGTGGGTGTGTGAGATCGTTTGAATCTACTTGACTATCGATTCCATATTCGACCCATTTTGATTCGTGACTCAGTTGGCGGCCCGGGTTAATTAAAACCTTACTTTCCAAATTCGCTCCCACCCCCTGTGTACCACAAACCAATTTGTGGGAACCGATTTGCATTCTTTTGCATTTTGGCACGTGGTGGTTCGTGAATCAAATCGCCTAGTGCAGAGAGTTAGAGAGGAAGAAAGCGGAATTGCAGAAACAGCAGATGCAGGCTGCAGTCAGGAAGATGAAACCAGAACCCTAAATGTGAAGTAAAACGTATAGGCTGACATTTGGGTTTATTTATACTGATTGTAAATGAAAATGTGGTTGTCTAACATTGTTAGATATCTTAATTTAATGGACTTGTGTTTTAATTTAACCTCTAATTAGTAGATAAATAGAATCTCAGATTTTAATTACGTTAGAGAAGAATATGTTTGGTCTCATTCCTCTCAAAATATGGACCTTGTCTTTCTTTATGACTTTGAAAGTGTGCTCTCCGAGATTTTATGATTTCAATATTTGTCTACCTCATTTTTTTAAACATAAATAGGTAAAAATATATGATTTATAATGTTGACTCTGAATGAACTTGTGAATTAAATTTAGTGAATGAATCTGTTATTTAATTTTTTCACTTAATGTCCACTTACATCTTTTTCATTATGTTTTCTAAGTTATCCATCACCTTGTGATTCTATTCAATGATTCGCAAGTCAGAAAAGATCATTCTGGTTCACAATGTTTATAATGATTTGACAGCAATGATTTCGATTCTTGACCTTTTTATTCTTTTGCCCCTTCCTTCCCAATTCTCATCTATCTTATTTGCAATATATTGCTTCTTTAGCAGGCTGACTGCAACTTTCTCTGGAACCTGGCCTTATCTTCTATTTCTTGTGGAAAAATCATTAAAATAACCGTCCTATTGTCAAAAGAGAGATTTTTATGAACATTTTTGTTAGCTAAAGTTTTTTTCAAGAGGGACATGTCATTTTGTGTTGTGCTGGGTTTGTGCTCATATGTCCTTGTATGTTTCATCATATTATTCATGATTGGCTCATCTGCTAGACTGCAAGAAACTAGTCATGATATTCTACTTTACCATGTCTTATTGTTTTATGTTAACTCATCCAGGAAAAAAATGCAAGAGAGATTGTCTTGAAGGCAATGGGACAGGCAATCAGCAAGACAGTTGCCATTGCAGAGATTTTAAAGGTCGAATTTCTTTACTAGATGTCCATCTCTTACTCATTCTTTTTCTCTGAAATTTATGCAAATGACATTCTAGCATAGGGGTCCAATAAAAGGATTCATACATATGAAAAATGGAAAATAACCCTAAAATGAATGCAAATGGCAGAACAATTGGGATGTTCCCAGGCCAATAACTATAAAAAATTGGTTGGAACTTGCCACAAAGGGAGGAAAAAATGTTACAATATACTTGAGAATTCTATTCATTTCACGCCTTGTTGGCTTTCTACTTGAGCAGAAAAGGATTCCCCAGCTGTACCAGGACACTGCCATCAGCTCAGTTAGCATAACAGATGTTTGGGAACCCATTGAAGAGGGTCTTGTACCGTAAGTGTTGTATGAAGTTTTAACTTTCTTCATGCTTGTATCTTTGTATATTTCGAAGTCAATGTTGCTGAACATCAAACATTAAATGCAGTGTGGAAATGACTCGACATGTCTCTATGATCTCAATCACCTTGTCAACTGGAGAGTTAAACAAAGATGCTCCTGGGTCAGTTCTTGAAGAACTTTTAGGATCTTATTTCCTGTTTTTTACTCAGTCAAAATATTGCCTGTTATAATGACCTGCTGAGAATAATTTTCAAGCAGCTTGAATCAAGCCTATATTTTGAATCCTTCTGGGGTTGTTTGATTTGACATTTTTAGGTTGTTGTCCATATGATTCTGTCTGTAGGTATCAAGCTCCAAGTGATGTGGAACAACCAAAGCCCAACTTCAATTATCAGCAGGAACCGGTAAAACCAGCACGTGGTCCTTATAATGCTCTAAATGAAGGTAACACTAAACATTTAAATTTTTATATCTCTAATTTCTTAATTGTAGCACATCTAATATCTTCTTTTAGACTCTTATGGCCAAGGTCGGGGGAGAGGGAGAGGGAGAGGGAGAGGAAGGGGAAGTTATGGTTATCAAGGTGGTTACGGAAATTATCAAGGTGGATATGGGTATTACCAGGGTGGATATGCAAATTACCAAGGTGTGGACTCTGAATACTTTTTATAGTACTTTGGTTGGTCATGTTGTTGCTAGGATGCGTATTTAATTATCTTTTTAACTCTTCTCTTTTCTTGACAGACAATGGTGGGTATTCAAATCGGGGCCGGGGTAGTGGGCGAGGCAGAGGTTGGGGATATCGTGGTAAGCTAACTCTATTCTAATGGATTTTATTTCATTTTATATTTTTTGTCCAAAGGACTTGTATGCTCTTAGTTTATACTCTTTTGTTGCTTATATTCCCCTCTATTCTGTTTGTAAAGAAAGTGACAGTGGATAAAAGAGCTTCTTTGCTCTAGGAATTCCTTTTATGATAAAAATCTTTGTATGAGAAGTATGCAACTTTTAAATGCCGTGTTGTTTCTTATTTTTACTTTGTTTACATATACATGTATTATGCATATGTTGAACATGCTTCTTCGTTCTGATTATAAGCTTATGTTACAACTTTTGGGTTTTCTAACATGTACTGGTAATGAAGGTGGTAGAGGGGGTTCAGGTTATGAAGGAGGAAGAGGGGGTTCAGGTTATGAAGGTGGCCGAGGAGGTTCCGGTTATGAAGGTGGCAGTGGAGGTTCTGGTTATGAAGGTGGCAGAGGAGGTCCGGGTTATGAAGGAGGAAGAGGTTACGAGGGCGTCGGAGGAGGTTCGGGTTATGAAGGAGGAAGAGGTTACGAGGGTGTCAGAGGTCGTTCAGGTTATCAAGGAGGACGAGGTTACGAGGGTGGCAGAGGAGGTTTAGGTTATCAAGGAGGAAGAGGTTATGCAGGTGGCAGAGGGGGTTCACGTTATGAAGGAGGAAGAGGTTATGAACGAGTTAGAGGTGGAGGCACTGGTTATGAAGGAGGAAGGGGTGGAGGAGGTGCTGGTTATGAAAGAGGGCGGGGTGACGGTACAGGTTATGGAGGCAGAGGTGGTGGTACAGGATATGATGGAGGCAGAGGTGGTGGTACAGGATATGATGGAGGCAGAGGTGGTGGTACAGGATATGTTGGAGCCAGAGGTGGTGATACAGGATATGATGGAGGCAGAGGTGGTGGTACAGGATATGTTGGAGGCAGAGGCGGAGGTACAGGGTATGATGGCGGCAGAGGCGGAGGTACAGGGTATGATGGTGGCAGAGGTGGAGGAGGTGCTGGTTATGAAAGAGGCAGAGGTGGAGGTACATTTTATGATGGAGGAAGAGGTGGAGGCAGTAATGGTTATGAAAGAGGCGGCAGAGGTGGAGGTAATGGTTATGAAAGAGGCGGCAGTGGTGGAGGTAATGGTTATGAAAGAGGCGGCAGAGGTGGAGGCAGGGGGTATGGCCGTGGTAGAGGACGAATGGGTGGACATACAACAAGGGATGGTGGCAACCAGGCATGATAGCAATGGATGCCATTGCCATTCTTATGAAATGCTTGCCTTGACCAGTGTGGAGTGTGGTGAATGTTATAAGAATGCTGTGTTGATAGTGTGATTTGACTCATTATTAAGCAGTGTTTTGTTTTTTCTTCATAAAATTGATATGGGCAAGGTTTTTTTCATCTTTATATTTAGCTTGAAAGCATCTTGGTTTTATGATTGCTGTAATTCATTTCAACTTTCATTTCATGGTTGCCAAAACCATGTTTTTTTTAATCTGTATCTAGTTTCTATGATTTTTATTTTAATCAAAGTAGTTCTTATTTTAATCTTGCATGTTCAAATAAATTGAGTTGTTGCACACACTGTCAGTGTGTTGGTATTTATGCAATGTATTAATTAATGAGAGGATCTATTAAGTTTTTTAAACTTATTTCATATGTTAGCAATTAATTCTATGGAAATATAATGGTTTAAATGTGCAGAAAGTTTAAAAATAAAAATGCTCGTAAAAATTATAAACTGACCTTGCTATTGTTTTTTTTTTTTTGTATTTGATTGGGTATCATTATAGGCATAGTTGTGTGATTAAGAGTTAGGGGTGGTGCTACGGAATGCCGTATTCAAAGTGTTATTATTCACAGAAAAGTGATTTTAAGCTTTTTCTAACTCTTGGTTTTATAGGTAAAGTTTGCTTAAGACTGGAGTATACATTTATTTAAATTGATCAAACCATAGTTCGATTAACCATTGCATTTTTAAAGGGTGGTTGATTTAAGTGAATATATTGAATCATTATCTGTTACATCAGAATTTGTCTCTAGGATAAATGTGATATGGTAGTTGACTGAAAACCTTATACTTATGTAATGCATTAGGTTTTGAAGACGTTAAACATTTTCCCCTTTAACTAAGGGTATCAACTCACCATGAGTAAAAAACTATTCTCTTTTGTGGTATATAGTTATCATTTTCAACAATGTTATTCCCTAAGACGGTATTTGAGAACAATATGTATTTGCACAATTAGACCAATGACTAAAATGATTGGTTATAAGCAAGGCTGGCTTTAATATGTTAGGTATGAGAAAAAACAAGTTTAATTGATAAAATAACTTTGTATGTCAAAGTTTGAATGAAAGTGAAAGTTTAAAGTAAGTTTAGGGTAAACTATTAATGATCACCCATTTTACTTACAAAATGAATTTAACTATATAGAAATTATACAAAAATTTAAACAAAAAAAAAATGTATTACTCAAGTTTAAGAGGAAAATTTACCGCACAACTATAAGACCTAAAATGTTATGAGAGAAAATGTTGAGCAATAAAATACTAATATGAGAATAATCTCCATGTAATAGAGATGATAATATCACAGTTCCATAGTTTTTGATATTTAAATTTTTTGTTTTCTATAATACTTAGCTATGCATAAATGCAAAAGTTACAATGTTTAAGTTTATCAACTGAGACATCTTGATATACAGAATTAAATTTTAATCATTTCACCTTCTAGGAACATTTGACATTGGACTGTAAATTTGTACCATTATCCACCATTCATATTTAATTATTGTTTATTTTAATCATTATTAATTATCTATAAAAAGTAATTAAAATAAATAGTAGATAATATATTAAGTGTGTATATATTTTTATATTGATAGTACAAAAATATTACATGCGGATAACATATTAATTTCTAATGAGTACAGAATATGCGGTGGTTTCTGTGGTGATCACAACCCTGGAATCTAGAATATTAATTACTCCATTTCTTATCTTTTATCATTTTAAACTTTTATTTTTTTATGATGTGATCAAGTTTTTCCTCCAATTTTATCATCATTTAATATTATGCAATTTTTTTAATTAATTCCATATTTTATTCTATCATGTGACATAAATATGAGTATTTTAGTTAAAATATAATACATTATTCTTTAATAATCTCTTCATCTATATGTATTAATTTTAAAGAAGAAAATACAATTTTGCACGACATGTAAGATTTGTTCATTTGCCTATTTTTCTCAATTCATTTGTCCGCTAAGTCCACAGGTATTTCTATTGGGCATTTCAAATAATTTATAACGTAATGTGATTTAATGTCTCAAAAAAATTGTAATGTAATACAATTTGGTCAACTTTATATAAAATATCAAAGTTTGTTTTTAATTTTATGTTGTTTAACTAATTTATTTAATTTCCTTTTATTTTGTTATAATATTATATTTTAAATTTTCAATCCCCGTTAGCCTGTGGTATGTCATTTCCTCTGTTAAGACAATGTAAACATGCTCGTATCAACTTAAATTTTGCGGGCATTTACGGGTACAGACAAAATAGGTAGAGCTGCCCGATTTGCCATATCTAATTCCAACCTTTTTGTTATATGAATGAAGTTAGGCAATCCAAAATAGTATATGTCATCTAAGAAAATATATATTTAACTAAGTAAAAGTTCATATATGTTCTTAATTTTCCAATATTGTCTACCTTTTAATTTCTTAAACTCAACTTTGATGAGAGACAAAATTTAGAGATGTATATATCTATGGTAACTATAGTACTGAATCAACCATATATTTTTGGGATTAATACATCATAATTTAAAAATAAACTTAAATTCTATTGGAGCATAAAATTGAGTCTAATTAAAAATGTATGCCATACCTAAGAAGATTTAAAAATAAATTATAAAAATTAAGTCCTTTTGAATGTATAGGGATGTATATAACCTTCTAATTAGTAACCTTGACATAATCAATAAGTTACTTGCAAACTATAATTACCTTAAAATTATTTGATAGAAGCATGGATGTATGAAATTCTTTGATTTGACATCTCAAGTTAATTTTGGATGACAAACACTGATTTATTTTTGTAGGATTAATCACATATCACATTACATTTTGTTTTGGTTTTATGATTATTAACTATTATAAAAATATATATGCATTTATATATTATTATTGTATCGTCTATAATTCATAATTGTCATTGACTCTTAAAAAAATAATTCAAATAAGTGATAAATGTTTGGAAAATATAGTGATAACTGTATATAAATCTTTATGCTTAGAATATATATATATATATATATATATATATATATTAGAGTAAATTACATCGACACCCCGAGTTTTAGTGAAATCACACAAACTGCGCCATCCAATTTTTACACCTACAAAAACCCCTAATTTTTACACTACATTACACTAACTACCCCTGCATGAGAAATAAGTGTGATATTTGAAATAAAAAATGGTGATAAATATAATTAAGTTAAGCAAAATATGATATATTATGGAGACAAGTCCAAATAGTACACAAATAAACACATTTTCATTATTTTTGGTTCATTATAAAATGCATCAATAATTCTAAGAAGATATTGTTTAAATCAATCTTATACTATATTGTAACAAAAAAATAATTAAAATATATTGACTCATATACTATTCGGACATGTTTCAAAAATATATTATATTTTGTTTAACTTAATTATATTTATCACTTTTTTGTTTTAAAGATCGCACTTATTTATCATGCATGAGTGATCAGTGTAATATATATATAATGAAGGATGAAAATGACAAATATTTGATGAAGTTGAGAATCATCATCACCTTATAAAAAAGTTGAGAATCATAATTGTTGTACTTCACATTTCATAAAGGCACTAAACTGAATCTGACTTAGATTCTAGTCCAGATTCACTTATACATATCCTACAAACTACAAACACTCTGACATCAAGATAAGGCCATCTGAATTCACTTTGTCTTTATCTACTCTTTCTTTAACATTCAATTTAATAGTCACTTGAATAGAATAAATGTGTATAACTTTATATTCGTAAATGAAGAATCTATTTTTTTTTTTTTTGTAAGTAAAGATGAGAGATTCATTTACTTTAATAATAAGTTTTTTAAAAACTTACTCTACATTTTAGCTATCAATTCTAGGGAAATTCAGTGGTTTAGATGTACTCATTAATTCAAAATATTGAATTTCCTTAAAATTGATGATTAAGATGTGGAGTAAATTTAAAAAATTTACTATTGAAATAGGTGTATCGCACCATCTCAAAATTATAAGACAAATAATATTACCGTTATGTTTAAATATGCAGTGTTTGAAGACAAGGTGCCTCCTATTTCATGCAGCAATACATTTTTTTTATTTAACAAAAATTAATGATTTATTTATTATTTTTGTATCTCATGTGAGAACAAGTAATGTCCTAGATTATGACCAAATAAATATAGAGATTGAATTTAGACCTAATATTTGTATTTTAAGCCTATCAGATCCATACAGATTAATAAATTAAATTTTATTATATTCGGGTAACATAAAATTGAAAAGGTATTGCAGTTAAACTGAGATCTAAAATGTATGAACATTAATGAATTAAATTTTAATATATGTCCTTATGACCTTATGATGGAAGCCTACTATAATGGATGAACATTAATGAATGAGAAAAAATGTATACTCTATGAGAATTTTATATACTATTAATGCATTATTCACCGTTCATATTTAATTATCGTTCACTCTTCAAAAAAGTAATAAAAGTGAATAATGAATAATGTACTAACCTTATATAAATCTTTCAACTAATAATGCATAAATATTATACTCTTAATTAATTAATTTTTGATATTATTATGTGGTAATATCAACTCTTACTCCCTTAGCGTGATGGTATTTTTTAGGAATTTTTTTTCTTCATATTTGACTATTATTTTTAAAAAAATCAAGAAAATGATAATTATTTCCTTATTACACTTTTTTCCTTAATAATATAAAAATTCAATAATATTCTAATTTATATAAAACAATTTAAGAAGTGGACGTAAGACTTTGTCATTATCCTCTCTTGAACTTTTCCTTTCTAGTTATTTATGCAATGAAGGGATGCATTAAAAGTTCTTTATCATTGCATAATGTAATATCCCAACTTTGAGATGTAATTTTTTTTGTTCCCATAAATTTATTGAGAGTATCATATTTTTAATCTAAATACTCATGTAATATTTTATTTCTCCTAAATGATGTATACTACAACTCGAACTGCAGTCCCGAGAATTTAAAGTTGCAAATTATATTAAGTCGTTATTCAATAAATGTTAGTATTTGTTATGATTGAGACTCAAACCATTTATTCCAAACTTGATTGATATGCATTAATTTTTGTTTGCATACATTAACTACACTTTTAATTTCATTATTAGCTAGATACTATAGAAAAAATATTAATTAATTCTTGAAGAATATTTTTACTTATTTATTTGGTACATTAATTTTCATAAATTGCATTTGGAAGTATGTACATTGCTTTCACATTAGTCTTAAATTCTTCAAGGTATGAGAAAACAAAAAAAAATAATAGTGGAAAACTATTTATAAAAAATACTAATATAGTAACAGAATTTGCATACTTTTATTGGTTAAGAAGGTACCAAGAAAAATTGAACAAGTGAAGATATAAAATAAAATGTATGGAAACGATATAAGAAATCTGTTATTTCAATCTTGTAACATATCTTAGAATTAGAAAATAGTATATGAATAATATTTTATTTCAATCTTATTCATCACTTACCCCCACTTAGAAAACCTATTAATTATTATATTATTACCTCAAAATATATATATATATTAATTAATGACATAATCATGTAAAAAAGTTATGCTATGCAAAGATATTAGGCTCATATTTAATATATAACTACATTACCTTTCACTTGTACACTTAATTTTAAATTGTGGTTATGATTGTAATTACTATAATTATCGACATTATGATGTCGATGGCAGCCGTGATAGCATAAGTTGTTTGAGTTTAAAAACTTATTTTTAAATTTGATAGTATCAAATATAATCCAATATATATAATCTATAGAGTTACGTTACGTCTTAATATGGTTATACCACTCGAATATGATATCAGGTTACTATTGTGGAATATGTAATGATGAATATCACCACAACCATATTATTGGACCTACTTGATAGGCTCCAAATTTGATACAATGCTCACACCTACTACATACAAAATGATCACCATGTCAACATAAAAAAAATGTTTTTCTTTACCTCATTACTAAAACTAAATAATGAGTCATACTAGGTTGAATAAAAGGATGACACGTGTCACAAACCCATTAGCCTTAGAGGAAGATGATTAGCTGTTTTATATGAAACTATGTACAAAGAGAACATAGACCAAATCCCATCCACATTCATATGAATTTTTTACAAAAGATTCCTTATATATACATTATTTTTCTCTATCTATGGTTTCTCTTTCTAAGTGTAGATACCCTTTTGCATTGAATCTCTCATAAGTTATTGTGTACCTAAAAAAACATATAGAGTTTGTTGTGTGCAATAGATTCTACATAGATAGAAATGGAAGGAAGTGTTTGCAAAAAGAGTTCACAAGGAAAGAAAGAAGATCTATATCATGTTATTCATAAGGTACCCTATGGAAATAGCCCTTATGTCAAAGCCAAACATGCTCAGGTATATATATTAATATATATATATATACATATGATTTGTATTTTTCACTTATATTTGCTTAAGTTGGAACAATATATGAATGAGTTCATGTATTATTGCTTTTATAAAGTGCAATTGTAATTTAGAGGCTAAAATACATTAATCAATATAATCTTGATCAATGATTAAAATCACTAATACACTTTAGTTAATAAACTATATATGAATTCACATATTATGCCTTTTTTAAAGTGAAGTTATATTTTATAGGTTAAAGTGAACTAATCTGAACTATTGATTATAATTAATGGTTATGATTTATGATAATCACAATTCAATTAATAATATTGTTAGAATTTAGTCCAAAACAATAAAGTTACACTTTAGATGACTCTTGCATATTATCTTAATATATACTATGATAATTGCACCATCTTTATTCCTTTTTCTCTCTTAATTAATTTTCATGTTATTTTTTAATGATTTGTTTCAGTAGTTATGGATAATGGGAAATGTTTAGGTACATAATAAGAAATTATTTATGTATATGCTGCCTCTTCTAATACATTTTGGGGTGTTAAGTGTCAAATAGTAAAGGTTTTAGTTAACAAACTTTACTTCCTATTTATTTTCCATTTTTTTGCTCAACAACTTTACCACATTATTAACTTTCAGTTAACAATTATTAAACTAAACACCCTCTTTAATATTTACTTCATTTACCATGGCAAAATTAATTATTCCAGTTTCAAGGTTTTTTTAATCTTTCCATTATTTTTCATAAAGTGAAATTATAGGGTGTTGGTATAGGATTTGAATGTACATATAACATTGACGTGTAAAATTTATACAATGACAACATAAATATTTATACATAGTCAATGTATCATCCATTATTCGTTTGTATTACTTTTATTTAAGAGTCAATGATGATTGAAAATTGATGATAAATGATACAGTGACAATATAAAAGACTCTTACATATATATTTTTCTCATAACATTGTGACCATATTATTGTTCTCCTCATCTTGTATTACCTTGTATTTCTCTCTTCATGCATTTACCTACACTAAACAAAAAAAAGAGAGCATGTATAACAAATATTTGTATGTAAATTTCAGAATATATATATTATATATATATATAGCAAATTCAAGAATCTCTATATTTTATATTTATTTTTATGATATATAATACTATTTTTTTTGTAAGGTAACCAAAATAGGCCTTTATTACATCAGATCCATTTGCATACTTGGATGTATAAGTACATATAATGACGACTCAAGTGAGAACAGTTCTTATATAAAAAATGTGAGAACAATAAATCTATGTCTTATAATCAATCATGAATGGTTAGAATTAAAAGTTAGTTATTGGTCACATGATAGTCATGTACATGCATCTTTTAATCATGATCATTCACATAAGAATATCAAATGATCCATATTAATTATTTTCGTTTCTCACAATAACGCATTGTTCTCACGAGAATCACTCCATATATATACTTATTATAAGTAATGAGAGTTTATTGTAAACAAATGTGTATGAAAACAGTTGGTAGAGAAGGATCCAGAAGCAGCAATAGTGTTATTTTGGAAGGCAATAAATGTTGGAGACAAAGTGGATAGTGCTCTAAAGGACATGGCTGTTGTGTTGAAGCAATTAGATAGGTCAGAAGAAGCTATTGAAGCCATTAAATCTTTTAGAGGTCTTTGTTCCAAACATTCCCAAGAGTCACTTGATAATGTACTTCTTGACATCTACAAGGTATATTATATACAACTATGGATACCTTAGCTTATTTTTTTTTTATAATTTTCTTTATGATCAAAATAATAATCTAATAGCAATGTATGTTGATTCAAGAAGAATGTGTTGGGGAGTAAGTCCCACATCGCCTACCTCATTATCTTGGGAATGGTTTAAATACATATTGAGCTACTCATCTCATGACCAATTTGTTTTGAGATGAAACTTTAACATAAGGTACCTATCCCATTTAAGTATGAGATCTAAGATTTAATTCCTTAATTCACCTATACGTAAGAAACATTATTATGCATACCGAGAGAATAGATCAAATGAAGGATAACAAAATAATAGTTTAGGTGGTTTGGACATGTGTAAAGAAGACCGGTAAAATCATATTAAGGAGAATAGATCAAATAAAGATTGTCTAATTCCTAGAAGAAAATGGGTATCAAGGAAATTCATAGACAAAAAGATTATAAAAGATAGATAAATGTCTTCCTAATTAACATGATTTGATAGAATATCATATTGTCGTTCGATCTATATAGCCGACTCCATCTAGTGAGATTAAAGCTTGATTATTGTTGTTGTTTACAGAAATACATGATATCCATTCCATAAGATTCAATATTAGGCTTTATCTGCTTATTTATCTCATAGTGAAATGTGTTAATGATCTTTAGTATTAATTAAGCAATCATATAAACATGAATCTAATTAATTTAGTTTTGATGGAAGATAGAAATGTGGAAGAATAGAGGAACAAATTGAATTGTTGAGAAGAAAGCTAAGATTAATCTATCAAGGTGAGGCCTTTAATGGAAAGACTACAAGAACTGCTAGATCTCATGGCAAGAAATTTCAAGTCTCCATTAAGCAGGAAACTGCAAGATTATTGGTACTCAAAATCATTCACATTTCATGATTTTTGTTTTGTTTTGATTGAAACATTAAAATTAATGCATATCATGAAACTTTAGGCTACTATTAGTATAACATTAATGCCAACCTTTTACCTTTGCACATTTAAATCAATGTTTTCATCTTTAATATTGGTGTAAGATATTTTAGAAAATAGTCTCAAAACTCTTAAAATATTTGGTTTAACTCGGAAGGAATTTAGATTATTTATAATACTTAAGAGTCGAGTACTAAATGAGATTGTGGTGACAAAGATTAGTTTTTAACATGATTTTAAGTTATTTTCAATAAAAAAATGAAGAAATTCCTCTTTCTCCTCATTTTCACAGTATTGACTCTCCATTGCTGGAGAGAAGTTCATCTGCTTATGAAGAGGAGTTATGAATACTTTCGATTCCTAAGAGTGACATTTATTAGGAGGGAAATCACACACCACAAGATATTAGTTCATTATACATAAAATAATGAGTTAGTATTGATTATACAATAAAAACCTAAGTTTTGTTAGACCAAAAATGTTAAAGCTAGTTACATTTAGCCATTTCATACTCAAATAGCTAGAGTCTCATTCATTAAATCATCTTTTTAATTTAATTTGTTATCAATACATTTTTAGTATAAAGATTCATATACAGTCAATATATCATTCATTATTTATTAGTTTTACTTTTTAAAAAGTCAATATTAACATAACATGAATGGATGATATAAGGATAATATGTAAAACTCATATATTATCAGTGTATACATTTTTTCTGATCCGAAAATGTCCAAACACATCAATTTAATTTCCTATTAATTGTTAGCATTTAGGACAAGATTGGATCTTCATGTTTGAATAATTTTTTGTTTAATTTTTATGTGAAATTCAAATTCCAAAACATTTTTGATTAATGGTGCAGGGAAACTTAGGGTGGGCCTACATGCAAAAAGAAAATTATATGATGGCTGAAGTGATTTTCAAGAAAGCACAAATGATAGATGCTGATTCCAATAAAGCATGCAACTTAAGCTTATGCCTTATGAGACAATCTCGTTATGAAGAAGCAAGTTTCATTCTAAATGATATTTTACAAAGAAAACTTCCTGGGTCAGATGAATTCAAGTGTAGAAAAAGAGCTAAGGAATTGGTTAAAGAATTGAATTCTAACATGCCCCAATCTCAATTTATGAATACTTTGGACCTTGATGATGATTTTGTCAAAGGGATAGATGAATTATTAAATGCATGGGGCTCAAATAGATCAAAAAGACTTCCTATATTTGAGGAAATATCTTCATTTAGAGATCAATTGGCATGTTAATATTTGAAGCTAGTTTGGGTCCTTACTTATGTTGTGTATTGCCTTTATTAGGTTTTGGTTTGTACAATTAGCATGTTTCTTGTGTATTTGTGTATTTTTCCTCTACCCTTTTTTCTTCTTAAAAGAGTGGGAAAAATAGAATATGGTTTGTGTGTGTTGTAATTATAAACAATAAATTGCACTCAATAAATAAGCTAGTTGTCACGACCTGATTTTCCAGTTGGAAGCCCATATCTACAACTTAGGAAGAGGTGAACTCGATTTTGATCTCTTCCAAATGATTTGAATTCGTCACTACGTTTTTTTTGCAGTTAAAACCTAGAAAACTCTATTTTCAACTGAAATTGTATAAAATGGCATTTAAACAAAAATTCTGAACTCATAAGTTGATTACGGATCGGAGAAGGTATTAACATCCTGTCTGCCGTAATAAAATAGTACTCTCGCTAATTACATGGACTTGTATGCCCTTACAAAATTATTTATTAAAATTCAATAACTAAAGTAAAATATTTTATTTTTATTTTTATGTCTGACCACATATGCAATAGGGAAATCAAGACTATGTAGTTCTGAGTTAAAATTTCTTTGATTAGTTTGATCGATTTAAAATAGTAATTTAGATTGTAGAAATATTTTTTATATATTTTTTATGAAATAAAAATGAATAATGAGTCAAATTTTCAGTTGGAATAGCAATTCTATAACTCTAATATATTGATTATGTAACTTATGGTTAGTTATGAGAACATAATTGAAGTAAGGTCATGCAGGTTCATTAAATGGTGCATGCGAACCTTCCACATTCCAATTATGGTTATGTTTAGATGCATGGAATGAAAGAAGATGTAATATTATCAACCATCAAGTATGCTTCTATATCTAGTAATACACATTACTAAGTTTAAGAGTTTTCAACACAAATATGAGTCTATGTCTAGCAAACATATAAGTAAAGACATTTATTGTGTCAATTAAACATACAATTACGTTAGTTTTATGCATAAATGATGAATTACATGATAATCGAAATATCTATACAAAGTTCTTTCCTAAAATGAATTAAACATTTTATCAAACACATAGCAAACATTAAAAGTGCAGCAAGAGTAAATCATAAAAATAATATCAATTTCATCATAAAGTGAATTCAAAGTACATCAGTGAATAAGTAAACTAATCTGAGCTAAGAAGCAATTTAATTACATATTTTCATACATAACTTGATAACAATGGAATTCATACTTTGAATTTATTTGGAGGTGTTAATTCCTTATAAACATTAATTGTCCTCATTATTCCCATTCCTAACTTTTACATCTTATTTCTAACTTGAATAAACTTATACACTAAGGAAGCTAAGAACCATTCTAAGAAAATACTTTACAAAAATTTCAGTTCCTATTTTCCTAGGTGAAAATCCATCCCTTGAAATTGGATCTTGTACTTGTTTTATAATTTTGATTATGGACTCATGCGCTCGACGCACCTTCACTCGACCATTTGTCTGGTTTCTCCCATGTTTGGTGTGCCTTCTATGCTCAGCGCAGCTTGCGTTGGGCGCACCGGAGCCGATTCGAGGATTTTGCAACCTTAGCCCATCCTGACCCATTCTCGATCCAATTTGTTCTTTTTCGATATGAAACACATATAGAGACTTAGAAAATAGGATTAGTACAATTTATCATCAAAGTCTCAATTATGATTATATAAAATAATTATTTAGAATAAATAATTGCTAAACTAGCCTTATGAATTAAGCTAATTTTAGCACTTAACAATCACCAAAATGAATTATTAACATTTTTTTAATATCACAATTTCTCACCCAAATCTACTTTTGACCATTTGTGTATGGATTTTTAGGTTATATTTTTTGTTCTCCTTTGCAACTTAGGCATTCACTTGCCCTATAAAGCAAGCATATAATTATGAACAGGCATGTTTCACTATAGTAATTCATTTTGGGTTTATGCATATGTCCAAATTAATTAATTAATAAGGAGAGAAATGATATTAACTAGAGGAAGAGTTTGACACAATAATAAAGATTTTATTTAGTAGTTAGAAGTTCAAACCTTAAAATAGGTTCTAACAATACCACTAAATCGGAGCATCGTGTCCTGAAACTCTTTTTTTTAGAAATGTTGAGTAACCACCAAAGACAATCTTTTCTCTCATAATTAATTGAATTTAGTTAATAAACTCTTAACTTCATATCAAATTTGGTTCCTTTCCTGCCCTTCAGAAGGGTTGAAAACCCCACAATCTATCCTATGCTACAAACTAGATCAGGGATACAAAAAATAATAGCAATTACAATCTTAAACTACAATAGACATTTTGTATAATTAAAATTACAACTTATATATTTCTATCACATTTTCTCTTAACAAACTTTGTACATCTTACTTGTCTTTGTATGTCTCTCTCCTTTCACATCATCAATCACATTTATCATTATATTTGTCTTATCTTTCTATTCTTTACACCTTTATAGACTCGTTTTTTAGGTGTAGAATAATAAACATTTTTGCTTATAATATGAGAAAATGCAAGATGTGGTCCAATAAAAATGAGCAATTATATTTTCATACTCCTTTTCGCACGTATTATACATGCTTTATCTTTATTTTATAAAATAATTTATGGTAAAACTATTAATTGAGTATATGTATATCAAAATGCATATTTTTTTGTATATATAAACATTTACTTTATCATTATCACATGTCTTAGTCTCACTACAATCCAAGTACATTTATTGTCATGTTGTCATTATTCAACAAATATATCCATTTTCTGAGACATTCATCCACTGCTGGTTAAGTGTCAAGTTAATTTATATTTAAGACCTACTTTCCGACTTAATCAATTTAAATAATTGAAAAATACATATATACATGATTAAAAATTATCTTATTGACTAAGTGTTATCCCCAAGCTGTTTTGTAGGCTTAAACTTAATGAAAGAGCAGAAAATTTTAAGTTTATGAGCAAAACTTAGCCACACTCAACGCGTAGGTCACGCTCTGCGAAATTGACAGCATCTGATAGCTACGCTCCGTGGACGAAAAGTCATGCTCAACGCTTGATAAATCATTAGTTGAGCATCTAAATTCGAGAAATTCAACAATTACTCACTGTCTGGAATATATTCAGTGCAGTGGGTGGTGCACCCAGCGCAATAATCCAAGCTCAGCGCAACCTAGTGCATAAAAGAGTCGCGCCCAGCCAGCTGGATCTCATGCTTAACGCAACAACGGTGCACTGAGCGCAGAAGTCAGCTTAAGAACAATATTTATGGACTTCTAGATCACTTCATTTGTACACACTTTTACTTCTTCGAATTGTAACCCTCTTGTAACCTAAATTTTAGAGAGTTTTAGCACTTAGTTCATTAAAACTAATTAAGTGTAAGCATCATTGGTGATAGTCGTTACTCGATTGTGTGTGATTCTACTACCCTATGAGTATATTATCCTTATCATTCTTACATTGTGTGGATATGAATAGCTAAACACTTTTCAATTGAGGTTGAATGTAACAAACTTGATACAACCACTCTTAAATCCATAATATTCCATGAAATTCGTTTCATTTTGAGTGGTGCCTTTACTATCAAACTTTTGTATGAACTTATTTGCTAAAGTACTTTTTGTTTTATTCTGAACTTATATTAGTCAACAAATATTGCATTTGCTAGACATAGATTTGTATTATTTGTCATTGCATGCATGTCACTTTTTGGTATCTAGACATAAAACTAATTTCGTGATTTCATAACTCTCAAACTGAATTACAATAAAACTACATTTTATACTAGTTTGTGACACCAATGTAGTATTTATATACCTATTTATCAGTTAGCACTCTTATGTTAAATTTCTTGTTACTTGCAGTTCTTCCATAATCCACGGAACACCCCTTTTTCTCATATAGTTGCAATTGTCTCCTCTTCATAAGTAACTCAATCCATTTCTTTGTTCTTATCATAACCTATATCTTCAAATGCATTTTGGTAACGATACATTAGCAGAGTGGTGGCCGGAGCCGACAGTGCTACGAGGGGCGGTGCACAGTGCTACGAGGGGCGGTGCACAGTGCTACGAGGGGCGGTGGACAGTGTTGCAGGTGGACAAAGGTGTATGCAACAACATCTCAGACCGTTGATAATAGTTTTTCATTTAATCAAAGATCATTGAAACATCACTGCTTCACCTTAAGAATGCAGTGTTGAGGAAAACATAATAACAAAAATAAAAAAAAACGTTCACCAAGATGCACATATAATAGCATGGCTAGAAACAAAGTGTAATAGGAAAAACCAAACTAAGCAATGGTTGGAAATTTCTCAAAAACATAAGCATAAAGCATCATCATAATCATCAAACTGAAACTCCCACCTAAACTATAAAGGCAAATCAGCACTACAAGAAGACTAAAAAAGGGATTACACACTATACAAGCAAAGTCATAGAATATTGACCATCATAGTAGTAGGAAAAGTGTAAATCACAAAAATAAGTCTAATGCACTACTTAGACAGTAGAGGCAACCGCAATCGGCTTGCGACAATCTTATCAAGTGAGATGACTCATTTACCGCAGCGGAATCCATTACAAATGGAAAGAACAATAATGAGAATCAAGGCAATAACAATACCCAAAACTATCAGCTTTATCTTCATATTCTGGAACCACATCTTTCTCCTAATCTTTGTTCCCTGTTGCCTGAAATCCTGTGCCTGCAAGATCATATGAATTCAACAGTCAGAAAATAGAAAAGCAAAAAAGATGGGGATTGACTAACTTTCGATATTTCAAGTGCTCTCCATTAGGAAAACCACATTCGATGTTGGAATGTGTTGAACAAACAAAACAAGACCAAACAAAAACAACACGACATAGACAACCATTTAATAGAATTGATGTTATCATTAGATATAATGTTTTCTTGAAATAAACCTGTAACTATTGAATAATGACTTTATACATGTGGGTGTCTATACATATCCATTATGTTGTAAGTTTATTCAGTTTGGTTAATATAGATTGATCCTAGCAATGAAGTGTCAATTTGTATATGTGCATGTCTAACCTAATTACTTTTATGCTTTTGACGACTAAATGCTTGAACAGTGTCACATATTGACACTTATGCCTGTAGAACACAAAATGGCACACATCCAACACGTCTAATTTCAAAATTATTTTTCCAATCTAACACGGACAATATTAGGAATTACGAATATTGTTTCTTAAATTTCCAATTATATATATATTGTGTCCATGTCTAAGAAGCATCGATACCGATACGAGTATTCGAAAAGATATGTATCTGATACGTGGATACACATTTTCTTGAAAATGCAGGATACGATATGTTTAGGATACACATATAAATTATGAACATAAAGTCTATAAAACATAATAAACTATACTTATTGTTATGAATTTTCAAATAAGGAACATATTTCTTAGACATCACTAGATACAAAATAAAATTAATGTTGTCATAAAAAATCATTGCTTAGGGCCAACAAATAGGAACAACATCAATCCCGGATGATCAACATTATGCATATACATTTCCTATTCATTCTCTATGCAATATGTATGTTTTGTCTTTTTTCTATTGGTATAAATTCACTTGGTAGATTGAATATTATGTTTTTCTCTTGTACTTATTGATTGTGTTATGTCTTTCTCTCTCTTAAAGTGCTATTGTGTGGTAGTTTGGGTGTCTGTGAGGTACCGAGAAAACATTTGAAGAGTACCGGAGAGTATCCAGAAAGTATCGGATTTATAAATTATTTATTTAAAAAAATATAATTTGACACACTATGGGTACATATCAATGAAATGTGGAGAGTATTGGTATCGATACGGATACATGAATGTTATTGAAGTATTGATGCTTCAGAGGTCCATGTCCTACAAATTTTATATCTTGGGTATCCCTGTGTCTCTGAGTATGTGCATCATAGGCACAAACAGACAACAATCCAAGTTTTTTCACTAGGTAGGGTAGACTACTTGGACCTATGGATCCCATTGTGTTATATTAAAAAAATCATATAGATCATTTCCCTCTAACAATGGGGCTACCCTCCATTTGATTAAATCTATTAACTTAGGCTTCTAGTGATCTTCATCTCACATGTCCAAACAATGTTAGGCACGACTCCACCATCTTTTCCTCAAGGACAAAACTTGGGTATTGTACGCTAGGTTTTAAAGTGCTGCTTTTCAACAAGGACATGATGTGTGACAAATCATTAAAATAAAAATATAACATGCTTAACAGCTATTACAAATGTTGTATATTATATGGAAAACAACACAGGTGCCAGAAGAATAGCACCTAAGTTTTGATGTTATGCTCTTGCCGGCA
Source organism: Lupinus albus (assembly GCA_009771035.1). Taxonomy (NCBI): domain Eukaryota; kingdom Viridiplantae; phylum Streptophyta; class Magnoliopsida; order Fabales; family Fabaceae; genus Lupinus; species Lupinus albus. The sequence continues at coordinate 19,530,371 of CM020001.1, read as the reverse complement.
CTCTCTTAGCCAGCATTCACTAGAATAAAGAAGCATTCAGTATCATAAAACAGTGTTGATTATCTTGCTTGTGCCATATGGTTTTCCTTTTATAAGCAGTAACAAAACAAAAAACAAGGGGAGAGGGGGGATCCTGGCCTTCTATAATAATCCATTAGTTCTCATTTTCATAAATTTTCTCAAGTTTCTTAATATGCAATAGTAGAGCATCTAACAGACCTGAGAGCGAAGGTTCTCTGTTTTATCCACCAAAAGCTCAATTTTCTCTCCACGGTCAAGAACCTGACAAATAGGATAAAATGTTTCAGCAACCAAGCAATTAAACACATTATTAGGTATAAACTTTACATTTGACTCCATTATCTGTGTCCACCAAAGAAAAAATAGACTAAAGGAAAATTTTAGCTTCAGAAATCATTTTCAACCCCACCCGCAGCAAAAAAGATAAAATATGTTACACAAAGAAGATAAAATCTAATTGCTTAGTTTCTATGAAAACAAAGGAGATAAGATGATAGATGCTGCACCTTCTCAATATTTTCCATCATAACTCCTTTAACTTCTGAAACCTGAGCTTTCACTTTAGCAAGCTTGCTAATCTCCTCAGGGTGATCAACGCAGTACTGCATCTGCTCCTTCAACTTAGATCTACATATCATAATCATAAATAACCAATATTTCACAGTATTGAATGTCATAAAAGCCAGTTAGCAACACATTTTCAATCTATAAAGTTGCAGCACACATAAATACCCAAACTCTTTATTGAGGCTCTGAGCAGTAGCTGTTGCAGCTTTTCCTCCAGCATATCTCTTGGTAAAATCCTCTTTGACACGTTCAAGGAAAGCAACTGGAATCTGCCGCCCAGCAGACTCAACCGCAACAACACAGTAAGCTACAAATTAACATTTTTTCAAGTTAGTTCCAACTAATGGCAATTGTAACTTCAGTTGGAAAAGGAAAACAAAACCAAAACAAGAGAAAGCATCAAATTTTAAATACAAAATCAAGTTATTAATAACAACTGCATCTACTATATCTTCTGAACAACCACACAATTTTCTATCTCTGCAACTCGTGGAAATTTTAAAAGTTTCACATGAAAAGATCCATTCCCATCCCACTATCATTGCTTTTTGTGTAGTTCATTACTCTTATGTGACAACCCTCTCCCCTTACCAAGTAACAAGAGAGGCTATTGACCCTTCCTTTTCATTGCTATTTAAGGAAACCTTCAAAATTAAAACTTCCGATAAAAAATTTAGTTGTTACCTAAAATTCTCAACGTTGATTTACCATAAGGTAATAAGTGTAAAGAAACAATTACATCAGAGTATCAGATACAAAGCTAGACACTACAGGATATACATACTAATCACAATGAAATCAGACCAATTTTCAGTTACAGAAGTATGAAATATTAGTTGACACACCATTTTAAACATACTCCCTATTATTGGGTGAAATTCATGTAGGACCTCCTAAATCACATAGGTGCACTCTCTATTTAGTGGATACTATATGAATTCCACCCAATAATAAAGAGTATTTAGCTACCACTTCTCTACATAGATTTATAACTTTCTTTTTCACCTTATTTTTCCACGTTCTGATGAAAAGAGTCCCTATATTCTCACTAATTTTTTACACCAACCTTTAAACGCCTATGATGCCTAAATCGGTGATTAATCACGTCTATTAGACTGTTAATCACGAATATAACCATCAATTTAACGAATAATTATCCTTTGCATTCCTCTCCATTAACGGAGAGACAAGTACATGTTTTCCCTTTATTTTTTGAAGTACTTGCCGGATCCTAACTCCAATTTAACCATCCAATACATGTGAACTGTGATCAACCAATGTTGTGATGATAATATTTTTTATTCAAAAATTTCAACGATAGAAACCGATCGATCTCGAACATTAGCCTAAGAAATCAAGAAACGCAACATTTCATAATCATTTTCCACTCGGATCAAGTAGCAACAAATAAAACAGATCAAAATCCAGAAATAGAAACAGATGAACGAAAAACACGGAGATTGAAAAAGATAGAAAGAGGTACTGAATCCGTTATCGACTAGGTAGTTGAAGGTGTGTCCATCACAGTTGTAGGTGAACTTGTTGTTAGAGGAAGGAAGTTTCTGAAGACACTGCGCCGCAACGCCGGTGAAGTTTCCGCTGAACTCGGTGTACTCGGCGAGGATCACGGTACCACGCGCTACGAAACTGTAGATCAACGATTGCTGTCCCATCGTCGCCGGAAGGAACCACAATCGCCGCCGCAAGAGAGAGAAAGTAGAGAGAGAGAGGAGCTATGAAAGTCACAGTGGTGGTGTTGTTTTTTGTGTGAAGAAAGCGTGAAAGAGGAAAAGGGTGGAGTTTTGGGAGAGTGCCCTTGTAGTTTAGAGATTATTACGGAAATACCACGTTGTGCAGTAATATTTTATTCAAAATTTGTATGGATTTTTTCGGAAAGGACGAAAAGTATGCGTGCTCTGGAAATATGATTTACTATTACTATTTATATATTTTATATTATCAATCATCAACCAATTAATAATAACATATGTTATAACCTTCTTAGACTTCAAGAATATAAAATGTGTTTCTCCATTCACATAATTGAATATTGTAATATGTACGGCGATCTATGCTATTAAAATCTAAAATAACTATATTTATTATTGTATAATTAATGATTACATATTTTGCCTTCGTTATATTCTAATTTCTACCAAAAAAATTATATAATTCAATGCAAATTATAACATATTCAACTGCAAATTATAATATATCCAACTGCAATTATAATATATATAACACAATTCATTTATTGCATGTAGAACATATGTTACAAATGATATGGAAGCGGATTGACAGACACGACAATATCGGTCAACACGCTACTCCTGATAATTTGTATATGATTAGCATTTATATCATCCACCATTTATCTATATTACTTTTTCTAATAGTAAATAACAATTAAATATAAATGATAGATAATACATTAATAATATATATAAAACTCATACATTAATAATACATTTTTTTTCTCATTATTGAGATAGCAAAATGATGTTACTTAAGCCATATTTAATAGAATCAAAATCTTCTCCATTTAGATAATGACAAAAAAGAAGATCTAGTTTCTAAAATAAATAATTTATCCCCAAATTATACTCCAATTAATCAATAAAACATTGATGTATTGGTTTAAGGTATTATTGAATTCTATAATGACTAAACATCAAATATTCAATTGTTAGGAGTGACAGTAGTTGGAATAGACAAATTAATCATAGTGAAAATGATTAGTTCTTTATTCATAAGATAAAAGGATATTCTTAATTAAATAGGTTGATTAAATTATTTTTTATATACATTTTATGTTAAAGTTAATATATAATAATATTATCTATATTGAAATAGTGTAATATAAATATTATTATATAATATAACTAAGTATGTCGATATGTGAGACTTAATAGGCCTTTTAGATAATATTAAGTTAAATAGGTTTTTTTAAAAGTCCGAGTCTAACATGTTTACGAAAAAATCTAATCTAATCTAACCTTTTATAGGTCAGATAATAGGTAGTCTTGTTTATTTCCACCATTTGTTGTAGCTTAACTACTCTATGGATATTATTATACGGACTAGCTCAATTTAGCCCTTTTTCTGTTTCTAAAAATAATAATAAATATCATCTAATTTAAAAAATGTTCACATGTTATTTTTTCCAAAAGTGTGTGCATATTTTAATCACAACAAAATTGCAATATATCGGGGTGGATCAATTGTATCACAGACTGAAAGTATAGAAATTATATTATATATAAAAAATGAATTTGAATATTTTCAAGAAAAAGAGAATTATTGTCAATTATTTCTGAAACATATAGAAACTTACACATACTAATTACAATAATATGGATAACTTTAATTTCTTTTTAAACTTATTCAACAATTCTATAATAATTGATAAATCAACTAATGTTTTGGGAGATGAGGAATAAATGGAAATGGGTCATGTGCCATGCTATCATATATATATTTTTGTACAAGAAATCATGGAATGTGAAATAAACAAATTTATTATAATGTTCATATGGTGAAACTATATTATTAAATTAAATAACAAAAAGACACCCAACAATCCTAGAAGAATGAGGAATTAATCATGAACCACAATTAAATCCACGACATACAGAAAGAACAATTATGAAAATAAAAGCAATTATGATGCCAAGAATTATTAGCTTTATCTTCATGTTCTTTAACCACATCTTTTTTCTAATCTGGTTTCCATTGTCCCTGAAATCTTGTGCCTACAAAATACACACAAATTTATATATCAATTATAGGTAATACAATTTTGTGTGCCACAAAGCCACTTCATGTTTTAATCCATGAAAGTAACATATAACAAATCAACTCAGTGCTTGTTTGGATGAGAAAATTAAAGAAAAAGATATCATTCACATTTTTCTTGATGATTAATTATAACTTTTGTTGTAACATGTAGCCATGTTTTATTGAAAGAAGCTTCAATAGTCAAAGGTTGTTAAGCATAAAATTCATAAAAAAAAGTCAAGTTTATTGTCCATAATAGTTTTTTATTAGGACTAAATAGTTGAACTTTGTTGCATATACAAAAGATGATTTTACTACAATTCAAAATTCACTTTGCAATAAATATAAGGTGAACATTTATGTGTTAGATAGTAGATATTATTATTAATATAATTCTTCTAGTTTTTTCACATTAGTATAGTAGACCAATGTTTTAAATTATGTTTGTTGTCGTGATTACATTCAGTTACCACAATTGTAGTAAATTGTGAAAAAATATGGCAAACAAAATTATAATTGTGATATCAATGTTGTTGCTGAGATTTCCCAAATAGTTAACTCCACTAAAGACTTAAGATTATTAGTTTAGTTCATCATGTGAATAATTAAAGTACCTGATTATGAAGGTTTTCAGATTTATCCATCAAAACATCAATCTTCACCTGGCGATTAAGAACCTGCATACAAATCATAGTAGTATAAATACTTATTTATCTGACTAATCTATATAAAGACAAAACATGTTTAAAGAGTGTTTAAGTAATTGAAAATAAGTAATTTCTATATAATGTCTTAATTTTGTCTTTACTATTATATAATTCTATTTAGTAACTATCATAAGATGATTTTGATATTCCAATTTTATGCTTTTGTAACATCCCTATTATAATTACAAGAAACTTTCACATGTTCTTTTATTCTTTTTCATCAATGTATCACTACTATTTCACACATTTTCATTCTTCTATTTTCTCTGTTAGTCACCCCAAGAAAAACAACTTTGATCGACATGAAAAAACATTTAATAACACACTAATCATTATTAAAGACACAAGTTGATAAATTTATAGAAACTTTGTATATACACTTAATATCATAAAAATATGAATGTGGGTTGACATGCACGAAGTGCCCGTCGACAACTAATAGTTACAGGTACTATTGATAATTTGGCCAGCTCTACATGTGTCTGCGTAATGTCCACCTCAATTAGGGCAGACATGAGCATGTTCGTTTGTGAAAAGGGCTTAAGATAAAATAAAAAAAACTTATAAGCTATGATGGCTACCCAATGAGAATCTTGATGTGTTTTCTATGGGTACATAAATTCCAATATAATAACTACGTAATTTTAAGAGAATAAAGTATCTCCTCATATTAGAATATAACTTATCTCCTTCAGTCAGTAGAATGACATGTGTATTGTTTTGTTTAGTTTTAGAAATATTTTTATAGAAAATGATTAAATGGTACACATGTCACGATTTAAGTGGCCGAATGAGATAATTTATCTCCTTATACTAGGAGATACTTATTCTCTAATTTTAAATAACTGAATATGTGAAAAGAGTAGTGGTATACCTGATCAATATTTGCCTTCATAACTTCTTGGACTTCAGAAACCTGAGCTTTCACTTTGGCAACTTTACTAACTTCTTCTGAATGTTCCACACAATATTGCATATGCTCCTTCAACTTGGGTCTAAACCATATGCAAGAAAAGCATTATATTAGTAATCCAAATTATTTCAATGCAAGAGCTACATTTTATATACATATATTATGGTATAAATAAAATACCCAAATTCTTTGTTTAAGCTTTTTTCAGTGGCTATTGCAGCTTTTCCTTCACTGTATCTCTTAGTAAAATCATCCTTGATGCGTTCAAGAAAAGCCATTGTGATATGAAGACCAAGAGAATCCACTGCCACAACACAATAAGCTACAAAATAATAGATTTTAAGTCCAACTAACTAGGTTATCATATAATTCATAAACTCAGAAGTTCAGAAGAAAGCATTATACAACCTGAAAGTTTACAAGTTTTGTTATCTGTGTTGGGAATTAAGTCTTACATCGCATATTTTATTGTCATGGAAATGATTTAAATATCTGTTGGGATACTCATCTCATAGTCAATCGGTTTTGAGATGAAACCTTAATATGGTATCAGAGCCAGAACCCAACTTCTTTTCGATTGTGATGGGCCAAATGATGCCCTATACCCTATAGTTATGGATCAAAGGTAATCATTCGTCTGATCCGACAGACTTATGTGCAGGAGACATCTTGGGAAGTAAGTCTCACACCACCACCTACCTCATTTTCTCGGGAATGATTTAAATATATGTTAAACTACTTATCTCATCACCAATCATGGAACATTAAATATGCACCAACACAATATATTTACTCTCTCACACACACACTTAATTATTTTTATTTCTCTCTCCAAATATCAAGAATATGAATTAGGATCCTTTCCATTAATGGAGTGACAAATACATTTTTTTCTTTATTTTTTAATAGCAAAATTGTAATATTATTGTAATTAAAATGATACATTGTCATTGAACATTACACTTTCCCTTAATTTTTGATGCACCTGTCCTAATGGAGAGCATCCTAACTGAAAGAACACTATTCATAAATGCTGTGAGATATACTGTATTCATTTCTTGTGTTCAAAAGACTTCTTTGAACTTATTCCATTCAGTTAAGCTTCAAAGAAGATTGTGAAAATTAAACTAGTCTTTTTAACTTACTCAACAAACTTATAAAAGTAGTTTTTTCTTAAACTTAATTGAATTTTTTTAATAAATAAATGCTTAATTTATACACACGATTAAGTATAAATATGAAACCCTCTTCTTTTTTTCTTAATTTTATGTTGCTTAAAACTCAATGGATAAACATAGTAAAAACATAAACTTAATAATATGAATTGTGATATAATTAATAAAATAGCAAGTTAAAGTCAAAAAGATTTTCTTTTGTAAAATTATCTTAAAAAAACAAGAATAAATATTCCAAATCGGTTCTTACAAAGAATTTTGAGATTATTTTGTCCTAAAAATAAATAAAAATAACATCACCCTCAAAAATCACAAATATCACTAAATTGTTACTATAGTTTATGGAAGAAATTTGATATATTTGAGATTTTCAAATTTTCATTATTGAAAGATGAAATATATCCACATATTTTTTTTATAATCCACGAACCAATTTAACTTCATTTAAAATGTCAGAATTTACATTTAATAATAATTATTCAACAACGCTTCTTAAAACAACACTTTTAAATATGAGACGAAAGATCATCAACAATATTTACTTTAGTGAGCACTATTAATATGGATAAAATATGTAGATATAACATCAACAACGCAGTCGTGAATGTGCGGTGTTGAATTATCACTAAATTGTTACTATAGAAAACACTTTATTGATATGAACAAATCCCACTATGATAATTTCTAATTAGCCTTCTACTATTGGTTGATGTAAAACAAATTTAAAACATTAAGAATGAAAAAATTAAAATGACTTACTAAATCCACCATGGGCAAGAAAGTTGAAGGTATGGCCATCTGCTTTGTATGTGAACTTGGTGTTTGATGCTGGTAACCTTTGCAAACACTGCATGGCTACGCCGATGAAGTTTCCGGCGAAGTCGCTGTGCTCCGCCAGGACCACCGTACCCCGAGCTACAAAGCTATATATCAATGATTGTTGCCCCATAATAATAAGAACAAATTTAGATTATACTTTGATAAAAATGGTACTATGTTTTGGTTTGGTTTGTTTCAACTTTGAATTATTATAGTAATGGAAAGCGTGTTTGATTTTGGCATTTGTTATTTGACTTTCATGTTTAGGGACAAATATCTAATGTTCCAAAGCGCGTCCCAAAATCTGTCCCGAACCAATCGACATGTATCAAAAATAGAAAAAATTATAGATGTTTAGTTTTTTTAATTAAAATGACATATTTTGATTGGTTAGAGACGTGTTTTGGGACAACAGATCCTTGTCTTTACATGTTATTTGCATATTTTGGTTTATTTTTTTCAAACTTTGAATCACTATGAAGGGACAAGGTCATGGAAAATATAATAGTCAAAGTATACATTTATTCTAGAACTAAAGAAATAATTGTATTATAAATGATTATATTGTAATACTAGTTCTATATCAAATTGATTTACCTTTGTTTAACTAAAGAAATAATTTTATAATTAATATTAAATGAACAAACTTCTTGTTAATCATAAGTCTACATTCCGTTGTATTGTTTAATGATCAAATATTTTATAATCAAATATTTTGCCAAGATAGGCTTTGAAGGAATAAAAAATGCATCTGGGCCTTAAATTTTAAGCAAAACTAATAATCAAGCTATTATGAATAAAAAAGTTTATTATTTTTGCCTAATGAATGGAAAAGCATAATATTCAAGTATATATATATATGAAGTGATCCATATATATGGGAAGAGGTTCACTTACTCCAGAGTAAGTGGAAAAATATACTCTTGAATTAGTGAATATATTTAAACCATTAGATTTCCTTAAAATAGATAACTAGGATGTGGAGTAAGTTTATTCTAATTACTCTTGGAGTAAGTGAATCTCCTTTCATATTATAATTAATCCGAATAGGTCCTTAGTAAACCTTGATATTTGATTTGCCAAATACATTATTATTTTGTATACTCTTTCATATATTAAGAGCATAAATCTAGAGTAATTCAATAGATTGAGTTTTTTGTTGATAAACTTGCGTTAGAGTTTTCCATATCAACAAAATGAAAATAGTTCCATAATACATTTTTTTTGGTGTGAAAAGTATCCATAGATATTATTAAAGGTAATAAGAAATTACTCAAGGTGTGAGAAAATACAAATATGTTATCCCAATTCATGGAGTTATAAATTGGAGTTATCCCTCGTAATATTACCAATACTTAGCAATGTTCCGATAATCCCACAATTTTAAATTATGGTTACAGTTATATATATTGTGTTTATCGCAACTATGGATAGTTGCAGGAAAATGTGGTTGATATGGTCATAATTGTTATTGTAATGTCATTGTTGAGACTTCAAAATCAAAATTTCATGATAACAATTATGATTGATATTTAAAACACTTGAGTACTTTAGACATCATCCTCATTAAGTTTTACATACTCATTATATGGAGAAACAGATCTCAAAAACTTAACTAGTGTTGGGAAGTAAGTCTCACATTACTTACCTTATTATCTCGAGAATGATTTAAATACATGATAGATTACTAGTATCATTACCAATTAGTTTTGAGATGAAAATTGACAACTAGTGTATAGAAATGAAGACATACCATTGGCAACTAAAGGATTTGTGTAATGGCATAAAGTTTCATGGATAACTTTAGCATTGGGAAAAGCATCTCATGATGAACAACAAGGAGAGACAAAATTATCATGAAAAATGGTAATGTTGTGCTAAAAGTTAAAGCAATGACCAACCTACCATGAATATGAAGGAGCAATTGAAGGATCACTAAATGGCAATAAAACCCAAGTGAGATTTCAAGTTTAACAACACTCAAAACAAAATGGTCCTGTTAGGTGTGTGTTCATTTTCGTATGCTGATTGTGTTCTAATTAGGGGTTCGGTATAGATTAAAGTTTTTAATTTTAGTTTATAAAATGTGAGATTATAAATTGTTAGATTATAAACTGTTAAGATTATAAATTGTTTATGTTTTGATACTTTAGCTCAAAATTGAATATAAATTAATCTGTTTTGTTTGGTTAAGGTAGAAATATTGTTTTTTTACATAGTAAATTACAGAAAAGGGTAAGAGATCATTTGTTTATGTTATGATTATTTTGGTTGTTTTTTACACTATTTTTTAAATAATATTTTTTAATATTTATCATCATATATTTTTACTTTAAATTTGTAATATTACATAACAAAGGCTAAAAAAATATTAAAATAAAATACAATATAAAAACTAATATTAATATTAAAAAACAACATAAGATCAAGATAAATAAATAACTTGTGATTTTTAATATTTCATAATGAAAAAGGCTAAAAAAATATAAAAATAAAATACAATATAAAAACCAATATCAATATTAAAAACAATATACCACATAAATAGATGGATGTTACTAAAGTTAAATTACATAATTCACAAAATAAATAATACATAAATGTTAAAAACAATATACCACATAAATAGATGGATGTTACTAAAGTTAAATTACATAATTCACAAAATAAATAATACATAAATGTTAAGTTTTATACAAAAGTTTTAGGGTTTAATGAGTTTATACATAATTCACAAAATTTTAATATTATTTAACAAATTTTATATATAAGTCTTTGTTCATGTATAGATAAAAGAAAGTATTATGAGGAATTACGTCGTTTGGTGGGGATAGAGAGAGAGGAAAATGAGAGTTATGAAATTTGGTGGTGATGATGTGAAGAGTTATGTTGTTTGGTGGAAGAGAGATAACGTTATGATGAGGTAAAATGGGAAATATAAAAATTTGAAAAAAATAAACTAAAAAAATAAATCAACCCATGATTTTGGAGCTTATATTTTTTGTTTATCTTTTCAGAAAAAAAAACTGAGTTTATAAACTTCATTTGGTTGCCAAACATATATAGTTTATATTTTCTGCTTATTTTAAAAAAAAAATAAACAAAAACTACAAACTTTAATCTATCCCAAAAAGCACTTAGTGTCAGGCTAAAGGGGTTATCATTGCTTTTCCTTATGCTCATATCTTTATATACTTTCAGGGATAGGAATACCTAAAGGATTATGTTTTTATCCAATAGAATTGCATAAAATAATATAAAATATTAGTTAGTTCATGTTTTTATAACTTTTTTCCAATTAAATCATAAATTTTGATTGGTTTGAAACACCAATAGAAATACCATGGGAACACAAGATCTCCATCCATAATTTCAGATATATATCATTAATCATAGATTTATGGACTTAAGGAGAGTTCTGCCAATGAGAATTTCTAAAGATTACTTAATATAACAAGATTATTTGTGATGGGTTGGGCCAATATATATCTCTAATTGGTGTTAATGATTGGAGGAGCTTGAGTTGTCTGACATCACCATGTCCCTGATTAAAGCAATTATGAACAAAGTGAGTAATTTCCAATTATAGCAGTGAATATCTGAATATCTATAGCTAAGATGCCTTCTTCTTTTTAATATTTTTTATTATAATAATATGCCAAGTGAGTAAGTTTCGGTGACAACGGTAAGGTTGTTTGCCTTATGACTTGAAAGTTATAAGTTTAAATCCTGGTAAGAGTAAGATTATAACGTCTATCTCCTTAAACCCTACTAAATAAGAGTTCTTGGGCATCACTTATTCAACTTATCAAACCCAACATCACTTGAAACTTTACTAACATTGATGTAGTCAATTGATTACTTATTACTTATTTCATTAACTTGATTTGAATAATCAAAACAAATTAGTAAGTAGAGAAAATAGGTTTGAATGAGTTCGGGTAGTAGAATACTCGGCTTTGCTCTATTCATTCATATTTGGACTCGTCTCCATCCCAAATTTGCGTTAGATTTACTACTGGTGAATCCATGGGTACACAATAGATACGTGTGTCCTTGAGAAACCAATGGATCCATAAGTGCTTGGGTTATGGATATTTAAAAATTCATATAATATTAAAAAACAATTATGAGCAACTTATACAATAGTGTACTGTTTCCTGTAATTTTATTATATTTTGTTTTAGGCAATCAAAATGATAACACAAACAACCACTTTAAATTGTCAAACAAACATAAAAAACAAAGTCATTATTTCAACATTATGACGGAAAATTTATTTGATAAGAACTATTTAATCAACATAATATCGTAATTATGGATTATCATGATATTACATATGAGTTAACAACATAAAATCACAATTATAATCAACATATGTCACAATAATGTTATTGCATGTATATTTAAGAATTGTGCATCTCAGTACTCACATATATGAATACCACATTATCCAGACACACTTGTTTAATAGTGAGTTTTAAAATCTTCAGTCTCAGTTACTCACATCTGACCCATTTTTGATATTATGCACGCATATCCATGTGTCTAGATATACATTGTTTTCAGTAGTAGAAAAAATGAGCATGAAGATAATATATTTTGTATATGTAATTTTTAAAATTAAGAAGTATCAAATAAATCATTTAAGAAACCATTTTTTGTTACGGAAAATAATGTTATATTTGGAAATTTCTAACCTATATATTAATAATGTAAAGTAATACACATTAATAAGAATAATTTAGATATTAATAGGGCCTGCCTTGTGGGTGTGGCAGAGGTGCATGGCACAGAGCCCATCGTTCATAAGGAGCCCAAATATTTGTTACATAAACAATTAACACATGATAAATATATTATTGTTTTTATTTTATTTTTAAAAAAGAATTGTGCTATCAATGATTATTATATAAGTTCATTCAATATTTATTAGTAATAATAATTATTGTTCTATATTATTAAAATTTATATTGGATTCAAGGACTTAAATTAAAAATAAAGTGTATATAATGTTATCACAATTTGTCTTGAAATAATTTGTTTAAAAATTATTCTAAAAATAATATAATCGAATTGTTTTGATATAGAATTTGTACTTATTTTTATTTCGACTTTATTTACAATTAGTTTTGGACCCTCAATTTTATTGAAACTTTGACATACAAAATTCACATGGTTAGATTTTTCTAAATTTTTTCGTACACCAGGCCTATAGGTAGGAATGTCAATATGGAGGGTAGGGGTTGGGAACCCAAACCTGATCAAAACCCGACATAAACATATATTTCTGTATATATATATATATAGCTTTTATATATATATATTTAATTGTAATTTTACATATATTAATTGAGTTAGGGGCGGGTTCGGAGTAAGCTATCAACTGTACCAAACTCGAACCCGGAAGTTGAAATCGGGTAAAACCCAAACCCAATCACATCGGGTTTTCCCCGTTAAACTTGGGTTGGGTTCGGGCAGATACTTATGGGTTCAGTTTTCATTGTCATATCTATCTCTAAGATGTCATAATGGGCATTGGATATTAAACTCAATTAATAATCCTAAATTATAATTAAGAAATTTATTTTGAATATCTTAAGGGAGAGATCTACTTACTCCAAGAGTTGGTGGAAAATACTTAATCTCCATTTTTACCGTCCAATCTTGAAAAATCTAATGGTTTAGATGTACTTACCAATTCAAACCATTGAATTTCCCAAGAATGAATAATCATGATATGAAGTAAGTGTTTTTTTACTTACTCTTGAAGTAAATGGATCCTCTCCGTATCTTAATTTTAGTTTTAAAAAACCCATAAATCAGTACTAATAAATGATGAATCTGATTTTGAATTCAAATCATAGTGATATTGATGGGTGATGAAAACCGTGTAACACGTTCCTCTATGTCTTTGCCTATATATCACTTTCATATGTAGAAAGTGAATTACAATAATTTACCCAATCTTTCTACAAAACAAACAAACCAACCAACTAAAAGGATTGTTCATAAGATGACTCATTGCCTCAATTTGTTGACTTTTCGTTTTTATCACAATTACCCAAATAGCCATACATGACTTTTAAGGAAAATGGAGTGTTTTATCTTTAATTTTAAAAATAAAAGTGTAATCTCATTCTAAATAAAAATGATATAAATATAAATGTAGGTTACTTTTTTGTTTGGTATTCAATAACACTTCTCTCTCCATTTTATTAAATTACACACTCAATCTCATCCTCTTTTTCTAAACCCAATGGATCATAATGATGAGCGAAAGAAATGATGAGAGAGAAAATGATGAATATTAGATGAATTTTAAGTTTGGCATCTATCGATTCTTGAAGTGAAGTAAATGTAGTGGCAAAGTGAGTAAAGCCTAAAAGCAAGAGAAGAAAGTAATGAAAGGAAGATGATGAATGTGTGATTAAAAAGTGATAGGTGGATGGTGAGATCACCTTCATGCACAATCCCTCTCCATATCTCTCTAACAAGGATAGGTTGTGTGGGGACCTATATACACCCTTCATGGGAGACATATATCAATGCCTTCTTTTACTCTTATTAAACAACAACTATTACATATCAATAAATCAATGATTTAAATTGCGGATTGCATCACCTGATGTGACGGCAATATTGTAGTTATGGTGACCGTTGGAACCGCATCACACCACGGTGTGACTCCGAATCACAATAATGTGGCTACATTGGGTCGCACCGCAACCACACTGGACCACATTTGGACCGCATCATACTATATTAGACCATATCAGGCTGCATTGGATTCAAAAATGTTGTTTTAATAACAAAATAATTCACACTGCAACGGCCGCAATCTACCACAATCACAGTAGATACAACCATTACCGCAATTGTGACCACAACCTTAATTTAAAACATTGGTATACATATATAAGATTCATATGACCACAAAATAAATATGGGCAATCACGTCAAATATTAAATTTTTAGACGTTATATATCACCAAAGTAAAGGGATTTTATATGACCAACATGGAATTAAAATATATTTAAAGAACTCAATCATTTTTTCTAATTGAGTTGGTACAACTTTGCATTAATATAGGATTGTGATGGCATACTAGAATCGATTTATTCGAACTTTTGAAAAATACATAATGGAATATTAATCTCCCACCTTTCCTTTTTTTTTCTACATGAAAAGAAACAAAAAGAACATGTGTGATAGGAGTTAAGTATGGAGGATATAATTTATTCGAGTCTTAAACATAAAGTAAATTACTATTCGTTTTTTGAGAATACTTTGTTTCTAATCAAACTCACTATTTTCGAACATTTCTAGTCTAAAGCATGCATGAGTTTCTTTTTCCTTTTCTAATTATTAAAATTAAAAAAGTAATGGAGTTGAAACTCACATCACATGTATGTCTTATTTCTTTAAGAATTGGTATAGAATTCACACCATATAAAACTCTAATTATATGCAATATCTTTGGACTCTAAAATCCACGCGCTACAAAAGCGAGTTTTTTTTTACCGAATGTATTCCATCACCATATCGGTAAGGAATTAATCTCTCAGTGTGTGATTGTCCCTCCCAAAAAGTTTCACTATCAATAATCGAAATCTTAACTTTTTAGTCTTTCTATGGATCTAGTAAAATCTTACACCATTAGACCAACGCCTCCTCGGTACAAAAAGGGAGTTATGAAACCTTGGCTTGTGTTTGCATGGAAAAAAGGTTAGAGATTCAAGGAACATAAGTGATATTTTTCTAATTCTTAGGGCTCTCAAAGTCAAAGAAAGATTTCTCGAGCAACCAGCAAAACAAGAAAAAGACAATAATCCTCCTTTATCCCCATCTTCTTCTTTCCACTTTCTTCCTATGGCTTTACCTTTCAAGATTCTTTATATAATATTTCATTCCCATAATGGCCCCTTCATATAATATTTTGAAATATGACTTCATTGCCCTTTCATAAGTTCCTTCTAATTTCAAGAATTATGGTTGAAAATTGTTTTGTTTTCTATGGATAATTTGTACAATAAGATATATAATCTAGGGCATACATATGGAGGGAGAAAGAAAGTTTGTAATGAAAAACTATATGTCACCCTCTTAAATTGGTTAATTAAGCAAGTTTTTATATTAGAATAGAAAATGTGTTCATCATATAAAAGAGTTCAACATTATTTAATATTTTAATCAATCATATGTGAAGAAATTAATACTTAAAATTCAAATTTTAGTGTGCTATTTGCAACGGGTATTTTTTTTTGCACCATGAATATCCTACCGTCAAAAACTAAAGACTAAACTTTTTGAGGTGTACAAATTATTGATGTATATCATCCTTCCAACAAAGTTTTTCTATTCATACTGCAATATTTATGCATTATCATTGTAAAAATTTATACATAGTCACAACATCATCCCCGTTCATTCAATTGCATTACTTTTTGTTTGAAGAGTCAATAATAATTAAATATGAATGATGGATAATATAGTAACAATATATCAAAATTCATTCAATGTCACTCGGTACATTTTTTTCCTTTTAATAATTAATAAAAGTTTTTTAAGAAACTTTGCAATCTACCAACTATGCTCATTCTTGTTTGTTCCTAAGGTAATTCACTAATTGTGTGACAATTGTAACTGAAAATATCTCTTTTTCAGATATTAGGGTTAACCTTATTTTCATAAAACTTGGCATGGCTATTTTGGTAAATTCAGTCAACTATGGCCAATAACTTTAATATGAAACTTCCACATTAAGTTGGTCTTTGTTCTCATTCTCAAACAAATGTGGATCAAATTTCAAAACCTCTTAGCCAATTAATCACTTGTTGAAAGCTTCTTCTTCTTCTTATTCTTCTCTTTCTCTCTCAATCTTTCTCTTTCTCTCCCTTAATTCCTATCTAGCCTTGGTGCTAGTTGATGGATATTGAACCCTTTTGGGCTCTTGGGGGGTGGTTTTTTCTTTCAAAGTGCATGGCTTTACCTAAAACATCAACACCAATCTCAGAATCTTTCTCAAAATCATCAACTTTCCTTCCAATCCTCACACTTTTCTTCATTCTTCTCATCCTTGTCAATTTATCTCATCAACCAAACCCTTCTACTAAACCTTCCTTTAAACCAGTTAAATCATCACATCAATCAACCATGTCTACCACAAACTTGCATCCTCAAAAAGCCAAGAACACACGTAAAGAATTTGGTGTTGATGCTCATGAAGTTCCAAGTGGTCCAAACCCTATTTCAAATTAATATGTAAGTAAGGATTCAAATGCATGCTACATATATATAATATATATATATATATATATATATAGCTTAGCTAGCTTATTGAATATGACAGGGATTGTAGCAGCAAAGTTATTGTAATTGTCATCTTTATAGTTCTTATTTCAGTTCATCATTTATATATATATATATATTGTTTCTTCATAAAGGTAATTGTTGGTCTTTGTTTATGTTATCATTAGAAAAATTAATTATTTTTTTTTATCTTTTTTGGTTGGAAATGTATAGCAAGAAACACTATATTTATCTATATATATGTAAGTATATTTACCCATCTATTTCTTTTTTATATAGATGATGATGATATGGTGTATTGGTGGCATAAACATTCAAATCCATATGCTTCTATGTATTATCTTTTTTTTTATTTCTTTCTAAGTTTTGGTCTTCTACTACTATTTGTACCATAAAGAACAAGGAGAGTTAAAATCTATGTGAGTGGGTAGTTTGATATATTGTGAGTTTTTCTTTTCCTTAAAATTTTGCTTATATATATAGATGGTGGTGGCATAGAGGCATTTAAATTCATCTGCTTTTATATATTATCTTTTTTAGCCTTCTACTACAATTTGTATCTCAAGGAACAAAGGGGGTTCAAATTTATGTGATTATTGGGTTCATTGATATATGTGCCCTTTTTATGTGTATGTGCCCTTTTGTTTTTCTTATTTCATGGTCAAATTGTTTGAGGCTTTTTTATTTCATCATGTAATTTTATTCCCTTTTTATATTTGCATTCTTATTTTATAGAGAAAGTGGGATTTAATGCCTCACTTGGATTTATTCCATGGTAAAACATGGTTTGAAATCATTTGGTCCTTGTGAGTAGTGTATAGTAATGATATTTTGTATGGTAGATAGAGTTTATGGTTTAAGTGTTTCTTTCACATAATAGTGTACTAATTCAATAGCTTGTATAATGAAAGGAGAAAATTAAAAGATATATGTCCTAATAGTGTATGAATATTACACTTTATTGAAATTCTATTCGTTTTTCTTTAGAGTAGGACTTCTCTCCTTTTGTACATATGTCTCAGTAACCTTTATACTTCATGAATAAGTTCTTTTCCATTTAACAAAAAATGGCTAGTTCCATGTTGATACTTGTGCTCACAAGTGATTCATACAATGAGAAGTGGAATTTATTTCATTGGTAAGCAAAGCAATTTTGTGAGTTGTGTTATCTACAATACTTTCATTTTTAGAGTAATTTTTTTAAATTTAACCCACATCTTAGTCATCAATTATAGGTAAATCTAATGATTTGAATTATTGAATAAATCTTAATCGTTGGATTTCTCTTAGGATCATCTCCCTCACTTTTATTTATATTTCCCTTTCTCAATTCCTAGCATTTTAATCGAGGAAAAGGTTGTATTAATTCATTTTATATGAAAAGTGAAAACTCAATCTAGAAATCAGTGTTTGAAATACTATGACAAGGCAATTATTACTATATTTTACACAATTTTCCATAAACACAACATATATAACCCCAAATTAGAAGTATAATAGGAAGAAAAGAAAGAAGAAATAATAGTTAATATATGTTAGTTTGCATGGCTTTCACTGCATTATATTGAACTTTCATAGTTGAAGAAGAAGGAAAGATTACAAATAATAATTAAGAACGGAATCTAAGGTACACACATTCAGCAATAATGGTGTCAAATCTCTATGACACAAAACAGTGAGAGGACATGTTACCTTTTGTTTTGTCTGAACTAAATTATTTGACATGTCTTTGGACTTTGCTTTTGTCTTCTCAAACACATTTATCAAGAAAAGTTGATACCAATCAAACCATCATTTCATAATTATAGCTTTATCATTTCATCTTCTATTCCAATCATGTCCTTTATCATCACCTCTATCTTTCTTTTCTTTTACCTTTTTTCTTTTGAAAAATATATATTATTACTACTCTAATTTATTTAAATTGCAACCATATACCCCCATTTTTTCTATTAATATGATTATCCCCTCACCTTACGAGTTCGATAAGAAACTATTTTCTTTCGGAAATAGGGATGACAATGGGATTGAACATATATGGGTAGTGCATACCCGTACTTATACTCGCACTATTTACGGGTACCTGTACGGCCAGCGGATATCCATGGGTACCCAGCGGATTTTCAAGTCTAATTATATTTTTATATATTTTATAATAATTAATATATAAAAATAATTATTAGTTAAATAATATGATATTTATATACTCTCATCACTTAATTTTATTATGAAATTATAATCAAATAGACAAATACAATATTAAATTAATAATAGTTAAGTATAAAATATTTAATTAAAATAAATACGTCAGTATCCGTTCCTACCCATGAGCTATTTTAGCAGGTACCAGTTACGGATATTTTGACGGGTACCCACAGGTATGAGTATTTTTGCTATCCCTATTCAAAAAGCGTAATTGTTACTTTCAACAAGTGTCGCTCACAGAAATCAAATTATTAATAATGTTAATAACCTTTGTAGTTTTTATGAGGATGTAGCAGAGCCTTGTGCAATCATAGAGTAAATACTGGTTGTTGCATGTCAAGGAATAGTATGAACACACATATCATGGCATACATATTTTTTTATGGTATTTATTATATCAATAGATTTATTTTCTAATTAAAAAAATAATAATAGAAAATTAGGGTTTGTTTGCATTTGAAATTGGCTTTTGATAAAGCACCTTTTGACTTGTGTCGTTTTCTAATGCATAATACCTGCCATGGGGTCTGTTGCATTTTCTGTGGCATAATTATAGCAAAAGCTAGATAAGCAAAATCTTAGGCATTATTCAATGCTTAAAAGCAGTGATTTGATGTGCAATACTTATATTTTTTTGAAGGATATCCATATTTAGATATTGCTATTAAAATTATAAATTATATCCATTAAGAGGGTATCATATAACTATATGGATTAAGATTATAAATTGATATCCATTAAGAGGGTATCAATAATTATATGGATTAAAACTTTGGTTGAGATTGTCATTACCATTATTTTCTGTATGATGCATGTAACTGGAAGAGAACTATCAAAATCATAAATTGTATATATTTCTCTAACGATAGAACACACACAATTATAATGGTGATATACTTACAAAACCATCAAAATCATAATAATGTTGGCACAATTGTGATTACGGCAGAAACCATGAATTGTATATCAGAGAGGTTTACTTACTCTAAGAGTAAATTAAAATGAATTATTCCACATCTTAAACATTCAGTTTATGACAATCCACTGATTTGAATTAGTAAATAGATTTCAACCATTAGATTATTTTACTATAATGAATAATTAAGATGTGAATTAAGTCTTTTTAGCTTACTCTTGGAATAAGTAGATCACATCTCATTATACATAATAATCTTACGATAGAACACATATATATCTTTCTTCCTCTCCATAAGAGTATATTTTCATCTATGATTAGATTTTTCATATATATAACGGTCATACTAACTTTTAAGTCGAAATTTCTAATTGGGTAAATATCTTTCGTGAATAAGAACTCTAGGTAAAATCCTCCATTTACTAGAGTAGCGAGAATTGGACCAAACCGGATGGTCCGACCAACCTGATTACAGACTAGACTTGAGAACGATTTTGGTTTAAAGTCTTAAACGAATGATTGGTTGAACCGCTTTGAACCGGGGAAATTTTGCTCCGACCGTGTCAAGATAAGTTAAACCAGAATAGCCCACGAAGTGAACTGGGCGGTTCACTTAAAATTAAAAAATGGAACACTATTATAATGTTTTGTTATACTCTGGTCCAAAAAATATGGAGAAATGTTACATTGACATAATTATACATAATTATTAATTATATAAAATTTTGCATTTATATATAATTATATATTTGTAGATAAAAATTATTAATTATATATGAGATTATCTTATAATGATTTATTCATTTAAATCGGTTAAATCTAATTTAATGGCTGGGTTGAGTTTCACAGCATGATCATTGATCATATATAAATATCGTTTGCCCAAGAACCATTATGGCTAGGTGATTGGAAAAAGTGAATAGTATATAAAATATTTACCAATTTGATAAGCATGGCTAACCATGATGTCATGCTTATAAGCCTTGTTTCTTGAAGCCATCTTTGCTTTCCACATTTATGATTATTTGGAATCATTATGAAATGAGCTTTTCATACCTTCCTAAACTAGTTAACACTAAAGGTAAGAAATTATGGTTAAAATATTAACTTTTAATTATTGACTAATATCATTGTGTCACTTTCTGTTGAAGAAACACCCAACAAGCATGGGTCACATTTTTTTGGCTGAAGCAACCAAATCTCATGCCAATTTACATAGGGTAGGGATCTACTTACTCCAAGAGTAAGTAGAAAAACACTTACTCCACATCATGATCATTCATTATTGGGAAATCCAATGGTTTGAATTAGTGAGTACATCTAAACCATTGGATTTTTTAAGATTGAATGGCTAAGATGAAGAGTAAGTGTTTTTTGGAGTAAGTGGATCCCTCCCCATTTACATATCTTCCTAATTTTTCTACGATGAAAAGGACAATTATAAGCTTACCCTAAGTAAGTATTTTTCTCTCTTTTTAGTACTATCAAGAATATTCCATCACATTTTGTGTAAGAAACTAATCCCTTTAAATTATCTCCAATGGTTCATTCTTACCATATTCTTATTGAAATAAGAACATTTTTCCCTCATTTATTGTTGTAAAAATTCTTAATTATTAAGAATACTTCTTCCACATGAATATTTTTGCCATTATTAATTTTTATAAGAAAATATGGACCTAAAAGGGAAATGAAAGAGAGAGAAATTGTATGGGATCCATTGTGGACAGATAGGGATGACCCTAAAAGATTAATAATTTTTATAACATATAAGATCGTATGAAACAAATACATAAATATAAATATTACTTACAATTATTTTTAATATTAACTCATTGGTTCTTGGGTACCCAAGGACCCGCTTGTAGTATACCTAGCGGGTATTAGTATGGATCTGGGTCAAAAAATGAAACAATGAGGCGGGTCTGGATAAAACACTATCCAGACCCATCAAAACCTATTGTCATCCATATGGACAGATTATACGACCCAAATAAGAATAAGAATAATATATAAGAACCAAATAAGAATGAAATTGATATTATCTAATAAAGTTGCCTATTTGTAAAACCCAAAAAACCAAAATTTGTAGAACCTAATTTTTACTCATTAGTCACTCCATATTTGACCAACTATCATTGTAAAGAAAGTCATATTTTATGTTCACCCATACACTTCTTTGATATGGAATAATATGTTACCTATCTTTATCTTCCCTTGGTCAATAATAGATTATAATTATCATATTAAACGGCATCATGAACTCTACTCCACACATTGAAATTAGTCATATGTTCATCTCTCTCTTAGGAATTAATGTATGTGCATGTTCTAAACTTCCCTTCCCTTTTCCACCCAACATTGTGAGGGAACACCAAAAAATGTTGTCAACCATGTTTGTTTTTTGACCAACCTCACCTAACAAACCAAGCTTTCCTATTGCCAACTTACTGAAAATTTGTTTCTAAGTTTGTTTTGTCCCATTTGGGTTTTGGTTGGTTTTTTGCATTGTCCTACAAATTTTGTTCCTTTTTAAGAATTTCTTATATGATCAATTTTTAGAGCCTTCATTCTTTTGATTTCATTGTTACAAATAAAATTCTCTAGGATTCTTAATTTGTAACCATTTTTTGTGTGCATGGCAATGTTAAAGATTGAAAAGTTGGGATATTTCTTTTTCCTTTGAAAAATATTAAGTGTCTGAATTAACATACATATTTTGGAGAATGAGTTGCTTATCATGTTTTTCCTCCCAAGAAAAAAAAGTAACAAAGAGGCCTAACAATGGAAATAGGACTGAATATTCTGCTGCTCCACCCAAGGAAGCACCATTCCAATCTCAGCAATGGCAAGGTAAACTCATCTTCAAATCAAAAACCTATATATGTATTGTCGCGACCTGATTTTTGGTTGGAATACCGGCCCTGCAACTTAGGGAGAGCCGAACTCAATTTCTACCTCTTCCAATTGATTTGGAGTCGCCACTACGTTTGTTATGGATAAAACGTAGAAAACTCTCTAATAAATCCAATTAGGATAGTTTGGTCTTTAAGCAGAGATTCTGAACTCATGAGTCGGTTACGGATCAGGGAAAGTATCAGCATTCCGTCCGCCCATATTAAAACGGTACCCTCGCTAATAACATGGACTTTTCGGTTGGATGACCAACCCTGCGACTTATATATATATATATATATATCACATTCATAGCTACATTATTTCATTTGTAAAAGTTCACTAGCCCTTAAATATTTTGAAATAATAAAGTTTATAACATCATAAAAATTAAGTTTTTCTTTGCCAATTCTCTAAAACCATTTCCAACAACAACTAAGTCTTTATCCCACTAGTTGAAGTCGGCTACATAGATCAAACGACGTTTTGATTTATGTTGTTTTTAATCATTTCGCATATGGTTTTTCTTGGTCTTCCTCCATTTGAACTACTCTCCTTATGGAGGCATCTACCAGTCTCCTCCATACATGTCCAAACCACCTAAGCCCGGATAAAAGGTGAAGGTCGTGTTAGTTAGTCGACATCAATGATCTAACAAATCATTTGCATGTCCATTAATTTCATCTTCTTTTACACAATGCCCTGCATTTTATCATATGAAATTTGAAACTTCAATTAACTTCTTAATGCAATGTTTCTACCATTTCATATTGTTATGAAAGCTTAATTAACAGAATCTTGCCTAGAGCAATGTAATGTTTATGATGCATATATACTTGATGCATCATTTATTTTGTTTCATTGGGACATGTTTGATGCATAGTTTATTTTGTGCAGATAATAATTATCACAATGCAAGGGCTAGTCCAAAAAGAGAACCTAGAACTAATAAAGAAGCCAACAAAGATACAGGGAACAATAACATTGCTGCACAAACATTCACATTCAGGGAATTGGCTTCTATTACAAGGAACTTTAGGCAAGAATGCCTAATAGGTGAAGGTGGATTTGGGAGAGTTTATAAAGGAAAAATTGAAAAAACCAATCAGGTAAGATAATGATACATAATTTGCATTTATTCTAAAGTTCTTAAACTTTGTTGATATTGGTGAAAATTTGAAGGGTAAGGTATTGATATTTGGTGTTTTAATTATATAGGAAGTAGCTGTGAAGCAACTTGATAGGAATGGATTGCAAGGTAACAGAGAGTTTCTTGTTGAAGTGTTGATGTTGAGCCTCTTGCACCATCAAAATCTAGTGAGCTTGATTGGATATTGTGCTGATGGAGATCAGAGATTATTGGTATATGAGTACATGCCCTTAGGATCTGTTGAAGACCATCTACTTGGTAAGATTCTCCTTGGCTTTGTCATTGTATTCAACTTTCAAATGTCGATATTAGCGTTTGATATCGAGAAATATGTCACATCGAGAAGAAATGCAAAAAGTGAGAATCTCGTACAAGTTGTATACTCATAAACTTAACATCTTAAGGTTTTGGATTGAGATGAGGTTTCAATCTCGCTTATATAGTCCTTCGCTTACTCGATGCATATCTCGAGGTGTTTCTTGTTCCGATAATTATCAATTGTGCACAATAAATTAGGAACTTCAGGTTCTCATATTTACTGCATCATCCCTTGCTGTTTAATCACAAAATGAATACATTGTTTCATTATGCAGACCTTCATCCACAGCAAAAACCTCTAGATTGGTTCACCAGAATGAAAATAGCATTGGATGCTGCAAAAGGTCTAGAATATCTGCATGACAAGGCTAACCCTCCTGTCATCTACCGCGACTTGAAATCATCAAACATCTTGCTGGACAATGATTACAATGCAAAACTTTCGGATTTTGGACTAGCCAAGCTTGGACCAACCGGGGAAGATTCTCATGTCTCGTCAAGAGTAATGGGTACTTATGGATACTGTGCTCCCGAGTATCAAAGAACTGGTCAGATCACTGTAAAATCGGATGTATATAGCTTCGGAGTTGTTTTACTCGAATTAATCACCGGAAGGAGAGCCATTGACAACACAAGGCCTTCATTAGAGCAAAATCTAATTTCTTGGGTCAGTTTCTCAACTCATATTCTATTATGTGAACTTCATGAACATATATAACTACTTTTTTAACACAATTAGTTATAATCCTCTTATGAAATTGGAACTTAGTCTTACTCTTTTCAAACTAAACAGGCATATCCAGTATTCAAAGACCGTCATCGATACCCGGAATTAGCAGATCCCCTTCTCGAGCAAAACTTTCCGATGAGATCACTTGATCAAGCAGTAGCCGTAGCAGCCATGTGCCTCAACGAGGAACCATCGGTGAGGCCCTTGATTAGTGATGTAGTCACTGCCCTTAGTTTCCTTGGGACTCAAGACCCTGCACTACTTCCATCTATTGACATACCCTCTTCGCCGCGACAAGAGCAAGAAGCTAATGATGCATCAACATTGAATCTTCTCGACAATGATAGTGTTATGGAACGCCAAAGAGCGGTTGCTGAAGCCATCGAATGGGGTTCAAATTCTAGGAACAAAGCTGCGAATCTGCGTCAAAATGGTTCCTCTTTGCAAATCCACTACAATTGCATACACAATGATTAGTCTTATAATATATAATTTTCATTCAAATCATGTACCATTACAATTGTTGTTTTTACTATAGCTATAGGCCAATTCAGAAGCCTTCATCCTAATATTTTGTATATATATATCAAAACTGTGAGAACTCAAAAGGGACTTGTATAAAATGGTGAGCTCATTTCTAAGTGCACTGTTTTACATAACATTGTGAGGGGTTGATATTATGTGATTTGCAGCCCTATAAGAACTTTTGAGTTTTAAGATATGATGATTGGAGTTATTAACCAATTATCACTTTTTGGTATAGAACTAATCCCGCCGAGTATAATAAGATTTTGTTATGACTTAAGCAACTGAGGAAAGTTCAACCAAAAAGACTAGCCTAATATGTGAGAGAGCCTAATGGCTTAAGTACCATATTGAGTTTGCTATACTATCTAATGGCTTAAGACTAGCCTAATATAATCGATTAACAATGTAGTTAATCGATTATCTATATGTTGTATAGTTGTGAATCTGTAAGAGCTAATCGATTAACAATATAATAGTTAATCGATTAACTGGTTAGTTGTTAAGTTACTTAGGAGATGTAGTATATAAAGGGTGATTCCTTTTATCTTAGAAATTGATTCAACTCATTCATTCAATTCAATAATGAGAAAGATTTCCATTTGAGTTTTCATTCTCTATCATTTCATTTCTCTTTCATGTCTTTCTCATCTTTCTTGTTAATCAACAAAGCTTCTTGGCATCGTATCCTACCATTTTATCAGGTGAATCTTGGCCATTGAGAAATTGTGTTTTTGTATAGCACTTGAAATAACCATCTTTCTCATCACATATGAACTCGAACCAGTTAATCGATTAAGCAAATGGGGCATCTCCAAGAACATAGAATCATTTCTTGTAGTGCAAGTAAAAGGAACTATAGGTTTGCAGCCATAAGACCAATCACTATAGTTATTCACTTAGTAACCTTGAAGACATGAACATTTCTTTCCATTTTTAGGATCATAACTGCATGTACAGATGTACTATTAGCTCCACAAATTCCATGAATTTCACAAGAATCAGGAATAGCTTGCCATGAAATGTACCATTTATTTGACACATTATTTAGACTATATACTCTAAGGTTACCATCCAGTGTTATTAACGTACCGGTCATCGAACCGGTAGAGGTACTAGTATAGTGGTATAGTGATTTAACCGGTAGTTCAGTAATTAAACCGTATATCGGTGAATTTAGATATACATATATAATATATTAATATTAATGTTGAAAAATCAATTAAAAATCAATATTTTTTATTTTCATTAAAAAATTCATTTTAAATAAAAATCGACTGCTATGACCGGTACGGTTTAATTGAAAACCGGCCAGTATAACCGGTTTTGACCGGTATAATTACATGACTGATATAATTGTTGTATCATACCAGTATTGGGACTAGTTCACCGGTTTACCGGTTGAACCGGCTGTAACATCCTAATTTTGAGTCCTTAAAATTATAGTATCAGTCCTAGAAGTCTCGCTTGGACGAGAAATGACAATTTGGGCTGTTGACACAGTGTAATCGATTACATGGTCTTGTAATCGATTACATGCTGATATCTGATCAGACATGTGTAATTTTTCATGATGTAATCGATTACACTATCCTTGTAATCGATTATCATATTAAAAACGTCAGATATGTGCATTTTTACACTGTAATCGATTACACAATTATGGTAATCGATTACACTTAACACGGTGAGATTCTTTGAAAACATAAATAGACGTCCTTAGAGTCGAGAAAGAGGCCGGAGAAGAGGTAAATCGCTTAACTTAGTCTCTCTTAGGGTTGAATGTCTTGTTTTGGGATAGGGTTTCTTCTCCATGTTTTGGGATGAAACTCCATGAACCCTCTCTTTGCACTTTGGTCCGTTTTGCTTTGGAAAACCTTGTAAAACTCATAGTATATGAGTTGTTTTACCAAATGGGTGTGTGTGGGAAGTTGTTTTCAAAACTGTAGAGTCATTTCAATATTATGGAAACCCCTTTTTGAGGATGAAGTGAATAGATGATGTTGTCTTGTGTTGTATGAGTTTTGGTTAGTATTATTCTTGTCTTGACATGTAAATTGATGTGTTGTGATTGTTGTTGTTTTGGGTTGAAAGACCCTAAGGTTGGAGGAGACGGCGGAGAACGCAACTGAGCTTTAGTGCAAGCAGTAGCGGCTACTCAGGTGAGGGAGCAGCATTAACCTTTGTGGTATTAGAATCTTAGCATTGGAAACTCCAACGACACTCACTAGTTGGATGGTTTCGGTGAATTAACACGATTAAACGGGAAATATCATAAATTTCCTATTTAACCGCGTTAATCTTACGGTTGTGGATAATATGTTGATTATGAAATTGTGACCTGCCCTTCGTGGTACGGAGTTGTGACCTGCCCTTCGTGGTATGGAATTGTGACCTGCCCTTCGTGGTATGGAATTGTGACCTGCCCTTCGTGGTATGGAATTGTGACCTGCCCTTCGTGGTACGGAGTTGTGACCTGCCCTTCGTGGTACGGAGTTGTGACCTGCCCTTCGTGGTATGGAATTGTGACCTGCCCTTCGTGGTATGGAATTGTGACCTGCCCTTCTTGGTATGGAATTGTGACCTGCCCTTCGTGGTATGGAATTGTGACCTGCCCTTCGTGGTATGGAATTGTGACCTGCCCTTCGTGGTATGGAATTGTGACCTGCCCTTCGTGGTATGGAATTGTGACCTGCCCTTCGTGGTATGGAATTGTGACCTACCCTTCGTGGTATGGAATTGTGATATGTCCTTCGTGGCATGGAGTTAGACCTGCCTTCGTGGTACGGATTGTGGTGCACTTGTAGTGTGGATTTTGACTGTGGTTCGATTCATGGACATTTGATTTATATTATGTATGGGTGGTATGATCATGATATATTGGTATATGGACTCTCTTGGATGTGTTTGTGCTGTAATGCTGTATAATTCATGTGAAGTAACGTTTCAATGTTACTATTCTATTTAAAACCACCATGTTATATATTGCATGTATTTAATGACTGACTCTCTCTATGTTGTCTTGTTTACTCAATCCGTGGTAATCGGATTGTAGGTGGAACGAAAGATTAAGAGACTGCAGAGTCATGAAGTAATTGCATGGCATTTGGATTTAGTGTGCCTTCTAGTTATTCTAAGGATTTTGTAATTGTTAACATTGGACCCTTTCATGGGAATTTTATCCAAGTTTTTGTTGTTTAGTTAATTAGACTAATGGTGAAATTACTGTATTATTTTCCTACTATCGCTCTATCTATACTATATGGAGTATGTTCTGGTTGAAGTGAAGGGTTTAAAAGATATGAGATTTTTATTATGTTAATAAATAATGGTAATTTTCCGCGTTATTATTTGAGGCGTTACACCGGCCGGCACGAACTGGTTTTTACAACTATGTTATGATCACAATCAGAAATGTGAAATGTATATATATATATAATCAGTTAAACAGACATATATTATTAAAAATAATGACATATATAAGTGTGTTGTGAATTTAAAAATAAAAGGTTACTAAACACATACAAAAGTTTGCACATGTGAAACAATTATATCCTATGTTTCTTTATTAGTGTTTATTTTTTTTAGAAAAAATGTTCATATTTATCTATACTCTAAGAATTTAAGACAATATTAATTAGTTCTTTATCAATTATACACTTTTATTTATTATTGTAGAGAGTGAAAATAATAGTAGAATAAAGTTGGGAGAGGAATTGAGAAAGATATGGTATAATAGGAAAAACAATATTAACAATATTGTTAAAAGCATAAAAGATCAATGATTTTTTTTGTTTATATAAAACAACATAGAATAACAAGGTGAGTTACTAGGAAGCTTCCTCACATGACATACAGCAGGCCCTGCAGTGTTCAATTCTGATTTGGGTGGGGATACATTGACTCAAAGAGTAAGTTTTTTAAACTTACTCAACTTCTTAGTCATCAATTCTAGGGAAATCCAATGGTTTAAATCTATTTACTAATTCAAACCATTGGATTTCCCTAGAATTAATGGCTAAGATGTGTAATAAGTTTAAAAAACTTACTCTTGGAATCAATGAAGATATCTCTCCTCTTCTCATTGTTATGTTTCATTTTGTCTCAATCCAATTGAAAATTGTCACATACTTAAAAAGAAAAATAAAAAAACATAAAATAATATTTTTATATTATTTAGTACTAGCGTATTGACAGGCACTACCGCGCCTGTCAACCCGCTTTTCTATCGTTTTTAATGGTTACTTTACATATAA
Source organism: Lupinus albus (assembly GCA_009771035.1). Classification (NCBI taxonomy): domain Eukaryota; kingdom Viridiplantae; phylum Streptophyta; class Magnoliopsida; order Fabales; family Fabaceae; genus Lupinus; species Lupinus albus. The sequence continues at coordinate 19,500,084 of CM020001.1, read as the reverse complement.
TAAATGTCTATTGTAATAAATTGTGTTATATATTGTAATTTGTAGTATTATATTAGACATTTATTATATGTAAAGTATACTTTACAAACGATATGAAAATGGGTTGACAGACACAGTAGTAGCTGTAAACACGTTAATAGTAATAAGTCAAAATATAAAAACATATATCAAGTATGTTAGTCATTGATTAAAGCAAAATATTTCTTTTAAAAAATGTATTATGACTAAGCACTTCCACATTCCAATTAAACTTCTCCGATGAACCTGCATAAGTCAAAATATGTCACTTACAAAATGTAAAGAACATATCATGAAGTACTTTAACAATGTTCTAATAGTTAGATTTATGAATCATTAATATATCATGATTAAAGAGTGCATAATGAAGACCAACAAAAACTAAAAGTCAAAACTAAAATAAAATAGAACAAACTCATAAACCTACCGTATAATTATGTAGAGTGCATAATTAAGATGAACAAAATATAAAGACCTTGAGAAGATACTTCCAATTCTTGGTAAGGAGGTTGATTTCTGTAGTTACCCCTGCACAAAACTCATTCCATAGCTATACATCAAATTATTCAAATATTTATTACATTTATTTATAAAACAAAAATGTTAGTACGAATAACAAATTGTAGCAAACATTGAAAATGGTGAAAGAATTAATCTTAGAAGCCTCACTGGCAATATAAAACATGTTCTTGTTGTTGATAATGTTGAAAATGATGTTGTTATTATAACCGTGACAAACCGCTTTCATGTTACTTCATAACAACAATTTTGTTAAGGACTTGAAGGTGAACATTGTCAATGCCCCCTAAAAAACATAACTATTGCATACAAAACCGGGTAGGAATCAATGCCTCTTCCACTTTCTCACTATAAAAAATTAAACTTTTGTTGAAAAAAATCACACAGCAAAAATTGAGAAGAAAGATAAAAAATGATTTTTTTTAAGAAAAGAATGGTAGAAGAAGAGGATCTAAACAAATAAAGTGAAATCCAGAAGGAATGGAGAGAACCCAGAAGATGGAGAAACAAAAGGAGTTTTCTGAAATGGAAGACAATTTACTTCTCATCCACCTTCTATGTGCAAAATGGAAAACTACCGTGTGAAAATACACTGAATGGGAGTAAAATAAAAAATGATTAAGTTAATTCACTTTCCACATTCCTTCAAAATGAAAAAACTACACCTTACAAAAAAAAATGCTCCACTTATATAACATGGAAATGGAAATAGAAGATAAGTTTAATAACTACCACAACAATTACAAAAAGAGGCATTAATTTACATTAAAAGTTATATAAACATGAAATTATAATTATAAAGGGTAAAATAGGGAAACATAAATTACACCATGAGTGGTTAATTTATGTTTTCCCTTTATTAAGTAGTATAGATGACATAGTTAACTTATAATATGTAACACATGAAATTTTGGGACACAAGATTCTGATTATATGGTATTGGGTATCCCAATTGTGAATGGTGTAAAAAATAAGTTTTTAGTTAACAAAATTGAGTAAGATGACCCATAGAGTTAATAAAAAGTTTTCGGTTTAGAAAATTTACTCAAATTGTAAAAGAAAAATTTAATAATGTATTGGTTGCGTAAGAATTATATTGTTAATATTCATGTCTTAATTATCGTTTATTATTAAATAAAATAATATACAAATGAATGATGAATAATATGGTGACAAAAGTTAGAGAAAATTATAAAATAATACTTTATTCATTAGGTAAGTTTAATATATGTCCTAGTAGTTAAAGATTTGGTGAAGAATTGTTCACCTAGAATAGCTCATAACAAAACTTAGATAAACAATTTTGCAAGTTAGAAAATCAAAAAGTAGAATAAAAATCGATCAATTATATCATAGTATACCACAAAAATGGATTAATTTTACCTAATGCCCAAGAATCTATAAATACAATCCAACTTTGCCATAAAATGTTTCCTTCCAATTCATATAACACAAGATTACCATCATTTCTAAAACACAATTCTATTATGCCATTTGACACTGTTTTTGAAGACCAAATGTTGAATTCACTTGCATCAACCAAATCAAGATTACCATTATGTGAAAGGGTCAATTTTGATCTCCTTCCATTCACCGGTTCGTCGCAATTCGCCATCCAAACGATGGTCGCGGCGGCGTTGTTGTGATGAGACTCATTGAAGCATATGACAAAGGAGTATGCATTTTCACCAATGGCATAAAATCCAGCATAGAACATACCATTTTGTGACACGATTATGTGTTCTTTATATTTTTCCACTAAGAGGGAGGAACCCATTATCAATGATGATAGATAAGAATATGAGTGTTGGAAATAAAAAAGATAGATTACAAGAAATAGTGAGAGTGAGAAAGCCATGTTCTATGATTTATGTGTTATATTGATGTGTGTTTATATAAAGAAAATATGCATGTAATTGTCAATAAACAGAAATCATCTATGTCAAAATAATTTTTTTTTTAAGGTTTCATCTCAAAATCAATTGATAATGAAATGATTAATTCAACAGGTATTTAAATCATTCTCGAGACATTCTATTTTTGACCAATCAAATATTAACGTATGTAATGGTATTAAATTAAAAAATCCATTTATATTTATTTGATACATATTTATCAAAATTGGAAATAGGAAAATGGGATAAAACATCTCAATTTATAGTCAATGGTGAATATTTAAGTCTTATGTGGATTTTTAATGTTTATTGTTAGTGGTTTTTAACCTACAAGTTTTATTGGTCTATATGCAATGGTGATACCATTACTTTTTTTATTTCTCAATAATGTACATTGATAGTGAAAGGAATGCAAGTTCCAAATTAAAACAGGACAAACAAACTTTAAGTGAATCTTATAATTTAAAAAAAAATATTCATTATTATTTTTTGTATTCATCCTTGTTTAATATTTTCTTAATTCAACTAATTAGTGGGGGAATTAATAACTATGGAGTAAATGTATATTTGCCAATTATTATATTTCTTAAAGTAATGGTGTTTTTTATGACATTTAATATCTATATGCAATATTAGGGTGAAGTTTTTATATGACCAATTCATAAGAATAGTCAACAATACATTGAAAATATAAAAAACTAGAGTAAACTGCACTCACACTCCTGAGTTTTATTGAAATTACATAAACTACTCATCATTTTTTTGTCCTTACACGAACCACCCATACCTCATACACGGACCACCCATAGTTTTATATATATTACACTAACTACCATTGCGTGTTATAAAAATGTAATATTTTAAACAAAAAATGTGTGATGAATGTAGTTAATTTAAACAAAATATTATACATTGTTTAACATTTCAAATAGTACAAAAGTCAATGTTTCTTTATTATTTTTGTGTCATTATAAAATACATTAATAATTCTAAATATATGTTTAAATAACTCTTATAATATTTTATAACGAGCCAAATAATGAAGACGCATCGACTCTCATATTATTTGAATTTGTCTACACAATATATAATATTTTATTTAACTTAATTACACATGTCACGCGTTTTTTGTTTAAAATATTACACTTTTATATTATGTAGGGGTAGTCAGTGTAACATATGTACAAAATTATGGGTGGTTCGTGTAAGGAGAAAAATATATGAGTGGTTTGTGTAATTTCACTAAAACTCAGGGGTGTAAGTGTAATTTACTCTAAAAACTATTATCAATGAATATAATATTTTCTCTGTTTATAATTAAGCACAAAAATAAGAACAAGTGTATTATTTATTTGGATTCTTTGAGGCTCAAATAGGGATGGCAATGGTATCCGAGTCCGAGGGTAATTAACATCCGCAATTTTAAGACTCGCTGTTAGATGGCTTTGAGCCCGGCTAATGAATTACCCAGACCCGTTGGTACACGGACCTGCTATTTCTTCCTAAATCTAAATATACATATATAACAACATAATTGTAAGAGTAAATTACACTCACACCCCCCGAGTTTTAATGAAATTACATAAACAATCCCTCCCTTCTTTGTCCTTACACCAACACCCCTTTCTCGTACACAACTACCCCTAGATTTATACATACATTACACTAACTACTCTTGCATGTTATAAAAGTAAAATATTTTAAAGAAAAAACGTGTGATGAATGTAATTAAGTTAAACAAAATATTGTATATTGTGTAACACTTCAAATAGTACAAAACCTTTGTGTCATTAAAAATACATTATAAATTTCAAAGAAATGTTTAAATAACTCTTATATTATTTTATAACGAATCAAATAATGAAGACGCGTTGACTCTTATATTATTTGAATTTGTCTATACAATATACAATATTTTGTTTAATTAATTACACACATCATACGTTTTTTTGTTTAAAATATTACACTTTTATAACATGCATGAGTAGTCAGTGTAACATATGTACAAAATTAGGAGTGGTTCGTGTAATGATAAAAAAGTGAGGGGTGGTTTGTGTAATTTCACTAAAACTCAGGGGGTGAGTGTAATTTACTCTAATTGTAATATCATGTTAATCTATGTTGTAATATCATATTAATTCATAAATATAATATCATATTAATTCATAAATATAATATCATATTAATTCATTAATATGATTTTTATGTTGTTAAATTACGATGTTATGTTGTTAAGCAATTATATTATATTGTTAATTCATATGTATGACACAATGTTAACTTAATTGAAGAGTTATTACATAATGAATTTATCATTTTAATATTAAAGTTGATTTTAATGTTTATTTGAATAAAATGAGTTAAGTTTGTTTAAATAACATAGAAGGCAACTCTATCTTTAATGAATCAAGATACGTTAAATTAAGATACATTGAGTAAGAAATGAAATTATGTTTAAAATAGTATCTTACTATTATTTCTTTTTAACAAATTATAGCGTTCAAATTCTAAACTGTAAATATATGAATTAATCACTGATTACAAAAGCAAAAAACTATATACATTATGTTACAAAAGCAAAAACTATAGTATAAGTAATACTCACACCCGCACAATTTTAATACAATTATATAAATTACTTTTAATTTTCTATATCTACATAAATTCTCTAATTTATCTATATACATTATGTTCATTATCCATGCATAAGGGATAAGTGTAGTCTTTAAAAAAAACATGTGATAAATGTAAATAAGTTAAACAAAATATTATATATTATGGATACAAGTTCAAACAGTATACGAGTCGATGTATGTATCTTCATTATTTTTTGGTTCGTCAAAATGTAGTATAAGATTGATTTAAACAATATATTCTTAGAATTATTGATGATTCTTATATTATTTGGATTTTTATCAACCATATTTTAATTACACCTATTACTTTTTTTTCTTTAAAATATCACATTTATTTCTCATACGAGGTAATCAATGTAATATATGCATAAATGATTTGTATATGTAAAAAAAAAACTTAGGAGTAATTTATATAATTTGACTAAAACTTAAGAGATGAGAGTGTAATTTATTCAAAATTATATTTACAAATTTAAAATTATAAAAAAAGACATTGCATTATTAGTTTATTACTAACTAACTTCTTGTCTCATTTCAAAGTTCCTAAATGCTTGCCATTTTTTTAGCAACACATCCAACAAAATGGGCCCACATTCCGGACCCGGTTTAGCCCACCGGTTCGTTAAACCCACCCGTTCCGGTTTTTTTCAAACTTCTTCAACAACCAATGATTTTTTTTCTACACTAAAATAAAAGATAAAATTTCCTCTACGAATCTTACTTGTTTCTTCATAATAGTATGAACCATCATCGATTCTCAACCAGGTTCATCCTAATCCCTAATCAATTTCCTCAAATTGTTCCAAATCATCCTTCAATTTATTTTATTTTATTTTTTTAATTAAATTTGACTCTGATCTAATATTTTTTGTTGCTTTCAGGTGATTTTTTGCTTGAATTGAGAGATGGGTATTCATAATTTTTCCATTAGAAAAGTTTTTGCTTTCTGGGTATTCTAGATTTTGATTTACGCTATTAGTCTTTGGAATTTTTTATTCACATATAGATATGGGTTCTTCAAAAGATGTTAGTTGTAAAGCATGGAAATGGGGTGTGGGATTGTTTTATATATTTCTTGTTGCTACAATATGGATAGCTGCTAGTTTTGTAGTTCAATCTGTTGTGGATGCTGGTGTTTCACCATTTCTTGTTACTTACATATGCAATTCATTGTTTGTGGTTTTGATCCCAATTGTTGAAATTGGGAGATATTTTGAGGATTATCATGGGGGTTTATGGTTTTGGAAGAATGAGAATAAAATTGATCATCATTTCGAAGGGCTAAGGGTGTCAGAGCAGGCTATCCTTCTTGAAAATAATGATGTTGGCATCAAAGCCGGTGAATCATCGTCGGCTATTATGGAAGGGGTTGATGATGATGATGATGTTGGTCAAAAAAGGAGTGGTGTTTCTGAATTGTTGTCGACGGAAAAGGTGGAAAAGGGGTTGTCTGATCGAGTTAGTTTGATTGGAAATGTTGGTAATCAGGTGGATGAGAAGGGGCGTTGGACTCGGTGTAGAGTGGCCAAAGTTAGTCTATTGATATGCCCGTTTTGGTTTTTCGCTCAACTCACTTTTAATCTGTCACTGAAGTATACTACAGTTACAGTAAGTATATGCAGAATTTGGGTTGTACCTTTCGGATTTTAAGTTCTTCTTCCCTTGTTATTTGGCTTAATTTAGTTACATTTTAATGTCGTACGCAGTCGAACACAATCTTAAGCAGTGCATCCAGTCTTTTCACATTCTTGGTCTCCCTAGCGTTCTTGGGTGAGAGGTTTACTTGTTTAAAGCTGTTTAGTGTTCTTCTATGCATGGGAGGAACGGTAATTGTAAGTCTTGGTGATTCACAAAATGGTTTAAGTACAGTTGCATCAAATCCTCTTCTTGGAGACATATTCGCACTTGTTTCGGCAGGGTTATATGCGATTTATATAACCCTTATTCGCAAGAATTTACCCGAGGATGATGGAAAGAGTGGTGAAGCCAGCATGGCTCAGTTTCTAGGATATCTGGGCCTTTTTAATATTTTGATTTTTCTTCCGGTTGCCCTCATACTTAATTTCACCTCGGTGGAACCTTTTCATACACTTACCTGGAGGCAATTCGGTCTCATTATTGGTAAAGGTCAGTATTTATCGTTTTTAACTTTTTCCTTTTGAATTTGAAAATTCGGTTAAGTTCTTCACTTGTTTTGCTGCAAAAACTGTTTCTTTTATTTGCTATTCAAAGACATGCCTATTTTACCTTTACCAAATCCTCAAAACTTATCTTTTTTTATCTAGTGCTCATTTTGTGTTCTACTAATAGCATATCAGGTATACACCAATGCACTTTCTTTCAGGAACTGTTCATTGTTTATATATGGCATAATTGCAATTGCTGAAAATTTAAGTCTATGTCATGTTAAGTAGTTCTGTCTCTAAAGTCACAATCACTTATATTATCTGTAGAAAAGGATGTGATTTTAGAATTTGCAACAAATCTAGTATATAAAGTTAGATTTCCAAATTATTTAATGTTACAATTTTCTATATTTTAAAGGTAAGCAATTGTAGTAAGTTATATTATTTCCTTTTCGGGTAAAGAGAGTTTCTCCGAATATCTTTTTCCCCTTTTAGCTAAAAAGATTCTCTTAGTATTGGCCAATGTCAAATAGAGGATTCATCTTATTGGCCAATTTTTGTTCAAGACTTTGCTAATGAACCAAATTTCTTTCCCTTATGCTTCAATCTATTGAAGTGTAGAGTTCTGTGACTTAAAGATATTTCATTTGTTAGTTATTTAAGATATTGTAAGTCTCAACTCTCAAGTATTGTTCGACACTTGAGCTTCAACGTTAGCATAATAGATATCTTACAAAATTCAACTCAGAGACTGAGTGGAATTTCCCCGAAATATATTGGATATTAGAACTATCGAACTTAAAATGCAGAACTTTACATTACTTCTTTTTGTCATTATACTTATACTATTAGGTTCTTATTCGCTGTACCAAGGTTATCGATATTCGTTACTAAGAGTGGGTGATTAGTTTTTTTTCAATAGGAACGTTACTACAATCACCATCTCTTCTAGTAGTAAAGAGAGCTTAATCTATAAGCGAGCTGTTTTTTCTACTTTTAGTGTTCCAGTCCCAGAACCATATTCAAGAGCTTTTTCATCAATATAGGGCGGCCCAGTACACGAGGCTTCCACATAGTGGAGTCTGGGAAGGGAAGATGTACGCAGCCTTACCCCGCAAATGGAGAGGTTGTGTTTGCACCTTGAACTTAGAGGAGATGTAAATTATTCTTAGATATAACCTTTATATGAACATTTTCTTCCACTTTTATCACATATGAACATTTTCTTCCACTTTTATCACATATGAACATTTTCTTGTGTTGAAAAATCCACTTTTATCACTCTACTATACTTGACTTGTAAATTTGATAATATATGGATTGTTTCCTATGAAATCTAGGATTGCTGGATAATGTGCTGAGTGATTACTTGTGGGCCAAGGCTGTTATTCTTACATCTACAACAGTAGCTACAGCTGGACTAACAATTCAGGTCCCATTGGCCGCGGTCGTAGATACCGTGATCGGCAACGCTCCTCGCCTGATGGATTACCTTGGAGCGGCGGCTGTCATGATCGGTTTCGCTGGAATCAACATTCCTTATGATACTTTTAACAAATCAACAGAAACTACATTGCAGTTGGAAAATGAGAACTTGAGTATAAGAAATGAAGAGCCTACTTTACCAATAACACAAGATTCTTCTGCTTAGCATAGAATGTAATAAGTTGTAACAAAAGATTTTTAAACATAATTGTGTAATTTTAGTTGGTCTAGTGTATAATACCCTAGTTAATCCAAATAATTCAATTCTTGTGAATGACACTTGTTAGGTGAGGTAGTCAAACGCTCGAGAAGGGTTACCCTTTCTTAGTTTGTTATACCCAAAGAATATTATTAATTCCAGTAATGTCTTATTTAAGCATGGATTATGTTTGGAATCCCTTTTCTGAATTAAAATCACAATTTTGTATGACAATTGTATAGTTTTAATAAGTACCTTAATTAACGATATTCTAAAAAGACCAAATCATTCTCTTATATTTTATTTAAACTGTGTAATAAATTTTTCTACTTTCCTTTTTTTCTATCTTATATTTTATTTTATTGGACCCACCAACTTATTCTAAAAAGACTGAATCATGTATCATGCAAAGTTTAACCTTCAATAATATTAAAGGATTATTTTGTACTGAACTTTCTTTTTCATTATGCCTGGTTGCTTTTAGTTTTTCAAGATGACCAACCTTATAATTAAATAATTGCAAAAGCACCATAATTGATTTCAATTCACATGTTCTTTTTGTTGACCTGAGGCACCTTCATAAGCTTTACTTGCAAGAACTACTTCAATAAATTTAGTTGGTCGTCTAAGTATTAAACAAAGTCAGATGTCACACTTGTAGGAAAGGCAACAGGGTGGTCGGGTCGGGTTTATGCTTATCCAACCCTAAACTCGAAATCTAAAATCTGAATTCGAATTAAGTGAGGTTTAAAACAATGATATCATCTTTGAACCCATCAATTTTCAGGTAAATCGAACTCGATGAAAACTCAGTCAAAACATATATTTATATATATGTCAAATTTCTTTATATATATAGTTTTTATATATGTATTTATGTGTAACCTGAACCCAAACTCAATCACATCTTCCCCTTATATTCGGTTAGTTTCAGGCAGGTACTCGCGAATTCAGTTTTCATTGTCATCCCTACACACTCGAAAACGAAAGTAATTATTTCTTTACCCGAGATACTTTTACTCATACCAAAAAAAACTATCTCCAGAATGTCTCAACAAAATAGTAAGGTTAAGGTTGATATTTATTATTTAGTGATGAAGATGTCACATATAAGGCTGTTTCGTTTGTTTAATTTTTCAACTATTTTTGTATACTGAAAAACTTATTGATTTCCACTCTCTATACAAAATTTAGAAAACAAGAAGGAAAATGAAAATAGAGAATCATGTTCATAAAAAATCACTACCTAAAGTTTTCTCAGACCATAACTTGTAATTTAATGTCCCAAAACAGATGTCTACATATATATATATCATCATAAATATATAGTAAGTAAAATGAGTAATTCCAATTCCCAAATTCAACAAATAATTATAAATCAAAGGGATAAGTCCACCACAAACAGTTGCAGTGATATTGCATAAGATATCAATTGTCAAATGTAACACCAATATTTGAACATTTCCATTGAAATAAGTATGTTAAAAGCACAATAACACAAGCATTGCTAACTCTGTGACACTGCAGTATGCCCATATTTTTGCATCACTCTTTTAGTAGCAAGGGCTGCAGCCTCACTAGCCCGCATTGTCCCGGTAGCCATGATCGCGCTAAACTCTTTGATGATCTCATCTTGAACCTTACCGCGTGCATCGCCCAGAGGATCTCCCACAACGACATTAGGTGAAGAAGACTTCTGTGGTTCCGCTCCTGTTTTCGAGTTGACATCAGAACTTGTAGATGAGTTAGTACTGCCTGAGGCCTTCACGGTTGTGGCTGAAGCAGTATGTGATGGAGACACCGTCGAAGGACTGAATTGTGGTACTCGAGGAACTCCACCGGATCTCATTGTTGCCTCCAAATTTTGTATCATGGGCACTGAAAAATCCGAAGTTTCAAATACTTGATGTCAGATAATGACGAATCAAGCGTGTGTGTATTAACATATATGAAGATAAAAGCTTCTTTAATAGATATCGAAGAATACAAACTTGCAATGAAACATAAACAAACATTGTGCTTGAAACTTACAGATCATACAACTTTTAGATGAGGGAATCCGTTAAAACAAAAATATTGCAGCCGGAAATAACTATCGGAGACAAGTGGAGGAAATGACAAGAGAAAGTAATTGATATAGAAACGCAAAAATACGTTAAAATCGTTATAACTCGAAAAGTTTCACATTCAGATGACAGTGTCTGAAAGTGTTTCTCTATTCTCACAATCAATTAACATGAAATTGGTTTATATACAATAATACATGTGATACTATTTTTTTCAATTGTTCTATCAGAACATTATAGCACGCTGAGAAAATATATCGATATCTACAGAAAGGACAAGACAGAACAATTTTGTATCTGAACTTTTGAAGTAAAGTGTTGTAGATGATAACTTACATACAAGAGCCCCCATGGGGCTGCTCATAACTTCATTCGGGAGATTTAGAATATACTCGGGAATAGTTGCTCCAACCAAAAATTGAGCAACCTCGTTGCTGAAGTTGTTGCAATTGTGGGTGAGCAAACTATAAGCTTCAGCCGTGTACCGTGGACTGATTTCCTGCAAATACATTTCAAAGACATCCTTCGGCACATGTGTGACACCTAATTCTACCACTCTAAGTGGAACTCCATATTGCGTTGTTCCCGCGGGACAATGCTGTATGCCTCCTCCAAAATAATACTCATTACCATAAACCGCTATTCCCGTGTGCCTGAGGTGCAAACAAAGTATCGAAAATTATAACTTCACAACATGGCAGGAAAAAAATAAGGCACGATAATGATAACGCTAACAAAAGTAATACTCATCGGTCGTTGCCAAATCAATACTATTTCTACACTAATTATACATCTCAGGTAACATAAAACATCCACATACCCCATCACAGCATGTAAAACTAGATTTCTAGAATACAACTTAACTATGGGATCATATTTTTTGTATAACCAAGGGTATCCCCTCACCCTATGGGTAAAGAACTAATCTCTTTCAGACCCAACAAATGTCACTCCTAGGAATCGAACATTTGACCTTTTGTCTTATCTGGGGAATCTAATGGGGTCTTACACTACTAGACTAACGCCTTGTTGGCATTATGGGATCAGATTGAGAACATGTTACTCTAACCAACAACAAATCGAAGCACTCACCATATACCCTCAATAGCTTTCCCCAGAAAACTTGACGAAAGCTGCCGAGCAAGTCCTTGGCTCAAGTCATAAACATTTAGAGTTACCCTGTGACCTTCCTGCAATCAATTATAGTGATTGATGAACTAACAATTGCAAAATGTGAAATACTAGATGAGGATATTATATGTTACAGAATGAACCAAACCAATATAAACAATATTAGTCAACATACCTCTGCCATTATGTCAATATAAAATTAGTCAACCGCTTAAGTACACTTAAAGAGGGTTGTCAATACACCAATAGAAGGAACCTATAGAATCAACAATAAAGCTTAATAAGAGGCCTATGGAATTATCAGTCTATAGTTAAAAAAAGGCATTAGTTAATAAGGAGTGACTCAAGTGAGAACAATTATCATATAAAAACTGTTAGAACAAGAAATTTGGGCCTTACAACCAATCATGGACAATTATGATTAAAAGTTAGTTATTGGTCACATGATAGTCATGTGCATGTAACTTTTAATCTCGATCGTTCAAATAAAATCTAATAGTTCTCATTTCTCACAATAGGGCACTGTTCTGATGTGAGTCGCTCCCTTAGTTAATAAAGCTCAAACTATTAGCTTTTTTTATAGCAAGATGAAGCAACTAATTAATAGAATTTGGACCAATTTTAGATGTTAAACAACTAGGTGGACTAAGCAAGTAAAAACCATAGCAAAACCATGAGAAAATGCCTATCTAAACACATCAATTCCTTGCACTTACAATCTCACATTCATCTTCATAATCTCATACCAACAGGCTTGTGTATTTGCAATTTAGTCCCTTTTTAAAATCATGTGTACAACATACAATAATAGAACAACAAAGGGACCAAACTAGTACAATTTAGGAACTAAATTCTAAAGTTGCAAACGTAGTACAATGTCAGGGATCAAACTACATAAATTATCCCCTTAAATGGGGTTAAACAAGGACAAAAGAGAAAAACCACATCCAAGAGAACATTTTGACAGAAATACCTTGGAAGAACAATAAAACACAATTTTCTATACAAAAAGCAATGAAACAGAAATTCAATAATGTCCACATAACATAATGATTATTTCAGAGAAACCCCTTATAAATCCCACAAAAGAAATTCACATTTTGAACCCAAAAAAACATACTTTTAACGAAATAGCACACGACCCAATTAAGAACCAAACCCAAAAATACAAACTTTGAATTCAAAAGCTACCTTCAGAGAGAGAGAAAAGAGTATTCAATTATCAGAATCTACTGAAAGAGAAAAGAAACATTATATATTGAAAGAGGGAAGAGATAAAACCTAAGAAGATGAAGATGAAGATGAAGGGGAAGGAACACAGAAACAACGTTGGAAGGGTACAACAAAAGAGAAGAAACTAGAATGTCGGTTAACAAAGTCTTCAAATAGATGATGTTATGGTTAGTGTACTTTTCAATTTTCCATGTGCATCTATCACCTTCTAGAACCTACTTTTCACCCATTTATATCTCCACGTGTTTTCTAACATCTCATTGACTTTTTCTTCTTATTATATTATTAGGGATTATTAACTACAATGAAAATATTAAGGTATGCATTTAATTTTAAAATTGATTTTGCTATTGTTATTTTATTTTATTTTTTAATATATTATTATAATATTGTGTTTTTTAATTCTGAAATTTACTTAATGTTTTTTTCTCAATCAAATATGTTAAGACGATGAATTTTTTACCATCAATATCGGCTAGCATGTTTTATTTATATTATTTTGAGTTATTTACTGATTAACATATTAATACTTTAATATTATCTATATCTATATTACTGTTTATATCTATTCTATACTACTATAAAGGGAAAATACAAAATAATCATTTATGATAGTGTAATTTTTGTTTCCTATTTTGCTCTTACTAATCCATATTTTCTACCAAAAAAATCATATAACTTATTTTCTCATTTTATATTCCATGTTTGTTTATGTAACTTTTATAGTTTTTTCATTTGAACACAACAGTTTTTCCACATGAATCAAGACAATATTTGAACACGATAGTTTATCTTTTTCATTTTTGAACATGCAAAATTGTAATTTGGATTGACAGACATGTGAATGTCTATCAACACGCTAGTTTTCATAAACAAAATACTTTCATCCAATGAATAATTAATAAGGAAAAGTAGTTTATAATAATTAATTATAAAAGATATAAATATCCGAGGCTTTATAAACTTCTCCGTCGACTTTTAGTTGCATTGGGATCATTAGGACTATCAAACAATACATACTCCTCACTAATCAATCCAAATAATAGTAAAAAAGCATAATTGGTTGAGTAAGTATAAATAAGTGTATTGAAATATTTATTTATAAGAGAGACTCACTTACTTCAATAATAAGTTTTTAAAATTTATTATACGTCTTAGTTATCAATTCTAGGAAAATCTAATTTCATTTATCGATATATATATATATATATATATATATATATATATATATATATATATATATATATATATATATATATATATATATATATGAAGTGTTATGAAAAATGAAGTGTTATTATACTTAGAATATATATATATAGTAAAGGTTTAACCAATTAAATTGTTTGTTTAAATGAATATCTAGTGTTGTAAAAATTGGTTCGTGTCGGTTAGTTCAATTGGTAAATTAGTATATCGGTCCCAATATCGATATATTATAGCAATTATATCGGTTATGCAATCATATCAATCAAAACCGGTCGTACGATTGGTTTTCAATTGAACCGTAACAGTCATACTGACCGATTTTTTATTTAATTTTTTTTAATCAAAATACAAAAAAATATTTTTTATTAATTTTTCAATATTAATGTTAATCTATTATATATATGTATATTTAATTTCACCGGTATGCAGTTTAATTAGTGAATCATATGTTACCGCTTTATTAGTACTGTGATTGATTTGACACGGTTTGGAAGCCCGTTTTTTAGACGGACCAAGGCGGGCCGGGCCGGGCTAGCCCGACGGGCCAACATTAGTATTGTTTTACCATTTTAAGGTTACATGTATTCTAATAATGTAGTCAATTTTATATTGTTTTCCAACCGAACATTTTTCACTTACTGTGTGCAACTAATTTATTATTCATATATAAGATATTTGTGAGTAAATTATTTATCAATGTAATTTATATCATATACAATACAAGACATTTACATATGAGTGTTTAATTTATATCATATATCATATTTTGTTTAACTTAATTACATTTATCACTTTTTTGTTTAAAAATTTACACCTCTTATACATGGTTGATCAATGTAATGTATGTTTATAAATTAAGGGTTTTTTGTAAGTGTAGAAAATGGAAGAATAATTTGTGTAATTTCACTAAAACTCATGGAATATCAGTGTAATTTAAATATGTTTTTGAAAAAGAAAAGAAAAATGGGTCAGCCCGCTGGCCTGCCAGCCCTGCCAAATATGGGACAAGCTGACATTTTGAACCCTTTTAGTAATAAGGGTCGGGCCAACCCAACCCATATTTTGGCGGGTCAAAGGCGGGTCGGGCTGACCCATTTTGCTACCCCTAATTAAATATGAGTTAGATTCCTTAAAATTGGAATGGGTTTTGATGAATGTGAAATGAAAATACAATGTCTAACTTCATTGCCATCGGGGCTGAGGGAACTAATGGGACACTCGCCCCACCAATTTTTTATAATTATAATCACTCATAATATAATAAGTGACTACTAATATAATTTATCCAATTGTTAATTGTGGATTTCATGTGATGCATCCACATTATTACAATAATCGCCATAACTATTATTATAGCGTATAATCGATTCATAATGATGGAGCGCATCGTGCCACAACTCAACTACATCAGACCATATTTGGGTCAAATTAAACCGCATCAAATTCAAATTTTTTTAATTACGAAATAATTCACATTGCAACGATCGCATTTCAGATCACATCAACCGCAATTGCAATAACCACAACCGTTACTGCAATCACGATTGTAATCGCAATTTAAATGACTGAATTCATCACTAGGGAAAGGAAGAAAAATCACTCCTATAAATAAGATAATAATGGGAATAAAACACAATTGTATAATCACCATCAGAATGATGATTATCAATGAGAAAAAAATCATTATTAACATAATTTATTAATGATAGAAATAGACACTACTAGAATGATCCTCACTATACACAATTGTATAATCACCATCAGAATGATGATTATCAATGATAGAAATAGACACTACCAGAATGATCATCACTATAAAGATTACCTCGTAATATAAATAAAGAAAAAAATTATTGTAATGGAAAATGTTGATATATGTTTATTTAGATAATTGTTAAGATTGAGATTTTTTTTAATAAATAGTAAAGAAAACTTGACATAACTAATCAGAGTTCCCACTTTTTCACACCTTAATAATATAATAGTGACCAAACAAATCACCAAGATAAAATCACTCTTTTTGAATAGATGAAGATAAAATTATTCTCCTACAATATTAATATGCAAGTAGTAGAGTGATTTGATTTCATAGAGAAAAGCTAAGACAAAAATAATAAGATAAACAAAGAAAGAGGTGGTCCTATGGAATGGACAATACAATGATTATCAGCACCCGGGCATTGTCGGGAAGACCCACTTTTGTTAAAGACAAACAAAGAAAGATCTCGGAATCTATGGAGTGAAGGGTAAAAGTATAATATCAATGTAACTAATAAGAATGTACGTGCTATTTTATTTTGTTTTTTATACAACTTCTATGAAACACATATACAAATATGTGTATTAGATATGTATCACATACGCTAATAGATATTTTTTCTAAAATGTAGGATACGATACGTTCGATGATACATATATAAAATAGTAAAAAATATATAAAATATAATAAATTATAAATGTAAGTCAAAATATCCAAGGTAGAAAGTATAATGAAAATTGTAAATCATTGTCCGCATTAGTGTTTGCCTTCATAAGTGTTTGTCTTTAAATAAGTTGGTATTTCATTATTGAGATGCTTTGATTAAAACGTATCATGTCTATCCTAATTTCTTTTGTATCGGATACTTGTCAGAACACTGATATAGGAAGGAGTTTCACGTATCCATACTCCAAAGTTGGTAAGTAAGAGAAATCTCACACTTACGATCATTACTCGGCCATTGGTATCCTAGTTAGCAGCCACTTTTGTTAAAGAAAAAAAGCAACATGTTTGTGTTACTCTTTCATTCATTCTCTTCTTCTTTTGCTTTATTTATAAACTAAAGCAAAAGCAATTCCTTCTTTTCCAAATCCCTCTTTCTCAATCAAAGTATCAATCTTTTTATTCTCCCAATATCACCAACATGACAAGTTTAGTATCCCCAACTCTTCACTCAAACCCATTCATCATCATCACTATCTATGTGAACAAGAAAGATAACATTTTTCTTGATTGGTCAATATCATTTTGTTCATGGCTAGTAGTAGTGGCACAAAGGGTCCATCTGGGGTGCCAAGACCACCATCAAGAAGGTTTACGAGAGCACCAACAAGGAATGTAGAGTTGCTCAATGAAGAAGGTGGTGTTGATAGTGAGATTGTTCCTTCTTCACTTGCTGTTATTGTTCCTATTCTTAGAGCAGCCGTTGAGATTGAAGAGGAGAATCGAAGAGTTGCTTATCTTTGTTAGTATCTCTCTCTCTCTCTCTTTAACCATCATTGCAATTACTATTTACTCTTCTAACTTTGCATGAGGTATCACTATTGTTAATACCGTACCGGTTATGAAACTGGCCAGGTTACTGGTATACTGATATAGCGGTTCAATCGTTAGTTCATTAATTAAACCACACAGTGGTGAAGTTAGATATATATCTATATATTAACATTAATATTGAAAATGAATAAAAAACAATATTTTTTATTAAAAATTAATTTGAAATAAAAAATCGACCGGTATGACGAGTACAGTTCAATTGAAAATCTGTCGGTATGACCAGTTTTGATCGATATGATTGCATAATCGGTATAATTTTTGTACCGTACCGGTATTGTGACCGGTTCAACACTGGTAGGTATGTTCATCATTAATTGTCCAATCAAATCTGAATCATTGATTTCGAATAAACTCTTTAATTTTATATCTGTTGGGAAGTGAGTCCACGTCGACTCGCGTCGTTCTCTTATGCATGGTTTAATATGGTATCGCCCAACTTCGGTCCGGTGGCCACAAGATGTCCTTATTCATTGGTAAAAGAAGTTAACCTTTCGCCTTGTCCTATATGATTAGGTTCATTGGGAAGTAAGTCTCGTGTTGCTTGCCTCATTCTCCTGGGCATGATTTAAACACATGTCAAGTTACTTCCCTCATTAACAAAATCAATGATGAGGATTTAACCGGGAGCATTGTTTCTGGACCATGTAATCATTTGCAGAGGACCTTCTTGTTGCACCATCACTTTCGTCATTACCACGGCAGTTTGTGTATTTCTGAGAACTTTGTGATATTTCTTGAATCTTATTTACCGGAAATCATTGAACCTTGTTCTGTTGTTTGATTATTGGTGAGACTAACATGGCTGAGTTAGAAGTGTTGACGAGTGGCAGTAGCACAAACCATAACTGGGATAACGGAGCAGACAAGAAGTGACCAACCCCAATTTATTGTAGACCACATTAAAGAGTAGGACTATAGGGAAAAACAAGTAGCCACTAGAGCAAATTTTGTAGACATCGAAGCCTCTGAAATTCTTTTCGTCAGCTACTTTGATTGAAATACTTAACAAAGGAGGAAAAATACAAGGTTGTCTTCATATGATGTCATGAATCATGTCTGCCAAAGGCTTGAGCTGCTATGTGAAGGAACATGAATGTTTTATTTTATCTAATATATGATTTACATTACTTTCACTTTTCTGAGCTCTGTTACTCTTGATTAGAGAAACATTCTCTATGAATGTACATAAGGATATTCTGCAAAATTATTAGTCATTTTTTGTTTTAAGTGTAAAGCTACAAATACTTCACCAAAATACTTAACATATGCTATGCAAATTCCAGTTTTTGTTTGTGAAATATGATGGCCGTAGTTGCTAGCACTTGTTTAACTCGTGGTTTACTCCAACTACGGAACCTCAATTCCTAAAAAAACAACACATCCTCGGAGACAGACTTCAAAGTCTCTGCTTTGGAAGCAAACTAGCCAGTTTGTATTGAGTTGGAGAAGCAACTTCGATCATCACTCAGCTCCTTCTCCAGTGAAGGATATGAACTTCCAGTCATTCTAAATTTAGTCTGTTCAACATGACCAAAAGAGTGGTTTGAAGAAAATACCACAAAATGATATGAGAAACAAAATATATCTGAAAGCAATTATCATAAAGTATCATATTGAAACCATATTTCATTGCAGAATTGTTACTCTGGCAGCAAACACAAGTTCCTAGTCAAGTCAACATTTAAAAAAGAGAAATAGAAAAATAAAATGGAAGCGTTTTTTCAGCCTGTCGAAAGTGCTTATTAACTTATATTTTCTGAAGAGTATATGATATCATAATTTTTTGGTTTTATAAGGTCGTTTCCATGCATTCGAGAAGGCTCATACAATGGATCCAACATCAAGTGGGCGTGGTGTTCGTCAGTTCAAGACCTACCTTTTGCACAAACTTGAAAAGGTAAACTCGCTAGTTTTTGTTTCTTGCCATTCTTTTAGTTGTTGAAGGTGTGTCCTGTAGATTCATAACTTTGATTATATTCACAGCCTTTTTTTATTTTCTATTTTTATTTTAATAAAAATATTTCTTTTATAAAACGGGGCGGCTCTGGGCATGAGGCTCTCACCTTGTGGGTTTGGGAAGGGTAGATGTATGCAACTTACATAAGCGAAGAGGCTGTTTGTAGGAAAAATATTCCATTTATGAGGAGAAATATTCACATTAAACAGAAATTATGTTGGAACTGTAGATTGATCATTTATAAATCAGAACTACGTTAATTTCATAGTCTCTACTTAAATAAATACCGTAGCACTAGTATTAAATATTTTTTAAAATTCCTCGATGCAGGAAGGGGAGCTTACCGAAAAGCTGACTAATAAAAGAGATGCTTGGGAGCTGCAAACCTACTACCAAACATTCTATGAGCAAAGAATCCGGGATGGAGAATTTACCAAAAAACCGTGAGGCTTAATCTTAAACTTCTATGCTCACTGAGTTCTGCGAGTCATGTCTAACTCTTCTGCTATTGCTTGAAGGGAGGAGATGGCTAAGAATCTTCAGATTGCTACTGTATTGTATGAAGTGCTGAAGGCTATGGTACCACAAAATATCGAGGAGAAGGTTTGTTTTGCTTGATTAGATTACCATGAGTAAATTTGTTGAACATTTATAATAATAATAGAGACAGAGACTGAGGATGTTGTTTTATTATCAGACGATAAGATACGCTGCCGATGTTGAGAATAAAAAGGGCCAATATGAACACTATAACATCCTGCCGTTATATGATGTTGGTGTTAAACCTGCAATCATGGAACTTCCTGAGGTTTGTATATCTGGAGATACATGCATAGTTAGTTTTTATTCTGCTGATGATATAATCTTTTGGAAATTGTCATATATAAAAGAAATGTTCCTGAAATTTAAATTTTGTCTGCTGGTTTCTTTTCCTTGCAATTATAGATTAAAGCAGCACTTAGTGCTTTACGTAAGGTGGATCATCTTCCAATGCCCATAATTCGTTCAACTCCCGGTGCCTCCAATGGTGGTTCTACAACTCCTAAGGAGAGGGTTAAAAATGTGAATGATATACTTGATTGGCTTTCCTTGGTTTTTGGGTTTCAGGTAATGGATGCTCTAGATCATAGATTGTAGTGTTTTAGTTGATTTATCTTTTTTGTTCAAAGGCGTGAATTTGAATCTCTAGTTTGAATCAAAGTTATACTTGTCAACTTTTGTTGCTATTTATGTATATATAAATATTTTAGTCATGCACGTTTTTCTGGTGAATCACCTGATTAACGTTTTCGTCTATTTCTTGATACAAAGAAAGGAAATGTGGCAAATCAAAGGGAGCACCTTATATTATTACTTGCCAATATAGATATAAGGAATAAGGCCGAATCTTCTGAGGTGAACTACTATTCCTTGCAAATACCTTTCTAGTTTCTTCCATATGTAATGGACAGGGTACTTCAGCGTTTCCTATTGAAAACTAATACGAAGCTTGTTGCAGCTTGATGAAGAAACTGTAGAAAAATTGATGGCTATAATTTTCAAAAATTATTACTCATGGTGTCATTACGTGCGTTGTAAATCCTATATGAGGTAATTGAATGTTTTCTGTGAGATAATAAAAAACTTGGATATGTATCTGAAATTACACTTCATATGCTGTTTATGTAAAATAGAAAGTGCACTGTAATTTATTTTGGTATGCAAATTTTTGCACTTCACAGATTTCCAGAAGAACGTAACAAACAACAGTTAGAGCTGATTTACATCGCACTTTATCTTCTAATATGGGGAGAAGCTTCAAATATTCGCTTTATGCCTGAATGTCTTTGCTATATTTTTCACAATGTAAGTTTTCTCTAATTTTTTATCAGTTTCATTCTTATGCTGCGACTGTAGTCTACAATCTTAAACCGATTCACTAATGAGTAAAGAACTGACAGCCCTGACACAGCACTTGCAAATATTTTGAGTTTGAACTTCAAATTTAAGCAGAACATAGCAATAATGTTTAAAATAATACTGTTTAAATAATTCTTTTTCTTTTGTCCGAAGATGTGCAATGATGTCTATGGAATTTTATCGAGCAATGCGCATTCTGTGAGTGGGGACACATACCAAACAGTAGCACTTGATGATGAATATTTTCTCAGGGAAATTATAACTCCTTTGTATGATGTCTTAGCCAAGGTAAATATGATTTAGCAGTAATTGGATAATTTTTACAACAATTTTCAAATATATGTGCCTGAAACCCTTTTCTGTATTTGGCGAAATAGGAAGTAAAGAGAAACAACAAAGGCAAGGCAAGTCATTCCAATTGGAGAAATTATGACGATCTTAATGAATACTTTTGGTAAAACTTTCACTGAACTTTTACTTATCAGAATACGAGAACACTCAAAATAGTTTTAAAAGCTATTTTGTATAATTTGGGATAACAATAGGCTCAAATGTGTCATTTCCTAGGTCTGACAGATGTTTTAAGATAGATTGGCCAATGAAGCTCGAAACGGAGTTTTTTAGGCATTCAGATGATACACAAACATCAAATCAGGTATCTATCCATTTTCTTTCTCTTTTCAAGAACATTTGGTCTGTATATGTGATTTTCAATTATCATATGCTTTTCTCGCAATACATTGGTGCCAACAACCTCAACAGAAAAGCTTTCCCACTAGGGGTCTCAGTTAGATGGATCAAACAAAGCAGTTGTGTTCTATTGTGAACCATGTTTTTGGAAAAGCCATTTGAATCTAACTATTTAAGTCCTTCTTAATGGTCTTGTCAATAGTTTTTCTGTGTTTTCTATCATCCACTTGGTCTACTCTTTTTATTGGGGCTTTTGATGGTTTGATCTTACATGGCAAACCACCTAAGGCGAGGACGGAAAGTGCTTCCTAGATTGTTTTAGGAATGGAAATGGACGGCTTAGCATATATGAAGGCAGAATGGGATGAAGATATATAATGATAGCTTAAGAAATTATCGACAGCATGAGGATTACAAGTAGAGTTACCTTCACACCTATAATGTATGCATATACAAAACTTTCGCGCCATCCATCTGGCTGAAGTTGTCCTTAGCATAGAGATTTTCATTTTGTGTTATTATTTTCCTTGTAATTGTTCTAATTCTTGTTCTTCACTTCCCTTGCTCCAAGAGGTTCGCTAGACATATTAATGCAGCATTGTAGCCTACTTGGGTTTTAATTTTCCTTTTACAGCTAGGAAAATTGTTTTGCATTGATCATAAGCATTACTATATTTTAATACCCGCATGTTCAGGTGCACACACTTTACTTTGTTACAACCTTTTTTGAAGTATAAATGCCAATGACAGGGCCGTAGCCAAGCTAGCTCTGGGGATGGGAAGAAGAAGCCGAAAACAAATTTTTCTGAAGTTCGTACGTTTTTGCATCTTTATAGGAGCTTTGATCGAATGTGGATATTCTTTATATTGGCTTTGCAGGTAATCTTAATACTTGAACCTGCAGTATATTTATTAAAGATATTTTAGAGTTTTTTGTAGAAGATGATTAGGTGGTTAGTGGTTAGGAGTTAAAGATAGTTTGTTAACTTTGCATCATCCACTTTTGCTTGGATCACAAGTTAATTCTCTTGTATAAATAAGCCATTGTAGGCTTTATTTCTAATGAATGAGAATGAGTTAGTTTTTCATATTCTCTTCTTGCTCTATGATTTCTAATAATATTCTTTAATCTTTATGTTGGCTTCACCTTAAAACTTAGACCAATGCTTAAGTTTTAGAACTTCACAGCACAAATTTTGGATGCCTTTATTTTGGATTACTTCTCAACAAAATCATTTCTTTTTTGGGGTGAAGTAATCACTTATAAGATGTTGGCATACATCTGGCTAAGAGTTTTTCAATAATCATCCTGAGTAGCTTTTCTAGTAAAAATTGATTATTTTGATTTTGACCAAACACAAATTACTTCTGCTTTACTCCAATATCTATAAAAAAAGTTAATCACTTTTTTACAGTCTAAAAATCACTTTAGTTGCAGCTTAAACAAATCGGGACATTATTTTATATGTGAGTCTTTATTATCAGGCTATGATTATTATTGCATGGAGTTCATCGGAACCTCTTGCAGTGTTTTTTGACGGGGAAGTCTTCAGAAATGTGACGACTATATTTATTACATATGCTATTCTCAATTTTCTGCAAGGTACTTCATTACCTATATGTTTGAGCTTTTTATTGTATTGCTTTTATGATAATAAATTTATCTAACAGAGAGAACAGAAGGTGGGAAGATAAACTGTCCTCTTAATTCAACACAACAAATAAAAATAAAAATAAAAATAAATGTTGCCTGATACATTCTGAACTCTGTAAGGCAAGCACTTCAATGTTCGTGAGATATATCCGAAGTTAGGCCATGCACTAAAATATTATTGTCTTCGCCTTCCAAAAGGAGTCGGTGAAAACCATGTTCCGCCTAAGATGAGTTGTGGATCAAAACGGAAAGGAAGTAGTTCGACATAAAAATAATCTGAGTTCAATGATGGGATAATTTCAAAATATTGGACTAACAAGTCCATCTTGACCTGTAGAAAGGATCCATTTTCCGGCAACATTTGGAAAATCGTTCGGATATATGACTTGGAAAGGAAAGATAGAGGCCCACCCGAAGGGCCTATTGGGGTTTATTTGAAATTGAAAAAGAGTAGGTGTCATTCTTGGCTATAAAAGATCTACAGGAAAAGGGGTTAATTGTTACTTGGCTATCTTCGAGATTCATCAAGATGATGCCAAACCATACTTCCCGTCTTTTCCATGCTAACTGTAACAGCTTTGCTTGCTCCCTATCAACATGAATTCCTTCTGTCTCCATTGCTGTATTTGCAAACCTCTACTGACTTTCATGTTTTGTATATGCACAAATCTAAACCCATAAAGGAAAGATTTTCCAAAAAAATTGTCTCCTTGTTGGAGGTTATTGAGTTCCTTGGTAAAGAATACAGAGAGTTTTTATTTTCTAAAAAAATGACATCTTTATTGTTTAGTGGAAGTTTTTCATTTATTAACTTTCTCATATCTTCTATCTGCAGTAACTCTTGATATAATTCTTTCCTGGAATGCATTGAAGAATATGAAGTTTACTCAATTGTTTCGGTATCTTGCGAAATTTGTTGTAGCAGCTGTTTGGGTTGTTGTTTTGCCTGTCTGTTATTCTAGTTCCCTACGGAACCCATCCGGGCTTATAAAGTTTGTCACCAGTTGGGCTGGGGATTGGGGAAACCAGTCACTTTATACCTATGTTGTTATTATATATTTGTTACCAAACATATTGGGTGCAATACTATTTTTCCTTCCACCCCTGCGGAGAAGGCTGGAGCGCTCAAATATGCGAATCATCACCCTTTTAACGTGGTGGTCTCAGGTCAGGAACACAAGCATATTTTATTTTTACTAAAATACATGTATCCTATGCCTGATATATTAATCACTGCATCTGTTTCTAATTGAAGTATGTTTTGCTTTTTCTTTGTCTAACATTTACCATGCTGCAGCCAAAATTGTATGTAGGCAGGGGAATGCATGAGAACCTGTTTTCACTGCTGAAGTAAGTGAGAAATTCCTACTGATTTCTTTTTTTATTCCTCCCATTATTTTTATATTATGCGGGAAACGATGCTTTGGCAGGGAACTTCAAGGTGCAAACTTCCTTTCCAATCTAACCATGTTTCACATTTAAGTTGCTCCATTTTTTCTGATGGAAAATCTTCTTTAGAGGAGCGAAATTTATAAGCATGAACTTGTAGAATTCCGTTTTTTTGGTTATATTAGAATTAATTTATTAATTTTTAAAGATATTTACTGTCCTTGTTAAAGACATGCTGAGCAAAATATCTATCAACTGCCTGTCCAAGTTTTCACCATATTACTTATGAAGCTTTTTGGCCAATACATTTAAGAGACAACTTGTTCTTTTTTATTTTATTTTCTCTATTGAATTTCGCGAAAGAGAGGGCGAGCCTCGATGCAACGGTAAGATTGTTTTGTCTTGTGACCTGGAGGTCAGAAGTTCAAATCTGATAAATACCTTTTCACTTTCGAGCGTAAGGTGCATACATCTACCCTTCCCAGACCCTACTAAGTGAGAGCCTTGTACGTTGAGTGGTCCTTTATAATGAATTTGGCTAAAGATTGGTTAATTGAATCTTTGGCACATACATGTTGCTTGTATTATCAAGTTCCTCTTTATATGTGTGTGTATTAGGCTTAAAACATAGTCTGTTATTGCAGGTATACCCTCTTCTGGATCATGCTGCTAATTAGCAAGTTCGCATTCAGCTATTATGTGGAGGTATTATATCTGTAAATTATTTTGCTTTGCTCTTGTTGAGATATTACTCAGATATAGTTTGTATTTAGATTACTTTGTTGTATGTCTTTATCATTATTTATTTCATTGGATAGCCGATCCTAATCCCTTAAGTTCAGGGACTGATTAGTATAAGTTGGTTTATAAATATTTACCCAATATTCATCAATTGATAAGCTATTCAGACATATCAGCATTCATATAAAAAGAACGTAAAAAATATTTTCAAAATATGCTTCAGAAATTTGTTTCTCGGATCTACTAAGCTAATCTTTTAATAGATATCGCCTATTGTTGGACCCACAAAAGTTATCATGAGAGTCCATATAGAGAAATACCAGTGGCCTGAGCTCTTTCCAGAAAATGGTAACATTTTATGTCCTTTTCTCTATCTATACAACATATTCTGTCAGTATTTCTAGCTTTGACTTGCGTCCTATAAATGCTGCAGAGACTCACAATATATGTGTTGTAATTGCAATATGGGCTCCAATTATTCTGGTGAGTTAACTAGAAAAGGAATTTTGGAATGATAAACTTTATCTTATTCCATTGCTTTGGCTTTCACTTTTTGGTGCTTTATTCAATTCCACTATAATATGTTTCATTGATATATAGGTTTATTTTATGGATACTCAAATATGGTATGCTATTTATGCCACTGTATTTGGTGGAATTGTTGGTGCCTTCAGCCATTTGGGAGAGGTAAGTAGCAAACTCATTGCAATATTTTATGTTTAACCTTAATAATTCTGGTGATTATATCCTAACATTTTGCATCTCTTAGATAAGGACACTTGGGATGCTCCGATCCCGATTTAGATTTGTACCAAAGGCTTTCAGTGATTGCTTTTTGCCTGGAACAAACGGAAAGACTAAACCAGAGGACTTGGTACTGCTTTGTCATGTTTCAAAATTCAGTACTTGTTGATGATGTGATTATTTTATTATAAAGGCTAAGTATTTATTAGGATTTTTAAATACCCGGCTGAATCCAAAATTTTCAGGATGATTCATATGTACGGAGGAATGTTGCATATTTCTCTCAGGTTTGGAATGAGTTCATAGATTCTATGAGAAAGGAAGACCTGATCAGTAACAGGTCTGAATTGCTGTTTGCTTGACACGCCTTGCATCATATGCATGAGTTTCGAGCTTCTGATTATATCTCTTTACTATTAATTGTCCAGGGATAGAGATTTGCTTATTGTTCCATACAGTTCAAGTGATGTTTCTGTCATTCAGTGGCCTCCATTCTTGCTTGCTAGTAAAGTATGTGATTTGAGTAGTTCGTTAAAGGTTGAAATTTTATATAGTTATATGTTTTTTGCTTCCTTTCTAAGTTCCTTCAATATGTCACAGATTCCTATAGCCATTGACATGGCAAAAGATTTTAAGAAAGAGGAAGATGCTGATTTATTTAAAAAGATAATGAGTGATGAGTACATGCATTCAGCGGTTGTTGAATGCTACGAGACTCTCAAAGACATCATACAAGAGCTCCTGCTAGATGATAAAGATAAGCGGTATTGAAGAAATATATGTATAGTGTCTGTTCACTCATTTAACTTTCTCTCTATTGGGATCCTCAACACTGTTTGGTCTCTTCCATATATGACACAGGATTGTAACCAAAATATGCACTAAAGTAGAAGGGAGCATACGTGATCACATATTTGTCAAGCAATTCAAGATGAGTGGCTTGCCTTCACTCAGTGAGAAATTGGAGAAATTCTTAACTCTATTGGTATATTTTTTCCGCCATGTTATATTTTTTCATTTTTTTCTCATTATATTTCAGTTTCCTTCTCGGTAATGGTCTTATAAACAAATACATTTTGTCTTCACTGGCAGCGCACATATTGTTTTCATTGGGAGGGTTTTCAGCGGGAGAAATTAGAGACTGTCCAGCTTGAGATATCAAAGTTAATGAAGTCATTGGAGCCTCAGATAGTCAATGTGCTGCAGGATATTGTCGAAATTATCACACAAGATGTTATGGTCGACGGGCATTTGTATGTTTCTAACATTGAATGGCATATTGGTTTATTTTTGTAAGCCTATAATAAGTGCTGCTATATGATATTCACATGTTCTTCTTTCTCCAGAATTATGGAAACACCCCAGCATTATGTTGTGGAAAAAGGACAGAGGTTTGTTAACATTGACACTTCGTTTCCAACCGACAAATCAGTGAAGGAGAAGGTAGTGTTGACAACTACACTGCAGTGAACAGATTACATTATTGGTTTTGAATGTGCTTATGTTTATTAGTTTTTAATTCTCTATAGATTATTAGGCTCCATTTGCTCTTAACGGTGAAAGAGTCAGCCATAAATGTGCCCCAAAATCTGGATGCCCGCCGCCGTATTACATTTTTTGCAAACTCCCTATTCATGAATATGCCAAAGGCTCCCAAAGTACGGGACATGTTGTCATTCAGGTTAGTCATTGTGATAGAGTGATTGACTAATGAATCAAATATGTTTTCATTACCCTTTTTATTGTTGCTAGCAATTGCGACATCGTTTATTGTTGATGCATGCATGTATCTACTGTGAAACTTAGAAAAATGTATGTTGAAATTGTGTGTTCTCCTCTTGGAGAATTCTGAATTAAATAATGATAATACAATCTTTACAATAATATGTTATTTGCCAAATCAAATATGTTGACATCTATAGATTATTGACTTTCCCAACTATATGGATGATTATTTATTTTACCTCAAGCTACCATGATGTGGAACTTATCTGTGTTTTCCTTCAGTGTTTTGACACCGTATTACAAAGAAAGTGTCCTATATGCTGATGAAGAACTCAATAAGGAAAATGAAGATGGGATATCAATTTTGTTCTACCTAAAAAAGATATATCCTGGTCAGTTTTGTATTTATTTGCTTATATGTTATTTTTGCTCCACTTTTTAGTACATATACACTGATTTTTCTGCCGACACGATGCACTGTAGATGAGTGGAACAATTTCAATGAACGCATGAAAGAAATAAAAGTTTTATATCCTGATGAAGACGAGGACGAGTTGACTCGTCAGTGGGCATCTTACAGAGGGCAGACACTGTATCGAACAGGTCTTGATTGTAGTGAATATTATTTCCATTGCTAGATCTATATATGGATTGTAGTTTAAATTGTGTTACTCAACCATTTTGATTTGTTTTTGCTAGTGCGAGGAATGATGTACTATAGGAAGGCTTTGAAACTTCAATGCTTCCTTGAATATGCTGGAGACACTGGTTGATTTTCTATCTTATTTGATGTGTTTCAATTTCAAATCCTAAGATATGGCTGATTCAATTCATTTATGAATGAACTGGCATCGTTTCTTTTGCAGCTATATTTGGTGGCTACCGGAAGATGGACTTGTATGAGAAAGATAAGAGGATGCATTTTGATCGTGCTCAAGCTCTGGCCGATTTAAAGTTCACGTATGTTGTTTCATGTCAATTGTATGGTTCTCAGAAAAAATCCAAGAATCCTCAAGAGAGAAGCCGTTATACAAATATTCTGAATCTGATGTTAATGTGAGTCAGTACAACCATTTTCTGAACTCTATAAAGTCCTATAATATAATACAACAATTGGATATACAATGAAAAATGGAATGTACCATGCAGGCATAAAGCCCTTCGTGTTGCTTATATAGATGAAAAAGAACAGACAAAGGGTGGAAAATCTCACAAATTTTATTACTCTGTTCTCGTCAAGGGAGGGGACAAGTATGATGAGGTATGGACAAAAAAAGTCTACTTTGATGTTTCCTTGTGAATTCTCGGTGACCCATGTTTACGAAGTTAGATTAGGGGAGTCTAAAATATGTGGGTTAGTTTAATAGCATATCTTGGCTCAAAACCTTAAGGCCTAGGTTCAAAGGTTCATCCATTTATATAGACTCGAAAGTACATAACTGAAACTGTCTTATTTTTGTATATTGATCCGAGGTAGATTACACATATCTATGCTTACTTAACCAAGATATGTTGACCTACTCTAACTAATTCAAGGCTTAATCATTGGTCCAATACAAGGATTTAACTAATACATACTATCTCTATGTATGCTTTTTCCTCCAAGTCCCCTTGATGGAAGGCATTTTTTACATCAATTTGTTGTCATTCCCGACCGAAATGGGTACCATGTGATTGTGATATTCTTACGGAGTTCATCTTCGCCTCTAGGGAAAATGCCTATTTATAATCAATCCCATAAGTTTGGTTATATCCTTTTGCTATCAATCTTGATTTCTACCTGTCAGATTGTCATTAGGCTGAAACCAACCCTAATGAAATATTTAATGCAAATTCGAACAATAGCATCAGTTTGTATCCGATTGCTAAATTTGGTCTAGTTGGTATGGGTTTTGGACAGAGGCTTAAATTTCAAAATGATTCTATGTTGCATTACTAGGAAATATATCGCATCAGGCTTCCAGGAAATCCAACAGAAATTGGTGAAGGGAAACCCGAAAACCAAAATCATGCCATTATATTTACTCGTGGGGAAGCCTTGCAGACCATTGACATGAATCAGGTAACTTATCTTTGAACTTCAATTTAATATGCATCAGTGCTCTTACCTTTACCCTTTTTTGTTAAGGATAATTACTATGAAGAGGCTTTCAAAATGAGAAATGTATTGGAAGAATTCCGGAAGGATCATAGTGGCCGAAGGAAACCCACCATAGTGGGTCTGAGGGAGCATATATTTACTGGAAGGTCTGCTTGTGACAATATGTCTTAATATGCACACACACACACATATGTTATAAGTAACCAAACATGAAAAGGCACTTGTTGTCTATGCTAACATTTTTCTTCTTTTGCAGTGTTTCATCTCTTGCTTGGTTTATGTCAAATCAGGAGACCAGCTTTGTGACCATCGGCCAACGAATTTTGGCAAATCCTTTAAGGTTAGTCCCTATAAATTTGTTGTGAACTTCTTGTTGCAGCGTCATTGGGATTCTCATCCTATTTT
This sequence comes from Lupinus albus, assembly GCA_009771035.1. Classification (NCBI taxonomy): domain Eukaryota; kingdom Viridiplantae; phylum Streptophyta; class Magnoliopsida; order Fabales; family Fabaceae; genus Lupinus; species Lupinus albus. Next base: position 19,468,946 of record CM020001.1, on the reverse strand, counting down.
CACTTTTTTCCATATTTTCCCCTTTTGTGTTCCTTGTTTCTTCCATTTGGTAATCAGAGCTGTTTAAGATTGATATTGTTCTGATGTGAGGCTGAGTGATATAAAAGACAAACCCAACAAATCCTATTTATACTAATAGTAAACTCTTAATACTAATTAAATAAGGAAACAAATGATGGAATATAAATAGGAAACAAATCTTCGGAGATCATGTACAATACTTCAAAATATTTGAAGATGCAATCAAGCTAAAGCTTAGTAGCTTTAAGCTTGACTTGAATGAACTTAAAATACTAGTTGCCATTGGTGTGATTGTTGACGGCCAGGGAGGTCACCACTGGTATGATTCATCTGTTGGAAAGAAATAACTGCTGGAAAGATCTTCGGTGGGAAGGCAAGCATTGGTATGATTCATTTGTTAGATAAAAATGTCATGACAAACATCGGAGAATAAGAAGACACTAGAGTAGGGCCAAACTGCAGCCAAACAATGATAAGTCATAGATAACCACCACAGACTGCTAAGAAATAGACCAAACACTGAAGCAACTCAAACCTGTTAAGGTAAGATGACCATACGACATTTGAGTGCCAAACACAACCAAATGGAGTTGAAAATCCATGTAAAGGTGGAGAATAGAGGCAATGTGAACAAAACCTGAATAGAGATGGTATGGCAAGACAAATAAATGGCAGAGGTGCCCAAAAGCGGGGCAAAACAGCAGTGGTCTCTTACTCTCTTTACATTGAGGGCCAGATCTGTACCAAGGAAAGTTCAAATGCGTTGATGGTGTCCGGAGGTTTTTCCGATGCACCTTAGATGCTGTATTCGGAGGTCTCTTCGGAGATGAATAACAAACTGCAACTACACAGATAAATTTCAAGACATGTTCCTACAATTTTAACAGCCTACTTCTGTACTGAATTTTCTTTTGTTTAAAAGAAGAGATATTGGATTGAACCCCATAATTTAGTTTATTAATTGTTATTACCTATTGGTTTGATTACTTAATAAGCATCTTTTCTTATTGAGTTATATATTGAGTCACTTTTTGTAAGAAAAATAATGTAAAAATACATAATTGGTAATAGAGTTGGAAAAACAAGAAAATAATATTTTGTGGGAATCTTCAAAGTTATATCTTCTCTTATTCCTCGTAAAGTAAATTTTGTGACTTTTCAGCTTGATTAATCTACATACCTAAATGTGCAGGGTTCGATTTCACTATGGTCATCCTGATATATTTGACAGAATCTTCCACATAACAAGAGGTGGCATTAGCAAAGCATCAAAAGTTATAAACTTAAGCGAGGATATATTTGCAGGTACTTCAAGGTTGAGTAGGAAAATGAGCATCTGATGGGTGGAAATTTTTGACTAATTGTGCTTATTCTCCACAGGGTACAATTCGACTCTACGTCGAGGATTTATCACACATCATGAGTACATACAAGTAGGTAAGGGGCGTGATGTGGGCATGAATCAGATATCACTCTTTGAGGCTAAGGTAGCAAATGGAAATGGAGAACAGACACTTAGCCGCGATGTTTATCGACTTGGGCGGCGATTTGACTTCTTCAGAATGTTGTCATTCTACTTCACCACAATTGGTTTCTATTTCAGTAGCATGGTAATTAATCAAATCTCCTTTTCGTGGTCTTGTCATGATAGTTTGTGGCTAATTATTAGTAACACATTACCAGCATGAACTTTGCCTAATTTGAAGTATATGTTGTTTTTTTTACCACAAAACATATATGTATATATATATATGGTGTTTTCTTCCACCCATCATATGAAACAACTTTTGTTGCACTTTGTTTGGCAATAGAGAAGACAACAATAAAAAATATTAGAAATTATCTTATTATATGACTGGTGAATGAATTCTACTGTGATTTGAACTATTTTTAATATAACTTTTGGTGAAGATAGATAGGTCTACTACTCAAAATGGTTTAACTGAAACAAGATATGGATAGGATACCTAGATAATGAAATCCATCTTCAATTTTTCATGAAATGGCTGCTCTTCTAAGACTTAATTCAAGTACTTCTGCTTCACATTTGTAATTAATATTGTATGATTCGCTTAGTTTAATTTAGGCTCATTTAAGATATTGTTTACTTGAAAGTAGATGCTATACAAATTACATATGATCTATCAAAATCACATTGCTTATTGTGGTATTGGCATGGAAACAAATCGCTTAAGCTTCATCAACTTAGGCTGAGTTGGGCTGCTTTTATGAGCAAGTAATGACATATAAAAAAATACAATACAGTCATATAGATACAACTAAACATCGAAATATGATATAAGTGGGACTTGAGTGATTATTAAAGCATATAACCCTGCATTTGTTATGTAAAATGGGCTTAAACTAACACCGGATTTTTGAATTCTGCAGATAACTGTGATAACTGTTTACGTATTTTTATACGGACGTTTATATATGGTATTGAGTGGAGTTGAACGAGCAATTCTTGAAAATCCAAACTTACAGCAGAGTAAAGCCCTTGAACAGGCATTGGCAACACAGTCTGTTGTTCAGTTGGGTTTACTTCTGGTACTACCCATGGTTATGGAAATTGGCTTGGAGAAGGGATTTCGCACTGCATTAGGCGATTTTATTATCATGCAGCTGCAGCTAGCCTCTGTATTCTTTACCTTCCAGCTTGGAACAAAAGCTCATTATTATGGAAGAACACTCTTACATGGGGGCTCTAAATATAGACCAACTGGTCGTGGTTTTGTTGTCTTCCATGCAAAGTTTGCTGATAACTACAGGATGTACTCACGAAGTCACTTTGTGAAGGGCCTGGAGATACTAATACTATTGATTATTTATGAGGTGTATGGAAATTCATATCGCAGCTCAAATCTTTATCTGTTCATCACATTCTCGATGTGGTTTTTGGCCGTTTCCTGGTTGTTTGCTCCTTTCTTGTTTAATCCTTCTGGTTTTGATTGGCAAAAAACGGTGGATGATTGGGCAGATTGGAAGCGGTGGATGGGAAATCGTGGTGGTATTGGTATCCCATCCGATAAAAGCTGGGAGTCTTGGTGGGATGAGGAAAATGAACACCTCAAATACTCAAATATCAGGGGGAAAGTACTTGAGATACTACTTGCATTTCGCTTCTTTATATACCAATATGGAATTGTCTACCACCTGGATATCGCTCATATTAGCAAAAGTTTGATGGTAGAACAACTCTTCAATATGTTCTTCAGTCCTGTTAATGGTTTTAGTTTTATGGCACTATCTCACTTCAATGTTCCTTGTAGGTATTTGGACTTTCTTGGGCAGTTTTGGTAATAGTTCTTATTGTATTGAAGGTATGTAATTGCTGTTTGGATATCAAGTGTAACTTCCTATAAGGCCATTATTGTTTGCATCAGTTTAAGCCTGAAATTGTTTGATACAAAGTACTATTAACTCAAGGTTAAATGGTTTTGTCCTTCTATTTTAAATTTTAGATGTAAAAATAAATTATTTTCGATTAAACCGAGGGAAATGTTATACCATAATAGCCATTGTACTGTAAACATTATTTGATTTCTCTAAGATATAAATTCATGACCTCTGTTGTTTGTATGAATTCCACGTGGGTATCAGATGGTGTCGATGGGTAGACGAAGATTTGGCACCGACTTTCAGCTCATGTTTCGTATTCTCAAGGCACTTCTCTTTCTTGGCTTCATGTCAGTCATGACTGTCTTATTTGTCGTATGCGGGCTTACCGTATCAGATCTGTTTGCTGCCATTATTGCCTTCATGCCCTCCGGATGGGCCCTTATTCTGGTAAGTTCAGACTTCTGCATAGCACAAAATTATTAATTAAGACTTCAGAATAACTTTTGCTGTTTTTCACCAACTTGCTATTTTCTATGTTTAAGTACTTCATTCATCCAAAATCACTAATGATCCTTTTACGCTTCTGCAATCAAGATTGCACAAGCATGCCGAGGATGTTTGAAGGGAGCTAAACTATGGGATTCGGTGAAAGAGCTTTCAAGAGCATACGAATATGTAATGGGACTAGTAATCTTCATGCCGGTAGCCGTTTTGTCATGGTTCCCATTTGTGTCCGAGTTCCAAACCCGGCTGCTATTCAATCAAGCGTTTAGTAGAGGGCTCCAGATTTCAATGATCCTTGCTGGAAAGAGGGAGACGGATAAATCCGACTGACGCTATTAAATTGCTAAGGTAACCATGCATTTACTATATGTCAACTAGTGTTTTAAATCGCGGTTGCATTGCAAACCAATGCAGTGGTTTGCAATCACATCATGTGACGCAATTCCTTTTCCTTCTCTCAGTGATTCAATATCTTTGAGGAGAAATCAGCTTTATATGTATCATAATTTTTTTTGATGATACCCTTTTCATTTGCAGACTGAGAACAGGAATGACCAATGAATATCCAAAACCAAGGCAGTGATTAAAGCAAAAGGACTTACTTTTGATTAATGCAATGGAATATGTATCAGCATTGTATATGTATAAGCTAGGGGTAAGGTTTATTTATTACTATAGACCATAGGAAGAGGATTTAGTGAAGAAAAATCATTATTACTCATTACAGTTTAATTAGATTTAAGGAACTTTAAGTATATTTTTGACCAAATCTATCATTTTCACATGGGGAAAATTGCATGTTAAATAGTACTTCATTTTCTCTTTACATATCTTCTAGTAGTTGAAACATAATGTTTTAGAAGGAAAAATTACGTGGGAAGTTTAGTTTGACTACACTATCTCACGTTTGGTATATCTTTATATTTATTTACGTGTTTGGTGTAGTTTTTGAGGGAGTTATGGATGAAGTCCACGATTTTGGTAATGTCGTGCACAGGGAATGCGATTCCCATGGGGAAATCGTGCATTCCAAGCACGACTCCCACTATTTTAATTTTGTTATAATATTGTTTGAAGTCGTGTACCTTAAACACAATTTTTATTGTGCATTAATCACAAATGTATCCACTAGCATGGTGGTTATTGTTTTGCATGGTAAAGTGGATGTTCAAGGTTCAACATCTACCCATTGTGAAACAATAACCACTAGACCAAAATCGTGTATGTCAGTTACGACTTTCTCCAAAAATCGTGCATATGAAATACAATTTTAAAAAAATTGCACTATAAACTACACTTATGGTATAAATTTTCGGATTTAGACCATACCTAACATCATCATCTTCTTATGACACCAACTTTTCCATCATCTTTTAGGACCCAATTAAGGGTAGCATGTGATGAAAGTAAACTGCAAAATCCAATTCCTATTGCTTTAAACATTGCATGAGACTAATCCATTGTAACATAAGTTATTATGTAAGAAGAGCATAATACACTATTACAACACATGATTAATTTAATCATAGTTTATTGGAAGATACAAAGTAGAGTACAACAAATGCATTATGACTCAAAAATATTGTTTGATTAAACCTTTCAATTAAAGAATATTCATTAGGAGAAAAAATTTGATGTTAAAGGAAGAAGAAAAAAGAAGAAAGGGGTAGAGAAAGTTTGGAGCTTGAAAGAGTGAAGAAACAGCGTTAGATGAAAATGACATGGGCCAATATTAGAGTTTTTATTACTATAAAAAAAGTATCGGTTTAAGAGCCCATTAAAAAATTCACTAAAAAATAATGAGCTATTATTTTTAATGCATTGTTTATAGGGGAGGTATCCACTTACTCCAATAATAACTGGAAAAAATCTACTCCACATCATGATCATTTATTCTTGAGAAATCCACAGACGTACTTTAGTATCACAACTTCTAAACAATAACGATATTCACAAATTTGATGAATGAGATTATAGACCATTCCATCCAATGACTAAAAAAATAGTTTGCTTGGAAGTGAAGTAACTTGGAGTTCACAAATTAGTCACATAAGCAACCCAATTTATAAATTGAGTAAATTTATTATGCTAAATATTTTTGAATTTGTAAGGAAAAAATATATTTATGAAATTAAAGCATTCAATCATAAAAAATATATCATGTCTAATTACTTATGATTTTGCATACCTTGTAATTAAAATATTAAAGTTTATGGTTTTCTCATGGGATAAGTGTAATTTCTTAAATAAAAAAGTAATAAGTATAATCAAGTTAAACAAAATATGATATTTTGTAGAGACAAGTCCAAATAGTGTAAGAGTCAATACTTCTTTATTATTTTTGGTTCATTACACTATAGTATAAGAGTGATTTAAACACTTCCTTAGAACTATTGGTGCAGTCTGTAATAAAACAAAAATAATAAATATACATTTACTAATATACTATTTGGACTTGTTTTCACAATATATCATATTTTAACTTAATTACTCTGATCACCATTTTTTCTTAAAAGATCACACTTATCCCAGTGATTGGTTACTCTGATCTAATAACTTATGATTATACTCTCTACATTCCATATCTCACTGATCGGTTAAAAGATGCATCGAAATCGGGTGTGTTAGCGATGTCGTTCTAGGCAACATGAAAAGCAAGGATTCCTTGCCCCATGTGGTTTACAAATTTGGAATATCAACTATCAAAATCGTTTGTTATATTCACCTGATTTTGAATTTCAATTTTCCATATTGGTCATTCACATCAACAAATTCTGAAAGTTGCTTTCAAAATCGGATACAAAATGTGTAATCTTAAAAGTCACCTTGTCTTGGATGGTACTACTTAAGTGGTTGGTCAAGCGATATAAATGGTAATATTAATGGAAAATTGATCAGAGCTAGGTAACAATCCATTAAAATGAGGTGTTGGGCAGAATGAATACTACCGGTTATACTATTGGGCATCCCCACACCCCATTGCCCTTATCGTGGGCTTTATGTATTTTATGAAAATGTGTATTTTTTTGTACTACCAAGGGTATTCACTCACCATATGGGTAAGGAAATAATACTTTTCGAGGTATGTGATTGTGCCTCCCAACAAGTGTCACGCACATGAATCAAACTCTTGACCTTTGGTCGTTCTAGGGATCTAGCGAAGCTTTAAACTACTAGGCCAACACCTTTTTGATAAAGAAATGGAAAATCTGAAAGCATGTGTTTTATAAAAGAGTAAAAAATAAAATGTTTTCTTGAACTTTTGTCAAGTGTAATATATATAAAAAGAAATTGATGTATCACATTTAATGGCCAAACTTATTTATGTATTTTTACTCTTTTGTAATAAGTGAAATCGTTCTAGTTCATAAATTTGATTAATTAAATCCGAATAAAACCAAATTGAATAAGGTATTTTATTTCGATCTAGTGGATTGGATTAAAGTGTTAGAATTCATTGAACATTGGTTTTGGTGACATGAATTTCCAATGAAACAATACCAACCAAACTAAAGTGATCATATTTTTGTATGACTTATATAAATAAGAGGGTATCCCTTTTCACTCCTCACTTCTCAAAAGTTTGGGACCCTTAAATTTCACTCTCCGTCTCTTCCTCCTGAAAAACCCTAGAAGTGCTCGCCTTTCACCACCTGACTCTTTCTCATCAAGATCGATGATCATCACTCACCGTAACATGTTCTGCTAGGTCTATTTATTGTGTATCTTCTACTAGGTTGTTCGCTTGTCCACCGCTTGCAAAGTATTTTGCACATTTGTCGTCAACATCACCCAATACCACCTGCTACCATTCACCTCCTCTCACCGTGCTAATCTAGTTTTTGGATTCTCGAATCGTTAGGTAATTATCTCTTTCTGCATCTTCCTTTTATTGAAGAAATTATAATCACTTCCAAATCATCACATACTACAACAATACGAAGGAACGTATTCACATATAATCGGTGAAAGATTTTTATTATTAATATGTGATACTTGATTTATATCATTATTAATTTTTTATTTATTTGGAATCTATTTTACTTGAGTAAAAATAAGATTACCCTGTTTAATATTATTTATTCTTCTTTAAATTTCTTTAATTCATTTGTGATACTTCTTAATTTGATTGGGTTCATGTTAAGCACTCAAATTCACACACACACAAAAAAATCAATCCAACCCAATTAACATTGATTAGTTCAAACTCTAACCCACATAGATACAATTAGATCCAATCCAATTTCACATAAATACAATTAGATCCAATCCCATTTCATATAAATACAATTAGATCCAATCCCATTACACCTCTTTTTTTATATTTTGAACTTGGCTAAGTGGATTTGATATTAAATTCACCATTTGTGGTCTATCCCCAAGAAAATCAGAAGTTACCCAAAGTTAATGAAATTAAAATGAGGACGGATCTATTGACTCAAAGAATTTAAACTTACTCTATATCTTAACCATCAATTTTAGGGAAACTAATGGTTTAGATCTACCTACTAATTCAAATCATTAGATTTTCATAGAATTGATGACTAAGATGTGGAGTAAGTTTAAAAAACTTACTCTTGGAGTAAGTGGATCCTCACCCAAATAAAATTGATGCATCAATCAAGTTTTCAAAATCAATGGATAACATTTCAAAATCATATGTCACCATTTGTTTACTTAGCCCCTAATAAAATCACTATTTATCTAAATTAATCTCTAGCAACATTAACTCTAATGTATGAAATAACTAAAACGTCACACATTCTTAATCTTGAGAGACTAAATGATTTTTTATTTTAGAAAACAACTTTTTTCATTAAGCCCAATTTAATCAAACTCATAGGGATTGGTCGTGATTGGAGTAACGGTTGTATTTACTGTGGTTATGATCATTACGCCCGTCGCGATGTGGATTGTGGTTGTTGCAATGTGAATTATTTTGTGATTAAAACAACATTTTTGAATCTGATGCGGCCTAATGCAGTCTGATGTGTCCTGATGTGGTCCAAATGCGGTCTGATTCGGTTGCGTTGTTGTTCAATGCGGCTGCGTTGTAATCCGATACGGCCGCATCATTGGGATTCAGAGTCACACCGCAATTGTAATATTGGGGTCGCGTCAGATATGTTAAATCTTTAAATATCTTAAGTCTTGTGTGGGTAGTTAGTTAGTTATATTGCTTACTTTTTGTTAAACTGAAACAACTTTCACTATCTTTCTTTGTATGGTACTTTGTTCAATTCATGAAGATTATGACAACTCTTGTTGCATTGCATGCAAGTCTATTACTACTACTACTACAACTACTATTACCTTAGCATTCAATATGATTTTTCTTTTTCATTTCATGCCTTTAACTATTGTCTTTGTGGTTTGTTTTAGGTTCTTGGTCTGGTTCATTTTGTAAGCTTTGATCAAAGAGACTGGTATGGTTTCTTTCACTAAAGAAAAAATCTTTCCTTTTTCTTTTTTGATAATGATCATAGCCGACTCTACCTGGTGAGATTAAGGCTTCGTTGTCGTCGCTTCTTTTTTGACAATGATTCTAGCCGGTCGGATTAAGGCTCCGTTGTTGTTGTTGTTTTTACAATGATTGTTAAGGTTCAATTGACATTAACCTTTAGAAAATGTAATTGGGGTGATTCTTATGATTGAACATTTTGCACTTTAATTATCAATATATGATATGATTTTTATGTGTAATGTGTTAAAGGCTCCTAAACCCAAATGTTCCTTATTTGCAGAGAACACAGTAATAAATCTCTTGGAAACTGGGTTTGTCCACTATGGCTGATGATTTATATGAATGGGATGCTGACAAAATGTGTGTCACCTAGAAAAACATGAGCTTCTTTCTTTCACTTTCTGTTTACTTGATTATACTATTTTCTGAGAAACATGTCATATTGATGTTTATCCCCTTGTTGTTTTATTGTTACATTTTAGGCTTGATGTTTATATTCTTGATTATCTTGTGAAAAATAACTTACAAACCTCAGCAAATATTTTCAAGACAGAAAGCAACCTTCCGGATCGTACACCGCGTAAGATTGTTGGTTACGCCTTTATAATATCAACTAGCTTATGGTATAGACTAGTTAAGCCAAAATTATTCTAATAGTTATGTTATGGTCTATCACAGCAATAAAGAATGCACCACTAGGATTTCTTTATGAGTGGTGGTTTGTCTATTGGGACATTTACCTCGCGAAGCGATTTAATCAACATTGCTCTACCTCTGCTTCAGCTTACATTGAGGTGAATCTTATCTTGCATCATTTGTGATGTTTTTTCTTCCTTTGTTCTTTCTAATAGTCGTAGAAAACCGATATTCATCGGGGATCTGCATTTTGGTAGACCCTGCGAAAGAAGGCAAGAGAAGGTCAACTTCAAATGCAGCAATTGCAAGAAACTCCGAATCACAACGAACAGTTGCGACAAAGAGATAGTAATCTTTCTGTACTTGGTGGTTCCTTAAATGCCATGAACTCTAGAGGAATGATGAGGCCGCCAGCAGCAAGCTTGTCAGTCGTGAAAATGTTTGAAGATGGAATGAGACACTCTAATTTAATGAGTTCAAAGGCACCTTTAACTCCTATGGATGCCTATAGGATGGCCTTACCTAAAGGGTACATTTGATTACTATTATTAAAGAACTTAACTTGCCTATAGGATTGGACTGCTAATATAATGTCTTCCTTTTGCTGCTTCAGCCACCTGGTTCGTGATCATTCAGGAAATGCGTCTACCACATTACAGCAGGTTCGGACGCAATATTCTTGTGCTTTAACCATGTTCCGAGTTTACCATTTTATGTGTTTTTTGTATTATTTTGAATTCTTTTTCTATGATAAGTAATCTGATACGTTAAGTTTATAGGGCGTCGAACGGGAAGTTAACTTGGGAGGCACTCCAATGAGTTTTCCTATGGATCAATCAGGTTTTCAACAAACAATGTTACAATCGGATTCTGTGGTAGGCGATGCAGGTATGGTGTCCATGACCACCTTTACACTATTTAACATTAACTATCTACCTTTACACTATTTTACGCTATTTCGTTGTTGATCTCTTGGACATGCAGAGCAGGGATATCCCTCATGGCTTTGACATAATGTTGCATTAGTATTTAGTGAAGAATATTAGACTAATGATTGCTGTCATGACTTTGTTTCCTAATAATCTCTCAGGACCATATCAAGGAAATACAAGTCTTCTGCCGAAGGGCTTGCCTCGCGCTGTAAGTTGAATCGTATCTTCATCAATGTTGCTTTTAGTTGTATAGTCTGTTAACAATATCCTTGAGTTTGGAATATGATCTATCCCTTTTTACAGGGAATTGATCAACTAACACCTACTTTAGGTGTACAGTCTCAGATGCCTAATTTGCCAAATAAAAACCAAATTCTGGAGTCAGAATGGCAGCGCGTCACGGCACAGGCTCAGGCAATACTGAGTTCAAAGTATGCTAAGTCTGACAGGACCCGATTGCAGTCAGGTTCACCCGAGGTTAGGCCAACATTTCAAGTATTCGAAATATCAATTAGTAAGATTATTGTCAGATTAACATGATTTAATAGCTTAAAATTCAATGGACATTATAAATGCAATCAATGCTTTATCTAGCATTTGTTCAAGTGTATGAGTATATTTTATAATTTTTAAGATCATGGATTGTGTGAACTATCATTAGAAGTTTTGTTCCACCATATTCTATGAAATGCATTCAACTATTGAGTTTATTTGATTCAATAACTTCTGATTCTGTTCTAGAGAATTAAACAAAAAGAGGCACATAATTAACATGATTCAATAACTTTATGGACCTTGTTGTGCAATGGCTCCTATTTAATAGACCGGACCTTTTATGCTGATAACATCAATACAAGTTATGGACTTGCACTGATGTAAAGGATTGGGGTACATAGGCACAATTATCCGGGGACGTAGGCACAATTATCTGAACTTCATTACCAAATTCCTTATGTTATTATATCTTCTCCCTATTCTATTTTACTATGTGATTGTTCGCTTGTTCGAAACAGACCTTGCTGATATCACTACTCTTACTAGTTGAATAGAAAAGCAAGGAACAAATTACATGCTTATCTTGTATATGTATCAGTTTTCTCTGTTTGTTCAATAAGCACTCTAAACCATTTTTAATTTGGTAAAGAAAAGTGTACAAGTTCTTGCATGGTACAAATTGCATCAGAATATACTCTTAAGTTCAATCTTAATTTTTTCCCTCTATAATGATCACAGGTGAGTATGACCCGGGCGCAACATTCGTTTTCTCAACAGCAGGACATGGTATATTAGCTGCTGCTGCTGCTGGATTTGCTATAAGATTCATTCACAATGACTTTAACTTTTCATTGTCAATCATACTTTATTTCAAAGCTAATTAACATACTATTTCTGCTTTTCCATCAGAATGATAGAAAAAGAAAACAGTCTATTTTTCCTGGTGCTGCCAATATGAATGCTACTTTTGCTGGTGGGAACAGAGTTAGTCCTTCACCTAACTCAACACCATTACTGGTCATACCTGATGACGGAATAAACACCGAAAGCAGCATGCAGTATGTTAGCAATGTGCAAAAAAACATGATGATGGATGGTACAAATTTACTGGTAGGTTTGGTTTATAGTTTTGTTTGTGTGTATGATCTTTATACTTCATGTTCCATGCAGCATGTTAACAATGTTCGTTATTGCATGTATGGTATACTTTTCATGCATTGCACTTCAAGCTCTTTGGTCTACCATTGTATTTAACTACTTCAAAAATCATCTTTTGCTATGCTAAGTTTATTAGCTGAACAAATAATTGTGTTTCTGAATTTTGACACTATTAGCAGGAGAACGTGGAACGGTTCGAAGAGATTGGTACTTCAGGTGATAACATGGACTTCTTTCAATCAATCGACGCAGAAGGTGGGAATATGCCTATGAAACGATAAAACAATCTGTGCCTGAGCAAAAGAAAGAGACTTCGAAACATAATCTTTATTGATATCTCTCTTCTGCATTTGTAAATTAATTATATTTTCAATTTCAGGTTTCTCCTTTGCTGAACTTCATTGCATAAGAACAAGCAACAGCAAAATTACTTGCTGTGACTTTTCTTCAGATGGAAAGCTTCTTGCCAGTGCTGGACATGACAAGAAGGTATTTTGCTTTCATAATATGCATAGTATCTTTGCCGTCCTAAGGAATTTTCTATACTGTATAATGCCGATCTCTTTTTCGGTCTAAACCATGTTTATCCTCCACCCTAATGCATTTCTCTTTGTTTCTTCCAGTTTTAATTGCAACCATCGCAATTTGGCAACATTTTTATACAATTTATAAATACTAACAATTTTATGTTACTTTTTTTGTGGGGTAATGCATTAGGTTTTCATATGGAATATGGACGCTTTGCATACCGATAGCACTCCTGGGAATCACAAATCAGTCATTACAGATGTCCGTTTCAGACCAAACTCTTCCGGGTTTGCGACATCCTCTTTCGATAATTGCGTGCGGTTATGGGATGCAGCTAATGTAATAGACTTTTCCTAGACTTGTACCTTTAGCAGTCATACTATACTATAGTATAAGTTTCTATTAACTCTTTCTTTCCTTTTTTTAATTCAATGCAGCCAAAATATTGTGTGGAAGAATTTAGTGTGCACAATTCAGCTGTTATGTCACTCGACTTCCACCCTATGAAAACTGATATTCTCTGTGTCTCTGACATTGAAAGTGAAATTCAGTACTGGGACATTACTACATTCACCTTTGTCCATGCCTTTAAGGTTGGCTAAGTGCATTCTATCATTTCATCCTTGAACATTTTACCATGTCTTCCTTATTTCTATTGCAATTAATTGTTTCAGGGTGGTAATGCAAAAGTGAGGTTTCAGCCTAGAGTAGGACAGGTACTGGCATCGGCTTATGATAACGGAGTATCGATTTTTGACGTCGAGACTAGCATGCAAATTTACTCACTCCAGGTATAATCTATACTATAATATAATGCAATCTCTCTTAAACAAAGACCAACTGGATTGTAATCTGATAGTTTCTCGCCAGCTAATTCCTTATTGTGAAGTTCAATTTGTTTCGTTCTCCCTTTGTCTTGTAAATGCCTGTAAAACTTAACAAGATGAATCAGCAAGCAAACAGAGATTAGAGATTTTGCCCGCGCCCGCAAATGCCCGTAAAACTTAAGCGGGCATGAGCATATGCCTGCATTGTCTTAACTGGCAAAACAGGCCAGGCGAAATGGGCAAATTGGCAAAATTTGTATGTCCTGCCCGCAAAAAATTGTGGACGGACCCACGGGCATTGCCCGTTTTGCCATCTATAACAGAGATACTAGCATTTGTCGGTGGACCTAAAGATTTATTTTATTCAACAATGTGATATATTTTTTTAATTGAAGGTTTTCATCTTGGATGGATTTTGTAGTTGAATCATTTGTCTTTGTAGGGTCATCCTGAAGCTGTAAGCTATATCTGTTGGGATGCAAATGGAGGAACCTTGGCATCTATGAGTCCTAATTTGGTGAAGATTTGGTCACTGGTATCAGGAGAATGTGTTAAAGAGTACCACAGCTCCTTTCAGAACCAGTTTCATTCCTGTGCTTTTCATCCAATAAATTCAACTATGTTGGTCATAGGAGGGAACACAGTAAGATTTTTTTGTTCATTTGTTTGAGCATGTTCTTAGAACACTCATTTTTAAAGAACATTAACATAAACTTACACTATAATTTATCTGTTATATGCAGTCCTTAGAACTTTGGGACATGGCTGTGAACAAAAACATGACATTTCATGCACATGAGGATGTAGTATCTGCTTTGGTTCATTCTCCTCTCACTGGAATGGTTGCTTCTGCAAGTTATGATGGCTTTGTGAAGTTGTGGAAATAATTTGGATTATGAAAAAAAAAGCATTAGATATGTTATGACTAGTAATATATAGTAATATAGTAATATAGTATGCATGCTGGTTTCTGTGTAACTCATTTGAGTAACATTAGTTATAAATAATGGCCTAATCAGCATCATTAAATAAAGGGTTATGGATTTTGGCATTTTTAAGTAATTATTGTTCTAGGAGCTTAATATTTTCATATTCCCTTTTACTAGTAGGAATTAGAGGGTGATGTTCGAAGTAATATAAAGTTGTTTGTTTTTTTATTAGGAGGTCATGAATTCAAATCCTAAAAGTAATCTCTTTGCTTGCATTTTTTTCTTTTGGTCGAAAATTTAATATCAACTACCTATAATTGGATCTTGATTGGATTCGACTGAGTTCAAACCGATTAGTAATAAAACCTTAAGATTTTCAAATGTTTGATCTATCTAACCTTAATCTCATATTTAGAATACATTAACATTATACATTGTTGCTAGGAAATAGAATAATTCATGTTTTTACATTCTAATAGTAATCACGGATCACTCTTTTCTCCATCCTTTGAAAATCTTTAAAATCAATTGGAGAATTCCAAATTTACAATATCCAATCTATAACAATTCAAAGTATCAATACTATCATATTAGAATCCACATATCACATATTATACAAACAAGAAAACCATTTAACCAACTCATAGATAAGTGACATACCACACAATTTCATGAATATGTATTAGTTTGGAAACTAGCCACAATTAATTAAGATGTTTTTCCTGTTATTAATATCGTACCGGTATGGGTAGTGGTACAGTGATATAGTAGTTTAACAAGTGATTCAGTAATTAAACTGCATACCAGTAAAGTTAGATATACATATATAATATATTAATATTAATGTTGAAAAATCAATAAAAACAATAATTATTTTTATTTTCATTAAAAATTAATATTAAATAAAAATCAATCGGTATGACCGATACGGTTCAATTGAAAACCGACTGGTATGACCGGTTTTTATCGGTATAATTATTGTATTGTACCGGTATTGGGACTGGTTCAACCGGCCGACACGAAACAATTTTAATAATTATTTGAAAGTATATCCTAAAGGATCTATGATAATATTTTTCTACAACTCAAGTAAGGTTTTACTTATCACATTCATCAAGATTGAAATTTTCCTAACTAGATTTGTTACATTGAAGACAAAGTGAATAAATCATACTCACTAAATTGTCACCATTGTACAATTTCAAGAGCATAGTTCAAAATTTGGTTTATGATGATATTAATAAAGTCTTGGCTCATATATCCTAAGGAAATAGAATAACATGAAACAGTATCATTAATTACAACTACAGGGAAAACCCAAAATAACTACTCATGATAGTGTAATTTGTGTTTTCCTATTTTGTCCTTACTAATCTATATTTTCTATCAAAAAAGTCATATAACATATTTCATCATTTTATGTTTGTTTATGTAAGTTTTATAGTTTTTTCATTTGAACACGACAATTTTTCCACATGGATCAAGGCAATATTTATCCTTTTCATTTTTTAAACTTATAAATAATAAATATATCTCTCATGGCTTTGATATAATATTGCTAATGAAGTTTGAATTTGTATTTAGTAGAGGTGAGAAAATTATCAATAGTCTATATTTAAATACAATAAAATTAAATTTATTCAAATTCATCTATTAAATTTAATGAATTCAAATTGATATTATTCAATGGATAATTTTAGTAAGGGTTTTGTTAACCTAAAGAAACTAGTTTTTTAGTTAATATAAATTAATATCTTGCACCAAAAATTTTGGATAAAATTAACCTTCACATTTTATTTATAAAATAATTATTTATGGGTAGTTTTATAATTTCCATTGTGATGACAAAAAATTATGAGTCTTGAAGAAATCAAGAACGAGAGTGTTGATTTGGTATATTCATGATCGACTCTTTTTATTTTCTCTACCAATTTTGTTACTCTTTTTGTCTTTCTCTACTTCAATTTTCAAATTACTTCTCTATTTCATTCTCCCTATTCTCTTCTCTAATCATTAACTGTCCTTTTTTATTTCTTTTATGAATTTATTATATTCTTTTTGGATTTCTGGATTCTCACTGGCGTTTTGCATAATTAGATTCTTTAGTATTCAAGTGAAATTTCATGCATGAAATTGACAAAGATTAATATATGGTTCAAATACTAGTTGGATTATCCTTCTTCTCAATTGTATCCGTGGAGTGGCGGTACAATTGGTGTTCGGAGGTTTAGTGGTGGTGAATGAAGTTTTGGTGTTTGGGGATGAGTGAGTTAATGGGGAGAGGGGATAAGGTTAGAGATGAGGAATAGGTTTATTGAGTGTCCGCACTATTTACAGATACCCATGCAGGTAGCGGGTATATGTGGATACCCAACGAGTTTCCATTTTTAATTATATTTTTATATATTTTACAATAATTAATTCATAAAAATAATTATTATTTAAATAATATGATATGTATATGATAATTTTATGATTATAGTCTCATCACTAAATTTTATTATGAAATAATAATAAAATAAACAAATATAATATTAAATTAATAATAATTAAGTATAAAATATTTAATTAAAATATATATGTGGGTACCTGAAGGCGGATATCATGATACATGTTCCCACTTATAAGCTATTTTTGCGGGTACTCATTGCGGATATTTTGATGGGTACTCACGGGTTCATGTATTTTTGTTATCCCTAGTTGTGTGATAGAAATTATAAAACTACCTTGAGTAATTATTTTATAAATAAAATGTCCAAATTTTTTGGTGCACAATGCTAACCTATACTAATTAAAAAAATATATTTTCCCCATGTTATCCAAACCTTTGAAATTATGGTTGATAAGATTACGGTTATTATAACTAGGGGAGGGATCCACTTACTCCAAAAAACACTTACACTTCATCTTAGTCATCCAATCTTAAAAAATTCATTGGCTTAGATGTACTCACCAATTCAAACCATTGGATTTCCCAAGAATGAATGGTCATGATGTGGAGTAAGTGTTTTTCCACTTACTCTTAGAGTAAGTGGATCCCTCCACTTATAACTATTACAATTTGTTTCTAGTGTGAAATATGACTTATCTTTCTTTTACTGATAAATCTCATATTATCTCGTTTAGGATTAAATCAAAATAAATAAAATTAAAATTAAAATACAATAAATTCATTTTTTTATTCATCAAAAATTATACAGAATAAAAAAATTATATAAAAAATACCTAATGTAACAATAGACCCATTTGAATTTTATATATATGTCATTTATTAAACTATTGCTAACTAGATGAGTAATAATTTTTTGTTAGTACTAAATGTACCCCATCATCCTATAGGTAAGAAACTAATCTTTATTGTGGTGCATGATTACCCTCATAACAAATGTGTTCCTAAGAATCAAATTTTGACATTTTAGTAAACCTGAGATAATGATGTCTCTATCAACTCATTTATTTTTTTCCCTCATTAATATCAAATAGAATAAACTGAAAAAAATAAGAATAAAGAAATGTTTTTATTCTATTAAAAATTGTCAAAAACATTAAATTCCATAAGAGTGTTGTTGAATTTAGAAAAAAATTAAAACATGAGATAAAAGTAGCAAAAAAATTATTATTATATTATCATGTCAATAAATGAATTTTTAGATGATAGAAAATTTAGTGGATAATACAAAAATATATAGATAAAAGATAAAAAAATAATTAACACGTGACCCATATCTAGGATAAATAAAAAATAAATTAAGTAAATAGATATTTAGATTTAATTACTTAATTAACAACTAACCTATTAAATAGGTAGCTAAATCTTCGATCCTTATCATTAATTTAATCTTGTATAAATCGATATAACAAGTTAACAACTTCAATTATAAAGAGCAAGATAAACAACCTTATCGAAACACTAACTTGTGTTGATGCAAAGATATAGCTCCTATAAGGGTGCATGAATGACCCAAACTAAATAATATTTTTACCTATAAAAGCATTAGCATTAGGTAACTTGGTAAGTGAGTACTAATTTTCTCTAGGTTCTCTTATTTTAGTGTAGGTGAATTCTCAAATACTAGAACTTTAGATATCTGAATAGAATTTATGGTAACCAATTTATATGCTTGAGTTGAATTTGTGATTTGGGTTACATTTGCAATTTAATTACTTGCCTTTGATGGTAAAAAAAAATGCAGTTGAATTTAATTGGACTAAGTTTTTGTTCTTGTTCTATCTCTTTTTTATGATTTGAGAGAATTCAAGAAACACCCTTTATGTGTTTAAAAGTGTTTCATAGTACTTTAGATTATGTTTATGTTTGTGTCTTATGTTCATGTCATTCATAATCAACAGTGATTTTTGTTATTTTCAGAGAAGACAATAAATTTATGAAATTGGGTTTGTTCATATAAACTCAACTATGGCTAAGGATCAAGAAATTTCAGAATCTGATAAAATGTATGTCACATTGTTTCTTCATTTTTATTATTATGTATTTATTTGGTTTTGTGTTTCTTCATGGTTTGACTGTAATCTTTAGAAACATGTCATATTGATGTCTATTTCATTGTTATGTTTTAGGCTTGACATCTTCATTTATCATTACCTTGTGAAATGTAAATTACATGCCACAGCAGAAGCTTTTAGGAAAGAAAACAATATTTCCACTGATCAAACAAGTAAGATTGTTGGTTTATTATGTACAAATTACAATGTTGCTGTTTAGTGATCATAAAAGTCACGATCACGGGTTCAAATCGTGGAAACAGCCTCTGGGGTAAGGCTGCAGATATCTACCCTCCCTAGTTCTGGGGTAAGGCTGCAGATATCTACCCTCCCTAGACCTGGGGTAAGGCTGCAGATATCTATCCATCCTAGACCTGGGGTAAGGCTGCAGATATCTATCCATCCTAGACCTGGGGTAAGGCTGCAGATATCTACCATCCCTAGGCCTGAGGTAAGGCTGTAGATATATACCCTCCCTAGACCTCGGGTAAGGCTGTAGATATACCCTCCCTAGACCTCGTTAAGTCGTAGTCTCGTGCACTGGGCCACCCTTTTTATATATTGTTTGGTTTTTTTGCAGAAATTGATGACCCTTCAGATTTTCTTCTTGGGTGGTGGACTGTGTTTTGGGACTTGACCAAGGCAAAAACAAATAATAAACCTTCTGAGTCTGCCTTAGCCTACATTAAGGTAATCTTTTCATGCAATTTTTGTGCTCTAATATATAACTTAGTTCTTCAATCTTTGGTAAAAAACTGATACTTATAGTGATTCGCGTTTCGGTAGTTCCAAAAAATGAAGGAAAGAGATGAACAACTTCAAATGCAAAAATTGCTACTAATGCAGCAAAGAGATAGTAGTAATCATCATGCATTTGGAGGTTCCATAAATGGCATGAACTCTGAAGGAATGATGAGGCTGCCACCAGATTATGTGGCCATGAAAATGAATGAAGAAAGAATGAAACAATCGAATTCGATTTATTCAGAGGCATCTCAAATTCCTTTTGGTGTCAATTCTGAAACAAGTCATAAAGGGTGATTTTTTGCTTAGCTTTATAGTTATTATGAGCTCTAGATACAGTATTGCCTATTAACTTATCTTTACTAATATTTTGTATTCTTTTTGCAGCTTCAACCAGATTGTTCATGGTAATCCGGGAAATATCTCTACAGTGCAGCAAATTGAGGTGCGGTATCCGTCAACCACTATACCTACTTTAACAGTTAGCGTACGAGTTTTTGAAAGTGTAATCTACTAACCCGGAACCAATTTCTTTTGACATCATAACAGCATAATGTCTTGGCACTAGACCCTACTAATTATCATGATATGGATCCAAACATATTTTCTGGTCTTGGTGGAGGTAGCTTAAGTGCAAAGCAAGGTCAATCTTCCAAGAATGACATATCTATTGGCACCCAAGTGCAGCAAGGTTCAACTAAGGTTGGACCAACATTTCAAATTATCAAAAATTGCTTCAAGTTTCTTTCCTTGCATTTGTTTGAATATAAGTTATTATGTTTATTTGCATTAACTTTGTTTTTCAATTCTCCCTTCACCTTCATCAGGATAACAGAAACAGAAAACAACATTCTTCTGCTAGATCGGCCAATGCAATTGTTGCTCAAATCAAACACACACATGGTGATGGAGTAATGGCGTCTAGCAGCTTGCAGCATGACAACAATGTGCAAAAGTGTGAAGGGATAGTGTTTGGTATAGAGGGAGCAGAAGGCCTTCCATCATCACCTTCAATTTCGCTCGTAAGTTCGGTTAATAGTTTAGTTTTTGCATGTCCGAGATCATATAAATTATGATATACACACATACCTAGTGGAATTTTGGAGGGTAGATGTACGCTGCCTTACCCCGCAAACAGATCAAATGGCAACAATCTTGTCGGCTCACCCTCTATTTAACTCATTTTGATTAAATATCTAACCCTTAATCATTTCATAAAGCAGGAGAACATGGAACAGTTTGGAGATGATGGTATTTTAGATTATGACTTTGAATCATTTCTATTAGGAAACACAGAAGATGTTGGTAATCTCAATGATACAATAAAACAAAGTCAGAATGCTGAGCAACAAAAAGAGAATCCAGAAGGTAATTTTCATTGATGTCTCTCTTGTACAATTGTAAAGTATTATGGTAAAGTATCAGTAACCATATATTTTCCATTTCAGATTTCACCTTTTCTGAATTTGCTTGTGCAAG
Organism: Lupinus albus; assembly: GCA_009771035.1. Classification (NCBI taxonomy): domain Eukaryota; kingdom Viridiplantae; phylum Streptophyta; class Magnoliopsida; order Fabales; family Fabaceae; genus Lupinus; species Lupinus albus. The sequence goes on along the minus strand of CM020001.1, from coordinate 19,447,384 downwards.
AACAAGCAACACCAAAGTTACTTGCTGCCACTTTTCTTCAGATGGAAAGTTTCTTGCCAGTGCTGGTCATGACAAGAAGGTAATTCACTCGTTTAATTCGGATACTATGCCACATTTCGGGTTTTCTGATGTGAATATTTATATTATTGATGTTTCTTTTTGTGGAAGGGCATGGACATAAACATTATCTCTTCTTAACTTAAATTTGCTAAGCAACAAGAGCAAAGAATTTCATGTTTTCTAACATTGTATATGTAACTTTTTTGTGGGGGAATGTATTAGGTTGTTCTCTGGAACATGGACACTCTGCAGACAGAAAGCATGCCTGCAGAACACAAATCGACCATTTTAGATGTCCGATTTAGACCGAATTCATCTCAGCTGGCGACTGCCTCTATGGATAAATCCGTGCGGATATGGGATGCAGCCAATGTAACAAACTTTTCCTACCTTCCCTATAAACTATATGTTACTTGTACATTTCATGTTTAAAACTTGCAACCATTCATCTTTTGCAATTTATTATACGATTACGATTAAACCGTTTTCTTTCAATGCAGCCAAACCATTGTATGCAGGAGTATACTGGGCACAATTCAGCTGTTATGTCGGTCGATTTCCACCCGAATAAGACTGATCTATTATGCTTCTCTGATAGTAAAAATGAAATTCGGTTTTGGAATATGACTGCATCCTCCTTCACCGGTGCACTAAAGGTTGGTCAAGTTATAACACAACTATCATTACACCTCTTTGAACATTTTATAATGTCTTCCTAATTTATAACAAACAATTTCTACAGGGGGGTAATGCACAAGTGAGGTTTCAGCCCGGTGTTGGAGAGTTACTAGCCGCAGCTTATGATAAAGGAGTTTCGATTTTTAATGTCGAAACTGGCACACAAATTTACTCCCTCCAGGTGTAATATATATACATGCTCACTCATCTATACTATAATACTAATCTCTCTTCAACAAAGCTCAAATGCAATGCAATTATGCAGATATATAATCTGAAATCGTAACCGGTTACTCATTTTATGATTAATACCTCAATATTGTTGGAGTTTGGTTAACTTATTTCAAGGTTTTACATTGTTTTTTTTGGATTTTGTAGTTGAATACTAGAATCATTTGTTTTTGTAGGGTCATCCTGAAGTGGTGAACTATATTTGCTGGGGCGCAAATGGCGATGTCTTGGCATCGGTGAGTCGTAATTTCGTCAAGTTTTGGTCATTGTCCTCAGGAAAATGCACTAAAGGGCTTAGCTCAAGTGGAGAGCAATATCATTCTTGTGTTTTTCATCCAACTCATTCAAATTTATTGGTGATTGGAGGAACTTCTGTAAGTTCTTGTTCATTATCTTTACATATTCAAAAACAAATTTTGGCCTAATTCACTGATTTCAGCTGGAAAATTTAACTGTGATTTGCAGTGCTTTGAGCTGTGGGACATAGCTGAGGACAAGAACATGAATGTTTCTGCAGACCAGAATGTAATATCTTGTTTGGTTCAGTCTCCTGTCACTGGAATTGTTGCATCTTCAAGTCATGACTGCACTGTAAAGTTGTGGAAATAATTTTCATTTTAAGATATATAACACCGAAGGTGTTCTCTGATCGATACTCGAATACTAATCCCTTTGGAGCAGTGTAGATTGCCGAATTTGATTTTACCAAAGGTGTTTTGTGGTCGATACTCGAATACTAATCCTTTTTGAGCAGGGTAGATTGCCAAATTTGATTTTACTGAAGGTGTTTTGTGGTCGATACTCGAATACTAATCCCTTTTGAGCAGTGTAGATTGCCAAATTTTATTTTACCAAAGGTGTTCTGTGGTCGATACGCGAATACTAATCCCTTTCGAGCAGTGTAGATTTACGAATTTTATTTTAGCTTTAGAAGTAAAAACAATTCTCAAACACACAACAAATATCAAACTTTTATGATTTCTTTCTTTGAGTAGGATGCAATATTTGTTTCAGTCATTTGTGATTCATTTTTTTTATCAATAAACATAAGCTAAAGTGCAAAATTTATTGCATTTTTCTTAGATATCACCAAATTGTTTATGCATGAATCATGTGACTTATTTTCACTTGAAATGTGAAGGACATCAATAGAGTTTAGCCTTTTTAAAATAAAAAATGATATTCATCAATTTTTGGTTGCAAATGTTAACTATCATACATATATTAACTTCATGTTTTTTTACAAAGATAAGTAGGAGAAAATATAAGAAAAAGCTAAACTCATATGGGAACTTAATATAAATCAAATTTTACCTAATTTTACAATGTATTAAATAATGTCATTATTTACTTCAAATTATTTCTGTGGAGGAAAAAAAATATTCACCGTAAAAGATTTATATACTGTCAGTCTATCATCTATCATTCATTTTAAATTACTATTCACTATTTAAAAAAATAATACAAATAAATTATGAATAATGTACTGACTGTGTATGAATCTCTTATTTTATAAAAAAAAAGTATCTCAACTAAATAATTTATATCCTTATACCATTTTAATGGGAATATGTGTCAATTTATTTGCCTAGTACTAATTAACAATGTACTAGTTGCAAATTATACATGTCCAACTATAAATAGAGCCTTCAAATTGTGCTATTAATAAAAAGATTTCAAAGAGGAAAAGGGAAATAAAGATGAAAATGTAACAATTTAATATATAGTTGGTTAGTTTTAAGAAAATTTCACTCCAAAATATATGTGAGATAGAGGTGTCATAAATGCATTATCATGAATGATAGATGATACATTGATAATAGCGTATTTATATTATTGATTGATAATAGTGTATGAGGAAGAATTCATTTACTCTAAGAGTAAGTTTCTTAAACTTACTTCACTTTTAGTCATCAATTCTAAGGAAATTCAATAGTTTAGTAAATGAATCCTCTCCTATACTATATTTATATTATTCATAAATACTCATTAAAGTCAATATACAATCTAGAGCTTCTTGTTCAAAATGTTGCATTTAGTGCAAAACATGTTATAATAATCCACTAAATTTTCCTACTAATCCTCTTACCCACGTAAAAAGTAACATATGTCCTGAAATGATATTTTATTTATTATTAATTGATTTACAAATGATATGTGTCACTTTTTTATGTATATGAAAATTAGTATAAGGATTTAATATGCGAATATAGCATTACTCATTTACTGTGTCTACTCCATGATTTTGATGAATTTGAGGCTAACTTTAATTTAACCATAGTACTTAAATAGCTTGAGTTTAAGTTTTTTATTACTCCAAGGTGTCCCCATGCAAATTGAAAATAAATATCTACAACCAAAATAAAAATGAAAAATAATTAGAAAGTGATTCACTTACTCCAAGAGTAAGCGGAAAAAATATACTTCATATCATAGTCATTTATTATTAGAAAATCCAATTGATGAGTACATTTAAACCATTGGATTTTCCAACAATGAATGACTAAGATGCGGAATAAGTTTTTTCTACTTATTATTGGAGTAAGTAGATTTCCTCACAAAATAATTTGTCAACTTTTTTACACTAAGGATTCTCTCATTAGAAAAAAGTGAAAAATAATTTATCTAAAGTTTTTTCACAAAAAGTTTCTTTAGGAGATAATCGAAAACTAATTTGAGATGGTAGAAATAAGTTTTGTAAAAAAAAAATTCCACAATCATCATTAATATTATGCAAACCTAAGTATCTATTAATTATATTTGACTTTGTTGATATCTAAAGTTCTTTTTTACAATATTTATTACAAAAAATCTTAATTCTTTTAAGTTTTTGATTTGAGTAAGAAAGAGAGGCTTCAAAAGCTAGAGTTATTAAAAGCTGCAAAAAGCAATAGTTACCTTTTTTTCTTTGATGAGATAAAAAGCAATGGTTATTGAACTTTTAAACAACCCGATTCACTTTTTGTGTGTATCTAGATATAAAAAGTTATGAAAATGTGACCAATAACAATATATATTTTGCAATTGAATAAAACATAATTATAGAAAATGCATTTAAAATTAACCAATTTCTTTTGCAGAAAAGAAGAAAGTAGCTTTATGTTATATATATGCAAAATAAAGTTTGTTAAAATTTGATAAATTCAAAATAAGCTAGGTGATCATATGATTTTGAAACTTTGTGATTAAATATTTCACCACCACAATTTCCATTATACTTGATCAAAATTAACTACATCCTTTACAAAATGGTGATTGTTACATTTTATTTATTTATTTTTGCTCGGCAATTGTATTTTAGGACCAAAATGTGTTATTTTAAGTTAAACTAGTAAGTTACCCATACCTTCGCATGAGTGGTATTTTTTTGCCGCAAGATTAATAACATACATGTTATTCATGTAATCGCATAGTTAATAACACACATGTTGTATGTTCATTTGTCTGGTTAAGAATATGCATGTTATTCGTACATTCACATGGTTACGAACATACATGTTACATGTATATTCCTATGGTTAACAACACACATATTGTTCGTGTATTCGCATGATTAAGAACACACATGTTACGTGACTATTCACATGATTAAGAATGTACATATTACTTGTGCATATGAACACATATTACTCATGCATTCACTAATAATGTGCATATTATTCGTGTATTCGCATGAAATAAATTGATTTTGACACATGTTTAGAAGTACGTATGTATACTACAAGAATTAAAGATACATATATGATTAATACTACATGAAATATCAATATTACTAAAGATACATGTATGATTAATACTACATGAAATAATAATAACAATGCAATTAAGCAAAATTTCTTTTATTTTATAAAAAGTGATGTATACTACAAGAATTAATTCTAAAAGCTTTATCAACTTCACATGTGCTACGTTTTTTATAGCCAACTTTTTAAGTTGATTTATTATATTTTGCAAATATTTGGTTGGTTGATAAACGATATTTTTGTATTTATGTTTTAAATTAATTAGCACAACTTTTGTTTATATTTTTTTGTCTAGAAGCAAAGTATCTTTGAAGGTTGTTTGGTAAATGATACATTATTTTTATTCTTCTTTCTCTTTTAGTTGACACAAATAATAATAATTTTTTCTGGACCAACTTTTTTTGAAAGTTAGTTGAAAGATGACAAAACATTATTCATATATACTATCTAAATTATGAATCAATCTCAATTAACAATTTCACAATCAATCATATATTATTCATGTAAAAACTTATGAGAAAAAGGTGTATGGAATATTAGTGTAATAATTTTTTTTACTGTTATTACATTATCTATCATTTATTTTTAATTATCATTAATAAATAAATAACGAATAATATACTAAATATGTATAATTTTTTTTTATTGACTATAGGTAGGTATTAAATCTAAAAATGAACCAAAAAATTAAAGCATCCCAACCTATCAAAATAAATATTAATATGTAGATAAATATTAAATAATAAAATAGTATAAAATAGAAAAATGATAAAGCAAAAACAAATTACTATTTTTTATATTATTTTAAAAATTGTTATTAAAAAGGAAAGAGAATCCAATATTTACACCTATAAGAAAAAAAACCAAACCCTAATAGCTTCACAAATCTTCCCTCGCACTTTTCCCTCACACTTACAAATCCACCTCTTTTCCCTCCCATTTCTTTCTCTCTCTTTTCCTCTCTCTCTTCACTTTCGTTTTCTCTCCATTTTCTCTCTCTTCAATTTTGATTTCTCTCCAAATGGGAAAGTACCTGAAGAAATCGAGAACCGCCGGTGATGTCGCCGTCGTTATGGACGTTGCTTCTTCCTCTCTCGGCGTTAGAACCAGGGCAAAGTGTCTCAAACCTCCGCCATCGCCGCCGCAAATTCACGACGGCTTAGCTTACCTTCAGCTCCGAAGCCGCCGCCTCCTTAAGGTCATGCCGCCGCTCCGTAAAGAAGGCACTGCGGCGGTGTCGAATTCGAGGTTTAAGGAGAATTTGAACAAAACGGCGTCGTTGTCGGTGGAAGCTGAAGAAGAAGAAGAAGAGAATGTTGATTTGGGAATGGAGGGTTCTTTTGGTGAAAATTTCTTGGAGGGTGAAATCAGAGATAGGTATATATTTATAATTTTCTCAAATTTCATTATTTTTTGTTTTCTTCAAATTTCTCATTTTTATTGATATTTATTTGGGTATGGAACCCATGCACCATTTGTTTTTAATTTTTTTATCTGGGTATTTCAATTTTCTCAATTTTTTTTCCATAACAGACATGCATTGGATTTTTTTATAAAAAAATCATGTGGGTATTTCAATTTTCTCTTTCATTTTTTATTGATATTTATTTGGGGAAGTCCATGCACTCAAAATGTGAAAAAAAAATCATGTGGATTTTATGTTTTATACATTTAGAAATTTAATAATAATAGTAATTCATGTGGGTGTTTCTATTTTGATTTGTGGTTGATATTTTTAATTTCTTATTGCTTTTGTGTGATTATTTGCCCAATATCTATATAGGTAGCTGTGTGTTTGTTGTTTTTTTGCATTATTTTATTCTCTACAAATGGGAGAATCTCAGTACTCGAACCCGTGATCTCAGAGACAAATAGTTATTATTATCATGAGTTGCTACCATTAAACTATGAGATGTGATTAATACGTTGGTAGTGGTTATCTAGGTTTATATGTTTTCTTGTAGAATTTAAACAACGTTAACGTCAAAATAGGAAAGTGGAAATTATATTATGATAATAATTACACCATATTTTACTATATAATATGGTATAGAAGAATAAATATTTTGATTATTTTACCTCTCAAAGTGACAACTCTTTTGCTTCTTCACATTTTTTTAATTATGATCTAATTTTTTTTTACCATGTGTGGTCTTTATCCCTGAAATATTGGGTTATGTATTTTAACTTTCATGTGATTGTTTGGATTTCTTGCTCTGTCAAACCTGTGTACTGAAGGGGTAAAAGCCTGTTGCTACAAAGGTTTGCTAGTATCTGTAACTCATGTGACTAGCTATAGGTTCTGCAACTTGCATGTCCCTGCAGAATAGCCTATTTACTGAAACTTTATTTTTCTGAATGTGAGAGATTCATTTAATCCATAACTTAAAAAATTGACCCCACATTTTAGTTATTTATTCTATGAAAATATAATGGTTTATGTGATTTAAATTTATCAAAGATCTGAACACTTAAATTTACATAGAATAAATGACTAAGATGTATGATCGATTTTTTTAATTTAGTCATGGATCAAGTGAATCCCCTCCCATTGTGTTATTGCTTTTCAGTGGTGTAAGGCCTCACTAGATCTCTACATAGACAAGCGATATTTGTTGGGAGGTGCAATCACGCATCCTAAAAGATATTAGTTGCTTAAGCATAGAGCAAACAATATCATTCCTTATGCCCAAAAAAAATCTTGTACATTATTTACTATTGCTAAATTACTTCTATAATTATTTCATCACATTAGTAAATGGCAGGATCATGATTGAAATTAATGGTAGAACAATAATGTAGCCCCACCACCCATTTAAGTAGAAAGTTGAAAATTTTCAATCTCTTTTAAGTCAATAGAGAACAACGAAATGGGAAATAAATTTCTAACTTTTTTTCAAAGGAAAAAAAAAGCATCCCCAACTTGAAATTAGGTGTTGACTAATTGTGATTTAACAATCTACTACATGTAGTTATTATATTTTTAGGCTATTTGTTACTCCTAGTCTTATTTCCTTAAAGATTTTGATGAACCTAAAAATTGAGTAATTAGAAATTAGAATTCTTTCTGCCATGGGTCATGACCCATCATGTATTTAATCTTGGTTGTCCTTCTTTACTAATGATCTGAAAAATACCTGTCTTAAGTTTAATGCTCCATAATGGTGAAGTTGAAAAAAATTGGACTTTAGTAATATGACTCTGATGGCACATATTATCACTTAGCACAGCAATGATGTGTTATATTAATGCCTTAATGGGGCCTAGTTTAAGGGCTTGTATGTTTTGGATTGGTGTTTCTGTTTTTGCAGTGATTGAGAAAGATTTGACCCTATCTCTTTCTTTGTATTTTTTAGTGTTAGAGCCCACCAAGCCAGAACATGTTTTGTTAAATGCCAGTTACTTTTCTAGAATAGCAATTTGTCTCTTGTTCCATACTGAAAGAGATTTTGTGAGAGTGAATTTCTCACTTATTATTTTTCTGTCAGCATTTATATCACTTATGATGAAGGTTCAGGTGCAGAAGCTTTTCATAACATGTCATCAATCAATGTTTTGTAAATTAATTATACATTTTTTCTCTCTGCTATGCTGTTTTGATTACAGTTTTGTTTGTTTTACAGAAGCACCAGAGAAAGCACACCTTGTAGTTTAGTAAGGGACTCAAATGTCATTACTACCCCTGGTTCAACCACAAGACAAAGGACACACCGAGTAAATCATGAAAATGTGCATAGAATTATTCCCACTGCTCATGAAATTGAAGAGTTTTTTGCTTATGCAGAGAGGCAGCAACAAGCTATATTCATGGAAAAGTGTGTTTCTTTTATCCACACACTTCTACCCTTTTTAGAGGAACACCTTGTCTGTACCAATTTGGTTCCGAAAAAAAAGTAAAAACCCAAACTGGTATTCAAAGATAGTGAATGTGAGTCAAAATAGTCACCGTTAGGGATCATAAAAACACTGAAAAAGACCAATTTGACACACATTTGATATTTTTCGGGATCATTTTAAAATTTTTAATTTTCTGACACCAAATTGGTACACTCAAATTTTTTAAAGGATCAGAATAGGATTTACTCTTCTTTTTATTATGGTTTTTCCCATTTAAAATTTAATAATGTGATATGATTGTTATTATTTTGCAGGTACAATTTCGACATTGTGAATGATGTACCTATACCAGGAAGGTACAAATGGGTCCCACTACTTCACTAGGAGAAGCTTTAGTTATGAATGCTACAAGTTAAGCTATTGAAGACTTGTGTAATTTAAGAACTAGCAGCTTTTAACTAACCATAGTGAAGGATATATGCTTAGAAGAGATTTCTAAAACAAATAATGTTATGGGTAGTTTTGTTTTTAGAGTAAGTGTTTTTATTCTGATTTATAGTCATAGGGGTATATCAGTATATCTAAGTTTGTAGTTTAGTATTTAGCTTATGTATATGATTCACTAGGGATATGATGAATCATGATGTGGACACTTAATTTAGAGTACTTGTCCTTCTTCTTTGTCCTCTAGCTTCTGCAAATTTAACATTGAATTGGAGTTTTATGTCTAAAATCTTAAGGTATCTATCTGTTTTTGTATTAGTTTTTATGTAGAGTTATTACAAGAAGAAAAAAACAGTTATACATTAGAAATAATCGGTTAAGATTTATACATACTTATTATATCATCCATAATTCATTTATAAAGAAAGTAAGGAAAAAGACGATTAAGTTGAAAGTGAAAAATGGGAATAAAGAAAAGGTGTGTTGGAATTCAGCTTGGTCTTTTAAGTTGTTGTTCAAGCCAAAAGTTTAATTTTTTATTTATGATACTTATATGAATGTAATATCTATGTATTCTCAATGGAAAGATTTATATACAATTAATATATTATTTACTATTGATTTCTATTTTTAAAAGTAAATGGGAGATAATATAATAACAATGTATCAAACTCATACGTGCATTACATTTGATAGTTGGTACAACTATATTCTCTAAGATTAATGTCATACTCATTAATATTTTAAATAATCACTACCTAGTATGAGTGAGACTTCTATCCAGTAATGGTGAAGAAAGTGTTATGGAATACCAAACAAAAGTAATATAAATTGATATTCGTATCATTATTATTTAAAGTAAGATTATAATTTAACCCTTTAAAGGAAAAAACACTCTCCTCTTCATTAATGCATATAGCTCAACTATCATCCCTTGATAATGATACAATGTTATTACAACTTCTAACTGCATTGAAGTCATTAATTCAAGTCTCTGCTCTCTTCTATCAAATATTTATGAGATGGATAGTTACATATCCCGAAAGGGATTAGTAGATTATTTTTTTACCCATAAGATAAAAAAGGAACTTTGGTTATACCAAAAAAAATTGATTACTAACTGATGATGAAGTTGAAACAAAAAAAAAAGTCATAAATTTGTTATTGCTAGAAGGCTCACAACTTTACCACAAAATGAGAACATATGCATGCATTAGGAAAGAAAATTTATTAGTATACTCAAAGTCTAGTACAATTTAGTTTCATAAGTTACCATAACAATACAAGTAGAAACACTATTCTACTAGCTTGTAATTAGAAAGAACAAAACAAGCTTTGAACATTAATAATATTAATGTAAGTACCTAAATCCAAGTGTTCTTGTTGTTTCAAAGACTAAATTGATTTGTTGTAGAATCGAATACCGACCGCGAAACTGAAGATAATAAGAGGAATTAGAAACTGGAATAGCTTGACAATGAATCCAGATGAATTGTCTTGATTAATTTGAGGTTGTGTTTGAGGAATATTGTTATTAGTTCTTTCAGGAATTGTTGTTGAATCAATGTCTCCAACATAGAACTCAACCAACATTGCTCTAGCACTTGTACTATGTCCAACATCCTCAAAATCATCTGTTGCATCCTTTCCTACAAACATATACATGACATTTGAGCTATCAAAATCATTTGCTAACATGTCACAATAGTGATACCAGTGAGATCGATTCATTGCACGAGACTCCCACCTAGTGAGGTCTGAGGAGGTAGATGCATACACACTTACCCTTGAAAGTAAAGAAACAATCTTATAATTGTGTCGAGATTAAGTACCCTAATAGGTGAATATTATTAGGTCATTCAAAGAACTTTGTACCTGTTGAAGATAACAAGACATCACCTCCACCAGGGTGGTCATCTAAGAACTTTGTAACATTGTAAACCTGTTTTTGGGGTAAAATATTATAACAACTTAAAGAAATATATTGATGAGAGCTCACTAAAAAATTAATGAGAAATTACAACTACCAAATAAACCACAAAAATATTTTATGAATTCTAAAGTTTTAACAAAATTCATGCATGCATGCAAAAGTTATCATGTGCACACAAACATGCAAACACCAATGTCACACATTCCACCTTTATGGGTAGTTAGTATCTTCTCTGTTAATGGAGATGCAAATGCTTCAAAAAAACAAAGAAAAATACAATTTTTCAATGACATATTTATCCTTCTAATTATAATGAATCCGATAAAATTCAACTTGTTTAGAGTAGTTATTCTTCTAACATTCTTGAACTTATCAAAACTTGATCTTGTGGCATTCCTTGACTTATCACATTCATTGGTGTGACGCCTCTCCTAATCCTTATCAACATCCTTGTTATGACGGATCTCATTTGGTTTATCAAACTTCATGTTTGTGGCACCTTCCCCCTTCACATCTTATTCACCTTCTTTTATTCAACTACACCCACAACCACTTCATAACCCCATCATACACGACCATACATTTATACCTCACCAAAATACAACCATATACATCCCATACACGTCCACTTTCCGGCCAATCACATACTCATTTAATTCATTTCCTTTTATCCATCACATACACAAAAATACAAGCCTTAAATATCCAAAAACAACCAAACCGAATTACCTAACCAAAACAACCCAACATTACTCAATTCCGCTACAATATCATAAAAAGTGAATCATCAAACAAGACGATCGTTTTAACAATAACAACCCCACAAGAAGGTTGCTATCAGGTGGTATCAGAGATGATCTTTATTCCTTTATGGATATCTTTGAATTATAATAATACAATGAAACCGATTTTGATTTGCTTGAAACTAAGATATTGAAGACAAAGGAAACATTCAAAGTACACATTGTTTTATAAAACATGCACATATGTATCAACCTTAAATTATATGAACCTTATTAGCATGAAAGCATATGTTATAACATTACATACTTTGCCATCAATGAGAAGCCAACAATCTTTGGAGTTGTTGTGATCAGATACCTCAGCTAAAGTGTAAACACTAGGCATATGTGCATAGAGAAAAATAGTATAATATTGTTTCTTTGAAAAAGTTTATGTTATTAAAATAATTGTAGAACCTTTTGTTATAGATTCAAAGGTTAAGAGGCTTTGAATGCGAGGAACATGGAGTTCAGTGAGAATAGAGAAATTTATGGTTCATTCATCATCAATTCCTTATGTTTTGCACTTTTAATGGGATATTGTTTGTTTTTGTTTTTATGTTATATTATGTTTTTCTTAATATGTGTATAATAAATATTTTAATTTATCTATAAAAAGTAGACTTATATTGGAAAGAGGTGAATAGGCATAGTGTAAATTAGTTGTGGCACAACCACATTATAATAACTCTATGATCAAAGTTGTTTGAATGAGTGGTTGAACCGATTTGAACTTGAGAAATTCCGATTCGACCGTGCTAAACCCAGTTAAACTGGAATAACACGGGAAGTGAAGAAAGATGTTTACTTAAAATTTAAAAAAAATGGAACATTACTCTAATATTTTGTTTTATTTGTACAAAAAAATGGAGAAATGTTACTTCAATATAATTATATAATATTAGTAATTATATAACATTTTATATTTATATATAATTATATATTTATAGATAAAAATTATTAATTAAATTTAAAATCATTCGGTTTGACTGGACAACTTAACTGTTAAAACCGGTTAAATCTAATATGGAATCTCTTCCGATTTGATTTCCGGCTCCGATTTTAGAACATTATTGCTCTTAATAGACAAATAACATGTGATATATGTAATTAAGTTAAACAAATTATTGTATATTATGTAGACAAATTCAAATAATATTGCATTCAATGCATCTTTATTATTTGGTTCATTAGAGGGTTATATAACCATCTAATTACAATTGTTAATGTATTTTGTAATGAAACAAAAATAATAAAAAGACACTTAGTTTTATACTATTTGGAATTGTCTACACAATATATAATATTTTGTTTAACTTAATTACATTAACCCTACGTTCTTTGTTTAAAATATTACACTTATATATCATCATGAATTATTAGTGTAATATATGTATAAACTTACGGGTGGTTTGTATAAGAACGAAAAATAGTTCGTGTAAAGACAAAAAAAAGACAAGTGATTTATATAATTTCACTATTAAGTATCATTTATCTTTCATTTTTTATTTCCTATTGACTCAAGCTATATTTGCAGGTTCATATTATTCCTCCTCATCCCTCATCCTTTACCCATTTCTCTTCATCACAACATCATCCAAATTGTTACTTTGATTCAAAATCAGTGAAAAGCTTCAATTTTTTACTCAAAGGTACATCCTTTTCTTCTTTAATTTTGGTTTTCCACAACTTGGCTCTTCTGGGTTGTTCTAAATATTTGTAAATCTCACCTCTTTTCTACTCTCTATGCTATTTAACATCGACCTTTTCAATAAATAAATAAAAACGTAGCATTTTAATCTATGAATGGGTATACATACATATATATATATATATATATATATATATATATATATATATATATATATATACTTCAAGTAATTTATGTTTATCAGTAGCTTTTTAAATTTGATACTCGGTAATTATTAAAAAACAAATAAGTGTTACTTTTTAAATTTGGTTTCTTTTTGATGGATTCTTCAAGAATGAGTGCAGGGTGTTTGATGAAATTAACATAAATGATAAATAAAGTAGGTGCAGTGATACTGTTTTTATTGTTTAATATAGGCCTTAATCTGACACATTGTAATTGTTAAATTTGTTTTCGATTTCTAATTCGATTGCTAATTAATATTCTGTTGTTAAGAAAAATGGTTGAGCAAATATTAGTAGCTTGTTGGAGTAGTGGAGTGTGTTGGTTTCTTAACTTGGATATCAATCAATTTATTGTATGTTGAAGACATTAAAGTAAACTATGAACTTGGAGTCAATACTTTTTACATACTTTTTTGAGTGTCAAAGTTTAACCTCAAGCTGTAAGGAGAGAGTCTGCACGGATACGTGAAACTCCTATTCACGTGTCGGTGTCGGCCACGTATCCGACACGAATATGCTCTGATTCGCCATGAATAAGTATCTATAGAGTATTTAAAAATAAAAAAATAAAAATATTAATATACGTATCTGAAACATTTTGAACAAAAAACTAGGATAGATAGGATACATATCTGAAACGTTTTCAACAAGAAACTAGGATAAATATGATACGTTTTAATCAAAACATCCCAATAATCAAGGAAAATACGAACTTATTTAAAGGCAAACACTAATGAAGGCAAACATTAATGGAGGACAATGATTTGCAATTTTCATTATTATTTCTACTTTGGATATTTTGATTTACACTTATAATGGAGTGTCAAAGTTTAACCTCAAGCTTCAAGGAGAGAGTTTTAGGTAGAATTTTATGTATTCAAACTCTAAGAAGCTAGATTCTGCATTTCAACTCTCTTTTTAGTTGTCAACTTCTGTGAGCCGAAATAAGTTTTACTAAATTAGAACTGATTTTGAAAAAGACCAAAACTAAATTGGAAATTGTTTGTAGGAAAATATCACATTCCATAAATTAGGGGTAGAACTTTTTGAGTAAATGATGATAAATTCTTACTCTAGGTGGTTTGGCCATTCAGGAGAAAACCATTAATTAGAAGTCCTAAGGATATGGTTGTTGGCCTTATCTCATAAACTTTGGATCAAAAACCAATCTGTCTTGCTTGCTTACGGGCATTTTTTACCTTTATTTCCAGGTATTGACATAGTAGTTTTTTTTCTTTGGTCCTCCTCGCAGACTCGGTCAAGCAAATAAGTGTTGCAGATGGAATCCACAAGCTCCGGAGTCAATGATTCAAACTCTAGACAGTCTTCTAAGCGGCTTCTGTTTGACCGCCGATATGGTTGGGTGTAAGTTCTCTCTCTCCCCGATGTCTATGATTCGTGTCTCATACTATGTTTTACAAATGTTGATACTGTAATATACCATTGGTGTGTGTCTAACAGAATTGATGAATGGAAAGACCCTTCAGAGGAAGCACTTGATGGTGGCCGAGGAATGTAAGACATTTCCATTTTCTTTTAAACCTTTTATATGGTTCCTGAATTAACAAATTAAAGTAGCATAGAGAGAAACAGTCACCATAGAATGTTTTAAGCATTATGTGATGTATTGCTCAGTGTGTTTGGATTAACTTATTTTTTGTTAAAAAACATCCTTACAGTAAAAGCCTTTTACAGAGCTTTTGAGAAATAAGCAATTATTCGGTAGTTTAGGCAAAGATAATATAAACTCAGTTTCTTTAGCATTTTCTGTGAATCCTAAGCTAAGCAACAAAAAATCCATTTCATACTTACTAATTATCTTTCTTTCTTTTACCTGTGAAAGGTTTTGCATAGTCCCGCTTGCCAAAGCTTCCATGCAGATAGCCTCACGAGCGGTATGATTACGAGAATATCACTGTTAAAAAATATTACTAGGATTTGTGCTTAGCATCTACTGTCTTTTTTATAGAAAAATTACCATACCCATTATTTATTGCATACAATGTTCTTAGCTAACCCATTTTGATTTGTACCACTTATGACTTGTTATATTTTTATCTTTTGCTTCATAGTAAGCTTTGCTAGGTAATCTCTTTCAATCAAGCTAACAAAGCAATTAAAATAAGACTTGGCAGAATTTGAGCCTTTGGATGGTAATGAAGAAGTTTGTTTTAGACCTTCTAAAGTACATTAAATATGCACATGTTTGGCACATATATATATATATATATAGTCAAATGAAATGCTAGGATTTGTAAAATCCAGTTTTGTTACACCCAATTGAATTGATTATCTGTATATGCTTTGTGGGTGATTGTGTTATTATATGAATGTAAAGTATTTTATTCATACATTTTAGTAGATTAGGAAGAATGACTCCATTATTGAGCTTATGCCTTTTCACAAATTTTGTTCAGATCAATCTTGCAACAGTCTCAGCCAAAAAGGCTTCTGAAAGACCAGAGTTGTTTTCCCAACAGATGCTGCAGAGTGCTTTGGATGATGGTGTTAGGAATTTTAGGTCATCTTTCAAAAATGCAAAATTGGCTTTGTTTGGCTAGAAGTTTGGGTTTCACAAGAAATGCTTTATGATAATATTCATAATGTAGCTACTTAGTTGATTTAAGAGTAAAATATTATATTTTGTTGTATGCATAAAATGACTTTATAAACTCAATTTATTACCTTGGAGTATACATGCACCCTGCTTCTTCCTTAAAATTTTTGTTTTTACTTGCATGCTTCAATAGTTGAGCCAAGAGTAGAGTTTGCCTTGCAAGATTTCCATAAGCAATAGAACATAGAAAGGATTCAATATGGAAGTTACATAATTCTCTCATATTCACTAGTGTGTATCAAATTCATTGTATTGTGTTCATATTTATAACATCCAATTAATTTTACTAAAATTTTTATAGCATGTTAAGACAAAGATAAAGTACATGGTTCTATTAGATTTCAACTTCCAAACAAATACATTAGGTTGGTAGAGGATGATTTATGAAAATTACTAATTAAGGAGCAATTTGTCATTTTTTTATAAATATATTAGCATCATCTTCAGAAAAATGGAGATTTACAAGTAACATGATACAAATTAGGGAAAACTATTTTGAAGATACATCCAACAAACAACCAATTTTGTTCGTGCGAAATATGTGCAATTTATAAATTTGTGCAATGTATAAATTTTTAAGTCAATGATAGAACACAAAGGGTGTTACATAATGACCTTCTCTTCCTATTCACTTAAAGTTTCTTGTCCAAGTTGGCTTTTCACCTCGCTTCCTATTTATTCTCCTATCTGGCTTCATATTCTTCTCATCCTTATCATTGCCCAACTCACCTTCTTCCTTCTTATCCAGTTGTCCACTCAATCATCTTCTTCCATGGCAGCCCAACAAATCATCATCCTTATCATTGTTGCTGCATTAGCCTTGGCAACCACTCCATCTCCTCCGACACCCACTCCTACCCCAACACCCATTCCTATTCCGGCACCCTACCCCACGCGTTACCCGTCCCCCACCGCCTCCCCCACGCATTACCCATCGTCCACCGTCTCTCTCACCCGTTACCCGTCCCCCACCGCGTCCTCATGATGCAACACGTCATAACCCCGATCACAGTGACCCTTCACCGCTGGCCACCACAACTCTCGCGCCATGGGTATACGCTGTATCCATTATGCTGGGAGTTGTGTTTATTGTTGGGGTTGACACCGTGATAAGCGTGGTTTGGACCCTATGGTTTCAAACACACACTCTTCATTTGGAAGAACATGGAAGAATCAACATAGAATAAACAATACAAGAAATTTTGGAAGAAGCATTACAAGACGAAGCAATACAAGAAACTTTGGAAGAAGCAATACAAGAAACTTTGGAAGAAGCAATACAAGAAACTTTGGAAGAAACATATTTGCATTTGGAAGAAGCTGTTTTGAAAGAAGCTTCCGTGCAGATGGCCTCACGAGCAGTATGATGACAAGATTATCATCGTTAAAAAGTATTACTAGGATTTGTTCTTAGCATCTACTATTTATTGCATACAATGTTCTTAGCCCATTTTGATTTGTACTACTTATGACTTGTTATATTTTTATCTTTTTGCTTTATAGTATGCTTATGTTTGGCTTATATAAGGTGAAATGAAATGCTAGGATCTGTAAAATCCAGTTTTGTTATACCCAATTGAATTGATTATATGTATTTCTCTACACCAAGGTAGTTAAAATCGTGAGTCAACTCGTGAGATCGCACGAGTCTACGTGTTGTATTGTGTTTATATTTATAACTTCAAATTAATTTTACTAAAAATTTTATAGCATGTTAAGGCAAAGATAAAGTACAAGGTTCATAATATTAGATTTCAACTTCCAAACAAATACATTAGAAATATATTAATTTTGCTAGATTATATAAAAACACAAGTTGGTTGGTAGAGGATGATTTATGAAAAGTACTAATTAAGGAGCAATTTGTTATTTTTTATAAATATATTAGCACCATCTTCAGAAAAATGGAGATATACAAGTAACAGGTTACAAATTAGGGAAAACTATTTTGAAGATACATTCAACAAACAACCAATTTTATTCGTGCAAAATTTGTGCAATGTATAAATTTTTAAGTCAATGATGGAACACAAATGGTGTTACATAATGACTTTCTCTTCCTATTCACTTAAAGCTTCTTGTCCAAGTTGGCTTTTCACCTCGCTTCCTATTTATTCTCCTATTCGGCTTCATATTATTCTCATCCTTATCATTGCCCAACTCATCTTCTTCCTTCTTGTCCAATTGTTCACTCAATCATCTTCTTCCATGGCAGCCCAACAAACCATCCTCATCCTCATCATTGATGCGGCATTAGTCTTGGCAACCACTCCATCTCCCCCGACACCCATTCCTACACCAACACCCATACCTACCCTAACACTCATTCCTATTCCGGCACACCACCCCCACGCGTTACCCGTCCCCTACCGCCTCCCCCATGCGTTACTCGTCCCCCACCGCGTCCTCGTGATGCAACACGTCATAACCTCGACCACAGCGACCTTTCACCGCTGGCCATCACAACTCTCGCGCCATGGGTATACGATGTATCCATTACGCTGGGAGTTGTGTTTATTGTATTGGAAAATCTTGATTGTTGGGGAAGATGCTACACCACTTGGACAAAGAAGATGTTGATGGAAATGCACTTCGAAACCTCCAAAGCGTGTGTTAACACACTAACCTTTAGGTTCGATTCGCCCCCACCAATCTAAGTATATTGGATGCAAATGGGATGAACCGCGAATCCCCTTCAGGATACTTTGGAAACCTTGAGATCTCTCAAAAATATTTTACAAATTTATGTTTCCCACAATTCTCTCATGCATTAGAGAAGTGAAGGAAGATTTCTAGGCTTGAATTTTCGGATGAAGATTATGGCTTTGAGGGTCTCTATTTATAGAGAAACTCATACCACTTGGTGGAATAGAGCACATTTGGATTTAACATCAGCTGACCCGAATGGGTATAAGCCAAAACGTTTCAAGAATAAAATGAAATGTAACATAGCCCAAATGGTAGGCACATTGTTTGGCAACAAAGGTGCCCGAGTTCTATATAATACATGACTTGGCCGTGTAGCCTAGTGGTAGATATGCTTATTTCATGTCTGTGTTTGATTCCTACTTTTGTACATTCTTATTTTAATTTTTGCAAGCATTTAAATTAGAACAAAAAGGCATACTTAAGGATTGAACCCAAGATCAACATCTCATATCCAAGAGTCACAACCACTGAACCAATTATTATTTTATATTACATATCATGAAAAAATAATATATATATATATATACTGCTTATGCGAAATTAGATATTTTGGAAATATCTTTCACATATTGTTTGGGTTGACACCGTGATAAGGGTGGTTTGGACCCTATGGTTTCAAACACATTCTTCATTTGGAAGAACATGGAAGAATCAACATAGAAGAAACAATACAAGAAATTTTGGAAGAAGCACTACAAGACGAAGCAATACAAGAAACTTTGGAAGAAGCACTACAAGAAGAAGCAATACAAGAAAATTTGGAATAAGCATTACAACAAGTTTTGCATTTTGAAGAAGTAGGTTTGTGTTTGGAAGAAGTTGTTTTGAAAGAAGCTTCTATGCAAATGGTCTCACGAGCAGTATGATGACGATATTATCAATGTTAAAAAGTATTACTAAGATCTATTCTGAGCATCTACTATTTATTGCATACAATGTTCTTAGCTAACCCATTTTGATTTGTACTACTTATGACTTGTTATATTTTTATCTTTTTGCTTCATAGTAAGCTTATGTTTGGCATATATATGGTGAAATGAATCGCTAGGATCTGTAAAATCCAGTTTTGGTACACCCAATTGAATTGATTATATGTATTTCTCTACACCAAGGTAGTTAAAATTAGGAGTCAATTCGTGAGATCGCACGAGTCTACGTATTGTATTGTGTTCATATTTATAACTTTCAATTAATTTTACTAAAAAATTTATAGCATGTTAAGGCAAAAATAAAGTACATGGTTCATAATATTAGATTTCAACTTCCAAACAAATACATTAGAAATATATTACTTTTGCTAGATTATCTAAAAACACAAGTTGGGTTGGTAAAGGGTGATTTATGAAAAGTACTAATTAAGGATCAATTTGTCATTTTTTATAAATATTAGCACCATCTTCAGAAGAATGGAGATATACAAGTAACATGTTACAAATTAGGGAAAACTATTTTGAAGATACATCCAACAAACAACCAATTTTTTTCGTGCGAAATTTGTGCAATTTATAAATTTGTGCAACCACTCCATCTCCCCCGACACCCATTCCTATTCCGGCACCCGACCCCCACGCGTTACCCGTCCCCCACCGCATCCCCCACGTGTTACCCGTAGCGCACCGCCTCCCTTACCCCTTACCCGTCCCACACCGCGTCCTCGTGATGCAACACGTCATAACCCCGACCATAGCGACCCTTCACCGCTGGCCACCACAACTCTCGCGCCATGGGTATACGCTGTATCCATTACGCTGGGAGTTGTGTTTATTGTTGTGGTTGGCACCGTGATAAGGGTGGTTTGGACCCTATGGTTTCAAACACACTTTTCATTTGGAAGAATCAACATGGAAGAAGCAATACAAGAAATTTTGGAAAAAACACTACAAGAAAAAGCAAAACAAGAAACATTGGAAGAAGCACTACAACAAGTTTTGCATTTTGAAGAAGCATATTTGCATTTTGAAGAAGCTGTTTTGATATAAGCTTCCGTGCATATGGCTTCACGAGCAGTATGATGACGAGATTATCACTGTTAAAAAGTATTACTAGGATTTGTTATTAGCATCTACTATTTATTGCATACAATGTTCTTAGCTAGCCCATTTTGATTTGTACTACTTATGACTTATATTTTTATCTTTTTGCTTCATACTAAGCTTATGTTTGACATATATATGGTGAAATGAAATGCTAGAATCTGTAAAATCCAGTTTTGTTACACCTAATTGAATTGATTATATGTATTTCTTTACACCAAGATAGTTAAAATCAGGAGTCAACTCGTGAGATCGCATGAGTCTACGTGTTGTATTGTGTTCATATTTATAACTTCGAATTAATTTTACTAAAAAAATTTATAGCATGTTAAAGCAAATATTAAGTACATGGTTCGTAATATTAGATTTCAACTTCCAAACAAATACATTAGAAATATATTAATTTTGCTATATCATCTAAAAACACAAGTTGGGTTGGTACAAGATGATTTATGAAAAGTACTAATTAAAGAGCGATTTGTCTTTTTTTATAAATATATTAGCATCATCTTCAGAAGAATGGAGATATACAAGTAACAGGTTACAAATTAGGGAAAACTATTTTGAAGATACATTCAACAAACAACCAATTTTGTTCGTGCGAAATTTGGGCAATTTATAAATTTGTGCAAAATTTGTGCAATATATAATTTTTTAAGTCAATGATAGAACACAAAGGGTGTTGCATAATGACATTCTCTTCCTATTCACTTAAAGTTTCTTGTCCAAGTTGGCTTTTCACCTCGCTTCTTATTTATTCTCTTATCCGACTTCATTTTCTTCTCATCCTTATCATTGCCCAACTCACCTTCTTCCTTCTTGTCCAGTTGTCCACTCAATCATCTTCTTCCATGGCAGCCCAACAAATCATCATCCTTATCATTGTTGCTGCATTAGCCTTGGCAACCACTCCATCTCCCCTGACACCCATTCCTACCCTAACACCCATTCCTATTCCGGCACCCCACCCCCACGCGTTACCCGTCCCCCACCGCCTCCCCCACGCGTTATCCATCCCCCACCGTCTCCCTCACCCGTTACCCGTCCCCCACTGTGTCCTCCTGATGCAACACGTCATAACCCCGACCACAACGACCCTTCACCGCTGGCCACCACAACTCTCGCGCCATGGGGTATGTTGTATCCATTACGCTGGGAGTTGTGTTTATTGTTGGGGTTGGCACCGTGATAAGGGTGGTTTGGACCCTATGGTTTCAAACATACACTCTTCATTTGGAAGAACATGGAAGAATCAACATGGAAAAAGCAATACAATAAATTTTGGGAGAAGCACTACAAGAAGAAGCAATACAAGAAACTTTGGAAGAAGCACTACAACAAGTTTTGTATTTGGAAGATGCAGATTTGCATTTGGAAGAAGCTGTTTTGGTAAAAGCTTCCGTGCAGATGGCCTCACGAGCAGTATGATGACAAGATTATCACTGTTAAAAAGTATTACTAGGATTTGTTCTTAGCATCTACTATTTATTGCATACAATGTTCTTAGCTAGCCCATTTTGATTTGTACTACTTATGACTTGTTATATTTTTATTTTTTTGCTTCATAGTAAGCTTATGTTTTGCATATATATGGTGAAATGAAATACTAGGATCTGTAAAATCCAGTTTTCTTACACCCAATTGAATTGATTATATGTATTTCTCTACACCAAGGTAGTTAAAATCGTGAGTCAACTCGTGAGATCGCACGAGTCTACGTGTTGTATTGTGTTCATATTTATAACTTCCAATTAATTTTACTAAAAATTTTATAGCATGTTAAGGTAAAGATAAAGTACATGGTTCATAATATTAGATTTCAACTTCCAAACAAATACATTAGAAATATATTAATTTTGCTAGATTATATAAAAATACAAGTTGGTTGGTAGAGAATGATTTACGAAAAGTACTAATTAAGGAGCAATTTGTCATTTTTTATAAATATATTAGCATCATCTTCAAATGGAGATATACAAGTAACAGGTTACAAATTAGGGAAAACTATTTTGAAAATACATCCAACAAATAACCAATTCAAAATTTGTGCAATTTATAAATTTATGCAAAATTTGTACAATGTATAAATTTTTAAGTCAATGATAGAACACAAAGGGTGTTACATAATTTATTTTGTTCGTTGTTCTGAACCTGATTCCAGTTTTAACAGGAGTTTAGATTAGTCACCTTCCACCTCCTATTGATCTACCTCTAACTGATATATAACTATGAAACCTCCAGATTGAGAAACAAGACCAAGTTAACTGCAATGTAGGAAAACCTAAGCTCAAAATAATACAAGTTGATCCTCCATTTACAACGCTTTGTACGCTTGGCTTAAAGTTGCCAAGCATGTACAAATACAAGCTGCCAAGCATGTATTTCATATTTGTACGATTAATATTACTACACAATAGAACTTGTTGAAATGTTTCAAAACATTCTTGTATCATGCATTAGAAGCAATAAAATAGACTATTGGTTGCTCTAACCTGCCTAAATATAATCATTGAAACACATGTTCTCAACTTTTATCATAGTAGCTTCTATCCTTGTTGGACTAATTGGGCCTAACTCCACCACAAAAACTTTGCTCATAACGGCCCGTGTTGCCCAAATTATTATAAACAGATCTTGACTCATTCTCAACAGATATGAGACTTTGACACTAGACACCTTAGCCCATAATGAACATTTGTGGGTGGCCCAGTATGAGGGGTTGGTTTAGATACTGTTAGAATAATTGACCTACATTAAATATGAACCAAGAGCTATTTATCATAACTTGGCCAATGTATTAGGCTCAACTATTATTGTAAGATCGTTTAACAATGTATTAGCTAATCTGAAGACCATAAATGCTATCATCTAAAATCTTACACTATTGGGTCACCATTCAACAATGGTCAAAGCTAGTCGAACCTTAAAACTCAGCATAAGAACAGAAACAATGCCAATGTATTCTTTTCTAGTTAAATCTGTACTATAAAGAAACTAATGACAAAATCATCATAACAAACCTTGCATTGAAGAACTGCGAAGAAATTAACCACATTTGACATGTTTTACCCCCTTAAGATAAAAAACAAAAATAAAACATCAAAACCAATCATTAAGTACCCAATTTGAGATAATTACTATAACAAAAGAGCAACATTTTCAAGAACTCTAACATTGTAACAGAAAATGAAATAAAATGAAGTCTCACATAACTAAGATTTACTATACTGTACTCAAATAGACATGAAAGTAGATGTTCGAAACTCACAAAAATACTTCTAACAACCTGTCATTAAACTAAACTGCTTGTCCGAGGAGATATTGGCTGAGTACAAGTTCAATGGCACACTGCATAAGGTGAAATGTTTGAGGCCGTGAGGGTGTCAAAGATGGCCTTGCAAGCACAGGGAAGCTGGAACTTAGTGGGATCAATGCTGTGATCTGACACATGCCTATCATTTTTTTATCTTTAAAAGACCAAGCAGTTAACCTATCAAATAAAAATAAAATTAAAAAGCATTTCCATGTTTATTAGGTTATGACATAATTAATACGCACGCAAGTTTTAATTCATGATTATTACCATACATAATAATAATGCCAAAAATTAGGTAATATAAGAAAGCAACAAGACTACACACACAATATAAGCATGCTTTGGTTTATGTAAGATATCACCTTTATCCTACACCGATGCCAAATTTTCTTAGAGAAAATAAATTCTTATGTTTGTTCGGCAGTAACTGACCTAACCATACAAGAAACATCTAATTCTGTTATCCAAAATTTGAAAAACATATCTTAGCTAACAACAACCTAAAATCAAAACAACCACACGTCATTGCATTTATATCAAACCATTTATATCAATCCAACAATCATTAATAAACCATAATCCCAAATTCCAATTAAATGCCCACGCGCCACACATGATACCTTAAATTCAACAGGGGGGTGAAACCAAGCTTTCAACATAAATCTTGGAGCGGAACCAACTCTTCTTACTAAAAATTTTGTGGCGCTCTAACCTATTATCACCCGGGTTATACAAAACCACTTTACACTCTTCAATGTTTGTGTTCATCAGAATATCACCCTTCTCAGACATACACAGTGGCTCCAGAAAAGCGTAAACCTTCAAACCAAGATCCACATAAGAAATGTTCAACAATCTAGTCCACGACTCCTTAACACCATGTTCCATCATTTGCCACACAATAAAATTAGTTAGCTCGTAATTCTGAGAAACACACAAACAATCCCTTAAAACCCCAAACGTGGTTCCAACACTGCAGCTCCTATCAATGTCATGAGGCAACAAGAATTCCCTACAAGTTTCATTCCCTAAATCAAAAGAAACAATCACATAATACTTATCATTACGCATACCACCGGGAAGAGGCGCTTTCGCTAACCAATTAAGCGTCCCTCTAGCGCATTCACCACTCTTTCCCCATTCCGGAGTAACATCGGGGAAACCATGAACCTGTCTCCAATTACAGTTTTCACTACCAAAGCTAAAAACACTCCCCAATGATTTCCCATAATGATCAACAAAAAATGAAACTACTTTGTAAGTATTACTCGATTCATCGTAACCGAATCCAAAAACGGTTTTTCTATTAGGACCATCGCGATTAAACAAAGACGGTGATTCTGGTGACACCAATTTTGTACACGGATTCCATAATCGAACCTTTTCTCTGTTATACATCAAACAGCACAAACCGTTTCTGTAACCAACGACGTCGTAATGAGGATGCAACGGGTAACCGAGACTTTCGGGAATGACGTCGTAATCGTTGAGTAACGATTCAACTGAGCATGAAACGATGTCGTCTCGAAGGAAACACGCTTGAGGCATTAAGCGGTGATGAGTGAAGGTGGAATCAGTGATTGATCTTTGAAAGTGGAATTTCGCGAATTGTGTATCGGAGATTAGGGTTTTCCATGACTTGCAAACGCACTTGAATCGGAGAAGGGATTTTACCGGAATCCTTGATAAGATGTCGATGATGAGGTCGTAGGGGATGGCGGCGATTTCTACCGGTGACGGCGGAGCGTCGAATCGCCGTTTCTTCGAGTCACTGGTTTCGACGGTGACGGACATTGCTACAAGCGAAACGGCATCGTTTAGTTCGTCGTTTTAAACTTTTAGTTTTGCAAGCGACTAAGCAGAATGTAATAGTACCCACAGTATGTGACTTTTTTTATTTTTATTTTATTCTTTTTTATTATCAAAATGTACTCATTTCAATGAAATCTAATTGTTTCATCCTATTTTGAAAAGAGGCATAAAGCGGTTGATTTCCCATTAATAGGCATAAAGCGGTTGATACTACCGCGGGTTCACCGGATTATATGATCTTATCCGAATAGAGTCGATTTTCATCAGGTCTAGAGTCAATTTCTAGTTCAAAAATTAGACCAAGCAGAACATAAAAAGTAAGGGATAAATATGACTTGGTTTCGATTCGTCTCTTCATCACTCACTTATATTTGTCTCTATTCAATTGTATATAGAGTAATGACATCATTTTGGTGGGAAATATCATTGATTTTATAATTTTTCATTATATACATATATGATTAATAATATATGTATATACATCATTTCATATGTTAAATTACATATCCATAATATTAAGTAAAAAATTTAGACGACTTTATCTAAAATAGATATGCATTATATTTAATCAGATCTAGGTTCGGGTTCAAAGGTTGTTTTAGTTGATATTTGGGGTCAGACTAGTTTCAAGTCTATAATTGAGTTCGGGTTCAAAAAAATGACTTTACCAACATTTAGGTCGGATAAGAGATAAACCTTACCCGACCCAACCCGACCCATATTCACCCCGAGTTGATATAATAGGACCCAAAGCCAATGTTGTCAGTAATGGACATGATTGGAAGATCTGACTGGTCCGATTGTTAATCGGATTTGAAAACAGTCTTGGTTTGGAGTCTAAACTAAACGAGAGGTTTGACAGCTTTAAACTGGGGGAAACTGGTCCGACCGTGTTAAACTGAAATAACCCGGAAAGACATTTCACTTAAAATAAAATAAAATGGAACAATACTCTAATGTTTTGGTTTACTTCGGTCCAAAGAAAGATAGAAAGATGTCACCTTATCATAATTATACATAACTATTAATTATATAAATTTTTCTATTTCTATTAATTATATATGAAATCATCTGATCCGGACTAGAAGTGTCAAAAAGGACGGACAAGATCGGGTCGACCCACCAAAGCCCGAAAATTTATAAGGCTTTGATATCATATGTACTTTTCATTTAATTTGACCTTTTTAGCCTAGACGGACCAGCCTAAATTAAAACTGAGTTCGGGCCGAGCTTACCCGGACGTGTTCGTGCTACCCGTTTTTCCTTATTTATTTTTTTGAGACATTTGGCTTGGTAATTAGCATTAGGTGAAAATTATTTTACAAAATAACTTATAATAAAAAATATAGAATATATATTGTTTTATAAATTATAATAATTTTATAAAGTTAAACATTATCATATTTTCCTATTTTACATAATATCATTTTAAGCATTATAACCAAAAAGTGTATAAAATTAAATTAGAAGACATTAAACCATATAAATCTCATTTTTCCTTTCTATTGTGTATTTAATTAGATTTAACTTCTACAATAAAAATATAATAAATAAAATAATTTTTACTACAAAACTAAAAGATGACATAATTGTTTACAATAGAGAATTTCACACAACCAAATTTAACATAATATTTTACAATGAAAGTGTTGGTAAATAGCATACTAAAAAATTTCAAACGGAAAGTAAAACACAATCATGATATATTATGATTGTGGTTATACTTTGACATATAGAGTTCATTCTGAACTTAAGTCTATACTACCATTAATCAAAGATGATGTTATTTTTGATAGTTTCCAAAGATTTATATATTAAAATAAAGTTACAAATTATATTGTGTTAAGGAGTGAGAGTTCAATAGAAATGAGAGATTTAATAAATTATTTGTGTTAAAATTTATATATGTGGTCTTAACATCACGTCTTAACTCAAACATAAGGCGTTAGGTCTATAAGTTTGGTTGCATTGGACATAACAAATGTGTTAAAAAGTTATATATTAATATTACATGATATATATCAGTGTTGTGATAACTGGACTGGACGGTCCGACCGATTCGATCACTGACCGGACTTGAAAACAACTCCGTTTTGTAGTCTTAACCAAATGAGTAGTTGGACCACTTTCAACCAGAGAATTTTCGGTTTTACCGTGTTAAACCTGGTTAAACCGAAATAACCCGGGGAAAAACTGGACGATTCACTTAAAATTTAAAAAATGGAACATTACTCTAATGTTTTGTATTATTTCGTTCCAAAAAAGATAGAGAAACATTACTTCAATATAATTATATAAAATTTTAAATTTATATATAATTATATATTTATAAATAAAAATTATTAATTATATTTAAAATCACTGACTTAACTATTTAAACTTGTAAGACCTAATATGGAAGTTATTCCGGCTTGACGTCCGGCTCAAATTTCACAACATTGATATATATATATATATTAAATAGATTAAATATGTTGAAATTTAAATAAGACGAAGGAGAAATTTAATTATATGGACCGGTCCGCCACAACCTGCAACCCGCTTAGAGCGGTTTTGGGCTACAATTTAATATGCATAAAATGTATCCGAGTTTTTTAGTCCGATCAAGATTAGATTGAACCCGTCTAGGTAGCCCGTTTTGACACATCTAATCTGGACGATTTAATCATTTAAACCTATTACACCTAATACGGAACTTGTTCCGGCTCGAGTTTCATAACATTGTCCAAAACACTACAGTATTTGGACCAGCTACCACTGACCCAAATTGGTCCATCCAACTAATGGGAAGTGTGGTCAATAAGACGAAGGAGAAGGCATGAAGATCAAGCCACCCAAAGCAATAGGGATAAGCGGGACCCGACCTTATCCGCTCAGTCGGCGTGACCCGATCATGATCGAGCCTGAAGAGGGTCAGGTCTCATCGGGTTTAGGGTCGGTTTCGGGTTCAAAAATTAGTCTCAGTCAATATTTAGGGTCGGGTAGGGACCAATCATGACCCGTCCCGACTCGTCCCATAGTCACTCACTTATGATGTTTGTATGTGTCTTTGTTCAAATATATACAGAGTAATGATAATTTTTTGATCGAAAATATCATCGATTCTCTATTTTTTCATCATATATACATGTTTAATAATATATATACACATATATTATTTTATATGTCAAATTACATATTCACAATAATAAATAATATTTAGAATACTTTATGTAAAATGCGTACACGTTATATTTAATCGGGTCTAGAGTCCGGTCCGGGTTTAAAGACTGACCGTGTAAATATTTAGTGTCAGGTTAATTCCGGATCTAGGGTCGAACCCGAGTTCATAAAAATGGCTCAAACAATATTTAGGGCCGGGTAAGGACAAGCCTTAACTCGTCCCAACCTGACCCGCGCTCACCCCTACAAAGCAACTACAACTTTTCTGGTGGTGTTGACGAATCCTTTTTAGATGAGACAAAATTTGAGTCACTTTGGAGTTTTTACCAACTTATTTTCCTGAATACACATATTAAAATGAATTAATTTCTTACACATAAAATGATGATATTCTTTATAGTACAAAAAAAAATATTATTTTGATTTTATTTTTTATTATATAAGCTATGATTTATGAATTTTGAATTGATTTATGTTATTACTCTTTGTGGTTATGAAACCTTAGCAAATAAATTCACAAATATACTTCTATGTGTGTTAGACTAATCTTCACATCCAATATCATTTTTTTGTTGGATTTTCCTATGCTACAATTTTGTTCAAGACTCATATTTTTTGTTAATGTTTGGAAAACGAGAAAAATATACATCCTCTTATCAAATTCTACATCAGCTTTTTATATTATATGAAGATTTATAGGATGGGCCAACCAATGAGTGTAACTTTCGAGTTTCGAAATATTAGTGGAAGTCACACATATTAAGAACAATCTTTCTTATAAGTTGTTTGTGAGTATCTTCTAGTCTTGTGAGTTGTTATTTGTTGTAACTTAATATCTTATTTGTTATGATTGGTCGGAAAAAATATAAAGTATGTTTCCAGAAAATATCATATCTAAAGTATCCCATTTGCAAATAAGTTTGAGGAAATAATTTTATGTTAGGAAATAAAATATTAAAAGTACTATGATATCTAATTATCAAATCACCTTTTTTTTAAATAGCAAGCTTATTTAATTATAAATATAAAAAATAACTCCCACAGACAACATAAAAATTTAGATTAAATAAGAAATACAACATATAAATTAGCACAATTAATATATATTACACTTATAATTATATATTATAAATTAATAGTTATTAAATTAAAATAATATAACTTGTTACTAACAACATCATCACGATTTAAAACAAACTAAAAATAGAACACCGTAAATTAACATAAATATTATATATTAAGATATGATATTTTGAGAAAAGTTAGTATTTAAAAGCTGAAATGAGTTTTGACAAATGAAATAAAATTCTAAAAATAAGTTTCGACAGAAAAATAAATAATTTTTTACTTCCTTCCAAATTTAATAAGATTATAGTTTTTTTGTGTCAAATATTCTAGAAATAGGCAAAACTTACAAAGTAACCCTACCAGAAATACGCTACTCACATGAGAACAATATACTACCGTAAGAAATAAGAATAATTATTATGAATCATTAGATCTTAAGTGAATCGTAAGATTAAGAGATATTTGCACATGACTATTATGGACTATTAACTAACTTTTAATTTTTAATCATCCATAATTGGTTGTAAGACTCGGGTTTTATATTTTCATAAATTTTATATATTAATTGTTTTCACTTCATTTACCTCTTAGTCGGGGAAGGTAAAAAAAATCATTTTAGCAAGGATATAATAGTTTTATTTACTTAAAAAGCCTTTAGATTGTTTGACTATTTATTTATTCTATATTTATTCAAGAGTTAATAATAATTATATGTTAACATTTATTCTAGTTCAACCATAAAATTAGTTTCCATATCGGAACGATACATATATTATAACAATTAAAACAAACCATATTAATCGGCTTTCAATTGAAACAAACCATATCGGTCCTATTTCATTTAAGATTATTTTTAATGAAAATGACTTAACTTTTACCAAAATTTTGATATGAAAATCAAACATAAACTACTTTCTTTTTTCATACTTCTAGAATATATTCCACCACCAACTTACACATTTTATTTTTAAAATAATATAAATAAAAAAATTTATTACCTTACTCATAAAATTTTCAATATTAATATTATACATAATATTCTCATATATATACAATTTAATTAATAAATCATCGATTAAACCAATATACTATTATATCAATATCATAACCGATTTCACAACTAATAAAATATTAAAAATACTTATTATTACTTGAACCCTCTCTTCTGTGAACATAATATATCAGTCTTCTTCTCATTAAAAAAATTAACATTTATTAAACAAACTATTATTAAAAACTAATTACTATTTATTATTTATTTTAATGTGATATTTATTTATTGCCCAATATAAAAGATTTCTGTTAATTTTTTGCATTTATTTTCAGACATCACTGTTCTTCTTCTTTTTTAACTTTTCCGTACAGATTTCGATCTTAGAAAGCGATAACCCAATTTTGCTTTTACTTATCCCACTCTCAGGTATATTTATATTTACAATTACGATGTCGTTTTGCTTCTCATTCATGATCCCAATCTCACTTTTTTCTCTTCAAATTAATCATCAACAAATCACTTTTTTTCTTAATTTCAGCTTAATTGTGGTATTTTTTTAGAATGGTTACTTAAATTTTGTATCTTTACTTGATTTTAAAGTTAATTTTTCATTTGGGGATCTGATTAAAAGTTACTTTATCATTTCCTGATATATTTTGTGTTTTTTTTATTCAAGTGTAAGTCTTTGATGATTGTAGAAGGTTCTATGTTTTGAAGAATTTCCAATTTTACTTTTTGTTTTGTTTCTTGAGGCAGAGATCTTATTAGTAATGGTTTTGTGTAATGCTATGTTAATCTTATTTTGTTGATTGATTTGGGATGTTTTCTATTTTTTTAATGGATTTAATTAAGCTTTATAATGTTATTAATTGTTTGTCCTTGAATTCTTGGTGAATTGTGTATTTTATTTGTCCTTCAAGCAAAATTTTGGCCGTTGAGTTTTCCACTATTCTAGGTTCCTGATTGCATTTTGTTGATATCAAATGTAGTTACTGTTTTCCCTTGGTGCATAGGTCATATAGGTGTGAATTTCTCGAGTCTCGAATATAATGCCAGGTACCAAATCTTTGTTATGTTTGGCATTGAGATTTTTGATTTTCTTGCACTTATCTTTTGTTATTCTTGTTCGTGTTTTGATATTGTAGTTTTGACACTATGACTATTATGGGTTTAGGAGAAGAAGTATTGGTTCAAGAAAATGAGAGGGGTGGAAGTTTTGAGCCCAAGACTCCGGAGGATGAGAGGCGGAAGTCTCGATCTAGATCAGTTAGGAGAAAAGCAATGACTGCTTCAACCAGACTAACTTATAATCTCAGCCTTAGGAAGCGTAATAATCGTGTAGCTGATTGTCAAGCTGCTTCAATTTTCATAGAAGATGTCCGTGATGCAAATGAGGAAGAAGCTGTGAAATCATTTCGTGAAACACTACTTACAAAAGATCTGCTTCCCACTATTCATGATGATTATCACACAATGCTGAGGTAAATGAATGTCTAACATAAGTTGCTTGTTGAATATGCAGTTTCTCTTTTTATAGCTCAGTTGTCACTTTTTATTTGTTAAGTAAAAAGATGTTATATGTCATTGATTTGTCTGAGTCACAGTTTTTGTTTTAACTTTAACATTAATCACGGAAGTAAGTAGCTAGAGAGACATTATTGTAGTTTTTAATTTGAACTATTCTTACCCTTTTAAAGAATAAGGGAGAGCGCCAGAGTGGGGTAATTATTCATACGGTTCACTGTAAATCCATCACTTTAATGAAGTGTATAATTTATCCAAATTGTCATTTTTAGATGTTTGAAATTTTTGTGCAGATTTAAAACAATCCTGTTTAATTAATTTTCCAGAAAAAAGAAAAATTCTTTGGACATGCATTATACTACAGGCTGCTGATATTTTCATGCTGCAGGTTTCTAAAGGCCCGAAAGTTTGACATTGATAAAACAGTTCAGATGTGGGCAGATATGCTCCTTTGGAGAAAGGAGAATCGAGTAGATTCCATTTTACAGGTGAAGTTTGGTTGTACATTGGTTTCCTTTTACTTAATAAAAAAATTATTCTTCACTAGTTGACACATAAAGGTTGAAAGAACCCAGCTGAGTCTTTGACTAAAAACAGCAACCCAAAGCATGTAATTCTAGTGAGGAGAACTCCAGTGTAGTACTCCATTTGGAATATTTTCCCAATATTATTTGTTCAATCAGGAATTATTTATTTCCTTCCGTCACTGAAGTAGCAGCTTTATACTAAAAAATTTGTAGGACTTCATATATAACGAGTATGACGAGGTTCAGCGTTATTATCCTCATGGCTTCCATGGTGTGGACAAAGAGGGGCGACCAGTTTATATTGAAAGACTTGGCAAAGTTGAGCCCAACAAGTTGATGAATGTCACAACAGTAGATCGATTTCTAAGATATCATGTTCAAGGCTTTGAGAAAACATTTAAAGAAAAATTCCCAGCATGTTCTATTGCAGCAAAGCGGCACATAGGTAGAACAACAACGATACTGGATGTGCATGGAGTGGTAAATTATAAGCTTACAACATCATTATAATTATAATGAGAATAAGCTTGAATAACATTCTGTGCAAGTCAATGCTTATCAGTTACTTTGTACATGTTGCAGAATTGGATGAACATTAGAAAATTTGCACAGGATCTTGTTATGCGTATGCAAAAAATTGACGGTGATAACTACCCTGAGGTAATTGAATGTCATAAGTTGAATTTAACTTGGAGAACAAATCATAGTTACACAGACTTCCATATTTTGTTTGCCGTAGTGATCTATAAAGTGGCAGTGTCAACTTAAGAATTCAACTGAGATCTTTTACTGAGAATTCTTAAAAAAGGTAAGGACGCTTATGTTCTTTGGAAATAAAGAGGGAAAGGAGACAATATATTCATGAAAAAGAGAAAAAGTGTGAATTTAATACAAAATAGGTGTATCATCTCCTAAACATTTCAGTATGTTTGGAACTTTGGTTTTATTTTTTCCTTTTAACATTCATGACATGCATATGTTGACTGGGGTACTTGTATGTACATGCACTCAAATGCATGTAGGGAAGTAACCTGAATTAGGGACACAAGCAGCAAGTCTTGTTAATGAAATAATTATGCTTATCCTTAACATACTGCATCCTAACTATACTATCTTTCTAGGCAATGTTCCCTTAGTGAGTTATCACAAAACAAAGGTTTCATGTGCAATTTGGGATTACAGTCATTATTCACTTTTGAATGTGCTCCTTTTTTCAGACATTAAACCAGATGTTCATTGTTAATGCTGGTAGTGGGTTCAAGTTACTATGGAGTACAGCAAAAGGCTTTCTTGATCCAAGGACGACAGCCAAAATACATGTACATAAGTATTTTTCACTATATGCTTTGAATTTAGAAACGAAAGAGTATGATTGAAATGATTCATGCTGAATTTCAGGTTTTAGGAAACAAGTTCCTTGGCAAGTTGTTAGAGGTTATAGACGCAAGGTTTGTGTTGTCTTTGTACTCTGTACTCTATCAATTAATTAAGTGCTTCTATTGTCTGTACTCTATCAATTAATTAAGTGCTTCTATTGTCTGTACTCTAAACAATAATGAATATTATATGAATATTTGTTTTCAATATTTTGAACAGCCAACTTCCAGATTTCCTGGGTGGATGTTGTTCATGCCCAAATGATGGAGGGTGTCTTAGATCTGACAAAGGTCCTTGGAAGGATCCTGACATTTTAAAAGTATATTGTTAAATGACGGCTCCCACATTTCTATCAATTCATGTTTTAAGAATTGTTGCTCATTTCTGAAGCTATTACTTTCATGTTCTATTGACAGTTATTACATACCAGAGAAACAATGAAGCTAACAAACTCCAGAAGTTCTTATATATCTGATGAATTAAATATCACATCATATGCCAACAAGGTTACTCATAAATTAGTTACGTGCCAATGCTCTCATTTGTTGTACAATTACTCTTTGGGGTAAAATAGACAGCTTCACTCATGATTGTTTCCACAGGTTACAGGATCTGAAATATCAGAAACTGGATCAGCATTAGACGCAATATCAAGTCCTTCAACCTTCATGCAATTAGTTCCGCCTAGTGATTTAGTGAGATGTCTTTCTATTTTCCTTATTGTCTTTTGTAAGAAATAGAAAACAGAGAGAATAGAAGAGGAGAAAGTATTCTACTTTATTAATCAGAAAAGCTTAACTAAAGTACAAGAGTAATGTCTTATTTATAGTGAAGCTTAAGGCTTAAACAGAATAGCCAGCTCATCACTTAATACAACAAACTAACTAACTAGAAGTAACTGATTCAGTTTTAACAACTTAAACTAAATCAGTAACCATAAACTCTAGTATTCTAATATATCCCCCTGAAAAGCAGGGTGTAGATTAATGCTGAAAAGTGTCAGACTTCAGAATTGGCATCAAGAATGTGAAGTTGATTTATCAAGGTTATAAACTGATTGTTGGAGAGAGGTTTTGTTAGAATATCTGCAGTTTGAAGTTCAGTTGGAACATGTTGCACAAATAGGGTTTTGTTCTGAATCTTGTCTCTGACAAAGTAAAGGTCTAGTTCAATATGCTTTGTTCTATTGTGAAGAACAGGATTATGAGACATGGCAATTGTGCTTAGGTTATCACAGTATATAGTAGGAGTGATGTATGAGACTGAGAGTTCCTTTAGCAGAGATTCTATCCACATAAGTTCTTGAGAGGCTAGAGCTAAACTTCTGTATTCAGCTTCAGTGCTAGACCTGGAGACTGTTTGCTGTTTCTTGGACCACCAGGTTACAAGGTTTGAACCTAGATAAATGCAAGCACCTGAGGTTGATCTTCTATCATCCATATCAGAAGCCCAATCAGCATCACAATAGGCTACTATGGATAAGGCAGAGGTGCTTTTAGCAGAGGTGATAGAGAGTCCTAAGGTTTGAGTTCCTTGGAGATACCTAAGTATTCTCTTTACTGCAATCCAGTGAGAATTCAAAGGTGTGGAAAGGAATTGGCAAACCTTGTTAACAGAGTAGGTAATATCAGGCCTAGTCACAATTGCATATTGCAAAGCTCCTACAATAGATCTATAAAAGGTTGGATCCTCAAAATTATCAGAACCATGTCTGGTGAGTTTACAATTACTAGCCATAGGAGTAGTACTTGACTTTGCTGATGAAAGATTAGCTTTAGCAAGTAGATCTCTAATATACTTTGACTGAGACAGAAACAGTGACCCATCTGGCTTGTGTTTTACTTCTATGCCAAGAAAGTAGTCTAGAGGGCCCAACTGTTTAAGAGCAAAAGTGCTACTAAGGTCCTGAATAACTTGTTTTACCATTGTAGAAGAGGACCCTGTTACTATGATATCATCAACATATACTAGAATATATAGTTGATGATTAGATGAAGTGTGTATGAATAAGGAGTTATCACACTTACTGATTTTGAAGCCTAGTTTGAATAGGAGCCTGTTTTAAGCCATATATGGCTTTGTTGAGTTTGCAAACCAAGGTCTTATCAGCATTTTGAAAACCAGTGGGTTGATTCATATAAACTTCCTCTTCAAGACTGCCATTGAGGAAGGCATTATTAATGTCAAGTTGCTCTATCATCCAGTGATGAGTAACAACAAGAGTTAGCAAAACTCTTATAGTGATTGGTTTAACCACAGGGGAGAAGGTTTCATTGTAGTCTACTCCATGCTTTTGATGAAACCCTTTGGCCACAAGTCTGGCCTTGTATTTGTTTACTGATCCATCTGGGTTTTCTTTAATTCTGAAGAGCCACTTGCACCCAATAGCTTGTTTGTGAGGAGGCAGAGGAACCAGAGTCCAAGTGTCTAATGCCATTAAGGCATCATACTCAAGTTGCATGGCTTGATGCCATACAGGACTTGATAGAGCAAGTTTGGTACTAATAGGTTCACTTTGAGCAAGTTGAACACTAGGAGCTGCTGTATTGAGTAAACCAGATTTGGATCTGGTCTGCATTGGATGAGAAGAATGAGGAGGTAAATCCAGAGATGCTGTGGATGAAATGGAAGAGGATGATGAGGGAAAGTACTTAGAAGGAGATGAATTAGCTGACAAGGAAGATGATGAGATTGAAGTGGGAGATGTTATAGGAACAATAGTATCATGTAGTGGAGAATTTTGTGATGGTGTAATGTTAGAGTTTGGTAAATCTGAATAAGTCTGATTAAGGGAATTTTGGCAAAAGGTGAAGTGTGGAGTAGGTTGACTGGCCACAGTTGAAGCTAATTCAGTAGAAGGGGAAGACTCTTTGAGAAAGTTTGAGGAGTATGGAAAGTGAGACTCATTGAAGACTACATCTTTAGAAACAAATATTTTTCCACTAGAAGACAAACACTTGTATCCCTTATGGTTTAAGGAATAGCCTAGAAAAATGCATTCTGTGCTCCTAGGACTTAGTTTATGTCTGTTAAAGGGTCTTAGGTGAGGATAGCAAGCACACCCAAACACCTTGAGAAATTGATAATCTGGGTTTTTACCAAACAGCAACAAAAATGGTGATTTTGACTTCAGAATAGGAGAGGGCATTCTATTTATAAGAAACACAGCAGTTAAGAATGCATGATCCCAATAGACTAAGGGTAAGTGAGCATGTTCTAACAAAGTGAGACCAGTCTCAACAATGTGTCTATGTTTCCTTTCCACTGTTCCTTGTTGGTGATGTGTATGAGGGCAAGAAATCCTATGCACAATCCCAAGGGTTTTAAGGAAATTAGTGAAAGGTCTAAATTCCCCACCAAAATCACTCTGTACAGCTTTAACAGAGTGGCTGAATTGAGTGTGAACATACTTAAGAAAATACTGAAAGATTGACAATGTTTCAGATTTTTGCTTTAATAGAAAAATCCAAGTATGTTTACTATGTGCATCCACAATAGAAAGATAATACCTAAACCCACTAACAGAGTGGACAGGAGCAGGACCCCACAAATCAACATAAACTAATTCAAAACATGAATTGTAAACAGATACAAAAAGAGGAGCATGAAGTCTATGAGATTTGCCTATACAACATGAAGAACAGAAATCAAGATCATTTTTATAACTGTGGGAAATATTGCATAACTGCAAAACATTCTTTACAATTGCTTTGTGGGGATGCCCCAACCTTGAATGCCAAAGAGAAAAACTAGAAGACATACAATTGTTCAAATTAGACTTATTACATTGACTCAAAGAAATTTTATTACAATCTTGAGGCTTTGAAACTGACAAACCAGAACTTCCCAGAGTATGATTGAAGACTGAGGAGACATGGCAAGACTTCGATTGAGGGAGTAGACCACGAAAAGCATAGAGTCCCTCCTTGGTGAGAGATCCATGGAGAAGAATTTCACTAGTAGCCTGTGATTTTACAAAACAATCATGAGCATGAAACTCAAAATAGCACATGTTATCTTTAGCAAATTGAGATACACTCAGTAGATTTTTAGTGATAGAAGGAACATGAAGAAGATTATTTAGCTTAAAGGAAATGTCAGAATTGTAAGTAGAAGAAAATTTAGAATTTCCAACTGATTTAATTGGAATTCCAATACATTACCCATGTAGATTTGATCATGTCCAAATTTCTCGATTGGATCATGCACCAGGTTAGGATCAGCTGTAAGATGATGTGTAGCTCCAGAATCTGGGTACCAAGTCGCATTCTTCGTGTCTTTTGGCAAGGAAGAATCTTGATGTTGAATTTGAGCATTCATGGCATACGAAGGAAGAGGAACCCTAGAAGCAGACCTTGGTCCTGATCCTAGAAGTGGAGAAGAATAAGGAGCTTGAGATGTTGTGTAGAGATCTTGTGGGTAAGTTGGATAAAAATGGGCCGGATAATTCGTAGACCCATAACCATTCATAAAGGAGTGGTGAGGTGTAGAATGACGTGGCAAATAGTTGAAGTAGTTCTGCATGTGATTGCCAGGTGGATAGTCACCAGGTGGACATGCATAAGATAGCTGATTTTCAAAACCAAGAGGCGCACGATAGCAATTCATAATATCGTGTCCATGGCGATTGCAAAACGAACAAAAGAGAGAAGACCGATTTGATGATCTTCCTCCACGAAATCTTCCCCAAAATTATTTCTTCTACTTCTGTTTGCATTGTAGTTTCCACGATAGTGACCAGAACCACCACCATTACCACTGTAAGGAGAAGAATTTGGGAAAGAATCGAATCGAGGAGCATATTGAGAAGAAGGAGATTTGACTGCCGAATTAACAGGATAAGACGAAGGTGATGAGTTAGAAGCAACATTGACAGATAAAGCATCTGAAAGAGCCTTTTGTTTGCCTTTTTCCAATCTTGCTTCGAAGGTTAAGAGAAAGGATTCCAAGTTATGAACAGTAGGAAGATCCATCTGACTTTCAACCGATGTAATCACTGGTTGATATTCCTTATTTAATCCATCAAGTATATAGTCTATATGTTCTGGAACAGAAATTGGTGTGCCAATGAAGATTAAAGCATCTACTAACCCTTTAATCTTTGTGAAATATTCTGAAATAGAGCTTGACCCTTGAGAAATAGAACGCAATTGAGACCGAAGTTGTCTACTTCTAGCTTTCGTCTGAGAGTTGCAGAAAGAATCAAGTTCTTCCCAGAGCTGCCAAGAATGCACACAACCAACAACACGTGGTTGCAAACTCTCAGAGAGAGAGTTAAGGATCCATGAAAATACTGATTGGTCAAGTTCCTCCCAACGAAGATAAGCAGGATTGACTCTGTTAATGAGACGATCATCGTCGTTAAGAAAACGGTGAGGGATTTCAGTTCCCAAAATAAACCGATTTGCCCTATTTGATGTTAGGGTCGCAATCATGAAGTGACGCCACACAAGGTAGTTTTTCTCTGTGAGTTTCATTGAAGGTA
This sequence comes from Lupinus albus, assembly GCA_009771035.1. Lineage (NCBI taxonomy): Eukaryota > Viridiplantae > Streptophyta > Magnoliopsida > Fabales > Fabaceae > Lupinus > Lupinus albus. The sequence goes on along the minus strand of CM020001.1, from coordinate 19,407,177 downwards.
AAGGGAGAACAAGAGGAGAAGAGACCACTTGAAGTGGTGAAGGAGCGGAAGGTGAACAGGAGCGAGGTGGAGAAGAAGGCAAGGTCCCAGTGTTTGTGGTGTTGGTATTGGTAGTAGCCATGGTTGGCGTGATACCATGTAAGAAATAGAAAACAGAGAGAATAGAAGAGGAGAAAGTATTCTACTTTATTAATCAGAAAAGCTTAACTAAAGTACAAGAGTAATGTCTTATTTATAGTGAAGCTTAAGGCTTAAACAGAATAGCCAGCTCATCACTTAATACAACAAACTAACTAACTAGAAGTAACTGATTCAGTTTTAACAACTTAAACTAAATCAGTAACCATAAACTCTAGTATTCTAATATCTTTTTATCTATGATTTATGATAGAGCATTATGGTGTCGTTCAATTCATGTCTCCGACCCCACCTAGTGGGATTAAGGCTTGGTTGTTGTTGTTGTCGTTTTTATCTTTCTGTTTTCCTTCAGTGCATCTGTCCAGTTATTAACTCTTGGATGTAAATTAGAAGTTATGTATCATCTTTGGACAAAAGCAATGGGTTCACGGTCAAACCAAGTGTCTTTTATATCATGCGTAATCTTTCTTATAAATACGTGGGTGACTTCCATGGATATATCTATTATAAGTATGTAGTTGACTTATGCAGATATATCTCTAGTAATTAGATTACTTTTTGAAAGGAAAATATGCATTGGTCTATAAGTTAATTCTCTTAGTGCGAACTGCTTATAATTAATCTATGATATAAAATTGTCTTATAACACATCAGTTTAGCACTCCACAATGTATATGATCCCTTTCATCCTTTGGTTTAAAATTGAAATTTTACAACCTTTAATATTTAATTGGTGATTAAAAGACAAATCTCAGGAACATAATAATATTTTTGCTTGAATCTGCTTGGAACTTGTCTAAACTATTGGTTATTTGCAACTCATGTCTGATATGGAACTATATTTCAGAGAAGGATGAGATACCGTGCACCTATTTACAATGTAGTCGAGTCAGCAAATGTTATCAGAGAAGTTGAGGATGTTGATTCAAAAGGTATGTGATCCCCAAGCATGCCCTTTTCTAATTAGGGGTGATCTGTTTTTTATTTTATTTTTTGCTTTTTTGATGATGATCATGTTATTGCTTGTCGAAAGATGATATTAGATTGTGCAACATGACTGTGATCAATCTTGGTTTAAATGTGTAACTTTAGCCATGAGAAAATTAAAAGAGCAATTTGTGCAGTTAAATTTTGTAGGCAAGTAATACCACACATGATCTTCTATTAGCATGTTCAGGATGCAATGTAACCTCCTATGGCCACTATGTTACAGAACTGGATGGATATTTGTTGCGTTGTTGTGCCAGAGATATTTGGTTGAAATTTCAGTATGCGTGCTTTGTAATGTAGTTTCAGTTTGTTGCCGAGATGGTGTGTCTGGCAGTTTTATTACTAGTTTGAGCGACTTTAGCATATTGTTTTGTAACTTTTTCTTACTTCTTTAGTTATAGGAGGATTCTTTATCCTGCAGTAGTACTTTTTCTCCTTTCCTATTAATAAAGTGTCTTCTTATATCGTAAAAACTGGTGCATCTTCTAGGTGATTCAATCAACAATTATCCGAGAAGACCATCGACAAAGCTAATTCCGAACATCACAAGTATTTTGGCTCAAATAATAGCCAAAGTTTTGGCTTGTATATATGTAGTTTTCGTGGCCATGGGGAATTTTTTTATGGTTCGATCTGCAATCAGCCAACCAGAAAGCCATCAGCAAACCCAGTTAGTGGTATCCAGTTTTCAGGAACAGTTAATCACTCAGGAAATGCAAGAGCCACTTTGGCAGAGGTTGCAAAATTTAGAGGCAGTAGTAACTGAGATGACCAATAAACCCAGAACAATTCCTCCTGAGAAAGATGATATTCTTCAAGAGTCATTAAGTCGTATAAAATCTATAGAATATGACTTGCAAAAGACAAAGAAGGTAGTGCCTCTCTGCTTCCATAATAGTGATCACTTTGAAGGACATGTTATTTAGAATTAACATTACTGTCTTGATTGAGTTTGTTTCTTCATTTTAGACACTGCTTGCAACTGCTTCAAGGCATGTTGAGCTTGCTGAGTCTATAGACATCTTAACGGAGTGTAGATTTGATGTAAGTTTTTATTACCCCTCACTTCAGTTTGATAACTTGATGTATAAACTTGTTAACAAAAATTGACTATCTGCTATCGCTACTGTGGTCCCACTATCTGCTTCATTCTCTCTGACCGAGTATGTGCTCGCTGAGTGAGACCAGGGTTTGCTCGTTGAGCGAGATCTTCACTCTTTCGCTGAGCGAGATGCTTTAACCTTTTTTCATGATCTTCACACCCTTTTTCAGATAAATGACTTGCAATTGATACATTCATGAGTGAGACTTTGCTAATTGTGCACTATGACAATTTATACACATTTAGTCATAGATAGTTCTGTTTTTTCCTACTAGAAACTTAAATTGATTATTTGCTGATACTGATGATGGTGATAACTTACTTTGAAATATAGGGGAGAAATTCATGTTGGCCTAAAAATAGTAGATATCATGCCTCAGGAAGATGAGTATCACACTTTTCAGCAAGAGTTTGCAAAGATTTCTACTCCTTGTTTTTTGATTCTATAAAGCTGAATTACTATTATACCTACATTGACACCTATAAAGGAATTATTCTCATAGGTGACTTTCCTTTTATCTTATATATCTAGTTATCAACACAAGATAGTCCTACACACACTCCTGGAATGAAACATAGGTAACTTTTAATATCTATTTCTTTTCAGGTTGAAGGAATATGCCATGGGGAGTATATACCTTCAATCTATACCATACATCAAGAAATTTAGAGAGTTCTGGGATGAGTTTTTTCTTCTCAAGACACACTATTTTCCTTGTTGGCTTTTCTTACAAGGTACTCAACTGATACAAACCAAGTATGCTTAACAGATAGCAAAGTGCATAGCAGTAAATTTTGGATTTTACTGTTGGGTATGCTTGCCCTTTGAATTGTGAGTTTTCAATGAATGTTATTAATCACTCTTGTTTTTGGATAATTGCAGTATAGGTTGATTTTGTAGGAGAATATACTTGTTTAAGAGGAAATGTTGTTATTGGACATTATCAGATCAAAATATAATTTAACCACACTCTCTATATCTTTTCTTATTTCTCATAAAAAAAACTACTTATGATACAAGATTATCTTTGGATAATTAACAAACCATAGTCATATTTTACCAATATCTTCAAGTCCATGACAAAATCATATTGTTCTAATCATGATGAAAGCCTTAACAATAAGGACGATTCAGTGCACGAGACTTTCACTTAATAATGTATATTAGATTTTCTATTATAGATGAATAGGGGGAGGACTGCACTCATGTAGGTAAGTTAGGACTTCAGCATATCCTATTGCAATTACCAAACTGGTGATCCAATCTAGGGACTGTAATTTGCCATCTGAACGGGTTACTAAGCACAAGGAAGTAACCAAATCTCTATTTGGCATGTACTTGTAAATTATGCATTTCTCATTCTCCTATTGCATGAGAAACCTTGCTTAATAGTCTGAATTATGCACTTGTAAATTATGCACTTTCAAAAACACAAACTTTGGGAAAGCTTGTGAAAGGGTTAATAAAGAAATGTGTATCCTTATAAGTCTTCCCTTCCCCTACATTTTCCAACTGCCAATGTTTTCATACTCAACCACATAATCCATATAAATCAAAATGTCATTTTTTTATAAGCAAAAATATTAAAAAGACACAATGGGTGCCAACTTGATTACAGCTTGTAACACAGATTTATACAATAATAGGAAATCAAAAGGTCTTACGTTTATTATTGTATCAATGAAGCATAAATCTCTTGTTAATTTTTTATAAGGTGTTTACACCCACATATTTAGAATACCCAATTGAAGATTATATATTTTATACATTCATGTTGTTAAAAGTTTAACTCTAGTGATTTTTTTTAGATTGCTTAAATTTAATTTTTTCTGTGGAAATCAGTAGTCTCCCTCCACCATGATCAACACTAATGTAATTGTTTTGATGAGAATAAGAACAATTTATTTGTCATCATAAAGTAATGTACTTGTTTTGTAAGGAGTATAAACATACCTCATAAGCACATATAAGGCCAAGATTATCATCCATGTCTTTATATTGAGATTCAGCTGGTTGCTATAGTCTCAGCAATAATTTATCAAACTGTTAAATAAGCACATAACACTTTTATAGTTTTATTCTGCACCAAGGAATCAAATATAGAAAGTCTTTATTAGAAAGTGTCACTTTTTAACTCTAGTGATTTTTTGAGTCAGGTCAGGATAAGTTTGTAGGAACAATTGTGAAGAATTCATGTTAGGAGTGTTCTGCTTCAAATGAGATTCATTCATATTTGTTAGGTAACTTTAATTTTGTGGTACAAAATTTCATACAAATAATGTGAAGATATTACATTGTAACTAAAATGAGAATTCATTGTAAAAATGTGAAATATGAAATAAATTTAGGAGTGAAAATGTGAATAGTAGATATTGGTTAATCTTTTATTGTACTGTGGAAAGGTGGTTTACAACTAACTCCTACATACCTCAATGAATCTACTTCACCACTTCTCTTAGTTTGGTAAGCAATAATTTGTTCATAAAAGTTTCAATGAATCTTTTATTGTATTGTTCATAAACTTGTTGTAACTAACTACACATACAACAAATGAAAAACCACATTCCCCATTGGAAACATGAGATTTGTGTGAGACCCATTTATCATGACTCTATTGTGAGACTCATTTATCATGATTCAGAATTGAACATGTTGCTTTCCTTTCCAAAAATGTAGGAAAGAGCACATCATTATACTTTTTTGTTACAATGGTAGCACTTGATTTTACTCTTAGATATATGTTCCCATGCCACACAAATTTGTATCATACTGAATTAAATTTGTAACCATGAACAACTAAAAAAACAAACATGAACTAAGAATTGGGAAAGTAAAAAGTGAAAGTGTTTATTTTTAGGGTGGGATTGATTTTTATCACCACTCAGAAACCAGAATTAGATCATATACATAAGAAACTAGAATCACCACTCTCTAGTGTGATTGTTGGCCATAATGTCAGTAAATGACCAAATAACATTCTAGTCACATTGGAATATACTGAAGAAAATGAATACACTGACACTGTAAAAGTTTTATACATTATTATTGCATCTTCCATCATTCATATCATTGACACTTCAAAAAAAAATAATACAAATAAATTATGAATTATGTACTAAATGTATATAAATCTTACACTATATTACAAGATACCAAAGAAAAAACTCATTCACTACAACATTGAAAGCACTTCCTTGTAACATTGTAGGACAAATAAATAAAAAGTGGACTTACACATAATCTGTAATGTTTCCAAATGAAATAGGACTAGTTGCATTTAGTTAAAAATGGTTATGAACTTACAAAATCAAATTTTTTACAAATGCATATGATAGTACCACTACCAACTACCAAGATAATAAACAACATCCTACAGATTTAAGTCATAAATCTTATATTCACAATACTTTGAATTAGCCTTTTTCTAAGAACAATGATTGATATCCAAATTACCTAAGGGTGAATAATACATCCACTAATCTAGTAGAACAAAAAAGTGTTCCTCTGCTCAAAATGGCATGGAGAACAAGACAAGAAAAAAGGAGAAGGGACAAGTACAAGGAAAAGAAGAGATGACCCTGTACATATACCTCTATATTCAACTTTTTTCCAAAAAGAAAATGGGGCAAAACCCTCTACCTCTAAGAACAGTATCAAATATACAAGATTTTTGAAACAAGAACAAAGTGAGCAATGATGCCTATCAATACAATTGATTAAACTTTTAACTACGCCTGAAGAAAGCACTGAATATCCAAATCAATGTTCCAGAGCCCTCCTGAATGATAACCAGCTTCATCTGCACAAAATCCCAACATAATTTAAGGTCTTCATTTTTTTCTAATTCTACTGTGACAAAATAGAGAAAAACACTCAGAAAGGAATAAACAAGTTCCCAGAGTTAATACAAATCGTACAAATGTTAATAACATTGGACCTTAAGCAATATGTATTACATAAAAATTAGTTTCACCAATGAATCTTATCCAGGAGAGTAATAAAAGATCTCATCAAAACCCAGAATACATGCCAGCCAATAGATACAGGGTCATTTACACACTACCGTAAAAATGAGCAACATTTTGCTGCTGGTATGACAGTCAGTTGTACCTCGAAAACTATGTTCTATCATTGTAATACAAGTTCTTAGAATAATTACGACATACAACAACCAAACCTGTCACTACAAGGTGGGATTGACTACGTAAGTCGGACAATGACATTGTATTTTGTTATATACAGAATTATCTTAACATGTTTCACTAATCAGTTTAAACATACATCTATTGATTGAAAATATGTAAGTGTATAATAAGCAGATACATGGAGGAAAAGTTAAATTCATATATAAAAGAATCTGCTATGTTAAAAAATTAGATAGGACTTATATTTTCACTTATGAATTGCTACGCCAAGGACTTTCTTGCTTCCTGGTAAATTGATGGTTTCCTAGAAGGTTCTACTGTTTTGTACCTGCTACAATGATGCCTAGCCTCCCATTTCTATTCCTTTTGCACGCCATCCAGTGTCAATTGTTATTAGAGCAAATGAAAGAAGTAGAGAAAAAATGGACAAGATGTTGCATATGTTTCAAGATTTGTCATGCAATAAATGCTTTCGGAAAGAGTATAAAACAGAAACAAGTGGGGACCTATATTGATAATTGGGAAGGTAAAAACAACTCCTTAAGAATTTACCCTATGTTTGGAAAGAGAGAAAATGGGGAGAGAGAATGAGAATGTCCATGTTTGGTCGTGGAGAGAAAAGGGGACGAGAGAAAACCAAGTGTGAGAGCCACCCAAAAATGTCTCTCTAATTTGGAGAGAGAAGATAGCACTTCTAAAAAATCAAAGTTGTCTTTTTTATTTAGGGACACATTTGCTCTTCACACTCAACCTTTCTCTCTTCACATTATATTACAAATGCATTTTCTTCCTTTATAAAAGAAAACATTATATTAAATAGAATAGTGGAGGATAGACTATTGTCCCATAAAACCATTTTGCAAGGGTTCCAAAAATTGTGCAAGGGATTTTCCTTGTTTCCTGGTAGGGTCTGTGGTTTCTACAAAGTGGGGGGAACTAGCCTTCTAGGCCATTTACTAAAAACAATAACTGAGACCCTAGTTTAGACCCTTTCACACCACTAATCAGCAGAAACTTTGAATATTTCAAAACGTTACAATTCAGAAAACAATGCCACAGTTAGGGGTGAGTGTGGGCCGGGTTGGGACGGGTTAAGGTTTGTCCTTACCCGGCCCTAAATGTTGTTCGGGTCATTTTTATGAACCCGGACCCGGCCCTAATCCGGAGTTAACCCGACCCTAAATATTCACAAGGTCAGCCTTTAAACCCAGACCCGACCCTAGACCCGATTAAATATAACGTATACTCATTTTGCATAAGGTCTTATAAATATTATTTATTATTGTGAATATATAATTTGACATATAAAATAATATATGTGTATATATATTATTAAACATGTATATATGATGAAAAAATAGAGAATCAATGATATTTTCGACCAACAAAGTATCATTACTCTGTATATATTTGAACAGAGACACATAAAAACATCATGCGTGAGTGACCATGAGAAGGGTTGGGACGGGTCATGTTTGGTCCCTACCCAGCCCTAAATATTGACTGAGTCTAATTTTTGAACCCGAACTCGGCCCTAGACCCGAAGAGACCCGACCCTTTTCAGGCACGATCATGATCGGGTCATACCGGGTGAGCAGGTAGGGTCGGGTCTCGCTCACCCCTAGCCACAGTTGACAAAGTTAATACAACTATTGAGATTCCTTTTAGGAAAAAGCTTTTTACTATCATCAACATCAATTCAGAAAGTCCTAAAATCATAAACACTTCATTTCATATACCTCGTGTGGAAAACTCACATGTCCATTTTGTAAATTAAGTTCACCATAATTTTGTATACAGGGCAAAATGAAAAATAAAATACCTGTACATTGCTGATTAAGGGGCGTAAAAATTCCAATCCTGACAGAACCAAGCACACTCAGCTGCTTCATCCAATAGAAAAGATCATTCCGCTTCAGAATTAGGTGTGCGGACAAGCAAACTATTCTGCCCAGATTGTAGATGTTGCACTTTTTGTTGAGGTTGATGTTGCAAAGCCGCATCTTTGGGGGAATTCTGTTCCTGCCCCTGTTGCTGCTGTTCTGGTGGCTGATATGACTGTTGAGATAGGATGGGTTGTGATGAAGATTGCTTTTGAAGAGGTGGTGGCTGCCGCTGCACGCCAGAATTACGTGCATGAGAAGTCAAGCTAGCTGATAGCTGTCGTGGGCCAAGCCCTTGACTCACAGTAGGCAGCTCCTTATCACCTGAATTTCCAACAGCTGCACCCCCCAAAGAGCTCATGTGAGTAACCGGATTGGGTGTTTTGGAATCAAATGGCGGCTCTGTTGTTTTCCACTGAGAAGATACAGTAGGAACAACTGTTACCACACTAGCCGAATCTAAACAACCCGGAGACATTGCAGTACTTGTACTGACTTCAGAGGCACAGTTTGCAGTATGCTGATCAACATGAGGTGATTCAGACTGAGACATGCTTGATGACTCAGAATGTGTCTGACAGTTTTTTTGCAACATTCTCTGAACATTTGAGCGAGTTTGGTTAATTTTGTTAGACTGTGGTTGAGATTGTTGCCGCAGTTGATGACGGTTAGCAGCAGTAGCAGCTGGCTGTGGAGGTGACATTATATGACCTGCTGGAACTGGTGAGGCCTGTCCTTGAATGCTGTTGTCAGAAGGAGATGCCACCGGCTGGAGTTGCTTTGATGAAGGGTTTGCTGGTCCTGAATGTAAGTTTTGACCTTGCATAATGTTCATGATTTGGTCCCCTTTCTCCAAAGTTTGGTTTCCTGGAGGAACAGAAAGTCCATTTAGATGAGAAGGATCCACAGAGGGGTTTTGATGGACCGACATGTTTCCTCTACCTATTCCCTTCAGAAGTTTAGCCTGCTGTTGAGACTGTGCATGCAGCGGCTGATTCAGATGCTGCCTGCCAGACTGTTGATATGGCCGCTGCTGTGGCTGTCGTGGCTTCACTGCTTGATTAGTCAACCCACTAGCACCAGGATTCCTGCTGAACCCATGTTGTGGCAGGTGATGTTGCTGAGACGACATGGGTGTTGAAGGGGATGATGATGTTACCGGGGGGAGAGATACTTGCTGAGATGAGTTTTGAGGTTTCGCCTGGGGACTATTTTGAAGAGGTGATGATATGGGAAGTTGGGATTGTGCCTGAACATGTGGAACCATTGCATTTGATGTGGAAAACTGTTTCTGTTGCAGCTGGTGCTGTCGATATCGCTGCTGTTGTCGCAGTTGTCTTTCCTTTGCCATTCGAATTGCATGGGCTTGTTGCTGTGAATTTGTAGCAAGATTTTGACCTTGAAGATGAGGGCGGGGATTGCTGAGATGAGACTGTTGCTGGGGCTGCTGGGCATGTGGTGAAATTGTCTGATTATTAAAGGCAGAACTCATCCCATTAAAAGCAGGATTACCTTGACTGTTCCCTTGGGTGGCCTGCATTTGAGGTTCTGGAACCATCATTTGCCTTTGATGCTCTTGATTATGGCCAGGCTAATAACAATGGGGGAAATCATCAGTATAAATTAAATAGGATAACCATACGTGTTAACAAATAAAAAAGAGAAAACCAATAAAAATAGAACTAAATTGTTATATATCAATTGCCTAACAATGTCAAAGAGAGGCTATAGGGAACAGTGATCAGCTGTCCCATGACCCTGTTATTCAGATATTGACACATGGAAAATGATATATGATTTTATCTTCATAACTTTAATGTCGTTAAACAAGTTTTCTCTAACCTTACTCACATTCCCTTTTCTCTTTCCCACATAACCGTAACTTCTCTCACATTCCCTTTTATCTTCACATGCTTATTGTTATGTTCTGCATGTTAAATGATCTGATGATATCAGATTTTAAGTTACAAGTGAATAAAGTATTGAAATCTTGGACAAACGTCCATATTCTGTGTGGCAGAAAGGGTGCAGCCGTTAAAGGTGGACAAGGACCTTTTCGTCTGTTAGTTTTTGCTTCTAAAGGCGTGCGAGAGTACACAGTTGACTTCGGAATATTTAGATACCAGCACATAAATTTGGTGCTCATGTGCAGTAACCAAAGTTTATGTTGTGTGGGAGAGAGAAAAGGGAATGTGGGTGAGATCAGAAAAAATATGTTTAACAATGTTAAGCTATGAAGGTAAAATCATATATCATTTTCCATATGTCAAAATCTGAATGGAAGGAGCAGGGTCATGGGACAGCTGATCCCTGTTCGGCTATTTGAAACATACTGAAAACTAGGATACTGGGTAGAATGAATACTAGGTATCATAGCCACGTGGAAATCCCAACTCTACAATAGTACATATATAAAAAAACGAAACCCTGAGATGGGATAATAACAATTCTCACCCTCATATGCACAGCCTCCCGAGGTCTCGGGATTGAGTTGCCTTGTCCAGCAACTACTCCAGCGTGCATATGAACAGGACTGGGCACCCCCACCATACTAGAAGAAAGCATGCCTCCGGAACCATGCATAGAAGATGATGACATTCCTTGATACCCAGGCCTTGACATTGCTATGTTTCTGTTAATCCCACCCACCATACCACTTCCAGCAGGCAGCATGTGAACACCACGATCACTTCCTGAAAGAGATCCAGGAACTGACATGCCAGATTGCTGCATGTTTCGAGCAGAAATCATCTGATTATATTGTTGTATTCTCTCCTGTTCATCAACTGTTATAGGTGAAGTTCTTGCAACTCCATATTTATTATCCCTGAAAAAACAAGCAGTACCCAGCAGTTGAATTAGTAAAAATGTAATACACAGCACCAGTGGTCAGCTATAAAATGTACATACCTGATAGAAGCAGCCATTGGAGCAGATGGTGATGACAAGTTATTTCCAAGACCCATACCAGAAGAGAGTGGAATTGAAGAATTCGGACCAGATGTAGGATGAGCCGATGGTAAAGAACCATGATTTGATAAACCTAAACCACCAGCATGTGAACCTTGACACCCAGCGGTTGTGCCGTCTTGGCTTGTTGCATTCGTATCACAAAGATCATGCGGCCTTCAACCAGAACACAAACATAAATAAAATACCAGTACCGAACAAAATAATGTGCACCAAAAGTATGAAATTTTCAGGGTAAATATAACAATGGTCAAATGAACACACTAGGCAATGCAATAGTATGAATACTTATAAAACTGCCATGTTACCCAAGGAAAATAAGATCAAGTAGAACTTACGTTAAAACACCTCCATTCAAGTTGTTTGGGAAGACTTGGGAAAGAGCAATCACATGCGAGTTATGGATAGGTACTAATTGTTTTAAATCCTGGTTATTGTTCTGCGTTTAACAAAAGAATTTCTGATCAGTTATGCTATAGAAACTAAGAGTAAATTAGTTTAATTTAATTTTGTTTGCTATGATCCTGCTCATAGCTACAAAGGTCAAAAAAGAGTTTTACTGTTTGGAATAACCAGAAGAAGAAGAAAAAGGTTGTAGTGTTTACTAGGTAACCAAATTTCAAAAACAACTAGGTGCCCAACCCAAGTTCTTGTTAGATACAGTTTTGGAATCACCAAGGATATAAACCAAAATACATGTGGCAGATCCAATTCTCAAAAGGTAACAAGCATAAAACAAGGTTACAAATTTGTATAACCATACATGAAAGATAACATTAAATCTGAAATATAAAAACAAAGCAAAGTTAGAGCCAAGGCAAGAATAAGAGATTCCTAAGATAACAGCAACAGGTTAACTGATGGCAATAATATAAGGCCAACTCTGTAAGACAATTGGATCTTAAAACTGATATTCATTCCACTGAAAGCTTCACTCAAATTTAAGTTCATTAACCACACTAAAATTCAACTATTTATTATTTCAGTTGACCACTTATCGTTTGAACTCGGCACTTGTCATCCCAATTAAAAACATATAGAAATGGTTCACATAACATAACCAACAACCATGCCTTTATCCCACTAGGTGGGGTCGACGACATAGATCGAATGACGCCATAATGCTCTATCAGAAATCATAAATGCAACTTTTAAATGTCATTGCATCTAAGAATCCATCTAATGTAAATGCTTTTGATTCAAACCTGATTCCTACGGCAATGTTGCTTCTGCCCAATCTTGATAATTTTATCAAAATGAGACTTCAGGGTATCCTCTTCCATTGGCCCTTGCAAACGTTGAAACAACTGCATGGCACTACCCTGCCAAAGATACAAGAACAAAGCTAAGAAAAGCTGCAAAGCTGAAGTAAAGAATGAGAATCTACAAATGTATGAAAACAAAATACACAATCACAAATTATAGTATTTGTGCCTTTGGAATTCCAGGTAGTGTAGATGGATAAGACTGAGAAGACCCTGAATCTTCAGCACTATCTGCACCATCCCCGGCGCTTCTATCCATTAAAATCTTGTGACGCTCCTTGCACTCATATGGCTTCCGATAAATACACTGGAAATATGCAAAAATGTTTAGCTTCATTTAAGACTAAAAAAAATTGAAATTTCATACTGAACAGAGCAACACATTTCCCAAAGATATCTCGACTTGCTTCCTGTAGACCTGGTGATAAATATCACCATCAGTAGTTCAGTACCTACCCTCTATAATTTTGTTCTTAATCTTAGAGGTTTTATACACTTAAGCACTCTCATGATGAAATATCAATTGGTGGGGCAATAAACCGATCTTTTAAGAACTCCAAGTGATAGTGTGACAAAAAACAATCAAGATATCCTGCAGCTTTGGCACCATGCTTCTATGTGTAGGCATATTTACAGATAATTACCTTGAATTGTAGACTACTGTTGATAGCATCACTTACTAGCTCCCAGTTTGGACCCATATCATGCACCAGGACAACAAGAGCCTGCAACAGGAAGGACATTATTGATAAGCCTTTCATGCCATGTCAACAAGATAGAAATTGAAAAAATTGTTCAAAAAAGAAATTCAGAATAAATTTGAAATAGCTTATGAACTACTAATAACCTGGTCTTCAAATAGCGACCAAATAGTTCCAGAACCAGGCTGTCCAACAGAAACCTATGAGAATGAACAATAAAAATGCAAACAAATAAATCAGTAGGCTCACAGAATAAAAAACTTATATCCACATGACAATCTAACTTCACACTAAAACTACCTTATGTCCTTTGGTTTTCCTGCCCCGGTCTCGTCCACTGATGATTCTAATAAATTTACTTGGATTTGACATGTTACTGATTTGTGAAGCAGCTGGGGAAGGAATAGAACTAGTTATTGGAGCAATATTGTCAGAAGAATTGTCAAGTGATTGCCTCATTGTCTTCAGCTTCTTCACATTATGTTGCCCATACAAACCTTCATAACAGGACAGTTAAATATGTAAGGCATAAAGAAAATAGAAAATTTATGGTAAATACAAAAATTCAAATGATATAATCAGATGACAAGGTGTTTTACCACTACTTCCATTGGATTCGAAGTGATAATTATCCAATCTGTTCTTGGAATGATCTCTCTGCATCGTAAAGAATCACAGAATAACTATTTCAGAAAATATATTAAAAAAAATCAGCAGAGCTATATTTCCCAAACCATTTTAGAATTCTTTTTATTAAAATCATCAGATATTGTATCAATGGTTAAAAATAGAAAACCAAAAACTACGATCCTCCAACAATTAAGTTCTAAACCGAATATCTCATCTTCACACTACTCCCCTCATTTGGATATTTACGTTCCTCCAAAGTCCTCCAAATTAGAGGAACTTTAAAATGTGCAGGAAGTTAAAATTTGAAGGGTGGTGATTTTGATTGGAGGGTTACATCGTAATCCCTTATTTCCAAAACTCCCAAATAAGGGTAAAGTTCGTCAGGAACGTTCCCTTCCGAAATGCCTACTTCCTCAAAAATACCATGTGCTTTTTACACCAATAGAAGCATATTTACTGCTCATTATTTTAAATGGCTTCTGAGCCTACAAAATATCCTTAAAAATATAAGCATTGCCCTGATCCAGTTTCAATTAGCAATATGCTCAAACCAATATGTATGTGCTTAAAAGAACATTAACGAGAGAAAATTAAATAACCCCCTAAATGACGATAAAATGTAAAAACTTCACATTAATGTAATTAATATAATATCAATTCAAAATGCATCATATTGACGCCAGATTACACACTTGAAATTCAAGTTTAGTTTCACCAAGTCCAATGAGGAAGATGGTTATCACAGCAAGTAAGTTTAATTAAAAACAGAATTACCTGTTCATTTAGAGCGACAGTATCCAATTGCCATCCCTGGTCATAGGTAGAACCCTGTAGAAATAATTGTTAAGCAACTACAGCTCAAGTACAGTAATAGCAAACTGAAGTGTGCTGTAGACTTATAGTAACATGAATTACCATAGTCTTGGGCTTCTTCTTTGTTTTAACAGATGTTTCTCCACAGTCATAAGGTAACTGCTTTTCAAAATCTCCAACTGACTCCACCTCCACACTTTTATGGATCTGTGATCCAACATGTAAAGTACTTTGGTCATCCTGAAAGGAATTGGTATCTCCACTCGAAGCATCTGTCTTAGTTTGAGCCTGCACTGTCCCAGTTGTCATTGCAAAAGGACTCACAACTCTTTGCCGAGAAGCTGTACGCATGCGCTTTGTTGGTATTGCCCCAACATTTAAACTAGCAGGCCTTTTCACAAATATCGCAGATGGCTGAGTTCCAGTTGTATAGTGTACATAAGCCAAATCAGTCCCAACTTCACTAGTTTTATGAGTGTAAGACTTCATCCTGTTTTTGTGTTTCTTTTGTACAGATTTTGATGATCTGCTACCCACATAGACACCAGGCAAATAATAACCAGTTTCTCCTTCATCCTCATCATATTTTATTTCTTCAGACCTAAACTCTATGTTTAAATTAATACAAAAATAAAAATAAAATATTAGTTGCAAACTCATAGATCAGATAACTTAAATAGTACCAATAGTACCTGCAGCAGTATCAAACGTAGATGTTTCAACTTCCTCTTGAATGCTACTACCAGTTTTCTGAAAATTTAATTTTATATAAACAATAAGTTAGAAATAAGACTTAAACACCACTCCTGAAGCATTATATCATCCAAGAAGGCATAAGGTAGTAAAATATATTATACCTCAAACTGTAGGAAATGAGATTCAACAGATCTTCTGTACGCTTCCGTAGCAGTAGGAGGAACAGTATAGAAAAGGTTTTCCTGTAAATTAAAATATAACATGTAAAAGAGTTATTTAAAAAAATACTTCAATTAAATCATCAGTTAAACCACAAAAGCATCAATTAAATCATATTCAAAAGCCACCTTCACTGGACTTCGAACATTTGATTTAACTAACATGTTGGTAAAAATAAACCTGACCAGAGGGATCACTAACATCCAAAATAAGTATGCAAATCAAGTAAGTATAAGGTTACTTGGCCCATACCTCTGTAAGATGATCTTCCCATGACATATCAACTGTGCATGAGTCAGATATCTTGTCAGGTGTTGTCGGTGTTTCTACTTGAGAGGGAATTCCACGAGAACTATTATCTTTTAGAAACCTCAAAGCATAGGCATGCACCTTAAGAGTTGTATTTTTTCTGGGATTTTGTCCCTCCAAGTATTTGCTTGTCTTCTGACCAAAACCACCATTCAAACATCAGTAACAAATACCTCATGCTGTAAAAATAGTTTAGGAAGCTAAAACTGAACAAAACAGAGAAAATATAGAAGCATTCCAGGTCATAATAATAACATCAAAGAAAATTTCAAACCATGCAAGAGTTTTGAACCTATGGTGCATCTAACGAAAAAACAGCCTGCCAAACCAGACTACTATGCATCAGCGTAGGATGACAACAATGGCCAAACAGAGAAGGACAAAAATATGATTTTTTTTATAGAAAAAAAGACAAGAATATAACAAAATATACATATACACCATATACCGATAATGAACACCTCTGAAGCTAGAATCCCAGGTGAGGATAAAAATTCAGAAGTCACCTCCAAATGTAAATTAATTTTTATATACCCAAAAATCTTTTTTCTTTCTCTTTTTTAGGGGGGGGGGGGGGGGCTTGCAAATGTAAATAATAGGAGGATATGATGCATTGTGCAATTTTAGATTTCAGTCTTAGGGCATAAATAATAAGAATACCTAATCGCATCAATCATAATAATGTCCACCAATTTTTCCACACTAATTTAGCTCAAAAGTAATTAATGAAACCAAGTAACAATAATCCAGAACTCAAAAACCACAATCTAATATGCATTCATAAATTCAATCACTAGATTCAGGATTCCATTAAGCATAACACTTAAGTAGCTACTTCTAAGTTTACTGGGTAACAAATTTATACGCGTTATCAATTGAGTAGCTTGTTGAAGCATCAATTGACTCTCACAAGGAATATTTTCCAAACCCAATTAATTAAACGAACCAGAAAGAGAAAATATCCATATAAACGAAGACCTATCACAAAATTGGCAAAAGTAGTGGCCAGCAGAATTTCTTTGGGGATAAAGTAAAAGGTCAGAGTAAATAACCAGCACCATATCAGAATTTTTTCTCTCCTCAGAAACTTCATTTGAATCGTCTTTCTCAGATTTAACAGAGCCACCAATGCAGCTAAAGTCATGATCATCATTGTCAAGAAGAAGCTCAACTGAATGCCAGAACTGCATGACAGCCTTTGCCATGTTGTGAGACAAAATTTTCCTCCCTAGAAGTTTGTTTTGTTTTTGAACTCTTAACTGAGAACTAATAGATGCTCGATGACACAATTGTGCAGCAGCAGTTAACTTCCAAAGACGCTCCTACAAATATGTTTTGGAAAGAGGAATACGGAATGAGGACCCCTACTACAAGGGTGAAGGGAGGATATGGAATCACTAGTGAGTTTAAAAAATAAAACCTGTGCAAAATCATTTGCCAACCATGCCATTTCCTCAAGGACAAAACCCCAGTGAGACTTTCGGTGGCTCTGTGTGGGTAAAGCATGAAGAGATAACTCTGCTATCCTCTTTCGCTTGACCTGTTTAGCATATGACATCAGAACTTAATAGTTCACTGAAGAAACACCTAAAATTTAAGAGTGCACTAGTCACTACAAATGGAAACAATAAACGAAGACCTTTATGATTTGAGCCTCCTCTAAAATTGAATCCTCATGAGCCTTGTCAGCTAACTTCAAGTGGTGCGTAGAACATGGTTGACAGTCAGGTGCAGCAGCAGTAACATTTTCAGGAAGAGCAGTTTGGCGTGTTTCTGAAATTGACACATCCACAGGAACTTTATGTCTTTCACAGCTGTTTTCCTCGATAGAATTGGAATGATCCACCACCACAATACTATCCTCTTTATCAACTTTTGATATGGTACTGTCGTTGTGATGCACCCCCTTAATATTGGAAGAATCATTCACCTTGTTTTCCATGCAAGAACTATTGATATGCATATCTTCCTCTCCTTTGACCATATTATCATTACCAGAATGGTCTAGATAACTAGACCCATGTTCATAGTTAACAGTAGCACCACTTTCACTACCGTTGGTCTTGTTCCTTTCTTTTACAACTTCACAACCAGTTAAATTTACTGTCTTCTCAAACTCCAGTGTTTTTTCCATAGTATTTCCATTTGGGTCAACATTTTTTCTGTTAGTACACATATCACTATCATTATTTACATCTCTAGCTAAACTAGTTTGCACACAGGAGGAGTCCGAATCAAAATTCTTCATGCCTGATGCAGCACTGCTATCCTGGCCTTCATTTGGTACACCTTTCTTCTCTAGTTTTATATTGTCATACCCATTTGATGGACCACAAAAAAATTCTTTTCCAAGTTGAGTAGCAGCTACATAAGGCAGAGAATCAACATCAGCGGAAGCTCCTGCATCCCTTTCTTCAACTGCTTTAGCTTCCCCAGAAGTTGAGACAACAGGTTTTTGTGCAGTATCATCTTGAAAAGGTAGAATACGTTGATCTCCTTTGAATTTTCTGTTGAAATTAATATCCAATTTGTCTTCAGGAACACTAGCACTGCCGCTAGCAGTTTGATGTTCTCGGACACCAACCATATCATTATCTATTGGATTATTAGAAGCCAGATCTTTAATAAGTATATCACCATTTACACTAGAAGGCTTTGGCTTAGAACTGGGAGGCACATTGTGGTCCTTTTGTTTGTTCATATCAGACACAAATACCTTCCCTTCCCTTGAAACCCCCCGAGGACCATGATTTAGTCTGGACCTATTCCTTCGCGCATATGGGCGGACAATAGCAGAATCTTCATTCTCCTTGGCATTTTGACTCACACCAATTTGAAAACACTGTTCAGATGGAGCGATGCTATTCCTTTTATTTGAATGCAGAGACCTCTTTTTGCCTTCGGGCAACTCAATCTCACAATCAAAAAGTAAGAGATTATCAGCAGTGTTTGGCTCATTGAAAGGAGCTCCTGGTCTAGCATTACTATCAACAGAGTCGCCATGAGGAGAGGCAGTCAATGCAAAACTACCTTTTGCTTCACTGAATAACATTAGGAGAGAGAAACAGAAAAGAGCAAAAGAGTATAAGTGAATTAATGCACGACAGATATTCATACCCAAGTAGCACATACAGATGATAAAATAGAGAGAGAGAATCAAGAACCGAACAGTCAACCTGGTCACAAACTGCTCATGATGCTGATCAATGAGTGATGTAGACTGGACACTAACTGAAGCAGCAGTCCCAAACTTAAAGTCCAGAGGATTCCCACCCTGCACTTAGAAAGCAAAGGTGATCATCATTTACATAAATGTATTGGGGACAATAGACTGCAAAACATCAAATCTTTCATACTTTTTCAAGAAATTCTAGCTGCTTTCTTCTTTCTTCACGAAAGTCATATTCCTGTCTGTTAACAACAGGCAAGTGTTATTCTTGGTACATTCTAAAGACTATATTAGCATTTGAAAACATAACAAAAGGAATAATGCAAATATCCAAAGGGTTTTCCCATCACCTGAGCTCTGCTTGAGCCTTCTCAATTGACGCTCGGCACGGAGAGGTTTTCACACCTTTACTAACTCCGCCCTCAACAACTCCTCCCATGGAATCAACCTCAGCATTTACATGGAGAGCAGATTCTGAGCTACATCCATGCATTACCACCCTTAATATATAATAGCTCCAATTCCCATCTATTAAAAAGAATCTGCCAAATTTGAAGAAAAAATAAAGGTAAATAATACATAAATCCGGACGGAAAAACTTCCGGCTGGCCAAACCTTAGAAATGTTAACACTGCTCTCCATTGAGAAGCAAAGCACAAGATACACAAGCATTAGCTTAGAAAAAAATAAAGAAATCTATTCCAAAAGAAGAATCTGAAATGGTAACATGTGTTTTAGCAAAATTTAATTCAAAATTTAAAAAATTCAAATTAAAAGGGGATTAACTCTATATATTAGGAAGTTAGATTAGGATGCCAGAAGGACCATCTTGCAAACAATGATTGGAGCGTTATTTATTGATTAGATATAAAATGAGAACATGATTAACAAACATCGAACATGCAATTATTATGTAGCAGGAAAGAAGATATCTGTATTGTGTTTATATTTCAAACCATGCAATATATGAACACCCTCTCAGTGGAACTATGCACTTTCCTCATTTATATAGTAAATAATTAAATAACAATATATGCGTTAATACAAAATAGATGTGCATGCAGGCTTTTATGTGATTAACATTTTGTGCATCGTATTCATGCACTGCATCTACATTTGAAATCTTTTGAAAATTATATATATGACATCAATTCAACATATTTACCAAATGATGATAGGGGATCTTTCACAGAATGAAATAACCAACCAAATTCATTTGTTAATGAATATCTTACACATGATAATACTTCTAGGTCGTGTAAAATAACATGCAAGGCTTATGTAAATTATCAATCAATTAAATATTTCCTTTTCCTTTACAATTGAGCTTTAAACATTCCCTTAGAAATATGAAATGATATCATGCTTTGACTTGGTGAATGACTGAGAATCAGTCCATATAAGCCCCAACTAAACAATACGTTCAAAGGAAATGTAACCTAAGTAAAAAAAACAGAATAGTCTCAACAGTTATACAAGTAAAAGCTTCATATTTTATTTAATCCCCTGAACTTTTCAAAATACATGTAAGGCTACTAATTTTCATTACTGAATGAAATTAGAGATCAAAGTTGTGGTTTCCATAAGTCACCAGATTATATCACTTATTTAAAAGGTAATGCGTATAACACAGCATATATAAAGCCCTACAGACAATTGGAGAAAGTAAAAATAATGTCATTTTCTTATCAAAAGAAAAAAATAATGTCCGGGTAAAAAGCAAAAGAGACCCCCCCAGTGGGATAAAGACCAACAAGGCATTTGGTCTAGTGGTGTAAGGCCCCACTGGATCCCCAGCTAGGCCAAAAGGTTAAATGTTCGATTCTTGGGAACCACACTTGTTGGGACTTGGGAGGAGCAGCCACGCACCCTGAAAGGGGTTAGTTCTTTAATCATAGGGTGAGGGGACACCTTGATTATACCAAAAAAATCTAGTGGGATAAAGGCTTGGTTGTTGTTGTAAAAAGCAAAAAAGACACCCCCGGATTAAAATGTTTGCACAGGAAAGGAAATGTATGACCAGACAGAATTAGCATAATAGCAGCACCCACATGCAATTCTGAATGATGCCAATTGAACTTATAGCAACAAAATTAATTAAAAACACACTATGTTGGGCAACTATTGCATACATAAAGAGGTTGCAACCACTTATTCCCTTCAAAATTCCAAACTTTAATCGCCAAGCACCTTCAAATTACTATATCCTCAGTAAAAGATTCTCATTCTAATTTGTTACTCAATAAAGGTAAAAAATAATAATTACCCACATTTAATAGCATAATCATACACAAACCCGAAGCCACTCCAAAACAATGCAAAACACAGCACAATTGGGCCAACAAACTAAAACCCTAAAAACACTAATTCCCACTTAATTTCCCCAATTTCCATGATTCTAGGGTTTCCATGAAATGCCAATAAAACAACAATTAAGCATAGAAAAACACCTGAACGCACAAAAGGGTCGTCGAAATTGAAAGCTATGGCTCAATTCGAGTCCGTCCCAAATCGAACTTCGTCTCTCCTAGGGTTTGGGTAAAAAAAGAGGGGTCCCTTTGCTCAACACGAAATTGACCTAAAACCTAACATCTGGGAACAAAATTAAGACATAGAAGAAGGGTTTTTCAGAGGTGATTCGTGAAAAAAGCAATTGGGGTTATGAATTTCACGGTGTATAGAAATTGAAGAAGAAATAGTATTGTTTAATTTGTAATTGTTATTGAGAGAAAAGGGAAGTATACGAACTCTGCTAGAGAGAGTAGTGTGGGCTTTAGGGGCATGAAGAAGAAGATGAAGATGCAGAAAAAAAGAGGGCTTTTGAAAATTTGGACATTCATTTTGGGCTTTTTATTCTATGTATTTTGATTTTGAATCAATCAAAATGAGTTTTTATAGTCTTTGCTTTTTTCATTTCATTTCATTTTTAGAGAGATGATTGTGTAATATACCAAGTCAAAACAATGTTTTTTGGGTTTTGTTTCTTTTATATATTTTGAAATTTTGACTATTACAAATACATTTTGAAATTGATTTATAGGTATTCATGAATTATGTTAGCTCGATAAAAATTAGTAAGATTGTGATTGTGATTGCATTTACTTTTAAATGTTATGAATAAGAAATAATTATTGTGATTTTTGGTGATCTTGTGAGAATTAGAAGTGGATATATACTCTATTTCGAAATTTGTTCAATTTTGTGTATATGAATCATTTGATATCTTAACTAATCATCTTTTAAGTTGAGAAACTTTGTATATATGAATCAATCAATTTTTTCAATAGCTAATGCATTATCTCACTTTGTGTATATGAATCAATAAAAGTTCCTCCGATTGAAAATAAATATAAAGACAAAGACCTAGTTTGTCTTCCAATTTTCTCCCATTTTTAGTTTTGAAAAAAATAAATGGTACGATAGGTCGCTCACATTGGTTGATAGTTATATTGTCTAGGTTACCATAACCTAAAAAGGTTTCATGATCACCCATGTCATTTTTCTATTATGGTAGACATGATATGATAGTTTCTCTTATCTGTTGTAATTTGAAGTTTTGTCTATCATATATATATCATGTTCACCTAAGGCTCATTTGGTTGAGCGGATATATAAGAGGGACGTGATAAGATAGTTTGTCCTATCATATTACACTTTCGAGTTTGATGATCTTGGTGAGCCAATCGGATAGAACAATACTATCTTATTGGCCTACCTTATTTTGTTTACCTAATGTATTTTATCTCGTTCGGGAACTCAGTTAGAAATTAGCATGATACAATATAATAGTACAAAATTTCTCTCTTATGCCCACACTTGAACACTGTTGTGGCCGCCACACTACCACCTCCGCCAACCGGCTCTACACCCGATGAGACTCGACCCTATTCAGATCCGATTATGATCGGGCCATACCGAATGACCGGGTAGGATCATACCAGGTGAACAAGTAGGGTCAGATTCTACTCACCCCTAGCCACCACCATCAATGATACTATTATTTGATGTGCACTAAAATTTGGACAATATGTGAGTTTATCCTACTTATATATATTTTGTTCTAATCCCACACTCTTTAGAGAACATATCCTTATTATATTTCCTATACATTGATAAATTAATATACAAAAATAGTGACATTGAGTATACATTATAACTTTGACATAAAATATCAAGTAAAATTTGAATATGTTTTACCTTTATATAATATTATATATTATATATTATATATTATATATTATATATCATATATATTATCGATATTACAAACCAAATTCAAGTAATCTTTAATAAGTATAAATTAGACTGAATAATATCTCAATATTAAAAAAAGTCGTGCATAACTAATTTAAATTAAACTGAAACACATAATTAAATAAATATTCATCATACTAAATATGAAATGCTACCTAAAGTATGAGCCACTATTCAAGGCATTTTCTAAACATTTATCATACTAGGTCAGATCGGCTATATGGGTTGAACTATATCATAATGTTATCTCATAAATCATTTTTGTTGACAAAGTATTGAACTCTAAGTCTTTCTTTATTTCCCTCATGGTTTTTCTTGGCCTCCCTTCCTTTAGGAAATGGACTAGCTTCCATTTAATCTGATTCTATCTTCTTAGAGGGATTTTTACTGGTCTCCTTCATACATGACCAAAAAGCTAAGGTGCAATTCTACCATATTTTATACAATAGAAGTTACTCAACTTTCTCATTCATGCATTTAGACTCAAATGTACATTCATTCAATGCAACATTAATTATCACATCTGTTACATATAATTTATTATCTTGTTGACATTTTATCGTGCAACATTCAGACTGATGACATTGCATGTCTTGTAGTGGTACAATAAAACTTTCTCTTAAGATTGAGATTTTATCACAAATAATATATAAAGCACTACGTCATTTCATCTTATCTAGTTGAATCTTATGGTTCACATATCTGTTAATTTTATCACCTCCTTGCATGATTGACACGAGATACTTAAATGTAATGACTTATGGTATGACATTATCCTCAATCATTATCTTTACATTAGAGTTTGTTCCTCTCTTATTAAACTTACACATCATATATTACATCTTAATTTAATTTATACCAAATTCATATGCTTCTAAAGCTTCTACCCACAATTATAACCCAAGCTAAAAACTAAGCAATTAGATAAAACAAATTATTTGCATTTATAATAGCTAATTTGTATATTTTAAAATATATTTATAAGTATAAAAACTAGTTTAATGGAGGTGCACTATGAACTTAAAAGTTTTTTACACTTTTATTTTGTTATTCACTATTGGTGCATGTATTGAAAGTGGTTAATTTTAAGTAAAGGGCATCCATATAAAAAGATAAATAGATAATACTATAAGTATTAAAATTTAAAACAATGTATGTAACCCTCTAATGTAAAATTTAGTTCTATTCTATTTGCATGAAAAATGGAAGAGATGTGTTTCTCCATAAAATTCGTTTCTCTATCCAAAATCCAATCCTTCTATAAACCATTCTAACTCTCTCTTTCTTTATGATTCTTTTTATTTATCACAACAATAATAAGCACTCATTGAAGCTTCAAATCTTTCATAAGGTTACAAATTCAGAACACTTCCATTTTTTCCATATCCTTTGATCAATGTGAGTCTATCAATGAATTCACATTCACCCTTTGTTTTGTTAATAACTTTCCTATGTTATATATATATTTATGAGTATTTATTTGTTGGTTTTTGCAGAAAGAAATTCAACATAAGAAAACTATGTTCATATTATAGATGAGTGATCATCCTTCATATGTTAGGGGATCCAAGGTACCCAATTCTTCAATCTTATCTCATTTTTGTCTCTCTTTATGTTACTTTATGAAGAGTCTCATCACAATTTATTTTGCATTTTTCTTTCATTTTAAGTTTTTTACAATTATTTTGTTTTAGAAAATAGAGTAAATTTTTGTAAAAAAAATGATGATTTTCTTATCTACTTAAATTGCAGGAAAATAAGATCGATATAGGAATAATTGTGACATGAAGACTCCAAAACAATAATATTATAATAACAATAATGATTATGGACATCTTTGTAAAAGTCTACTGGTTTTTAGATAAAATTATTCATTTCATCATACTTTAAACAACCCAAATGATAAAACCTAGTATACAAATTTTCAATTTTGAAAGTGGAGAACAAAAGTATTTCAAGAAATAAAATCCATTTCATCCTAGTCTAAAGGATGCAATAAAACCTACTATCATTGGACCCTATTCAATTCATATTCTCAATCCAAACACAACTTTAAACCTAGTATCATTGGATCCTTTGTCTACAAACTTATATCTAATTTACTCCTTTTATCTTATAATTTTGGTGTGTAAATTAATGTTCTAACCATTTTTATTTTCAAATTATTTTGGGAGGAAATGGAAGATTGCCAAAGGATCATAATTTATAATCAAATGTCAAGTTTGGACAACAATCGAGAAAGACTAGCTGGCTTGACCCTTGATGATGTTTTAGCAAATCAAAAGAGATTATCTAGCACACCACCCAAAGAATCAAAAAGTCGAACCCTCCTAGATATCATCAAAGAAGACGAGAGCAACAAAAAGGATCGCAGGTAATTAAAATGTATAAAATAATAAATTGATCACTACACTTAATTAGTTTAATTTAACATTGTATTTGATTTAGAACATGGCCTTTTTAAATTCATCTAACTTAGTTAGGTCATCACATAATTTAATTATGTTCTTTCATTTCATTTTTTCCTATTCATATAAACCTCTTCAATTGATAATATTTATTTTAGGAAAAATCATAATTTAGAACCTAAAATAAAGGTCAACTACTAGAACCTAATAACCTAAAGCTTATAAGCCTACACCCCAACCAACCAATTGAAATAAATTTATTTTGGAAATTATCTCGATCTCCATTTAGGGTATTATTATAATTACAATAATTGAGAGAAATGTCACATCATATTATTTTTTTCCCTTATTTTTGATATATTTTCATCTCTATTAATAAAGAGTTAATAGAGAGGATTCTCATCTAATGAAAACATGTGGATAAGAATGTTAAAGAGTTTATTGAAATAAAAATAATAAGCAACATATATCCCCAAAAACATGAAACTAGAACAAGTTGTCATGAAATCTTGACAAAATACACGTGTACTTTTTAAAAACCTATCTTTACCTACATGAATAAGAAACTAATTTTTTTTGGGTATGTGTGACTCTCTCATCTTATTAAATGTCGTTTCTATGAATTGAACAATTGATTTTTGGTATTTCTAAAATTTGATAGAGTCTTATACTACTAGACCAATATTTTATTAGTCTTTAATATAATATTTTTTAATTTAATACATTAATATATTAAAATTAAAGTCAAGTGTGAAATACTTTCTCCTCGATAATATGTTGGCAATTTAAGAAAACAAACATTACATTCACACATGAGAATAAGAGTGTGTATATATACTCTCTAATATTCAGATTCAAATCCGATTAAATAAGAGTCTCGTGTATTAAGCCGACATTTTTTAACATGCATGTAGATCGTGGAAAGCTTTTCAGGACACGCTTAGACTAAAGCTAGCAGGCTCTGCTTGGAGATCATCAATTCACATTCCAACTTCGGATCCAGTTATTCCTATTCCTATTCCTACTCCTACGGAACCAAACAGCAGAAACAACCATTTTCAACCCATGTCAAATAACTATGACGCATCCCAAGTTGATGATCTCAACCCTTACGACCCCGATTCTTCTTTGGCGCCGCCACCCAGGGCACAGTTCTCTCGACGGAGCTCCACCCGTTACGGATCTCCGGCTGACTCTCCCGATGACACCGCAAGTGGAGGAGGTGGTGGTGGTGGTGGTGGTGGTGGTGGTGGTGCAGGACTTCTCAGGCCACAATTATCACGTAGAAACTCCACCACCGTGCCGTCTCAGTCAGAGCCATTCCGGCGAGGGAGGGTGGTGACATTCCGAGACAATTTCGACGACGATGATTCCGACGATGAAGGGAACCAAAGTGTAGAGAGGACAATGTCAGCAAGGGAGGCAGTGGCGGCGCAGGAGGCGTCAGAGGCGGCGGCTGCAGAAGCGGAGATGGCGGCGGAGGAAGAAGAGAGACCAATGACAATGTCATTGATGGATTTGTTAGAAGAAACTGATAGGGAAATGGGTCTTGAAGGATCAAGGTATATATTAAGTGATGATGAAGATTTCGATGAAGACGATGACGAAGAAAATGATGATGACGATGATGATAATAACGACCGAGAAGGTGTTATGGAATATACTTGTTGTGTTTGTATGGTGAAGCATAAAGGTTCTGCTTTTATACCTTGTGGTCACACTTTTTGCAGAATGTGTTCAAGGGAGCTTAATGTTAGTAGAGGGAATTGCCCTCTTTGCAACAATTTCATTTTGGAGATTCTTGACATTTTCTGATTTTCCTTGTTTTGTTTTTTTTTAATTTGATCTTCTTTTTGTATTATCATCACTTAGACGAAATGTTGCTGCTCTACTTAGTAATCACGAAGTCACGAGTTGAAATTCTGAAAATAGTGTCTTTGTGTAATCTCAGTGGGAGTCTCGTATATTAGGTTGTAATTTTTTATTTTATTATACTCATTTGTTTATTTCTATCCTATGAGGTGGAGTTTTGAGGTGTGAATAAGAGTGAGGATTGAGGATGATGAACTTTCATGAAGAGATAGAAATTTTTGAAAAGGTTGTATGTGTGCCATTGCATGTATTCTAATTCGAACCAAGATGGTCTGTCTCCAAAATTTCATATCTTTATATTTTAAGTCAATCATATCTTACCAAATAATACAATTTTTTTTATTTTTCTTTTCAATTAGATTAAAACTTTCAATTAGATTTGGACATAATGAAATATAAAAAGTGGAACATCTAATCCCTATTCTTATAATTCCACATGTAGTTATGTAATTTGGGTTGCACCAATGAAAATGAAAATTAGGAAAGGCATGAAATATTACTCATGTGAGGTATTTACAAGCACTACACCATTTTAGCCAAGGAATTGGTTATTTTTCCATAAATTATAGAAACATGTTTCATTAGTCTTGGAGCAATTGATTTTGTGATTCCAATAAAACAAATTTGTAAACAAGAACTTGTAAGCCATATGATCATACATTCATTACTCTTACTTTTCATGAATAGAGCTGAAATTTTTCATAAGGCTATTTATGTTGTGGCCTTGGTTCATGTTGTTTCCTCTCTCGTGCTCCGATTTTCGACTACGCAACCTCTTTCGGAATCGTCACCACATGTTTTGCGGTTAAAGCATGAAAAATACAATTTAAGTCCAAATTGGATAAAACAATCTTTAAACAGAGCCCAAATTGGTATAAATTGGAATGCAATCTATTGCTTGAATTAAGCATTCTGTTGTTGCTTTGAATTATTTCAACGGTTTCAATTATTTTTATCCTTAATTCCACCATATGGTCAAGATTCTTTACCAAAACATTTTGATATTGTTTTTATATTTATTTTTTAAAATATATTTTAGGTCGACAAAATTGGGTAGTCACACTCTCTTGTATTCCAAATGTGTGGTATATAATTAGTTTTGCAAAATAACATTATGACAATAGGGAAGACAAAACTTTCACATGTGAGACTTTACAACCACTTACCAAGAAATTGGTACGGTAGAGAATGACATTATACCAAGAGATAACTTACATCTTCCGGCCAGTAAAAGAATGATATGTGTATTATTTTGTTTAATTTTAGAAATATTTTTGTAGAAAATGATTAAATAGTACACATGTCATGATTTAGTGGCCGGAGGAGATAACTTATCTCCTTATACCAGGAGATACATTATTCCCTTTCTTATATTAGAAAAAATTATGTCTTCACTCTTAGAACTTCTGGTATTTCAAATACAAATATCTAACTAAACAAATTCATGAACAAGAAGAACCTTTAAGATCTAACTCAAAATCAAATGTTCAAAAATTATACTTGTATATATATAGCTAGCATTTTTACTGAGAACATCAAGTGTAAGCAACAAGAAGTAGAGCTAGCAGCAAGGATTACATTAAGAATACTGAGTATTTTTTCATTTTTCATTACCATTTTGATCAAATTCTTCCATTAATCTATGTAGATGGCTAATAGATCACACATTTTATTGTAGTATTAGGCACTACTAAAGGGTAGCATAGAAAACCTTAACAAAAGATAGTGTGTGTGACATTCAGCTCTTTGTAATCTCCACAGAAGTTCATATTCACCTGTTGAGACTTGAGAATCATCCGACATGAACGATAGAAAATGTACTCCGCACGACTCTTAAATAGCAGCAAAATATTCTCGGCACACCTTCTGATTAATGGGACATAGATGAGGTTGTCTTACTATGTAAATTTGATCCCCGACCTCGTTGTACGAGTCCTGATTTCGGTACCATGACCACAAAGCCCATGTTTCATTTTTTACCTGCATTTTACATATTGAAATGCTCCTCAGAGATTAATTATCAAGAGTTTGTTACTTTACTTAATCAATTCAAGATTATATATGCTAGAGACTCATATGGCCTCAATTATCTTTCAAAACTAAAAAATAAGTCTTGCAACTGAAATTATTTAAGATTCGCGAACGAGTCTGCTTGGTTTTGATATATAGTAAACTGAAACAAAATCATGCAAACCCAAGGGCTATTTGGTAGTGTTAACAACATTCTAGTTTCAGAATCACAATCCCCGAAGGAATACGTGCTTCTAAAGGATCTTTTATGTTGTGTCTAATTATGAAGTTAGTTCAATACATATGGCCAGTTACGAGAAAAAGAAATAAGAAATACAATAGCTAAATGATGATGGGAAATACCGGTCAGCCATAACCTTTGCGTATGCAGATGAAATCCCCAGAGAAGTGTTAGAAGTCGGCACTATTACTTATACATCTATTTCCGTCAAGAAAATTTTGCTATTTGATTTATAAATATTGAAGTTGTCCCAAAATAGCCGGAAATAGATGTCAAATAATTTTTTTCAACAAGCACTAATTAATAGCATCAGAATCTAACATGATATATTGGAGTAATTAATGGTTTAATGTGCATAAGATAATGTGTATTTAGGCATAACCTGTGTATTAATTTATATAATGTAACACTTGTACCACTCTGCTTATACTGCACTAGAGGTGGATATAGGTAGGTAAAGTTTAAGGGAAATGGTACCTCTAGAATCCCATAGCCGAAGCTACTTTCTCTGAAAGCACTGTAGTTGGGTTGGCGATCCCAACAAAACTTGCTCACTGCTGGGCCAAATGTAAAATTTGTTGCACAGAAGCCACCCATATAAGGATCGGGAGTACTTGATGGATCAGGACAGTTACCAGGCTCGTCGGCGAATTTGATTGCCATCTTCTCTCTGTTACCTCCATCTCCAATTGTAATATGTACAGGACCACATGGATCTAAGTTATAATTATAAACCCGATTCGACCTCTCATAAGCATGGATCTGGCGATCAATTTAAGTTCCAATCAGTTAAGTAACTACACTTAGCTAGAAGAGATCATAAAATTCATGGTAGTTTGAAATCATATAAATATAGTCATATGTGACTAGTATTAAGTTATTAACCTCTGAAAAACATGCTTATGGCAAACAAAGGTAGGAAGCAGATCACACATAAATCCATTGTTATGGTTGATTAAGATAGAAAAATAATGTTCCAATTTGTTGCACAAAAATCATTAGATTCCATGGTATTCAAGTTGTATTATATAATCCAAGCTATATTATACAATTACGGTATACTCCTGCCAAAACTTGCATAAATAGGCAGCTTAAACTTTTAATTAACACACAAATTTAGTCTACAAAAAGATAATGGCCAATGTAATATTCGGATAACTTACATGTCCATTAAGTACTATATCCACACCATATGAGTATAGCAGGTCTTCTATGTGCACTCTCATACATTCTGCTTCTCTGTAATGGGCCTTGTAAGTACTGTACCATGGTGGGTGCCAAGTAGCTACGAGCCACGGAGTTTCTGATCTATCAACACTAGCCAGGTCTCTCTCCAGCCACTTATATTGTTTACCTGTCAAGGAAATGCGCCATCTCAGGTACCAAGATAGTAAAAAAGAACAACTGCGCTAAGTTAACTTTGATGGATTGTTTCAGAAAATAGAACATCTGATTTGTAAACTGAGATCAAGAATACCTTGAACTGATTAGAATGAGAAATTTTAGCACATTCAATAACCTATAAATGATTCTTTCCTATAGCAGAAACTTCTCTTGTCCTTTTCCTCTTTGATTGTTGTTACTTTTAAGTTCAGTAACTAAAATATACGGCTTCATCCCTGAAGTTTGGATGATATTGTTTGGCTTATTCCACACGAAGTTTTGGCTCATGGAAAAATGTGAGTTTTATTAAGATTTAGAAACTTCTTCCAGGTCCAGATTGACATGTACTTATTACATAGGTGAATCTGGTATTGACTTCTATGCCAAAATGCCATCCACATCCTTGACAATTTCAATACAATGAAGTTTCATCCGAGTCATCCTCACAGCCCTCAAATATTTTTGCGTTTTCAGTATTTATTCTGGTAGAAATTCAATGTAATATTTCAATTTTCAGTATCCACTCTGATGGAAATTAATGAAATTTGGACACATTTTTCATATACAATAACCATTTCATTTAACAATTTTTATTTGTTCTAGTCAATGTAAGAGAAGTAATTATACAATGACAAGAAGAAGAACAGGGAAATACCTGTTCTAGCATAATCAGTATAAGCACCAAGCATAATAAAATGAATGCCCCCAGCATTGAATGAGTAGTAGAATGTGGATGAAGATCCACTTTCTTCAGAAGGGAATGCAAATCTAGAACTGTAAGCCACAAATTGCTTATCTTCTGCCTGTTTTTCAATTTCATGATTTCCTTCTACCACCATCATTGGAACTTTAGAAACTAAATTCTGCATAAACCTGGAATCATTTAGTTATAGCAGCATGATCAGATATAAAAACAGTAAACAACACTTTCTCATTACCCTTAAACTATTTCTTAGAATTTATATAATTCTTCCATGTACCTTCCCCAATAATCCCATCGAGGCTGGTAGGTTTCATGTATAGGAGTGTGCGGAAACGAGCAACTATAACAGTCAGAGCCAGTTCCATTTGTGAGGTACAGATTCGCATAGGTTACATCACCGATCAATAGAAGAAGATCAGGCTTATTACTAGTCAGGTGATTGATGGTAGTAGTTGTATTATAAGTGAGACCAAGATCTCCGACAACTGCAACTCTGCCTGGGTAACTCTTCGGACCAGAAATTGGCATGGTCCTGAAATAGTAGATATCACTCATGGCTTGTAATGAGGGATCTCCACATTGATAATAGTATACCGTGCTTGGTTCCAATCCTACATATATAGTGCAAACTAGTTTCAATAAACTTTGATATGTAACATTCATACAATAACATCTAATCCTGATCCTGGTATAGTGAGTTACATGGACCAATCTATGTCATTGTGCTCTATCTAACATCAAAGTTTCACCTGAAGAATAAAAATAAATTACAACATATAACAAGCATGCGGGAAGTTACTTAAAGTATTAAGCATGATTTTAAATTACGGTAGCGGTTGCAGTTGCTTTACTTTTATCACAATTGTAGACAATTGCAAGAAGATGCAACTAATGTGGCTACAATTACTGTTGCAATGATGTTGTAAAGACAACCAAGACAAACAATATTGGAGCCTCAATTCGAGTTATGGAATGCAATTAAAAACCAACGTATTAAGCTTTCTCGGCAGTGGAAGGCTGTGGTGTCCAGAAACATGGACCAAAATTATATCGATAAGTTATTCAATTGACTGGATATATAATAGTACATTACAGTTTACACTCATCCCTCCTTTAAAATAGTTTACTGTGATTGACACAGGTTAAGCTGAATGCAAAATAAGGGCCTCATCAAGGTTTGTGTACTCTTTCATCCAACCAAATACTAAACTACTAAAGCCAGAAAAAACAAAAAAGTTAACATAAAAGTAGAAACAGTTAATGAGTCAGTTTTGTTCTATGTACTCTTTATAATAAAAGTGGAAAACAAAAAGGAAAATGCTCACCTCTAAGCTGAACATGATGGATGATTCCAGAAGTGTAGTTCTGAAGGCCTTCATAAGGGTAAAGCTGATTATAGATGAGAGATTGGCCTCTAGCTTCACGCACCAATGCAGTCCTTGACGTTCCATAATGAACAACACTTGAGACAGTTTTAGGGTCTAATGGCTTAATATTGTAACCAATTTGAAACTCCCCTACATTATAGTCAACAAACAACATTAATAAAAGCCTTGGAATAAAAGGGTCTAATGCAATTTTACATCCAAAGACTAATACCTTTTGAGACATAGGGATCACCAAAGTAAGTTTTTCCCATGATTACCAGCTTCTGTCATTTATAGTATGTAAGGCTTTTCATGTATCAGGTTTGCCTTAAACCAAGGTTTGTAATAATAAGATAAAAGGTGACCAACCACATACTCATATTGTGTATCCAATAACTAGCCTTTTTCCATTAACATAGTTTGAATCCAACCCAAACATCAAGTTTAAAGGACTCAACCAAGGGTATCCCTTCACCATATGGATATGGAATTAATCCTTTTGGGACGTGCCTGTCCCTCCCAATAAATGTATCTATCAGGAACAAACCTTTGACCTTTTGGTCTATATGAGGATCCAATGTGGTCTTACACTGCTAGACCGACCGACATGTTGTTAGTATTTTTCAGAACCTGTTGGTAGGCTATTATTTAGGGATGACAATGAAATTCGAATCTGCGGGTACCCGTCCGAACCCAATCCGAATTTACCGGAGAAAACCCGATGTGATTGGGTTGAGGTTTTACCCGAGTTCAACTTTCGGGTTCGGGTTTTGCACAGTTGATACCCTACCCGAACCCGATTAATATATAAAATTATAAAATTACACATAAATACGTATATAAAATATATATATATATTCCATCAGATTCGGGTTACCCGAAACCCGACGAGTTCAGAGATTGTATCATTGTTTTCAACTCTACTTAATTCGAGTTCGGGATTTGGATTTCGGGATTGGGTAAACAAATCCGACCCCGACCACCCCCGATGACATTGGTACTCTTATTAGTACTCTAAATTGTCTATTTTCACTAGTGAATAACCAATAATCAAAATTTTGTAAAATAAAAAACTAAATAAAAGCATAGTAGCATACAAAAATGGATGATAATAATAGGAATAAAGAAAAAAGAGAAACCTGTGATCCAAGAAACCCAAAGGGAATGATGGGAGGTAGAGAGAGATAGAGAAATCTGCTCAGGTTGAAAACCATGGACATTGCGACGAACACGTGGATCAGTATCTGGTAAATCGATGGAAACAGTGGGCAAAGAAGGATCAAAAGGAACGGTGAGAGGAGGAAAGGGACCTTCAAGTGTGCTTGGAATGTGTGAATAGACAAATGTGGACACAAAATTCACAAGAAAATGTACAACATGATATTGTTTTGAAAGAATCATCATAATTTCTTGATTAGAAACAAAGAAACACTAACATAGTCATCTTAGGAACAGAATGTCTATGCTTATTGTCATTAACTGTTTTTTGGTCCCGAATAAATAGTCATTTCGATCTCTCATATTTTTTTATGATTCATAAATTGAAAAATCTAAAATGGATCCAAATATTTTAATTATTGGTTAAATTTAGCATTTTTTACAACATCAGATAGATATCAATTTAATCCTAGAATGATTAATTTGACTAATATTTATAATTTTTGGGATGATTTTGAATTTTCCAATTTTTGAGGGAAAATGTTGAAAAACATAAGGAATTGATTGTTTTAAATTATAATGTTAAATCAAATGGATGGTTGTTTTTATATTTAGTGTTGTGTTGAATAGTGTGTACCTATTTGTATATCTAATATAGTATAGAACCCAGTTACAATTTGCTATTTTGTCTAACTAGTTCCAAATGTTAATTAATGCCTTAGTTCTTCCTTCCATTTTTATGAATATATTAGGTGAGATTAGAGTTAGATTTAGAGTATGTACAATGTATGTTAAGGAGAGTATTTTAGGGTTACATTTAGAAAATGGAAATAGGTGTTAATCCAACATACTAGGAGTTAAAATTCCCAACCTTTAATGAGGAAACAAGCATGATTACTTATTGATCGATAACATGATATATTTGGTCAGGAGTTAACAAAGTGGTTTCGATTTCCAGAAAGTTGTTATCCGAACTAAACCTTATTCAACCAAATCGCAAAATATTAAAATGAGGTTCTTTTCCTATGAGCGACTTTGTCTTTGATACGCGCATCCAACCTTCTTACGCCAGTCTCCTCCACCTTTGAAGAACCCGACGCTAATCTACCTGATACTCATGAATGTCAGCAACATTAAAAGTATCGGATATATTCATGGAATCCGAGAGAGCTACCACATAGGCATTGTTATTTACCTTTCGAATGGACCATACTTATGCGGGTGCAACTTGTTGTAAATACCATCTGGAAATCTCTCCTTTCATAAAAACACCATCATATCTTCTCCTTCATTGAAAACTTCTTCCCAATCCATGTGTGACAAGTTAATTAATTAATTATTTTTTAATTACATAAATAACTTTTACATTCACATTTTTATATAAAGAATCATACTCTCGCAGAGTGCCAGTATAGGTTCATAATTGCATTTATTAATTTTTTATTTCATATATGAGTTTCTTGATTATTTTATTGATCACAATTATTATTGTATTATATTATTTAGTTGATATATAATTAAAGTCACGAATGAATAAGATATGAGATTATTCAAAATATATAAAGAAGGTAACTAAAAATATAAATTTAAAAGTATTTTCAACACAAATTTCAATAAGTAATAACTAATAATAACAAATGAGCAATAAAAGAAAATGTATCACACCCCTTGTATTGAAACCTTTTTTAATTTTGTGTAATTTTTCACATGATCATTTTTTATAAATAATGGATACTCATTTTTTACCGTTTAATTTACCCTGAATTATTTACTTTTATTTAAATCATGACATACAAATTTCACATATATTTTATAATAAATAAGTACATTTATTTTTTTGTTGATAAGCCTATTAAACTAGACAAAGAGTTACCTTTGATACATTTGACCCATAACTAAATGATATCTTTTGGCCCATGACAACCGAAGTTGGGCTCTGGCTATGATATTATGTTAAGGTTCTATCTCAAAACCAATTGACAGCGTGAGGAGTAGCCAACAATTATTTAAATCATTCCCGAGACAATAAAAATACTTATAGATCATTATATTACTAGTAACAAAAATGCTTGAGAATTTCTTCAAACTCATGTTCTGTATTCAGAACTACATGCATGTCACTTATTCTAGATATTATATTATTGAGCATCAAGATTCCAAGAGAGAGTTGATTTCATCAAGTTGTTCTCAAGGGTTTGAATTTGATCACTTCATAACCTGAAAGGGTGCAAGTTAGAGTTTCCATCAAGACCCTTTGCTAAATGATGTGCCATGAAATCTTTTATGTTAGTTTCCCTATAGATTGGTGGGTTTTCTTCTGATAACAGCTCCTTAATTGGACCATAAACCCTTGGTGTACCTTCAACTAGGTCTTGTGAATTCAAAAAGAAGCTAGATACAGAAACTCTTGGCCCAATGTAACTTGCTAAGGCCCTGTGATAAACACTTCTGAATCTGTCATTTGATATAAGCTGCATCAATAACAAGGAAATTCATATTAACAACAACAACAACAACCGAGCCTTTAAACTTGTCTATGTGTGCTTGATGTTATACATAGTCGATTCTAAGCTCGGATAAAAGGTGAATGTTGTGTTAGATAGTCGATTGCCGACGTAGAACTTTATCAAATCTCTGTGGCATGGATCACTCACATACTGAAATATGCCAGCTATTTTGTCTTGCTGAAATTCATCTGTTTTTTACAGGATAAAGAGGTTCATCATGCTATTTGGATGAATGATGATGATATCAGCTATTATATTTTGTTGAAACTCTTGACATACCGAAGCAAAACCAATTTTTCTAGTATCTTTCGATGTTTTTATGTTTTTTCAAATCTTTTGATATTTCAGAAACTCGATGCACATTTAACTTTACTTTCCAACTATACTCTCATTCAGTACTCCTCCTTTCCATCTCTTATTTCTCGTTCCTCTTCAATATACTTTATAATGTCGATTAAACGGGTCGGTCAAGTTATATCAACTTTTTACCTCATTTAACGATTTCTTAAACTATATAAACTTTTTAGATCACAATTTTTTACAACAACTATTAAAATACTTACTTGTAGGAGATCTCCTATGTTTACAACAAAAGCTCCATGCAATGGAGGAACATTAATCCATTTATTGTCATGAAGAACTTGAAGACCACCAAGTTGGTCTTGCAGAAGTATATTCATGAAAACATTATCTGTGTGTTTGGTAGTTCCCATAGTTAATTCAGGTTCAGGGCATGGAGGGTAATAGTGACCTTGAATATAAAGTCCTTCACTACACTTTAGTTCTTCAAGGTAAGAGTGATTAAGGCCAAGGGCTTCTGATAATAGCTCAAATATTGTACAACCAAGTTCCCTTATTTTCTTTGCATATTCAATCATAATGTCTCTGAAAAATACATAAATAATTGACCAAGGAATCAAATAGTTCAAATTAACTAGTGACAAATACTAAAAAACAGCTATAAAATATGAAGTTTGAGATGTTTGCATATCTTAATCTTAACTCTTAAATTACTCTTGTAAAATGTGATAGACAAGAAGCAAGGGTTTTTCTAAGGCTATGTTTTGTGAAGAAGATATCTGTTCCTGACCTTGGCACAGTTTTGATGAAGACACCAACATCACCAAAAAAGAAGAAAAGGAAGAAGACTTAAGACGACAAAGAAGATAAAACTTCAAAATTATTAGACTAAGTCTCTTAGGTACTTCTATCCTAAAAACTCTTTAATATACTAAGTCATAATGCTCAAAAACATTTTCGTTAAAGTTTGAAACACTCTAAGTCTAAGTGAATAAAAATAATTTTCAAAAACAACATGTAACGGGTTACCATACTTGAGTAACAAATTACATAAGTGAGAAAAACAGTTTTCAAACCTCTAACAGCTATGAGTAATGCATTAAAGACTTTGGAGTAACAGATTACCATTTTTAGAAAACAGGGTAATCGATTACCAAAGTAGTGTAATCGATTACACTAAGAAAAATTAACAAAGCTGTCAAACAGGGAGTTTGAGTAATCGATTACTCAAATGCAGTAATCGATTATACTGTGTAAATTTTCAAATAGCTGTTAACAGAAAGTTTGAGTAATCGATTACTCAAATCCAGTAATGGATTACACAGTGTAAATTTTCAAATAGATGTTAACAGGGAGTTTGGGTAATCGATTACCCAAGTAATTAATCGATTACTGAGAGCTGTTATATGAGATTTTCAGATTTCAAAGTGAAATCGTTTTACTCCAAACGAAACCTCTTCACTCCAAACGAAATCTCTTCGCTCCAAACAACTTATACACTTTCAGAAGAGCACTAAGGGTGTTTGAGAAAATCTATATAAAGGCTCAAGCTCTCACAATTCAAACGACGATTTACATACACACAATTTTCATACAACTTTGTCACAACTCTAAAAAGCTCTTACACTTATTCTGAAAATATTTCTTTGAACTTTTGGCAACTAGTTCTTAAACTTTCTAAGTACTTTTTCAAAGTTGCTTTAGTTCAAGTGTTTCAAAGGTTTTCATATAAAGAGCATTATTATCTTGGTATATATATTCAAAGTTGATTGGATTGCAAGTTATACAAATTTCATACTTGTAAAGGCAATCTGCCATTGTTATACATTCTTCATTTGTGCAAGATTACTTTCTTTCACAGGTGTGAAACGAAAGGGGAATAGAATCACTTGGAAAAGTGTTTTCCAAAGAGTGAATAAAATAAGAATTAGGGAGTGTGTAAGGTACATAGAAATCTCGGGGTGAGATATTGTAATTAAAACTCATAATTCTTAGTGGAAAAATCTCTTGTGTGGCAAGAGTAATGGACGTAGCCTTCGGTGGACAAGAAAGTGAACCAGTATAAAAATCACTGTGTATTTTCTTCTCCCTTATCTCTTTCATTATTATTTTCTACATATATTTTCCGCTGCACTTTAATCTTTTGTTTTGCAGAAAAAGTGGCCATTATTTTAAGACAACTAATTCACCCCCTCTTAGTTGCACTCTGATACTTACATGTTTGGGAGTTATGAGGGAAATGAATAGATCAAAAGGCTGACAAAAGGAAGGAGAAATGAAGGCAAATCAAGTTAAACATTTTGCATGTTTAGGAGTATGAAATTTATATGGGAAGAGAGTAAAGTAATGATAATGCAAGAATAAATTTCCCCCCTTAAAAACGAAATTAACAATGGGAGATGGACAATATTATAATTATATAATTTTACTAAAATCTTTTAGCTATTTTGATATCTTGTCTCCAGAAAAACTCAAAATCGAGAAAACTATGAAAATAGACACATGGACCCTTCAAAATCTTCCCATCTCTTTCATCCAACTCCCAATCAAGGAAGAGACTTTCCAAAGCATTCCATTCCCTTCCCGTCCAAAACTAGACTCCCAAACATAGCCTAAATGACAATATAGAAACGTATACTAAAAAATCGAAAGATCGACCATAAACCATTGTCATGAAATTACAAACCAAACTAAAAACTACACAAAGTACTAAATCATTACCTGCATACTTCTGGCAACTCTTCTGGTTTAGGTGCATTAGGAGCCATATGACACCCAATTGAGTCTCTCCAATTAGCAAATTTGTCTTGAAAAAGACTAGTATTGGAATAATACACAAACTTACTTTTCTTATCTCTTGAGTAAAATTGTTTCCTTACATCACTTTCTTGTTCATGAAACCTACAAATTCCATCAACCATCTCATCCATAACACTAACTGCAACACCATGATTAATGATCTGGAAAAATCCCCATTCGCGACACGCGCTTCGGATTTTCGCAACAACTTCAGCATGCATAGCTGCATTTTTGTGAATGTCTTTGAGGTCTATGGTTGGAACACTCAACATTGAGTCATATGATGTGTTTTCAATTGTTTCTACCATGTAACCAGAATGGAACATAAGTGGAATCTTCTTCACTCCTGATTCTACAAGACCTTTAACACCAGTTTTTGATTCATCAAATGATTTAACTTCAGCTTTTCTGTCATAACTTGAATCACTCTTAATAGTTGCATCCATTTGGTTTGTGTTTTTGACATTCACACTTAGGAGAAACTAATATATTATAACATTGTATATAAGATAGAAGCAGTGTGGATTGAATTGAAATAGAAAGTGGAGAGAAAAGAAGATCAAACCAAATGCTACCCAATTAAGGGGAAAAAAGGACTATAAATATTTTATAAGAAATATGTGGGTGGTTTTTTTTGTTGGGAAGTAAATCTCATTTCGCCTACTTCGTTGTCTCGTTGCCAATTGGTTTTGATATGAAATCTTAACATGGTATAAGAGACAGAGCCCGACTTTCTCCCGGTTGTCATGAGCCAAAAGATGGCAATTGTCATGAACCTTATGTGGGATGAGTATGTCTCGGGAATGATTTAAATACCTGTTGTACTACTCATCTCATTGCCAATTGGTTTTGAGATGAAATCTTAACAGATTTGTTTTCTTCTAGTTGCGACTCTATAGTAACATTATTTTCCTAGTATGATGAATGTGACATATAATTATGAATGGAACTAGATTCCAGTTTCTTAAAGACACAATAAAAACGTGTATTTTGTGGCTCATATATGATTTGTGAACTAAAGACTTCAAAGATTAAAGCTAAAACCCAACAAAATTTTAAGCATAAAAATTTGTTTTTTATGTTTCTGCTTTTGTTTTAGAGAAAAGTCCAGGATAAAAATATGAAAAACAAGTTAGCTTACATTCCATAAATAAACTTTGGATGAAAATACTGATAACAATAAGAAAATGGAAAATATACCTTCTAAGTCCATGCTTTCTTATGGTAAGTGCGAGTTGATTTTTGGAATAAAAAGAAATGAAATAAAAAATTTAAGAGTTATCTCACCTATATATTTTATGACTTTTAATTTCTTTTCAAAAAACCAACTCTCAAATGTTCAAAAGTAGTGCATGGCCACTTTATAGAAGAGGATAGCTATGTTCCTTTCATGTGGGCATGTGGCAAAAGTCATCACTTGCATCAGAGGAATCAAGAATCCACAGAAAAGGGAAAAATGTGTCACATTTAAGAGAAACAGCATCTTTATCGTTTTAGTTTATTGGGTTATTTGGTTTTGTTGGAAAATTTATATTATCAACTAACTTTTAACATGATATCATAATCAGATCAATTTCTTTTTAGTTTTCATGAGTCAAAAAATATCATTTACTTATGGGTTAAATGTAAATTTTTCATATGATCCAATGATTTCTCTTGGAGGAAACCTATTAGAAAATAAGTTACATTACACTATTACTCTTATTCTGAATTGATTTTGAAATTCATCTTAAAGAATATATCATAAAAATTAAATTGATAATATATTTGATTGAGAGATGATTATCTGTTTAGATTTAACTTGGTGAAAGATGGGAGAAAAAGTCTAAAAACATTTCCTAATTATGTAATTGATTCCTTACACTCTAAAACGTACAAAAACACCCTCTTAGAGGAGTGTTCTAAAAACTGATTTTTGTCGATAGGTTCAATCAGTAAACTGGTCCGAGTATTAATATAGTACAATAATTATATCAGTTATGCAATCATATAAGTTAAGACCGACTAAAATTAGTTAAAACTGGTCATACCGGCTGGTTTTCAATTAAACCGTACCGGTCATACCAGCCGATTTTTTATTTAAAATTAGTTTTTAATGAAAATAAAAAAATTTATTTTTCAATATTAATAATTAACCGGTATACAGTTTAATTAGTGAATCACCAGTTGAACCGTTGTACCACTATATCAGTACTCTGATAGGTTTGATAACGGTACAATATTAATAACATTTGTATAAAGTATAAACTATGGTTAAATAGCATTTTGATTATATATGCATTTGTAACTAAGCTATTGCATTGCTACATGAACTCACAATCCTTTTATGGATGGATAATAATCAATGTATTCAGTATTTGAAGGATATCTCCAATAGTATCTCCACATATGAACTATTAATTTGTTACATTGGTCATATTTGATGATCATATGAACTATTAATTTGTCTTTGTATAATATATTATGTACACTAAGTATTCATCAAAACTTACCTTAATGTGTAAAGTATATAGTCTATATATATATATTATACAAAGATGAGATTAGAGATAAGATTATATAGTCTAAGTATAATATCATAAATAAGGATAATAATTGGACCAAAAAATAGGGATAATAATGTGTAAAGTTTAGGTTTGATATTAGGGATGTAAAAAATTAATGATTATAATAATTATTATTTTGTTGGTAATCAACTATTCAATTTTAAGTGTAATATTTATACATTATTAATACTAGTGTGTTGATAAGCACTCACATGTCTGTCAACCTGCTTTTCTATTGAGTGAATTTTAATTGATTTATATAATTTTTTACATTTTTTCATAACTATAACAAAATCAACAAAACATGATTTGTAATTTTGTATGTTAAAAAATGAAAGGAATAAAATGTGGTGTTCAAATATTGCCTTATACATGTGGAAAAAATGTTATGTTCAAATAAAAAACTGGAAAAATTACATAAATAAACATGGAACATAAAATGATAAAATATGTTATATGATTTTTTTGGTATAAAATATAGATTAATAAAGAAAAAATAAGAAAACACAAATTATACCATCTAGATAAAAATTTATACAATTAATATATTATCGATAATTCATTAGTATTATTTTTCCCATGTATAACTTAATTATTAATTTCTGAATATTAGTAGAATAAAAAATTTATGAATCTAGTAAACTTTCATTTTTTTCATCGCAATTTTATAACAATTGAAAAGAAAAAAAAAAGAGGAACGCGAAATCTGACATATCCTTTAGTGTTCTTCATCTTGTTGTTGTTCTGCATCATTTGTTTTGACTTGTGATCAACACAGTCGAATCGACCCATCATTTTCAGATCCGATCTACAGACACAAAAATGAATATTTTTAGGTTAGCTGGTGATATGACCCATTTGTTCAGTGTCCTTGTTCTTCTCCTCAAGATCCATACCATCAAATCTTGCGCTGGTATTATTTTCTCTCTCTTCATTTTTCTAATTAATTAATGGGTTTTGTATTAATTTTCATAATTATTATGTTTGTTGTTGTTGTTTTATACATTATAATATCGATGCATCACTTTTAAAGCGGTAATTGTACAGAAACTTTGTTAGGCATGCCACTTCCCGTGTTTTAAATTGAGGTTGCGGTTCTGGTTGAACTTATAGTACAATTTACTTTACTGCCATTATGTAAAGATGTGGCAGATGTTGTCACAATTGCGATAACGATATTGTTTGGAAACTCCAAACCCCGGTTGTAGAGTGGAATTTAAAACACGAGTCGGAATGGACTAGAACAAAATTTACAGCAGTAGCCATCAACATAACTGTGGTTTTTTATTTTCATATTTTGACCATGGGTTGACTGTGATTTTGGTCTCTTTTTTTTCTTCTGTGAACATTTCGTAGTTACATGTTTCCCTCCTTTAACTGACGTATCGCACACCGAATTTTGCATATCGTGCACCGAATTCTGCGTGTATCGAATTGCGCCTTACTGAGTTCTATCTATTGCATACCGGATTTTGTGTATTGCGTACCAAATTCCATGTATCGGGTTCATCATAAAGTAAGTGTTGTAAATATAATGTAAAAACTGACGAACCACATAGAACCAGGTAGTGGCTA
This sequence comes from Lupinus albus, assembly GCA_009771035.1. Taxonomy (NCBI): domain Eukaryota; kingdom Viridiplantae; phylum Streptophyta; class Magnoliopsida; order Fabales; family Fabaceae; genus Lupinus; species Lupinus albus. Next base: position 19,363,023 of record CM020001.1, on the reverse strand, counting down.
CCACACTACTTCGGAGCTAGTACCGAGTATAATGTAACTATGGAACATTCGGGTGCATCCTTTTACTCTGATTTTGGATGCATCTTATTAATATGCAGGTGTCTCATTTGGGTGCATTTTTTTACTCTGACTTTGGATGGATCTTATTTATGTGCAGGTATCTCGTTGAAGACTCAAGAACTCTATGCACTTGTCTTTGCTTCTCGCTACTTGGATATCTTTACTAATTATATATCCCTATATAATACCACCATGAAGTTGATATTCTTGGGAAGCTCATTTTCTATTGTGTGGTACATTAGGTACCACAAGATTGTTCGTAGGACATATGACAAAGAACATGATACCTTTCGTCATTATTTTCTTATACTACCCTGCTTACTATTGGCTCTTGTTTTCCATGAGAGATTAACATTTAGGGAGGTTAGTATGCAACTATTGTTACTCATTGTCTGTAACCGTTATCTAACTATTTACATATCCTTTTGACTTTTCTCAAGATCTGATTGTAACTTAATCTGCCATAACATTTCTACATGGAACAGGTGATGTGGGCTTTTTCTCTGTATTTGGAAGCTGTTGCTATACTTCCTCAACTAGTACTGTTACAGAGAACTAGAAATATTGACAATTTGACAGGGCAATACGTGTTTCTTCTTGGGTGAGCTATGGTCCTTTATCTAATTTTATAACATTATTATAATTCCATGATTTTTTTGGTTCTTAATATTGCATTTAGCCTTCCTTTGGTTGAAGGGAAAAAGAAGAGAAAGAGAATGAGAGGAGAAATAGAGTTTTTCTCTCCTTTGGTTTAGGGGGAGTTTGAAGAGAGGGAAGAAAAAAGTTGTGGGGCCCATTAAATGTTTTTCTCCTCCCAAGTGAGGAGAAAATGAGAGGAAAAGAGGTAGCAAGATCTGTTATCTCAAACTGTGTCCCAGAACAATGATATTGAAGCAAAAAATAAAAAATAATGAATATTACCGATTTGAAACATAATTTTAGGCGACAAATCATTATTCAAGGAAGATGGAGGAAGAAACAATCACTTCTTTCTCTTCTTTTTCTATACAACCAAACAACACTAAAATTTACTCTATTTTTCATCTTTTTCTTTCCTTTCTTTCTCTCTTATCTTTCTCTCTCACATATTTCTCTCTTCTTATTTTCTTCTAACAACCAAATGAAGCCTTAGTGTTATAATTAGCAACTATTATGTTGTGAAGGTGTTTCGCTTACTGATAAACAGCCAAATAAATGAAAAATGTTGAAATTATAGGATCTAGTTATTTAGTTATACGAGGAGAAAAGGGAATGCTCAAAAATAGTAAAATAGAAAAAGTACGTAAGTTTTATTCTTATTTTAAATGATGTGATGTAAGACATAACACTTACCCCTGTTTATACTAATATTAGACTCCTAATTAGATAATGAAACAAATCATAAAATATAAGAAAATCAATCCTAAGAGATCTTCTAACTTCTAAGATACTCCTAACTAATCTAAGATATAATCATATTATAATATTAGATATCGTCTAGATATTCTCTAAGATATAGTTTAAGATATTGTGAGATATTTTCGTATGTTCTAACAGATACCATCTTCATTTATACCTAATTCCTACATTGCCCAAGTCAGTAATGGATTCATGCAAGATGGAGATGGGAGTCACAACTTTTATCTAACATAAAGAAGATCATAGCATTTTTTCTGATGTATGGTACTGGTTCCAAAATGGTGCTCCTAACTTAACTAGATAGAGTGGAGCTGATGCAGACAACTAAAAGAATAAATGAAATTATGAGTCTGTAGTCTCCATCAGCTAGCCTGTCCAATGCTTATTAGCTTCAGTAGAAATGCTCAACTAGTTCGGCCTTTTATTATAATCTTGAGCTGAAAGTTTTTGTATGTCGGATCTAAGTTCCGACTGATTATGTCATTATGGTCCCCAAGTGCGCTACTAGATCTGCTTAAGTCATGTGTGCTATTACAAAAAGCAGCAGATGTGGAAATTGTGTCAGAGGAACCCTATCTTCACATGTGACATATAGGCTTAGTACCTAAAATCCCTGACTGAAAGTTAGGTTTTCTTAGTTGTCTTCATCTTCTCTTTTCTTAACTGATTCCTACTTCCGCAACCGATTAGTAGGACTTCAAAGTACATATCAGATTATTATTTTTTAGTATTGTGCAACAGTAAGGTTGTTGCTTAGTGACCATGAGGTCACATGTTCAAATCCTGGAAACAACATCTCCGCTTATGGAGTAAGGCTGTGTACATTTACTCTCCCTAGACCCCACTAAGTGGGAGTCTTGTGTATTGGGCCGCCCTTTTTTATAGCCCTTAATCATGGTCGCACAAGCCCATAGATGATTCAACTAAAGCACTAACCTTAATTTCCTAAGGTTACATGATATTAGTGCTCCAGTTCCAAGAATCAATAAAATGATGATCCATCTTTTTATCCTATTAGATTTCCATGGCTCATTGCATGGGCATAAGAGCACTACATTAGAGCTATCAGCTAATCAACTAACTGTATACATTAAAATCACTCGATAAGTTTTACATGCTTGTAGTCTTACTTTTGCTTGATTCTGTCTAAGAAATTAATATGAAATCCATCTGGTATTACTTTTGAGTTTCGATACTGTTAATTGTCAACTCTTTGAGGGCCTAATGAAGATTCACTTTTTAATTCAGGATCCACATATCTTTCTTCCTATGTAATTTTGTTCACGATGTGATGCATCTGCATTTTTATTAATTCTTATGAGCTAGTTCAATTCACCTGCAACTTTTTAGAATTCCGTGGAATTGCAGATTATAAAAACTAATACTATACATTTTTTGTATGGCTAACTGCAGTGCGTATAGAGCACTATACATTCTCAATTGGATCTACCGCTACTTTACTGAGCCCCACTTTATCCATTGGATAAGTATGATTCTTTCTTTTCTCGTGTTTTATAATTATTATTGTTGTTTTATGCTTTTCCGCATATTAGTAACTATATGTTCTTTGCATTAGTCAATATATTTCTCGTTTTCACGCTATATGAAAACGTCAAGACTCCACATGTATTGCAGCATTGTGCTGTATTTCTTATCAATTAAACAACCGTAACACAAAGCTGGCTTTGCAAGCCCTTTGAAACATTTATCAAGTCTATCTTGAATTCACAACATACGTACACGGTATAATAAATAATAATTTTCATGAAATGGGTTTCTATTACAAATGTTTGTTATTATCAATTTCGGGCATTCCATTATTGCTTCTTATGTTTGACTACCAGCTTCATTGTTTACTGATAATGGTACTGATATTTCTCTTTCATGAAATGAACTTCCACCATAATTTTCCATCCAAATGCATGCTTCTAATTTAGACTTTGGAGTAACTGCTACCATTTTTAGCTGGTAATCATTGATTGTGCTGTCTAAAGAGAAATCACTTGTATTTTTTTAACAAGTAAGAAAGGAAAAGTAAAAGAACTTGTTTGTAGTAGTACAAATACATGAATGATAACCTAAGCTTTTAGTTCTTCTTCTTCTTCTTCTTCTTCAAATAATTGATGTATTTCTCCTAAACTTGTGGTGATTGATACTCATTTAGAGAGAAAGAGAATATATGCCTATGATCCTCATGCCAAAAACTCAACCCTAGCCCAAAACTCTCCAAGGAAAAATGGGCTAAGAAAATTACATTGTAATTATGTAATATATATGTTATTACAGTGTAAAGATTTATACACCGTCAGTATATCATACACTATCCATTTGTATTACTTATATTTAAGAGTTAATAATGATTAGATGTGAATAATAGATTATACAGTGACTGTGTACAAAACTTTCGGTACATACATACATACATATATATATATATTTTCTCATTCTGAAAATGCCTTCCTGAGTCATTTTGGTATATCCTATATTGCAGCATGGATTTCTGGCCTTGTGCAAACACTGCTCTATGCTGACTTCTTCTACTACTATTTCCAAAGGTAAATTGCCACATTTTTCAGGTCTATTTCATTTAACTTAGCATTCCTTGTTCCTCTAGATTTTTGAGCATTTAAATTGTGCCATGCAGTTGGAAGAACAACCAAAAACTTCATCTGCCAGCATGAGGTCCATAGTTCTTGAAAAGCAAGGTTCATATGTGGACAACAATTATTCTCATGATCCATATATTTGTCAGGACATAGTGGTTTCTGAATTTTGATTCCATATATGTTCTTTCTTGCTTCCTTAAATACTACTGTTCTAATTACTGTGAAGATTGTTAGACAAAAATACATCAAATTGTTTGTGATTGTAATCATGCAATTTTAACTAGAGAAAGTGTTGAGATTTATGTATGGAAGACACAAAGGTTGCTTCAACCACTCCCTTTAAAATCAAACTTGATAGTGTCATTGTCCTAAGTTGGTAGTTCAATATTATACAATATAAGAGTAGAAACATTTTTTTGGTCCTGAAAAATTGGAAAACCCAAAATAGTCTTCTAAAATATTAAATGTGAGTTGAATTAGTCAATTTTGTATTTTTATGATTCCTGACAAGGATTATTTTAATTCATTTCTGTGATCAATCTAAAAAACTTGTATTGCCTAAAGTTATTTCCCTAATGTGCTGAGAAGAAGGAACTAGAACCAACAAGTAATTTTTGGTATACATAATTCTCCACATCCCTTGAGGAGTTGATTTATTGTTCTAAGCCTGCACAGTGCACACCATTTTAAATCCTGGTATGTGTGACTTGTGCACCTGTTGTTTTGTGGTTGTCAACTTCAGATGTTTCTTGTTATGGCAATGGTAATAAGTATAATGTTCTGTTTCTTGTTATCTTTGGACACTTGGGTGGATAATTTTTCATCAGCTATTCTTCAAAATTTTGAGCATCTTTCTCATCATGACCATACCATAAATACGAAAGGTTAATATCTTTTGTCCTAAAAAATGTATTATTCTAAAATGTGTTTCCAAATTTGAATAACATATATCTTGGGGGAAGCTATTAGCATCTAACATCACCCATTTTATAAATGGTATTCTGTAATTTTTTAATAATATGTAATATTATCTATTCTACCCCTTTTTATTAAATGAGGACAATTAAGTATATCACAAGATTTATTACATAGCTGACTTTGGATGTGAGTGTGAGTTTTGAGGGAAGATGATAAAAACATGAATGATGGTGTTAGAGTAATGCATAATAGGGTTTGAGATTGATGATTATGTCAATTGTTATGAGAATAAGGTTTCAACCTGACTTTTCATTCCTTATTTTCCTTTCTCTGCTTTTCTTGATTTCTTTCTACGCTATCCCTCCTTTTTATACTTGAAATATAAATTATGATAATAATAATAACAATTGGAAAATGACATGACAAAATTTAATATAAGAAAAATCCATTTACATTATTATTCACTTTAAAATGGTTGAAGTGGTGTTTTAGATTAATTGATTATGAGTGTAATATTTATCTACTATAATTCAATGTATCATCCACCATTTATTTACATTATTTTTATTGGAATTACAGTGATAATGTTTTTATTGGAATATGGCTTTTTTGTTAGTGTCCTCCAATGATACGTTTTTTAAACTTACCCCACGTCTTGATTATCAATTCTAGGGAATTAGTGAATATATATAAACAATTAGATTTTCCAAAAATTAATGGCTAAGATGTCGAAAAATTTACTCAGCAATTATGGAAAGGTAAGGGTAATGAAATTAGAAAGCATAGTAAAAGGAAAAGAGGAGAAATTAGAAAGCATAGTAAAAGGAAAAGAGTAGAGAAATGAGTGAAGAAAAAAGAGGAACATATTTTGAATGTGTAAATATGTTCAACAAATCTTCATCAATTGTGGAAATATCTTTAACCCACAAACCAATCATTTCATCTTCTCTCTTTTCATCTTCCACCCTAAAAAATATGGACCCAACACTTCTACTTTTTTCACACTCTTTCATCTTACGAGTACCGACTCTTCAATTTCTTCTCTTTCAAAATGGGTTTATCATATCTAAGGTTTGTTAACTATAAAGATTGTTTTTTTTGTTACTTTCAAAATGGGTTTATCATATACAAGGTTTGTTCACTATAAAGATTGTTTCTTTATTACTTTCAAAATGAGTTTATCATATACAAGGTTTGTTCACTATAAAGATTGTTTTCTTATTACTTTCAAAATGGGTTTATCATATATAAGGTTTGTTCACTATAAAGATTGTTTTTTTTATTACTTTCTTATCTCTTCACTATAATGTGATATTGACATTGCAATGAATTGATCTTAATACATGTTCTAATTGGAATTGATTAGTAAAAACTATGATGGGTAGGTTTCATTTGTATTCTAATTGTGTTTACTATCCTTTTAAACATTTCTGTTTGATGAATTTGTTATATAGTTACATTTCCTATTATGTTAGACCAAAATGGAGGGGTAGATATGGTACAAATATAGCTTTAGATTTTATTAGGCAACATAATTTACTTCATTAATGATTTTTCACATGAATGCCTGTGTATGGCATTGGCTAGAGTAAGTTCTATAACACAGAATCAGAATCATCGAAACTTATTCCCGCGATATTGTCAAATAGCTACGTGTTGTATTGCAACATGGCGCGGTTGAGGATTTTAAAATTAAAAGCAGTAGATGTAATGTCTTATAAAGAAGGTGGCATGGTTCACGAGGCTCCCACCGAGATTGTAATGATGTAATGTCTAATTTCTCACAATCATTAGACATTACATCTTTATATAATAGATTTGATATCTAATGATGATGAGAAATTTGGAGAGTTTAAGAATGACTTCAGTTTTACTTCTAAGTTCGGTTGACATGTTTTAATATTTTATTTTATGTATTATTGACAGGAAAAACATGAGAAATATGACGAAGATTTGGTGTGCCCGAAAAGTGCTCTCGAGTGCGTGCGACAACTTAGAGAATGTACTATTTATAATTATAAAGGCTGGAAATAAGAGCTTCAAAGTGCAAAATATGTTCTGCGCAATACAAGAGCTTCAAAGTGCAAAATATGTTCTGCGCAATACAAGAGCTTTACAGAACATCAGAATCTACTTCATTACAAATTAACTTCTTACTCGAGATAATATTTCTTCCTAATCTGAAAGTATTGCAACCAATATGCAGTATGCAAATCTCTAAGATTTGAAGCTAACATTACCGAGTATGAGCCATAGTGTAAAGCTGAATATAGCAGTCTATCAGGCATGGATGCTTGTGCATGCATTTTGTAGGATATTTGGACATTGATTAGTAAGTGTATTTTGGGAAGGAGTAATGGCTATCAATAATTTACAACTACATAGACTAAGCAGCAGAGTGGATGCTTCTGATGGAAAAAGGCGATGATGTTCTGTGCTCCAATTGAAATGCTAAGACTCAGCTCTTGATTTCGCACTTACATTGGTATATTCTAGAATTTTATCTCCATTCTCTATTTCTTAAACCAGACTTTGTAGCATCTTGAATTGCTTCTTAATTTTGTGAGTTCTACTTGCTTGACTAGTTGGAAACACGGGTTATGTTGTTTGGCGAATGAAAATATAAAGGAAAGCAAATGTTAAATAAATATTCTACAATATATAGCATGATTTTCTTTCAGACTAAATTTGAGCTTCTTCCTCTGATTGAATTCTTTCTTGGTATGGTTGTGTTAGGACTATGCAAATTAGCATGGACGAGAATATTGTTTTCATTATCTATTTTTAACCAGAATTCTTAGCATCTCAAATTACTTTTGTAATTTTTGTGAGATCTACCTGCTTAACGAGTTGGAATCACGGGTTACAAGAGTTAGGTAGTTTCTTATCATCTCACTTGAATATAATGTAACCATGACATTATTTATGTTGTTTGGATAATGAGAATATAAGCGATAGAAAACAGAGTTAATGACAAATGTAATATTCTACAATAGGATGTTTTTCTTTCAGACGAAATTTGAGTTTCTTCCTTTTATGGAGTTATTTTTTTTGAGTTTAGTATACATTGTGCCAGGGTCATGCAAATATGATTATATTTCTATGTTGTTGCATGTGATTAATTTGTTTAAATTAAATTGCTACTTTCAAGGTGATTTCTATATTGTTGAACATGTTAAGGCAGCATTTTCTTCATTCTCATTTACTACAAGTTTATCGGTAATTTTCCCGAACATTTTAAGCAGATTATAAAAAGATAAATAAATTTTAATTAGTGATCTATGACATAATTTTTGAGCAATAGTTGGTGTCTTGTTAATCAGTACCAAGGAGGTATCAAGAAAAAAGAAGGAATTTTGGCTTGGAAAACTAAAACATAAACTCTTGATATCTTAGATATATTATTTTCCAAATCAAACATCCCCTTTTTGATTTCTTAGCCTTAACTAGTAACCTTAGAGCATTAACTTGCATTCCCCAAATTATATACAATTCATATTTACAAGAATAATAATAAAATCTATCATTTTGTAATGATTTTTCTAATGTTTTTCGCAAGAGCGCAAGATGTTAAGGATACCAAGAATAGCAAGTTTTAACAAGAAAAACTACAGATATTACATCCCAGAATAATTAAATACGTCAATTCACCATGAAAACTTGATTTGCTTAACTTGATATTCTTAACATGTTCTATTGGACGCACTTTAGAAAAATGACAACTTTAATATTATATCTCAGAAAATAAAAATGTCATTTCTTATGGCTATAGTTTTTTCTGGAAAGCATTAACTTTTAAGCGTTTAATTATACATTGAAGATTAGTACCATTTCCAAACCGTAATAAAGCAAAGAAAGCCATATAAATACTGTCGGCAACTCAATTCATCCCTCAACCCTAGAATTTCTTCGACGGCGAGCAAGAAAGATGGTGGACAGGATCAGCTTATTACCAGACGCAATCATTTGTCACATTCTCTCATTTCTCCACACCAAAGATGCTGTTTCGACAAGCGTCCTTTCAAAGAAGTGGTACCCACTGTGGCGTTTTGTCCCCAATGTCGACCTCAGCGATGAATCTGTACCGGACACCGACGAAAAAGCCTATATACTGTTTAGAGAGTTTGTGCTCTCTGTTTTGCTTCTTCGAGGTACATCTCAGCAGATCAAAAGGTTCACCCTCAAGCATCATCATTATGACAATCCCAATCTCAATAAATGGGTAAGTGTTGTATTGCAACGCGGAGTTGAGCACCTCCAGCTCGAGATGTGTACTGATTGTTACTATCACAAGTTGCCGACTGGAATTTTCAGCTGCAGGACACTGGTAGTTCTTAACTTGGATGCGTTTTATGTGAATGTGAATGATGTTTCTTCTGTTGAACTTCCCTTACTCAAAATCCTGCATTTGGGAAAATTTAAATTCACAGAATATCGATTTCTTATAGAGCTTATTTCCGGGTGTCCAAATCTTGAAGATTTTGTGGCAATAGATGTACAGTGTGAGAAGTATGGCAGCAAGGGAAAACTTAAAAGCATAACCAAGTTGAAGAGAGCAACGATTCTTGACTGTGATTTTGAATTTCCATTGGAAGCACTTTATAATGTAGAGTATCTCAACCTGAATATACGTGAGGTATGACGGACATGTTGATACTGATATTCACTAATCTCAATTCTCAACCTTGAATTCATTTGTTCTTGTTATTATTTTTGTTGGTAAAGTTGTGCTGATTTCTTAGTTTTCTGTCTTATAACTAATTCAGGTATCTCCCCATTACAATGACATGCCTGCTTTTTACAATTTGACCGAAATGAAATTATTCTTTTACGAGTATAGATGGCAGCAGTTAGTAGAACTGCTCAACCATTGCCCCAAGCTTCAAATTCTTAAAATTCACATGGTAGGTTTGTTGAGTTTAAAGATGCTTTTTGTTTTATCTTTTCTTCACATATTCATATTCTTAAGTGTATTATTTGACAGTCATTTGGGATGGAACATGATGAAAATTGGGCATGCCCAAGATTTGTTCCTGAATGTGTTTTATTACACCTTAGAGAATGCTCTATTTATGAGTATGGAGGCATGGAAGGTGAGCTTCAATTTGCAAGATATATACTGCAGAACACAAGAGTTTTACAGACCATGAAAGTTCATAGTTTCATGTCCTCAAGTTCTGACAAAAAGTTCCAACTTTTACAAGAATTGTCCTTGTGCCCGAGGGGCTCTGCGACAAGTAAACTAGTATTTATTTGATAAGAGATGGGAATATGTTATTAGCTCTAAGTAGTTTATAGATGTATGTTGTTTTCATTAGTTGCTATAGTTGATGGTTTTTAGGATGTGGACATGGTTTAGTTTTACTAGTTCAGGTGAATGATGTTTCTTATTTTGTAATATAGAATTGGCTATTAGTTAATTGACTCAAAACTTAATATTAGCTCCTATAACCTGTTTCTTTTTACTTGTGATTGTTTATTTCTTTAGTTACATTACATCCATATTAGGCGCATAGCCGCCATTGTGGAATCGGAATGGAAGGCTGTAATTGCAAGATTAGTTTCTTCATGTGGGTCAAGTGCTGTATTTTCCCAATTTGGCCTGAAACTATCTTCCTAATTAAGAAAATAATGCCTCTTTTATTTGAAAGGATTCATGTGGATAAAATGCACAGTTGATATTCCAATACATGAATCTTATAGTATTTGGTGACTCATACCAACTTATGAAGGACTAAAATTGATGCTGGTACAAGCACCTTGTACAGTTTAAACAAGCTATGATGTTTGGTTTTCTGTTCTTTCCTAGTGATGCTGCTGTATCAGATGTTTGACAGTGTATTGTATTGATTGCTTGAAATGTTTACTGGTCTTCTTAAGTGATGTTGTTGTATCATATTTGATTGTAGTAGAATAGTTGCATAGAATGTCCAGAACTACATGATGCATAATACATTGAATATATAGCAGAAGCCATGGCACTTTTCTTAGGTGGAACTCTATCAATTGATGAATTAACCAAATCTGTATCACAATATTTGATGTTTCCTTTGTTTGTAGTGGCGTAAGGCCCCACTGGTGTTGGTGTAGTGGCATAAGGCCCCACTGGTGCTGGTGTCGTGGCGTAAGGCCCCACTGGTGTTGGTGTAGTGGCTTAAGGCCCCACTGGTGTTGGTGTAGTGGCTTAAGGCCCCACTGGTGCTGGTGTGGTGGCGTATGGCCCCACTGGTGTTGGTGTGTGGCGTATGGCCCCACTGGTGTTGGTGTAGTGGCGTAAGGCCCCACTCTTGTTGGTGTAGTGGCGTAAGGCCCCACTCTTGTTGGTGTAGTGGCCTAAGGCCCCACTGGTGTTGGTGTAGTGGCCTAAGGCCCCACTCTTGTTGGTGTAGTGGCGTAAGGCCCCAGTGGTGCTGGTGTCGTGGCGTAAGGCCCCAGTGGTGCTGATGTCGTGGCGTAAGGCCCCACCGGTGCTGGTGTGGTGGCGTAAGGCCCCACCGGTGCTGGTGTGGTGGCATAAGGCCCCATTGGTGTTGGTGTAGTCAAGGGTTTGACTTATGGAAGCGATACTTATTGGGAGAGACAACCATACACCCCGAAAGAAATTCGTTCCTTAAGTTTAAATGAGGAACGAATATAAATATAAATAGTGTTTGGAGTCTTTGTTAGTTGTTACATATCCCGAACTAAAGTTTATGATAAACTAGCAAAATACCCGAGCATTTGCACGGGTCGGTATTTTATGTTGTATGATTAAGAACACACAACACATATATTATATGTGCATTTGTAAACACATGTTACTCATACACTTTTGTAATTTTTTGATTGATTTTCATATTAAATAGTCTATATACTTGGTTAACTAATAAATACAATAAAAACTTGTATTGTTCATTTTTAATATAGACATGTACATATAGATAACTTATATATTTGTTAATATAACTTGTTGATATTTTCTTTTATTTTCACAATATTATTTCTTATTAGTTGTTAGTATACTTGGTTTATTATTTTATATTTTTTAAAAGGTATATAAAATGGGACATTATAATTAATTACTTAGATTTTTTTCAAAATAAATACGAGTTTAATCATTTAGTATGACAAAATAAGTATCAAAACGATGAATGAAATTTCTCATTGTAAGTATGAGAGAGATGAAGAGGTAGGAGATACGTAGATGTAGAAAAAATGAGTAAAGAAGATGACAATGATCATATTTAAATGAGCAAAGAAATAGTTATTTTTAACAATTAAAATTAAAATTCAGGAAGAATTATTAATCATGACTGCCATTTGAATGTCATTTATTCCGTTTTTTAAAATTAAATAGTTGTTCATCACAATTAATTTTGGGATTTGATTGACGATGATGTTTTGGGTTGAATTTCTCTTTAATGTTTATTAGACATGATTGTCTTTGAATGCCTTTTATTTTGTTTTTAAAATTAAACAGTTGTTCCTCACAATTAATTTTGGGATTTGAATGATGATTATATTTTAGGATTAAATTTCTCTTTAATCTCTAATGTCTTTTATTCCGTTTCTTAAATTAAAAATTTGTCCACACAATTAATTATAGGATTGATTATATTTCCAATTTTAATTAAAAATGTGTTTTTCAATTTCAACATTTTTAGCCAACCCATACTAATTTATTCAAACCACAAAAACAAAAGGAAATGGTTGTCTAAGGAAGTTGTTGTTTAAGGAGGAATAAAATTAGCAGCATATCATTATTAATAATTTTTTTTTTGCAACCATGTTATTCTTTTACCCATATTTAATAGTTTAAGAAAAATATGTTTGACATTCATCAAATAAAATAAATATGGGTTTAATCATTTAGTATGATAACTTTGAAAATAATATGTATGAACGTTAAGAACACATATTATATGTACATTCATATAGTTAAAACATACACGTTACTTGTGTATTTGTATGAATAAAAACGCATATGTTACTCGTGCATTCGTATTATTAATAAGACACATGTTACTTGTGTATTCGCATGATTAAAAACACATGTTACTCGTGCATTCGTATTGCTAAGAACACATATGTGACTCGTATATTTTAATGGTTAAAAACAATCATGTTACTCGTACATTCACATTGCTAAAAACACACATGTTACCCATGCATTCGTATAGTTAAAACACACATTTTATCCGTACATTGACATTTTATAAAAGACACATGTGTTATTCGCATTCATATAGTTAATGCAGATATGTACTATATTTGCATTTATATAGTTAAAAATACACATGTTACTTGTGTATTCACATGATTTAAAATACATATGTTACTCGTGCATTCCTGTTGTTAACAGTACACGTGTGACTCGTACATTTAAATGGCTAAAAACAAACATGTTACCCATAAATTTGCACGAGACATTATTTTTTGTCATATGATTAAGAACACACATTACATGTGCATTCATATGGTTAAGTGAAGACATGGTTTGCATGGTTTCGTGAAGACATGTTAGCTATACACTTTTGTACTTTTTTTTTATTGATTTTCTTACTCTGTAGTCTATATATTTTGTTAACTAATAAATACAATAAAAACTTATATTGATCATTCTTAGTTTTATGATTTATTGTGATTATTTCTTAATGTAATTTGTTTATAATTTCTTTTATTTATAGTATATTATTTCTTATTAGTTGTTAGTATAATTGGTTTATTATTTCATATTTTTTTTAAATGTATACAAAAGGGGAAATTGTAATTAATTACTTATTTTTTTCTCAAAATAAATACGGATTTAATCATTTAGTATGACAACTTTGATAATAATATTTTAATAGATAAAAATGCAATTTTAGTAATAAATGACCATTGAAATAGGAAAGTTGTAATTATATAATTCGATTCTTTTTCAAAATAATGGAGGTCTTAATTATTTAGGATCAAAACTGCTAAAATATTTTTAAAATAATAATGGAAATGTATGAACAATATTAATAAATGGAAATGAGAACATTATATTTAATTTTTAGTTTTTTTAAAATAAAGCACACATACTAATTTGCATGTAGTAATTACTATAAATTATTTTTCAACATGAATAGCATCATCGATTTCACCAATAACCACCACATTAAATGACAATATGTGTTTTTATTTCCTATATTCAGCAGTTTTATTTTTTTATTAATGGTTAACGATATTTATTCAAAGTAATTATTAATTATTAGTTTGCAACTGATATGCGATATTTATTCAACACTAACGATATTTATTCACTTATTCAATTACAAATTACAATAGTAACAAAATTTATTATCATTATTCACTTATTAAGTTTCAATTCCCTTATGAATTTTTCATTTATTATCATTATACTATGTTTTATTTTATCTTTCATTATTCACATTAATTATTCTTAAATCTCAAGAGTAATTCTCTCCAACCGTTATTATTCCATAATTATCCACAATTCATATAAATGATCATTTTAGTACTTGGAAAGTTTGTGTGAATGTAAAAAGAAAAGAAAACAATATGTTAGAATTTATGACATTTTATTATCTTTAATTAACAATTAATAAAATTCACCTATGTGACATGAAAAATGGTTCATTGGAAATCCAAACATTAGTGTTTTAGCGGTATTAAAAAATTATAGTGCAATTTTTTAATAAATCTATAATATATGTAATGATTAATAAATTAAATGAAAGTATAAAATGAAGAAAAAATGTATTCTTGATATGGTTAACTTCCATGAACATTTGCACATTTCTTTTTAGAACAATGAAAAAACTTTATGTTGTTGACATTTGAATCATTGAAAGACACATAATCAAATATCACATATAAGGATGAAACTTAAATCAAAAGAAATTTAAGATGAGGATACACTCTAGGTGTTTATAAAAACATGCAAAACAAAAAATAAAAATACTGATTATTTAAATAAAAAAATGTATAAAAATAAAATAAGAGATGAAAATAGAGAAAACTAACATACAAGGATGTTCTGAAGGGATAACCAAAATGCAATGAAAAGAGAAAATGATTATGGTAAAATATGATGAAGAGACAAATATGTTGTAGAAAAGTATTGAATCTTTAAATAAAATATATATAAATAAAATTTAAAAGAGATAAAAAAATTAAAGGGATAGTCAAACTGCAAATGATTATAGAAAATGGTAACAACGAGATATGACGAAGAGATAAATAGGTTAATAACAAAAGCAAACAAATAAACAACAACCATATATTTTGAAGGTTTGGTCGTACCTGTGAATGATACTCTTGCTTATAAGAAGCTAACAAAGAGAACCATTAGAAGAACGGATCTACAAAATAATGAAATCAGTTAAAACACATGTACAAAATAAGGAAATCAATGACAAATAAACAAAATCAGTTAGAATACATGTACAAAATAAGGAAATCAATGAAAAATAAACAAAAATCAATGATAAAATAAGAACAAAATCACAAAATAAGAACATATATATACAAAATAAACAAAAAATAAATAAATAATGAACTTTAAATATGAGATATACAAAATAAGAATAAATCTACAAAAGAAATAAAAAAATCAACGAAAAAATGTATTGTAAAGAGGATTGTTGGAAGAGAAAGAATAATGAAATGAAACAGGAGATAAAGAAGACCGTGGGGAGAAAAACAGAGAAACACATGTTTTTGTGATGACGACAAAGTAAGTCCAATGAATGAAGTCTCTCATTGTAAGTATGAGAGAGATGAAAAGGTAGGGGATATGTAGAGGTAGAAATGATACAATCTGGAAAATGAAAATAAAAATTGTTAATAGGTTATTATATTCAAATTGAAACAAATGGTAAAAGAAGTTTTTGATCTTCTATGTGAGGGTGTACACTAAGAAGTAGGAAGCTTTTAGAGAGAAAATATTAAAGGAGGTGATGACATATGTCATAGCTAATGTGAAAGGACTTAATTTTGTTATATAGTATATAGATATAGTGAAATTATAAAATTTTAAGAATTACATTTGTTGATTAGTATGAATGGAAAGCCCTGTTATTTTTCTTATTTATTATGCAATAAATAGTTAAAGTATTATAAATATTTCATCATTTTATGTAGGAATAATTATGTGATGTTATTCAAGTACGAATCTTTTATTTTCTACATTACTTTTCATTTTATGGTGTATAAATAATTTGATTTGTTGACGAATAAAAATAAAGATTAAACTTAGGTATAATACCTTATGTATTCATGATACACGTAAGAACTATATTAGGACATGTGTAAAAAAAAATCAACTCAACAGTAACTCAATTATCACTCTTAAGTGATCTAACCCCTATTTCTGAATCTCCCTTCCAAACAATGTTATTATATGTAACCCAATGGTAACAAAATTTCATAAGAACTTGTACCTCTTTCTTTGAGTTCAAACTTTTCGGTTTTCACTCTTTCTGAGTTAGACAAGATTTGTTTCATGTGAACTTTATCCCTAAATTTTAGGGTTTGATTTTCACAAAAGGTCCGATTTCTATTTCTCGGGTTGTGAGAATCTGTGCAAATTTTCTCCAGATAAGTAGCTAAACTTAAACAATGAAGAGTTACAAAATAGGCTCTTTTGTTGGTACTTTTCACATGATTTTTTTTTCTTTGGTATTTTCAATTTGTGTTGTTGAGTTGTGATAACAATACATGGAAATGCATGCTTTAAGTCTTAATAAAAACAATGCGCAAGAATTATTCCAAAAAAAGTCTAATAATAACATAAATTTTGAGGACAAAAATTGTCAACTTTAATCACACCAAACAAGATAAATCTTCTCATATCAAATGAGATCATTATCTCCAACATTGAGAGATATATTGTCAGCATTTGTCTTAAAGCGTAACTCAACACATGAGTCCTTATCTCTACCTTGATCCTAATCCACTACATAATTTCTAGGATTCTGGATCAACACATATATCGTCTCCACCATAGTTTTGCCATGTTTTCTTCTCCTTTAACTTATCTCCTTTATCCTTGCATAATATATTTGACGCACCTTGTCTAACCAACATGTCTTCACCCACCAATTGTTGGTGCAACGGAAGTGATCGTTGCACATCGTTGGTCACAAGCAATCAAATAAAGTGCATAAAATAAATAGAAAAAAAAAACAAAGAATTTAGTAACGAGGTTCTGCCAATTGTGCATGCGTTCCCGTGAGCGCTGAACGACTACCACCAAAATATTATTAGAGAATAAGGATTACAAACTCTAGCACACTCATGGGCCCAAATACCCATGGGGTGTTTTTATTTGGTGATGTGAGACTAATGTAATAACATATTTCAAACATTCACAACATATACATATACACTCAATCATAAATTAGTTATCCAAAACTTAATTCGAACATCAACATGATTTATATGAGAGACAAAAAGAGGGAACGGTTATGTCAGGAGCTCCTTGGCAAGACTTGAAGAACGGCTTGAAGAAAAACAGACTGCACCGGTGAGGAGGAAGATACACCAGATGAAGAAGACATATTAGAAGATGAGCAGTGCAGAAAATATGATAACAATGTGAATTGAATAAAGAAAGAGGAATGTGAAGCAACATGGAAGGGAGATTCAGAGACATAAGGTTAGATGTGACTTAGGAGTGTTAATTGAGTTAATGATGAGTTGTAATTTTTTACGTGTGTCTTAGTATGATTGGGTACCAATACCATCGGTACATAAATTACTCTACGTAAGTTTAGTCCTAAAAATAAGTCTTCTACATATATTTACTCTCTACAATTTTGTTTTCTCCATAACCAATAAATTAGTATCTAGAGCAATATCTTGAGGGTTCAATGAGAACAAGTGAAGCAACAAACACAACCCAAAAACTCATTAAACTCGTTACTATATACTCAAGTTGATTAATTTAAAGAAATTGGTTGTTTGTGTAAGGAAGCTTAATAAGTTGTTTGATATATTAATTTGTAGTAAGGCCAAATGTCACAGGTGTAGTATCAAGATACATGCATTGTGCTAGTGAAATTTATTTAATAATTCTTAGATATCATATAATTACTCTGATAGTGATTGGGTTGGATGTAATGATCATATGAAAATATTATTGCTCAATCAACAGCAGAAGCATATTCTGTAGTTGATGTTGCAGCAATAAATCAAGCTTTTTGGATCAGAAAACTCATCACAAATTTGACATCCTAACAAAGACACTTCGTAAAGCAAGATTTGAATTCTTGATGAAAAACCTTGGAATTTGCCCCTTAAGAGTGTAGGAGGAGTTTTGATTAGTATGAATAAAAATTGTTATTTTTCTATTTATCACATAATAAACCATCAATATGATTGAATATCACTCTTCTCCATTAATGGAGAGACAAATGAATTTTTTATGTGTATTATAAGGGTAAAAATGTAATTATCTTTTAAATAGAAAGACAAAAAATGACATTACATCTTCAATTTTCTCTGATTTTTTTGAGTACTTATCTCTCCATTAATGGAGATGAGTCATATTCAATATAATTATATGTAATACTGCTCATTGTATGAGTTTTTTTCCGACTAATTTATCAATGAACCTTCTATAAAATACAATTCTCTTTGTATTTTTATTTTTTATATAACCAACAAATGCACACATCTAATTAATTGATGGGTGTTTTAGACTTTTTCCCATTATTGGTTTTTTTAAACATCTCCTTGCTGTCAACTTAGCATAACACCATTTGCATCAGAGTCCGTGACTCTGGTTCCCGTTATTGAGATTCATATCCGAAGATCTTGTGTCCTATTTGGTATTACTCATGTTCCGTACCAATAAAAGAATGTCATTTAATTTGAAAAAAAATATAAAAATATATTATTTTATGTATATGGAGACAGAGTTTCTTTGGAATAGAAGATCTTTGTTCATCCTAACCTCCTTCACTCATGTCTGATCCACCAAAATGTGGTATTATAATAAATGAGAACATTTAATATAGACCATTAAATTTTATTTATATTTATATCCTAGGCTCCTTCACTCATTTAGATTCAGCTCATACTTTTATTTTTATATATATATATATATATATATATATATATATATATTTTTGAATGTGTTCCCACGAGATGTGCGAGTTATAAACATTAACCTTCCAAAAACATAAAAATCCTAGTTATCAACATTGAACTAATTCCAAAAGTGTCTCATCCCACGTGTTTTGCACGCTATGCATATCTTAAATATAATAATACTCCACGAGAAACACACAAATTAATATACTATCATATGCTATCATTGAACACTAGAAAAATGTTACATATAACATGCTTCTCTATTTATAGTCACTTCATTGAAACTTATATTTATCATTTTATCATAGTTTTTCTGTTACATAATTCATTTTCTATCAACAATGCTTGAAATCCAAGGCTATGTTGTATTGTTCCTCATATGGTTCATCTCAACACTTTTGGTTAGATCTTTCTTCACAAAGTCTACTAAAACTCTTAACCTACCACCTAGCCCACCAATTTCTTTGCCACTTCTTGGTCACATTCCATATCTTAGATCACTACTTCACCAAGCACTATACAAAATTTCCATTAAATATGGTCCTTTGATTCATGTCATGCTAGGTTCTACACATGTTGTAGTTGCTTCTTCTGCTGAAATGGCAAAGCAAATTCTCAAGACTTATGAAGAATCATTCTGCAATAGACCTATTATGATTGCTAGTGAGAATTTGACTTATGGTGCTGCTGATTACTTTTTCATACCTTATGGTACTTATTGGAGATTCTTGAAGAAGCTTTGTCTCACTGAGTTATTAAGTGGTAAAACCCTAGAACATTTTGTTAATATTCGTGAAGATGAGATTCAATGTTTTCTCAAGAATGTTCTAGAGATTTCTGAAGCTGGTAAAAGTGTTGAAATGAGACATGAACTCATTAGGCACACCAACAACATCATTTCAAGAATGACAATGGGAAAGAAGAGTCTTGGAAGCAATGATGAAGTTGGTAAGTTAAGAAAGGTGATAAGAGAAATTGGAGAGTTACTTGGTTCATTTAACTTAGGTGATATCTTTAACTTTATGAAGCCTTTAGATTTACAAGGACTTGGAAGAAAGAACATGAGAACACATCATTTGATGGATTCAATGATGGAGAAGGTTTTGAAAGAACATGAAGTTGTAAGGTCAAAAGAGGGTAATGATAATGATAGGAAGAAGGATCTTTTTGACATTTTGTTGACCTTAATTGAAGCTGAAGGTGATAACAAACTCACTAGAGAAAGTGCTAAAGCTTTTGCCTTGGTAAGAACTTTTTTCACTAATCCTTTTCCTACAATTAAAATGATTATCTTTTTTTCTATGTTGTATGGTTTTTTTTTCTCTTTTGATATGTGTTATTATAAAGTAGAAACTTAGATTAAGCATCATATGATATCAATTTTATCTTATGTGTGCTTTTCACATCACAAGTTAGGTGAATAAATAAATGCCATTGTTTATATCATTTATGGTTATGAATACATAAATGGGAGGGGATCCAAAAGTAAGTTTTTTAAACTAGCTTACTCCATATCTTAGTCATCAATTCTAGGTAAATCCAATGGTTTGAATTAGTGAGTAAATCTAAACCATTGAATTTTTATAGAATTGATGGCTAAGATGTGGAGTAAGTTTAAAAACTTACTCTTGAAATAAATGGATCCCTCGTCTACATAAATTATCATTTTTATATTACTTGTTAGTATTTGATTAGCTAGAATGTCATGTGAAAAAACTAAACAAATTAGAGGGCACATTTCCTAAGTAATTAATTCTTCACATAAACAATTATTGTGATGGGTACCTCTCAATCAAGGTTATACTTTCCCTAGTAAAAATGCATACATATATTTTAGGAACTATTATCAAAAAGAGGAGGGATCAATTTATTCCAAGAGTAAGTTTTTTAAACTTATTTTACATCTTAGCCATCAATTCTAGGGAAATCCAATGACTTAGATCTATTCGCTAATTCAAACCATTGGATTTCCCTATAATTGATAGCTAAAATTTGGAGTAAGTTTAAAAAACTTGCTATTGGAGTAAGTGGATCTCCTCCATATCAGAAATACCATGTTTCTTGTACAAAAGTTTCCTATAAAAAATGTGAAATACCCTACATTTTAAGTGAGGTTTGAACTATAGAATTTATATGCACAAGCTTTTATATACATTTTTAGTGAAATCTATTTAACAATAGTACTTGACTAACGTATTCCACAGGACATGTTCATTGCTGGGACTAATGGACCTGCAAGTGTCCTAGAATGGTCACTAGCAGAACTAATAAGAAACCCAAAAGTTTTCAAGAAAGCAAGAGAAGAGATTGATAGTGTAGTTGGAAAAGATAGGGTTGTTAAAGAGTCAGATATACCAAACTTACCTTATCTCCAAGCAGTAGTTAAAGAAACCCTAAGACTACACCCACCAACACCAATATTTGCAAGAGAAGCTATAAGATCATGTCAAGTTAATGGGTATGATATTCCAGAAAATTCAAAGATTTTCATCAATGCATGGGCTATTGGTAGAGATCCAAATTATTGGGACAATGCATTAGATTATAACCCTGAAAGATTCATAGCTAATGATGAAGTTGGAAAGAGTAAAATAGATGTAAGAGGACAATATTATCAACTATTACCATTTGGAAGTGGAAGAAGAAGTTGTCCTGGTGCATCACTTGCATTGCTTGTTATACAAGCAACCTTGGCTAGTTTGGTTCAATGCTTTGATTGGGTTGTTAATGATGGAAAGAATAATGAGATTGATATGTCAGAACAAGGAAGGGTTACTGTGTTTTTGGCTAAGCCACTTAAGTGTAAGCCAGTTCCACACTTTGTTCCATTCTCAAATTGAAGAAGATTTGTTATATGATAAAACCTAGGTGGAGTACCGTAAGTGCTGGTCATACATGTGACTTATTAGAGCATGACATGTTAACTTTTTATTTATTTTCAAGGTCAAAAAATGCTTTATTATAAATCTAATAAATGTTCATTCTTTTTGTATTGAGAAATGAAGCATTTTTTAATCTTAAAAGTAAATAAAAAATTTCATGTGTAACACAAGCACCTAGGTTTTATCCTTATATTGGTGATATTGGAAGTGTCACATAAACACATCAATTTCTATCTTCTTTTTTGTGTGTCTAAATGGTTCATGAGGTTGGTTTAATAATAATAATAATGATTCAAAAGGGATACCAAATCATTAAATGTGCTTTGATTTGAAGTTTGAGATGATATTGAGAGGTGAATCATAATATCAAGTTAAAGGTTTCATGTCATGTCTAATTTCTTATGGTGATTCTTTCTTTTTTTACTTTGTGTGTGATGGAAATGATGTATTTCATTTAAGATGGGAAAGGTCATCTACAAAAGAGTTGAATACAAAAATTATTGGGTGAATACCTACTTTATTTCCTTATAAATTTATGTGTTTTGTTAAAAATTAAAAAATTCAAATTAATATAAAATCGTTAATATGAGTAAAAATAGTCATCACCATATAGGGATGACAATGGGTACGGATAGTAACTATCCACTACTCGTTCTGAAATATGGAAATGATACTTGTGCCCGCCCATACTCGCGCGAGTACCCATGAGCGGGTATTTTGTGGGTTTTCTGGGTACCCGTGGATACAGTGGGTACCCACGGGTATCTTACATTAGGATTGAATTTTTGATATTATAATTAATCTTGATGATTTAACCTACATTAAAGAGAATGAAACTCCAACCCCAGAGGTCAACACTTAACATTTATTAGCAAATATGAATTTCAAAAAGTAGCAACAGATAATTACAAATCTTCTTCCAAAAAAGGATTTGATCACACCCGCAGTCACACAACTTTCATGCTTAAATATAAAGTGAAAATGCATAATGAAACTCTACACTCTGCACTATAATAACAAAAATGCATTCTATAATAACATCCAAAAATGCATACTGCACTCTGCACTGATACACTAGCAAAGCAAAAAATGCAATCTACTACACTCATACACTTTGCAATTTTTTTTAGGTGAATACAAAAACCCATTAGCTGAAACCATAGATGAACCAAGCTAAAGCTAACCACCTTTTGGGAAGGGTTCTAACTTCTAACTTAAACTTGATCCAAACTATCTCACATAACTATAACAAACAACAACTACATACTATTCAATCTATCAATATTACATCCAATATCTTTCAAAATAAAAACTTATCTGAAACTTTTGGATTACAAGTTGAGGAGAAAGTTACATTTCACAAAACAAAAACAATGTCATTCAAGAGATACAAACAAGTTGAAGAAAAAAAAGTTACCTTTCACAAAAAAAAAACAAAGTTGAGGATGGTGAGAAGAAGGGTGAGAATGTTGCAGCAAGAAATGAATTTCGTTATGGAAGGAATGAGAAAAGGAATGGGAAAGGGATTAGGGATTTTAAGGGGAATGGAAGGGATTAGGGATTTTAAAGGGAAGGGAAATAAGAATTAAAGAGTTTAGGGGGAAGGATAATTTTGTAATTACATATATAGCGGATACCCGCAGGTACGGATACCACAATATCCGTGTCCGCCCGTTGGCACTACAGGTATTTTGTGACATCCCTATCACTAAGAGTCCTGAAGAATGTTAAAAATAACTAATTTAACATACATTTAATTTTAAATTTTCTAATTTTCTAGGGACTAAATTGATACAGATACAATCTTGCAACTAATAAATGAGTAGGGACATTAATAAACAACCGATGACATAGGTTGGTCTATTAATAAATGAGTAGGGACATTAATAAACAACCAATGACATAGGTTGGTCTATTAATTTGTGTAACAACCGAGGACATATATGTATATTAATTGAGTGTAATATTTATATATTTATATATTTCTAATGTAAAGATTTATTCATAGCCATTATATTATCACTATTCATTTATATTACTTTTTTAAAAGGTTAATAATGATTAAACATGAATGATGCAATAACAATGTATAAAACACATATATTGTCATTTTTTTTCCTGAAATTAATGTGTGTAACAACCATGGACATTGGTATATTAATTTGTGTATCAACTATCAACCAAGATATATTAATTTGTGTAACAACGAAGGACATGTATATTAATTTGTGTGGTCCTGGACTAAAATCATATCAATCTATTTATATTTATGGTCGGTTTGAATTATGTGGACTCCTATGACTTAAGGCATACTTTTTCATTCAAAATACTTATTGAACGCTTTGATTTGTTTTTTTTTTAATATAATCACAGTTCTAAAGCCACTAAAATTAAGGGCATGTTTCTCCTTGGACAAAATATGTTTTCCCTTGAAGATTGTTTCAGACCAAAGGAGTGTGAGAAAATTGAAGTTACCTTAAGAATAAAATAAACATGAATAAAGGGAAATATTTTTAAGCCCAACAACTTCTATTGTTATTACTATCATTTAAATAACTGAGATTAGTAACCCAAATCTTGAATTTTTTTATAAGATTAAAGTTTGGATTTATAATTTCAATAATTAATATATCATCAATAGCAAACGGTGCTATTGGATAGAAATGATGACATGTGACATAAACAAATCATTAACAATTCAAATTTTAAATCATTTTTTGAATAAAATAAATTTAAGAATTACAAAATCATTATTTTTCCTTACATTGAGTATTGGATAATCCAATACCACTAGAGATGATAAGAGCTTTCATCCCTTAGAAGCGATGAATTATATATTAATGATAATTAGTATTAATAAGCATGGACAAACTCATTTGTATAAATTGCATGAAATATCATGCTCTATCGGTCTGAAAATATATGTAAAGTGGGCTTACTGGCCCATAAAAAATTAAAAAATAATAAGAAAACAAAAATTCAACATAATTAAAAAATTGTCTTATTGAGTAACACATTTTTAAAATTACACATAACAAATCCAAACAATTTAATATTACATATCCTTCAAGTTTGAATGGAAAATCAAAATCTAACACTTAATATTTAAATCATAATACCTATAGAACTACATGTTGTCCAACTTGCCTATTAGAAAAGTCCTCATGGAAAGTGAGTATTTTGAACCAATTAATAGAATTTTCTTATCATATAAATAAATAGAGGCGAACCCCATGGCTTAGCCCAAATTGTCAATGATATTAATAATGCATTGAAAATGTGAAATATGTAAGAAATTTACTAAGATGTTTCAATATTGGAGACTTTTCTCATAAGTGATTTTTTCTCCCTCACTCTTATCTGAACAAAAATTTGTTTCCCAAATTATGTTTAAATCATGTCCCGGATAAACGAAAATATATCATGTCAATTAAAAAAATTTAAATAATTCATTATTTTTATTTTTTACTTCTATATCATTGCTTTCGAACATATTTTTAGACACGGTTTGAGACAATAAATTTTAGTTCATTTTCTCCTCATTTAGGAAGAGAAAGAGATATGATGAGTCTTACTCTTTTTTCTTTCTCTCTTTAAACTCCTCCCTCAACCAAATGAGAAAGTGACTCCATTTCTCCTCAACTTCTCTCATCTTATTCTCTTTCTCTTCTTTCTCTACTGTACCGAATGACGACTTAAGGTTTTCCTCATTTCCCTCTTCATTGTTCCACTTTCTGCCCAAAATCAGATTGTAATATTTTTCATCTTAACTACAAACATCCAACATATTCATCAAGCTAGAGTGAATACCAAAAAAAGCATTATATATTATAACTTTCCAACACAACAAAAGTACCTTAAAATCAACAAAGATTCATTACATAAGCATGAAACTCAATTCCATACAACAATTATATATATGGCGGATAATACAAAACATAAAACAAGCACTTATATAAATAATTCATCATTGGCTTTTTCAAGCATTTTGATAAAAATCAATTTTATCATATCTAAAGAAAATGGTTACCACCTCCAGTTTGGTGGAGCATTGCATCAATCTCATCACCATCCTCCATCTCTAGCTGCACAAAAATTGCAATTTCTCAGAATCAACATACATAACAAATAAGAAAGTGAAAAATATACAACTGGGTATTCAAGAAAATAAAATGATACATAGCATATATAAATCTACATAATGTAGTATCAATTAGTCTTAAAATGTTCATTTTTAAAACTTTGTATTGGAGCTGAGCAAGGTCCAAGCCAATATCAGGTCAAATGACCGAGACAAGTTGAGGTTGACTAAGCCAGATAACCGAGACAGGAAGATCGTGACCGAACCAGATGACCGAGACAGGCAGGACGTGACCGAGCCAGATGACTGAGACAGGCAGGAGGTGACCGAGCCAGATGACCGAGACAAACAAGACATGACCGAGCTAGATGACCGAGACAGGCAGGACGTGACTAAGCCAACTGACCGAGACAAATAGGGCGTGACTAAGCCAACTGATCGAGGCAGGCCAGGCGTGACTAAGCCAACTGACCGAGGAAGGCCAGACGTGACTAAGCCAACTGACCGAGATTGGCAGGCCACGTCCAGACAGAATGACTCTTCTTCAACAATACAAAGGCATCATTTGACACATCATAACATAACCTTAGGCTAACTGTTTTAAGCCTTTTTTAACATGTTTTCAACATGTGTTTATTGTATTCTTCTAGATTCTTCATTAGTTTTAATTAGCCAAATAATTTGTTAGTTTGTTATTACTTTTCTTGCCTTTCTTGTTTCACAAGGCATTATGTTTCTCTTTGTATAAATACCCCTTTTTGGGTCCTTAATCAATAAGAAGTAATAGAGGTATATTCAGTAATATTTTGTTATACTTTGGTTTAAGAGTTTTATCCATAAAAAATTGTGACAAATTCTACAAAACTACATGTTAACATGTTAAGAAGTAAGTCTCACATCACTTACCTTATTGTCTCGGGAATGATTTAAATATCTGTTGGACTATTCCTCTCATAATCAATTGGTTTTGAGATAGAACTTTAATATGATATCAGAGCCAAAGTCCAACTTCTTTTTGGTAGTCATGAGCCAAAAAAATGTCATTTAGTTATGGGTCAAAAATAACTCTTCACTTGCTCCGACAAACTTATGTGGAGGGGTATGTTGGGAAGTAAGTCTCACATCGCCTACCTCATTGTCTCGAGAATAGTTTAAATACATGTTGGGTTACTTATCTCATAGCCAATTGGTTTTGGGATTGAACCTTAATCCTACATTATTGAATTAATATTGTGTATACAAACAAAAATCAATGCTTAATTCTGAATTGAACTGCGTTATAATGCTATATTATAAATCATGATTTACCTCATCGGGGGTCTGCTCAGCCCGGAGTCTCCTTCCATCAAACAAGAAAGCGATTGAGTTAAAATCTACAGATTGGCGATCACAATAAGCATTCATGAGTTTCTTGAGCTGAGTACTTCTTTTTATTCTGAAGAAAATCTCATTTCCATCCTACAATATAAGAAATTTTATAAGGAGTTTATGGTTAAAATTGTTGTAGTTTTTCAATATGGCAGAGGCAAGGAAGAGAACCTAAGGAAGAGTAAGTTAGTTATAGTATTCTAGACAATCAGTTATGGACACAGTAACATAACAAAAAATCATTCAGAATCATGAAACTTTGATCAACATATCCATTAGATTTTAGATACAGTAACCTAAAAAATGAATTTTATGAAAAGGGTAGAGTTGATCATTGCCAGAAGCACAACTCTTGTTCATTAGAAAACAGAGAAGTAATGAACTGAACACTTGCTGCGATTGCGATGCGGATTGCGGCCATTGCGGTGTGAATTAATGTGGTTGTCTTGCGGCCGCATTATTGTGAATCAGAGTCACACCACAATTGCAGTGTGATGCGGTTGCAACGATCACCGCAACTATAAAATTGCGGCCGCAACTTAAATCACTATACTAATATAAGCGGAGAGGTTATTTGTACCCGTAACCTCTGCCACTTAGTGAGGTTTGAGGAGGTAAATATACGTAACTTCCACAAGCAGAAAGACTATTTGTGCCCTTGACCTCGTGGTCAATAAGCAACGATATTACCTTTGCGCCGAGCTACACTAATAAACAAATATGTTCAGTTAAACTGAGAAAAGAATTGAAACCTGGCCCTTGACTTTGAGATTTATGTGTCCTGCTTGATCAACAGGCTTCTTCTCATCCTGGCTTGCACCACCTCCACTTTCTGACATGTTTATATTTCACCTTAACACAAAAAACAATGCTTATAAAGTGAGTTTGTTTTCTATATGCTATTACAAAATATTCTTCATGTGATTAGTATATATAGAACATAGGGTCACAACAAAAGAAACAAAAACACGTGGTATTGCTTTAGATTCACGCTATATACAATATATGTAAAGTAGTTAGTGATTGTTACTTAGGTCTCAACGAATTTCTCAAAGGACAAAACACAAAACTAGCTAAGTCACATGATAATTGACATGTTTGTCTTTTTTTTCTTTGTACTTAGAGGTATCACCCCAAGAAATCGAATTTATGATCTTTTGGTCAAACTGGAATACAATGAGTTACATCACTAGACCAATATATTGTAGATGTTTGTTTTGGCATTGTATGATAAAATGGGAAATCTATTTAGCTTTTAAGTAAATAATTGCAGTTTGAAAGAAAGAAAAAACGCATCAAAATCTTGATTATACAAATTATTGTAGATGCTAAACAAAATAATAAATGTAACGGACTATGGTCCATTTTTTTAGTTAAAAACATTATTGCTATTGCCACTCTGATAAAAGCAACCATAGTTATTATTTTTAAGTTTATTAATTATTGCATTATTCTTATCTTGTGAATTTTGTTCTTAAAGAAGAATGAGGAGAGAAAATAAATTTGGATGGAAAGTGAGGAGAGAGAACTAAACATGGGCATGAATATAAAAGTATAGCATTGTAGTATCCAAATAAAAATAAGAATGATATTTATTATTGTGGAGAAAATGAAGATGTTGTTCTTATTTCATAGGGAATTGTAATAAATCATAAAATAGAATAATGTATCTTCTGATATAAAAATTTAAGTTATCTTCCCCGACCACTAAAATTATGACAGATGTATCATTTAATCATTTTTATAAAAATATTTCTAAAACTAAACAAAATAATACACATGTCATTCTTTTACTCGCGGAAGGAAATAAATTATCTCATAATATGAGGAGATATTTTATTATCATAATAAAATAATGTGTGAAACCCAAATAAAAATGAAGAGAATATTCTTCATTGTGTTGGCTCTTATCCATTCACCCATCATGGCCACTAAATATGGAATGAGACTCCTCTCTGTTACGGGAAAGAGAAATTATCTTAAAATACATAGAAAAGTAAATCATAATAACATTTATGCCCCTTAATTTACACTAATATTACATTTGTACCATTACAATTATACTAAAAACCTCTCCATTAATGGAGTCTAATTCCTAAATATGTATTATTAAATTTTATGTGGCTCTAATAAGGTTAATTTTATCGTTTAGATAGAATTTATATAACATTGTGTCATTATCTACGGTTATATATGTACTATACTATTCTCTTTCTTACCTTAATATATTTTTCCATTCCTGGCCACTAAAACAAGAATCAGGATTCTCCGACCCAAAAAATTCATGTTCCCATATCCCAAATCAATTTTCACTAAATAATTTATAAAAATTACTTTCTTTTTTATGATTTTTATTTGTAAGTATGTAATAAATTTTGATTGGATTAAGACACCATTGAAACATAAAAAATGAGACATGTGATCTCCAATCTAAAGGTCTTGTCTTTTTCTGCTAATTGTTTTGGAAGATATTACCATTATTTTTAAAAGGAAAATGTTAACCAATTTCCTAATGACCTTGTTTAAGGAATTGTAAACATAAATCTTATCTTAAAAGTTTATATTTTAATATTTCGATAAATAATAGATTTAATTTTATAATTCTAATTATTCCTTAAACAATATCTGTAACATACTTGTTAATATAAATTATTTTAGAATGATGTATTATCTTTATTATTAAGTATAAAAAAAATGTTCTATTTATTTGTACAACCAGTCACATTATTTGATCAATTTTCAGTGTAGGTTTCATAGTTGTATTCTAATATTATTCAATACGTTTTTCATATGTTGAGATTTTTATTAGTGAATTAAATATAAAATGGGTACAAGTTTATAGTTTTCCTATTAACTTATATAGTTATATATATCAACTTCTCATTTATTTATTTTTCCTAAAAATGAATACTAATACATAAAACTAGGGGTGAGCGTGGGCCGGGTTAAGGCTTGTCCTTATCCGGCCCTAAATGTTGTTCGAGCCATTTTTATGAAAACGGACCCGACCCTAGATATGAAGTTAACCCGACCCTAAATATTCACAAGGTCAGCCTTTAAACCCGGACCCGACCCTAGACCTGATTAAATATAAGGTATACTCATTTTACATAAAGTCTTCTAAATATTATTTATTATTGTGAATATATAATTTGATATATAAAATAATATAGGTGTATATATATTATTAAACATGTATATATAATGAAAAATTAGAGAATCAATGATATTTTCGACCAAAAAAGTATCATTACTCTGTGTATATTTGAACATATACACATACAAACATCATGAGAAAGTGAAAATGGGACGGGTTGGGACGGGTCCTGTTTGGTCCCTACCCGACCCTAAATATTGAATGGGTCTAAATTTTGAACCCGAACCCGACCATAGACCCGATAAGACCCGACCACGATCGGGCCATACCGGGTGAGCAGGTAGGACCGAATCCTGCTCACCCCTACATAAAACGAACTGCGACAAGATATAATTGAAGAATGAACAAAACATCATATTTTTACATTTTATGTTAATATGCAAAACAGGCATTATTGGTGAAAAGAAAATAAACATAATTAAAAATGTAATAATTTTATAATCAACCATAAATATTTAGTACTAGCTACAAGAAGTAGTATAATCAAAATGGAAAAATAATTTGATGCTATGATTTTAGTCGAGGTTGAGAATGTGCGGTTACAAATGAAAGGAATGGAATCAAAGGGTGAAAGAAGGCACTTTTCATTGATGGGTTTCTGAAGCATGAAAGTAGAATAAATGTGAAAGTCCTTTTCATCCTAATACAAATGATTTATATATCTCTAATCGTTGCTGCAATGTAAACGATAGTTAGACAATATTGATCACAGGTAAATAACTAGGGCATAAGAAGAATAAGTAAAAAAGAAAACAAAAAAAATTGTCCACAACAAAAATAATCGGAATCTGTTATTCAAGTTACGACTGCAAACTGACAAATTGGTTGATATTTTTAATCAAATTGATTATCACAAACAAGTATATAAGATTCTTGAATCCACAATGACTTGATTGATATTCTTTTAATTAGCAAACTAATTAAGTTTAGATTGAAAAAAAATTGATTTAGTGAAAGTATTAAAATTAAAGTAATGTAAAAGTAAAGGATTTGAAGATATTAAATTGAGAGATTAAGGACATGAGATTATATTTCACTATTTGTCATCTAGTATTCAATAACGACATTCATATATGACTATTCATATGATTTTCTCACCATCAGTTCTTATTTGTTTATCAATTCCTTGAGTAAACGGATCAAATAAATGACTAAACTAATTCTGATTTATGAAATCCTTGACAAATTAATCATCGATTCATAATAATATAGGTGTTAGAATGACTAGTTCAATTAATCCTATTCCTAGGCATCAATATATTACTAGTTAATATATTTTAGGTCTAGTTTAAACATAAAAGTTTTCATTACTCATCTTTAAACCTTAGATCATGCATTGGCGATCAAACCAAAACAAGCAATGAAAATATGAATAATCAAGGAAAAACAATAAAATAATATTAAACAATAAAATAGTCATAGTGAACACTTTGAGTTCAAACAATTACATCTAACTCCAAACAATAAGGATTTAGCTACTCATTCCCATGGAAGCTATAACCATCTGGTTGGTTGACATTTTTCTTCTTTTCCTACTTTCTAGAGTGGTTGTTGTCTCAATCCTGATATTTTCTCCTCTGAGTGATGATCAATGATGATTTCAACCCATAGCTACTCTCCTAATTTATTCTAATCATCCATATCTTTTTCCTTATCTCAAAGATATTAATTAGAAATAGATTGTTGAGACATTATCTTCAGAGAATCAGATTAGAATTAGGTGGTTGAGTCATTATCTTCAAAGATTATGATCATCTTTGGTAGTTTTGCTCATTTTAGCCTCTAATCACTTGAAATATAGCATAAAAGCACACATAATAGGATTTGGCGCAAAAATTTGACTCGATATATATTATGAATTACATTTACGATTAAAAGGTGATCAATTATCCTTATTATTTAAGATAATTTTTGCACTTAACATGGACCACATCACTTGATGTCATTGCAATATTGTAGTTGCGGTGACGTTGCAACCGCAATTGCGGTGTGACGCTGAATCACAATGGTGTCACCTCATCAAACTGCAATACAATCGCATTGGACCGTATTTGGGCCACATCAGGTCACAACCGCATCAGGCCGAATCATGCCACACCGTAACCGCATTAATTTAAAAAAAATTAATCACAAAATAATCCACACCGCAATGCAACGACCATAATCCGTATCACAACGACCACAATTGCAATAATCACAACCATGACTTTAATCGCAACCACAACCATAATTTAAAACAGAGACAAAAATCATTAGTGGATATGTGGATGGGATAAATGTAACAATGGCAAGAGCAGCACTTCCAGCAAAATTCCAATATTAAAACTTATACAACCCCATAAGTTACTAATGATGCAAAAAAAACATTTCTAGCACCAACCAAGCGTTCTCCTCAAACCATACAACAATAACATTAAACTCCAATTTCTTCGAAGAACCAAATACAACTATAATGTTTTGCCTTGCTTTGAATCTCCTAAGAACAATAACATATGTCCTCCTCTGGTAATCGATTAACGAATACAAAATTATTAAATTATCAATCAAACGTATAGTTGATCGATTATATACAAAATTTAATACACAACTATTTTAATAATCACATCACATGTATTCCAAAACTTAAAATAATGAGATGTGTATTAAAAATATAAATTATTAGTGAGTATAAAATATGGCAAATGTAAAATATGTTAAGAAGTGAATTCCTTGGAGGCAGAACCATTTTTCTAATACATTGAATTTAATACTATACATTAAGTCATATAGACTAAAATTAAAAAGTAGAACCATAAAAATAATAATATTTAA
This sequence comes from Lupinus albus, assembly GCA_009771035.1. Classification (NCBI taxonomy): domain Eukaryota; kingdom Viridiplantae; phylum Streptophyta; class Magnoliopsida; order Fabales; family Fabaceae; genus Lupinus; species Lupinus albus. The sequence goes on along the minus strand of CM020001.1, from coordinate 19,329,678 downwards.
TCATAGAAATGATAAATTGTTAGTTTGAAATAAAAATTCTTAATAAGGATAATATAGGAAGATACGAAATTAACATCTACTAATTAATAATTGTATTTATATAATATATATTATCATAAGATTTTACTGATGAAAGCCTATAAAATAAAATCAATGTTGAGTATGACCATTTTATAATAATTCTAAATTCTAAATACACTCAATCATCTAATTCTGGACTCTAAAAAAATTAAAACCATTGGCAAGAGTGACTAAGAGGATTGGCAAAGACACTGTCAAGGTTTTTAAAATCTTAATAGAAAATTAGAGTAGGATAAGAAAGGCTGGAAAGCTTGGAGCAAGATTTGGTTGTTTACTATTTGGACTATCTGGTTACATTGGAATGACATCATCTTCAACAATGTTAGACTATCTACTCTTCTTGTTTTGGATACTGCTAGGGTGAATGTTTGGCTTTGGATCAAGAGCTCCATGAGGTTGGAGTATACTTCTTATGCTGATTGGATTTCTAGACCTCTTGAGTGTTTAAGGTATAATTTGTAATTATGTTTTTTCTTCTCTTTTAACTCTTCTTCTATTTGTATTATTCTTCATCTTTAATAAAATTTTCTTTTGTCGATAAAAAAAATAGAAAATTAGAGTAGTTACTCTAATATTTTATCTAGTTAATTAAAAATATAATTCAAGAGCCATTATAACCAATTTTATGAAAATTAAGTGACATCAAACCGAAAGAGGTCTTGTATTAGGCTTACATGGTTAAACTATCTGAATCACACCGATTATTTCATATATAAATATATAATTATATACAAATGCAAAAAAAAAAACATAATTAATAATTATATATAATTATATTAAAATAACATTTCTCAATCTTATTTTGGATCATAGTAAAATAAAACATTCGAGCAATGTTATTTTGGTTTAATTTTCGGGTTATTCTGTTTAATCGTGTGTAACACGGTTGGACCAAAATTTCTTCGGTTCAAAGTGGTTCAATCTCTCATTTGATTAAGACCGCAAACCAAAGTCATTTTCAAGTTCGATTAACGATTGAACCGGTTAGACTGTCCGATCCGGTCAGACTATAATACACAAAAATATGCTTATAGATATCCAACAAATGAATGCATTCCTTGATTATGTATATCAATTAGTAATAGGATAATTTGTATATCAATTGTAATTACTATTTAGTACTCATTCATTGTAATTCTATTATATATTGTTTGCTCTAATGGAAGTCATCTAAGCTTTAATTAATAACAAAATGAGTTCTGGTGCATAAAAATTGTGTCCTTGTAATTGATATATATATATATATATATATATATATATATATATATATATATAAACCTTCGTTAAAATGAATGTAAAAATTTATAGAACATATATCTACTTCCATGTAAGCACACACTTGAAAGCCGCCATTAGATATAGATGGATATTAATTTGGTGGGGTAACTAGTGAACATGATGATGGATATTACCGATTAATCCTAATCGTATCCCCGAAACTGAATGATTAGGACATTGTTCCGAAACCAAATGTTTATGCCCATACATAAACCCTAATGGAACAATCCTAATCCAGACCGAAGAAAACCCCAATTGGTTTCATAGTGAAGAAGAAAACGCATACCTTGATTAGCCATTCCGAATGCTCCGAGGTATGTGGGTTGTAGGATGTTCCGGTCGCTAGAGCTTGATGGTTTTCCGTTCGCTCCGCTAGAGGGGAATCCAGAGAGAACGAGAGTGCTCCTGATGTTCCTGAATCTCTTGTGAGAATAAGAAGGCTCACACCTTATGCCTTTCTCTTTTCTATATATATGTTGGTTTTGTGACTTAAGTCACATATCTTCATAAACCAACCCTTATAACATCAGTTACTCAATAAAACTCGTTGCTCTGCAACTGGGGACCATAACCCATAAAGGTAACATTAACGGTTACCACTTAAGTTGCAATATTCTAATTCAGTCCCTTCATTAAACTAGAAATTGCCCGAAGGTATCTACACTCATAATATTTCATGACACATATGCCCTTAGCCACCAAATTAATCCATAAGACCATTTTATATATATTGGCTAAATACATAATGGCTATAACACAATTATAGAATTATATTTGTGACCCATAAAATGTCAGAAATTCCAACACATGAGTCTATTGTCTCAAATCTTATCTAATATGTTATATCGTGTCAATAAAAATATATAATATCAAAAAAATTAAACATTTATTAGTGGTGTTGTTTTTGTTTTATTTTCAGCGTAACAACATATAAAATAAAATTTGGGATAATAAATTTATTTTGGGTACCTAGTAATATGGAAGGGCCATTCATGAAACAGAAGAGTAACGTGAAAATTTACCAAATTGAAAGGAACAAATAGGATATTATGCTAATTATGATCCACAACTTGTGTGCTTCTTTAATGAATCTTATACTTTTTCATTTCTATTTCTACCTAATCCAAAATCTTTATTAGAGATTAGAAATGCCGTCAAGATTCATTGTCATGTGATACAATAATGTTTATTATCCATAATCATTGCTATATAATTACAATGATGATCACAAAAAATAGCGGGATACACACAAATTGCATCGCATGCATGTACTTTAATTATTTGACATAATGATTCCTCTACAATACAAACAAACAAAGTGCCTACCCTCATTTCCTAGGTATAACATATAGTACAAAAGATAGTGTTTTTTATCTTTAAATATTCTACTTGCTTTTATGGTAATTTTTAACCTAAGACATTGTTTTTTTTCTTCTTTTGCAGCTTTTGCTTTGTTCCACTCTTTGTGGCATTGGCCATAATATGTGGTAGCAAAGCTTTTGATGTTAGGTTCCAACAAAACTACAAGGTTACATGGGGAAATCATCATCATGTGTTCTTTGTAAACCAAGGCAGAGAAGTTCAACTTTCAATTGATAAAACTTCAGGTTTTTACGTGTAATAATAATTATTGTTGGGAGAGAAGGTGGCAATATATATATATATATATATAGATGGATTTATTTGTTTCATAACAATATAATTGAAGATTTGTTAGAAAAAATAAGTAAAAATTTGGATATAATTAAGGGCAATAAAATATTGGATTCTATCATTCTTCCCTCCAAAAATTTGCCTATAAAAGACATTATCTCCTTAATTAAAGGCTCTAATTTTATACATGTATACCTTTTGTTTATAATTCGACATAAAAAGACTTTTAATTGTAAATTCATACTACAAAAATCATATCATAATGTTGAAATTATAGTGTTGAGGTATAGAAGGAGAAAATAGAATATTCAAAATAATAAATTATATAGTAGTAGGAATGATGATATTCTGTTTATTTGATTGTCTTAAAAGACTTAAAACTAACTCATATTTATGCTAATATCATACTCCTAATTAAATAATAAACAAATCATAATAAACTAATCTATATCCTAAAAGATCTCCTAAGATACTCTAAACAAATGATATATTCTATTAAGATATTCTATTAAGATATTCTAAGATAATATTATATATTCTAATACATAATCCCTAGTATGTTTAACATGAGTGAGTTTTTTTACCTAATATTCTATCACACTTGACAAATAATTAACATGGTTTTTAAATATTCTAAGATAATATTATATATTCTAATACTCCATCTCAAGCTAAAGCTTACTAAGCTTAGTTTGTTACAAATATTCCCTTTAAAATAAAAGTAAACAAAATAATTACATGAAATTCCCCAAACATAACTTCAAATGATTGCAAATGTTGATGAAATCTGAAATGAATTGATCAATGATAAATGATGAGCTTTTCAAGCTCTTAGAAAAAGAAATTGAAGAATATGAAGATAATAACACTTAACCATCTAGGCAGAAGCTATCTCAAAGCTTAACCACCATGGCAATTTAATACCTGAAGGCAGTTCAATACCCGACGACAAATCAATACTCGAAGGCAATTCATTACCTGAATGCAATTTCAATACCCGAATGCAATTTCAATACCCGGAGGCAATTTCAATACCCGAAGGCAATTTCAATACTCGAAGGCAATTTCAATACCTGAAGGCAATTTCAATACCAGAATGAAATTTCAATACCCGAAGGTAATTTCAATAAGAATGATTGTCGCGCAACAAGAAACACCAAACAACATAGAAAAGGTAGACTACTGAGTCAGTAATGAACCCGATTTAGGCCAACAAAGGTTTCTCCAATGATCAATACATATCCAGAGATCCCAAAAACAACTGTCACGTAACCAATGTAACAATCGAACTATTCGAATTTTAGACTTAAGCCACATTTTAAACAAGAAACCAAAAAATCTTGGAGGCATAAAAGAATCTTCTTTGCTGCACCCATTCTTTTAGACTCCTAAAGTCCATTAATAAGAGCATTATATATCAATATCCAATGAATGAACTCATGCCGCTGCAAGTTCCTAAACCGCGCAAGAGCATTATTGACATACACATTCTTGCACAACCCGTAGTCGGACTGTGACGAAATTCCCCAAGCACTATATCCATAAAAAATGCGATTCGCTTCATCTAGTTTCCCAAACTTCAACAAACAATTCATCAATATATTATAACTCCAAATATAAAGGTGTATACCTCTTTGAAGCATTTCATCAAACAGGTTCAAAGACTTAGACAACAAGCATTTCTTGCAGCAGAAGAGATCAAAGAATTATAGGAAGTTGCTTCACCTCCTGTCACTAAAAGCGATTTGTGAAGCTGACACTTTTTTCTCAACCTTTGGCTTCCTAAGCGGTGGAGTTTTTTGGTGCAAGAATATATTATATATATATATATATAGCAGTGACCTGTGAAAGGGTTCAGCACCTAGATAACTTTGTAGCATCCTAATTACAAAAGCACATTTTCTATAATTTATAACATGAAATATTTCATCAATCTTACTGCCATGATTTATCTCCACCTCAATTGGGTGGGATTCTTCAAGCTCATCCAACTTAAGATCAGCTGTAATTTCATCAAGAAATTGAAACCATATTTTCCACTCAGGAAACAAGCTATCAATTGCTAAATAGCTAACTCATGTTTCAAACCCCTCATTTAGCCATAAATGTGTCAACCATTCCATTGTAACAAGATTACCAAACCATTAGTATGTCAACTCATGAGCTACAATTGTTGCAACCCTCTCTTTGTTAGCAGCAGCAGAATTTTGATCGTCATAGAGCAAAACAGTCTCCTGGTAAGTAACCAAACCATAATTCTCCATTACTCCAGCAGCAAAATCAGGGATTGCAATCATAATTCATACTAAAAATAATAATAACTAATAGATCTGAACCACAAAAGACGTGAACCAATTCAAATATTCTATATAAAACAATTTCCTCTCAAGTTGGAGCATATACATCATATGAGTCCAACTTGTGATCACAAGCCTAAACTTTCTTCAAGGCGGATACCATGGCTCTGATACCATGTTGGAATTATAGGGTTGAAGTATAGAAGGAGAAAATAGAATGTTCAAAATAATAAATTATATAGTAGTAGGAATGATGATATTCTATTTATTTGATTGTCTTAAAAGACTTAAAACTAACTCATATTTATACTAATATAATACTCCTAATTAAACAATAAACAAATCATAATAAACTAATCTATATCCTAAGAGATCTCCTAAGATACTCTAAACAAATCTAGGAATGATATATTCTCTTAAGATATTCTAAGATAATATTATATATTCTAATACATAATCCCTAGTATGTTTAACATGAGTGAGTTTTCTTACCTAATATTCAATCACACTTGGCAAATAATTAACATGGTTTTTAAATATTGTCTCGGGGTTCGGTCCCCAATATTATATGAAAAATACTTTATTTCAATATACAAATCTCATTTTAGTTTGGTGATCAACCTTATTAGACTTTAGCACTTTTAGTGCAAAAAAAATCATTGAGGAGAAAACTAGAAATTATAAATATATATGTGAGAAAATAAAGGGACATGTTGATGTATGTTCAATTTTATTTTAGTACACTTTTATTATTTATAAGAACAACCAAGTTTGTTGTCTTATTTTAATTGGTATACCAACAAGGCGTTTGTCTAATGATGTAAGGTCTCGTTAGATCCCAGAATGATTAAAAGGTTAATAATTTGATTGTTGTGAGCGATATTTGTTTGGAGAATCAGTCACGCACCCCGAAATTGATTAATTTCTTACCCAAAAAATAAAGAAATATCCTTGATAATACCAAAAAAAAATCTTAATAGGTGAGAATTGTTTAGGATGATTGATTGTTTACTCGTTTGATAGGGTCGTGATTAAGATTCAACTAAGTTTGTTTATGCTTTTAAAAAATATATATGATTGATTACATCATGGATGAATAACTATATTTAATCAAATAAGTACTGAACTTTAATGAATAAATTAGTTTTGCTCATGGTATATGTATCCTTTATAATTTGGTCAAATTCTAGGATTTTCCCTTAATACAATACTCAAACCCAGGTCATTACTTAAGAGAAATGAATATCTACCATCTGAACCAACTATCTCTTGGTATTATATAAAGTAAAAAAAAAAACTAATAATATAAATATAAAAGTATTCCATATTCTAACTAAAATTACTTTACTTTATTTGAATTTTCACTCATAATTCAATTTGCACATAAAAATATATGATTCCTTAGTTTTTTTACTAGAAAGTAGAAGTATATATATAATAGCTTAATTATGTACCCAAAAAATATTATAGTTAAAATATTTGAAATATATTAACTATTGTTAAATATGTAGGGGCTGGCTTTCAATCAAAATTGGACTATGCTTCTGGGTTCTTTCAAATGAGAATAAAGTTACCCAACAAAGATTCTAGTGGAGTTGTTACAGCATTTTATGTAAGAAGTTTAGTTTTTACCATGTTTGAGTACTTCATGCTTCTTATCCTCTTTATCTTTTTCTGTAGCTAACTTCAAAGGCCTATCATAGTAGAAACCATGATGAGATTGACTTTGAATTCTTGGGCAACAATGAAGAAGAACCTTATATATTACAAACAAATATTTTTGTAAGAGATGAAGGGGGAAGAGAACAAAGGATTGGTCTTTGGTTTGATCCAACAATCAACTTTCATACCTATGGAATCCTTTGGAACCAACACCAAATAGTGTAAGGGGACTCTCTTTCTCTTGTAGGGTGTTTAAAAAATATATATAATCAGGTTTTTATTCATTTTTGTTGGGAACAAGCGATTAATCAAATACTAAAAAAGAATATAAAAGAATAACACAATGAATTTGGTAACGAGGTTTAGACAATTATATTTAGCTAAACTCATAACTTGTATTATTGTTATGATAAGAAAATGTCAGGGTCAATTAATTATGAGTCATTCCACAACAATTTTTTCATTTTCTTCGCCAAAAGCCATACAATGATAAAAGTCAGCATTTTTACATAAAAAATAAAAAGAAATTAGATAGTTGTAGACAGAACATAATTTAATTAATGGAACAAGATAAAAGAGGATGTTATGTTACTCTCCTCAGTTCTACATCTTCAAATGGACACGATTTCAAAAAAAAAAAAAAACATATATATGATCCATTTAATTATATATATAATACACATGAACATAAGATATAACTTATGTTTTATTTTATGGTACTAACATATCTATCAAACACTACCTAAATCATTATTATGAAATACATATGTGGTGGCTTATTTTTGGGTATGTAGTTAACTCATTTTATGATAGAGACTTCCTTAAAAGATAAACTAATAAGCACTAAGTGCCAACAGAAAAAGATAGATCAGAATTAAGGCTAGCTTCTTTGTGTATATATGTTTCTCTTGTATTTATTTGCATCTACACATTTATAATTTACATAGAGTATATAGTTGAACTTTTCTATATTTAAAAGTCATGTATTCTTTGGTCCTGGCTCCATGGTAAGTGAAAACAATTTTCATAGAAAAACTGTGAGAATGATAAATTTGGACCTTGCAATCAATCATGGATTGTTAGGATTAAAAGATAGTTACTGATCACATGATAATTATGTACATTATTTTTATATTTTGACCGTTCAAATAAGATATAATGATACATATTAATTGTTCTCATTTCACATAATAGTATACAGTTCTAAAATGAGTTGCTCCCTATATATATTCTGATTTTATTTATTGGTACACAAATATTTTCCCAACAAAATCATTTCTGGTACTTTTAGAGGAAATTTTCTTTTACTTTTAATAGATGGTAAAAATATAATCTCACTAAAAAAATACAAATGTAATTGTATTTTGTTTTTTCTATAGTATTTTATAATATTTCACTAAATATTTTCAGGTTTTATGTGGATGAGACACCAATTAGAGTGTTCAAGAACAAATCAAGGATAGGAGTGAATTATCCTTCACAACAAATGCACATTAAATGTAGCATATGGAATGGAGAACCTTGTTGGAGAGAAGCACCCTTCATGGCTAAGTTTCAAGGTTTCAACATTCATGGCTGCCAATATTATAATAAACCCAACAAAGCTGCATGCTATTCTCCTCATTTGTGGTGGAATCAAAACATGTATTGGGAACTAAATTCTCATCAACAAAGAGCATATGAAGATGTAAGGAACAAGTATTTGTTTTATGACTACTGTTCTGATAGAGGAATGCTCCAAAAAGAATGTAAAATTAAGTGAATGATAAGTCTACTAGTATATTTAAGGTCCCACTGGATTCCTATATAAACGAAAAATGACAAATTTTCGATTTCTGTAAGCGATACTTGTTAAGAGGAACAATCATGCATCTGAAAATAAATAATTCATTACCTATAGGGAGTGAGGGGATCGATATCATTGGTTAATATATATGAAACAAAAGTGAACTATGATTGATAATATACACCATTAGTAAATCTAGAAATAATTTAAACAAAAGAATTAAAATAAGGTGAAATGATACCTATATATTGAAAATTGTTGATGAAATTATCAACAGCAAAAGTTCTAGTTCTGAATATGAGTAAAGTTTTTGCTTGAAAGATGTGGAGCTTTCTTTTCCCTAAGGAGACAGACACAATAATTTTTTATCAGTTTAATATAATTGTAAGAACAAGAATACCTTAATTACAAGAATACCTTCATGATATGATATATGTAAATTTTTAAGTAATATAAGTTGGGTGTAATATTTATGCAGTGTCATGTCAGGTAAAGATTTATATAAAATCAATATATTATTCACCATTTATTTAAATTAATTTTTCTTAATGATGGATGATAGACTAACGGTATATAAAACTTTTATACTATTTGTAGATACATGTACAAGATATACATGCTATAAGTTGTGTTTCAAAATACAAAATATGCAGTATAGATATTGATTAAATATTTGAGTACATTATTCTCGAGTAAATTTATTATGTTTTAGACATTCATGCTGTTTTCTTAATTTACTAGAAAAGTTGTGTAATTTTCAAATATAATTATGTTAGAATAGGCTGTGAATTATGATAGTATATTCATAACCATCAACCTACAATAGTTTAAAAAAAATCTAATATATATGAATAGTTAGTGTAAAAATTTATGCATAAATATTATATCATTTATCATTAATTTATATTATTTATATTTAAAAAATATCGATTAAATATAAATTGTAAATGAAATAATAATAAAAATTTTATGCGAAGTAGGGTTAGAGAAAAATTAAGTTCCAATCAAATTCATCTATTAATCTAGCATGCTTACTTCTATATCGTGATAGATCTTTTGTCTTAATTTTTATTATTAGGACGAAATAAAAAATATAAACTAATATTTTTATGTTACTTAATTAAAGAAAAAATTATAAAAATATAAAATAATATTTTTATATTATTTAGTGTAATTCTATTGGATAGAGATATAGAGACACAATTTTTTTAGGACAAATAATTCATGTTCCTTCAATATACACTTGTGATCTTTTTTTATGAGCAATGAAAACTTGATTAATCATGAGATAAATGAATTAGGAGAATAAGTGATATTCATATCCACAAAATCCCTACAATTAAAAAAGAGATAGACAATTTGAAGGGTATCTCACCCAATCAGCAAAGGAATAAGAGAACAATGGAAAACAAGCTAGGAGACTCCAAGAATTTAGAAAAATAAGCTTCATCACATCATTTAGGTGAAACCTTATGCTATCAAAAATGACTTCTTCTGACTAGGTATCTTTCTTCATATATATTTGGGTCTTGAATGGGCTTGATCCTTGAATTATGTTGGTGATCGGTTTATTACCCTATTCTTGTCTATCACATTGTTAATGTCTTTTTAAAATTAAAAAATATTGTTAAGGTCTTTAAAGAATTAAAGTATATAACGTGTTGAATAAAAAATATAATTTATGAATTTTAAATATATTAAATAAAAAAAATCATCTTTGATTTCTTGAACAACACCCTTAAACTATATTAATTAACATTTGCTTAAAAGTTAATAAGATTAAAACACATGGGACAAGTTATGAGGGATTTAATTTGATTCCATAAAAAGTGGTTGCAGAAAAGGGATAAATATCCCAAGTAATTAAGGACCACACTCCTTAAGAAACCCCATAAAGTATTGATTAAGAAATTGCTTTTTTACTTTAAAGTCTTCTATCACTGGGTGACACTCTCAAACAACTTTATGACTTAAATTTTAATATATTATGCTATGAATATTTTGCTCTCCCACATAAGCTATCATAGAAATCCTTTATTTATTTTTAAGAAGAAAAAAATGATTAAATGGGTCCCTAGTTTAAGTAGATTTTTAAGTCATTAATGCATATTTTTAACAAAGATTTTGTTGGTAAGTAAGTTTTACATCGTCTACCTCATTGTCTTGGGAATGATTTAAATATCTGATGGGATATTCCTCTAATGACCAATTGATTTTGAGATAGAACTTTAACATGGTATCAGAGTCATAGTCTAACTTTTTTCTAGTTGTCATGGGCCAAAAAATGTCTTTTAGTTATGGGTCAAATGTAACTTTTCACATGATCCGACAGACTTAAGTGGAGGGTGTTGGGAAGTAAGTCTCACATCATCTACCTCATTGTCTCGAGATAGTTTAAATACATGTTGGACTAATCTTCTCATAACCAATTAGTTTTGAGATGAAACCTTAAGAGACTTGTTTTGCAAAAAAAAAAAGCGGAGATAGTAACTTAAATGTTCCGGATTTTTTTTTATCAACAAACAAGATTTTATTTAATAAAATGAGGTACAGAAAGTAGGGAAGAAGGAAAAAAGAAAGAAAAAAAGAGTAATTACAAAATAATGTTCAAACACACGAGAGGTTTGGAAATCCAATCAGAATAATCAATGAGAATCAACCCCAAGATATGTTTAGTCCAAAGCCATGCGTATACCCTAGCAGTGTCCAAAATATGAGTTGGAGAATGTCTAACGTTGTTGAAAATGTTATTAGTAGGGATTTTATTATGAAACGGTCTCCAAGTAAAAGTTCTGACTTTCATAGCAGTCTTTGTCTTCCAAATAAGACGATAAGGATAGGAATGAAAGTTAGGATCCTTTGATGTCGCAGAAAGAAGAGTGTAAGCTAATTTGAGTGAGCATTGTTTGAAGCTTTCATGCCTCCATTCCCAAGAATCAGGTTTATTTCGATGAAGTACCACCTGATTAAGTTCATCCAATAGAGAGTTAAAAATATCGATTTCCCAAATAAAAAACTAACGACGCCGAGAAAAGTTCCAGACCCACTTTTCATCCACCCAACTCCAAAAGGAGGAAATATTGCCACTAGGAGAGTTGGTGATATTGTATAATCGTCTGTACCTAGTAAAAAAAGAGGAAGACTTAATCCAATTATCATGCCAAAAACTAGTATTGAACCCATCCCCAACACTTCTGACCATACCGCCCCAAAACCAATGATCACTAAGAGACTCCCTATTTGTATTAAAATCTAGATCTCAAACCCAAGAGGACTGTTTTGCTAAAGAGGAACTAAAGCCTAATCCCTGAGGATTTTTACCACTAAGACCATACTTAGAATGTAACACCTTACACCATAAACTATCACGCTTAGTCACTAGCCGCCAATTCCATTTGCCCAAAAGAGCATGATTAAAAGATCTTAAATCCTTGACCCCAAGACCCCCCCAAAGGAAAGCACGTTGAAGCTTACACCTTTCCTAATTAACCCAATGAATCTTACACTCACTCTTCCCCCCTCCCCAAAGGAAAGCACGTTGAAGCTTTTGAATAGAACGAACCACAAAAATAGGAGCTTTGAAGAAGGAAAGATAATGGACATGGAGAGCAGATAAAACAACATTAATCAATATTACCTGACCGCCAAAAGAGATATGAGAGGCTTTCCAAGAAGAAAGTCTCGATTGAATTCTATCAATGAGATTATTCCAGGCACTCTTACGTTTGTGAGTAATTCTCATCGTAATTCCAAGATAAGTGAAGGAATGAACATACAACTTGCATTGTAGGAAATTAGAAGATCTGATGATGTGGTCATTCGAAATGTTAACACCAAACAAAATGCTTTTGGAGAAGTTAATTTTCAACCCAGATGAAAGTTCAAATAGTTTCAAAACGCTTTTCATGGCCCAAGTGGATCTATCAGAGCAATCACCAATCAAAATTGCATCATCAGCATATTGTAAAAGAGAAACAAAGATGTGATCTGACCCACCGAATAAGGAATGAAAACATCCAGGGAACAAGGTTGTCTCATAAGGCCGGCAAGACCTTCGGCAGCAATGATGAATAGAAAAGGTGAAAGAGGATCACCTTGGCGGAGGCCGCGGTGAAGAAATACTTCTTCCGTATGGCTCCCATTAACCAGAATCGATGTTGAAGCTTAAGTCAAACATTCCATAATCCATCGATGCCAAGTATGACATAACCCTAACAGATCCATCATGTGATCAATAAAATTCCAAGAAACTGAATCGAAAGCTTTATCAAAATCAATTTTTAAGATACCACAATTTTTCCCAGAAGTATTTGCATCGTGTATGACTTCATTGAGAACAACCTCCCCGTCTATAATATATCTTCCTTTTAAAAAATCAGATTGAGTGTTGCTGATGACCTTGTCAAGAGCTTTCCTAAGCCTGATAGACAACAATTTCGCAAAAATCTTATAAATGCAACCTATCAAAGAAATGGGCCGATAATCACCCATGTGTTGAGGATTGGTCTTCTTCGGAATCAAACAAATAAAAGAGGTGTTGATCCCACGAGCAATTTTCCCATTAGCATGAAACTCATGGACCATAGCACATATGTCGACCTTCAAGAACTTCCAAAAAGTTTTAATAAATTTGAAATTAAACGTGTCAGGTCCAGGACTTTTACCCCCGTCGCAATCCCAAATAGCACATTTAGTTTCCTCCTCCGTGAAGCTTGTTATAAGACCATCATTATCAGAATGATCAAGTTTGTTGAAGGGGACCCCACTAAGAGTAGGAAGTTGGTGTTCGGTTCAGTGAATAACTTTTGGAAGTGATTACGAACTCTCTGCCTCACGCCTTGGACGTCTTCGACCCAACTAGACCTGTCAAAATGGGTCGGGTATAGCGGGTCGGCCCGCCAAGGCCCGAAAAGGTATAGGGTTTGGGTACTAAAGTTTGAGTAATTTAGTTAAACCGGGCTTTTTAGCCCGGCCCGGACGGGCCACAATAAATTCGGGCTCGGGCCGGGCTTACCCGTTCGGGTTCGGGCCATTGTCTACTCATTTTCTTCCATCTCATTTGGCTTTTCTTACCTGTGCATTTTACATGATGTAATCAATTACTATATACTCGTAATCGATTACAACATATGAAAAGCATTAGTTTTTGCTGTTTTTTAAACAGTGTAATCGATTACACAATCCTGGTAATTGATTACATGCTGATAAACTAATGAGACCTGTGCATTTTACATGATGTAATCAATTACAATATACTCGTAATCGATTACAACACATTAAAAGCATTAGTTTTGCTGTTTTTTAAACAGTGTAATCGATTACACAATCCTGGTAATCGATTACACTGTTTAAAAAAAACAGTAAAAAATAATCGATTACAACATATTAAAAGCATCAGTTTTTTGCATTGGTGTAAATAATAAAATAATTCGGGCCGGCCCGCCGAAGCCCGTAGCCCGCTTTGGGCGGGTTTGGGCCTCATTTTTAGCAACATAAAATATAACCGGGCTTTTTAGCCCAACCCGTTTTAGCCCAAATCAAAAGCGGGCTAGCCCGAACCCGTCCGGGTAGCCCGTTTTGACAAGTATAGACCCAACTATCATCAACTCACAGACCCTGTAAAGAATTAGTCCACCGCCATCGAATCAACGATTAATGAAAATATTTGGAGTTCGAATCTCCTTCCTTTAGCCAACGGGATCTGGATTTCTGAAAGAGCATGTTGTGATGCATAGACCGAGCTTGCCATAAATATGCCCAAAGATTTGAGCGCTGTAAAACCTCTCCACTAGATAGATCCCTAGCTTCACCCTTAAGGTCAAAATCATGAATTCCTTTTTCAGCAGAATATATTTTTTGATCAATAAGCCCAAAATGTTCCTTATTACAGAAGCTGTTTGAGCTTCTTAAGTTTCGACTTTAGAACAAAAATACGCCAACCGCAGATATGATGCTCCGATCAACTCTTCTCAACAAAAGCAGCAAAATCCTTATCATCAAACCAAACATCAAGGACCCGAAAGGGTTTTGGACCCCAATCCTAGTTCCTATCATATAGAACAACAACACAATGATCAGAAATGACTCTTTTCAAACCCTTTTGGATCATAAAGGACCAAGTAAGAGCCCACTCAGGAGATATTAGGAATCTATCAAGTCGACTCTTGGTTCTACCATCCCCTTTGACCCAGGTAATGTCTTTCGACAAAAGGAAGGTCCAAAAGATTGAGGTTGTTGATGAAGCTATTGAACTCCTTTATCTCCTTAGAACGCCCGTGTGATTCACAACCTTTACGTTTCGCACTAGACAAAACAGAGTTAAAATCACCTACAAAATACCACAACTTATCCGTAGAGACATCTTTCCATTGTTCAAGGTCGGACCAGACTTGATGCTTATCCATAATGCTGCATGGAAAATAAACATTAATCAAGTGACATACCTCACTTGAATTCCAAAACTTTCCAGTCACCTCAAGAAAACTGAAACCACAATTAGAGGATAGTTTGATGAACCAAATAGTAAGCAACCCGCCAGACTTACCTATAGAAGGTTGATAGACCTAATCAATATCAGTACTGCGCCACAAGGAAGAAGTCAATTTGTGGTTGCTGAACTCTAGCTTAGTTTCCTGGATACAGAGTATATCGAGGTTCTCCTGCCTGACCATATTTCGCACTACTCGTTTCTTGACAGCCCCCCCCCCCCCCCCAAGCCCCTTGCATTTAAGGAAGCGGTTCTCATTAAATAACTTGTTTTTTCCCCACCCGAGTCTGTATTGCCACATCTTTGACTATATGAGAGCAATTTTTGGAATCCAAGAGAGACATATTCCTAATTTCTTCTGAATGATTGGAGGTATTGGACACACCCAATTTCTGTCCGAACTCCCAGACTGCTTTTGCTTCAAGCATGCTTGAATGTCAATCATCTAACCCTTCCAAGGATCTAGATTTAGACCGAGTAAAATAGGGCGAAAAAGGAATCTGTATCCTACCCGGATCATTACAAGTGAGGGTCTTTGAGGGGGGAAATGTAGAAACTAAGTCACCGAGGTCAATCCACAGATCAAGACCACCATCTTGTGAAGCTTTATCATGAATAATCATATGTTCCGTATTATATTTGTCAAAACCCATAATTTATCATGAATAATCATATGTTGTATAATCAAGAGTGATATTCTTAGATTGAGCATTGTATATTATATATATATATATATATATATATATATTTATATATAAAATCGAAATTTTAACCATGAATTAGAGATGTAACAAAATGATATATTCAAATGAAACTTCAGGTCAGAGTAGATCATAAAAATTAAGCAAAAAGTGAGACAAAATAAAAAAAATTGTTAAGGTTTCATTTCAAAATTAATTGGCAATGAGAGTAGTAACTCAACATGTTTTTAAACAATTTTCGAGGTAATGAGGTAGGCGGTGTAAGACTTACTTCCCAATATGCTTAATTCACATAAGTCTGCTGAACTCTGACATCATGTTAAGGTTCCATATCAAAACCAATTGACAATGAGATGCATAATTCAACATGTATTTAAATCATTCTCAAGACAGTGAGGTAGGTAATATGAGACTCATTTCCCAAAAGTTTTAGGTAAAAGAATCGAAACTTTACTTTGCATCAATGCATATATATATATATATATATATATATATATATATCTACACTTTTGCATATTGTACAATAAGAGCTGGAATATTATGGATTTATATCTGGCATGACACACCTATACTTTTTGAAAGAGACGGAGCTTCAATTTGAAGATATTCTTCTGAAGTTTTTTCTCTTAATTATTTAACATAAAATAATGGGTATGGAAGTGATTAAAGTCTCTATTAACGTTGCTTCTGAACTAAGCCATAATGATGTGAATTGTTATGGAGGATAGTATTGAGAAGTCAATGGCGTATTTGCAATGCAATTATGGGTCTTGTCACTTTATGCTTTCTATGAACCTTAAGCTTACGTATTCATTGTGTATATAATAACCCATTATTAGCCATAGGTTAAAGAGTCTAAAATTAATTCAAACCCTAGCTAGGGTTAACATAGATATGGGTTCTATACTATTTGTTTTTCTTCTCCTTGTAGCTGCAAATGGTGTCCTTAGCAAGGGAAACATGACCAAAGAAATAAGCTTCCATCAAAACTATAAGGTTATTTGGGGTGATAACTATGTGTTGTCTTCAAACCAAGGAAAAGAAGTTCAGCTCAAAATGGATAATTCTTCAGGTTAATATCATTTACCTTCCCTTATGTCCCCCATGCAATTCCATTTGTTTATGTACTTTAGTTATCAATGATGGTATATGTAAAACCTAACACATCAAGTTTGTGACAACTTTCGATTTTATAAGGCCGACTCTCTCTTATAAAGTCGAAAGTTGTCGCAAGATTTATTTTTACGAGATGTACAAATATTATTTTTATTTTGTTATTACTTTTATCATATACATTAAGATACATAGACCATAATGGAGAGTGAATGAGGTCCAATGGTTAAGGTAAAATATTTAAGGAATGAAATGAATGAGACTGTGGGTTCGAGTCTCACTCATCAACTCATCAAATTAAAAAAAAAAGTTATAAGGTCGTTTGATGGTTAGGGAGAAGGGGCAGAATAAAGAGTGTTGAGGGTTCGAGTATCACACACAACAAATACTAACATATTAACATTTGCCGATAAAAAAAACATAGGCCATAATGAGATTTTTTTATTATGTTCATGTGCATATATGCACACATTTGCACGAGCATATTTTGAATCTAGGATTAAAAATAAAATCAAAATATTGGTGCATTATGAAGAAGCATATACATAATGGAAACATAAAAGTATAATGAAAGCAAATAATGTAATGGAAACATAAGCTTGAAAAAAGCATGAGACCCTTCTAGCCTGTTTGATATAGGATATAGTGTACCTTAATTAAATACATTTCCTTTTATTATTGATTATATATTAAATGATTATCCCCAAGTTTGGGTTATAAAAAAATTAACATAAGATTAGCTATATTCACATGTTTAGAATAACTTATATTACTTGTACATATATATATATATATATTGTTGCTTGTCACTGTTTGTCTATGTTGATTTTTGTTAACAAGGATCAGGTTTTGGATCCAAGATGACTTATGGCTCTGGATTATTCCACATGAAGATCAAATTACCTAATAGAAATTCTGCAGGAGTTGTCACCACTTACTATGTGAGTATTTTCAAATATTACCATCACCGTCTATCAGGTTTTACTGTCTAACCGGGATAGAACAGTTGCCTCAGTCTAGTAGGATCTTCAATAGCCAAGCATGCTATTATACTTAGCATCTCTAAAGATTGTTATTAGCCGGCCTAGTCAATTGTGATTGTTCAGCCGAGTGTTTGTTTCGGCAGTGTCGAACAGTTTTACTAAGCAAAAAAATAAATTCAGTATACATTCCTGAAAAAAAGTTCATATTATTGCATGCCATGCCATGCAAAACAAATTAAAAAATTGTCCCGAATGAGTAATGTAAATGATATATAATATTGATTTGATAATATACTTTGGTGCAGCTAAGTTCAGAAGGAAATAAGCATGATGAGTTAGACTTTGAATTTTTGGGTAATAGAGAAGGGAAACCATACAGATTACAGACAAATATATTTGCAGATGGCAAAGGGAATAGAGAGCAAAGAATTAGACTTTGGTTTGATCCAAGAGCACATTTTCATACTTACCAAATTCTTTGGAACCAACATCAAATTGTGTAAGATATATATGTCTATATATGCATGCTTATTTTGTTACTTTGTTGTATTAGTGGTTAAAAATAAGTATCATTTTTATAAATAAAAACAATTTCTAGCAAGCACATGAAAATAAAATGAAAAGGAAAAAAAAGAAATTGAAAATATTTTTATAACAATGCATAGCTTATTTTAGAGTTTTATATAGGATTGGATATGAATTTGACTTCACAAATAAAATGAAATTGTTAATAAAAAATTAAAAATATTTTCATTCTCCTTATATTCTAGTCCTTGAGAGTGCAAAGAGGAGTTTGACTCATTTAATTTAGTCATGTCTTTTAAATATCATTTTAAGATATATAAACTCATTAAAATTTGTTTCATTAACAAATTTGCCAATTAAGTTAAGATTTGAAATTTGTCAATTTAATCACATGTGTTATTATCATTGATAATTAATTCCTTTTAGTATTTCTATTCTGGGTGATATTATGATATTATCTTTCAAATTTATTATATTCTCAGTACTTCTAAATTTCACTTTTTCATTTATTCACTATATTAAAATTACATTATTCGAAAAAAACATAACTTTATTTTTAATTAATCATTTATATTTAAACATCTATCATATTATAATATTTTTCTTTATATCCTCTTACATTACAAGGAGATATATTTAACAGTCTTCATTTATTAGATCCTTTAATTATTAACAAACATCGAATCAATATAATTAACCAAATTATATAAAGCATTATCCTTTTTCATGAACTGATTAAATATTTTGATGTGCAGATTTTATGTGGACAATATTCCCATTAGGGTATACAAGAATAAAAGCAATATTGGTGTAGGGTACCCTACAAAGCCAATGCAAATACAAGCATCTTTATGGGATGGAGATAGTTGGGCAACAAATGGAGGCAAAACCAAAACAAATTGGAAATATGCACCGTTCAAAGCAAATTTCCAAGGTTTTGATGTTAATGGTTGTCAAATTCTAAGTTCATCAAATTCTCAAAATTGTTTTTCTGAAAAGTATTGGTGGAATAGTCAAAAGTTTTGGCAATTGAGTCCTTCCCAACATAGACAATATGAACATGTTAGACATAAGTATATGACCTATGACTATTGTATTGATAGGATAAGGTTCCCACAACCTCCATTGGAATGTCTTTAATTACCTAATTATAGCTATAATAAGTATTTGCTTGTAAAAATTAAGCTAAGCAATTCAAATTCCTTGCATTAACTTTTGTATAACATTATATTGCTT
Source organism: Lupinus albus (assembly GCA_009771035.1). Lineage (NCBI taxonomy): Eukaryota > Viridiplantae > Streptophyta > Magnoliopsida > Fabales > Fabaceae > Lupinus > Lupinus albus. The sequence continues at coordinate 19,309,876 of CM020001.1, read as the reverse complement.
TTATTTCTTTGGTCTTATGTCTGCCGAGTAAGGATTTTCCACACAATAACAAACAAACGATAACATGAAATGATAATTTTATTCTTCTATTTATTATGAAATCACATTTTTGTCATTAAAAATGTGATAAAAACAAATAAAAAATTTCTTTTGGTTCGGGACAGGAAGTAAAACAAAGAATGAGACAGGTGATCTGTGCAAAACATTGGTGTATGCCATTTTCTCTGTTATTTCTTTTGATTCATGTTTATTGAATTATTATTTATTATTATATAAACTTTTTTTATTATATTTTATTAATTTTTTAATAAAAAATATATGATAAAGTCCTTAAAATATATATAATTAATTGGATACCATTAAGACATGATTTGATGATAAAATCTTAATGGTTGACAATAAGCACATTATCTTCAAACTCCAAAATCCATGTGGAAGTTATGGAACAACCCTTTTCCTAGCAGCAACAGGAAACAACATTGTGCATACCTAATGAGTGTTAATGCAGCCAAATTTGCCAACCGGATAAATTATTAGGTGAGATTCTCGTGCATTGAGTTACATTTTTATTTCCGAGATATTATTAGGTGAGAGTCTCGTGCATTGAGCTGCATTTTTTATTAAGTACATTATAATAACACCCCTGAGTTTTAGTGAAATTATATAAATTACCCCTTCATTTTTTACACCCACAAAAAACCCCTTAATTTATAAACATACATTACACTTAACACTCATGCATATAAATGTAAATAAGTTAAACAAAATATGCTATAGTGTGGAAACAAGTCCAAATAGTATACAAGACAATAAATTTTCATTAATTTTTGTTTATTATAATATAATATAAGAGTGATTTAAATAATATATCCTAATAATTATTGATGCATTTTTTAATGAACCAAAAATAATAAAAATGTATTGACTCAAACTATTTTGACTTGTCTCTACTGTTAGGATATATGGCCACCTAAGAGGGGGGTGAATTAGGTGTAGAGACTTAAATTCAATATTTCTACTTTTATTTTAAAACTTTGCAAGTATAAAGAGAGTTTTTCTATCAGCGGAAGTAATAAACAAAATAGTTGAGTAAAAGTAGATGATAATGCAAAATGTAAAAAGTTAAGGGAAGAGAAGATCACACCAAGATGTATACTGGTTCACCTTCAATCTGAATGCTACGTCCAGTCCTTCTTGTTACCAAGAAGATTTTTCCACTATTGCAAGAACCAATGTTACACCTTCTTCGTCTTCTTCCAAGACTACTCACCTATTCCACTAGGCACTAGGCTAACACCGTTCTTCACAATATACTGCACTTCACCACAATTGGTGAAATGTTTACAAGACACTAACTTGTATTCTTAAGATGGTTTTTTTTACAAGGCTTTTGAATGAGTGACTCTCTAATAGTAATTGAAACTTTAAGGATTGAATCACTCACTAAATGATCACTTAATTTAGAATCAAATAACTTGGATAAAGGCTTTTGTTTGTGCTTAAGACTTTGAATAATTTCCAGAATTGGAAAGATATGAAAATTGATATCAAAGTCTTAACACTTAAGAATGAATGACAAAAATTATGAGAACTTTGTGACTTTGTGATTATGAAAGTTGTATTCAGAATTCTGTTTAAAAGCAAGTCATAGAACACTTATTTATAGTGTTTAATTCGTGCACATGAACCAGTATGAGTTTGTGAAAAGTTAAGAGCTACATTAGTTCATTCAAAACAGAACCAATATACTGTTCTGGTATGTGTAATCGATTACCATATTGTGTAATCGATTACACCAGTTAAAAATTTCAAAAACAAACTCAACGGATTGATGTAATCGATTACCAAACATTGTGTAATCGATTACAATGTGAAAAAATGCACGTATCTGATGCTTTTAATATGTTGTAATCGATTACGAGTATAGTGTAATCGATTACATCATGCAAAAATTTAAAATACAAAACTCAACGGATTTATGTAATCGATTACCAAACATGGTGTAATCGATTACAATGTGAAAAACGTACATATCTGGTACTTTTAATATGTTGTAATCGATTACGAGTATGGTGTAATCGATTACATCATAGAAAATGCACAGGTCTGATGAGTTTATCAACCTGTAATCGATTACCAGAGTAGTGTAATCGATTACATCATGGAAAATGTACATGACTGATGAGTTTATCAATATGTAATCGATTACCAGAGTAGTGTAATCGATTACACTGTTTAAAAACAGAACACCTATGCTTTAGTGCAAATGATCTTGGTTTTATGCATGAGTTTTTCAGAATTTAGCCTTTTTCGTATAGTTAAGAGATTTTAAGATTAAGTATCGTTTTACCTAGAAGACTTAGACTACACATATGAGCTTCTTTGACTTTTGATTTGCTAGTCTTCTTTTTGCATTTGATGACATAGTGAGCATCATCAAAACCTTAGTCATAGGTTGGGAAAGATCACCATCTTCACATCTACAATATATTATATTTTGTTTAACTTTATTACTCTTATCATTCTTCATACGTAAAAAATCATGTTTATTTCACATGCAGTGATATTCAATTCAATGTAACGTAATTATATAAAGAGTAAATTGCACTCACACCCCTGAGTTTTAATAAAATTACAGAACCCAAATCTCTCTTCTTTGTCCTTACACCGACCACCTCTCCTTTCTTTGTCCTTACACCGACCACCTCTCCTTTCTTTGTCCTTACACCAATCACCCCTCCCTCCTACACAAATCACCCATAGATTTATACATACATTACAATGACTACCCTTGCATGTTATAAAAGTGTAATATTTTAAAGAAAAAACGTGTGATGAATGTAATTAAGTTAAACAAAATATTGCATATTGTGTAACACTTCAAATAGTACAAAAACGAGTGTTTCTTTATTATTTTTGTGTCATTAAAAAATACATTAATAGTTTCAAATAAATGTTTAAATAATTCTTATACTATTTTATAACGAGCCAAATAATGAAGACGCATTGACTCTTATATTATTTGAATTTGTCTACACAATATACAATATTTTGTTTAATTAATTAAACACATCATACATTTTTTGTTTAAAATATTACACTTTTATATCATGCAGTGGTAGTCAGTGTAACATATGTACAAAATTAGGGGTGGTTCGTGTAAGGACAAAAAAGTGAGGGTTGATTTGTGTAATTTCACTAAAATTCAGGGGTGTAAGTGTAATTTACTCTTATATAAATCATGAGGTTTTCTGTGGGGATAAAAAATGAAGAGTTAATCTGTGTAATTTCATTAAAACTAGGCGGTTTGAGTATAATTAGTATGTGAGATTCACGTGCATTGTTAATTATCTGTGTAGCAAGTAGTTAGGTATTGCTGTGCTTGGAAAGTGAAAAAAATGCTTAAGAACTCAATAAACCTCATTGGCCACAAAATGTAAAAATTCAAAGTGAAGCGATGTTCATGAAACATTTTTGGATTAGAAAAAGTATTGTTCATCACTGCAATGTACATACTCTGAAAGAATCAATTCTGGGAAAGATAAAGAAAAGCTCAACATCAAAAACACTAGATTCGATTTATGGATCCATGATCAAAACTAATACCAACCAAGATTGTTTTTTGATGAATCAATTTATAAGTGCATGTTCAATATTTCGTCACATAGATTTTGCAGTTTCAGTTTTTGCCCAAATGGAAGATCCTAATGTTTTGGTTTATAATGCATTGATTAAATGTTGTGTTCATTGTTGTTACTCAGAGCAAGCATTAGTGTATTATATGTTGATGTTGAGAAATAATGTTATGCCTACTAGTTATTCATTTTCTTCTTTAATTAAGGCTTGTACTTTGTTGATGGATTTGGGTTTTGGAAAATCTGTTCATGGCCATGTTTGGAAACATGGATTTGGTTCTCATGTGTTTGTTCAAACTACTTTGATTGAGTTTTATTCAATTCTGGGAGTTATAGGTGATTCAAGAAAGGTGTTTGATGATATGCCTGAAAGAGATGTTTTCACTTGGACTATAATGATTTTGGCTCATATTCGGAATGAGGATATGAATTCCGCAGGGAGGTTGTTTGATGAGATGCCTGAGAGAAATATTGCTACTTGGAATACCATGATTGATGGATATACAAAAGCGGGGAATGTTGAGTCGGCGGAATGTTTGTTTAACCAAATGCCTGCTAGGGATATTATTTCTTGGACATCCATGTTGTCGTGCTATTCTCGGAACAAAAGGTTTAGTGATTTAATAGCTCTTTTTCATGACATGATCAACAAAGGAATAGTTCCTGATGAAGTGACTATGACAACTGTCATTTCAGCTTGTGCCCATCTAGGAGCCCTTGATTTAGGGAAGGAGGTACACCTTTATTTGATGCTGAATGGATTTGATCTTGATGTTTACATTGGGTCTTCACTAATTGATATGTATGCGAAATGCGGGAGCATAGACAGGTCCCTTTTGGTGTTCTACAAATTACAAAATAAAAACCTGTATTGTTGGAATTCTATGATTGATGGGCTTGCAACACATGGCTATGCCGAAGAAGTATTGAGGATGTTTGTTGAAATGGAGAGGAAAAGAATCCAACCAAATGCAGTTACATTCATTAGTATCCTAACTGCTTGCACTCATGCAGGATTTATAGATGAGGGTCGTCGTAAGTTTATAAGAATGATCGAGGATTATTGTATCACTCCTCAGGTTGAACACTATGGATGCATAGTTGACCTATTGAGTAAGGGTGGTTTGCTTGAGGAAGCTTCAGAGATTATTAGAAGCATGAAATTTGAACCGAATTCTTTTATTTGGGGTGCCTTATTGAATGGGTGTAAGCTTCACAGAAACTTAGATGTAGCTCATATCGCAGTTCAAAATCTGATGATTTTAGAGCCAGGTAACAGTGGGTTTTACAGTCTCCTTGTTAATATGTATGCCGAAGTAAATAGGTGGAGTGATGTCGCAAAGATTCGGGCAACTATGAAGGATCTGGGTATAGAAAAGAGATGTCCTGGGTCTAGCTGGGTTGAAATCAATAGGCAAATTCATATGTTTGCAGCTTCTGATAAATATCACCCATCTTATGGTCAAATTTACTTGTTGCTAACTGAACTAGATGAGCAGCTGAGGCTAGCAGGCTATGTCCCTGAACTAGGGACTTTTCTACAATGACTTGGGCTCTTTAAGTAGGAGGGTCCTGAGAAATGGATATCTTTAAGGAAGAAGAGTTGGAATTAGAATGCAATTACATAGCCTAAAAGTTGAAGAAGAACCTTGTTAAGTCCTTGCAAGATGTCATGAAGTTTCGACAAAATTTTATGTTGGTTGTCGGTTGCCTAACACAATCTTCACCTTTTTATACGGAGCTTTGAACCGGCTATGTATAGCATCAAGAATCACAAAGGCAGGTTTACGAGATTTTTTAGCCTTCTTTCTACTGTCAAATATTTATGTACTAGTTGGAGAAGGCTTCAGTGTTTTTTTTTTAAGAATGCTAGTCTTCTGGTAATATTCTTCTTGCTTTTATGTACTGCTTTTTTGTTGCTTAAGAGGAATTTGAGAAGTTCAGTTAGAAAGGAACAGAGTTAACTTTCAGTAATGTCAATATATTGGATGGTTGATATGCACTCTTTGGCCTTATAACAGATAATGAGGAGTATTTGGCAGAGTTCAAGGATTTTTGGTGAAGAATTCTCAAGCAGCCTCTGCACTTTAGGATTCATTTGCGAGTTGGGTTTTCGAGGGAAAAGAAGGAAAATGGAAGGCTTCATAGTCATCTCGCAAATGTGTTTCCCTCCAAAATCTAACTCGCAAACAAACCATTAGTGAATCGAAACTATAAGATATCTCGCTAAGGATCTTTTTGTGCTATATTACTGATTAGTGCTTATTCAATGCTTGTGTCAAAGCTTTATTCTGGAAGACATGCTGTAAAATAGTTTATAGTTCACTCCTTAGTTTGTGTCATTTGTTATTAGTATTCATTTTACAACAACATTGCATTCAGCCAATTTGCTTAAAGATTATATTATGTACAAAGATTAACTTGACTCTGAAATTGCATTACCAAGATTTGGTGAGATTTAATGATAGTTACATATTCATGTGAATAAATCAAAATTTGAAATCTTGAATGAATAAAAGATCTAAAGAAAAAATAATATGAATATTTTATTATATGATTTGGTAGACTTTATCTTGGTTAGTAATATTTATTATATCTTATCGTAGTTCTATTTATATCATTATAATTATTAATTTAAATGTTATCCTTTAATTCGAAAGAAAAAAAGTTTAATTGTTCTTTTATTTATTTTTTCATATTCAATATTTGCAGAGTTTTTTTTACTTCTATAAATGAAACCTTTAAAAGAATCATATTAAATATTTATTTAGATTTTTTTACAAATTTTTACTAATCAAATATTTAACATAAAATAGAGAGAAAAATGTATGCACGGACAATATAACAATTTTTTACATTGTTATTGTATCATTTACCATTCATTTTTATCAAATAAAAATAATAAAAATGTATATAAATCTTTATATGATTAACCAATTACACATTTCCATATCATAATTACACATTATTATAAGAGTCAAATGTATGTATTAAAGGTAAGTGTGAAGTTTGTACCTAAAAAAAGAAGTGTGAGTGGAATAAGCCTGACATAGAAGAGGAATAAGTAAAGAGAAGACTAAATTTAATGTCTTACTAATTTGGGTTGAGTAAGATGTGGTGTCTCAAGCTTTCATGATATCAAATTTCTATAGCTATTAGGCTCCCCACAAATAATAAGTGGCATTGAAATCATTAATTCGGTTAGACATAATATTGTGCAACACAATTGATGATGGATCTTCATGTATTTTATAATGTCAAAGATAAATGTTTAAATTCTATATTCATATATTATAAAAGAGATTAGTTTATTACTCATAAAATAATCTTTGGTTAAAAAATATGGCTTGGAGTTGAAAAGGGGGTAAATTCCCCAATTGGCTTGTACCATGAGTTCAATCAACAAAGTCAATTAGAAGGAGTGTTATTAAACTCAACCTATCATATATCAAAATCACTATGAATCAGTTTAACTTCATCAATTTAAGCTTAAAACTAATGACTTAATCAAAACATCATTTTAGGAGGAAATAAATTAAGTGTTTTCAATTTATTTATAGTTATGTTTGTTATTCATTATAAAAGGATAAAATCTTTGTTTAAGTTTCAAAGTTCATTGTACCCTTTTATTCAAAGCATAATACCTACGTTGTTGTTTGATGGTATTCTAATAAAGCATTCCTTAAATTGATCCAATAATGTTATGATTTTGTTCTAATAAAACTTTGTTCCTTAAATTGAGTATGATGATATGTACTGAATTTGAAACATAGTTCAATAATGAGTCAATCCCTGATACTAGATTAACAAATATTACTTAACACATGACAATAAGGCTAAAACCTATTTTTCCATTTTTATCCATATTAGTCTCTGCTTCACTCATAAGGTTCTGTGTGAGTCATTATGTGCAAAATAAAGCATTATAACATATGGAAGACCAAATAATATTAAGTGACAAGTACAGTTTAACAAAATCTTGTTAAACAATCTCACTGTTCCAGTCCCATTGTTGACGTTGTAACTCCCACTCTTCCAGTACCATTGCCGACAATAAATGACAATCTCGACATGGAAATAGCAGTACAAGAAGCTTTAGACAATTTTGAAGAAGCAATTGTCGAGAATGACAATGCTATCGTTGGCGGTCTGCCCACCCCTTCTTCTCCTCTACATTTAGTGGATTCAGTAGTCTAGGTTGATTATTAATTAGGAATTGTACTTTGGTTTGTTAGGATTAGTTTTTATTATTATGTTTATTAATTATGTTGAATATATTTGAGAGAAGGAATGAGTATGATCCTGTTGTTGCTGCATGTTCCAATAGATAGAAGGATAACATAGTTGTCCATTTAAGCATATCTTTTGTTATATTATGAAGATGAAATTTGTTGTGAACTTGTGATGTTTCCTTGGATTTCTACCATTATAAAAGAAACATCAAGAAGACAAATATCCAATAACAAATGTCAGTGCTTGCCACCATCTAACCCATAATCCATTATTACTCATGTGCTTGACCAGAACTATTAATATATAATTTGAGTAAGAGAATAATTCATTATTACAGTGTAAGAGTTTTTTACAGTGTAGATGATTATATAATCCATTATTATATACTAATAGTCTGGCCAAACACCGTGAGTAAAAATGGATTATGGGTTAGATGGTGGCAAACAATGACATTTGTTATTGGATATTTGTCTTCTTGATGTTTCTTTTATAATGTTAGAAATCCAAGGAAACATCACAAGTTCAAAACAAATTTCATCTTCATAATATAACAAAAGATATGTTTAAATGGACAACTATGTTATCCTTCTATCTATTGGAACATGCAGCAACAACAGGATCATACTCATTCCTTCTCTCAAATATATTCAACCTAATTAATAAACATAATAATAAAAACTAATCCTAACAAACTAAAGTACAATTCCTAATTAATAATCAACCTAGACTACTGGATCCACTAAATGTAGAGGAGAAGGCGGGGTGGGCAGACCGTCAATGATAGCATTGTCATTCTCGACAATTGCTTCTTCCAAATTGTCCAAAGCTTCTTGTATTGCTATTTCCATGTCGAGATTGTCATTGTCGTCATTTATTGTCGGCAATGGTACTGGAAGAGTGGGAGTTACAACGTCAATTACCGGCAATGGGACTGGAATGGTGGGAGTTTCAATAGCAATGAGATTTTAGAGGAAGAGAGAATAATCAGATTGGAGGGATACATTCATAGATTATGCAATAAGAATACAACAATGACTCAAATTCTAACCCTTTTTTTCTTAATTTCCTCATAACTATAGTACAACCAAGAACCAGGTTGTCAACATTGTATTGTTCCAAAAGTATCCCATACCCCATAAAGTCTTATGAACAATGTCATTTTTCAGCAACAAATCCACAAAGAAGCAGATAATGTCAGAGGAAGAAGGCCTTACTAGGATTGAAGAGTGGAACATATTCGACCTCAATTACTTGGGTATTTGCCTCATAGTGTTATCTGGCCAATGTGGATTAAGATGTAACTTGTGCTTTGGTCTTCCATGCCAAGTACTTCTTATTTTCTTGCTTGTATCTTTTCCACTCTCTTAAAGCAGCTAGTATGACATGCATTGAAACTGGCAGAAAAAATGGCTGCAACAGTACAAGTAAAACAGACATGAAAATCAGTAAACTTCAGTTTGCGGCGTAAACTTTTGTATTGCACATCTCAACTCAATTTTCATTGGCTGGCTGAGCTCATTTACAAAGGTAGAAGGACAGTAACAAGAGAAATGTGGTTGCCAAAGAAACATAAAACAATTAAGATTTACATAAAATATGAAGATAAGCCAGTTACAGGTAAAAGGCGAGAGTAAATTTATTTCAAGTTTCCATATATGAAATTTTCTATGGGGACAGTGGTTCTTGAAAATCTTAAAGCATGTCAGATACATGGATGAAATGGTGTTATTATGTCCTATCACAAAATCATTATAGACAAACATACATAGAAACTAGAATATAATTTTTTACTACGTAGGACATAGAGGGGAAGAGTTAAAAGACAAACCGAATAGATGGCAAAACAATGCTCAAATGAATAATAGCTGATAGACATAATTGAAGGATGAAAGAAGGCATCCTCTGCCAGAGATCTTGAATGCCTTGATGATACTGACAAGAAAACAGATTGATCATATTTTAGCAACAGAAAACAGCTGGAAAAATTTCTTTAAGTATCAAGCTTTTGAAATCAACACAAAATCTAGAAAAAACGGCATTACCAGCTGAAGCATCATACATTCCAATAGACACATTACTTAAAGCAAATTTTGCAGCCTCCAAAGAAAACTTCACCTGCTCAAAAATGACAAAATATTGAGGAGATAAGAAAGGATTCAAAAGCATTCATCAGAAAGAGAGGATGAGGGAAGAAAATGTTCATATTAATTATTCAGGCAGGAATGACTTTATGCAGCCAAATGAGTAGTTATTTATTTATTTAATTTCTTTATAGAAAAAACTGAAACATTATCGATAAATCTGAAAAAAACAAAAGTACACTGTTTATGACCAAAATCTGAAGTCCAACATCATCAAGGCTCCGCTAGATCCCCAGAATGACCAAAAGGTAAATGATTCGATTCCTGAGAGAGATACTTGTTGGGAGGGGCAGTCACACACCCCGAAAGGTATTAGTTCCTTACCCAAAAGGTGAGGGGATACCCTTGGTAGTACCAAAAAAATTTATGATCGTCCCAACTAAAATCCAAAAGGGGAATCGCAATGTCCTATTTACAATAAACTTTCACAACAACATAATTCAAAATGAGAGCAAAACGAGAAGAATCAATAGCAACATATGCACTAAACCAAGCACCAAATCAGCTGATAGAATATAATGGACATCATACTCCATTTTAATTTTTAAATAATAATCCAATAGAAATTTAATGACCAACCAGAAGCATTGAGACCAACAAATCACCTGTTTTCCTATTTCATCCATGATAATCATCCTTGGCAATGACTGCACCTGCATGGGAATGGAAGTTTTATAAGCTTTCAGCAAACAACAGCTTTGAAAGTGACTTAATTGACTAGCTTACCAATCTAGAAAGAGAACCAAGTGTTGTGGCGCATGAAAGGAGATTAAAGCATATATGCTTCCTTGACAAAACATCCAATTCCCTACACACAATCAACACCCAAAATACATGATAGAGCATTATAGATTGTTTGACCCATGTAGCTACCCTTCCTAGCGGGGTAAGCTTTGTTGTTGTTGTTGAAAGTATTTTCAGCTGAAAATATTTGTTTGAAAAGTGATACGTGAAAGATTGTTCATTAAAAAAGGAAGCATTCAGATTGGGACTTCAAAAATACACAACCAATTATAAAAGTATTCAGTTTAATTATATTTCCCCCTTTGGGACATATGTAATATGTTCACAGCAGGGACTTGTAAAATTAAAGTGAGTTGAAATACAATGCTCATTTAGCACTCCATTATTGTGTTTACCATATGTAGTCAGCATCCAGCTTTCATAATCATCATAACATATCAAAACAAAGAAAATTAATTTGTAAATCAATAATACCTTAAGATTGAAAAGAATTATTATGCTTACCATTCGGAGAAACCTCTTTCACTCCCAAGGAGAATGGATGTTCCTGATTGACCAACATAAAGGTTATCAGACTTCAGACCAAGGAGTTGCCGCAACTGCCCCATGAGAATTTCAAAAAGCTTCTGGAGATCCTGTTTCAGAATATACATTTCCAGTGTTCAGAAAAAAAATTAATGATACTCTCCAACAGTGCGACTATAAATAGATATGCTTGCTTAACTGGCATTCAAAACAAAAAAATGAAGTAATGCTTTTCAAAAATTGCTAAAATAAAATGCTTTAGAATGAAAACCTATGAATTATGGGTTCAAACTTCAAAGTGAATCTAAGTTGAAGATGCACAACACACAATAAAATGTTTCAAAGCACCAGTTTACTTTCAATGTCAATAATGAGAAGCTACTTGTTTCTATGACAGTTAGTGAATCAACAAAAAAGATCCAATAATGAGTAAAATAAAAACCTGGGGAGAAATCACATGTCTAACTGGATCCTTACTTTCCAAATCCTTTTTACAACTTTGGGGATTCCATACTACAACACCTCCCCACATCTGCAATATTCAAAATAGTCGCTCCAGAATGTTAACCAATTTGATAATTTTATAAGATGCAATGTTACATAAAGAATGAGTAAAGAAGTTTTAAAGGTAAGACAGATAACTGGAGATATAAAGCCATTAGTCTTAGAGAGATCTCCATTTGGAAGCTCCAGTTGAAGAGGACACTCATTTGCAGATGGTATATACCTGACATAATAGAAAAGTGTAAACTCTGTCTTACAGCAGAACATAATTAACAAGTTGAAACCAGGCACTTGAAAATACGAATTCAATAGAGAGAGACAGAAAGGTGGCTTCATTTTTTCTTATCTAATGCTAATGCTGTAAACAGTAAATTGACTAAAACTCAGTCTAAAACAAACTCTTAGCATGACTTATGGAAATAAAAAAAATAAAAAAAAATGTAGGACTGAGTTGAAGAATATACACCACAAGTTGCAATACTTTTGACCTCCCACCCGCTGCAACTGAAGTATCCAAGTGCCACTCATTTGAATTCACCTGTTTAACAGAAATATTCTCGTCATAAAATATATTCTTAAGTATCTCGGATAACTTGACCAAAACTAGAAAGACATAGACAGAACTCAAAACATTATTTTATAACCTAGACATCATGCTAGTATGTCAAGTACTCCAGGTGGAAGTTACATCAATCGAATTGCTATAATTTTGAAGAGTCACGAGCCAAAACTAAATATGTTGTAATTCTATTAAAAATGATAAGTCAAAGCAATAGAGAAATCGTACAAAGAAAGGAAGATCCTTGGTACTAAATATGTGACTGCCATGCTCATCATTCCAGTAAGAAAACGAAGACTTTGGTGTGTGGTACAAAACCTGTCAGTTAGGAGCAATAACAAAATCATTCAAAACCAAAGTATACATGAAGTTTAATGACAGTTACATTACAAGACTTCACCTGGCTTTCGACGGTTATGTTTGCTATAGGGTGCAAAGCTTCAACCACAGGTTGCAATAAAGTCTCATCAATTTCACGAAAATTCCTACAATAAGATCAACACAAAAACTTCTGTTAGAAATTTTGATTGGTGTTGGAACCTTTATCCTAGTGAACAGCAGCATTTGATTCTCAGTTTCATGTCCATATATAGCAATGGCATCATTCAAGTACCAAGGGAGTATCTCTCTTTTTAATTGTTTTGTAAACATTAAGTTGAAAGTTTCACGAATCTCTCAATCTAAATTATTTGATCATGCAAGTCTCTCAAGTACTTCAAGATTATATTATACCGATGATAATGAAGTTCATATTCCTGACATGACACAGAAAGGTAGATATAAGAAACAACAGCAGCACAATTCAATGAAGATTTAGCAAGTTGATATATCACAGACGACAAAGCATATCTTTTATAAATCACAAACATTAGAAGAAAAAGTAAATGTTCACTAAGACAGCGTTGCACTAAAATTTCATTTTCATATTCATACCAATCATATATCCAATCTTGTGGGTTAGCATTGAGCAAACTGAAGGAAAGAACAATCCTGCCATCAGCGCCAACAGGCATGAACTCCCCACGAATCGAACTCCCTTCATTCCCACCATTAACAAACACCTTAGCAAAGATCTCAGCCACCCTCCACACTGCTTCCTCCTCCGAAACCTTCCCGACAATCCACGCATGCCGATACTTCCCCACCACAGTCCTCACCTCCTCCTCTTCTCCATTCACCACCACAACACTATACACTTTCCCACCATCAACCCCATTTCCCAAACAATTCTTCAACAACTCATCAGCATCTTCATCACTACCCCTCAAATTCCCTGATCCCACACAATCAAAACTCGAATCCACGACAACAGACACGTCATAACTGCTGCAATGACCACATTGCGAAACATTGGGGTTAAGCTCATACATTTTCTTCGTAATTGCTGATCCAACCTCACCATGAGAAACCCTAGAATCGAAACCAATGAATATAGCTTGAAATTGGCACGGAAATTGCAACGGATTGGACTCAATTTCAGAAGAAAAAGAATCAATCTGTGGAAATGGCAACGGAGTGCGATAGATTTCAATGGATTTCCAAAGAAGTGGAAAACCTGAAAAGAAGAAAAGGCACATAAAAATAAACAAAAAATGGATCTTTAAAAGAAAACAATGCGAAGTAAAAAATAGAAGATGAAGTGAGAAAGAAGAGACCTAAGATGAAAGAGAAGAGAACTGAGAGACTGAGGAAGAGGCGTTTGAAGCCTGGTTTTGTGTTACGCATAGTTATTGGATCCAATTCTGAAGAGGATTCTGAGTTTTCGGGATTTGGATGTGAAGTTGATGGAGAATCTGAGATTTCTTCCACCATTGTTTCAGGTAAGCTTTTGCATATTCAAAAACTCAGATACCCTATACTAATACAATAAGAGAGACATGCATTCAATGAAAACTTACTCTTATAGTAAAGGGATATTTTTACATTGTTACTATATCATTCGTTATTTATTTTCAATCATCATTAACAGCAAAAATGAGGTGAAACGAAGTAAATTGAATGCATTAACACATAAATACGATTTATGTGTTAATAAACTGACTAATAAAATTTTGAGATGTATTGAGAGGTTATAAATTTTTACTTCATAGTGGACATATAAATTTTTACATATTACAGTGTAATATAATCAAGGACACAATCATATAAGTTAGATAATGAAATCACAAATGAAAAATAATCTAATGTTTTCAACAATTATTTTTGTAATATCCATGACTTAAACAATAAAATCATCCCACGTATTGCAAACATGAATATTTTCTTGAAATTTTTTAAAGGCTCTCCTACTTAAGAAGACCTTATACTAATACTCCTCCTAAGTGCAATGGAGGTCATTAGTCTAGGCCATGGGCATTTATGATCGCTCATTGACCCCATCCAGGTAAGTATTTTTAAAGTTGTAAATGAGGTTTATTTTATACACTAGCTTCTCACAATTGGCTTCAGCTTCTGGCAATGTGGGTCTCAACTAGCCACCACTTACAATGCAAAATCAACTACTACACACATTAAATTGAAACAACATTTTATGATTCTTCTTTTCTATAATTTGCATTTACCATTACCACAGTTCCATGCCATGTTTCTTAAACTTTAGTAGTTGATGCCTTCAAATATCATTGGATGCCAACTTGATTTCCTTTCATTGCTTACAGAAATGCTATTGCTAACTACAATTGTACTTATTTTATGTCTTGTAATATTAGCAAATGCCATTGTTGCAATTTTCCCATGTTTTTGCGTGACACTGGGATAACAATCAAAACAGAACCTGCGGGTAGAGATGTCAAAATGGGCAGGCCCGTGCGGGCCGATCTGCCATAACCCGAAATTTTGTAGGGCTTGGGTATTAAATTTGGCACTTTTTAGTGAAGTCGGGCTATATTAAAATCGGGCTCGGACCGGGCTTACCCGGGCGGGTTCGGGCTACCCGTTTTCTCTTATTTTAAAACTTTTTTTGAGACTTTTTTGCTAGGTAATAAGCTTAAGATGAAAATTATTTTACAAAATAACTTATGATAAAAAAATAGATAATATATACTAAATATTGTGTAATAAACTTTGAATAAAAAATAGAATAATGTCTATAACATAAATATTTATAAGTTACAATAATGTTATCAAGTTAATAATTATATTATTTTTCCTATTTTGTTTAATATCCTTTTAAGCACATTAGCAAAATAGTGTATCAAATTAACTGAGAACATTAAAATATATAGATTCTATTTTTCTTTTTTTTATTATATATTTAATTAGATTTAACTTATACAACAAAAACATAATAAAGAAAATATTTTTTACAATGAAACTGAAAAACAACTTAATTGTTTACCGTAGAGAACTCAACACAACCAAATTTAACATAACAGTTCACAATGAAAATGTTTATAAATAGTATACAAAAGATATTCATACACAAAGTAAAGAAATATTATGATGATAATTATATTTCGACACATAGAATTCATTCCGAATTTGAGTCTATACTATCATTACTATAAACCAAAGTGATATTATTTTTTACTGTATCCATTTATTATATTGAAGTGAAGTTACAAATTATATTGTGTTAGAGATTGAGAGTCTAATATAAATAAAATATTAATGAATAAGTTATGTTATGAATCATATCCGTAGACTTAACATCATGTCTTAGCTCAAACACATAGCATTATATCTATAAGTTTAGTTGCATTGAGTATAACAATTGTGTTAAAAAATTTATGCATTAATATCAAATGATATATATATATATATATATATATATATATATTAAATATGTTAAAATTTAAATAATTTTTTTTAATATTATGCGGGTCGGCCCGCCACAACCCGCATAGGGCGGGTTTGGGCTACATTTTGATATACATAAATTGTATCCGGGCATTTTAGCCCGGCCGGTTTAGCCCGAACCCGCCCGGGTAGCCCGTTTTGACACCTCTACTTGCGGGTACCCTCTCGAACCCAACCCGAATTTAACGGGTAAAACCCGAAGTGATTGGGTTCGGGTTCAGGTTTTACCCGAGTTCGATTTTCGGGTTCGGAATTGGTATAGTTGATACCCTATCCCGAACCCAATTAATATAAGTAAAATTATAAAATTACACATAAATATATATATATATACATATAAAAGCTATATATATAAATATATGTTTCGGGTAGATTTCCAGCAGGTTCGGATTACCCGAAACCCGACGATTCGGGGATGATATTTTTGTTTTTAACCCCGCTTAATTCGGATTTAGGTTTTAAATTTCGGGTTCGGTGTTCGATAAATACAAACCAGACTTCGACCCACCCGGTTACCATTCCTACATGACACCAACATTATTTGAACCTTTTTTACTTAATTTACATAAAGAGATTTGTATATAATAGAAAAAATAATTAGTTTTCATATCATTAAAATTTTGATTACAGAAGCTACATCAAGAAGCCATAGACATGATAACACATGACAACATATAATGAGTTGATTGTGTAACAAAATTTGTGGTTGGTGGATCAAAATTAAAAACTCAAATTTGGTTACTTTCTACTGAGATTTTTAAGAATTGCATTAGACTGAACTCCTGATTGTGTGGGAAATAAACTAAAAGTGTTGTCCACCTATTTTTAGCAGTTTCAGGTTTATTAAGCTGATTATATATGAGCATCAAACTTGAACTCTTCTTCATCTTGGAAATGGTGATTAAACCTTACTATATACTAAGCTTACCCAACTATGCAACAAGTATCAGAATCATCAATAACACTAAAAATTGATGTTTTTTTTGCATAAAGAATGCAAACATGCATCATGAGACACAGCACATTGAAATTCAACAAACTTTTTCTAATCCTTGGTTGGACCAAAAAATGACTCTTTTTGTTGAATTTTGCAACAAATTAAGGATGATACTGTTGAAATCTCTTCCCTAAGACATTGTTTGTTAATGTATTTCAGCCTTTCCCTTAAATCTAGTGTCTTAGAGTTTGAGCCTGAAGATTTTGGTTCTCTTCCAAGAGTCTGTCATATTCAAGTAATAGATCCGCGGCTTGCTTTTGAAGGGAAGCAACATGAGATTCGGCGGTCTCAATTCTTTTGTCTTTCTCTTCGGATTCTAACTTCATCTTCTTCAAACTTTCTGATAGCAGCTTTATCTCCTTGGAAGATTTCTCTTCCTTTTCTTTAAGGTTGGTCGTTTCATTTCTAAGGTTTTCCAATTCTTCTTTAGAAGATCCTTTATTACTCCTTAAATTAATAAGTTTTTGGAGATAATGATGCACACGGTCGATTAGAAATCCAAGGAATAAGGTAAAACCTGCAAGATCAAATTAATTCATTCAAGACAAGGATAATCTAGCTTTCAATGTAAAAAAGATGTATACTAATTCCTAGCTAATCCTCATTAATTTCAACTTTTGGTGCAACAAAATCACTTAACAAAACCTTGCATGCATCGAGCTAATGGCCAGTAAAGAAAATAGATCTCCCTACAGAATCAAACTGAACAAAGTCAAGAAAAATAGATACACCACAGCATGGCAAAGAAAATAGATCTCCCTACCGATCCAAAACTGAACACATGGCAAAATAAAACATGCATCTTGCCATTTTGTATAAAAATAAATAAAAACACCACAGCAGCAAATGCAGATACTTCAAAACTTATCCTACAGTATTTGGTCTAAAGGATAGCCCAATTCACAAGGCGCTCACCTGGTCGGGTCTGGAAAGAGTATATGTGTATGCAACCTTACCACCCCCACCCCCCACAAGCGGAGAGTTTTTTTTCATCCAATATAATATACGATCTATACTTCAAAGTCTAGAAGGGTCCTAGTTTAAAAGCTAGTAGTGTAAAACCTACATGATAGTATATAATTTATCAAGATTTTAAGATGAAGTAGAATGCAAGATCAAACAAAGCCATAACCAACTTTCCTGAAGTTATTAAAAATAACAAATTAATATAAACTAAAGAGACTCAGTAACTTCAAAACAAGTTATAGTTCACGCTAAGCCATCCTGACGGAGGAGTGTCCGTCACACATTGATTGGGGGGAGAGACATGGAACTCCCATCTTAACAGACTGCATTTTAGGAGTGACCTCTCCTCTGCACCAAAATTGGTACCAGAGCTCACTCGTCATCCCCACAATGTGGATCAACCGCTCTTCCCAACCTGACAAGATTGACACAAGAGAATGAGTCCCTCTTGGCTGGGTCAGAGACAGGGAGAGTAGAAGCCTTCCTAGCTTAGCAGACTAGATTTTACAAGTGAGCTCTCCTCTGCATATGTGCTTATCTGTCCAATGACTGAACTGCATCAATAATTCTAAGGAGGTGTTTAAATCACTCTTATACTATATTGTAACTAACCAAAATAATGAATAGACATTAACTTTTATACTATTTTGACTTGCCTTCAGAATATACCATATTTTGTTTAACTTAATTACACTCGACACGATTTTTTGTTCAAAAAATTACACTTATATCTCTTACAGGGGTAGTCAGTATAATAAATGTATAATTGGGGGTAGTTTGTGTAGGTTTAAAAAAGGAAAAGGTGATTTGTGTAATTTCACTAAAACTTAGGTGAGAAATTATCAGAGACATAACAACAGTCAGACGAGGAAACAATTTGGCAATAACATTTATACAGTTGGCCCTCTAGCCAATAGGCTCAACAATATTTATCTTCATCATGCTCTCTCACACAATAAAGCAGTGCGGTCACTGAAATCTTGCAGGCTCTCAGATGAATCTAACAAAAAGCAAATGTAATTACGAATATGGAAAAAAGACTCAACCACCAACAATTTAAATGCAGCAACTCAATGAAGCACCACTCAGATCAAAGGGGCACAACACAACCGGATGAAGCAGAGATGGCAGACGACCAACGCAGAACCAAAACAGATGGAGAACAGTAACCAGATTAAAGTTTAACAGCAACCAGATCAAAGTGGAAACAGCTGAAAAGAGGTTTGGGGCTGTTTCTACCATCAAAAAAGGAGGTTCGGCCAACGCGGTAAAACCATCTATCTCACAAAAATGAGCTTGGACTTTCGAGGCAGGAATGTGATTATTCAGTCATTTAAAAATCATAGAATTATGCGATTCTAGATCTAGATCGTGATCTTGACTACCTTTATCACATTCACATTTAACGAGGTAGCCAACACTGTTTTAAATTGCACCAGGTAAGAAATGTACAATTCTTCTATACAATCACCTCTACCTATGGAGTTAATTCTATAATTGCCAACTTGCCATTCAAAACAAATTCAGGAAAGATCAAACAATACGACTTTAACTCCAAAATTCCATTGTTATCGGGTAGGCAACAAAGCAAGGTACAAAACTATTAGCACAACATTTAGTTATCTTTCAAAAAATAAACATAAGTATTAATAACACTATGTCCTTTAAGTTTAGAATTGACACAAATGGGTGAACACAAAATGAACCCAAACACAATAAAATCATAAACTGAGCTAGCATTAACAATGATGCAAATGACAAAAACATAAAAGATTAAGAATGAACCGATTAGTGAAGCCTCAAGCAAGTGAGTCCTCCACAGAACTTGATCCATAGGTGACATGGTACCAAGCTTAGCACCTTTGTTCTGGATCTTAACAATGCTCATAAGATTTGAAAGGAGGATCACAAACATGGTACCAGCAATAGTTTTCACTGTAGCTGGACCCTTCCCCATCTTCATCTGATCTAAGCTCTTAATCACTAGATCTCTCAATAGCCCTATCTTCACTAACAAAAGGAATGAAATAACACCCTCAGCAAAAATCACCAAGAACAACAATTGAATCATCCTTGCTTCTTTTCAAGAAACACTCACTCCACTACAATTACCTAAAATTCTTGCTTTTTCTCCAAATGGGTTGTTTTAACTTTTAATCTAGAGGTGTGAAATTTTATAACAACGCAGTTTCATTCTTAGAACACATTCACAGAGACCCTTTTGTAGTTTTCTGAAATTGAAAAGGACCCATATGATATTCAACTAAAGAAATTGATATCTAGAATGAAAGCTTCAACCTTTACATGCATTAATAGAAAGGGGAGGGAACAAAAATCAATTTTGGTTAGTGGGTAGAGATGAGTGAGATAGAAAGAGAGAGGGTTTGAGGAAGAAAAGGGAATGAAAGTGTTTTAGGGTTTGGGAATAGAAGAGTGTTTATTTTTTTGCTGCAAATCAAACAAAATGGTGCTGTGTGTGACGGTCAGAAAAAGTAACTAAGTGAGTCATTAAGAGACAACCAATAAATTATTAATACCATATTAAAAATTAAATTTTAGTTAAAATTTAATCATTTATACTACACAAAATAACCATTCATAATGGTGTAATTTTTGTTTTCGAATTTGTCCTTACAAATCTATATTTTCTATTAAAAAACCATATAATATATTACATGTTTATTTATATAACTTATACCCGTCAAACATTATTTATTATCAAGTCACATATTTTGTTTCAACAAATAATATAAATAAAAGTATTTTTCATAATATTTATTAGTTTTTCAACATTAATGTTGTTGGGTATAAAACATAATAAATAACACCTAGAATGGGTGAATAGGTGTGCGCTAAAGCAGTTAATACTCTTTGCGGTAAATGAAAAATTCTAAAATAATCTCAGTTTAATCGATTAAAGTTTCACTTAATCGATTAAATCGATCTGTTATTAATTGATTAAAGACAGGTTTAATCGATTAACCTGATTCTTGCGTTCTTGGAAAAATCAGTTTTCTTTCAAGAAATGTTACAACGTTTTCAATCAAGAACAGATGCAATCTACTCAAAGAATTTATGTCAATGTATTAAATAGAATCAAGAGCATGCACTAAATTCAATAAGTAAATAAATTAAACATATAATGCCCAAAATAATTGAAAAGTAAAGAGATAAGGATCAAGAAAACTTAGACGATGATTTTATTCTGGTTCTTTGCGGGTCCACTTGCATACTACATTTAGGCATCCCTTTTGATCTTAGAAGATTTTCTTCACTATTTGAATATGTTTTACAAAACAATCCTTCAAATAAACTTTATATATGCTCCCTTCTTGGTCCTAGAGTCCCCCACTTCAGTTTGACCTTCAATCCGCCTCTTTCGGATAATCCTCACATACTCACGGTATAGCCCCAGCCGAATGATCACTCCCTACCAAGACCCTTGTAAAGGTGAAGACAACAACCTAGCCGCATCTAGGATTTTCTCAAAAGACTACAACCTAACCGCACATAGGATTTTCTCACAAAAAGCGTCAAATTGTTCAAGTTACAAATGCACCTAAAATATGCGAATATGAAACTGTAAAATCACTAAAAACCCAGCTAAGAAATCTTACAAAGACTCAAAGAAACTTTTGTTTGTTGTTGATGAGCAAATGGGAAAAAATCAGCTTTTATAGAAAACTGTTTTTACTGCTGTTAATCGATTAATCTGCAACTTAATCGATTAACGACCTTAAGAAATCCAAGATTTCAGCTACTGTAACTTCATTTAATGGACTTAATCGATTAACTGGTTCCCAAGTTCATTTAGTCGATTAACAAAAGATGTAATATCGATTAACTGTATTAAAAAGTGTTTTCTTGATGCATGCATGTGTATATGCATGATACATGATGAACCTTCTAAACGATGTGTATATGCATGATACATGATTTTGAAGATATATGAGATATATTAAATTTTGATGCACTTAAAATCATGTTATTATATGTAAATGCATGAGCATGTGAATCATGTATGAATGTATGCAAGTCTCATTTTAGTTATATTCAATTTTAGACTTTGTGATACTTCCATTCTAGGTTCACATAGCCTAGACTCTACCCAATCAAACATAGACTTTAGAAATAGAAAACTTTTAGCTCAAGTCTAGTTGAATGATGTTGAGTCTTGATCTTATTGTTTGTTGAGTTGCACAAGTCTTCAAGCTTGATTTGTCTTATCTTTGTCCTCTCTTTGACTTCTCTTCGTCTTCATCAAAACAATATAGTGATGCACGCTGCATTTCCATCTCCCCAACGTGATGATGCACACTTGCATTCTCATTAATATATGCATTGTTATTATTATTCTATCGGTTAAAATATTAGTATACTGGTTCAACCAATCGTTCACTAATTAAAGTGCATATCATTGAAGTTAAATATATATTTATATTAATGTTTACCATTTAATAAAGAATGTGATTATTAATTTTACTATTTGTTAAAACAGAAAGTTTGACTTGGTGGTATGCAATCCTCTATAACAACATTTTCATAAAAAATTTGTATTAAATAAAAACCAGCTCGTACCAATATAATTGCTATATTTATCGGGTGTAGTTTTTTTGTACTATCAATGATATTTTTTACTTTTTGAGTAAAGATCTAATCTTTTTTCACGAGTATGATTATCCCTTCTAATGCTCATAGAAATCAAACTATTGACATTTTGATATTTTTAGGGATCTAATAAAATCTTATATCACTAAACCAACAACTTGTTAATTTTAATTTGGGGATTTCTATGCAATTTTAATTTTGTTGTGTTATGCTGTAAGTTAAAAAACTAAAATCAAATTATTTCACTAAAAATCTAACTAAATGTAAATAAATTTAATATTTATACATCATTAATATAAAAGTTTTAATATAGTTCATTATTCATGTATATTAATTTTATTTATTTATGATTCAAGATAATTAACATATAAATATAAATGATAGATTATATGGTTATAATATAAAAACATTTTTGCACTATCCATAAGTGTCACATCTAAACATAAGTGTTTTAAAATTCATTAAATGTTTGTTCTAGGCAGAAATTTAATAGATTTCATATTTTAGTAACTTGCATAATTATAATACAAATTGTTAATGGGAAGAAAACTCCATTTATTATTTTTCTATGATTTTTTTATAGATGATGGATTGGTGTACATCATATTAAATCATATTAAATCATGTCAATTCTTATATTATTAATATTTTTATTAAATATAAATCATGTTGATTTATCCATTTATTAATTAATAATTATATAACCATGCACACCATTTGACTCAACAGTGAAATGATGTGTATGGTTACACTATTTGATCAAATTGGAAAACATTTCAAATAACTTCATTTTTTAAATATTTTAAAGATATTTATTATGTTTATATTCTGTATATAAATAAAGTATTAAATAAATTTGAATTTTCTGAAATTTGATATATATGAGATCTATATAATAAGAAATTTCAATTCAACACTTGGTTGGTTTATGAGTTTACATCCGTAATTTTATTAATACAATTACAAATATATTTATTCATGGTATTACAATTATTAGGGTAAATTATAGTATTTGAGAATAATTTAGCCTTAATAATACCCCTAATGAGTTAGTTCAATAGTGTAATGTACTATTGGATCTCTAAGTATTATATGAAGTTAAATACTTGAATTCGATTTTTATGAATCACTATTATAAATAATTGTCATGTATATTAAAATGAATTAGTTATGATAAAATAACATAAGTTAGAATATTAATCTTGTTATACCTATGAATCCTATGAATTTTAACTCAAAATAATGACATTAAATGACCCAAATAAAGGATGAATATAAGATTAACAAATGAGATGTGATTTTATTTTCACATTGTAACCGATATTTTAGATAGCTCAATTTTTATGTATTTTTGCGTGCTAAAATACATGATTTTATTTTATTTGTAAAAAAAATTGGTGCATTTTTATTTATTTATTCATTTTAATGATAAAAATGCTTTTAAAATCATTTTTTATTTAGGAGAATGATAATTAAATTAGTCAATTAAGTATTGAAGAAAATTAAAATCTAAAAAATACAATAATTTCACAAATGTGTATGTCAAAAGTGACATGGAAGAAATTAATGAATACAAAATTTAAAGCACAAAATGGATAAATTGATAAGTAAAACCGTGATACCAAATTTGTAACGTTAAACTTAAAAACAAATTATAATTTATAACTTTCTTAACAAAGGATTAATAAACAAATAAAAACTTCCTACCAAATAAGAGTCCATTAATTCATTGATCAAGTGAAAGTAAACCTCATTATTATTTTGTCATCGTTTCATTTTGGAGATACTCTCCATTTTTCTCATATGAAACGGTTAGCAAATTTTTAATCAATATTTTATCATTGGAAACATAAATTACGAAAGAGAAAAAAAATGTAAACACATATAATATACAAGTTTAAATCATCAATATTTTATATTTAATTATCATCAACCCTTAAAAAACTAATACAAATAAATAATTAATGACTGACGTTATATAAATATTTATATTGATAGTATATAGATGTTCTCATTTTTATTTTTATGTATAAACTAGATTGTTTTCTTTAAATAAATTAAAGTTGGTCACATAAGCCTCATGATTTTTTTTTGAATTCATGATTTTGTTAGTCATGAGCCAATTTTTTATGTAGATCAATCTTTGTTGTATTCCATTATTTTCTTAAATTGTATTTAAAACTAACAATAATTATATTATGATATTACTCACTTAAAAACCAATGTTATTAATACAGGATCAATCGACCAAAAGTAATGATCACTGATTTAATTTTTGGTTTATTTTCAATGCATGTAAAATTAGCTCTATTTATATATTTTATTAACATTGACATTGGAAAAGTAATAAATAATTTAATAACTACTTTTATTTATACTTAACAGAATACAATATATTTCATGATGGTAGACCACATTTTGGAGATATAAAAAAGACGATTAGCGATATATTATCATTATGTTAATTCATCTATAATAATATTTTGATAAAAATTAAGTTATTTAATTTATTTATTTTTGAAAATGAAAACATTTTATGATGCCATTTTTAAAAATAAAATGCAATAACCTATTCTGTTCACGTATGACAATTTTTTGGAAACCAATTAGTTTCATTGATGAATTAATTTTTTGGTACTACCAAAAGTATTTTATTACTCTATGAGTAAATAATTAATTCTTTTTGAAGTATGTGATGGTCCTTCCTAATAAATGTTGTTCTCAGAAATCGAACTATTGACCTTTTGATCTTTCTTGAAATTTAGCGATACTTTATACTACTAGATCACCGTCTCGTTGATTCAACACAATAATGTTTAAAACTATTTAAAAAGATAAAAGAAAAACGTAGGAGAAGAAGTACCAAAAAATCATTTAAAACAAATAATTAACAAAATTCAACAATTTAAATGCAAATGATCTTAAAATGGAATAAAGTTCCAATATTCTAAGCAGTGAATAAATAAATTTCTACTTTTAAAAACTTTCCTTACAAAAAAATAAATTTTAAAACAAATATCTTCAAATTCATGATTCTAACAAAAGCACATTATTCCCATTTTGACTACACTTGTATTCTGAATGTATTGTGAGCACAAATATTACAAATAAAGTTGGTGTATTCATTCTTTTATTTATATATATATATATATATATATAAATAAATAGAGTATCTCACCATATTATGGTATATTTATCCATTTTTTACAACAACAAAAATTTAAAACTAAAAAAAAGACAAGATATAATTTTTGTGTGAAAAAAAAAATAACTTATATCTTAAGATATACTTTATTTAATATATATATAACGGATTTAGTTACTCCAAGATTAATTGGAAAAAATCTATTCCACATCATAGTCATTAATTTTTGGAAAATCTAATGGTTTAAATTGATGAGTAAATCTAAATCATTAGATTTTCTAAGAATGAATTGTTAAAAGGGGAGGGATTCACTTACTCCAAAAAACACTTACTCTTGATCTTAATCATCCAATCTTGAAAAATTCAATGGTTTAGATGTACTCACCAATTCAAACCATTGGATTTCCAAGAATGAATGGTGATGATGTGGAGTAAGTGTTTTTCCACTTACTCCAAGAGTAAGTGGATCCCTCCCCTTGTTAAAATGTGCATTATATTTTTTTCACTTAATTTAATCTTGATATAAGTCAATCCCCTCCTATATATATATATATATATATATATATATATATATATATATGAGATCCACTTATTCTAAGAGTAAGTGAAAAAGACTCACTCTACATCTTAACCATCCCAACTTACATGTATTCACCAATTCAAATCATTCGATTTCCAAAAAAACGAAGGATCATGATATGATATATGATATGGTATGGAATAAATTTTTTCCACATCTCTCGCATATATATATATATATATATATATTACTCCAAAAACTAAGCAATTATTGTTTGAATCAATCTTGAAGTGTCACCACTCACCACCCTTCTCTTTCTTTTCAACTTCTTTGTCTTTCTTTCTTCAACCGTTTATGGCTAATACTACAACACCATCAATCTCCACAGAAACCATGGATTATTTCTCTCTTCTCCCTCAAGAGTTAATCCATTCTCACATCCTTCCCAAACTTTTCACCAAAGAGGCTGCAAGAACCACTATTCTTTCCAAAAGGTGGCGATCTTTATGGACTTCTTTACCTTACTTGGAGTTCTATCAGTTCCATTTTCATCACACAATCTCTTTCAGAAACTTTGTTGATCATACTATAAGAGACCATGCAAGAACTGCAACTGATATTCTCACATTCAAGCTCTTCTTGACTCATGGAATACAAGTTTCTGATATAGATAACTGGGTCAGGTTAGTCATGTCAAGAAATGTTAGAGAGTTTCATCTTCGGTTCTTAGGAAGAGAAACATATAAATGGCCATCAATAAATAATGCATGCATGGCTCATACAATAACTGTGCTAGAGTTATATAACTGTGAAGTCAGATTCAATAGCAGCATAAATAATATTAGGTTACCTCATTTGCAATCTTTGTCTCTTGAGAAAGTGTGGATTGACCAAAGAAGCATTGAGATGTTTATCACTGGTTGTGGTTCTATGAATGATTTGAAAATATGGAATTGTTATGAAATGAAGTATCTGGTTGTTGCAAATCATCAAAAGTTGAGAAGGGTATGCATTGGTAATTGTACTTGGCTTGAAAAAGTAGCTATATTTCAAGTGCCATGTTTGCAATCACTAACATTATGTTTGACTAGGAGTTTTGTAACCCTAAGCAACATGGGTTTTGTATTAGACTCAGGAGTTTATGAGACTTTAAAGGAATTGCATTTATGCAACTATTCAAAAGAAGAGAAAGCTTTTCTGGAATTGTTGTCTGCATTAACAAATCTTGAGTGTTTGATCCTTAATAGTGTGAGACATTGTTCACAGAACATAGAAATTTCAAGCAAGAATCTCAAGAGATTAGTATTGGAACACTGTTATTTCCATATGGTTTCTATTACTGCTCCCAATTTGACATCATTGAAGTATGAAAATAATCACATTTTGTTCTATCCTATGGAGACTTGCAATGTAAAAGATTACATATTTTCAAACTGCTGCAATTATTCTATTGGTCCTGATGAGAAAAGCCTGAAGTTTGAACCTGTGAAGCAATTTCTTATGAATTCAAACAATGATTTGTGGGAAGGCACTAAGATGATTATTGACTTGAAATGGGTATTTTTTCATCCTTCCTTTGTTATTGATTAGAGTATAGTTTTTTTCTTTCAATAAATGATCTTTTTCCTTTTTATGTTAACATTTTTGTGTTCATCATTGTTATGTAGTCTATTTTATGCTTTGGTATAATATCCATGTGCTTGCTAATTGTGTATTAGTCTGATAGAAATGTTTGCCTAATATATGTAGTGAAGAACTTAAGATAAATTATATAATCCTTGTAGTTTGAGGTCTGTAGCTGCAATTGCGGCTTGTGGCCGGAGTATTGTTGTCACAACAGTCTCTGCAACCACAATAGCGTCCATATAGCCAACAATTTCTCGTAATTTTCTGCAATTGTGGTAAACGTTATGTGACCATAACGACAACCAGAATTTGATATCCGAGTAACAGCCTGATGGTAGATCTACGGAGTTAGAATATAGTTGTGGCGATGCAGGGATACCCTCGATAGTTTCATATAGTTGTGGTGGAATAGCATGCTTTGTTTTCTAGTATGTTAGTGATTATGATATTATTGTTGAAGGGAGTTTTTGTATCTTAATGCTAAAGATTTATACACAGTCAGTAGTACATTATTCATCGTCCATTTATATTACCTATATGATTATATTTAAAAGTCAATGATGGTCAAATATGATATGAGTAGTTGATGATGCAGTGACAATATAAAAATCTCTTGAACTCTGATTCATGCATTTGGACATTTTTTATCAGTGTAACTACATTGTTGTACTAGAAGACTGGGAATCAATTGCTGAGCTACCATACGAAGTCATCGACGGTCTCTTACGAAAAGCAATGTGCATTTCAAATATGAGTTTTTCTCAAATGGCTGAATGGTTTCTGAACCATAGTTTATGTTTTAGCCGAAAGCTATTAATAATATCATCTTCTGATAGCAAATTTTACAAGGTATCACTAAAAACTATAGTCATAAATCATTTCCTTCATTACTCTCTATGATCATAAAGTGTAAGACAATAATAATACACATTTTGTTTAATTATGATATCATTGTTTGAGCTATGTTGCAGGTTCTGAAGGAAAAAAGGCCAAATTGTTATAGTGAGTCCTCATCTTTCACTATGACTAGAGAAGGTTTTGAGAGGAACACTGGTATTAGTATAGTTTCAATGAACAACATAAATGGAGAAAATGATCACAAGATTGCTTTTTTTGATGCTCTTTTTGAAGTGTGCTGCTTCAACACAAAGCTAGCTATTGTAGTGGAAAGTTTGTAGGCATCATGCACAACATTTAAGAGAACTAGATCAATTGGAGAATGAAAAATCTCTTGAAGATTAATAATAGTACTTTGAAACTTTCCTAGCATGAACAATTGTTATTGTTATGTTTAGAATTACCATGTCCTTCATGTGGTAAAAATTTGGATATTTTTCATTTGAAACAATATTGGTGTTTTGCAATATATTGGGTTGAACTTGATTGGATTTGAATTTGCTTACTTAGAAATCAGTTCTCATGTTTGTTATCCGTAATCCGTAAGGAACTAATCAATTTTGTGTGTATGACTGTCCCTCCAACAAGTGTTATCCCGGAATATCGAACCTTTGATCAACTAATCCTTCCCGGCCTAATACAATATCTGAGGATATAGTGGGGCCTTACACTACTAGACAAGGTTTTGTTGGTTAGAGTTAGAAGGGGTTTGAAAGGGAGAAAAAAACACATTATTTATAGAGAGAAAGAGAGAGTCAAACATTATTTATGTGGAGGAGTTTGGTGGGTTCTGAGTTTTCAAATAAAAATCTGAACTTTCTGCAATAATTCTGCTTTTCAATTTCTGGGATGTGCTTATTTTTCTAAGTAGGCAATGGCAATGGCGAGTTCTTTCTTTTCTCTCTTATGATTATTTTTGTCAATTATTTTAGTCCTTGTTTTTGCCATGCTTTTTGTGTCTCTGGTTGTTCAGAAAATTTGAGGAAAAGGGTAGGGAATCATAGTTTTAATCTCTTGCATTGTGTCGCAAACTTTTGCCATGTTAGTTGCAGCTCCTTTTCTTTTATCCCTTCACTTTTTATCTAATTTCTTTGTCTTCTGAGGCTTTGATGTTATTAGCCAAAATTAGATTAAAACATTCATATGATAAGTCAACTATAAGATGATTTTTTCTGCTTAATGGAACCAAGAGGCAATTCAATTAAAACATTGACATGTATGATTTTATGATGGAAACTCAGGCTGCTTTTAAATTTAAGTTTGGTGTGGTGAAATAGATTTGTTACGAGTGCGTAAACGGTGGATGATGTACTGACAGAGTAAAAAACTCTCGTACTATTGTTGCATACATTATTTATTAAAATCTGAAGTATAACTGTTAGTTGAAATAAAATACTGACAAAACAAACAGCTAGTTCTTAAAGGAATAACTTGGTTCAGTGGTTTTTCATTGGGAGGTTGTGCAATTTCACAACATATAATAGTAATTTATAATAAACAAAACAACTAAAACCTAAGTGAGAGTTATGCAACAAAGCATGGTAATGGAACATGTGATAGTAAAAACACTGCTATGGAGAATTATGGTATGTCATTGAATGGACTTCATGAGGTTTGCATTGATGCCTAATGCACAGTACGAGTATCCGGTGCAATGAATCCGATACGTGATATGCAAGATGAATGAGAACCCAGTAACTATGGGTTGAAGCTATATCATGTTGGTTTTTAATCTATGAATATGTTAGGAATCCAAATTAGATAATTAGCAACAACTTCATGACTATCGTTATTGTTTGTTATCAAAAATTTCTATACATGAGAAGGGAAAACATGTGCTCCTTATTATCTTTAAAACCCAGAGTTGATTCCGCCCATCGTAACGGAGGCCATGGAGTAGGTTCTGCTGATACCTGTAGAAGACCTTCAAGACAAAGTACTGTCTTCAAGTACAGCGTTGAACGTTCGCCTCTTCATCGCCAGACTAGAGCCCCAGGCAAGGATAGTCCCTCTTGGGAAGGAAATAGTTCATATGACAGCGGACATGGTACACCAGGGAGGTCCCGATTAAGACCCGTTAATCGAGGGGATGAAAGTGTTAGTTTTCTTTTTCTGCCATCCTGTTTTCTTACCAGAAATTATTGAACATATATACATTGGCATCAATGATTGATCAGTTTGCAAAATTCAAAGTATTTGACTCCGAGATCATTATGAGACTTTTCTTCACAAATAACATCTGATTTTTAGCATGCTGAATTAGCAGCCTAATAGAGGTGCTGCTGTTCCAAAGTTTTGGGACTGGGATGAGAGTAATCCTGCCACAACCGATGGCTATACTCACATTTTCAATAAAGTGCGAGAGGAGAGACAGGTTGCTGCGCAAAATTCGCCAGGCACACCTAATGGTAGATGTTTGCGGTCAACAACCAATCTGCCAATGATAAAGGCCAGGTATGCCTGCAAAAACTTATTTAATTTGAGACAACGGAAATGTTAGTTTAGAGTTTTCGCCTTATCGATGCTTCTTTTTCTACTCATTCTTGCTTCTCCAGAGTTGCTGTTTTCTGGTGGGGCAGAAAATGATTTGATAATCAGAAAAGGAGATAAGAATAGTGTTGTGAATTGTACATATTGAAGGCTCTCTTCCTCCAAGAAGGGAATGAACTTGTGTTTTTTCTTGTCAAATGCCTTATGTGAAGGGGGGATAGAATCTAATTTTTAATGAGCCTGGTCAAGATTTGTAAAAATTCTTTTATAACTTTTGTGTCTTTCTTTTCATCGTCATATATTGCTTACCTTAAAACCCAGAGGTCATAAATTCAAACATTGGAAACAATCTCTTCATTTATTAGTATAACTCTGCATACATCTACCATTTATGGACTCCACTAGGTGGGAGTTTAGTTGCGAAATTATGAGACAACAAATGTTATACCAAACTATATCATGAGATTCCGACTTTTTTCCCTGTAGTGCATACTAAATCCCCAAAAACTCATAAACTTGGCCAAATGTTAAATGAATCATGGGATTACAACTTTTTCCATGCATTTTCAGCACAGCTAAATTATGTTTTTGCCCCCAAGTGATGTCTGGGATTCCCATACAGCTATGATATGGGCAAAGTCATTTCATCAAGGTCACTTCATTCTCATGAACTATTGTTAGACTAATTGGAACAATCCCTAAGTTTCCTGTGTAATGAATGAACTACCACCAATACCCTCTGCAATTAAGTAGAGGAAGCTTAAAATGCACAGACAATATTAGATAACATGTTTAATGGATAATCTTGATTAAAGCTCAATTGGTGGAAAATATACACCATTTCCAATGGATAGTCTTTTTTGAAATACTCTTGATTTTTACAAATAAAGGTCATTTTACAATGAAGGAAAGAGGAATAATGTTCCTGACTTCCCATGGGTGGTGCATGGTGGTACCAGGCACTGGCCGCCCAATATGAGTATCTTGTGATTGCATTCTAATTAACCAGAGACTTCCCGATCAATATTTTATGATTGAGCATTACGGTGACATTTCATCCATGCAGCTTGACCTTGCTTAAGTGACCATTTTCCATGACCTCAAACTTCGCTAACTTGGCATATGCATTAACAGACCATGGCAAATTAACAATGACAGATTGAAATCATACAATTGGTTTATCTGTGAGACCTTAAAGTATAAACACATAGGTCTGAATCTCGACAGTCACACTCTCTTCACTCCCTGAACTGGGCCTATCGAAATTTGGACAAACTATAAGGAAAGGTCTGACACCATGTACCATTCATATATCCTAAGTCAAGTGGTTTTACCAGGTGGTGATAGAAGTAGCAACATGCTTAAACCTAACCTTTATTCACTCCCAGCAAGAGTGAAATCAATTCTTAGTCAGTAGACCTGTGACGACATCGACGGCCAATTTGAAGCAGGAGTGTATGAATCACGCTCTTCCAGTATGAAAACATTCACTGACATATCATTTGGTCATACATAGGCAGTTAAAAATTGCATTTAACTTCAATAAATTGCAGGTTTTGTCCTAATCATAAATAAAAATGAAGAAACAAGATTATCCATCGACATCCAGCTATAGAAATTGTAGCATCTATCAGAGTACATACAAGGCCATTTTTTACAGCTTCCACCTCTTCATTATACAAACTTTGGTTTATTGAAGTGATGTATCCAACAGAAACTATTTGTCTTCTGCATTTAGAACTTACCCCAACACAATATGCTTAGGTTGTTAACAAGCCTTCAAGCACCTAGTATCAATCCCATTTGTGGACCGTGTTCAATACTGAAGCTGGTATATATTAAACAATATTTGAGTTACTAACAAGTTAAAAAACAGAAATATACTGTAAGCATAAACAAGAAAAAGTAATACTATGAAATAGTAAGTTTGTCAATCAAAGCATGAGCCAGTAAATCAAAATGCTTAACCGACATCATAGTTTATGGTCTACAAAAAGCTTGAAACATAAAAAAAACAGTATTAATTATCACAATTCAACACTAGTATAGAATACCAACAAAGCAACAAGGCATTGGTCTAGTAGTATAAGGCCCCACTAGATCCCTAGAAAGACCAAAAGGTGGAGCGAAACTTGTTGGGAGGGACAGCCACACACCCTGAAAAAGACTAGTTCCTTATCCATTAAGTGAGGGGATACCCTTGGTTGTACCAAAAACATTAGTATAGAATATGCTTGGTGCCATACTGCCATGTGCCATCCATGTGCAGGTAAGTTTCAGTAATTGCTTGGAAATTGGAAAGTATAGAGAATGAAATGAAAAGGTGAGAACAATTTTACAGAGATAGACTTTGTTTTCCACAGTTCTGTCAAGTATATCTATGGTTCTAGAACTCAGAATTAGTACGAGAGTTTAAATCTTAATCCGTGGATAGATTTGTAGCTTTGCTTTTGGTGTTCAGATCCTGATTTTTTTGTCAAAATTATCCGAAGTTTTCTATATCTTTTTGTATCTTCTGATCAACTTTATCTTTCCTTTAGAGTTCTACTTTTTGAAATATAACAAGGTTTCTATGTCGCCTCCCTAGTGCACTTTGCTGGATACATTTGGAAACAAGACAATTTATTCGCCATGTCTTATGCTTCTATTTTCTTCATTTTTTTAGCATACTTGTCCTTTGGGTTTATAAGGTAAAAGGAAATTATCACTTATATTCTAGAGCTGGGGTTATCCATCAACATTTTTTCATTCCCCCTTGAGCACCAGTACATCATGTTATCAGTGAATCATCTAATACTAAGTAACAGTAGGCAACACCAAAGTGTGTTAGAATGTCGATAATTCAAGGTTTCACCACAAGTTCCGAAAATCATTTATGCAACCAATATCCACTTCATACTACAAAACAAAGGGCATAACATTGTGTCCTAACACAAATAATTGAAAATTTGGCACTTAATATGCGTGAAGTTTATCCAGAAAGATTTCAGAATCTCAACATTACATTTGAATGTGAATACAGCATATGATTACATGAAATGGTTAAGTTAACAAATTGTGGTGAGTTCGGAGGAACAGAGTAAAAAAAGTCAAATGAAAATGCTATGAATCATAATACAACAGACCAAGAAAAAATAGTCTTTTTTCCTTCCTGAAACATCAACTTCCAAACATCATTTATTAAGAATCTCAGGCATGGTACAGAAGTTAGAGAACATACATCCAAGAAGAACCAGATTTAAGCAGAACTGTAGCATCACAGCTTCTCGGTCAACCCGATCATGAAGGAATTCACATTCGAAGCATCTAGAACAATCCATGACGATTCAAACAACTCATGGAAGAACTCTGCACCGATCTCCTCAGCCACTTTCCTAAATGCAATCCCAAATGCATTCCCCTGGGCTCCACCCAAACGAGGCTTCCCACAAACACCTACAATTAACACTTTCTCCCGTTCTTCACACAGGCAAGCGCAAAGAAAAGGCTTCATCCTTGCTCCCTTCTCTCTCAAAGCATCCATAACAAAATAACAAAACTTAGTCAACGCTTGAGGGTATCCTAGAAACTTAATATTAGCCGAATCCTCGAGTTTCACCCATCTGAACTTCCTCCCACTCCTTATACACCCATTCTTAGTTATCACGGTGCTTCCTTGTCTAAGAATAGCCCTTTGAATTTTAATTGCATGCTGCATTCCGGCTTTCAATTTATCAAGTTTGCTCAAAGATAATGCATCGTAAGCCACATCGAAATCATTGGATTCACTAGAACCATCTGATTTCACAAAAGATTCGAGCAAAGCAGTGACCCCATAGACCACATCAGCAGCTGAAACCTTTGAACTATACCCATGCATCCTCATAAAACTCCTGTAATACAGATCAGTGAGTCCATATTCAGGCAAAAACCGTTCAAACTCGCCCCTCATTTTCTTCTTAACTTCCACATTCATGTACTGAAACTTCTGCTGGCAATCCACAAGCGCAAACCCCATCCTCGCCAACAAAAGCTTTAGCTTTTTCATCCCATTATCACTCCAAGTCTTCAACTTTGTCGCAATATACGATGAACATAGCATGGAATCAAACAAATTCCACTCCTGCAACAACATCAGCCTCGGCTCATCCTCATAAGTAATCCTAGACGAATTCGGCGCCCGAATCTTAGTCCCATCCTTAAGTGTCACAGTAGTAACCACATCCAAATTTCCAGAGCTATTAATATACTGTTCAAGCTCCATAACCCCCGCACGATACCTCTCATCACTTATCCTCTCATGAACAAACTGATCTGTCAACGAAACACACGCTAACCACAGCAACTCATTCGTGTTCTTCCGATGACAATCAGCTAGGTCATACATCAAACACCCAGAGGGCTTCCCATGAAAAGTCCCCAATTGATAATACTCTCTCTGCAATTTCCCATAACGCCAAACTGGATCTTGCTCTCTCTCCTGTTCTTCTTCAAGCCTCCTCCTTTTCCTCGACCCACTATCCTCACCCTCCGAATCAGACTCGGAATTCGACTCCGATTCCGATTCCGGATCAAAACCAAAACCAAAACCCTTATTCAATTCACTACAAGTATCAGCAAACTCAGTAAGATCAATCTCAGGCGGAAACCCATAAGCTATATCAGATTGTTGCTCATCCTCTTTCGTGAAAAGCACAAAAACGGTGTCGTTTTCATCGCTAAGATTACTCAAATGAATAGGACGATGAGAATCAATAACAAACACTTTCGAATTAACACCAAGGTTAAGAATCTTTCTCAAATCCCTATGGCAACCCCAATTAACCAAAACGACGGTTACAGGGTTGTCGTTTTGGGTAGCGGAAGATAACTGTTTATGGATCTGAGTAAAGGAAGAAACAGGGTAACAAGCGTAACCAATAGAATCAGATTCGAGAATGTGGAAAATGATTCTGAGTGCACATAATGAATCAACATCAGAAGTTGAAGGGAAAATAAGAAGAGAAGAACATGGTTTTGATGTAACTGATTTCTTCAATTTGTCGTAGAAACTAACAACGTTTTCAACTCTCACCATTGGAACATGAACAATTTTTGGAAGAGGAAAAAAAAAGTGTGTTGTGTTTTTTTTGTTTTGTTTTTCAAAAACGTGATTATTAGTGTGTGTTTGTTTTTGGTGTTGTGAAAATTTTGAAAATTGCGCGGTGAAACTTTGGCGCTGTGGTTTTTAGAAGTGGAGGAGAGTGGATAGAGTGTGGGGTGGTGTAGGGTAAGTGGGATGAGATGATGTGTGTGGTGCGTTGATGGTTGGGATTAGTGAGATTAACGGTTATGATTGTGATGTGTTTAGAAAGAGATTGGCAATAGTTCTAGCGGAGATTCAACTTTTAAACTTTGTTTTCCGTCACAAGTAAATAAAAAATATTAAAATCAATGAGAATTAATAAGAGTTAATTACATTTACACCTATGAGTTTTAATGAAATTGTACAAATCATTTTTCCTTTTTTGTTCTTACACGAACCACCATTTATCTTACATGAACTATCTCTAATTTTGTATATATATTACATTGATCACATATGTCTGAGATATAGGTGTAATCTTTTAAATAAAAAATGTATGGTTAATGTAATTAAGTTAAACAAAATATTATATATTGTGTATTAATTCCAAATAATACAAGATTGAATGTCTCTTTATTATTTTTGTTTCATTACAAAATACATTAAAAATTCTAAGTAAATGTTTATATAACTTTTATATTATTTTGTAACAAATCAAATAATGAAGACACATTGACTCTTATATTATTTTAGATTTTTCTATATAATATTTTGTTTAACTTAATTACACACGACACACGTTTTTTTAAATATTACACTTATATCTCATGTAGAGATGGCCAGTGTAATATATGTACAAAATTAGTGGTGATTCATGTAAGATTGATAGGTAGTTCGTGTAAGGATAAAAAATTGAAATATAGTTTATGTAATTTCATTAAAACTCAGGGTATCATTATAATTAACTCTTATTAATAATTATTGGAGTACATTTGATGTGAAGATTGTGTTCTTTAGACATGCTCCCCATCATCTATTTTTAATTATAGATACCAAATAATGCTAAAATTAAAAAAAAATCGTAATTACTTGCATTTCATCTTTATATATAATTGTAAAAATTCAACTTATTTTTCTTATTTATAGATTAGAGACAATTGTTAGTCGATTCATACGTGAATGTAATTTCAGCCAATGAATTCACATGCATACCAATTCGAAATTCCTTAATCTGTATACAATTTGTAAAAGCTTCAACCAGAATGTAACATCTCAATTATGACATTATTTCAATCATGACATGTTTTCTTATGAATCTAACTATGACATGTTTTTCGGTGAATATAGTGAATGTGTTATTATTAAACTTAAATATCATATAATATTTTATTCTCCTTAAAGGAAGCCTTTACGAATCGAAACATACCTTATAGATTTATAATTATTGCATACTTGTTTAAGAAGATTTATTAGAAAAGATTGTTTTTGCTTCCTTGTACTTTCAATCTCTATGGCTATATCTTTTGAATTTATTTAATATTTCTTCATTACATCTTTTAACTTGCAATTATTATTTCTTCAAGTGAGTACCAGATCATTTTTTTGGGTTGAGAAGCTCCAGATTTTTCATATGGATGTCATTTTTTATTTTAAACTAGTAAGTAACTCGTAAATTTATACGAGACGATAATTTTTTATCGTATAATTAAGAACACACATTACATGTGTATTCATATTGTTAAGAATACACATGTTATTTATGCATTCGCATAGTTAGAACACACATGTTACATGTGCACTCATATTGTTAAGAACACATATAATTAGTGCATTCGCATGGTTAAAAACACACAAATTATCATTACATTTCCATCGTTAAGAATACACATGTTACCCGTATACTTTTGTACTTTTTTGATTGATTTTCATACTTTATAGCTATATATTTGATTAACTAATAAATACAATAAAAATTTATATTGCTCATTCTTAATATACACGTAAATATGAAGAACTTGTTTAATTTTATGATATTATTGTGATTATTTCTTAATGTAACTTCCTTATTTTTTATTTATTTCTATGATATTATTTCTTATTAGTTGTTGGTATAATTAGTTTATTATTTCCTATTTTTTTTAAAAGTATACAAAATGGGACATTGTACTTAATTACTTAGATATTTTTCAAAATAAACACGAGTTTAATCATTTAATATGACAATTTCAAAAATAATATTTTAATATATAGAAATGAAATTTTTCTAATAAATGATCATTGAAATAGGAAAATTGTAATTACATAGTTTAATTCTTTTTCAAAATAATGGAGGCATTAATTAGATAAGATTAAAACTACTAAAATATTTTAAATATAGTAATGGAAATGTATGGAAAATATTAATAAATGGAAATGAGAACATTTAATTAAATTTTTAGATTTTTTTTGAAAATAAAGCATACATTATGTTATGATTATTTTTTTTTACACTATTTTTAAATGCGTATTTTTTTAATATTTACCGTCATATATATTTTTACTATAAATTTTGTAATTTTAATATTACATAAAAAATGCTAAAAAAACTATATTAAAATGAAACATAGTATAAAAACCAATATCAATATTAAAAAAATATGACACAAATAAATAGAAGTTACTAAACTTATATTTATTTATAAAGTAAATTATAAAAAATAATATGAAGTTATTTTTTTATGTGATGATTATTTTGGTTGTTTTTTTTACGTATTTGTAAATATAAATTTTTTATATTTATTATCATATAAGTATTTTACTAAAAGACATGCATTTTTAAATATACAATTATTATATCATCACAATATTTTGTAACTTTTATTACTTAATTACAAAGGCTAAAAAAATAAAAAATAAAAGACAATATAAAAATTAATGTCAATATTTAAAAACACCATGACACATATTTATAATATGCAGTTTAGTGGAATAGTAAATGAGAAGAGAGATAACCTTCAAAGTACGGGTAAAATGAGAATTGAGGTTTCAATAGAAAAATAAGCCAATTTTCAAATAAACAACCATGATGGAGGAAATTCAATTTTTGGCTTATTTTTCAACAAAAATAAGCTGAGTTTATAATCTAGATAGGTTACCAAACATACTTACGCTACGCTGCAACTTTAAGTTTATTTTCAAAAAATAGGGAAAAACTACAAACTTTTATCCATATCAAACATGCATTTAATATACATAAAGACTTCACAACTACAAGTTTTATTATGATAATATATATATATATATATATGTATATATATATATATATATATAAAAGTTTACTTTTAATAATGTTTAAGTAATATATCATACTTATATTATAAAATATTGTCAACTAGATTATAGATTATTTTTGAAGAAATAAATACCCATAAAAATTTATATATTGCACAAACTTTGTACAAACATTAAATTACAATAACACATGAGTCATATTTAGAAGAAAAAAAATGTGGAATACTAGTCTCACCATAAAATTAAGATTACGATAAATATAGTAAAAGAAATATAGATTAAAATAGTCATTCACCAAAACATCACTCATGAGTTAATATACACTAGTGTGTTGACAGATCTTGTCGAGTATGTTAATTTGTTTTCCTATCGTTTGTAATGTGTAATCTATACGAAATAAATTACTAATATAATAAATTGTGTTACAGATTATAGTTTGCAGTTGAATATATTCAATTAAGGTAATTGTTCAATATTACTGAAGTGATGCATATACAGTTATGTTCACTAGGAATGTAGTCTTTCTGTTGATCTTATTCAATTGGTTAATTGTTAATTTTTTCAATTACACCATGAGTAATTATTTTATGCTTTCACTTTATTAAGTAGTATAAATATAAGTATATAAATGGTAAATGATAAAATAGGTAAACATAAATTACACTATGAGTAGTTATTTTATGTTATCCATTTATTAAGTAGTATATATATATATATATATATATATATATATATATATATATATCAAAATTCTGTTTAATAAGGTTTAATAAAAGTAAAATATTGTTAACTAAATTATAGTTTATCTTTGAATATTTTGATAAATACAAATCCCCATAAAAATTTATACATTGCACAAATATTGCATAAACTTTGCACAAACATTAAATTAAAATATCATATAAGTTATAATTAGAAGAAAAATTAGAATCATAGTTTCACTCTTAAATTTAAGATTAGAATAAACAAAATAAAATAAATAATATAGATTAAAATAGTCATCCACCAAAATATCACTTAATATTTAATTTACATAAAGACTTCACGATTACAAGTTTTATTGTGATCAGATAATATATATATACATAAATTTTGTTTAATAAAATTTAACATTAAGAGATTTCAATATCATGTCATGAAGCAATTTTCTTAAAAGATTAAGATGCTAGATGTAGACTAAGCAAGAGGCTTATATAATTAAAAACCTTTAATTAAAAAA
Organism: Lupinus albus; assembly: GCA_009771035.1. Classification (NCBI taxonomy): domain Eukaryota; kingdom Viridiplantae; phylum Streptophyta; class Magnoliopsida; order Fabales; family Fabaceae; genus Lupinus; species Lupinus albus. The sequence continues at coordinate 19,268,955 of CM020001.1, read as the reverse complement.
CATGTGGCTCTAGAAAGCCTTACACCACAATTGCCACCCATAATAAGGAACAATGGATGACTACCATAAAAAACTATGTCCTAACAAATTGAACTAGAATTGCACCACAACTGCGGCCCAATAGCAACAAAGGATGAGCTTTATTCAGAAGAAAATGTGGAATACTAGTTTCACTCTTAAATTAAGATTAGGATAAATATACTAAAATAAGAATATAAATTAAAATAATCATCCACTAAAAGATCACTTAATATTTAAATATACTACTAAATAAATGGAAACATAAAATAACTACCAATTATGTAATTTATATCAAATTTTTGTTTAATAAGATTTAACATAAGTAAAATGTCATACTTATATAGTAAAATATTGTTAACTAGATTATAGTTTATGTTCGAATATTTTGAAAAATATAAATCCTCATAAAAATTTACATATAGCACAAATATTGCACAAACTTTGCACAAACATTAAATTACATTACCATTTATATTTAGAAGAAAAAGTATATCCCAGACCAATCAAAATGTTCGACAGATATCACATGTCCCATATGATATCTTATTTCATATCCCGAACTAATCAAAATGTTACTTTTTGTTATGTTTTATTCTTAATTTTTTTGTTCATATAACAACATTTCGATTGGTCTGAGACATGAAGTGATATATCTTATAAAACAGGTTATCAGTATCCATGACCAAGACACAAATTAAAATCTTATTTGCTTATTTGACCTCATTCGAGTCAAAAGCAAGTTTACCAACAACTCACTTCATTATTTTTATATTTTAAATGAAATGAGTTTCAAAAGTGAATTAATCTATTCAAAGAAATATATCATGTGAATATTTCCTTACCGTCATAGATGATTCCTAATTTCTCAAAAAAAAGGTAGTTACAATAGGGAGAATATATACTATTAGAGTTTCAAAAGTGAATTAATCTATTCAAAGAAATATATAATTTTTGTTTTTATTGTGAATATTTCCTTACTATCACAGATGATTTCTAATTTCTCAATAAAAACAAAAAGATAGATAGAGTAGACTAAAAACTATAAATAGTATCGTCTAAAATCAAACTCAAAATAATAAATATAAATGCTTGAAAACTACTTATAATTATGATTTAGGTAATCAATAGAATCGATCTTATTATGATTATAATTTATTTGATTTCAAAAATTATTAATAAAGGGTGAGTGTGGAAGAATTACTAATGAAAGTACAAAAATATATGCACAAAAAACTCAAAATTGCTATCACAAGGAAATAAAAATTCATGCTACTGGTGTCATGTGTCTGCCATTTTTTCTTTTACCTCATGCAATGATTTCAATGAACATTGCATTGCCACTGATGTTGATGATCAGGACAAGAAGACAGAGGTAAAAATGTAACTTGGTCATGTTCTTGTTAGATGATATTTGAATGGACAGAGTTTGAATTTATCCGTAGTTTATATTTATATCATTTGAGTCGTTATTATCTTATCGTTTATGATGACTTTTTTCTATATAATAAATTGTTCGTGTCACTCATATTTGAGTTTGATTATCTTTATTAATCCTAAATTTCTACCATTCTTTGCTAACTAAGCAGAGGAGATATATTTTACTATAGTATTCGAGTGAATGTTATATGAGACTGAATGTGCGTTAAAATGTTAATAAGATAGTAAACTATATGGATCAGATATGATAATATTGCATTGGATGAATGTGTATGCCGTATAAGATAGGATTATAAGTGAATACATTAGGAAGAAAATTGGAGTAGCTCCCACTATAAAAAAGATGATAGAATCACAACTTAAGTGATTTTTGGACATGTGTGTGGAGGAGATCGTTAGAAGTCCTCATAAGGAGAGTAGATTAAATTATGACAATTCCATTTTTCACAGGAAGATGGAGGCCAAAAAACCATAGGCGAAACAATTAAGAAAGACTTAGACCAATGCTTTGTCAATGGTTATTATTTAATTATTATAGACGTCGTTCGATCTATATTGTTGCCTTACCTAGTTAGTGAGATTTTTGTTGTTGATGTATAATGTTCAATTGAACAAGGTGCCAAATTTGCCCATTCAATATGCTTTCATGCTCCATTGATGATGTTTAGGAAAACATGTAACACCCCATACTTTGTAGTTTAGATTCTGTCTATTTCTAGTTCGAGCTAGAGGAGCTAGCTCAAGCTAGAGTGATTCTGTCCATTTCTAGCTCGAGCTCGAGCGAACTGTTTTTTCTGCAGGATTCTCGCCCGAGCGAGAGGGTGCTTGCTCGAGCGACAATCTCAGGGTTTCCACACAATTTTTCAATGGATTTCTCACCCAAGCGACCAATCTTTCGCCCGAGCAAGGTGTTGGAAAGTAAGTCCCACATCGCCTACCTCATTTTTTTGGGAATGCCTGTTGGGCTACTCCTCCCATTGCCAATTGGTTTTGAGATGGAACCTTAACATGATATCAAAGTCAGAGCCCAACTTCTTTCCGGTTGTTATGGGCCAAAAGATGCCATTTAGTTATGGGTCAAAGATAACCTTTCGTCTGGTCCGGCAGACTTATGTGGAGGGGGCATGTTGGGAAGTAAGTCCCACATCGCCTACCTCATTGTTTCGGGAATGATTTAAATATCTGTTGGGCTACTCATCTCATTGCCAATTGGTTTTGAGATGGAACCTTAACACAAGGCTACGCAACTATAAAAGTGAAAAATGGGTTTTAAAATCCCCAATCTTCATTTTCTTTCTCCTCATTTCACTCCCAACGGCGGGTACCTCTTAGAATCCGATTATCTCCTCAACTAAACCTTAAAAACTCATCAACCCTCTTCCTTTTACTTCTTAGTGGTGCATTGGTGGCCATTGGAGGTGAAAAGAGAGATTTGAAGGTTGAAGGAGATAGTGGGAGATGTTGCTCTTTTGCGGAACAAAGAAACTTATGTAAACCCAGGTGAGGGAGAAGACCTTTGTGGTCTTAGAGTATTTCATTAAAGTTATCATCTCCGATTTCCCTCAAGATTCGAAGAGTTTTGTTGGATAGAACTCCCTTGGAAACTTGTTCTCCCATGAGAGAGTCCTTAATCTTCCATGAAGATGTATTCAACCATAGACATGAAATTATATGTGTATGAAAATTGTTTTTGTCAAACATAATGCGAAATACTCGCTTATGGTAATACTTCGTCATGAAAGATTGTTATATCCCTATTTGTTTCCATGAATGAGAATATGGTGCTAAAATTGGATAATTGTTTTATGTGATAATGATTTTATTGTGAGTTGTGCATTGTTGTAAGGAATGAGACATAATGTGATTATGACGTTGAATTGGTATTTTGTGAATGACATTGATGATTGTGTTATGTGAATAAATGTTATTGTGAAGTCATGAATTGAGAATAACTCAATGGTAATGATTATGTTGTGGGTGTTGTATTGTTGTAAGGAATGAGACATAGTGTGATTGTGACATTAAATTGGTATTTTGTGAATGACATTGATGATTGTGTTATGTGAAGAAATGTTATGGTGAAGTCATGATTTGATAATAACTCAATGGTAATGATTATGTTGTGGGTTGTTGTATCGTTGTATGAAATGAGATGTAATGTGATTTTAGTATTGACTTAACGGACACACGAAAAAGACATTATGTCGATGAGATATTATATAAATGAATGGTTGTATTGACATGAAAACTGCTTAGATTGATGGTAAGATTGATATGAGGAATGTACAATTTGTTTGTGGTTTTTGGTATTGAATCGCCCTATGTGGTGTAGACTTGCCCTATGTGGTATTGAATCGCCCTATATGGTGTAGACTTGCCCTATGTGGTGTAGACTTGCCCTCTTGCGGTATTGAATCGCCATATGTAGTGTAGACTTGCCATATGTGGTATTGAATCGCCCTATGTGGTGTAGACTTGCCATATGTGGTATTGAATCGCCCTATATGGTGTAGACTTGCCCTATGTGGTATTGAATTGCCCTATGTGGTGTAGACTTGCCCTATGTGGTGTAGACTTGCCCTTTGTGGCATTGAATCGCCCTAAGTGGTGTTCAATGACTTGCCATTTTGGTATTGAATTGCCTTCGGGTGTCGTATCGCCTTCAGAATTGTGATTGTTTGAGGGTGCTATAATTTTGATGGAGATGTTGAATGTTGAATTGGATAATGTATGATATGATAGATATACTAATTGAAGATATGAATATACTACGATATAAGATATTGATTGCGTGTATCATATGTTGGATATTGTTGATTTTAGTTGATGTATAAGTTGTAGCACTTTAATGTTATTACTCCATGTAATTCCACGCTGCGGTCGCCGTAGTTGGTTCTTACTCCCTTCTATGCTATATATATGAGTTCAGGTGGTTGCTGTTGCGCCTTAGATGTCCACTGATGGGAGTACAAACTAGAGTAGCTGATTTAAGAATTGTATTGGTCTAATGCATGTTATATGAGAAATATGTTAGAGTAATTCATTTTGTATAAATTACCTCTTTCTAAATAATGCATGTTATTATGGATTTGAAGTTGAGTGAAATGACATGTTTTGTTGTAAAGATACATTTGAATATTTCCGCATTTTGAATTATGGAACTTAACTAATATTTGAAATTCACCCCGATTTTCTAAATCAGTTAAGTAATATCTATCGAAAGTATTCACTTCATTTTTCTGAATAAAGTTTTTAATTTTCTTGCAATATTACAAAACACAAGTTGGCTTGTATTTTATGTGATTTGGTCCTTGAAACTGCTTTAAAGAAGTTCAAATGGAAAAAAAATGAAGAGGGTCATTTTTTTGTTAGTCTTAGCAAAGTGATGGAATTTTATTCATTGGTTCATCTTGTTTCTGCATCATTTTTCATAAGTTCTTTGTAGAAGAGTAATTTTAACAAATTGATATGGTTTTTTAGGCTTTGCTAGGTTTTAATTTCAAAAATACAACATTGCTTCATTTGTTACTAGACTTGTTTTCTACTGGTTTATAATAAAAAGTATATGATGAACAAGTTAACACTTTTGAAAGCTTTATTCCCAACAAAGGAACACTTATTTTATGGTTTTGTGCACAACAGAAAATAATGAGTTTAGTTCAATTTTTATGACTCAATATTATAAACAGTAACTTTATTTCCTATGGATATCATTACTCTAGTACATTTGAAAGCAAATATACTAAAATAACTTAATCTAAAACTAACAAACATTGCAACTCTTCATACAATTTCCTTTCATATCTCCTTTACCAATCATGTAAAGTGAGTTCTTCTCACATTCACCTGCTTTAGTCCATCTAGAGCAATTCTCATGTTCATCATCACAATCCTTTCTATACTGATTCTCGTATGCTTTATCGAGGTCCCCAACGTGAATCCACTTAGTTGCAGACCACTTCTCGCCCTCGATGACCGGGCAGCTTCGGTGCAAGCTCCTAGTATCTGTAGTTGCGTTTAGATGAAGACTAAAGAACAATAAAGCATCACCCTTCTTAGGTTTTACTGTAAAGATGAGATGCCATGACTTTAAATTGTGATTGATCCAACAAAACAATTCAAAAGATAAAGAAGTATGATAGAAGTAGGTTGGACAAAAATATTAGCCAAACATATAAAATGTTAAAACAATAAGGCTTTAAACGAATGTAAAATCACTCTAAAATATATACCTGCATAACCTGTTTTAGCACATTCAGGCCATGTATTATCTTTTGATTGGGACAATCTTAAGTGCAGAAGAAACATATAAATTAATCACCATTCCATTTTTCTTTCTTAGTTCACATTGTTTACCAATTAGAGAATCAGATTCACAAGAAACTTACCTCAGATTTGGGAAAAACCGTTTCGCCGCCCTTCTCAACATTTGATAAATACATCAACACAGTAGCCATCCTATTGCCACCAATTTTCTGATTAAACTTGTCATTGAAGTAATCAAAATGCGATTCATACTGCTGGTCATGCTTATAGCACAATACTTGAATAGGCTCATCATTTTCTAATGAGATGTAATTAAACTAAACTATTAACTAATAAGGACAAAAATTGAAATGAACCATAGAATGATATTTACCAGTACTTACCTCTAGGAAGGAATGTCCATGTAGCAACTCTAGATTCAATTTCAGAAATAATTTCATCCTATATAACATAAAGGGCAAAGGATATCAAATTCAATACTTTAAAACAAAGATGTCACTCAACTTTTTTAGTTAAAACTTTAGCTCATGGAATTACAGCTACATAACAATAATCTAACACATAATTTGCACCTATTTTTTTTCACATCTAGGGAGTTGAGGGATTTGTTATGGTCTATGATTACATTGAAACATATGGTTTATGATTAAATAGTACATAGAACCAAGTGAATCATTCTAACAAAATAATTTCATCACCCAAAGACATATCAATATTCACTTATACAAAAATGATCACACTCAAAATAATAAACACACCGAAGACAATAATTATATTAAAACAGCACAAGGGATGCTGACCCAAAACAACATCGGAATAAATCAAAGAGATGACTGAAAACAAGGCAAAGGATTGACACACCAATTTTCAAAAAAGTACACCTTATTAAGCACTTTAGTACCTTACAAATGCATTCTCCCTTGGAAAATTACAAGAAGCATGTGGTTCAATAAAACACAAGCAAATTGTAAACCATGTATCTTTGTACATTGCAAGATATTATAATTACATCAACTACCTCAAGAGTTTTCACTTTCCAAATAATCTGAAAATAAACATTTTTTGCTAATGATCAACCAAATAATTAAGATTTTGTAGCAATATATAAAGAAGCATTTAAGGTGTTTATACCTGTGTCTTTGTAAAAAACATCCCAGAGCATGTTCTGGCTTTACTCAACATAGCTTTACCTGATTCATTGTTTGTGACCAAAGACTTATGCAACTTATCCTTGGCCTAATAACACAAAAACTCAGTAACTCACTCCTTCAAATATAAAATACACTATTTTCTATAGTAGAAGAAAAATAATGCACTATTAGATAAATCTAACCATATTGATAAGATGATCACACTCCTTCTCAGATAAAAATCCCTCATACAGAAAAGCCCTGGATGCCAAAATTATCAAACAATTAAAAAAATCAACTAAGCAACACTTTATTATAATATTATAATTATAATATACAATGCTAATAAACATTGTTTGAAGCAACGGAATACAACACATGATGTGGCTACAATTTTACAGTTATGGTGAAATAGAATAAAAAATGATTCATATCGTAATGGTCATAATAATCGCAATTGTAATAACTACGACCTTGATAATAACTTAAAACAATGATAATAAATAGACAAATTCCTTTATGGAATAAGTCCCTTTCCCAATTTAGTTTTAAGAGATAAAAATATAAACTTAAGTAGGTGTAATCAATTGCTTTCAGGGACATCATTAATTTTTGTGTGGAACTATTTTGACATGCAAAGTGTTTCTTTTATACAATAAGTATTTCTTGTATACAATAAGGTGTTATGTTAGCAATTGCATTCAGAGCATCATTTAAGACATTGAAAAACTAAGATTAATTAACACTTCACCATATATTAAAACATCATTCTTTAATATACAAATTGTTTCCTTAAAATAGACGTGTGAACATTATTGTAGGGTAAAAATGCTTGGAAATTGTAATAACCTAGCTACCTGGGACGCCAAGATACTTGTGTGACAAGAGTAGGATCAAACATCACTTTAGGACCATGTCTTTTTTTGGTAGGACCATGTCTGAAAATACATCCAAAAGATTAAAAAGTTATCATTATTTACATTTTTTTAAAAGTAATTTATACTAATGTATAAAGGGAAAACACAAAATAACTACCATGATGTAATTTGTTGTTTCCTATTTTGTCCTTACTAATCTATATTTTCTACCAAAAACCATATAACATATTTCCTCATTTTATGTTCCATATAAGCTATTACCCTTTTCATTTTTTAACATGCAAAATTGCAAATCATATTTTGTTGATTTTGTTATAGTTATGAAAAATGTAATAAAAGTATACAAATCACTTACAATCCACTCAATAGGAAAGCGGAAATATCTGTCAATACGCTAGTCGTAATAATGTACATTTATCTAATAATTAAAATTTCAAAATAACATTTTTTTTTCTTACTTTCTAAAGGCACATAGATATAATTAAAATTTCAAAAGTAGAATTTCATCTTATAATTTTTATACAAAAACTTATAAAACCAATCTTCTACCTTAATATTATCAATACTACTATTTTTCTAAATAATAATAACAGAGGAAAGAGGGTGTGAGGGATTACGTGGTGTTGTGATTATCACCTATCTTTGGCAATCGAAGTGAGGAAACAGAAATAATATGAGAGAGAAGACATAAGAAGAAGCAAAGAGACAGTGTTAGAAAATGCCAATAACCCATTATCAAAAAAAAATGTGAGTAGAGTTTGATGCCTTTTATTTATTTATTCTACACAACACAAATATATAGAAGAAGTGGTTTAAGTAATTTATTAACTATTTTTGGTTGTTTCCTAAAGTCAACTGAAAAAGAGAGGCCCACTGGTCTTATTACATTCTGTGGTATAGCCAATTTATACTAAATATGACTCATCTTCATTAATGGAGAGACAATTAACTATTTTATGTGTATTATAAAGATAAAAGTGTAATTTTTTTATCATTTATACTAGAGAGAATAATAGCTGTGAGAATTTAAGGTTTGACACTCACCTTTAATTTTCGACTGTTGTTCTATTGACCGCTATGTCAATCTCATTCACTTTGATTTATATGTTTTATTTTTTCTTTCCATATTTTCTTACATCATTTTATTCATTCAAATATATTATTTATTACTCTAGATCATATTATAACTCATATATCAATATTTTATTTATTTTATGTTATAATAATATATTAATAAAAACGCATGAAATATTTTTAAACAATAATTAAAATTTTAAAATACATAATTTTTTTCTTCACTTATAAAAAATTAATATAAAAATCTAATTATAATAAAGAGGAAGAAAATGTTATTAATTCACTTCTTTTCCTTAGATAATTATTATAAGATACTTCCATTAAAGTTAAAATTTAAATAAAAATAGTAATATATAAAAAATTACAATATAATAATTAATAATAAAAATAATGAATATAAAAACCATTGAAATAATAACCATAATGATACTACCAATAAAATTTTCCTTTAAATCACAAATAAGTAATATTAAATGTAGAGGAATAATTTATTAATTAATTTTAAGAATATAAAATATAATCATCATATTATGGATGAAAGAAGAGTTGCGAGTATTCATTTATTTTCATCAACTTATTATTTAACGGTCATGATATGTTATTTCTGTTTCTTAAAATGATTAAAATATATCCAACCAGAATTCTTTATCTTGTAATAAAGCAGAAAAAATCTACATAATTTTTCTACATTGCAGACTTTTGTTTTCTTCCCCTTTCTCTCTCAATTTATATTCATCTTATTTACCCTTCAAAATTCAACCCACAAACGTATCGTAAAATTGCTTTAAAGATGTCCTAATGGAAAGCTGAATAGGGTCATTTTATTAGTTTTAACAATATAGTGGAATTTTTTCCATTGGCTTGGCTTGTTTCTGCATCATTTTTCATAAGTTCTTGTAGAAGAGTAATTTAAGAGTTTGATATGGTTTTTAATCCCTGATAGGTTTTCAAATACAACATTGCTTCATTTATTACGAGAGTTGTTTTCTACTAGTTTATAATAAAAAGTATATGATGAACAAGTTGAGACTTCTGACACCTTTATACCCAACAAAGGAACACTTATTTTGTGGTTTTGTGAACAACATAAATGGTCAAATTGAAGCACCAACCAACTAGAGGCACTGGAAGTATTATTCAGGAACTTCATTTCCTATAGATATTATTACTCTACAATCTACATACATTTCAAAGCATACTAACAAACTTTGCAACTCTTCATGCAGTATCCTATGATTTCTCCTTTCAATAAATATTCTTGAATAATTTATTGGGGTCCCTGACATGAATCCACTTGGTTGCAGACCATTTCTCGCCCTGGATGACCGGACAACTTTGATGCAAGCTCATAATATCTGTTGTTGCATTTAGATGAAGACTGAAGAATAATAAAGCATCACCCTTCTTAGGTTTTACTGTAAATGATTGAAGCATGTAAGACAAAAATTATTAGCCAAAACTTTTAAAATGTTAAAACAACATGGTACCAAAGCCAACTCATGATTGGTTCATCAATATATATAAGCACCAACTTTATCCTAAGTTTGGAGCAAAACAACTTCCAATAAGTGGAGAAATAATCAATTCACTTTTCACCATATTACTTTTATCTAAGGATCAATGATGGTTAAGATATAAATATTGAATGATACACTACCAAAATAAAAATATCTTATACCATTTGTGTATAAATTATTTTCTAATTCTCTTTTATTCCCCTCTTACATTGATATTGAGTTAGAAAGGACCAAAATGAGATCGTCGGAAATTCGGTATGTTTTGTTTTACTTTAGAAAAAGTTCTCTTGAGCATTAAATAAACAACAATCTCAATCCAACATGTCAAAAACTCTGTCTAAAGAATGTAAAATAACCCTGAAATATTTACCTGCATAACCTGCTCTAGCACATTCAGACCAAGTATTATCTTTTCGCTGGGACAATCGTAACTGCAGAAGAAGCATATAAATTAATCACCATTCCATTTTTCTTTCTTGGTTCACATTGTTTATCTTCTTTGGGCACCGGGAGGATGATTGGTTCATTAACAAAAACCATGAGAGAATCATATTCACAAGTAAATTACCTCAGAATCGGGAAAAACTGTTTCGCCTCCCTTCTCAACGTTCGATAAATACATTAACACAGTAGCCATCCTATGGCCACCAAATTGTATATTATACTTGTCATTGAAGTAATCAAAATGCGGTTCATACTTCTGACCATGCTCATAACGCAATACTTGAATAGGCTCACCATTATCTGATGAGATGCAATTAAGCTAATCTCTTAATTAGGAAGAACAAAAACCGAAAGAACCATAAAATGATATTTAATAGTATTTACCAATAGGAAGGAATGTCCATGTAGCAATTCTGTCTTCAATCTCAGCAATAATTTTATCCTTAAAGATATAACATAAAAGACAAAGGAATTAATATCAAGTTCAATAGTTTAAAACGCATGTGTCCTTTGTACATTGCTAGTTGCTAGATATTATAATTACATCAACAACTTGAAAAGTTTTTACTTTCCAAATAATCTGAAAATAAACTTTTTTTGCTAAATATAAAAGCTAAAACAACATTTTTTGCTTATTACATATGATCAACCAAAATAAGATGTTGCAGCAATATATGAAGAAGCATTAAAGGTGATTATACCTGTGCCTTTGTAAAAAACATCCCAGAGCTTGTTCTGACTTCACTCACCAAACCTTTACCTGATTCATTGTCTGCGACCATAGACTTTCGCAACTTAACCTTGGCCTAATAACACAATAACATAGTCATTCCCTCATTCAGAATAACATACACTATTTTCTATAATAGAAGAAAAACAAAACATCCTTAGATAAATCTAACCTTATTGATAAGATGATTACATTCCTTCTCAGATAAGAATCCCTTATATAGAAAAGCCCTGGATACCAAAATTATCAAACAAATTTCCAAACTCATCACGTATTGCAGCTGCAATTTTGTGTTTGCAGTGATTACTGAAACTGTGTTACACCAAATTACGATGTGATATCTAATCAAAATGATGAGTCTACATCAGACTACAATGAATTCCAAACATATTTTAATACATTGAAAAACTGAGACTAATTAATACATCATTATTAAAGAAAACATATAAGAAAACATCATTATTAAAGACACAAATAGTTTTATTAAAAAAGGTGTTAACATTGGAGGGTAAAAATGCTTGGAAATTGTGAGAACCTGGGATGCCAAGATACTTGTGTGACAAGAGTGGGATCAAACCTCACTTTAGGACCATGTCTGAAAATACATTCAAAATATTAGAAAGGTTATTAATATTATTTTTTTACTCTAAAGTAATTGTCAAAGTAATATACATTTATCTATTAATTAAAATTTTAAAAATAACATCCTTTCTTAATGTCTAAAGGTGCAGGCATATAATTAAAATATATGTACCCAAATAAATCCAAAAAATGTACCCAACAAATATAATTAAAATTTCAAAAATTTGAATATATAAAATTTATTAATAATGAGAATGAGAATTTTAATTTCACAATAATAATAATATGATGTAAGATGAAAATTAGATTGATAAAATATGACAAAACAAAATTAAGCAATGATTCCCTTCATACTAATATAGATCATGCACAACTATTATATCAGTCCTCTAAATTAGTGGTCTTGTAATTTTTATAAACTAAAACCGATATTTTACCTTATTATTCTTAATACTATTTTTCTAATGATATTAAGAGAGGAACCATAGAGAAGGGTGTGAGAAATTACATGATGTTGTGATTATCATATAACTTTTTTGGCAATCGAAGTGAGGAAACATAAATAATATGAGAGAGAAGACATAAGAAGAAGCAGAGAGACAGTGTTAGAAAATGCCAACAACCCATATTTACTGAAAAAATAATGTGAATAGAGTTTGATGCCTTTTATTTATTTATTCTACACAACACAAATATACAATAGAAGTGGTTTAAGTAATTTATAAACATTTTTTGGTTGTTTCAGAAAGTGAAATGAAAAAGAGAGGCCCACTGGTCTTATTACATTCTGTGGGCACCTTTGATTTGTCAAATCACCAATGCTAATAATATAGGCATTTATATATAAAAATGAAATAATCTGAAAAATAATTATCAAAGTTTGAAAAATAGTAAATTGGGTAGTTTATTAAAGTTTGATTTGTGAAGGAGATATATTTTTTCAAATTTACTATGAGTAAGACTCAAACTCACAACCTTCTTTACTTCCATTCTTAAACCCTCTGCCTTAACCACTAGACCACCTTATGAATTCTTTATAAATATGTTTACCTTGTATTACTAAACTTAACTTAATATTACCCTATAACTCTGATTTGTGCCCATCTCAATCATCTATCAACCACAAATACCACTTAATGTACTCCACTTGTCTACCCAAAAGTTCTATTCAAGGTTCATTTGAGTGCAGTTATTCCATTTTCAATGTTCTCTTGGTATTTATATCCCTAATTTATATTAGTTTCCCCTTTCAAAGTCAAATGATATAATTTATTAAGGTGAACATCCAATTTTGTTCATTCGAAAAAGATCTAAAATATTTTTTCAAAATAAAAATGTTTCTTGAATTTAAAAAATTGTTATTCAAAATTCCCATTTCTTTAAAAATAAAAATAATTGCATTGAAAGAGTACTTAATTGGCTAATTGTGAAGAGGATTTCATCTCAAAATATTGTTCCTCAATTTTCATTTTCCTTAAAATAGAAATAAAATGAGGGATTGCCTTTAATGGGAGATTATTGGTTCAATAATGACTGACAAGTCAAACCATTTTTGTTTTCTTTTTAAAATTGTAAAAGGATTTTTCATGAATATATATGGAAAAATTCTATTTGTAAAAAAACGCATGTCAAATAACATTAATTTTTCATTTTTTTTTCTAATTAAACAAAATACAAAAAATCACAAAAGATATACTATAGAGTTGTTAGAGTTTTTATAAAATTTCTATCCAAATAGGTTATAAAATCTATATACTATATAACAAAAGAAAGTTCTCTCATGTCATCTCATGACAAGTGTTACAACCTCAATAAAAATTTTCCTTCCCAAAACACCTCATTTTCTTATTGTATAACTCTCACATAAGATAAAAGTACATCTTACACATTCATTACCTATTATATTATATATACTATATAAGAAGGTTCTCTCATGTCATCCCATGATAAGTGTCACAACCTCAATAGAAATTTTATCTCCCAAAACACCTCATTTTCTTATTGTACAACCTCTCACATAAGATAAAAGTACATCTTACTCATTCATTACCTATTATATTATTTAATAACATATAATAATAATACTAAAAATGACACCCACAATAAAGACATCTCACTTTGTACAACCTCCCAGTAGGATAAAATATATACTTACCCATTGTTCATTACCCAATATATTATTACTTAATAAAATATAGTAATAATAGAATTGAATAGTTTTATTGATGAAAATATAATCATTTTATAAAATTATTCTTGAATTGGTAATACAGGTAACACGAGTGTTCTTAATAATGCGCAAATATACGGGCAACATGTGTGTTTTAACTATGGGAATGTATAGGTAACATGTGTTTTCTTAGCAATGCGAATGTACGAATAACACATGTTTTTAACCATTAAAATGTACGGGTCACATGTTTGTTCTTAACAATACAAATACACATATAACATGTGTATTTTTAATCATTTGAATATATGGTTTAAAAGATACATGTTTGTACGAGTAATGCGAATATACGAGTAACAATATAGGTAACATGTATTCTTCTTAACAATGTGAATGTACCAGTAACATTTGTGTTTTAACCATTAAATGTACGAGTCAAATGTTTGTTCTTAACAATACGAATGCACATGTAATATATGTATTTTTAAACATGCGAATGTATGAATAACATGTATGTTCTTAACCATGTGAAAACACATATAATATGTGTTATTAATCATGCGGCAAAAAATACTTCCCGTGCATATGCACGGATAACTTGCTAGTTTCTATCCAAAAAGAGGTTTCTCAATACTTTTAATTTTTATAAGATCAAATAATTATTTTTTACTCATTCAAGATAATAGCATAAGTTTTAGGCTTTATAAAAGTTATTAAGTATATTTTATAGCAAAAAAAAACATTTTTTAATAAAAAGTACTTAATTCGAAATTTTGAAATTATTTATATATTCAAATTTTAAATTATAATGACAAGTATCTGAGTTAATTACTTGATTAATGATATTTATTTTACTTTTCAACATGTATTAAAATTCCCCATATAAATATGTAGGAAATCACACAATGTATATACACAAAAAGATAATTTTCCAGCAAGAAATTTCAATTTCCTTGTGTCCAATTCTGCTTCGACACACCCGATTTTATAATTCAAAAAATTTAAAACTTTATTCATGAAAGTAAAGTAATTGCTTATGGAAAGGTACCCCTTAGCCAATTTGAAAAACCTTATTGAATTTAAATATTAGTTAAGTTTGTCAATTCAAAATGCGGAAATAATCAATAATACAATTATCCTTTGTTTCAATTACAACACTGGTTAAGGTATTCATGTTAATCTTATTGCATCTTTCGAAAGAGATCATTTATACAAGATAATTACTTCAACATATTTCTCATATTACATACATTATAAAAATACAATTTCGGAATACAAAAACGACTACTCCAGTTTATACTCTCATCAGCAAACATTCATGACGCAACAGCAACATCCTGAACTCACATACAACACATAGACAAGGAAAACAGAGGGAGTAAGAACAACTACAGCGACCGTTGCGTGAAATTACATGGAGTAATATCATTAAAGTATAACAACCTATACAATCATCTAAAATCAATCATAGTAAAAATATACCATTTATATATCAGTCAATACCTTAAACCACATAATGTTCACATATTCAATCGGTATATTCATCACATTTCACTTAGACAATTCAACACATCAGTACAACAAACCATATGATATTTACTTCTTCAATTAACATCCTTTACAATTTACTTACACAGTTTATCCAAATCCATCTTCATCAATATTCCTATTACCATAGTTACTCACAAATACTCAATGATTCTCCCATACCTGAAGGCGGTACACTAATGTCAAAGCAATACAATACTTCCAAAATAATACAATACTCCCACAACAACCCAATATCACAAAAGGTCAATCAAATCCATACTACGAAGGTATGTCACATCCATACCACGAAGGCATGTCAAATCCACACCACGAAGGCAAGTCAAAATCCATACCACGAAGGCAGGTCAAAATCCATACCACGAAGGCAAGTCAAAATTCATACCACGAAGGCATGTCAAAATTCATACCACGAAGGCAGGTCAAAATCCATACCACGAAGGCGGGTCAAAATCCATACCACGAAGGCAGGTCAATCATCGCTCAAAGAGCCAATACCATATCACATTCTACATGTACATTCCTCATATCCCTTTCACAATCAATCTAGTCTTCAACTCATATCCATACAACAACATCACTCACAATATAATATATTTCCACTGCATTATTCTAACATCACAACATCATCATAACACAAGATACCACATCAATGTCATAAGCACAATGTATCTCATATCCTACCACAATAAAACCACTCACAACCTCATCATCACATAATATAATCATGTCCATTTATCACCAACAAGCCGCTCATCACAAAATCATTATTACAAACATACCCATATATCTTTATAAAAAATCAACCATCCATAACACATCATTATCATAAATAAACCACACACAACATATTCTTCATCATATAACACATTAACGTTAGAACCATCTTTCATGACGGTGTATTACCATAAATGAGCATATAGCGTTTTATTTAAATAAACGGTTTTCCCGCACATATATCCCCACTTTTATGGTTAATACATCCTCATGTAAAATAAAGACTCTCACATGGGCCAGAAACACCCAAAAAAGTTTCTATCCGTTAACATGCTCCGATTCTTGAGGGAAATCGGAGAATATGACTCTAATGAAATACTCTAAGACCATAATGGTCTTCTCCCTCGCCTTAGGTTGCGTAAGCTCCATGGATCCGCAAAGAGCTCCTTCTACCTCCATCTCCTTCTCCATTGCTCCTTTTCCAACTCCAAGTTCACCAATGTGTCACTAAGAAGTAAGAGAAAGGGGTTTTGATGAGTCTCTGAGGTTTGGTAGATGAGAGATTCGAAATCTATGGGGAGTCGCCGTTAGGAGTGAAAAGGGAGAAAAGAAAAATGAAGATTAGGGTTTGGGAAACCCTTTCTTTACTTTTATAGCTAGGTACTCTCACTTGGGCAAGAATAGCTCGCTTGGGTGAGAAGCCCACGACATTTTAAATTTCAAAACACGGACTCTCTCGCCTGGGCGAGATTCTCTCGCTCAAGCGAGAATCTCACAGCCTGCCCAGATTTCTCTCGCTCAAGTGACAACTTTCTTGCTTGGGCGAGATTCCCAGAATTCCCAAAATTAAAACACTGAGTCTCTCGCTTGAGCGAGACCCTCTCGCTCAAGCGAGAATCTGGCAGTATGCCGCATTCTTCAGGACTGTTAGCCATTTTAAAGAGGGTAAATTTGGGGTGTTACATAACATTCTGCGTCAATAGTAGACTCTAATCTCTTTCATTTTGTTAGAAGCTTATGCAGTATTCTGCATCAACAATAGAAACTCTAAAATCTCAATTTCCTAGTATTACATGAGAGAATGCAAATTGGTATACGCAAAAATAATTTTATATTTTAGTTTCAAATATTTAGCTTTTAATTTTTAATATATTTAAATGTTTTACTAGTGTTATAATTTCTCAAAAATAATATAACCAATATATGTTATAAGTTATAAATAAAATCGTTGCAAATCAAAATTACAATAATAAATATAAATGCTTGAAACTTACATACAATTATGATTATGTAATCAGTGGAATTGATCTTATTCTGATCATAATTAATTTGATTTCCAAAATTATTACCAAAGGGTAAGTGTGGAAGAATCCAAGAATTACAAATGAAAGTCCAAAAATATATGCATAGAAAACCAACATTGCAATCAGAAGAAAAAGGTTATTCATGTTACTTTAGTCATGTAACTCCTATTGTAGAAAATATATCATAAATACAAATTAAGTGGTTTAATGTGGACATACGTGGAGGACACTATTAGAATTGGTCACAAGGAAAGTAGATTAAATGAAGGCTAATCCATTTTCTAGAAGAAGAGAGAGGCCAAAAATCATATGCGAAATGATTAAGAAAAACTCATATCAATGTTTTGTCAGCAAACATGAGCATTATGACAATAGTTCGATTTATGCACCCAACTCTACATAGTCAGGTTAAGGTTTTGATGTTGTTGGCGTATAGTGTTCTACTGAAGAAGCTGCTAGTTCGATATGCTTTCATGTTCCATTAATGATGGTTGGGAAACACATGTTGGCTTGTATTTGATGTGGTTTGGTCCTTAATGATCTATTTGCGAGTTGAATTTTAAAGAGGAATCAATAATAAGGGAAAACTTCAAAATCACTCCATAAGCGTATTTCATTACTATGAAGTCTTCATTTTACATTATTTCCCCTTCAAAATCCAACTCGTAAACATAAAGAAGTCCAAATGGAAAGCTGGAGAGGATCATTTTATTTGTTTTAGCAATGTGGTGGAATTTTATCCATTGGCTTGGCTTGTTTCTACATCATTTTTCATAAGTTCTTGTGGAAGAGTAATTTAAGAGTTTGATATGGTTTTTAACCCCTCATAGGTTTTCAAATACAACATTGCTTCATTTATTATGAGAGTTGTTTTCTACTAATTTATAATAAAAAAGTGTATGATGAACAAGTTGAGACTTCTGACACCTTTATACCCAACAAAGGAACACTTATTTTGTGGTTTTGTGAACAACATAAATGGTAAAATTGAAGCACCAACCAACTAGAGGCACTGGAAGTATTATTCAGTAACTTCATTTCCTATAGATATTATTACTCTACAATCTACATACATTTCAAAGCATACTAACAAACTTTGCAACTCTTCATGCAGTATGCTATGATTTCTTCTTTCAATAAATATTCTTGAATGTTTTATCGGGGTTCGCGACGTGAATCCACTTAGTTGCAGACCACTTCTCACCTTGGATGACCGGACAACTTTCATGCAAGCTCATAGTATCTGTCGTTGCATTTAGATGAAGACTGAAGAACAACAAAGCATCACCCTTCTTAGGTTTTACTGTAAATGATTGAAGCATGTAGGACAAAAATTATTAGCCAAAACATTTAAAATGTTAAAACAACAAGGTAGCAAAGACATCACATGATTGTTTCATCAATATATAGGCACCAACTTTATCTTAAGTAAGTTTGGAGGAAAATAACTTGGAATAAGTGGAGAAATAACCAATTCATTGTTCACCATTCATGTACATTATTTTTATTTAAGAGTTAATGATAATCAAAATATAAATATTGGATGATACGTTAACAAAGTAAAAATATATTATACCGTAGTATATAAATTATTTTCTAATACTCATTTATTCCTCTCCATATTGAGCTAGAAAGGATGAAAATGAGACTGTCAGTAATTTTGTATGTTTTGTTTTACTTTAAGTAAAAGTTCTCTTGAGCATTACATAAACAACAATCTCAATCCAACATGTCAAAAACTATGTTAAAAGAATGTAATGTAACCTTGAAATATTTACCTGCATAACCTTTTCTAGCACATTCAGACCAAGTATTATCTTTTCGCTGGGACAACCGTAACTGAGGAAGAAGCATATAAATTAATCACTATTCCATTTTTTTCTTGGTTCACATTGTTTATCTTCTTTGGGCACTGGGAGGGTGATTGGTTCATTAACAAAAACCATCATATAATCATATTCACAAGTAAATTACCTCGGAATCGGGAAAAACTGTTTCGCCTCCTTTCTCAACGTTCGATAAATACATCAACACAGTGGCCATCCTATGGCCACCAAATTGTAGGTTATACTTGTCACTGAAGTAATCAAAATGCGGTTCATACTTCTGACCATGCTCATAACGCAATACTTGAATAGGCTCACCATTATCTGATAAGATGCAATTAAGCTAATATGTTATTTGGGAAGAACAAAACCCAAAATGAACCATAGAATAATATTTAATAGTATTTACCAATAGGAAGGAATGTCCATGTGGCAATTCTGGCTTCAATCTCAGCAATAATTTTATCCTTAAAGATATAACATAAAGGGCAAAGGAATTAATATCAAGTTAAATAGTTTAAAACGCATGTGTCCTTTGTACATTGCTACTTGCTAGATATTATAATTACATCAACAACTTGAAAAGTTTTTACTTTCTAAATAATCTGAAAATAAACTTTTTTTGCTAATTACAAAAGCTAAAACAACAACTTTTGCTTATTACATATGATCAACCAAATAAGATGTTGCAGCAATATATAAAAAAGCATTAAAGGTGATTATACCTGTGCCTTTCTAAAAAACATGTCAGAGCTTGTTCTGACTTCACTCACCAAATCTTCACCTGATTCATTGTCTGCAACCATAGACTTCTCCAACTTAACCTTGGCCTAATAACACAATAACTTAGTTAGTATAACATACACTATTTTCTATAATAGAAGAAAAACAAAACATCCTTAGATAAATCTAACCTTATTGATAAGATGATTACATTCATTCTCAGATAAGAATCCCTTATATAGAAAAGCCCTGGATACCAAAATTATCAAACAATTAAAAAATGTGACAAACAAGTGTTTGCAGTGATTACTGAAACTGTGTTACACCAAATTGCGATGTGATATGTAATCAAAATGATGAGTCTACATCAGACTACAATGAATTCCAAACATATTTTAATACATTGAAAAACTGAGACTAATTAATACATCATTATTAAAGAAAACATCATTATTAAAGACACAAATAGTTTTATTAAAAAAGGTGTTAACATTGAGGGTAAAAATGCTTGGAAATTGTGAGAACCTGGGATGCCAAGATACTTGTGTGACAAGAGTGGGATCAAACCTCACTTTAGGACCATGTCTGAAAATACATTCAAAATATTAGAAAGGTTATTAATATTATTTTTTTACTCTAAAGTAATTGTCAAAGTAATATACATTTATCTATTAATTAAAAATTTAAAAATGACATCCTTTCTTAATGTCTAAAGGTGCAGACATATAATTAAAATATATGTATCCAAATAAATCCAAAAAAATGTACCCATCAAATATAATTAAAATTTCAAAAATTAGAATATATAAAATTTATTAATAATGAGAATTTTAATTTCACAATAATAATAATATGATGTAAGATGAAAATTAGATTGATAAAATATGACAAAACAAAATTAAGCAATAATTCCCTTCATACTAGTATAGATCATGCACAACTATTATATCAGTCCTCTAGATTAGTGGTCTTATAATTTTTATAAACAACTTTTAAAACCGATATTTTACCTTATTATTCTTAATACTATTTTTCTAATGATATTAAGAGAGGAAACATAGAGAAGGGTATGAGAAATTACATGATGTTGTGATTATCATATAACTTTTTTGGCAATCGAAGTGAGGAAACATAAATATTATGAGAGAGAAGACATAAGAAGAAGCATAGAGATAGTGTTAGAAAATGGCAATAACCCATTACCAAACAAATAATGTGAGTAGAGTTTGATGCCTTTTATTTATTTATTCTACAAAACAAATATACAATAGAAGTGGTTTAAGTAATTTATTAAATGAAAAAGAGAGGCCCACTCATCTTATTACATTCTGTGGGCACCTTTGATTTGTCAAATCACCAATTAATGCTGATAATATGGGCAAGCTTCCTTAGCATAAATAAAACACTTTAATATTAAAAGTACAATAAAATAAGAAGAGAGTAAATTGATAGATTATTAGAGTTTGACTTGAGAGGGAGATAAAGTTTCTATGAGGAAAGTATGATTAAACGTTTATCTATAAATAATTAGGGATGATAATCAGTACCCAGATTACGGGTATCCGCTAATAATATTTTTAATGGGTTGGGTCTAGGTCTACGTTTTGGACCCGTGAATAATTGAAATTGGCGATTTTAAGATTCACTGTTAGATGATTCTGGATTTGGGTAATGAGGTATTCAAACCTCTGGCTACCCGGAGCCGCTATTTCTTCATAAATCAATATATATATATATATATAAAACAATTATATATCATGTTAATCTATATTGTAATATTATATTAATCAATATTTATAATATCATATTAATTCATAAATGTGATAGTTATGTTATTAAACTGTGTTGTTATATTCTTAAGCGATGATGTTATGTTGTTAATTCATATGTGTGATATAATGTTATGTTAATTGAAGAGTTCTTACTAAAACCTCATTTGGTTGAGTTGAGTATGAGAGGAGAGAAAATGAGAAGAGAGAAAGTGAGGGTAGTTTACCAATTTATAACCAATAAGGATAGATAACATTTGGTTGTCCCCAATAAATATATAAATAGTAGACAAAATATAATTATTTGAAATATCAATGAGTTCTACGAAATTCATTGAACTCTACTGGTGAACCCTAGAGTTTTCTCATTCTTTGACCACATAAATATGCATAAAAGAGAAAGATTAGTAATCCTTTTGAAAGAGAAAAAAAGTAATAATGTGAATTTTCAAAAATTCATAAAAAACGCAATAAAGCATTTTAAGTAAATTTTATAAACAGTGAATTAATTCGTATATATATAAATTCTTTTATATGATCGTCAAAATCAATCAACTAATGATAAGATAACGAGGTTGCGATTGGACTTTGGAAAAAAAATGTGGGAATGACTTTGCCTAAGAACAATAATAATATTATACAAAATAAACTTTTTCTGGGCTGAATTTATAAGATAAGATTATTATATCGAGAACTATAATAAAATTTTGCATGAAAACAATTACTCATGCAAAATGTATAAAAACATTGATATTCAATTTTCTAATTAAAAAAATATAAAAATTGAACAAAAGATATACAATTTGCAATTTTATAAAAGTGAAATGATTGTTTTTACTTCTTGATATTAAACTCGGATCGAACAATGACCTGGTCAAGGAACCAATTCAATGGGTTATTGGTTGAATCAATGAATCAATGATTGGACCGTTTGAATTGACATTAAAAGTTTAAAAAATTCATAATATTAGTAAACATTATTTAATAATTATACAAAAACAATTCATATCTAACTAACATAATCAACAACAAAAATTTCACTACTTAAAAATATCATAAATAAATGAAAATATCTTCATATGCAATATGCTTTAAAATTTATATATGAGTTGTTTAATGGTGTTTTCATTTATTTGTGTATACCAAAAATGCACATTAAATTTCAAAATTAATTAAAGAATAAAAGTTTTTCTATAGCATAAGTTAACAAATGACAAATATAATTATAAGTTAAAAATATTTAATTTTTCCTTCTCAAATCGACATCGTTTTGGTTATTTAAAAAAAAACATTTTTTATTGACCTACTCAGACTAATCGATTTAACTATTTGAGTCATTGTTTTCAGCTTTAATCAATCGAGCGAATCAAGTCAATCCAATTTTGATGTAAAATTGATTAGATGAGAAATTCATATATATGATTCATGGTTCAACCAGTGAGAATGACCCGAATGTTATAACACTATTTTTACCTATTTGTACAAAATGCAATAAATTTCGGATTTTATAGAATCATTATATAATTTTTTCCCAAAAAGACGTTTCCGACTACTTTTAATTTTTATAAGGCCAAATAATTATTTATTTTATTCATTTGGGGTATTATTAATTGTTATCGTAAAATTATATTTTTAGACGTCTCAGAACCAACAAATAATTAATTCAAATGTTTGAATTTAAGGATATATTCAAATTAAGATTTTAAATAATAATGAGATAAAAGATTTAAAATCATACCTAATTAACAAGATTCTTCTTTTACTATTCAATATGTGTTGAAATCACCCTATTGGTTGGAAATCACAAAATGTGTATAAAAGAATTTTAGTTATGCTAGAAGTGCACCCCAATTTTCGGTTATGTGACTTCTAGTAGTCAGTATTATATTTATTACAGTTAAAATGTTGAAAACTCTCGTTTATGTTTAATATTGGATAAAATATTTTTTTGAAAAAGAGTTCACAATTCTAAAGCCGATTAAGGATTGGGATGATATTAGCGCATCTTCCGCCTATACAAGACGATACATTATCCAATTGCATGAATTAAATATTTTTTATTTTATTTTTGTTTATGACAATAACTAAGCTTGCTCTTCGAATCCCTATATGTATTAGGGAATTAAGACGACATACTTTTGAAAAAAAATATTAGTGAATTGCTTTGATTTGATTTTTATTAATTTTTAATTTAGAAATATGATATACCAATTATTTTTGTCTATCTTCTTTAAGACAAGGTGGTAATATCGCTCGTATGTACACCCCAACTCAACTTAAGAAAATAAAGTTTTTTATTAATTAGCTAATTACCTTCTTTAAGTGAATGAGACAACACTACACTCTAAGTTTAGTATATTATTATATCATTGAATATATTATTATTTTTTATAAAGCATTGAATATATTATTATAACGTGTAGATACGGAGTGATAGAAAAAGGTTACATATTATTTTGTCTATTTTAAAGATAAAGGGTGGAGGTAAATTGTTGCATAAATAACGATATATTTTATATGAAATACTGCAATTTATACTTACTAAAAGACCAATGTCAGTGTGATTATTTTCAAACATTTCTGTTCAGGTCCTATATTCAATATTAATTACAAGGTGAATTTTAATCCATTGTCAAACTTGCTGAAATTATTTTATTTACAGAAGATAAATAAAAATAACAATAATTATATGAACATAGTGCAGAAAAGTGGGAAATGGGAGTAAAAGGGAAAAAGAACCTGCATGATATCAGATTTGTGTGGCTGTCGGGTAATTGTTGCTTAATTATGGGATTAGTCTAGAGTGTGTGGATATCATTTCAGATAATTCCTTGTTGTAACATTTCATTCACCTATTTTTCGATATGCTCCTTATGGCGATAAGGATATTGATAAGGTCTCACATTAACTAGTCACGCCTCTTTATGCAACTCAATGGAGTGAGAAACACCCCTTCATGACTAAGGGTAGAAAACTAATTCACATTACCCTCTTAGTTTGTCATCTTGATCTTACTGTAATAACATATAAGGGTAAAATCAATGTTCATGGAAGAGCTGACACTTATCCATGAACTCAAGTTCTGAATTTCATTTTTTATCGACTTGTGTATGAAAATACTTAATCGGATTGCTTCTTAGCTGAGATTGGTTTGATTATTGATTGATGTATTTTGTAACTTGATTTATGAATAAATTGATTTGGTTTTCATGAATTCTACTTGGTGTATGTTAATGCTTAATGTATGTTTGACGAAATGCCTAGTTCGTCTTAGGAAAAGAACTTTGTAAAGAAATTTTAGTTCGATGGTCCAAAGCAAGTAATTCATCCTTTACGCATAAAACTAGACGTAGTTGCATGTTTAATTGTCACAATGAATGTCTATGTTTATATGTTTGCTAGACTTAGACTCATATTTGCATTGAAAACTCTTAAACTTGATCTTATGTGTTGCTAGACATGAAGGCATGCTTGATTATTCATAGATTGTAATTTTATCCATTTAGTTGCTAGACAATCTAAATTGAGTAAAGTGTTAGCATATACATGACATTGACGGCTAACACATTTGAGGGCGTGCATTAATCTCAACTCATATACATAGTTGCTAGAAATAGAGTTGTGCATATGTGTCATAATAAGTTGATCTTGTGTTCAAGATTTTGGCTTTAATTCATGAGTTGCTAGGTAAACTAAAGTATTAGTTCTTAGTGTATTTGAAGTCCCATGTTGTGTAGAATCATACTTGTTTTATTTGCATAATTGTTTTCCGATTTACTATAATGGATAGTGAGTCAATCTCACATCAAAATCCAACACTTGTAGTATAAAAAAAATCAACCAAACTAACAATACATTGAAAACTCTTTTGAAAAACAAAGCTTAGAATAGTAATATGATTTTGAAAGGCTCGGCTAGTAAGTCTTTGTGGATACGACAACTCCCTACCATTTTACTTGTTTACAACACCGTAGATCAGTTTTTACACTCCTAATTCCCAGTTAGCAATGGGTCCACTACAAGTTTTTATACCCTTTTACACAATGAAAGCATATCCAATTAATCATTAACAACCGATAAGATTATCACGTAAGAATGAAAATCACCATAGACTATTAGTGTATAATATTGATCATCTAATTATTATAGGGAAATTCAAAAGTAACATAACTATCCAATTTGAAGGGTAAGATTGTACCTTGTTGCTCTCCCAATAACATGGTCGGTTATGAAATCTTTAAGTATGAAGTCATGTCTGGTTCCAACCCTTCCTTCCCCTTCACATCATGTCTCTATCTCAACTACATCAAGAAACATGGTAGAAATATGTGGAAAAGAAGTTGAAATCTCTAGGTTTAGATATAAGCATTACAGAAGA
This sequence comes from Lupinus albus, assembly GCA_009771035.1. Lineage (NCBI taxonomy): Eukaryota > Viridiplantae > Streptophyta > Magnoliopsida > Fabales > Fabaceae > Lupinus > Lupinus albus. The sequence continues at coordinate 19,242,438 of CM020001.1, read as the reverse complement.
TATATATGGAAAAGAATAGTCAAAGCATGCATTCAAGCATTATGAAATTCCATGAAGAACTAGACAAAAAAAACATGTACTTGGTTCTCTTCTACTTCACTATAAAGTATAAACTACTTGAATCAGACTCTCTTCTCCTGTACCAGAGATAAGTGTTGTTAGGGATAGAGCGCAATGCGGAAGCACAAGATCGGATCAATTGAGAACAAAAGAGAAAGAATAAAATAAGCAAGAAAATAACACACAAGATTTAACGTGGAAAAACCCCCTCAGTGTGAGAGTTAAAAAACCACGGGCACTCAAGAGCAAAATTCCACTATGTAAAAAGGAGAGTACAACAAATCTTCTTACAATGATGAAGACAAAGAGTAATATTTTCCTCACAAATACTCTCTCAAATGGAACAAGAATTCTCACTACAAAATCACTCAGGCAATAAAACAAAAACAAAAACACTCAATCACGTATTAGTGCTTTGTGTTGCTGAAATGATGTAATTGTATTTTGTGTTGTGTGTTGATTGTAGAATATGCAAATACCATTGCCTTTTTATAGGCATGTAAAACTTGGAGGCCAAGTTTGCTTGGAGACCAAGCTAAAAGAAAGCTTCAATAGGAAGATAATGAGAGGCACATATCCCAACAATCTCCACCTTGGCTCGAATTTAATAAGTTGCTCATCGCCAAATAAAACCCCGAAGGGCTGTCAAATGTTGTAAAGACCAACCAAGTCCAGACAGTGTTGGAACTTGGTATTTGGAAGTGGCTTGGTAAGCATATCTGCTGTTTTCTCTGAAGTGTGAATCTTCTCCACCATTATTTCACCAACAGTAACAATATCTCGGATGAAGTGACGTTTCACATCAATGTGTTTGGTCTTGTCATGATAACGATTATTCTTGGTCAGATGAATAGCACTTTGACTATCACAAAATACTCTAAGAACACCTTGTGCTAAACCAAGTTCATTTACCAAACCTCGGAGCCAAATAGCCTCCTTCACACCCTCTGTAGCTGAAATATATTCAGCTTCAGTCGTAGATAATGCAGCAATAGACTGAAGAGTAGCTTTCCAGCTGATAGCTCTATTACAGAGAGTAAAGATGTAACCAGAAAGAGATCTCCTTCTGTCATTGTCACCAGCATAATCTGAATCAACATAACCTACAACATCATCGGTTGTAGCCTTGCTTCTGTCAAATACCAAACCAATGTCAGAAGTACCTTTTAGATAGTGAAAAATCCACTTTACGGCACTCCAGTGATCCTTGCCAGGATTATGCATATATCGACTCACCATGCTAGCAGCATATGCTAAATCTGGTCTAGTGCACACCATAGCGTACATAAGACTACCAACTGCACTGGCGTAAGGAACATGTGACATACGCTCCACCTCCTCCTCTGTATGTGGGCAAAGATCTGAGGATAAGTTGAAATGTGCAGCAAGTGGAGTAGAAACAGGTTTGCAATCATTCATATTAAACCTTTCAAGCACTCTCTCAATATACTTCTGTTGAGATAAGAATAGTTTACCAGCTTGACGGTCCCTGTGAATCTCCATACCAAGAATTTTCTTGGCTGCACCTAATTCTTTCATCTCAAACTCGTTATTAAGTTGAGTTTTCAATTTCCTGATCAAAGACTTGTCACGTGAAGCAATTAACATATCATCAACATAAAGTAACAAGTATATGAAAGATCCATCTGGAAATTTTTGGAAATAAATACAATCATCAAATTGACTCCTGTAATATCCTTGCCCAATCATAAAAGAATCAAACCTCTTATACCACTGCCTTGGAGCTTGTTTAAGGCCATATAAAGATTTCTTCAATCGGCAGACAAGATGCTCCTTATCTGGAACAATAAATCCCTCGGGTTGTTCCATGTATATTTCTTCTTCTAACTCTCCATGTAGAAAAGCTGTCTTTACATCAAGTTGCTCCAATTCCAAATCAAATAAAGCAACAAAAGCAAGCAAAACACGAATGGAAGTATGACGAACAACAGGTGAGAATATCTCATTAAAGTCAATATCTTCCTTTTGATTGAAGCCTTTAACAACTAGTCTTGCTTTGCATCTTGGATCTTCAACCCCGGGAATGCCATCTTTCTTCTTATAGACCCATTTACATCTCAATGGTCGTTTGCCTTTGGGAAGCTCTGTCAAAGCCCAAGTACCATTCTTATGAAGACTTTCCATTTCTTCATTCATAGCCACTAGCCACTGTGAAGAATCAACACAAGAAACAGCTTCTCTATAGCTGACAGGTTCAGCACCATCATTTACCTCTTGTGCTACAGACAATGCATAAGCAATTAAATTATCACCATCAGTGTATCTAGCTGGCCTTTTAATTTGTCTTCTAGCTCTGTCTCGGACAAGACAATAATCATCTTCTTGTTGATGAATAGGAGAAGTGGTACTATCATCACAATCAACATAATGATCATCAATGGTTGATTCATTTGTTGAGGAAGATGGAACATCAACGTTAGGAGCTGCATGCTTTACTATCAACTCCACCTTCTCGCTAGTACCCTGCAGATTACCTGTAATAGTAGAAGAAGACACAACAGATTGTTTTCCAGAAGATAATAATGCATCCTCGTTAAAAGTCACATCTCTACTAAGAATTAATTTTCGTGACTTTGAATCGGAACACCATAAGCGATATCCCTTAGACTCAGATGCATAACCAAGAAATATGCACTCAACAGCTCTTGGAGCTAATTTACCATCATTAACATGTGCATAATAAGCAGGACATCCAAATATTCTTAAATTAGAATAATCAACGGGATTACCTGACCAAATTTCTTCTGGAACTTTGAAGTCAAGTGCCGAATGTGGAGAACGGTTGACCAAGTAACAAGCAGTAGATGTTGCCTCAGCCCAAAGTTCACGCCGATGCCATAACCCAGCATTTGAGAGCATACAACGAGCTCTCTCAAGTAGAGTTCTGTTCATCCGTTCTGCAACACCATTTTGCTGGGGATTCCTTGGAATGGTTTTGTGTCTAGCAATACCATGATTTGTGCAGAACTCATTAAATTCACCATTACAGAACTCTAACCCATTGTCTGTTCTGAGCTTTTTCACCTTTTTCCCTGTTTGGGTTTCAACAAGAGTTTTCCACTTTTTGAAAGTGGAGAAAGTTTCATTTTTATGCCGCAGAAAATAAACCCAAACTTTACGAGAAAAATCATCAATGATAGTCATCATATAGCGGCATCCTCCATGGGAAGGAACTTTAGAAGGCCCCCAAAGGTCAGAATGAATATAATCAAGAATACCTTTGGTACGGTGAGTTGCAGTAGAGAAACTAATTTTTTTCTGTTTCCCAAAAACACAATGTTTGCAAAACTCCAACTTACCGATGCCATGTTTACCAAGATGACCTTGCTTGCTCAAAAGGTGCATGCCTTTTTCACTCATATGGCCCAGACGCATGTGCCATAATTTGGTGACATCATTATCAGGCATTGAAGAAGATACAGCTGTTGAACCTGTCACAACAGAGCCTTGCAAGACATATAAGCTACCAACTCTGTTAGCCTTTAATAATACTAGAGGACCTTTTGATACTTTTAGAACTCCACCTTCAGCTGAATACCTGCACCCGAGAGACTCTAGGGTGCCAAGAGAAATTAAGTTCCGCTTCAAATCTGGAATATAGCGGACATCAGTCAAAGTTCTGACAACACCATCATGAGTCTTAATCTGAACTGTACCTATTCCTGCAACCTTGCATTGGGTATCATTTCCCATCAAAACAACACCACTATCAACACATTCAAAAGTGGTGAATAAGTCCTTATAAGGACACATATGAAAAGTACATCCAGAATCAAAAATCCATTCTATTTTACTCCTCTTATTAGAAGAGACAACAAATAAAAGAACATCACCGTCAGAGTCGGCTTCAATATTAGCAGCTTCAGGGGATTGTTGAGTTTTTCCTCTCTCTTGTTTTTCCTGCTTTTTCTTCAAGATGAAACAATCAGGAATGTCATGCCCTGATTTCTTGCAATAGCGACAGGTTTTGTTGGATTTGCGGCCTCTGGATTTGGATCTGAACTTTTTATAACTGGTACTCCCCTTTTCTTGAGTTCTACCTCGAACACTTAAGCCCTCACCCTTGTCCACAGAATTAACTTCAAGATCAAACTTTTCTTTGGACAATAAATTAGATTTAACATCTTCAAAGGATAAGGTATCATTATTTCCATACAACATGATTTCTTTGAAGTGTTTGTATGTAGAAGGTAAAGAGACAACCAACAAAACAACTTTGTCTTCATCTTCAATATTGATATCAATATTTTGCAGATCCATAATGATAGAGTTAAAATCATCAAGATGAGTTTGAATAGGAGTACCTTCAACCATACGAAAAGTATATAACCTTTCTTTGAGACGAAGCTTGTTTGCGAGGCTCTTGGTCATGTATAAGGCTTCTAGCTTCAGCCACAAAGCCGCAGCGGTTTCTTCATTGGCAACTTCACGAAGAACCTCCTTGGACAAACAAAGTTGGATTGTTGAAAGCGCCTTTTCATCCAACTCGTCCCACTGGTCATCAGTCATGGAAGCTGGTTTCTTTAACTTCCCATCTAAAGCTTTCTTTAATCCGCTCTGGATAAGAACGGCCCTCATTTGGACTCGCCAAATAGAAAAGCTAATCTTGCCGTCAAACTTCTCAATGTCAAATTTAGACATTTTGAAATTCTCAATTGAGTAAGAGCTCTGATACCACTTGTTAGGGATAGAGCGCAATGCGGAAGCACAAGATCGGATCAATTGAGAACAAAAGAGAAAGAATAAAATAAGCAAGAAAATAACACACAAGATTTAACGTGGAAAAACCCCCTCAGTGTGAGAGTTAAAAAACCACGGGCACTCAAGAGCAAAATTCCACTATGTAAAAAGGAGAGTACAACAAATCTTCTTACAATGATGAAGACAAAGAGTAATATTTTCCTCACAAATACTCTCTCAAATGGAACAAGAATTCTCACCACAAAATCACTCAGGCAATAAAACAAAAACAAAAACACTCAATCACGTATTAGTGCTTTGTGTTGCTGAAATGATGTAATTGTATTTTGTGTTGTGTGTTGATTGTAGAATATGCAAATACCATTGCCTTTTTATAGGCATGTAAAACTTGGAGGCCAAGTTTGCTTGGAGACCAAGCTAAAAGAAAGCTTCAATAGGAAGATAATGAGAGGCACATATCCCAACAAGTGTGATATAAAACAATAATGAAAAACTAGATACAATGATATTTGTATGTGCTTATTTATAATAAGAATACATTTTTATTTTTAAAAGTAAAAGAAAAAAAGCACTCTCATCTCTAATAATAATGGAGAGGAGTTTTACTCAAATTAGTGATGACAAAATGGAAACACAAACACTCTTTGTAGAAAATCTAGGGAAATAGTTGAGAATGTTTATTAGAAATTATCTTAAATTCCTAAATGTCTTACACCTAAGAATGGTCAAAATTTTAAAATTTCTATTCAATATTAGCTGCATAGAAAATCAAAATTAATGAATTTATAATGGTTTTAGCTTTTATATATATATATATATATATATATATATATATATATATATATATATATATATATATATATATATGTATGTGTGAAATTGCATTTATGAGCTTATAGTTGTGCGTGTAACTTATTAAACTAGAATTGTCTATAAAACTAGATTTGTAACTAGCTGAAATTTGAAAATTGACTAAAAGATAACATACTTTATTTATTTAGATATTTATTAATTTGAACAATTAAATCCATAAAAAAATTTCATCTTTTTGTGAGAACTCTAAATGATCACTAAATAACAAATAACAAATAACAAATAAAGTTTCTTTAGGTGTCTGTTTTTAAATTTTGATTGATGATACATTAAACTTCATAAAACAAATAACAAATAAATTCTGTTACCTTAAAATAAGATCATATTTTGTGTCTAGTTGTCTACTAAGTCATAGTGTGTCTAAAATCATATGAAACTTATGTCTACTTAATTATAGGAAACTTGTATCTACATAATCCTATATTAATATATAAACTTTTCACATCTTCACTGAAAAATATGTATCTTAGATATTTGTTTAAACTTGGAGCTTATTTAAGATCAAAGTTAACTGTTTTCATCAGATATAATTCTTTGAAGTTATGTCCTTTGTATCATTTACATAACAGCATTGTTACATGTAAAACACACAAGTCCGTATATATTTGTAGGACTTTGCTAATTCTTAAAAGTGACTATTTGTATAGAAGTGGATTCATTTTTTTACTTGGTTTGGGGGTTTTCATTACAAGCTTAAAAGAGTTATCCTAGTCTAATCTCAGATCACATGTACACATAAAATACAAACTTGCAAGTTGCAACCCAAAATATAATACAACATTACAACTATTGATAAAATAAAAAATCAAGTGATGTTGATAATAAAGTCTAGGTACATTTGCCAAAATTGAAAGCAATTCTCACATTAGTATTTTGTGTAAAATGTAAAGTGCCAAATTTTCTGCAACTGTTGTTTGGGGCTGTCAGCAAATTCTGAAATTCATAAAAGAGGTAGAGATTTCATCAAGTGGAACTAAAATCAACTCCTTTTTGATTCAGATATTCCTTGGCCTCTATAATATCCTGAAAGAAACAAAATAAGGAACATTGTTCAGCATAATGGCACAACATGGTAAAATATATGAGTTTAAATTATTAATCCAACATTAAGCTATTACTGTAATCTGGTCATAATAAACTACTCTTTTTAACTGGTTAATAGCCATTTAGGAGACTATGACATTTAAATTCCATAAATATCAAAACTAAACACTATTTGAACACTCATTTAAGATCTAGAGAAGCAAAATCATATTCTTTTCTTATTTTCCTCCATCACTCGACCATAGGTAAAAGGACAAATGACTAGATTCAGTGAGCATTTGGCATATGAAAAAGTTAGTTACAGACTGCATACTTTTGACAGAAATCTTCATTCAATAATTCAGAGGATGATATGTTACATGACGTAACATATCTTTTATACAATGAAGCAAAAGGGAATCAATCTTAATTTACGAATGCAGGAAGCAAGACATGAAAGAATTTCTCATGAAACAACTATCACTAAAGCATAAACTGTCATAAAGGCACATGGATAGTTTATATTACATTACATCTCTAACAAGCCCCTTTAGGCCATATAGCCCTTTGAACTTGAAGAATGGATGAATGCACACCCTCTCCTACAATGTGCTAAAATTCAGGAGAACGGGGCAGCAAGGATATAACCACTTGTTCAAAGGCTCTGATACTATATCATGAATCAACTATCCAAAAGTTTAGTCCTTGAGAATACATGGAACTTACAAAAGTATCCCCTATATCCATTCCAGATACTACATCTAATGCATTTTCTGAGAAAAGTGGTCAATGCGATGGAAAGGATCTTGCCATCTAGGTGATGGTAAATGTCATAAGCCTTTAAATTATGATAAGTTCAATGGTAAATGCTGAGGTATGAGAACAATTGAGTTTCACACCCCATGCTTCAAATCATGATAATAAATTTGGCCTGCCACCATGGCATGTAAGTCAATGGTAAATCTCCAGTTTTGCATTTTTACAGAAAATGTTTCAGTAGAGAATAACCTTGAGTTATATAGGACCAAAAAGGCAAAAATCAAGTGCCATGTGGCTAAATAAGTGTGCTCATGAAGATTATTGCTAGAATGCTCAAGGTTTTAAGAATCCGGAGATAAAGGGCTTTGCTACATGTTTTCTGGTACATAATTTAGACAAGGTTTTTTCTTACGAGGCCTATTAGATATGGGGTTTTGGGAAATTGTGATAGCATAAGCTTGTTTTCGGTGGCCACCCGCTTCTTTTCTTAGTTTACATTTTTTTTACTTCTAGGTTATGCAGATATTTTGATGTAGTCCTCTTCTAACTTCTTTTTTACCTAACATATAATTTGTCATCCAAAATATATATGCATAAAATCAATAGTCATTTTCTCAATTCTGAAATTATTAAAGAACAATGATATTTCTGCACTTTTTTCTCTTTCATCTCCGTTTACACTTCAACTTTCTTTATATCTCTCTTCCTTCATAATCACATCATCAGTCACATCCCTTTCATCTCATTCTATCTGTCTCTTCCCTATACCACTTACACACAAAAAGGTGGTGTGGGAAGATATTTTTCCTTACTTAAATGAATGCACCACAATTGCACAACAGAGTAAACTACACATATATTCGATAGCCACTATGAAAAGCACAAACCATCGAATTAAATTATAAAACATGGCAATCTATCGCATTCAAGAGGGGTGGAAGAATACCTTCTGCAACAGCAGGGCTTCTTGAGGACAGGTTGGGAAATTCATCAGACCAACTCCAACCATTAATAGACCATAACATCCTAAAGACACGACAAAATAGATAGGTAGCTGCACAGAGGATGAAAAAAAGGCATGGTCAGCAATATATAATATATATATAGATATATAGAACCACCAACAGGAGTTTGGTTCAGCTGGTAAAGATCGAAGCAGGTTGTATGCAAGCCTTAGCTTCAAATCCAGCTGCCAACAATCCCTGTTGATTGGAAATGAATATGTACAAAGTATGTCTTCATTGAGGCCTGTTGAATGCCATAGACATGGAAGTGGAAAGATTCCCTTCCTCAAAAAAAATTTATAGTAAAAAACATAAAATAAGGACCAATCGCATGATGGCATGAACACTTACCAGCCACGTATGACTGCTTGGAATCATTGAAGTTTGAAGAAGGCCAATCCATAACGTAGTAATGGCCATCACCAGTGTTAAAATCTTAACTATATGCTTCATTTATCAATCTGAAATTAGATAGAATGTTTAAATGTTAGTATTACTGTATAACCAAATAGTAGTTAAAGTTGTAAATGCTTCATGATATAACATAATACTAATATATGAGAGTTAGTGGGTGTGTCCATGCATCTGAGTGAAAGAATCCAAAGAGAATGACAGAGGAATGACAAAGACAAAAAAAGACCACACCCAGAAGCAATAACTATTGAAAAGTGTTTTACAAGAAAATAAGTGAACAGACTTAAGAAAATAATACTCAAGTTAAAGACTCTTGCTGTCATTGACATCAGATGGTATTTCAATGAAATTCATTTCGTTCTCAATAATAATTATGAAATTTAATAACACTAAAAGCCCTTGCAAAGTTTCCCAGCATCATTTGACAGTTACAAGCAGAATTCCCACCAATTAAATTCAAATTGCTCAACGAGTTCAATAACAACTTAATACAAGAGTGTCATTACAGATCAGGGGCATTGCAGATTTTATACATTAACCTGGTTCAAATATTTTTTTTGGAAGAAATTAAATATTAAAAGGAAATATGGAAAATCAGGAGCAAAGAGCTGAATATTCCTAATAACAAAACAAATATTGAATGTTCACAAAGTCAATAAATTTGGTAAAGGAAACCAGCTCATAGCATAGACTTTTACTATTTACCATTTCAAATTCATTTCTTACCTCCAGCCAAGGTTCAAAATCAAGAATAAACTGGAACAAGACTCATAGAGAAACTAAATCTTATACGACTACTTAACCGGTCGAAACTATTTTCCATCAGATGGGATCTCCAAGAAATTTATTTCATAGTTAACAATGACTCAAAGCCCTTGCGCAATCTCCCAACATCACTTGGAAATTCCAGGTGTAAACCCCACCGACTAAATCTACGCAATAATGAACATAAATCCATTATATATCAACCTATTAAAGGCATTCATTCAAAACAGAGTTTTCATGTAGTTCAGAATCACAGCAACAATTAGCAAGACTAATTCCTACACTAAGAAATCAAATATCCAATACTCGTTGATGTTAACATCAGAAAAAGAAAACATAACCAGGTTGCATGATACATTTCAGTGTTTCAATTTCACAAATTACCAAAACAAAAATGCAGACGAAACACAGTTACACCTTCCGTGGTCATTTTCTACTTCTGTATACACACGGAATTAAGAATATAATGCAACTAAACTCATAAAAAAGACAAATCCTATGTAACTACATAATGGAAGTAAATTATTTGCCACTTCCATCATAAGGAAAACTCAAAGCCCTTGCACATTCTCCCAACATCACTTGAAATTTACAGCATAACCAAACCAGCTAAATCCATGCACAAATGCTATGAAGCATAGATACGTGTGTCAGATACGATACGTATCCGATACGCTGATACGCATTTTTTTTAAAATATAGGATACAATATGTTCAAGGATACATGTATAAAATAATAGAAAATATATAGAATATGATTAAATTATAAGTGTAAATCAAAATATCCAAAGTAGAAAGTATAATTGAAATTGCAAATCATTGTTCTCCATTAATGTTTGGTTTTATTAGTCTTTGTCTTTAAATAAGTTGGTATTTACCTTGACTATTGGGATGTTTTGATTAAAACGTATCATATCTATTCTAGTTTTTTTGTTGAAAATGTTTCACATACGTATTCTACCCTCCTAGTTCTTTGTTCAAAACTTTTCAGATACGTATCTTAATATTTTTTTATTTTTGGATACTCTACGGATACGTATCCATGACGAATTGGAGCGTATCCGTGTCAGATATGTGTCTCCTTCGTGTGTCGGTGCTTCAGAGCACAAATGAACATATTCCATCATATGTCTAACAATCAAAGCCACCCATTCAAAATCATAGCTTTCATGTAAACTTTCCCCTCACGTAATTATTTGAAGACAAAAAGGGATTTTTTTAGTAAACCCAGTTATAGCTTTGTGCAATGTTTCAAATTGCATATTGATGCAGCCGAATATTGTAGTTGCAGTGACCGCTACAAAACCGAAACAAATATTTGAAATTGAATATAAAAGATAAGAATTAATAAATTAGTTAGAGAAAGATTTAATTTATAGGTTGGGGATCTGAGAGTTGAATTGTTTTTGAACATGAATTGATGAAAGAATGATGATAATAAGTGATTACTGGACTGTGAATAAATTAAGTAAATGGAATTGGGAAAACAAAAAAGTAGGGATTTGAGAAACGGAGAAGATGAGAAGTTACCTAAAGGTGGCACCCCAAGAACCAAACGGGGAAGATGAAACGCCGAGATTATGAGACGGAAACGAAACGGAAATATGCGAAGGGTTTGAGATGCGATGAGAGAAGGTTTTCATAAAATAATATCATTAACAAAAGAGTTAAATACACCTAAAATTAAACGAATCATACTTTCTTTTTTTTATCTGAACCATTCATCCCTCTCGAATCATCCCTAATTTTGTTCGTATGTGTATTACACAAAAATACATGATCTGTGTAATTAAGTTAAACAAAATATTGTATAGACACATATCCAAATAATATAACGGTTATATAAACATATGATTAAAATTGTTAATATAATATGTAATGAAACAAAGATAATAATAAAACATTCATTTGTGTACTATTTGGAATTGTCTATACAATATGTAATATTTTGTTTAACTTAATTACAATCACCATACATTTTTTTTGTTAAAAATATTACACTTATATCTCATCAGGGGTGGTCAGTGTGAAATATGTATAAAAATAGAGGTAATTTGCCTAAGAATGAATGGTGGTTCGTGTAAGGACAAAAAAATATGAGATGATTTTTGTAATTTTATTAAAACTTACGGAGCGTCAGTATAATTAACTATTAATAAAATAATAATTAAAAGAAAAAATGTATACATCAAGACTATATAATTTTTTATATTGGCATTACATCATCTAATAAATAGTTAACATCATCTAATAGGCAATAGTTTAAAAACCATAATCCAATGGATATAAAAGAAATAATAAAAATAATAGTTGTCTAAACACTATTAAAAAACATGGTAAATAAGTGTAAAAATTAATAAATAGGGCAACAATATTAAAAAATGTGGACTAAATACTTTAAATCAATGGTTTTAAAACCATAAACAATGGAAGCATTGAGGAAAGTCAAATATTTAGTAAATAAAAGAATAATGCAATTGCATACTTCACAAATAAATCACTTATATTTGTTACTTAATTTATCATACAGTTGATATGAAATATTTTTCTTAATCAATCATAACTAATAACATATTAGTTATATATACTATAGCATACATTTTAGAAAGGAGCTAGAATCCAAGTCTAAGATGCAAATGAGAGAAGCCATTGCTCTGATTTGTCTAAATTAGTTTTAGAAGATTATCATAAAATAAAATTAAAGCCTATTATAATTGGTAGAATATTGGGTCCAACATTCATATTTATATTTAGTGGGAAAATACTAAATTATTCCTTTTACAAAAAAAATTTATTTTCTCTTTCTCCATTCTTTGGAATTTATTTCCTTCTAAAAATTTACTTTTGTAATAAATGAATTCCCTCACTTTTTATATTTAGCTTTTAAAAAATATAAACATGTATCGTTATTGATTTTCAAAAATAATAATAATAATAAATGATAAATAATATAGTGACTATGTAGAATTCTTTATACTCTAATTTCAAAGATATATTTTTATATGAGAAGAAATCCACTTATTCCAGGAATAAGTTTTCCACATCTTAGTTATTCACTCTAGATTTACCTAAGATGAACGTTTAAGATATGAAATATGTTTTTTAAACTTATACTTTTAGTAAATGAATTCTTTATATTTTTATATTTGGTCCTTTTTATACTCTTTTCCATGGTCCACATATTTAAACATTTTTATATTCCCTAATTAATTCTTTATACTCTAATTTCATCAACCAATATATATTAATAATCATTAACTTTTAAACAAATTAAAAATAAATAATATTTCGTATAAAATAGTATATGATATTTAAATATTAAGCTATTATTTTTAATTAACCAAAAAAGTTCATAGAAAATCGAACATAAAACGCATTGTTTTTTTATGAGAACTAAAACAATTATATCTAGGAATTAAAAGTAATATATTATTTAATTTTTTAAAATCCTTTCAAAATTTTATCAATAAAAATATTAGTATAATGATGTAAAATTTTATTATATCCACATGTTACAAATTAGGATTCTCTTAAGTAGTAGTATGTACGTCACAAACAATATGAAAAAATTCAAAGGACAAACATATGAAAAAAAAATATATAGATTAAAATTATAAATTTTTTTTACATTGTTATTATATCATTATTTATATAAGTATTTGATAAGTTAGTTTTTCTTTATTATAAACAAATAATTTGAAATTCACATTCTTTTTCCTTTCACACACTTCACAAAGTCTGATCAAACCATCTTTTATCGCCAATTTCAATTTCTCGTCTCTGACGATCACAACCACCGCTATGGGAACCGCCACCACCAACGCCGACGACGTTGAAGCGGGATTCGCCAAACTCCAAGGCGAGGACTTCGAATACTACATGCAAACCTACTCTATCATCCTCGGCCGCAATTCCAAAAAATCCACCGTCGACGTCGATCTCTCTAGCCTCGGCGGCGGAATGAACATATCGCGCCACCACGCTCGCATTTTCTACGACTTCACTCGCCGTCGTTTCGCCCTTGAAATCCTCGGCAAAAACGGCTGCCTCGTCGAGGGCGTTCTCCACCTCCCCGGAAACCCTCCGGTGAAGCTCGATTCACAGGATCTTCTTCAAATTGGGGACAAAGAATTCTACTTCCTATTGCCGGTGAGGAACATCTTGGGCGGTCCTGGGCCGCGGCATTACCCGAATCACGTGACACCACCGGCCCTTGTGACCGGCGGACCGGTGGCGCCACATTATAATTACCATATGGCTGCTTCTTCGGCCGCTGTGGCGGGCCCTGTGCCTATAGTGAAGAAAGGAAGGAGGGATTACTATGAGGATGAGTATGATGATGAAGATGATGTTGGTGGGAGTAGTGGAAAGAAGGGTAGGAGGGATGGGTATGAAGGTTATGGGTATGGTGGAGTTAGTTCTGGAGGCAAGGCTTTGTTGCCAGGAGGATTGGGTTAGTGATTCTTATTTTCTCTTTTTTATGTGTTGATTTTATGTAATTGTGTTTTAGTTGTAGCCATAGTTGCTGTATTGCTCATTAACCTTGTCGTTTGTGTAATGGTTTGAAGTTAAGAAAATTTTGGGGTAATAATGTAAAAAGTGATAAACTGCTTGTCTAAATGAACTATAGCAGCTATGATTTAATGGTTTAAAATTGTGGTTGTGATTGCGATTAAAGCATTTGCAGTTTGAAATTATGTGATTGGAAATTTGTTTTTGAATCCAGTGGTGCCCGATGCGGTCCAATGTCTGCATATCAGGACCACATGGCAGTTGTGGGGTGATGTGGTTGTGACAGCCATGACTATTATGGTCACATTAGGTGATGCAGTTCACAATTTGAAATCTTTCTATCTTGTAATTGGGAGTTTGTTTTATGGCTTGGTGGGTTTTCTTTGTTATTTTTGGGCTGTTGAGGACTCAATTACGTTTTTTATGAGATGGGTGTGTTTGCCTGAATGGATATGGCTTGTAATTGAATTGTGTTATTATATACTTCGAGATTAATGATGAACCCTATAAGTGTCAATATATTCACAAGTATTTTGAAATTTGAATTAACATGAGTGATGAATATGTTGTGATGTATCGGGTTTGTGTTGAACCCTAGTTGTGGAATTGTGTCACACTGGCCATGTATCCACCATTCAATTTTATAATAGGTACATATTTGTAACTTTTAGTTACCCTTTGAATGGTTGGTATGTTGCCACACATATAGTTCAATATGAATTTGAGTATGTGATAACAGTACTCATTGGAACTGTATTTGGTTTGGTGACTCTTGTGATATTTGGATTTTAACAGATAGTTGTAGTTTGGTTCTCTTTAGGAATTCCAGCAATAAGAATGGTTTTATGAATGTTTTGATGCATTGATGTCATTTTGCCTTCTGCGATCTCTTCTTTTAGTTTTTTGCTTCACTTTCAACATTGGAGACATCTACCTGAGCTTCTCCAATACATGATAGTTGGAGAGTTCACTTAATATTGCTGCATTTTGCATTCATCATAAAACTAACAGCACCATCAGTGTAACAAAAATCTATATACATTTTGTGGTAGTGAAGAACAGTCTTCATTGTTGTTATTTTGCTGCATCATTTAAAATCTATGAAGTTTAGCTGTTAATCATGTGCCTCTCTGACTTTTTGGTGATTTACTGTTTGTTTCCCTTCCTGGATGTAGTGAAATATGGTTGGATATGTACATGTTTTCTGTTTACTATCTTGAGTTCCCCTCAAAACGAGTCCTGCTATTCAATTTGCTGAAGGAACATACAATTTTTTGTTTTTGGGAGAAGGCCTGTATGCCTGTTTTCTAGTGAGTTAACGTCCTTGAAATTTAGCGAGGCTGTAAAGTTCAGGTCTTATATTTTCAGTATACAGTTTTCTTGAGGATAATATGGAGGCTTTAAGATCTTATATTTGGAATTTTCTGTTTGGTTGAGGACAGTGGGAAGTTTTTTAAAATGTTATGTTTGTTATGGTTTTAGAAATCTTCCTCATAGGAGGACAACGTAGCTTTTTCGATTTTCTTCTTTCTTTTTTACTATTACTTTGGTGATTTGGTCTTGACAGTTTCCAACTCCTATCTCTGTAATTGGAACTCGGTTCCCTTGGTCTTGTCATGCTGGTTTTTTACTGTTATTAACGGCACCTATCAAGATTGTTTCTTTTAACTAATACATTTTCCTTCCCCTGTAATGTAATTCTGTATAGTAGTTTCCTTCCTGTTGTGCTAAAATAATTTTCCATTTTCCACCGACCCATTTTCGCTCCAGCCAAGCATGGCCTTGGTTCAGTTGATGCTATACTGTTGTATGTTAGATTTTTCAATGATTTTAAACCTGATGTTTTAGTCAAACTGTAGTTGCTGCTAATTATAATTGACTCTTTAGTTTTTCCTTTTGACGCATTAAGTATTTGAACTGTGACCTGAGTTCTATGTTGCACCAGTATGAGTACGTACCAGGTACACGGTACATACCGGGTATAACATTTTCTTAAAAAGTAGAGTACATATACATTAATATATTTAATTTAATATTCACATGATGAAACATAACAAAAAAAAAATACACAGAAATATTTGTTGTAAAAAATACCGGATTCGCAATGGTGTTTGTCTTCGATGATGGAGTGGCGATGGTAGAGAACAGGGAGTTAGGGTATCAATTTGGAGGTTTGAATCTGTTTGTGAGAGGTCTGTGGAACACAACACGTGAAAAGCAAAAAAATATCAAAAATGACAGTGTTTTTGGCGTTATGTACATATTTTTATTTGTTTTTGGTTAGCGGGTACAAACCGGTATGTGTATAGACGTACCCAGTTCGAAACCGAATCTGAGACGCACTGGATGTGAGTTTGGTGCCCATTTTTGGTTAGTGGGTACAGACCGAAACCCGTGAAACATAGCCTGTTTTGTTTTATATGATCAATTTTCCACTCGTTCTTCATTAACTAGTTTTGTCTTGTGAGATGCAGGTAAGTAGATTAAATTAAAATTCCAAATCTGTGTTTTGCTACTAATATGTGAAGTATAAGGTTAAAGGAGTAAACCTATATAGCTTAATTTTAGGAACATCAGAACAGAAGTGAGAAAGTGAAAAGGAAAAAAATAACACACTTTATTTCTTTTGAACAAAAACAGAACACTATAAGGAGAGTGATCTCCTCCAATGGTATTCCCTTCACAAAGGGTTTCGCCTTTCACACACTCTAAAATCTTCTGAATGCCTCCTGTCTACCTCTATTGTCCCTATTTTTTTTAAGTGAACCCACCATAACTAGCTTACCATTCTAACTAACCACCTTTCTATCCTAACAATACCACCCCTTGAAATTCAATCTTGTTCAGGTTGATAGCTCGACTCTGGAAATGAATGAGGTAGTTTTTTCCCCAATTCTGATGAGATGTGGGCAGATTATGTGGCCGTAATTTATTTTTTACCACCATAGCAATTGCAGATTTGGATAAAGTAAGGTCCTCAATTTTGAACCCTGCCTCCACTTCCAGCATAATTTCCCCATACACTTAAATCTGTCTCTTTGGGTGAAAGACTAGCCAATTGTCCCAATTGTATTTCCACCCCTCTTTCTTTATGAACCCAAATACTAAGACCGATTTGGACTTAGGTCCATAAACAAACCTGCTTGGCAAGCTTTTAGATGGTACACCTTCTTCTTCTCCAGAATCAAATCAGCCACTCTAGCAAGACATATATATCTCCCTGGTTCACCTTGTGGTGGTGGGAATGTGGCCGGGCTTTGTTGAACCGCTTGCTCAATCCGCATCTCTTAGGGTGTTGCAGCTGCAATCCAATACGATGGGTCTGGAAGCGAAGGAGGAATTACCAGCATTGGGCCTCCCATAAATTTTGAATGGCCAACATGGAGCGGATCAAACTGACCAATAAGCACCAAGAAAGGATCCATAGGCTGCATTGCAGTCGTTGTCGAGATCACGATCATGTTTGTAAAATGCTTTCCCATCCACAAGGTGGTTTTGGCGACCATGCAGTGGCCATTCATCCAGATTCCTGCTCTAGGTGTGTAATAAAACTAGCTACAACTCCAACCTTGGCTGAAACCATGGGTTTCTTGAAGAACCCATTCTTCTGCAATTCTTGCCCAAGATGCTTGATCCAACACAAATTGGACAAAAAAGAAGTGATTTCCAAGGGTTTCACTTTCAGAACTTTCCCTAAATGTACAATTCTCTGAATGCCTCCTTTCTACCCTCATTCTCTCTGTTTATTCAACTAAATCCACTCTAACTAGCTAACCGACTCAACTATTATAATTAGCCATCTACCCTAACACTTAAACTATGAATTAGTTAGAAAATTAGACGAGTTTAAGTTCCACAAAAAAATAACAGCATATGTGTTCCCTTTGCATATCTGTGATAGAAGTCAAGGCATAGTACTCAACATGTCTATTTTTTTCTTTATTGATGTTATTGCAATTATGTATTCTTTTGCATTTGATTCCAACTCCTATTCGACATGGATATACTCAAAGTTTTTTGTGTGGTATTTTATTTGGATGAGTTGATTACTGCAGATAAGAAGCCAGAAGGAAGATCCCGGGTAGACCGAGATGCTGATAATCTTCAGCTTCAGCAGTTGGAAGAAAAGGATGTAGTGTCATCCGTAGCTACAGTTCTCTCTGATCTCTGCGGCCCTGGAGAATGGATGCCTATGGAGAAACTTCATGCAGAGGTTTGTTCTTACCATTATTTAAGTTGCTACCTTTTATACATCATTCATTTCATTTTTTATAAACTTCTCAGAGTAGGGGAATTTTCTTTTTTTCATTTGGTAGCTGTCACCAAGATTCTATTATGCATAATACTGTTTTTCTTTTGCATATAGCAATTCTACTATCCCTTTTTATTCATATTGTACCCAATAGTTCTTGAATCAACTAAATTTTTTAAAATTTTGAAGGCCATAGTCATGAGTTGCGATGTTGTTTTGCATTGGCATACCATTTATCTGGCCTATGAATTTAAGGAGTCCCAGGGTCTAATCATCCGTTTTTATCATTATCGGGCATATATTAATTATTCATTGATATTTATTCTCATCTAAATTTTCATGTTACAATAAGCTATGTTTTTTAGAGTTCTTGAATCAACTAAATTTTTTAAAATTTTGAAGGCCATAGTCATGAGTTGCGATGTTGTTTTGCATTGGCATACCATTTATCTGGCCTATGAATTTAAGGAGTCCCAGGGTCTAATCATCCGTTTTTATCATTATCGGGCATATATTAATTATTCATTGATATTTATTCTCATCTAAATTTTCATGTTACAATAAGCTATGTTTTTTAGAGTGTTTATAATGTAACTTTTAAGCTTTCGTAACTGTTGTCGTCTAGTAACCTGATCCTTTTCCATGTACCCATTTTTTGGGGGGGAAATGGGGGAAGGGAGTCACATCCCTTTTCAATTTTTTCAATTCACATAGGTGAAACTATGCATGCATTGTATCATTGTATCTTCCTTTTTTCTCAAATTTACTAGGCATCTAAAATGCATTTTGGTGAGATACAGAAACTCTTATTACTTAACTTTTCTATTATGGATTAGCTAGTGGAGCAGTATAGCAGTGTTTGGCACCATAGTAGAGTGAGGAGGTATCTCACATCAGAAGATTGGCCTGGTCCTGAATCCAAAGGGAAGCCTTGGTATGGTTTACTCATGCAATTAAGGAAGTACCCTGAGCATTTTGTCATCAACACAAGGTCCAAGAACAGGGTCACCCTGGAGTTTGTATCCCTGGTCTCTCTGCTCTCATGAACATCACCAGTTACTTCTTTCATAGTGGTAACTTCAAATGCAGCCTTATGAATTATAATGGAATTGCTGTATTGTCTTCATTATTATACTGTGATATATTAGTCTAGCACCAAACACTGTACAAAAATATACTATTGTTGGTTTTTTTATAGGGTCTGCAATGCTCCTTTTTTGGGTCTGTCTTGGCCAATGGCCATTGCTTTTCAAACTTTCTAGACTTCAGATTAGAAAATGCACCTTTTTGTGGGCTATTGTATGGTGGTACTTAGCTCTTAGCACAATGTATGGTTATTAAACTGTCTTGCTGAGAATAAAATTTCCATCTTTGTCTTTATAAATAAGTTTATGGGGAGGGATCCACTGACTCTAAAAATAAGTGGAAAAGACTTACTCCACATCTTAGCCATCCAATCTTGGAAAATCTAACGGTTTAAATGTACTTATCAATTCAAACTATTGGATTTTCCAAGAATGAATGATTATGATGTGAAATAGGTCTTTTTCCACTTACTCTTGGAGTGAGTGGATCTCTCCCTTAAGTTTATTAGTATAAACGGATGATTAGTTGCACATTGACCTGTTAAAGACCAAGAGTAACTAGGTAATTGAAAATTTTGATATCATTGCTACATGCAAAAATAAAAAGATCAAAAGTCAATTGGGTGCATGCATGTTATAAGAAGGTAATATTTATTCAATATCAGTGTAAATGTTTATGTATATCAATACATCATTTACTATTTATTTGTAGAGAAAAACTTACATATAAACATTTATAACAGCTCATCTTTAAAGACAACCAATAATATGTTGCCAACAAATTTAATTTTCCTTTTTTAAAATAAAAAAGAAACACGTGAGTGACTTTTTTCCATTCCCTACTTCAACCTCTCATCACCATCTCCATGACCAAAGCTTCTAAATCCCATCTCCACCACAACTTTATACACCACCAATAATCCTTAGAAGAGATGATTCAATAATATGTTCACCATCTTCATGAACATGGTTTGTCTTGTCTATTTTCGTTTTATTTAGTTTAGTGTGGGTATTGTTTTCTCTAAATAATTAAATGTGTTGGGAATATAAGGGGTTTTGAAGTTTTGGTCATGGAGATGGTATTGAGAGATTGAAGAAGGGAATGAGAAGAGAGTAAGTCAAATGTTTTCTTTTTTATTTTTTCAAAATAGTAATGATAATTAAATGTGTTGGCAAAATATCATTGGTTGTCTTTAAAGATTTCTAATTTGTATTACTTATGTTTCTCATGATTAAGTTTGAATGATGGATAATATCTATACTATGTATATATATTATATATCTATACTATGTATATATATTATATATCTATACTATATATAAAACTAAAACATTTTATAACTTAATTTTTTATTACCTATTTTGTCATTCTAATTAACTATTATTACAAACCATGCAATAAAATAAATATCAATGAAAATTAAAGAACTTTCATGTATCAAAAATATCAAACCACCACTATAATTTTTAATATAAGATTTAATAATATCACAATTCATTTTTCTATTTTTATTTTTATATTATATAAAGTATAATATCATGTACATCCAATACAAAAAATTTATATAATTCTCTTAAATGAAATATATAAAATTTAAATACTTAATATTAGAAAATAAGAATGCGGGTCGACAAGCACGAAGTGCCTGTCGACACGCTAGTATATATAAAGGCAAAACATGGTATACCATGGTTTAATTTTCAATTTCCTATTTTTCCCTTAACATTATTTAATTTCTTTAAAATAACCATATAATTTTTAGTACACATTAACAACCACCAACACAATAATCATCACTATCACCTTAAATTAAACATTATAATAAAGATAAAATATTATAAAAAACTACAATACATTCTAACTCTCCAAAATAAAAGATATAAATATTGAATACTTAGTATCATATTCATATCTGTCGACCCACTAATAAAAGATTTTTACAGTATTTTTAGTTATATATATATTTTTCTCATGTTATAAAATATATCCACGCACTTATCAAATATAAGCAAAATTTGAATATTCCACTATTTAATCTCTTTAGCCTTAAAGAAAATTTGTAAAGCTCATTCTTCAGAGTCTGGAGGACCCCTAAAAAAGTGTCTTAAGGAGAGTTAAACGGTCAACTGTATCATGTTTTGAGACCGATATGCTTGATATGATTTTTACATTTGGGCTTTCATGTATACCATTTGGGCCTGCTTTTAGAAGCATTTTAAAGTCATTATTTTCAGTTATTTTCCTTTGTTCCTTGATTAAATCCTTTAGAAAATGATATATTGCTATCCAACTTATCCAAATCATTTTTATTATAATAGTTCCTTGACCATGCTATATCGCTATATTGCTATTTTGCAAATTATTCTAAACTTTTTGATCATGCAAATCTAACTTATGCAAATTATTATTTATTAAAATAGTTCATATAGTTTTTCACAGTATAGTCGGATGTTTATCAATTTATGAGCTTAAAATCTATTAATTTTTTTAGACCGTGAGCGTATCATTCATCATTAATTTGTATTATTTTTACTTGAGAGTCAATGATAATTAACATATGAATAATAAATAATTTGCTAACATTGCAAAAATATTTACACTATCAATATATACATATTAAATCCTTAATTTATTATCATCAAATATCATTTTGTAAGATAAAGGCTTCACATGGCCAAATATTGTTGAATATTTTTTTTACTGTAAGCAAGAGGATTTCCTCATTTTTTGTGTGTGGACATTTTGACATATTTAGAGATTTAGTGTGACCATATACCACTATATGAACTTCTTGTTATTTAATTGTATATCTATAACCTATAATTAAATAATTAAAGTGTTCAATTATTCTAATAAGAGAAATAATTGGATGCATATGTTATTAAAAGAAAACCTTTCAAATGAAGGAAGTATATTTACATAAAAATAACAAAATATTTGAAAGAGCCCCATGATTACCCTCCTCCTCATCTTTCTATGTCCATAGTTGGTACATGCTTTGGTTATTGATTTGCTTTAAAACAACTACGTATTTTGGATATCTTTTAAGAATTGAAATAAATCATATACGTAATAGATTTTATATCTACTTTGGCTGCAGGGCTAATGCACTTTTCAAGCTAAAATATTTTCTATTTTAATCATTATTATGAGATATAATTGCACATCAAATATTTTTGTACACTCACACCATGATAAAATTACACAAATCATATCTCTTTTTTCTATATTTGAATAAACTCCATAATTTATATACATACATTACACTTACTACCAATGCAGGAAATATAACTGTAATATTTTAATCAAAAAAATGATAAATATAATATAGTTATACAAAATATGGTATATCAACAATGTGTTGGTCTAATGGTTTAATGTCGCGCTAGGTCACCAGGATGACCAAAATGTCAAAAGTTTGATTCCTTGGAGCAACACTGGTTGGAAAGGGCAGCCACGCATCCCGAAAGAGATTAGTTACTTACCCAAAAGGTAAAGGAATATCATTGGTAGTGCAAAAATAACAAAATATGGTATATTATAGTGACAAACCCAAATAATATACGGGTCAATATCTTATTATTATTTTTGGTTCGTTACAATATAGTATTAAGTGATTTAAACAATATATTCTTAGAATTATTGATGCAATTTTATGAACCAACAAATAATGAAGATACGTTGTAATATAATAATACAATTTGAGTAGGTACAAAAAAGATGAATAATTTGTGTAGTTTAGGAAATGTTAATGTAATTTACTATTGTCTCTTTCTTAATGTTACATATATATATATATTTATTTATTTATTGTAAATACAATGAATCTTCCTTCGTAACTGACTTTTATTCTTATTAAATAAATAAAAAACTAGATCCAAATGCAAACAATTTATCCTAGGATTCAAAATTGCTCAAAAAATTGATTGAAAAATAGAATTTTAGTAAAACATATTCTATATGGTCAACTCTCTAATAGTGAAATACTAATTTTTATAATATAATAGTGGATTATTTATTGAATTACCTTTAGTGGCGCATCCTTCCTAAGTTTACAAAATAGTATAATTAGCATAAATAATTAGTAATAATAATTTCTATAAATAAAATAAAAAAATTAAATGTAAAAAATCCTCTTTGAAAGTTAAATAATTTATTTTGGTTATTTCATTTAAAAAATAAAAAGAAAACCTACCTTTTTAACACACCCTTTTAAAAAAAGAATTTTTATATAGAATTAAAATTTTCAATTTTTATTTAAGACATGTTTGTAATTTTTTTATAAAAAAATTATAATTTATTCTTTAATTTTTAATTATATAAAAAAAGGTTAAATTCAAGGATAGTTAAAGTACCATAAGTACTAGTAGTACGAGTGACCTATTAGAGGATGATAAGTAAACATTTTTGTTTAATTTCAAGGTAAAAAATGATTGATCGTAAATCTAATAAATGTTTCTTCCTTAAGAGTAAACAAAAAGGTATCCCTTAACAGTAATTCTTTACCTAAATTTTTTCCTAAATTTAATATATTCTCCTTCCCCTTCACACTTTGCATGCACCGATCAAAACTTCTTATTTGTTCTCACCAACTTCAATTGTTTTCTCTCTCCCATTCTCCAACAATCATCATCATCCCATGGAAAACTCAGTTGGTGGAAGCGACGTTGAAGCTGGATTTGCCAAACTCCAAGGTGTGGATTTCGAGTATTATATGCAAACATACTCTATCATCCTTGGTCGTAATTCTAAAAATTTCATCGTGGATCTTGATCTCACAAGCCTTGGTGGTGGCAAGAAAATATCACGCCAACATGCACGCATCTTTTTTGACTTCACATCTCGTCGATTTGCCCTAGAGGTTTTCGGCAAGAATGGTTGTTTTATCCAAGGCGTGCTTTACCTACCTGGAAACCCTGTTGTGAAGCTCAATTCACAAGATCTGATTCAAATAGGTGATTTACAATTCTACTTTTTACTACCAGTGAGGAACATCTTGAGTGGACCAAACAGACTTCGACATTACCCTAATAATGTCGTAGCCTCAGCCTCAGCCTCAAAGAGTGAAGCACCAATTGCAGCGCCTAGTGAGTGCAATTTGGCTACAACCACAACAATCATAGCTAGGAGTGGCACACCAATGAAGAATAGAAAAAGGGTTCACTATGAGGATCAATATAATGATGATGATTGTGATGGTAGAAGTAGCAAGAAGAAGGAGGATCAGAGGGATGGATACAAAGCACATTCTAAAGGCAAGGCTTTGATGGCTGCAGCATCAAGTTAGTGTTTTTTTACTCAGTCTCTTTATTTTAATTTTTTTGTAATTATATCACTAGTTAGTAGATTTCATATTAACATTTTGAATCACATTCTAGGTTCATCTAAAGAAAGTTTTGTAAAAGAAAAAAATTGCAAATGGGTATCTTTGTTGTTTCTAGTTAGTAGATTTCATATTAACATTTTGGATCACATTCTAGGTTCATTCTTTGTTGTTTTAATAAAACAAGTTTTTGAATGATATGGGTATCTTTTCTTGATAGGTTATGACATATAATTGAGTTTTGTTATTATATACTTCAATTTTTGAGATGAAGCATGTACATGTTAATATATTCACCACCCATTAAATCTTTTTTAATTAATACTTTAATGAGAATATATGTTGCTACATATCAGATTTATATTGAACTATATCATGGCATTGTGCCAATCTATCCACCATTGAATTTTACAATAGTTACACATTTCTAAACCTTTACTTATATATATGTTGAGTGGTGGATGGTGTACTCTTATGTAAGTGATATAAATTTTGATCATTTCCCCAACATAAAATTATAACAACAACAATCAAACCTCTATTATAAATCATGTTCATTGATAAAACATTGAGGTCTAAGATTTTCTTTATCATTTTCAACGTATTTTTTCTTGGTCTCCCTCTTCATCTAGGAATTGAACTAGCTTTTATTTGATCTACTCACCTTATGAGAGCTTCTATCAGTATCTTCCACATATTTAAAAACAACCTAAGGCGTGACTCTATTATCTTTTCTACAATAAGAGCTACTCCAACTTTCTTCCTGATGCATTCATTTCTAATCTTACTTGTTTATTGTGTCCACTCGTCCAACACAACATTCTCATCTATGCTAAACGAAGTTTATACTCTTGTTAACATTTTATCGCCCCATTGCAAGTCTTAATTAAGCAATACAGCTTTCCTTTAAGATTTAGTAGTACCATATTATCACAAATGACACATGAAGTACTCTACCATTTCATACAACCTGCTTGAATTCTATGATTTACATCTCAGTTAATTTCCCCCTGTCTTATATGATTGACCCAAGTTACTTAAATCTAGTGACTTGTGGTATGATATTATCCCCAATATTTTCTTCTATTGTAGAGTTTGTTCGTCTCTTGCTAAACTTACACTCCATATACTTCGTCTTACTTCGACTTATATGAAATCTATGTGCTTCTAAAGCTTGTCTCCATAATTCTAACTTCCCATTTAGTTCATCTCTCTTCAGTCTCCCACTAAGATAATATCATCTGCAGAGAGAATGTATTGTGGCATTGGTTCTTTGATATGCTCAATGAGCACATTCAAAACCAATGCAAATAAGTTTGGGCTCAACGTTGATCCTTGATGTATTCCTATAGCAATAGGAAAATCTTATCAGACCCTTGGTTCTTCGATCGACTTATATGAAATTTATGTGCTTCTAAAGCTTGTCTCCACAATTCTAACTTCTCATTTAATTCATCTCTATTGAGTCTCCCACTAGGATAATATCATTCGCAAAGAGCATGTATTGTGATATTGGTTCTTCGATATGCTCAATGAGCACATCTAGGCAATGCGAACACCTTTCTTCTCTAGATCATTCCACAAAACCTTTCTAGGAATCTTATCATACGCATTCTCTAAATCAATGAAGACCATATGCAAACCCCTTTGGTTCCTTCAATATCTTTCCATCTACCATCGTAGCAAGTATATACCTTCTATGGTCGACCTCCTCAACATAAAATCAAATTGATTTTCAGTGATATTCGACTATTGTCTCAACCTCCGCTCAATTACCCTCTCCCATATCTTCAACTCATGAGCTTAATCCCATATAGTTTACATAATTTTATATCTCACACTTGTTCTTATAAATAAGGATTAAGATGTTTCTCCTACACTTGTCTGACATCTTCTTAGACCTCATGATCTTATTAAACAACTTTGTGAGATATCTAATGTCTTATACTCCTAGAACCTTCTAGGTCTCACTAGAAATATTATCTGGTCCAACCGTTTTGTCCTTCTCAATCCTTTTCAGAGCTTCTTTCACTTCCAACTTGTTGGATCTATTCAAGTGTGAAGTCCCTCACTGGATATGCGGGGAGGAGTAAAAGAGTTTATAAGTAAAAAAGACACATGAAACTAATGCCTTAAAGTTTTGGTTTAAGACGTGATGTCTCACTTATGGCTCTCCACTCTTCCCATACCCCGATAATAATGGAACTCCCCGATGGTTGGAGGCTCCCTGTCGCATTCTGGTCCAACGACATGGTGGACTTAAGGAGCAGCGGACCGGAAAGTGTGTGGTACCCACACTTGAGGGGGGGATTGTTGGATTTATTCAAGTGTGAAGTCCCACATCGGATATACGTGGAGAAATAAAAAAGTTTATAAGTTGAAAAAGCCAATGGAACTAATGCATTAAGGTTTTGGTTCATGACGTGATATCTCACTTGTAGCTCTCCACTCTTCTCATACCTCAGTAACAATGAAACCCCCCAATAGTTGGAGGCTCCCCGATCACAATCTAATCCAACATAACTCTCTATGATAATGCTAATCTCTTCTCTTAATTTCTACTCAATTACTTTATCTCAACTTCATCCAAATTTTTTAACCTTTATAACTTGCCTAGTTTTGTGTTTGCCCCAATATTTTTGTTCTTATTATAAATAGGAATTGAAGTGTTTCTTTTTAATAGTCCATCATTTTCTTAAATATTACAATTTTATTAAAAACTTTGTAAACCAACTAATATCTTTTTCTAAGTAACTTATAGTCCCACTACTTTTCCATTAATCATCGTGTTCGATATTTCTTTTATCTTGAAAACCCAAATTTTAAATAGAATCTTTCTCTCTAATATTCATCCTCTTTTAGTGCAACAAAATCTTGTGACCTTCAATAGTAGTTTTCAAAAGTAATTCTTTCATCATCCTTTGATTTTATATTCCACAACCAATACTATGCCCTTTGTATTTCCTTCCACTCTCTTAATAAGCATGTTAATACATATTTTTCGATCTTTCACACCCAATGGTATCACATCACCCTATAGGTAAGGAATTAATTATTTTTGGGTGTGTGACTGTCTCTCCTAACAAGTATAGCTTCCGGTAATCGAACATTTGACATTTTAATCGACCTGAGGATCTAGTGGAGCCTTACACTACTAGATCAACGCCTTGATCATTTTTAATTTTAGTTTGATTGTCAATACTATGACATCTCTATATTATTGTTCCCTTCTTGAATGTAATGTAATGTAATGTGGTTAAATATGTACATTGCTTTTGTCAAGGTCTTATATTTTCTATAAAATTGTTTTTAAGGATAATAATTAATAAGGATGATGTTATGATATTAACTAGTATACTATATTTCACACTTTGACTAGTCTCAGCTATGAAACCCATCCTTCATTTCCCTATTATTATATATATTTATATAATATATCCTTACAAAGCTATTGCACTTATTTTGAAATTATTCCTCTACTTCATCATGATCACAGCCTCAAATATATTTTAACCTTTTCTCATTGAGCTCCTTTGTTTCACTTTTCCCTACCAACTCCACCTCTATTTTGCAGCTTCTTCAGCATGTACCATCTAGAAGCATGTCATAATTAATGTCATGAAATTATTGAAAGTTAGACCTCACCTAGTTTATTATTTTGAAAAGGGGATTATCATACTTACAATATTACACATGTTACTTCTATCTATCTCATATATCTTATTTGTCTTTGTCATATTTGATTGTTGGCATACTATCCCATTATAATATATGTTGAACCAATAGAATAGTATAACCTTATCTTGTTGGTTATATCTATATTTTCTATTCTAGATGGGAAGCTAATTTAAAAATATAGAAAGAGAAATAAGTTGTATAATATATAGGATAGTGTATTTTCTTCTTACTCATTTTATATATTACTCTTATCTAATACTTATTTTATATGTCTCCTTATCCATCCTACTTTTATCTAATACTTATTCTATATATCTCTTTATACTATCCTAATTGTTAGAAGTTTCACGTCGTTTGTCTTATTCTCCTCACCTTGCTCGTTACTCTCTAGGGGGAGGTTTTTTCTTATTTTTCCTCTTGCTCTCCATATTCACTATTTGGATTATAAAAATCTTAAATATTACAATTTTTATTTTCATTTTCATTCCTTATTTTTCATGTTGAGGGGCAATGATTTTATGTTCTTCCTTTCCTTTTCCTATACAACTCTTCCTTTTAAAATAGTTGTAGCATAGGAGCCATCCATTACTACAAGTGCACTATTCACCATTAACAAATATGCTACAACTTATAAATTGTTATATTCTTGTGATCAGGGTTATTTAATGAGCATCTAGATGACAATTCATCAATCTATCAATTTATTAATTGCTTTTTTATTTTGTGAATTTACTAGTTTTGATTTTGTAGCTAAGTTTCAATTATTTAAAAAAATTAAATCAAAATGTGGTGTATTGTTTTGGAATATTGTAGTTACATTCAACAACATGTATGGATCAGATTTTGTATATTAAACAATAAGTCTCTTCTTTTTGTAGTGTCATAAATTGTGAAGCATGAGAAAATATCTAAACTTTATTATGTTAAACTAAATTTGAATTTTCCACCTATCCATTTTACTTCAGCCAATAATGCCCTCAATAAAGTTGATGCTAATGCTATACATGTTAGATTTTCATTGCTTATAAAGCTGAAATATTAGTCTACATATACTTTGTAATCAAATTATAATTGGCTTCTTTTTCCTCTTGATTATTTGTAGTATCACATGAGTTTTCCACTATTCCTTCATAGTTAATTGATTTTTTGTTGTAAAATATGCAATGCATCAAGGTTAAATTTAAATTCCAAATCTTTATTTTCCTATTTTTACCAGTTAGGTATAGGTTAAAAGGAGTAAAACTATAGCTTAAACTATAAGTTTAGAAAAATAGAAATGAGTTCAAGTTCCACAGCAAATATATTAGCATAAAGGAAATGTTGGGAAACTGCATTGACATTATGACTTTTCAACATAATTCGGTGGCTTTGTGCATGAGACTCTCATTTATTAGGATGAAAAGGATAGATGTATATAGTCTTATCTCTACAAGTATAGAGATTGTTTTCCGAATTTGAAAATTCTGGTCACTAAGCAGCAACTTTACCGTTGTGCTAAAACTCACCCTCTTACTTGCCAACATAAGTGTAGGTAAAAATATGGTGTAAAATTATTGGTACCCTTTGATGCTCATAACTCCTAATTGATCAGGTCATATCTCTCTTATTAGTATTGATGTATTCAAATGGTTTTTTTTCTGCCCATTGAATGTTCAATAGAGGAGTTTTTGGCTTTGAAATCATCAAAATATAGAAGTACTTTTTGCAATAAAAGAATATAATAAGAAAGATTAAATTGAGAGGTTCATCCAAGTGAGGATAGGGAATCCCTATAAGAATGAAATAAATAGAAAATAAAATGTCCTTTGCATCATACCTAACTAATGCATGTTGCTACAACTGTGTAAGCTTTTGCATTTGATTCCAACTTTTTTTTAGTGAAAGCATTTAATTTAAATTCCTATTATACATCAAAAGTATAGAATTTATAGATTGGTATATTATTAAGATGAGTTTGTTGTTGCAGATGAAAAGTTAGAAGGAAGATCTTCAGCTGAAAATCTTCAGCTTCAGCAATCTGAAGAAAAAGATGTTACCATAGCTGTATTTACCGTTCTCTCTGGTCTTTGCAAACAGGAACAATGGGTACCTATGGAAAAACTTCATTCAGAGGTTTGTTCTGACTATTTACAATTGTTATAAACTTGCCAAAGTATGGGAACTTTTTTAATCCATGCAATAGTTGTCACATTATTCTATTATGCATATAAACCACGATTGTGATATCATCCTGGAAACTTCTGAAACTATAATATTACAACCACAATCACAATCACAATTGTGAAGTGCAATTTAAAACATAGTATATTGGTTTGACATATAGAGATCCTACTATTTAGTTCTTGAATTACATTAATCTCTTCAAATTTTGAAGTCCATGGTAATAAAAGAGTTATGTTGTTTTGCATTTGGCATAACCATTTACCTGTTTTATCATTATCATAGTAATGTTGGTTTGAATTTGGCATAACTATTTACCTGTTTTATCATTATCATGCATATTGTGATTGATGATAACTATTTTTATCACAATTTTCATGTTTGAATAACTTACTTTGCTCATGATGTTAAAAATGGCTATGCATACATTTTGTACCTTTATAGAAAACAAAAAACAACGTGTCATTTTATCTTCCCCTTTTTATTTAGGCACCAATTGTGAGAATGTGGCTTTTGTAGGAAGTCTTTTTCTACCTCATACAAATAGTAAACTATGTTGGGTAATATTTCAATAAATGTAGGCAAAACTTTTAATGGATTGAATTGTAACCTTGAAAGTCCACTTGTGTCTATAAATAGAACTCAGTGAATGCATTGGTAAAAACACAACAAAAAGCATACGAAATACAATGCATATAGCATTGAGAGAAATAGAGAGTGGGTGAAATTCCAATACAAATATAATAGGAGAGGGTTAATTAGATACATTAAATTTAATACCTCTAGGTAAAAGAGCCTAGATAAGGTAATTCAATAATTATGGAAATTATCATATGGTTTTCTCCTTATTATTAAAGGGGTTTTTCACGTTAAATTTAGTGTATGTAATTCCTTTATTTATTTTTGTTGTTGTGAATAGTGAAAAGTGAGTCTAGCTATCCTAATATTATTCACATGTCATATTTTTCTTCACAAATTTTGGTGTACACTACTTGGTAGCATGGAAACATAGGTGAAAAGTGGGAATGTGGTATATAGAGGGAGTGACAAAGGGAAGAAGTTATATAGAAATTTAATCTAATTAAACTTAAAGTACTTGTTGCTATATGAAGGTGGAATGACTCAATGTACTATTATGCATTTGATGTGATACATAAACTTTCACACTAGAACTCCTAATGTTTACTTTTCTATTATTGTTTAGATGGTGACAAGGTATAGCAGTGTTTGGCACCACAACACAGTGAAGAAGTATCTCACATCAGAAAATTCCTCTGGTTATGTATACAAAGGGAAGCCTTGGTATGGTTTACTTGAACTCTTAAAGAGGAACCCTCAGCATTTTGAAATCACAACAAATACCAATGGTAGGGTCATCATGGAGTTTGTGACTTTGGTCTCTTTGCTCTATTGAAATATCAACATTGGTGTCATTTGTTTGACAATGATAGCTTCAAGTGATGCTTATGAAATATAATAAAACTGATGTCTCATCTTCAGTACTATATTATGCCTATATAGTTTGGCAACAACCTATGCAACATTTTACTTATCTTGTTATTTGTTATTGAGTCCTTAAAGCTACTGCTTTTGGTGTGTCTTGACTAATGTTTTTTATATTTGGAAATACACTTCTATTTGGGTTTAATTGTGTGATGTTTGCTCTCAGTACAATGTATGGTAATTAAACTTTTGTCCACTCTTCCTAGTATATATGATTGAGAGTTCTACATAAACATGTTTAATAGTAAAAACTATTCATGCATGTTATAAAACTCTTATGTATGTTGGGGTGGTGCCTTCATGAGGTATACTATATAATCATATTTGAATGCAACCTAATATTGCCTTCATGCACATTCATTCCCTTCAACCAGATCTAATGGTACTTATCTCTTTTTGTCCATAACACATGTTGCAGTGTTGCACCTATTCTTTTCCTTCAGTCCTATCTTAAATACTAATATTTCATCAATTAAAAGTTTTCAAATATATCATATTTTACGTCATAAGATAATGAAACTTGTATGATTATTATTTTGAATTTCTTTATCCCGCTTTAAATAATGGTATTTGTGAGGTGCAATTTAAAACATGGTTAATGACAATCTACTTAATTCTCACCTTTCGATCTCACTAGGGCATCAATTATGTTTTAAATAAATATGTAAACACAACATGTAAACCATTCATTATGGTATATAAATAGTTATTATATCTTCTTTCACAACGAGAGGAATTGATTGAGATTGTTTATGTAATTCGTGCAATGAATACGAAGAATAAAAAAGGAGTGAATAAATAGGAAGAAAGAAGGAATGAATAAAATAAGTTATATTTACAAGAAAATGTAGAATCTTAGCTTCACTCTTAAATTAAGATTAGGATAAATAGAGTATAATATGAAATATAGAGTAAAATAGTCACCCACCAAAACATCACTTAATACTTAATATACATAAAGACTTCACCATTATAAGTTTTATTACAATGGGATAATAAATATATATATATATCAAATTTATGTTTAATATGGGAATATGTCATACTTATATAATAATATATTATTAATTAGATTATAGTTTATATTTAAATATTTTGATAAGTAAAAATCTCCATGAAAATTTATACATTCCACAAACATTAAAACAATATGATATGAGTTATAGTTAGAAAAAAATGTAGAATCTTAGTTTCACTATTAAATTAAGATTAGGAAAAACAAAATAAGATAAGAATATATATTAAAATAGTCATCCACTAAAATATCATTTAATACTTTATATACATAAAAGACTTCACATTTACTAGTTTATTATGATGGGATTATATATATATATATATAAAATATTTGATTAATAAGGATTAACATTAGTAATATCTCATACTTATATATAAAATATTGCTAACTAGAATATGGTTTTTATTTGTATATTTTGATCAATAAAAATGTATACATTACACAAAAATTTCACAAGCATTATATTACAATAACATGAGTTATATTTAAAAGAAAATATAGAATCCTAATTTTACTCTTAAAATAAATAAAATAAAATAA
The DNA here is from genome assembly GCA_009771035.1 of Lupinus albus. Taxonomy (NCBI): domain Eukaryota; kingdom Viridiplantae; phylum Streptophyta; class Magnoliopsida; order Fabales; family Fabaceae; genus Lupinus; species Lupinus albus. Next base: position 19,208,746 of record CM020001.1, on the reverse strand, counting down.
AAATATATATTAAAATAATTATCTGCCCAAAGCATCACTTCATACTTAATGTACATAAATACTTTATGATTATTACAAGTTTCATTATGATCGGATGATATATATATATCAAATTTCTATTTAATATTGTTAGTTAATATTGTTAACTAGATTATATTTTATCTTTAAACCTTTTGATAAATAAAAATGCACATAAATATTTATACATTGCACAAACATGGCAAACACAAATTGCAAAAAATATATTAAATTACAATATTTTTCATGAGGATGTCATATTAGAGTTTTTTAATAACGGTCATATTATACTATTTTAATATAAGTAATATTATTATATATGTAATTTTAATATTAAATGTATATAAAAATATAATTTAATTGTTATGATTAGATATGTCTAGTTAAAAATAGATCCACTACATATTTAAATATACATATGATAATCTATTTTAAGATTATATAGTATAACATGTCTTTAAATATAGTCTTATATAGTATAACATGTCTTTAATCTTTATTTGTTGGTGAGTATGGCTGTGACAAGAAGGGTCCTATTACTTGAACACCAAGTTTTATACATCATATCACATACATTTATTTCCATCTCTCATTTTTTATCTTTCAATGTATATAATTGTACATCCCAACAAGTATAGTTTCTAGAATCAAACTATTGACTAGTAGGATACCTAAGAATTCGATAAGATCACATACACTAGTGTAGTAATTAACTTGTAGTTAGTATATCCACTTTAAATTATACCCTTCAAGTCACTTCACATAAAATTTATTAGATTTATAAGACTCTTAGGGATCACTATTATTTTATCTTTGTATTTTTAACTTAATTTTAGATTTTTAATATTCTTATTTTATGATATCAAGTATTCAATTTTTATATATATAATTATAATATTTTTATATGTGGTGTACTTTATGTTATAATTTTTTTGTAAGATATTTACTTTATTATAACTAGTGTTGACAAGCACTATGTGTCTGTCAACTCATATTCTTATTTTCTAGTATGAAATATTTAATATTAGAGAATTATATCACATTTTTTGTATTACGTATACATGATATCATAATTTTTGTGATGTAATAGAAAAATATGAAACTGAATTTTGTGATAATATAATAACTTATAGTAAAAATTAGATTGATACTTTGATATTTTCTTATTTATGTAATTTTTTTAACTTTACTTGATATTTTTTTATTGTATGGTAAATATTGTAATAATAGTTTTCTTACTAGTTCTACTCTAGAAAACTTGTGGCCTATAAATATTTATATATCAAAGTTTTTGGAGTTATCAAAACTGTCACAACCATAATTATGACCATATCAACATAAAAATTAGGATTTTCTTAAACTTTTGAAGTTTCTAAAATCAATTATATTTCAAATTGTTGATTCATTGGTCAATCATGCTAGTGATGATATACTGACTACAAAGGAAGGAAGATAACATGCCCAGGATGGTCGAATAAGAGGTGCTAATATTGCATGGTACACCAAATTTGATTTTTTTGTTTACATTTTAATGGAATTTACCCTGAACATGTTTGTAAAGTATTTTACTTTGCTGTCTTAACTAAAATGAAATTTATTAATTTTAATTTAATGAAAATATTTTATACACTAATATTATTAAAAAGTTTATAAATGGATAATATAAAAAGAAGTACACTAAAAAGACATAAATATTAAACTATTTAATTTAGAGATTGAAATGTAATATGTATGTTCAAATATGTTTGCATTACACATGATAGTTTGTGTTTTAATGATGATTGTAGATATAATGAGAATGAAAAAAGTGTTTGTTGACAAAGACAAATGTTTATTTTAAAATTTTTATTTTATCAAAATAGATTAGTGTTAGTGTAAGATTAAAAATACTGTTGGTGTTCGTATATAAAAAAACATAGGCTAATATGTTTTTTTGTTTCTGAGTGATAAAAGCTTGTGTTTCTTAAGAAATGTCTCGGTTTTGAGGTCATGGATAATAAAATGTAATTTTAATTCCATTGATATTCCATTTTGACTTGATACCCTTTCATTTTGGAGTGATGATGGGATCATACCATTTGATCTTTTTTCATGCTTTTACTTAATTTCATGCCTAACAAATAATATTTGAATTGAGTTTAAATTGTAATCAAGTGGAATTGAAAAGTGCTAGTAAATATGATCCAAAAAAGTATATTAGTTTTACATGCACTTATCATAACTTATAGGTATAAGCTTGCATATTTGAGTTTGTAGCTTGTTAAATGACTAAAATTGTTTAATAACTAAAAATCACAATTATTAATTGGAGTAGTTATATAAATAAATATAGTTTTTTTGGGTAACATTATTAATAATTTTATAATTAAATGAATATTAAGTTGACAATTATTTATTTAATTATATATGGTAAAATTATTGATAATTATTTCTAATAATTATTTATTTCTTTAGTAACTTACATTTCATCTCTCCCACAATGGCCTTCTCTTTTCCTTTCTTGTCATCCTTTAGCATTTCACTTCGCCTATTTATTCTCCCCTCCCACATCATTTTCTTCTCATCCTATTGCCCAACTTCCTTCTTCCTTCTTGCCCAACTCACCTTCTTCCGTGGCAGCCCAACAAACTATCCTCATGGTTATCATCATTGCCGCAGCATTAGCTACTCCATCTCCTCCGACACCCATTCCGGCACCACCACCCCCACGCGTTCCTACCCGTCCCCCACCCCCTCCCCCACCGCCTCCTCATGATGCAACACGTTCTGGCCACAACAACCCTTCCCCATCCGCCACAACACTTGCACCCTGGGTATATGCTGTATCCATTGTGCTAGGAATTATGTTCACTGTTGGTGTTGGCTTGGTCATGAGGGTGGTTTGGACCTTATGGTTTCAAACACACCCTCTTCATTTCGAAGAACATGGAATAAGCAACATGGAAGAAGCCATGAGAGAAATTTTGGAAGAGGCACGGCTATAAGATGCAATTCAAGAAACCTTAGAAGAAGCACTTCAACATGTCTTACACTTGGAAGAAGCAATTCAGCATTTGGAAGAAGCTGCTTTGGAAGAAGCTGTTTTGCAAGAAGCTTCAGTATAAAACTGCCTAAATAGAACTTGGGTAATAGCAATAAGGATAGAGGTATTAAAATTTAGTACGTGCAAGGATAATATTTACAAATGATAATAGTCGTCAATATTAGTAATCAAATAGGCTACTACTTTGTGGATATACTGTTAGCTGGATATGATGTTTTGAAACCAGTATGATGTTTTGAAACCAGTACACATATTCATACCCACCACTATTATTAAAAGTGATTCAGGAGACAAGTATATGTATTTGTTTTTGTTTTTAATAATAAAAGTGTTATTTAAGTTAAATATGTTTTTAAAAGTTGACTTTTCATTTACTTTACATTATAGAAGATAATATTAACTGGAATCATCCTATCATACTCTTGTTTAAACTTTAAGGTTGCCTTTGGTTGAGGAGAAAGAGAAGGAGTGAAAATAAGTTAGACGTAAAGTGTGTATTTCTCCACTTTACTAAATTTTCTATTATCATAGTAAGCTTTCACTTAATAATGTATATTAGATTTTCTAAGCTAGTTTTGGGGTATGTTTAAAATTATTTACCAAAGTAGTGTAATTCTAGGGGAGTCGTGTATGGGGTCCACGATTTACAGGGTGTCGTGCATGGGCAATACGACTCTCTGCACGTAAGTCGTGCATGGGGAGCACGAGATAGAAAGTCGTGCATGGGGTGCATGACTTATGTTTTTTTACTTGCAGGAGTAGAAAGCTTTAGCAATGTGCCAATAGTAATTCCCAAAAGTTTTGTTATTTGCAGGAGTAGTAGGTGATGGTGACTTAGGGGAACTTGGAGAATGCAAAGGGATTGGAAATATACCTGTTGTGGTCATAAAAGTGGATTAAGTTACATTAATTTGTTTTGTGATTATGAACTAGGGTTCTGATGGTGGTGTTGTAAGTGGATTCTCGTCGATAAAAAGATTCATTCTTGCTCTTAAGTCGGATCCCCTAAAGCCTCACTTGGACCAGATCCGTAAGCAAGCTAATGATCATCGCTCTTTGTCTCTTGTATATGATCTTATGCACAAAAGATCAAGCTTGAGAGTTCGAAGATTGTTAGGATTTTTGCGTAATTATCACGAAACATCTCAGATCTAATGAATAAACCTCAATATATGACTCTCTTCAACAATAATGCAGTCCCTGTTGATGAAGCAATGGTTCGCCAAATGGAGAAGGAAGTGAAGGAGCATATTAAGACCACTCGTCACGTGATCGGCGAAGCCAAGGAGTCATTTGATAACCAGCTCAAGATTCAGAAGTAGAATGATACAATATTTGTTGTGAATGAGCACTTAACCAAGGCAAAAAAGCAGGGAGCTTTCTCAAGCTTGATTGTTGCCAAGTCAATTTCGAAGAGCTAGCATTGTGTCTCGATGAGGTTGATAGAAGAGCGGATCGTTCATTCTGAGAAATATTCAGATGAGGGTAAATCCACTCTTCCTGAGGTTGAAGATCCTAAGTTCTACCACTACTTCTATTTTCTTTCCTTTTCTGTGATGATGATGTTGGTTAGAGGAGTAAGAATAAGAAGTGAATAGAAAAGAGAGAGTGAAGAAAATGCAGAGTGTGATTGTAATGGTAGATGTGAAGGAGAAAAAGCTTAAGCGAGGATTCCACATTTTGATCTCAAAATCATAAATAGAAATTGAAAGAGGATCAGTTTATTTGATTGGGATTTGTAAGAAAAAGAAGCATTCACTCACTTTTTCACTTCAAGAAATAGTCAATGGGTTGTTGTAAATTTTGGATCTTAGTGTTTAGATTATAGTGATTCGGGATCTGATTCTCTTTGAATTCAAGTTAGGGTTTTATGATGTGTGTTAATTTTCCCGGGAAAATTTGATGGGTTGGGGTTGGAAAAATTACTAGCATAATGTAGTTTGACTATATTATGTCAGGTTTGGGGCAGGTTTAAAATTATTTACCAAAGTAGTGTATTTTTAGGGGAGTCGTGTATGGAGTCCACGATTTCCAGGGTGTCGTACATGTGGAATACGACTCTCTACACGTAAGTCGTGCATGGGGAGCACGAGATAGAAAGTCGTGCATGAGGTGCACGACTTCTATTTTTTTATGTGCAGGAGTAGAAAGCTTTAGCAATGTGCCAATAGTAATTCCCAAAAGTTTTGTTATTTGTCGGAGTAATAGGTGAGGGTGACTTAGGGGAACTAGGAGAATGCAAAGGGATTGGTAATATACCTGTTGTGGTCATAAAAGTGGATTAAGTTACATTAATTTGTTTTGTGATTCTGAACTAGGGTTATGATGGTGGTGTTTTAAGTGGATTCTCGTCGATAAAAAGATCCATTCTTGCTCTTAAGTCGGATCCCCTAAAGCCTCGCTTGGACCAAATCCGTAAGCAAGCTGATGATCATCGCTCTTTGGCTCTTGTATATGCATCTTATGCACGAAAGCTCAAGCTTGAGAGTTCGAAGCTTGTTAGGATTTTTGCGAAATTATCATGGAACTTCTCAGATCTAATGAACAAACCTCAACATAAGACTCTCTCCAGCAATAATCGCTGAGCGTATATGTTGGAGTTTGTACAATATCCTTCTGAAGTTCAGCATAGGGTGAATTTTTGCGGATCAATTTAACCGTAAAGCCTCATCCATTGACAATTTCAATGGATGAGAAATTTAAAAGAAGAATGAAGAGGAAGATGGGTATAAAGGTAGGATCAAACAAAATTTGACAACTCATTATCAAATATAAAAGAGCAAGGAAAATTTTAAAGTTTTGTAATTTTTCTGGACTAAATCGTATTTATTTTATAAAGTAAGAATCATTTCCATAATGGAGAGAGAAATAATATTATTACACTTTGTTTTAAAGATAAAAATGTCATTACAAGTATAAATAGAATGATAGAATGATAGAATTATCTTATAATTTTTCATTTTTCATTGTTTTACACATCATTTCCCTCCCCATAATATAAATATATTTAAATATAGTATATTTATAAAAATAATTATAACATATATTTAAATAATAAATATAATATATATATATATATATATATTATGTATATATAAATAACATATATATATATATATATATATATATATATATATAACTCAAGTTTGACTCTTTTATGTCACTAGCTCAAGTTCCAACTCAAGTCCGATTCATTTGATTCATGAACCAAGTTTATCGAACTAAATAATGAGTCAACTTTTAATCAAATATCAAGTTGATTCAATTCATTGTCAGCTCTATATTATATAATATTCTTAAAGAAAAACCTTATAGTTAGATTTCTATATAGGAAAAGAGGTATATAGATGATTGAAAATTAAAAAACATAAATATATTGTCATTAAGCGAAAGACATAATATATTTGAAAGTTAATATATGTGTTCCTAATACGCATAGCTGGAAATACTTGATCTATTTTGATGATAAAGTAAGAGGTTAATCCAATAGTAAAAATTTTGATGATAAATTAATAGAATCCAACAAACCTTGTGTTTTAGAAGTATCTGCATAGCTCAAATTGTAATTGCATTCATTGTTAGGAGAACATGAAGGAGTCTCTACAACCATTTTACGATATTCATCTTCTTGGCACGCAATATGGGTATATGTTGAAGACTTTTCAGGATCAAAGAAATGGTATTTCTGCTCATAACAATTGGGGCATGGTAAACATTGTAACCATATAAGATCACTACTTGTATCCAACTCGCGATAAAATTTTATTGGTGGAGTTCCAATAGATACCTCCATGACAATAAGACCAAAATCCGTATATATTTTATAGAGTAAGGATCATCTCCATAATGGAGAGATAAATAATATTATTACACTTAGTTTTAAGGATAAAATTTTTATTACAAGTGTAAATAGAATGATAGAATTGTCTTTTCATTTTTCATTTTTCATTTTTCATTGTTTTACACATCATTTCCTTATCCATAATATAAATATATTTAAATATAGTATATTTATAAAAATAAATATAATATATATTTTAATGTGAACAATCAATTTTGTCCGACCTATAAAAAATAGAAAAAATTCTAAGCAAAAGGTCGAAAAATTGTGACATTTTTTGGGGTACCTCATTCGTAACAATGGGTCCCTATGGTGGAATCGGCTAGAGCACTTAGTATGGGTTCTTGCTACCTTTTTACTCTTCGAAACATTTTAATTGTTAGGTGCATATGCTCATTACAATATTGCTTGAAAGTACCTCACAAGCTGAAAATTGAAACTGACAAGGTTGAAGTTTTACTATTATATCCTCTTTGTATCATAAGAATCATAACTTCTACAAATAGAAGGAGCTTCCCTTTGATATTTGTGTTTTACATAACATTAATCTGAACTAATCTATTTGTGCACTTGCTTTGGAAAATTGAAACCCTTATCTCTCATATTGTGAACTACTCTATTTGTGTTTTGCAATTTTTATAGTAAGGTTAGGGTCTGTGTTGTCTCTAAATTCTCTAAAAATGGGAAGGAGGTCAACGATCAGTGTCGTTTCTAAACTATTAATTTCATATTAAATGCTTTAAAGAAATTTATAATTATTTATTCAAATGATTTTAAAATGGAGATTTTATAATAAGGTTTTGGCTCGTGACGTCTCCAAATTCGCTGAAAATGGGAAAGTGGTATACGATCAGTGTCATCTCTAAACTATTAATTTCATATCAAATATTTCAAAGCAAAATTATTGTATTATTTATTCAAATAATTTAAAAATAGAATTTTATAGTAAGGTTAGGGTCCGTGTTGTCTCTAAATTCTCTAAAAATGGGAAGAAGGTCTACGACTAGTACCGTCTTTAAACTATTAATTTCATATCAAATATTTTAAAAGAAAAGTGTTTGTATTATTTACTCAAATAAATTCAAAAATGGAATTTTTATAGTACGGTTAGAGCCCGTGTTGTCTCTAAATTTTCTGAAAATGGGAAAGATGTCTACGATCAATGTCGTCTCTAAACTATTAGTTTCATATTAAATGCTTTAAAGAAATTTATAATTATTAATTCAAATGATTTTAAAATGGAGATTTTATAGTAATGTAGCACATGAATGAGAACCTGCAGAACTTGAACCAGAATACTAATTCTCATCCTAGCCCACACACACTTGCACCGCAAGGACCCGTAGAGTACCGTGAAATGAATGAATTCTGCAGACGTAACCCAAGTCAATTCCAAGGAGGGTTTGCTGTGGATGCTGTAAATGAATGGGTTCAGGACTTGGAGAAGATTTTTCGAGTCATGGGCTACGAAGATAATTAGAAGGTGACAGATGCTTCTTACATGCTGACGAAGGAAGCAACGGACTAGTGGGAGTACACCCGGAGACAGATGGAGGTGGAAGGACGAGTGATTACTTGGGAATCGTTCAGGGGAAGGTTCCTCTAGAAGTATTTTCCTACTGACTTTAAAAGGAAGAAGGAGATATAGTTATTGTGTTTGAATCAAGGGAGTATGTCGGTGGGAGAATATGCAGCGACGTTTGAAGAGCTGGCAAAGTATTGCCCCTAATATGAGATGGATGCAGACGGGAGGTCCAAATGTGCGAAGTTCGAGGTCGGTTTGAGACCGAAACTGAAGATGATGTTTGGGCATCAAGAGATTACGGACTTCCCTACCTTAGTCAATAAGTGTAGGATGTATGAGGACGACCGAAGAGCTAGAGACACTAATGTGCATAAGGCCAACCAACCAAGAAATTTTGGGCCTCAGAGAAACTTTGTGCATGGGAAGCGAAAAGGTAAGGCATTCTCCGACAATAGAAAGCCTTATGCCCCACCTACTAGTTATCGAGGGCCTAGTTCGTAAGGACCTAGGCCTCATACTATTATCGGTGGACAACAACCACCTGTGTGCACCTAGTGTGGCAGAACTCATTTTGGTAGTATATGTTTCGAGGCGTGAAATGGGTGCTTCTTTTAAAAGGAGTTCGTTCATGTGAAGATGTTTTGTCCTAAGCTGAATCGGAGTGTGAATTCCGTGAGGACAGAGAGGCTCAAGACTACTTGCAGAATATTTACTATGAACGATTCTGAAGCTGTTGATGTTGAGGGTTTGATCCAAGGTAAACTGTATGATAAAGGGTATCCCTCTATATGTGTTGTTTGATTTGGGTGTTACGCATTCCTTTATATCTTGTGAATGTGTGGAGCGACTAAGCTTGCAAACTGATGTTTTTCCTTTTGATTTGTTTGTTTCTACCCCAAGGAATGCACCTGTAGTAGTGTCGATATTTTGTCCCAAGTGTCCAATGGTAGTGTATGATAAGACATTTTTGTTAGATTTGATATGTTTGTTGTTATCCCAAATAGATGTGATACTAGGGATGGATTGGTTGTCTGAAAATCGAGTCTTCCTGAACTGTTTTGATAAGACTATAGTGTTTGGGTCCCCAGTGAGATGTCTGACATTCCTAGCTGCTCGAAGTCATTATCGGCCAGTGAGGTTGAGACTTCCCTTAAGGAATGAGCACTTGTTTATTTGTTGTTGGCTTCCTTAGAGGGGGAGAATAGGTCAGAGATGAAAGATTTGCATGTGGTGTTTAAATTTTTGGAGGTGTTTCCTACGGATATTTCGGAGTTACCACTAGTAAGAGAAGTGGAGTTTTCCATTGATCTAGTGTCAGAGATCAGACATATCTCTATAGCTTCGTATAGGATGGCACCATTGCAATTAGTTGAGTTGAAAAAACATATAGAATATTTGTTGGAGAAGAAGTCTATTCGTCCAAGTGTTTCACCTTGGGGTGCACCGGTTTTGTTGGTAAAGAATAAAGATGGCTCCATGAACAAGGTTACAATCAAGAATCGTTACCCTTTGCCTAGGATTGATGACTTGATGGATCAGTTGAGGGGAATAGTGGTATTCTCCAACATGATAAGGTTGTTGTTTAGTGATCATAAATTCACGAGTTCAATATTTTCTTTTGTTCAGAGCACTTATTTAAGTTGTGGTTATATGATTAGTACTACCAAGGTATCATATCACCTTGGTATATATGATTATTTTCATAACAAGTGTCCTTTCTTGTAATCGAATCATTGCATGTGAGTCATACATCTCTATATGTTATAATGTATGTAAGATTAGGATTCAGAAGTTTTGAGGAATAAAACTTTACATAGTTTTAACCAAGTTTGATAGATACCTGCGAGTCCCCTTGCTTCATGATTAAAAAACAAAACTTTAATACTTGCTGTAAGTATTATAGTACATATTTTCATGTTAGATACCATAAATGTTGCATTGATGGAAATTTTGAGTAATGGGTCAAGATAATGTATGTGTAATTTTAAGTTTTGCATGAGTATTTTGTTGAAGTGTGAAGAAATAAAAACAATAAAATGAGAGTGAATATCAATTATGAAGGTTGTCCCTGAATGTTTGAATATCAATTATATATATGATTATTGCTGCTAAACACTTGTTGTCATGTTTTTACATTATTAAGTATGATTTTTCTATACTTGACGTTTTGGGCCATATAATCTATTGACCCAAGTTTTAATTATATTTTAAATTTATTCCTAAGATTAAAAGTAGATTATATTGAAACCCAAATAAAATTGGAATAGAATCCATTGCTTATTTGTCATTAGCTCAAAGTTTCTAATTTTGTCCATTCTTTTGGCACACCATTTATCATTATGTAGAAACAGTAAAGATTAACTTTATTAAAAAAAACAAGAGAAAATCCCAAACTTATTTGGCATTTACAAGAGATTGGGCTAAATTAGCAAGATATAAACATACAAACCTCAACTTGGGCCAAGATAATAGAACTTGATATGTGTTATGAAAGTGATGAATCTTCACTAATAGAAGAGATGAAAGTTATTTTTTCTTTGAATTTTAATAGTTGTGATCTCAATATAACTAATAATAATACAAATATCATTTGATTTTATATTTTCTTTATTTTTTTATACAACTTCCTTCTCCTTTATTTGATAACTATTTTTGATGATACTAAAAGAGTAATAAAATATGGGAAATTTATAATATGGAATTACTTATGATAGTTATTAGTTTCATTTTTTTATTTAGAATAATATGCTAGGAGGCTAATCTTTTGAGAGCTTCCTCTAATTCATCAACTTTACCATATTAATTCATAAATATGATTATTATGTTGTTAAATCGTGATATTATGTTGTTAATTCATATGTTTGATGTAATGTTATGTTAATCCAAAAGTTCATACTAAATGAATTTTTCATCCTAATGTTGAAGTTGTTTTTAATGTTTGTTAGAGTAAAATGAGTTGTGTTTAATAGTCAAATTACGTTGTTTTTTAAACTTTAAATTAAGTTTTATAATTTTTCTCTCTTGATAATCATTTAAATAACATATAAGATCATATGAAACAAATACACAAATGCATAAATAACGTGCAATTATTTTTAATATTTTTGAATTTATGGGTACTCATGGATCCGTTGGGTACCCAAGGACCCACGGGTAGTATACCCAGCATGTATTACCATGGGTCTGGGGCGGGTCTGGGTCCAAAAACAAAGCAGTGGGGCGGGTCTGAGTAATGCGCTACCCGGACCCATACAGACCCGTTGCCATCCCTATTCAGTAATTATTTTCTTGGGAAAGAAACATGTTCATTTTTATTTTTATTTTACTTTGGGAAATTTTGAGTGGAAATATTACTACAAAGGAAAAAACGTTTGTATTTTTTTCTGGAAAAGCGAAGAGATTTAATGAGGCTATCAATGTTTTGTTTGCTTTCAAATTAGGCGTGATGTGTGCTTGTTTTCTTTGGAAGCATACCATGTTAATTTTTTTCTTCCTTTTTTGAGACATTTCCAATGGTTTATTTTATTTTATCTTTCTAGGAACGAAAAAGATTTAATTAAGCTACACTAATTTGTTTTATGATTCTGAACTAGGGTTCTGATGGTGGTGTAGTAAGTGGATTTTCGTTGATAAAAAGTTCTACCACTACTTCACTCCTCCTACGACTCACATATTAAACATTCCAATATCTACTTTACTTCAAAAATAAACACATAAAAGCTTACACTCCCACTCTAAAAACACATTCTTTTTGCACCCCTCTTTCTAATCTTGCATCTTAACCGTGAAAGATGAACAATTTGTCATGTTTCAAGTCATAAGGAGCTTAAATTAAAAACTTGAAGTAAATCAAAACTTTTTCTAATCATATATTTTTTAATAAAACGTTCTTTAACTCACAAGGGCAACAACAAGTCAACAACTAACTCATGATACAAACAAAAGATTTAAAGAATGAACATCCTTTCTTTTGGGAAGAGGTTCAGCCAAAACCTAGAAAATGGTGAGGGTTGTTTGGAGTCTTGACCAGTCAACACTTTTCATCTTAATTAAAACCATGAAACTTAACAATTGCATAAAAATAAGACCTTTGAAACTTTAAAAAAAAATTGATTGCATAAGCACGTGTAATGGAGACAAAGATCACATGTCCTAAACGGTGTCTCATTTTCTATCTCAAGCCAATGAAAATGTTTCATTTTGTTTTTTAAAAAAATTATTCATATGGAAATATGCTAATGATTCGGAACATGGAATGAGACACCGTTCGAGACGAGTAATCCTCTAATAGTTTGGAGGGGTAAAAAAATTGAGAAAAAAATGTAAGCATTCACATTGTAAGAATTTTTTATAATATTATTGCATCATCTATTACTCATATTTAATTATCATTTACTATTAAAAATAAGTAATACAAATAAATTGTCTACAATATTCTAAATATGTATAAATTTTTACTCTAGAAAGATAATACATTCACTTTTTTTTATCTCTCACCTTGTATCTCCCTATAGTGTATGTGGAGGGAATTAGGATTTTGGGAATTTCCAAAAGTGCCTTAAAATATAAGGGAACTTCAGTTTTGCCATTAAAAAATCTAACCCATTTCTTGATTCAAATGAGTGAAATTGGATTCATATTTGTAGAGCTTTAGTCACTTCTGCCATTAAAGCAACATTGAGATTTTCTATTCAAGTCATAGTCTACATGCATGATTGCATTAGAATTATGCATTAATAGTGAAAGAATAGGTTCATCAAAACACACCAACACAAATAAGACATGCCAAACAATTAGAATCACACAAGAAAGCGTGTAACAAAGCCACATCCTAAAATTATAGAAGTCTCACCTTACTTTAATACCATTAAATACAAAACCTCAAATTACTAACTACCAAATTTCACATAAGAGACAAAGCCCAAAAAAGGAGAAAGGTTACACATGATATTACTCTTCTAAAATTACTTACACTTATTTTTCCTAATTAGTAAAACCTTAAGTTGTGCTTTAGCTAATTTTGTGTTTTTGCTGATAGAAATTTATAATTTCTATTTAATGGTTTCACATCATATATTTAATAAAATTGTATTAACTATTTATTTAAAGAAATTATAAAATAAGTTGTCTAATATTGACAATTTGTAGAACTTCTGAAATTGACATGAGCTTAATAAGTGTATAACCAAGTTAATTCATAGGAGATAATGCATGAAAATCCTATATGTTTACACATCAGAAATGGTAATGGTCCCCAACAGATCAAATCACAAAACAAATTTCCCCTCCCCTCATGAGAGAGAAAACAAAAGGTCCCTTGAGAAAGAATTCCAGAATTTAGTTGAGAAAAATTATCATACCACAATACTCTTAAGGCATAAGAAGTAGAAAAGAACACAAATATAAATAAATGTATGTCTTTATATGTTTGCTTTATTATACTAAGAATCATCAAATTGAATATCTTTAAATGATTGATTATTCACCAATAAAGATGAAATTCTAACATGTGCAACAAGATGAAGGGGCAATTATGAGATTTGCCCATACATGAATATGATTTTGGGACATACTAGCCATTATTGAGATTGGAGAGGGCAAAAGAAGGGTGTTAGTGGAAAACTATAAATAAGCATTGTGGAAATAATGTCCCTCCAACCCCCCAACTCTATGCTTAAGCATCGTACCCTTTTTAAATCATTCAAAATATTACTTTATTTTGGATGAAAATAGATTGGTTAATAATTTACAGTAGTAAATAAATGTAAGTAGATTAGGTGAGGTATTTTGTGTACCACATCCATCAATATATATAAAAAAAACATCATTCTAAATATCTTATAAATCTTCCTACCCATAAAAACGATGTATATTATTCATTTTGTGACATATACTAATTTCCGTATGGTATATCTGGATTTGTAAGATAATATATTATTTTCCACACAAAAAAATTGGTTAGAGAGACTAGATTATAGAGAAGTGAGATTCTAGAGTCAACATTAATTACCATTTGTAAGGAGGATTGCACAACTTCTAGTCCTGAATAAATAAAAACAAATAAATACTAAATAGTGATAAATAATTACTAGCAATAAAAATTATAAAAACTTGGTATTTTTCTGCATTTTTGCAGGCAAGTGGGATAGAGGATGATTATTCAAATACTAGAATTAAGGTGGTGGGTGATAATCCAACCATGGAAGTGGACCTTAATTTCAAGGTTTGACTTATGAAATTTATATAATATTACACACAAATGTTGAAAATAGCTTTTTTTTATGCTGACAATTGAATTTTTTTTTTATAATGCTGACAAATCAGTTAAGGACACATGTGAAATTATAATATAAAAATAATTATTGGAAATTACATTTGTATATATGCACACAAAAATTTATATTTAGTATATCTGTTAGAGATAGAGCGCAATGCGGAAGCACAAGATCGGATCAATTGAGAACAAAAGAGAAGGAATAAAATAAGCAAGAAAATAACACACAATATTTAACGTGAAAAAAACCCCTCAGTGTGAGAGGTAAAAAAACCACGGGCGCTCACGAGCAAAATTCCACTATGTAAAAGAAGAGTACAACAAATCCTCTAAGAGTAATGAGGACAAAGAAAAAATAATTTTCTCACAAATACTCTCTCAAATGGAACAAGAATTCTCACCACAAAATCACTCATACAAAATAACAAAACACTCAAAGTATGATGTAAGGTGCTTGTGATTATAGAAGTGTTGAATTTGTGATGCATTGATGCTCTCCAGGATGTTGCTTTTATAGGCAAAATAATTGTATAAGAGAAGCCATAAAGCTTGGAGAGCAAGGCGTGGATTCTTGGGAGGCAAGCCATATAAATGCTTGGCAAGCAAGCTTAAAAAAGGACTTGGCAAGCAAGTCTTCAAAGCTTGGCAAGGAAGCTTGCATTATATATATATATATATATATATATATATATATATATATATATATATATATATATATATATATATATATGAGAGACATATTTTAACAATCTCCACCTTGGCTCGAATTCGGTAAATTGCTCATCGCCAAATAAAGCCCCGAAGGGGCGCTCAAATGCTGTAGAGACCAACCAAGTCCAGACAGTGTTGGAACTTGGTATTTGGAAGTGGCTTGGTAAGCATATCTGCTGGATTCTCTGAAGTGTGAATCTTCTTCACCATTATTTCACCAACAGTAACAATATCTCGGATGAAGTGACGTTTTACATCAATATGTTTGGTCTTGTCATGATAACGATTATTCTTGGTCAGATGAATAGCACTTTGACTATCACAAAATACTCTAAGAACACCTTGTGCTAAACCAAGTTCATTTACCAAACCTCGGAGCCAAATAGCCTCCTTCACACCCTCTGTAGCTGAAATATATTCAGCTTCAGTCGTAGATAATGCAGCAATGGACTGAAGAGTAGCTTTCCAGCTGATAGCACTATTACAGATAGTAAAGATGTAACCAGAAAGAGATCTCCTTCTGTCATTGTCACCAGCATAATCCGAATCAACATAACCTACAACATCATTGGGTGTAGCCTTGCTTCTGTCAAATACCAAACCAATGTCAGAAGTACCTTTTAGATACCGAAAAATCCACTTTACAGCACTCCAGTGATCCTTGCCAGGATTATGCATATATCGACTCACCATGCTGGCAGCATATGCTAAATCTGGTCTAGTGCACACCATAGCGTACATAAGACTACCAACTGCACTGGCGTAAGGAACATGTGACATACGCTCCACCTCCTCCTCTGTATGTGGGCAAAGATCTGAGGATAACTTGAAATGTGCAGCAAGTGGAGTAGAAACAGGTTTGCAAACATTCATATTAAACCTTTCAAGCACTCTCTCAATATACTTCTGTTGAGATAAGAATAGTTTACCAGCTTGACGGTCCCTGTGAATCTCCATACCAAGAATTTTCTTGGCTGCACCTAATTCTTTCATCTCAAACTCATTATTAAGTTGAGTTTTCAATTTCCTGATCAAAGACTTGTTACGTGAAGCAATTAACATATCATCAACATAAAGTAACAAGTATATGAAAGATCCATCTGGAAATTTTTGGAAATAAATACAGTCATCAAATTGACTCCTGTAATATCCTTGCCCAATCATAAAAGAATCAAACCTCTTATACCACTGCCTTGGAGCTTGTTTAAGGCCATATAAAGATTTCTTCAATCGGCAGACAAGATGCTCCTTATCTGGAACAATAAACCCCTCGGGTTGTTCCATGTATATTTCTTCTTCTAACTCTCCATGTAGAAAAGCTGTCTTTACATCAAGTTGCTCCAATTCCAAATCAAATAAAGCAACAAAAGCAAGCAAAACACGAATGGAAGTATGACGAACAACAGGTGAGAATATCTCATTAAAGTCAATACCTTCCTTTTGATTGAAGCCTTTAACAACTAGTCTTGCTTTGCATCTTGGATCTTCAACCCCGGGAATGCCATCTTTCTTCTTATAGACCCATTTACATCTCAATGATCGTTTGCCTTTGGGAAGCTCTGTCAAAACCCAAGTACCATTCTTATGAAGACTTTCCATTTCTTCATTCATAGCCACCAGCCACTGTGAAGAATCAACACAAGAAACAGCTTCTCTATAGCTGGCAGGTTCAGCACCATCATTTACCTCTTGTGCTACAGACAATGCATAAGCAATTAAATTATCACCATCAGTGTACCTCGCTGGCCTTTTAATTTGTCTTCTAGCTCTGTCTCGGGCAAGACAATAATCATCTCCTTGTTGATGAATAGGAGAAGTGGTACTATCATCACAATCAACATAATGATCATCAATGGTTGATTCATTTGTAGAGGAAGATGGAACGTCAACGTTAGGAGCTGCAGGCTTTACTATCAACTCCACCTTCTCGCTAGTACCCTGTAGATTACCTGTAATAGTAGAAGAAGACACAACAGATTGTTTTCCGGAAGATAATAATGCATCCTCGTTAAAAGTCACATCTCTACTAAGAATTAATTTCCGTGACTTTGAATCGGAACACCATAAGCGATATCCCTTAGACTCAGATGCATAACCAAGAAATATGCACTCAACAGCTCTTGGAGCTAATTTACCATCATTAACATGTGCATAAGCAGGACATCCAAATATTCTTAAATTAGAATAATCAACGGGATTACCTGACCAAATTTCTTCTGGAACTTTGAAGTCAAGTGCCGAATGTGGAGAACGGTTGACCAAGTAACAAGCAGTAGATGCTGCCTCAGCCCAAAGTTCACGCCGATGCCATAACCCAGCATTTGAGAGCATACAACGAGCTCTCTCAAGTAGAGTTCTGTTCATCCGTTCTGCAACACCATTTTGCTGGGGATTCCTTGGAATGGTTTTGTGTCTGGCAATACCATGATTTGTGCAGAACTCATTAAATTCACCATTACAGAACTCTAACCCATTGTCTGTTCTGAGCTTTTTCACCTTTTTCCCTGTTTGGGTTTCAACAAGAGTTTTCCACTTTTTGAAAGTGGAGAAAGTTTCATTTTTATGCCGCAGAAAATAAACCCAAACTTTACGAGAAAAATCATCAATGATAGTCATCATATAGCGGCATCCTCCATGGGAAGGAACTTTAGAAGGCCCCCAAAGGTCAGAATGAATATAATCAAGAATACCTTTGGTACGGTGAGTTGCAGTAGAGAAACTAACCTTTTTCTGTTTCCCAAAAACACAATGTTTGCAAAACTCCAACTTACCGATGCCATGTTTACCAAGATGACCTTGCTTGCTCAAAAGGTGCATGCCTTTTTCACTCATATGGCCCAGACGCATGTGCCATAATTTGGTGACATCATTATCAGGCATTGAAGAAGATACAGCTGCTGAACCTGTCACAACAGAGCCTTGCAAGACATATAAGCTACCAACTCGGTTAGCCTTTAATAATACAAGAGCACCTTTCGATACTTTTAGAACTCCACCTTCAGCTGAATACCTGCACCCTAGAGACTCTAGGGTGCCAAGAGAAATTAAGTTCCGCTTCAAATCTGGAATATAGCGGACATTAGCCAAAGTTCTGACAACACCATCATGAGTCTTGATCTGAACTGTACCTATTCCTGCAACCTTGCATTGAGTATCATTTCCCATTAAAACAACACCACTGTCAACACATTCAAAAGTGGTGAATAAGTCCTTATAAGGACACATATGAAAAGTACATCCAGAATCAAGAATCCATTCTATTTTACTCCTCTTATTAGAAGAGACAACAGATAAAAGAACATCACCGTCAGAGTCGGCTTCAATATTTGCAGCTTCAGGGGATTGTTGAGTTTTTCCTCTCTCTTGTTTTTCTTGCTTTTTCTTCAAGATGAAACAATCAGGAATGTCATGCCCTGGTTTCTTGCAATAGCGACAGGTTTTGTTGGATTTGCGGCCTCTGGATTTGGATCTGAACTTTTTATAACTGGTACTCCCCTTTTCTTGAGTTCTACCACGAACACTTAAGCCCTCACCCTTGTCCACGGAATTAACTTCAAGATCAAACTTTTCTTTGGACAATAAATTAGATTTAACATCTTCAAAGGATAAGGTATCATTATTTCCATACAACATGATTTCTTTGAAGTGTTTGTAGGTAGAAGGTAAAGAGACAACCAACAAAACAGCTTTGTCTTCATCTTCAATATTGATATCAATATTTTGCAGATCCATAATGATAGAGTTAAAATCATCAAGATGAGTTTGAATAGGAGTACCTTCAACCATACGAAAAGTATATAACCTTTCTTTGAGACGAAGCTTGTTTGCGAGGCTCTTGGTCATGTATAAGGCTTCTAGCTTCAGCCACAAAGCCGCAGCGGTTTCTTCATTGGCAACTTCACGAAGAACCTCCTTGGACAAACAAAGTTGGATTGTTGAAAGCGCCTTTTCGTCCAACTCGTCCCACTGGTCATCAGTCATGGAAGCTGGTTTCTTTGACTTCCCATCTAAAGCTTTCTTTAATCCGCTCTGGATAAGAACGGCCCTCATTTGGACTCGCCAAATAGAAAAGCTAATCTTGCCATCAAACTTCTCAATGTCAAATTTAGACATTTTGAAATTCTCAATTGAGTAAGAGCTCTGATACCACTTGTTAGAGATAGAGCGCAATGCGGAAGCACAAGATCGGATCAATTGAGAACAAAAGAGAAGGAATAAAATAAGCAAGAAAATAACACACAATATTTAACGTGAAAAAAACCCCTCAGTGTGAGAGGTAAAAAAACCACGGGCGCTCACGAGCAAAATTCCACTATGTAAAAGAAGAGTACAACAAATCCTCTAAGAGTAATGAGGACAAAGAAAAAATAATTTTCTCACAAATACTCTCTCAAATGGAACAAGAATTCTCACCACAAAATCACTCATACAAAATAACAAAACACTCAAAGTATGATGTAAGGTGCTTGTGATTATAGAAGTGTTGAATTTGTGATGCATTGATGCTCTCCAGGATGTTGCTTTTATAGGCAAAATAATTGTATAAGAGAAGCCATAAAGCTTGGAGAGCAAGGCGTGGATTCTTGGGAGGCAAGCCATATAAATGCTTGGCAAGCAAGCTTAAAAAAGGACTTGGCAAGCAAGTCTTCAAAGCTTGGCAAGGAAGCTTGCATTATATATATATATATATATATATATATATATATATATATATATATATATATATGAGAGACATATTTTAACAATCTCCACCTTGGCTCGAATTCGGTAAATTGCTCATCGCCAAATAAAGCCCCGAAGGGGCGCTCAAATGCTGTAGAGACCAACCAAGTCCAGACAGTGTTGGAACTTGGTATTTGGAAGTGGCTTGGTAAGCATATCTGCTGGATTCTCTGAAGTGTGAATCTTCTTCACCATTATTTCACCAACAGTAACAATATCTCGGATGAAGTGACGTTTTACATCAATATGTTTGGTCTTGTCATGATAACGATTATTCTTGGTCAGATGAATAGCACTTTGACTATCACAAAATACTCTAAGAACACCTTGTGCTAAACCAAGTTCATTTACCAAACCTCGGAGCCAAATAGCCTCCTTCACACCCTCTGTAGCTGAAATATATTCAGCTTCAGTCGTAGATAATGCAGCAATGGACTGAAGAGTAGCTTTCCAGCTGATAGCACTATTACAGATAGTAAAGATGTAACCAGAAAGAGATCTCCTTCTGTCATTGTCACCAGCATAATCCGAATCAACATAACCTACAACATCATTGGGTGTAGCCTTGCTTCTGTCAAATACCAAACCAATGTCAGAAGTACCTTTTAGATACCGAAAAATCCACTTTACAGCACTCCAGTGATCCTTGCCAGGATTATGCATATATCGACTCACCATGCTGGCAGCATATGCTAAATCTGGTCTAGTGCACACCATAGCGTACATAAGACTACCAACTGCACTGGCGTAAGGAACATGTGACATACGCTCCACCTCCTCCTCTGTATGTGGGCAAAGATCTGAGGATAACTTGAAATGTGCAGCAAGTGGAGTAGAAACAGGTTTGCAAACATTCATATTAAACCTTTCAAGCACTCTCTCAATATACTTCTGTTGAGATAAGAATAGTTTACCAGCTTGACGGTCCCTGTGAATCTCCATACCAAGAATTTTCTTGGCTGCACCTAATTCTTTCATCTCAAACTCATTATTAAGTTGAGTTTTCAATTTCCTGATCAAAGACTTGTTACGTGAAGCAATTAACATATCATCAACATAAAGTAACAAGTATATGAAAGATCCATCTGGAAATTTTTGGAAATAAATACAGTCATCAAATTGACTCCTGTAATATCCTTGCCCAATCATAAAAGAATCAAACCTCTTATACCACTGCCTTGGAGCTTGTTTAAGGCCATATAAAGATTTCTTCAATCGGCAGACAAGATGCTCCTTATCTGGAACAATAAACCCCTCGGGTTGTTCCATGTATATTTCTTCTTCTAACTCTCCATGTAGAAAAGCTGTCTTTACATCAAGTTGCTCCAATTCCAAATCAAATAAAGCAACAAAAGCAAGCAAAACACGAATGGAAGTATGACGAACAACAGGTGAGAATATCTCATTAAAGTCAATACCTTCCTTTTGATTGAAGCCTTTAACAACTAGTCTTGCTTTGCATCTTGGATCTTCAACCCCGGGAATGCCATCTTTCTTCTTATAGACCCATTTACATCTCAATGATCGTTTGCCTTTGGGAAGCTCTGTCAAAACCCAAGTACCATTCTTATGAAGACTTTCCATTTCTTCATTCATAGCCACCAGCCACTGTGAAGAATCAACACAAGAAACAGCTTCTCTATAGCTGGCAGGTTCAGCACCATCATTTACCTCTTGTGCTACAGACAATGCATAAGCAATTAAATTATCACCATCAGTGTACCTCGCTGGCCTTTTAATTTGTCTTCTAGCTCTGTCTCGGGCAAGACAATAATCATCTCCTTGTTGATGAATAGGAGAAGTGGTACTATCATCACAATCAACATAATGATCATCAATGGTTGATTCATTTGTAGAGGAAGATGGAACGTCAACGTTAGGAGCTGCAGGCTTTACTATCAACTCCACCTTCTCGCTAGTACCCTGTAGATTACCTGTAATAGTAGAAGAAGACACAACAGATTGTTTTCCGGAAGATAATAATGCATCCTCGTTAAAAGTCACATCTCTACTAAGAATTAATTTCCGTGACTTTGAATCGGAACACCATAAGCGATATCCCTTAGACTCAGATGCATAACCAAGAAATATGCACTCAACAGCTCTTGGAGCTAATTTACCATCATTAACATGTGCATAAGCAGGACATCCAAATATTCTTAAATTAGAATAATCAACGGGATTACCTGACCAAATTTCTTCTGGAACTTTGAAGTCAAGTGCCGAATGTGGAGAACGGTTGACCAAGTAACAAGCAGTAGATGCTGCCTCAGCCCAAAGTTCACGCCGATGCCATAACCCAGCATTTGAGAGCATACAACGAGCTCTCTCAAGTAGAGTTCTGTTCATCCGTTCTGCAACACCATTTTGCTGGGGATTCCTTGGAATGGTTTTGTGTCTGGCAATACCATGATTTGTGCAGAACTCATTAAATTCACCATTACAGAACTCTAACCCATTGTCTGTTCTGAGCTTTTTCACCTTTTTCCCTGTTTGGGTTTCAACAAGAGTTTTCCACTTTTTGAAAGTGGAGAAAGTTTCATTTTTATGCCGCAGAAAATAAACCCAAACTTTACGAGAAAAATCATCAATGATAGTCATCATATAGCGGCATCCTCCATGGGAAGGAACTTTAGAAGGCCCCCAAAGGTCAGAATGAATATAATCAAGAATACCTTTGGTACGGTGAGTTGCAGTAGAGAAACTAACCTTTTTCTGTTTCCCAAAAACACAATGTTTGCAAAACTCCAACTTACCGATGCCATGTTTACCAAGATGACCTTGCTTGCTCAAAAGGTGCATGCCTTTTTCACTCATATGGCCCAGACGCATGTGCCATAATTTGGTGACATCATTATCAGGCATTGAAGAAGATACAGCTGCTGAACCTGTCACAACAGAGCCTTGCAAGACATATAAGCTACCAACTCGGTTAGCCTTTAATAATACAAGAGCACCTTTCGATACTTTTAGAACTCCACCTTCAGCTGAATGGACCAGATTTAGGAAGGCGCGTGGTTGCACTAGAAAAGAATCTTCTTATTCATACAAAATGTGTTCCCGATAATTTTTGTAGTGTTTTCCAATAAATTAAAACTAATATTTCATTACAAATTCATAATTTCTAATTAAGGTGAATATGATATATTTAAAACAATTATATCAACTACTTATTTTGGGTTATAAAATAAGTTATCTAATTTTCTGACAACTCATGAGAATTCTGAAACTAATAATGAATATGAGCTTAATTAGTGGATACCCAAAACAATTAGTCTATATGTGATAATGAGAACTCTATAAGTTAACGCATAAGGAATAATTATATTCTCAAGACACCAAATCACAAATAGTTTTCACATCTCCCAATCAGAGAGAAAACAGAGGTCCAAAAAGGAATTCAAGATTTGGTTGAGGAAGTTCATCATACCAAAACTCTTTCAAATGTACATCGAATGGGTAGATATGAGAACATGTATGACTTATTATTCTTATTTTACATAATGTGGGAGAATAATGAGATTCAAACTTCTATGATTGTATTTCAGCAATCAAAAGGGAAATCTAACATATTTCTCATCCTTTTGAGTAAGAAGTTAATTTCTTTCGGGATGTGTGACTGCATCTTTTAACAAGTGTCACTCACAAGAATTGAACCATTGAGATTTTGGCCATACTAAGGATCCTGTAGGGTCTCACCACTACACCAACAATTTGTTGGTTAATATTTGAAGACCTTTTCTTATTTTAATTCATTAAACATGTTTGCCATATTTTAGTAGTAAATTCTACACAAAAGGAACGAAAACAATATATTGAGATAATTAATTAAAAAAACTCCTAATTATTTCATACACATTAATCTAAAAGATGAAGATAAAATGTGACGCTTAGTTGATCTAAATTCCTTCCACTTAATTTTGTAAGCATTTACCTTAATATAAGACTTTTTTAATAATAAAACAATTTTTTTATATTATTATAATAATAAATTGATTTTAAATATATGTCTGTGTTTGAAGAAACATTTAAGTGATTAGTTATTAATATAATTTTCTTACATTTAAAGTAAAACTAAATTGAGAATTAAATAATATTTTTGAATTAAATTAAGCTATATCATTATTTCCAATAGTTGAAATAACTTTTTGTTGTTGAAAATAATGTATTCGATATTGTTAAAATATGTCTCTCATATATATATATATATATATATATATATATATATATATATATATATATATATATATATATATGAGAGACATATTTTAACAATATCGAATACATTATTTTCAACAACAAAAAGTTATTTCAACTATTGGAAATAATGATATAGCTTAATTTAATTCAAAAATATTATTTAATTCTCAATTTAGTTTTACTTTAAATGTAAGAAAATTATATTAATAACTAATCACTTAAATGTTTCTTCAAACACAGACATATATTTAAAATCAATTTATTATTATAATAATATAAAAAAATTGTTTTATTATTAAAAAAGTCTTATATTAAGGTAAATGCTTACAAAATTAAGTGGAAGGAATTTAGATCAACTAAGCGTCACATTTTATCTTCATCTTTTAGATTAATGTGTATGAAATAATTAGGAGTTTTTTTAATTAATTATCTCAATATATTGTTTTCGTTCCTTTTGTGTAGAATTTACTACTAAAATATGGCAAACATGTTTAATGAATTAAAATAAGAAAAGGTCTTCAAATATTAACCAACAAATTGTTGGTGTAGTGGTGAGACCCTACAGGATCCTTAGTATGGCCAAAATCTCAATGGTTCAATTCTTGTGAGTGACACTTGTTAAAAGATGCAGTCACACATCCCGAAAGAAATTAACTTCTTACTCAAAAGGATGAGAAATATGTTAGATTTCCCTTTTGATTGCTGAAATACAATCATAGAAGTTTGAATCTCATTATTCTCCCACATTATGTAAAATAAGAATAATAAGTCATACATGTTCTCATATCTACCCATTCGATGTACATTTGAAAGAGTTTTGGTATGATGAACTTCCTCAACCAAATCTTGAATTCCTTTTTGGACCTCTGTTTTCTCTCTGATTGGGAGATGTGAAAACTATTTGTGATTTGGTGTCTTGAGAATATAATTATTCCTTATGCGTTAACTTATAGAGTTCTCATTATCACATATAGACTAATTGTTTTGGGTATCCACTAATTAAGCTCATATTCATTATTAGTTTCAGAATTCTCATGAGTTGTCAGAAAATTAGATAACTTATTTTATAACCCAAAATAAGTAGTTGATATAATTGTTTTAAATATATCATATTCACCTTAATTAGAAATTATGAATTTGTAATGAAATATTAGTTTTAATTTATTGGAAAACACTACAAAAATTATCGGGAACACATTTTGTATGAATAAGAAGATTCTTTTCTAGTGCAACCACGCGCCTTCCTAAATCTGGTCCATTCTTATATTGAATATTTAGTATAAATGATTTTTCAAGGGTCCATATGACTTTTAAATTTCTACTAGTACCATATCATCTTGATATTTTAGACACTACTGTAATATTAGTATAAAATTTATAACACATTTGATATATTACTCATTTTTATTATTTATATTCAAAGGTCAATAACTATTACAAGTTGATATGTAATGATGGTGTAAAAAAATTATATTGTGAATAAAAACATCTTTTTCTTTCCTAAAATAATGATTTATTTTGTATAGCTTTAAATACATTTTCCTCCAATTTTGTTATATTATATATTTCTACTAAATCTTCATACAAATGTTATTACCATAAGAAAGTGACATATATAACTTATAAATCAATCATTAATAGATAAATTATCACATTCTGACATATGACACTTTCTCATGAATAAAAAAATTAATATAAAAATTTAGTAAGATAATATATCATTGCCCATTTGTTACAGCTCTAATATGATTACTAAACTTTTTTTGCTAGGCAATTTATCTCAAACTTTTTTTATTATTCTTTTATGAAAATTTTGCTTTGAAAACTAATAGAAAAAATAATAAATAATAGTAGCAATTAATCCGGTATGTTTTTTATATTATGTTTTGATAAAAAAAAATTGAGAAGTTTGAGAATAAAATATCATTAGGAAAAAATCAATGAATGAACTAATTGTTTATTATAAATACACGTTACTTTTATTGACTTTAAAATCACTTGACTCCGATTTTTCACGCAATTGCTCGGCTAAATCGTTTATTTTTAACACTCTACCTAGATTATAAACTTTTCCCGATCAACAATACATTGGTCTAGTAATATAAAATCAGATCCCAATAATTTTAGTAAACATTATTAATGAGATAAGCAGAGATGATGTTCTTTCTATTTATGGAGGGTGCCTTACAATTCTTAAAATCAAAGTTTTTGTAGAGGTAAAATCCAATTCTATGTTTTCATTTCCAGCTAGCAACAACAGTAGTAAGGAAAATCTACAAGCAACACTTTTTTTTTATCATCAATATATCTTGAACATAGTACAATTATAATTGACATTGGGAGAAGTTTTGAACATTTTATGTCTGACAATATTTGTAAACTTTTTCACAATATTATGGAGTTAATGTGCTTCGACATACTAATCATATTTTATATGGTAATTTAGTTAGTGGATGATAAGATACTTTTTTTGTTGCAAATTCATAAGTGCATTGAAGACAACTATAGTAGAGTGCTGGGAAGTATTAAACATACAAATTGTTAGACATCATATTGAGAATGAAATTCTTCTACAAAAAATCATTATCAAGCATACAAACATGTCCATGTTTTGTTACTATTTTACAATTCTTGTTTTTTCAATTCATGTGCGAACCATCATTTACTATTATTTAGGTCTCAGTTTATATTTTACAAGTTGTTGCTCTCTTTCTTTCTCCTTTTTACAATTTTTGGCCTCACTCAATAATAAAAATGATATAAGATTGTCATTGAAACAATGCTCTTAAAATAAGAACACTTCCTAATGGTGAACACACAAAAGAATGTTTTATTTGCTTAAAATGACACAAATACAACCATCGTAGTTTCTCGGAAAATTCTAAATTTTGGTACATGGGCCAATGGAAATGTTACTTTTATAGTACAATGACTTACATCTTCCCCACTTTATTTTGAAAAATGGCATCATATTTAGTAATATTTTATGAGAAAAAGATGTATAGATTAATAGAGTAAGAGATTTTTTTATAGTGTTACTATATTTTTTTATCGGCAAAGGTTAGTATGTTAGTATTTTGTGGTGAATGAGATTTGATCTTCAGCCTGCTTATCACTACACTCCTTAAGTCTTCCATTATTATAACTTGACCACCTTATGACTCCTTAGTTGTTACTATATAATCTACCATTCATTTTTAATTATCATCGATTTTTAAATAAAAGTAATGTGAATAAATGGTAAATGATACATTAACTATATAAATCTTTACAATATTAATGTATAAATATTACACTCATATTTAGGGATGGCAAATATAACCGGACCCATAGGTACCCGTCAAAATACCCGCAACGAGTACCCGTAAAAATAGCTCATGGGTGGGAGCGGGTATCATGATACCCGCCCCGCGGGTACCCGTGTATATATTTTAATTAAATATTTTATATTTAGTTATTATTAATTTAACATTATATTTGTTTATTTTATTATTACTTCATAATAAAATTTAGTAATAAGACTATAATCATAAAATTATCATATACATGTCAAATTATTCAAGTAAAAATTACTTTTATAGATTAATTATTGTAAAATATATAAAAATATAATTAGAATTGAAAACTCGTTAGTACCCGCAAATAGTGCAGGTACGGACACGGATATACACTACTTGTGTCCACCCGTGCCCATTGTCATCTCTACTCATATTTTACATCAATAAAAAGATAAGAATCAAATTTCTCATACATTACATTCCAAATTGTGTCAAATAACCTTCCGTGTACTCAAAGTCATCTAATAACTCCTGTAATAAGTCAGTATTTGATTATTATTGTTTTTTCTTATTTTTATTTATTTATAAGTTTTACCTAAGCAAAACTTGTTTTTATGAAAAATTTATAACAGGGGCAAAAAGTATAAAAAATGGTTCAAATTTGAAAAGTTGATTTATTTTTAATTTATAACATCACATATTATAATATTATATTTTATACAAGAGTGAAATATATGTCATATATGCACCATTAATGACACAATTAGTACATTATCTACTATTCATTTACATTACATTTTAAAAATTCAATAATAATTAAATATGAATAGTGGATAATATAATCATAGTGTATAAAACATTAAAGCTTATACATTATCGATAGATTACCATTTTGACCCATATCGGACCTGTTCGGTTCGAACAATGATCTTCTGTCCCAAAACAATTATGTCTCTATGTCATCATCTAATATGATTACACCAAATAATATAAAATATTAATTTATGTTTTTATAACTTTTTTTCTCAAACTAAATCATATATTTTGATTGTTACAAGACACCATTAAAACACCAAAGGAACAACATATATCCATTCTTTCGGTTCTCTGAAGAATAAATAGGTTTTATCTATAAGTACGTTAAGTAGAGGAAGAACTAGGGTTTTCATTCTTCATCTTTTGACAGAACCATTTCAATCAGAAAACAACAATGATTTACGTGCTAACTCTCCTATTTTCCGATCATTCCTCGGCCATAAGGGAGGTGCTTCTGATAAGAGGTTTGTATTCTCTCTCTGAGTCATTGAAGTATATGTTGGATTAGGGTTTATGTATTTTGTTTGACTTTGGCGTTTGAAATCTGTTATGTTCTATGTTTGTGTTGAAATAGATTGAAATTGAACGTTTGTGTTCGTAGTTTCTAAATATTTCATTTTTGTTCTATGCCTATGACTTTTTGGATCACCAATTTTCTTAATTGGGATTCATTAATTTTTTTAACGTGAGAAAACATCGAGTGATGAATATAGGAATGTTTTTTTCTTGTAATATGTGAAGATATGTGTGTATATATTCAAGATGAAGACATTGATTGAAGATGCATAATAAAATCAATGGATTCATCAATCCTTCGTGGAGTTTGATCTTTAGGGCTTGTTCATGAGTTGATTATTAGAAAATAACGAATTGAATGAAAATGTTTTATAGTCATGAAATATATTTGTGAAATGACTCTCAATTCTCAAGTCTTCCCTTTCCCCTCCCCCCTCTAAAATCAACTCGCAAACAGACGTAGTATTAACTTGCCCATTAAAAATTAATGGGGTTTTTCACCCTCCTTCTACTTTTACTTCTTCCTTTCTCACGCTTCTCTCTCTAATTTTTTAATGTTTGCTCTTCTTTCATTTATGTGTGGCTATTGTATTATGATTGAGGTCGATTTCTTCTTCCTTCTCTTTGTTTCTGAAGTAAAAGTTGTATAGTTGTCACACATCCGATCAAATGCTTCCACGTCATTAAAAGTAATTGTTATAAGGGTTTTGTTTTCTATTTCAAATGTTATTTTAATCCTAATCTTCTCTTTTACTAATTTTTTATTATTTTCATCCCAAGCCACATATAAGGTTAAAATAATATTTTATTTAATTATCCTTTTTACTCATGGCATTATAAGTTTACAACATTCAGTTTTATTAGAATTAATCTATTAATTCAATTCACTAATAAATGGCACCTTAGAAATATTATCACAATACATATTTCATCGATTTACATAGTCACACATAACATATATTTCACCGGTTCACATAGTCATACATATCAATTTCCATTATGTTTTATTTAATCATCTCTTGGATATTACAGTAGCACTATAGGCTAGTGGTAGATATAACCATGAAAGCTATTGAAAAGCTCTTGTTGTTATTGATGGCAATTAATACATGTCTGTATGTTACTAGAATTTTGTTGTTATAGCACTACCCTAAATCGTATTTAACAATGGCCCTTTAAATAATTAATAGGTTATTGTGTGGTTATTAAGCGAGTGCTATTCATATTAAGCGATCACGCTTAATATTGATAAGTAGATATAAAATCAACAGCACATTCGTGAATGAGCGTTGTTTGATTCCGTTATTGTGTGGACTAATACTAATTCAGCTTGTTTTGTTGAAAACTGATGTGTTTTCCATGATTGTATGTTTTACAAGACCTGTTTTGTGAGATTATGTTCCTAATATGTGAAACTCCTTCATGTGTTGATGTCGAACACGAATACGTTCCGATTCATCATGAAAACGTGTCCATAGAGTATCCACACAAAAAAATTAAGATATGTATCTGAAATGTTTAAACAAAAACTAGGGTAGATAAGATACATATATGAAACTTTTTCAACAAAAAATAGGATATATATGATATGTTTTGATCAAAACATCCTAATAATCAAGAAAAATATCAACTTATTTAAAGACAAACAAATGAGGATAATGATTTGCAATTTCATTATACTTTCTACTTTGGATATTTTGATTTACAAATAAAATTTTATGATATTTTATATATTTTTTACTATTTTATACATGTATTCCTGAACATATCGTATCTTATATTTTAAAAAAAATGTGTATCAGCACATCAGATACTATCATATCCAATACACACATATATGTTTCTGTGCTTCATAGTTGCTAAGGTCTAATGGAACTATTTTTGTTGTCAGGAAAATGGAGGAGCAGAAGCCCAAAGAAGAGAGACCTAAAGCCAGTGAGAACAAGCTAGTAATTATGAATGTAGATCAACTATCCCATATTTAATGTTTTATTATCTTTCAGTTCAATTGAAAATTGACACATAATTAAAATAAAAAATTATAAAAACAAAAAGTAAATTTTTATGTTATTTGGTATGATTTAATTAGTTTAGACTAAGGGGCAGGAATAGTTGGGGATAGACGATTCTGATTCATTGTAATAGTTTGATTTCTGGGTTATGAGCAAGGTCATGGTCATGATGAAGTTGGGATGAACACGTTTTGATGCACCCATGGCAATGAATGTACTATAAAAGTAATTATGAAGTTTTAAAAAAAATATAACTACCAAATAATTTCAACACTTACCTTTGAAGCTTATTTAATTTTGTTTTATTTTTAGGTTGCCTTAAGTTGTTCAAATTACTACATATGTGAAGAAAAAATGTATTCCGGGTTTACTTTTTTATGTGTATTAAAGAAATACAATCCATAAGAAGATATTCACTTGTTTTAGGCAAGTAAAAGAAAAATAAACATATAGAATTTTAGAGAAATTTCTCAGTCAATCCATGGGCGAACATTACAACTCAATTCATATAAGATTGCATATTTGTATCGATAACATATTTGCATTATCTCTTGCTTATAGATGTTAATATGTTATTCACCAATCTCTCAAAAAATTCCTAATTGCAATTATATAACAAACTAACAATATGGAACAAGAGGATTTTTTACATTTTCATTCTATTGGTTATCATTCATATTTAATTATCATTAACTTTAAAATATAAAAAATATTAATGAATGATGAATAATGTATTGATTCTATATAAGTGTATAAATATTACAAATGAAAGATAGATAATTAAAAATATATCATGTACATGGACCAATTATGTGATGCCAATAAGATCAATGGTAGGTTTTTGCTTGCCATATAAGATCGTTAATGACACTATTTTTAAGCTTATTTAAGTGTAGAGTCTTATTTACTAACGATTGCAAAAGTGAAAAGCTTTCGAAAATTTCACACGTGCAATAAATTAAAAGTGTGTAAAATATAAGAATGAAATATGTAGTTTAAATTTTCTTTTTACAAAACTAATTATTAACCATACTTTTTTTAACTTTCCTTGTTGCTGAGAGAATTTGAGTTAGATCCAGATCCATACCATGTACACCCAAGTGAAGTAAAGGTTGGGTTAGTTAAGATTTACATTTATTAGCCTAACTAACTTTGTTTTGCTATCCCAGCAACCACATTTTTTTTAATGGACAGGGTACCTTACCCTATTATTGGTTACATTTGCATGCAATTATAGTTAGGATACAAATAAGACGTTGGTCTAACAGTGTAAGATCTCAGAAAACCAAAAAGTCAATAATTCAATTATTGTGAGCAACATTTATTAAGAGAGATAGTTATAAACTCTGAAAATGATTAATTATTTATCCATGGAGTATGGTAATAATACTCTTGGTAGCCCAAAAAAAAATAAGGAAGGTTTGTTTAGATGTCTGAAATTGTTTGTAGTAGGTGTTTTGTTATAGAATGAGTCAATTGCGGCTGATAATATATTAGAGATTTAACAATTATGGTTTGGCAATAAATTTGTAGTTTATGACTAATCCATATTTTGTACGGTAATAATTATGAATAATATATAATTTATACCATTGGTTTAGTGATATAAGGTTCAATTGGATACTTAGGATAACCAAAAGGTTAAAAATTTGATTTCGGATAGTGACACATGTTGGGAGGGAAAACCACACACTCCAAAAGAAATTAGTTATTTAACCAAAGAGTGATGAATACCCTTTGTAGTACCAAAAAATGAAGTTAAAACATGATTAAGAAGCAAATAGGTAATTGAGTAAAAGTAATTTGTATATTCCAATTTTACCATTTTTAAAACATATTTAAAGCACACATTTAGAATGTCTCATTTTTTGTTTACCGTTATATTTTTTAATACTTTTATCTTTTCAGTTTTTTATAAAAAGTAATGTGCAATATCCCATTATTTTCACCAATTGTTATCATTATCGATAGACCATGATGATAAAATGTAACCTATAATAACTCAGTCTTCTATAACATACAATAAATTATTATCAATAACGTATCTCATTATATTCCCTCTATATGTCATTGGTTCTAGTACACTCAATCCTAAACAATAAAAATATGGGTTGATGGATATGATAGTGTGAGTCAACACTATTGTTAATAAACTAAATACATGAATAAAAACTTACATGAATGCAAAAAAAAACCCAAAGGGGACATTTACACAAACCCCATTTTTCTCAATATAATATGATTTTGACTCACTTTTATTAATTGTTAGTGCATTGGTTTTTCTTTATCTTTCCTTTTTCCAATTAATTTATGATAAAAGTTGGGTGATAAGCACTTTTTTCCATCGGTTGAGAGTATCTTTTATGTTCCTGTTATGCCTGGCAAAAAGGTAATAAAGGCTATAATTTTCATTTGGTGGAGGTTGACATTTGTTACTATGTGGAATCTGTAGCATCATTGCAAGAGGGTCATTATTATCTTTTATGCTTAGACTCTTCTTCTATTATTTACTTCTTCATATAAAGTATGTCTTAAAATGTAGTTATATATGTTCAGCTTAATTTTCTTGATATCATAAACGATATTCCCTCATATTTTGATAATGAACTAATCCTTTTCAGGATGTGTGGTTGTCCCTCCTAACAAGTGTCGCTCTCAGGAATCGAACTTTTGATCTTTTGGTCATCCTAAGGATCTAGTATAAACTTACACCACTAGACCGTATAATCAGCTTAATTTGGTGATATGTTGCATTGATCAAATAATTTGTCTTGGACTTTTAGGCTTTTAGCTTTGCTTCAAATTGCAATTCTCAGCAGCAAATATATAAAAGATAGGTAAGAGCTTGTTTGAAAATTGATTTAGTTGAAAATGAGAAGAAATGACATTTTTTAAAAGTAAAATGAAACCATGAGAAGACTCACTTATAAGACAATATCTTTGGTGAGTTTGATATTTGCAATGTGCATTAAAAATATTTTGTTGATAAAAGAAAAATTCGCTCTGTTGATCTATACATTCCGAAAGGTATTAGTCTTAATATATTGGAACATAACCATTGTATCCAAACAAGCCAATATTGTTATCCTAAGTAGGGATGAAAATTGTGGCACTTAATATAGATGGCTAAGGTTTCAAGAAACATTCAATCTAAAAACTTTATGGGTTAAAATCATTTTGTTTCATTTTAATTATTAAATATGTATATCTTGTATACCCAAAAGGACTTGGGTCCTTTGATACAAACCAAACCAATACTAATTCCTTTAATTGGTAAAGGAAGAAGCAATAAGAGGCTTTATTATTAATAGGAAAAAAAATTATATAATGTTTCCACCACATTAATTACATGATAGAAAGTTGAATTTTTTTGAGTTACTCAATATATTTGGATCCTCTCATGTTATTTTGTTTTTACGTTATCATATCATTGAGTCATTCTAATGACTAGAATATCAAAAAATATACGATCATAAATAAAATGTCTCAAATTACAACATGAGATGGGAAAAAGCATAGTTATAAAAACAAGTTTGTACTAGCTGGTTCAATCGCTAAATCAATGAACTGATTCCAATACTGATACAGTCATACAATTATATAGGTCAAAATGGCCAATTTTATTTAAATTTATTTTTTAATATAAATAAAAATAATTATTGTTTTTTATTGATTTTTTAACATTAATGTAAATATACTATATATGTATATCTAAATTACCGGTATGCGGTTTAATTAATAAATCACCGATTAAATCATTATACCACTATATCAGTACCCCTACTGTTTTGATGACCAATACGATATTAATAACATTAGGGAAAATATGGAGGTTAGAATCTAAATCAAAGAAACATATCAATTTTAATTTTTCTCTTTTAGTTGACAAGGTGGGAATTAAACATTATATAAAATCCTTTCCAATTAATAAGAAGGGATCTCTGATTGATTTTGTGTGTTAGTGAATCTCTTATTGATTGTTTCGTTCAAGGTGGTAAAATAAAATAAACTACTGGTCAATCATAAAGAAAGAAAAGGTAAAAAAAATATGTGAATGAAGATATTGAAATATAAAGTAAAAGTGTAACCACAAACATATGGGTCCCATTTGAAGGAGAAAAGGTAAATGGGACCAAAGGGTTCATGCATGGCACATAAATGAGTAGCCATGAGTGGTTTACCATGTGCATTCCATTTCCATTCAATTACTACATTCTCTCATTCACCTTCTATTTTAACTAGCCCTTTGTGTAATCCAACTACCACATTCTCTCTTTGTTTCTATTTTAACTTGTAATATCAAATTGAATATGAAGACATGGTTTGGTTCACTTCAATTATCATAAATTTTATTGTTGTAACCAAACTGAATTAATCATGAATTGTTTGATTTGATTCGATTTCACGATTTTCTTGTTTTTTTAATAAAAATCTAACATCAAGTAATAATAAAGTTCAAAATATACATGAGCTGTGTACATAAATAAGAAAAATATTATTATTATTATTACAATCCATAATTATTATATTAACATATATAATAATACAAATATAATTAGTAACATATAACAATTTAGTAACGTATAGCAATTACTAACATGTATAATAATAAAATTCATAATTAATAACATATATGTCAATTAGTAATATATGTAACATTAATATAACAATTTAGGGTATATGTTAGTTTCAAACTAAATATTATGAAAAGTTAAAAAATAAGTTCTAAATCATTAAGAAATTGGGAAAGTATTTGCAACTCGTAATATAAAATTCACAAAAAAAAATGGTAATCTAAGCTACAAAATTAAAACAAGAGCATAATATTAATCCCTAGTATCTATTTTTTTAATATGTAGTTTAGTTTAATTCGAACATTTCCTAAATTTCAAAAACTATAAAACGAACTAAACTTAAACGATTCCTTAAAAAAGAAACCAAACCAAAATACTTTTTATGGTATGGTTCGATTCGATCTCATTAATTTTGGAGTTTAAATTAGAACCCCTTATGTTAATGATGAGTTGTTGGTTCTTTATTGACTTATTCACTTGAATGAAAATGGAATAATAGCCTAGTTGTGTTAGTGCATCAATTCATATGGGATCAACCAAATTTATCTTAGTGATCTCTATATCTTGGGAGGGATTAATGCTTAATTATCAGCAAAGAATATATATAAAATACACCAAAAAAATATTAATTAATGGTTGGAATTACATCCAATTTTTCATGAATAGGGTACTTGAATTTGCCCATACATTCATGTCCATCTCTCTTTATATTCAACATTATCCAAGTTGAAAGATTTGAGACTTCTTTTACTTCATCATTACTTTGCTATTTGGGAGAATTAAGCTGAAGAGGACTTTGGGGTACCATCTTATGGTCGTGTAATTATAGAAGACAAATATTGAATATAATAATCATGACTAAGATGTTGAGTATGTTTTTTCCACCTAATATTGGATTTAGTGAATCCTATTCCTAATTTTTATATTATAAAAAGGTGTTACCAACATATATTCCATGAATAAATGGTAAGGTGTACCACATAATTATCGGTTGGTTCCTTAAATCCGTTCTCAACTAAGTCGTTGATTTTGATACTACTTGTTGGACTATATTATAATCAGGGAGCCTCCAACTACCGAGAAGTTTCATTGTTATCAAAGAATGAGAAGAGTGAAGAGTGATAAATGAGACATCACGTCTTGAACCAATACTTGAAATATTAGTCTCGTACACATTTTATATTTATAAACTTTCTCACTCCTTTACATATGCAATGTGAAACTTCACATATGAATAAATCAATAAATAAAGTTGTTTTTTTGTGATAAATTTTTTGTAACCATTATTTAAGTAATGCGATTTTACGGACGGATTTCCATTCATTGCGGAAGGAATAATTGAAATTGTTTCCAAAAGTAATGCGATTATGACGAAATAATTTTTTATTATACCCGCTAAAAATCAATTTTAAGAGAATTGAAATTATTTGGATTAGTGGATTACACACAAAAGAAATTGTGTGTATGAATTATATTAAAACATTATGGAATAATTGAAAAAGTTATTTGGCTGAGGTCGAAAAAACAAAATCTGATGAACATTCATGGTTGATTTCAAAATTACACCAAAATTTGATTATATTTTTTCTTCATGAAAAGCTTTGATACTTTTAGTAAAATTCTCAGAAATTCCAGATTAAATGTATGAATTTATTTGTTAAAAATCAATTTCATAATAAATTGTACGAAAGTGTATAAATTATTTTTTAAAATAGAAAAAGTATGACTAGTTCAAAATACCCATAATTTTGTATTTCTTTGGATAACTGAAATTTTTTTGTAGCTTCTAAACATACAAAAATTTCCGTAAGAAATTTTTATTGTAGATTTTAAAATTTATGAAATGTGCAATATTTTTTTATTTTTTTAAAAAGGCAAAGTTTATTATCTTTAAAAATAGGTGTTTTCCATAAATGGCCTTTTTATGACATATTATTTTAACGCCGCGTTCGAATATTCATAGCATACCTCTTACACAATGTGAACTTAGCCAGTGACTTTTTCTGTTAACTTCATATTATATTTATGTAACATATATAATATATTTGTATATTTACAAAAATTAAAAGAAAATATAGGGTACCATAAATGTTTTGGAGGTGAGGTGATATAATTATAATCACCATATGATTGAAAAAAACTAACCAATCTTACTGTATGGAATCAATTCTACAATATTCTATATAAATTATATTGATCGATGACATATATTAGAACGAATGAATTTATTTAGTTTAAGAGGAAAAAAATATATTTCACGTTATAGATATTTATTTTTGAAAAATCTAATGGTTTGAAGGGTTTGAAGTAATGATTAGATATAAACTATTGGATTTTCCAATAATAAATTATTAAAATGTGGAGTAAGTTTTTTTACACTTACTTTTGGTGTAAGTCGATCCCTCCCATATTAGAGTAGTCAAAGTACCAATTTTAAAATGGTAATTAAAGCTGAGAACCACAACTTACAATTATTGGGATAAAATCACTTATAGGGAAGGATATTCCCCATTAATGGAGAGACAAATACTATATTACCTTTGTATTTTCAATGGCAAATTGTTACTCCATTATATACAAAATGATAAAAATGTTTTCTTATGTTAACTTTCATTTATATTTTTATGTACTTGCATCTCTATTAATGGAGAGTCTTACTCCACTTTATATGTCACCATATGTCAAAGTTGTTTGAATTTCTAATACTTTATATGTCACCATATGTCAAAGTTGTTTGAATTTCTAATAAAATTAATTGATATATCTCCATTCTGGATTGATTCAACTTCCAGAACATCAAATATGCATAGG
This sequence comes from Lupinus albus, assembly GCA_009771035.1. Lineage (NCBI taxonomy): Eukaryota > Viridiplantae > Streptophyta > Magnoliopsida > Fabales > Fabaceae > Lupinus > Lupinus albus. Next base: position 19,170,405 of record CM020001.1, on the reverse strand, counting down.
ACATAAATAATTGCACAATACTTTCCTTGCAGTTTAAGCTGCTACAAGAAGATTCCATTTTTTTACAAGGGACCCAATTCTTAGAGAGAGAAATTTAATTCTAGAAAGTTTCAAGTTAAGCCATCAATTTGCAGTGTATGTTTATCTTATTTATGCTTTACTTTTGTAGGAATGATTAGTCTTTTGTTTGATAATATAAATTATATGGGTTGGAACTGAAACCGGAGAGTTCCATTGTTACTAGGATATGGAAAGAATATAGAGTCGCAAGTCTTAAATCAAAACCTTAAGATATTAGTTTTATAAGTCTTTTCTACTTATAAACTATTTTACTCATCCAACATATTTAATGTGAGACTTCACACTTGAATAAATCAAATATGGTATGGTTCAAATTCCGTGCCTTGATTCCAAATAAGCATTAGTTATTATTCCTTCTTTGAGAAATAGGAAATATCATAGTGTGCATTAATTTTTTTTCTTTTTCAACTTATCCCTTTATATAAAAATAAGAAACAATTTTTTGGGTTTTCATCAATAAATGATTGTGCATCCCTCAGAAACATACACTTATTTTTACATGTGGTTAAATTACTTCAAATTATGCAATTTTCAGATGATGAATCATAACCATTGTTGCTAAATCAAAATATAGAAATGCAAATGAGAGATGCCAACATTTTCTTGAGTAATTTTTTTATTTTCTTTCCTTTTGCATGGCTACATGACATCTTCTTGTCGTGATCAAATAAAAAGGTGACATTTCATTAAAAAAAAATTATAAAAATACAAAATAACATTAACAAAATTGATTAGCTTACAACATGGGAACATAATCATTTTGGAGCAGTTGATCCTCACTCGACACTCCTAGAAATCAAACTCACCACAAATTCGCTTAATCCGAATTTACCTCAACCACAAATTATATTGCATCATCGCGACTTCTATACTAACCGATAACTAAAAATTTTCATCCAATAACTATAAAATAGTTTATTTTGGGCATGACACATGAAAAGGTGGTAAAAGTGGTTGTTGTTGGTTATAGACAAGAAAGGAAAAAAGTTTCTAAAGCTGCTTTTTATTCACAAATCCAAATGTTCCTTAATCATAATCTCTTACCAATCTCTTCCCTATATTCACGCCACTCTCACTTCTTCCAATTCCACACTTTATTCTCTATTTCCAAAAGCAAAATCATCACAACACAACATAACATAACACCATTGCTACATTTTCCTACTAAACCAAACCAAACCAAACAAAAACAGTTCCAACATAAACCAACAAAAAAACATGACTGAGTTTTCTTCCTTAACCACTAAGAAGAATGAGTTTTCAGTTCATCACTTCTCTAACTTGTTCAGTTTTTGTTTCAACATGTTTTCTCACCCTCTCTACTTTTCATACCTCATCTTCTTTTCTCCTTATATCTTCAAGTTACTCTCTTTTCTCTCCCCTTTGTTTATCACCACAACCCTTCTCTTTGTTGCACTTCTTGTTAGTACTTTCAACCCTAACCTTGTTCCTCAAGAAAAAAATAGTTCTATTTCACACTCTTATGATTCCAAATATGGGTTTGTAAACTTTGTAGTTTCTGTTTTCCAAACTTTTATGTCATGGCTTTTGTCTGAAGGTGATGAAAAAGATGAGGAAGTTGGGTACCTTTATGAGCTTGAAGCATATCTTGTTATGTTCCAAGCATCAATGTTTGAAGTTTTTGAGCCAAAGTCAGTGGAAGAAACAAATGCTGAGTTTTCAGATGAAGGAAGTGAAGATTTTTGTTCAACAGAAGATGCAAATATTGCTAACTCAGTTGAAAAACAAGTTCAGAAGGTTGATGAAAATATAGAAGCTACTAACCCTATTGTAGAAGTTAAGAGCATAGAAAGCTTGTTCCAACAAAATTCTGAGGAGTTAGAAGAATTTTGTTCAAATTCTGATCTTTCAAGTGAAGAAAGAGAAGATTTTTGTTTAACAGAAGAGGCAAATATTGCAACCTCAATTGAAAAACCAGTTCAAAGTGCTAATGATAATGTGAATGCTACTAACTCTATTGCACAAGTCAAGAACCTAGAAAGCTTGTTCCAAGAAACTGTTGAGGACTTAGAAGACAAAGGGGTGAAGAAACTTGATCCAGAATCAAATAAAGTTGAAGAAAATGAAGAAAAATGGTCCTTGAGAAGTGGATCCAATAAAGTGAAGGGTTATTATAATAGCATTAACAGTGTTGGAAAGGTGAAATCTCAAAGATCACTAGAATCAAGTTATTATCTTATGAGTCCAGAAAGTAATGGAAGAGTGAGTAATGAAGCATTTTCTTCTTCTAATCTTGGAAGTTTTGGTTCCATGAGAGTAGAAAAAGAGTGGAGAAGAACCTTGGCATGCAAGCTTTTTGAGGAAAGGCATAATAATAGTAATAACAATGGAGATGGAAGTGATGGTGGAATGGATATGCTTTGGGAAACTTATGAGACAGAATCAAACAAAGTTTTGACGAAAAGCAACACAAAGAAAGGGAAAAAAGGTGAGATTCAATGCTATGAAGATGATGAAGAAGAAGAAGAGTTTGAAGAGGGTAAGTTATGTTGTTTACAAGCTTTGAAATTCTCAGCTGGGAAGATGAATATAGGAATAGGAAGGCCTAACTTACTCAAATTTTCTAAGGCATTGAAAGGTATTGGATGGTTGCACCATGTAGGGAAGAATGGCAAAAAGTGTAACCTGACACAACGGTAAGGTTGTTATTTAGTGATCATAAATTCGCGAGCTCAAATCGTGAAAACAATTTCTTTAGTTGTCGGGTAAGGCTGCGTACATGCACATGCACTAGGCCGCCCTTTTTTAGATAAGACATGGAATTTTGTGTATTTCTTTTTTATAATGATGGGTAAATATTTTTTTATTTCAGTGTAATGAAACTTGTTATTCAGTTTTAATAAATTAATGAAGGTTATTTTATTTGACTTCGGGATAATATAATCTTGCTTCATCCAAGATCAAGAGGGGTGAGGATCACCTATTCTAAGTTAGTGTCTCCGACCTGTCCCGACCAATTAGATATTGATATGTCAGTTAAAAAGTCATAAGAAATCAAATCAGAAATAAATATTTTTCAGTGGAAGAGTGGGGTGAATGATATGGCAGTATATAATTGGTCGAGACAAGTTTGGAGATACCAACTTGGGACAGGTGATCCCATCCGATCAAGAGAGTGTGGCATAGTGTGTTGTGAATATTGTCTTACAAGCAAGTAGAGGAATTATTATTGTGTTGCATCATTAAGAGAAGTGCTTTAGAATTTGCATTGTGTAAAGGAAGATATCATTGTCATATGCATGCTTTAACTAATTATGGTTAGAGGACACTGCATGTTATGCTTTTGTTGTGTGGGATCGATAGAACATAGTGGTTTCTTCCAACATTCTGGTGTTTTGAACAAAAATTGATTAGGATGTTCTTTTGTTCTGTTAGTTATTACTACCAATGTAAAAAAAATGGTTAAGATGTATTTTCACTTTTGAAAAATTAAAATCATGTGCGAATCATGAAGTATGTATGATAAGAGTAACAAGAATGTTTTACACTTAAATAAAAACAGAGCACTTATTTAAATTGTGTTATATGAGATTGATGTTAAAGAATTAATCATTTTCGGAGTATCTCATTGTCCTTCTAATAAGTATCATTTTCAGGAATTGAAAATTTAAAATGAAGTGTAAATCATGAAGTATGATAAGAGTAACAAGAATGTTACTTACGATAGAGCACTTATTTAAGTTATGGTTATATGATGTCGTACCACCAAGGTATCATTTCACTCAATGAGTAAAGAGTTAATCTATTTTGGGTACGAAATTGTCCTCCCAATTAGTGTCATTTTCACGAATCGAATTATTGACGTTTAAGTCTTTCTGGAGATTTAGTAAAACCTTACGCTACTTGACTACTGACCTCAAGAAAATTTTACATGGTTTTAATGAAGTTTGGTAGATACTTGCTAGTCCTCTTGCTTCATGATTTAAAAAACAAAACTTTATATACTTGTTGTAAGTATTATCGTACATATTTTCATGTTAGATACCATAAATGTTGCATTGATGGAATTTTAAGTTTTTAAATTTTTGTATGAGTATTTTGTTGAAGTGTAAAGAAATAAAAAACAAAAAATGAGAGTGAAATTAACAAATAGCTACTACTATTAAATTTAGTACAAGAAATTTATAACTTATAAGAGTCAAATCAACAAATAACTACTATTAAATATAATAAAATTGAAGTGAGTGAAAGTTGTCCTCACAGGCCTCTACTTGGATCTGTCCCTGAATGTTTGAATATCAATTAAATATATTATTATGAGAAAAACTTATGTCACAAATTAAACAAGTCATATTTAAAGACAAATACATTTATATTTTATGGTATTATAATTTTAGACTAAATTTTAATGTATTATTAATATTTTATAAGTTATCTTCATATAAATATGTCTTCATGCATTTCTTTATACATGATTATTGATGTTAAAACTTTGTTGTCGTGTTTTTACATTATTAAGTATAATTTTTCTATACTTGATAGAAAATTAGGAGAGAGAATATATAACTCAAGCTGAATTAAGGTTGACGTTTTGGCCCATATAATTCTATTAACCCAACTTTTAATTATATTTTAAATTTATTCTTAAGATTAAGAAGTATATAATATTGAAACCCAATTGAAAATTGGAATAGAATCCTCAACTTATTTGTCATTAGCTCAAAGTTTCTAATTTGTGTCCATTCTTTTGGCCAATGTTTTAAAAATCGTGCCGTACCGGCCGGTTCAACTGGAAAACCGGACCCCTAACTGGTACGGTACATATGTTATACCGCATATGCAATAGAACCGATCAAAACCGGTTGAAAACCGGTCAAAATCGGTGAAAACCGGTGGGTTTATACATTAATTTTTTTTTTTTAAATTTCAAATTTTCAATTCTTCAACTTCAATGATTGATACTTGGGTCATTTATTTGTATTTTGCGTTTGTTAAGTGATAATTTTGGATAAATATATGTTTTGTACTTTAGACTTTGATTTTATTAAAGACTTAATGTTGTTTGTTTGTGTGAATTTGAAGTAAATTATGAATATGGATTATAAATATAAATATCTACTTATTTGAAATTTTTTGTTATAGGTTTACATATTTATATATATATAAGCAAGTATGTCCGGTTTAACCGGCATGCGGTTTAATTACTGAACCACTGGTTGAACCACTATACCAGTACCCTAACCGGTACGATTTTAATAACATTGGTTTGGGCACATCAATTATCATTATGTGGAGACAGTAAAGATTAACTTTATTAGAAAAACAAGATATTGGGCTGTTAGCAAAATATAAACATACAAATCTCAACTTGAGCCAACTTCAGAACTAAAAAGTTATAAATAAGTTACCATCTATTGTGGATTTGTGGGGGGAAATTAAGAAAAAAAATCTATTGTTAAATAATTAGTTACTTACTTTCCCATTTTTTATATATTACAACTTGATATCGGTTATGAAAGTGATGAATCTTTAAAGAGTATAGTTATTTTTTCTTTGATTTTTAATGGTTAGGATCTCATTCTACCTAATAAGGATATAAATATTATTTGATTTTATGTTTTTTTAATTTTTTTTATACAACTCCTCACCATTCTTACTCATAAAAACATATCATATATAGTGACGAAATGAAGTATATTGAAATAGTGTTTTAAATGGTAGAGATTAGAGTTTGATAACTATTTTTAATGATTCTAGAAGAGTGATAAAATATGAGAAATTTATAATACATACTTACTTATGATAGTTATTAGTTTAATATTTTTATTTAGCATGTGAGACTAATCTTTTGAGAGCTTCCTCTAATTAATCAACCTTATTATATTAATCTTACTGAAATTATAATATTAAATAAATTAAATTAAAATTTGTTTGTCTTCAATAGTAATTTTGTTCAACTTAAATAGAAGTATCTCATAAAGGATATGTTTCTAAGGAAAGAAGAGTCATATAATAACTAACTACCAATAATTTCACAATAAATACAAAAAAAAAGACAAAGAATCATATTGTTCATAATATATATTTAATTGATAATTAAGAAATAAGTAGTCCAATAAACACCTTCACAAGATGAAAATTGAAAAAATGCATATGAAAAAAGAATTATATGAGTCATAAATCATCACATTTCATGTTAATAATTATATTATTAATTAATAACTATCATTTATTGTTAACTCTTGTTCTGTGATATTTTCATAGTTGAAGTGAAAAAGTGAGTGAATGCTTCTTTTTCTTTACAAATCCCAATCAAAACAAAAACTCTGATCCTCTTTCTATTTCTATTTCTGATTTTGAGATCAAAATGTGGAACCCTCGCTTAAGCTTTTTCTCCTTCACATCTACCATTACAATCACACTCTGCATTTTCTTCACTCTCTCTTTTCTATTCACTTCTTATTCTTCTTCCACTTTCAAACATCATCATCATCACTCGGTAACTTTCCATTCTCACTTCCCTTTTTTAGCTTTTATTTCCTTTACTGTGAACTTTCTCGTTAAACAAAAGGTTCTGATTTTAATTTTCTCAATTTATCTCGTTTTCTGTTTCTGGGTCAGTTTAAATTCAAGAAATAATCAATGGGTTGTTGTAAATTTTGGATCTTAGTGTCTAGATTATAGTGATTCGGGATCTGATTCTCTTTGGATTCAATTAGGGTTTTAAGATGTGTGTTAATTTTCCCGGGAAAATTTGATGGGTTGGGGTTAGATTTGGATCGTGTTATATAGATTTAAGTGGTTCAGAATCCATTCCCTTCGGATCTAGTGAGGGATTTGTTCAGTGATAATTTTCTCGGGAAAGAAGCATGTTCATATTTATTTTATTTTACTTTGGGAAATTTTGAGTGGAAATATTTCTACCAAGGAAAAAAAAGTTTGTATTTTTTCTGGGAAAGTGAAGAGATTTAATGAGGCTATTAATATTTTGTTTGCTTTCAAATTAGGTGTGATGTGTGCTTGTTTTCTTTGGAACCATACCATGTTAATTTTTTTCTTCCTATTTTGAGACATTTCCAATGGTTTATTTTATTTTATCTTTTTGGGAACGAAAAAGGTTTAATTAAGCTACATTAATTTGTTTTGTGATTCTGAACTAGGGTTCTGATGGTGTTGTAAGTGGATTCTCGTCGATAAAAAGATCCATTCTTGCTCTTAAGTCGGATCCCCTAAAGCCTCGCTTGGACCAGATCCGTAAGCAAGCTGATGATCATCGCTCTTTGGCTCTTGTGTATGCATCTTATGCACGAAAGCTCAAGCTTGAGAGTTCGAAGCTTGTTAGGATTTTTGCGGAATTATCACGAAACTTCTCGGATCTAATGAACAAACCTCAATATAGGACTCTCTTCAGCAATAATGCAGTCCCTGTTGATGAAGCAATGGTTCGCCAAATGGAGAAGGAAGTGAAGGAGCATATTAAGACCACACGTCAGGTGATCGGCGAAGCCAAGGAGTCATTTGATAACCAGCTCAAGATTCAGAAGTTGAAGGATACAATTTTTGCTGTGAATGAGCAGTTAACCAAGGCAAAGAAGCAGGGGGCTTTCTCAAGCTTGATTGCTGCCAAGTCAATTCCGAAGAGCTTGCATTGTGTCTCGATGAGGTTGATGGAAGAGCGGATCGCTCATCCTGAGAAGTATTCAGATGAGGGTAAGCCCACTCCTCCCGAGGTTGAAGATCCTAAGCTGTACCACTATGCCATATTCTCAGATAATGTTGTCGCTGCATCCGTCGTTGTCAATTCAGCAACAAAGAATGCAAAGGAACCACGGAAGCATGTGTTTCATGTTGTGACTGATAAGATGAATCTTGGAGCAATGCAAGTGATGTTTAAATTGAAGGATTATAATGGTGCACACATTGAGGTTAAAGCCGTTGAGGATTACAAATTCCTTAATTCTTCATATGTGCCAGTCCTCCGACAATTGGAATCTGCTAATCTGCAAAGGTTTTACTTTGAGAACAAGCTTGAGAATGCTACAAAGGACACAACAAATATGAAGTTTAGGAATCCCAAGTATTTGTCAATATTGAACCATTTGAGATTCTACTTGCCAGAAATGTATCCAAAGCTTCATAGAATTTTATTTTTGGATGATGACATAGTAGTTCAGAAGGACCTCACTGGGTTATGGAACATTGATATGGATGGCAAGGTGAATGGAGCTGTAGAAACATGTTTTGGATCATTCCATAGATATGCACAGTACATGAATTTCTCACATCCATTGATTAAGGCGAAATTTAATCCGAAAGCATGTGCATGGGCTTATGGAATGAACTTCTTCGATTTGGATGCTTGGAGAAAGGAAAAATGCACAGAAGAGTATCATTACTGGCAGAATTTGGTAAGACTTCGAAGCCGTTCTGTTAACTCATGTGTTACTATTTCATTGCATCCTTTTTGTTCTTTATTTTTAGCTTTCTCAAGCAACATTCAGTAATAAAACAGTAGAACATACATCCAAGGTTTTAGATAGTTATTACTGATACTGTTAGTTTCCATGACCATGTGATGTTAATCAATGCGTCATAGGTAGTGTTGCTAGTGGCTGCATTTTCAGAAACTAGGATATATATATATATATATATATATATATATTGTAGCTTGTGTATGTTATGGTCTATTTTTCATATCCAATCTTTTTGAATTCTTATATTTAGCTTGATATATGCTCATGCTACTGCAGAATGAGAACCGTACCTTATGGAAACTCGGGACATTGCCACCAGGTCTAATCACATATTACTCGACAACAAAGCCACTTGATAAGTCATGGCATGTTCTTGGACTTGGATATAACCCAAGCATCAGCACGGACGAGATTAGGAATGCAGCTGTGGTGCACTTCAATGGTAACTTGAAACCATGGCTGGACATTGCAATGAGTCAATTCAAGCCACTTTGGACAAAGTTTGTTGACTATGACTTAGAGTTCGTTCAGGCCTGCAATTTTGATGTCTAAATGGACATGTTTCTTACTCACTTGTTGATGCTGTTTCAAGTACCACAGCAATTTCTTAGCTCTGAATTATATAATGCTTTAACAAAGTTCCTAGCTAGTGCAAGAAAAATGTTGCCTCTACCCAATTTTAAAATACTTATTTAGTATAAGAATTCTTAGGTGTATTCCTCTTATTTATTCATAACTTCTATAATAATGTTATTTTGAAGATGTTGTCAGTCCTGAACAAAATTACACTTATTAAATGTTTCACCTTAGGATTTGTCTTATGGTGGTGATTTATATCAAAAGGATAATTTTCTCATTGTTGTAGTCATTGATTTCTGAGTATAAGATTTAGATTATATTTATGCACCCGATTACTCCTTCCATATATTTGCTTCCAGTGGTAAGAAGTTTAGTTCTCCTAAGCAATGTTTTCAATCCAAACATTGTGAGTTAAAAATGAAGTTAATTTTGCCCTCTGAATCAGTATATTTTTGCCCTTTAAAAGGCCTGAAAATGACTACAAATTAAAGTCACTAAGAATTGTCACTGATAAGTGACAATATTTTTCACATTTCCTACTCAGATATGTGTAGGGTTGAGTGAGAGCAGTGGTAAAATATCAATGATTGATTGGTGATATTTTTCATTAGATCAATGATCAAATTAATTTGGTAGAATGGTGCATCATGCCTACATTGTTGCAGCTGAGCATTAAAGCAAAATATTTACATAAATCATTTCCTCAAATTCATGAAGATAGCATCCTCTAATGTTACAATTACAGATACTAGTCATTTCCCCAAAAAAATTTGCAGTACCCCAAAATATATGAATTAATAAAACTGGGGAAGCAATCAGAACAACTACTTTAGCTAGGACATTAGAATGAACATGAATTCGAAAACTACCTCTACTAAAATGATGCAACACGTCATAACCCTGACCACAACGACCTTCCACTGCTGGCCACAACTCTCGCGCCATGGGTATACGCTGTATCCATGACGCTGGGAGTTGTGTTTATTGTGGGGTTTGGCACCGTGATATGGGTGGTTTGGACCATATGGTTTCAAACACACTCTTCCGGTACCATTGCCTGCCGACAATGACATTCTCAACATATAAGAAGCAATACAAGAAATTTTGGAAGAAGCACTACAAGAAGTTTTGCATTTGGAAAAAGCAGTTTTGCATTTGGAAGAAACAATTTTGGAAGAAGCTGTTTTGGAAGAAACAATTTTGGAAGTAGTTTTGTTGCCCACCCCTCCTTCAACTGTTGGTGGATCCGCTGTTAATGTGACATCCAAAACTACTACAGTTGTTCATGTTCCTGCTTCTGCTTGAAGAAACATCCATGAGATCAATGTTCTCATGGATAATAAGCAGGAACATGGAAGGAGGGGTAGTAGTTTTGATGTCACATTAATAGCGGATCCAGCAGCACTGGAAGGAGGGGTGGGTAGCAAAACTACTTAAAAACTGCTTCTTCCAAAACAGCTTCTTCCAAAACTGTTTATTCCAAATGCAAAACTGCTTCTTCCAAATGCAAAACTTCTTCTAGCGCTTCTTCCAAAACTTCTTGTATTGCTTCTTCCATGTTGAAAATGTCATTATCGGCTAGCAATGGTATCAGAAGAGTGTGTGTTTGAAACCATATGGTCCAAACCACCCATATCACGGTGACAACCCCCACAATAAACACAACTCTCAGCGTCATGGATACAGCGTATACCCATGGCGCAAGAATTGTGGCCAACGGTGGAGGGTCGCTGTGGTCGGGGTTATGACGTGTTGACTCATGGATAGTTCTTCAAGCAGAAGCAAAAACATGAACAGCGGATCCACCAGCACGGTTCATGCGGCCACCACTGGCTCCCATATGATCATTTCGGCCACCATGGGCTCCCATAGTATCATTTCTCTGATACCCACCATCGCCACCACAGCTTGAAAATCCTCCCCGATTGCCATTCCTATATCCATAATCCCCCCAGCCGTTAAAGTCACCACCACGGCCATAGCCTCTGCCATTTCCATAGTTTCCACCACGCCCTCTTGCTCCCTCGCTCCTGTAACCTGGTACCCTTCCAGTTGGGAATCTAATTCTGCTATTGCCTGAACAGATAATGCAAAAAGCAGAGTTTTACGAGCAACATAGTCAACAAATTACTTATAAATCCACTTTCCAGATCAAAAACCAAAGACAAGACCCCAAACATATTTGTTATGAGAAGTAGGAGCTGAAAAGTAAATGCGAAATAAATTTGGAAAAGGAATTTCAAGACCCTGGCCACAAACCAATGAAGAATCAAACATAAAGAATTAACTTTTCAGTCCTCCCTAAAGAATTTGGAAAATGGATACCAAGATGTATGATTTTTCAATAGCTGGGATCAGACAAGAACTTGATGGTAACTTATATTTGTATTCTCTCCTCAGTAATGGGTGTTTCTAGCCAAAGACAGCAAGGATTTAAAACAATCTAACTATAGCTAACATGAATAAGACCAAGATTCAATTATCAAAAGCACTTGCCACGATTAGTTGATCTTTTTTCTTCCACAACAACATGGCGGCCATTGATCAGAATTGGTGAAGCCTGAAATGCCAATTAAAAAAATATTGATTTACCAAATACAGATGCAATTTAAAAATTACAAATATCATAAGAGAAACAACATTAAGTGGAGCTGAAGCTTTCTGCTTCATTTATTCCATCCAAACTCCACATGCAAATGAATCATCATAAGCATATGAAATGTATGCCAATCATGGCATATTCAGAAACAAGAAATGTACACCAACCATACCCATTAACAAGGACATGATAACATCTCAACTTAAGTTCAGAATAACAACAATGAAGCCTTAGTCCCACTAGATGGGGTTGGCTACATGGGTAATGACACCATAATGTTTTATCTATATCTATTGACAGAGCATTGATCTCTAAATCTTTACTAATCGTTTCACCTATGAATTTTCTTGGTCTCCCTCAATCTCTAGAAATTGGACTAACCTCCATTTGATTTACTCTCCTGGTTAGGGCTTCTAAAGATATCCTCTATACATTCCCAAACCACATACGGTGCGATTCGACCATCTTTTCTACAGAAGGAGCTAAAATAAATTTATCCCCAATGCATTATCCATCCATTTAAATTTTGGGTTAGAAATTTTTTCTGTCAGTCAGATGAAGATTAATTACGGAAATTAAGACTGCATATGGAATTCTTAAATATAAGGTACATTTGATAAATACCTCAAGTGCGCTTTGCACAGCACCAGCAGCTTCAAACTCCACAAAGCCAAAGGAAAATCGCTGTTCAACCCATTCATATGCAAAAATATATTAGCTATAAGCTGACATATATCACTTTCTTATGGGTAGGAGGATAAGTAGGAGGATATATCATTTTCCTTTTTATATTATTTCATCTTACCTTTTTCAAGAACCTTCAAATGATTCTTATTATATCAAACTACATTAATATACTTTCCCTTTCAAATTTAATGTAGAGAAAGAAAGAGAAAAAACACATGTTAAAAACTATAATTAATTTTGTTAAAAATGACAAACATTCTTATTTTATTTTTAAAAAATTATTATTTTTCTCATCATTGAATAGGAAAAATCTATAAAACTACCAAAAATTTATGTTAGTCTTCTCAAACTAAATTGTTTTCTTAATTATTTGTGGAGTTAATTATCATATAAGGATAATGTTAAATATTACTAACAATAGAAAATTTTCATTTAATGGATTGTCCCCTTTTATTTCTGAAATATATTTATCATTTTTTAATAAATCATTTTGTAAGGTTGTCAATTTTTTCCAATCACTAAGACTCGTTAACATGCATGGTTATAGTAATAGGTTTATTGTTATTGTTTTGTGTCCAATGACAACCGTTTCCTTGCTGCTCTAATATTAATATAACATTATTTATTTAACCAATAGATAAGTTTTATGAGATAATTATGATCAAAAAATAGTTACAATAGTTCCTTATAAAGTGTATAATATTTATCGGATTTTATGCATTTTCCTTACATAAATATATCCCTTTTGAAAAAAAATATGGAACAAAGAAACACATGTTAACAACTATAATGAATTTTATTATAGTTGAGATTTGATTTTTTTTTACTTTTTTTATTTTAAAAGAATAAAAAAATAATTAGAAGACATGATTGAATCTAAGTATGACACTATAGGGTCTTTAACTCTATTCTCTAAGCGTCAAGGTGGTTGAGGGATTTGGTTAAAATTGGATCTTCCTTAAATGATGGTTCTAACTAGCTAGAAGTTAATCTCTAAAAGGAAATTGGCAATGAGTTGGATACTCGATTTTGGCAGGATATTTAGCTTGGTCATCGAAACCTTAGGAACATTCATTGAAAGAGAAGTTTATTTGATTGGGAGAAAGAATTAGTGAGAAGCCTTTATGACCTTATTCAGAATCATTCTCGCACTAGTGGTGTTGGTGATAGATGAAGATGAAATCTTGATAAGTCATGATGCTATGTAGTGAAAAGTACTTATTTGGCTCAATTGAATTTAGTCGTGATTGAGTCAGATAATATTCTTGATTTATGTTGGATTAATTGTGCTCTTTCAAATGTTTGTTGTTTAATGTGAAAAAGTTATAAGATGAAGAATAGCAACAAAAACAAAGCTACATAAGAGAAATATAATAGGGGTGGATGATTTGAAATGTGCTTTGTGTATGTCGCATATAACATTTAGATCATCTGTTTTTGTCTTGCCTTTTTATCTCTAATGTGCGAAAATATTTTATTCTTGTCTCCAAATTCAGATTATTATGTTGGATACGATTGCGGAAGTGCTTCAGATTCATGACTTCGTTTGTAAGATTGATAAAGGAAAATCTTTATGTAGAATGTTATGTTGAGGTTTGCTGTTATTTGGTCTATTTGGAGTATGAAGATCAACATTATTTTTCAAAGAAAATGTTAGTTTTATTGAAATCATGGATTTGATCCAAATAAGATCTTTGTTGTGGTTCTCCAAAAATTTGAGATCAAATTATTACACTTTTGTACAATTGATTCATATATTTGTAACTAACTATATTGTAAGATGTAAGTAGGTTGATAATTTTTATACATCTTTCTAATATATTTTGCTTATAAAAAATGCTACATAATAATCATTTCCCTCACACACCAACAACTACATGTGAACATGAAGAACTGGATTTCTCTATAATGAATAAAAAAATTTGAGGTAGTGACCTTAAAGTTGCCTTTCCCCTCCCTTTTTAGCATGCTTTAATTCTTTAGGACCTTAGAGTCTCTATATATAGTCTATACACCTTAAAATTACCCTATGACATATTTGTCATAAATTTCATTATTAAGAATATGAGGGTGGTAATTAATTAAGCTAGCTACCCTGAGAACATGATCAATATTAGAAGCTCATTTACTTTAAATAGTTACTATAGGATGAGTATTCTCAACTCCTATATTTTAAGTTGACCTTTCGGTTGGGTTAAAGTTAAACTATGAAAGTATGCCTTTTGTTTGGACCCAGTGGTGTGAAGAGATATTCCTTGAGTGTAAGAAAAGATTAACGATCACTCCTACCTTACATATCTCAAACTCATTATCCAACTTTGAGATTTATAGTGATATATAACCAATAATTGTTGAGTATATGTCCTTAAGAAGAGAGATATAACTTATGCCTCTAGGAAACTTAGGTCACACATGAAGCAACATTACTTTTTATATTTATATATATAAATTGGAACTTGAAATTGTAGTTTTTGCTTGGATTTTTTTTTCAAGGTGACAAAATTGAGGTGTTTACTTATCATAAGTGATTTATGTATTTGTTTAATGAAAAAAAGTGAATGTGAGACAAACATTATGATTTAAAAACTATAATTTTGTGTTTTGAAATATCTCTCAGATTATCGAATATAGTGGTCGATAAATTGAGTAGAAAAAGTTCTTTTGATGAACATTGTATCTGATGAGGAACTTTGAAGAATGTTACTTGAGAACTTGAGTATGAGTTAGGGTAATGATTAACAAGTTACCTCAAATTTTGAGGATAATTTATCTTTAACGAGTTGAGAAATATAATGTCTCAAAAATTATACATTATAATTTATTTTTTGTAATTTGACTTAATTTATTTATTAAAAAATACATAACATTATATTATATTATTAAAAATAAGTAAAATAATACGGTCAATTTACTATAAGAAGGTATTACAATATTAAAGCAAGAAGAAATAACATAATCCTATTTTTATTATATTCTGATTGTTATCATTATTATAATATAATTATATATTTCAAATATTATTCCATTTAAATTGCCAATATTTGTATAAAGGTAATTTTGTTAACTTAAATAATATATATATTTGTTTTCTTATGTACCAAAAAGTTATAATCTCTTAATCTTATTATTGAGTAATAGAAATTCATAGTTTTCATTTTAATTAAAATATTTGATTTGTAATATGATTTAAATGTTTGAGGAAGGTACGGATGAAGTTAAGAGGAAGGAGAAGAGATGGGCATCAATTTGTTTCATATAAAAGTGGAATAATTAGATTTATTAACTAAATAAATAAAATAAAATATTTTTGACTTGGAAGGACTAAGTTACTTGTAAGGGTGTCAAAATTATCTATAATCCACAATCCATCCAAATTCGTCCAAGTTAAATTTATTCAAATTCATTCATTGGAGCTAATGGATTTAAATGGATATAATCCAATGGATAGTGTTGATAATGGATGGATTCAAATCCATCCATTATATCCATGGATATATCCATTTGGATGGATACCCAATCCATCCAAAAAAATAAAAAATAACATTTTTTTTCTCAAAATACACGTGCAAACTTTTTGTTAACAAAATGATTCATTCAAAAGTTGCATTACCATTTCTAACAAAAGCATTCATTCAACAAAAATTTGTTTTCTTCATCTATGGAGGTTTTTTTCCCCAATATTTTCATTCCTTCTCATATCCATTCAAAGTTTCGCTTTCCCCAATAGTTTATTTTAATTATGATGTTCATTTAAGATTGATTGATATATCTTTTGATTCCTTATATATATATATATTAGAATATTGTTTGTTGTATTGTATTGTGGATGAAGGTGTTGGACTGATAAGCTACTTGTTGATTATTGTACATGAGACTCTCTCATCATAATAATTGTGTCCTCACTGCCGAAGACTTTGTCATGATTGTTACTAGTTATTTTCAAGCTTAAAACTTATATTAATTCAACATTGTAAATTTATGTTATTTTAGTCTCAATTTTTTTATGAGAATATGCTTTAATTTTGTGGATTTGTGATTGCTAGAAGTTTATTGGTCATTTTGATTTGGGTATAAATTTTTTTTTTTACTTAGCCTTCACATAATTGCATTGAGTGTTCAAAATTTTTGTCAATTCTATTTCTCTTATATTTTCTTCAATTGGATATTTCAACTATCTATCAATCATGTAATTTAACTTTGGTAAATATAATTTATGTTTGTAATCAACCAAAAAAACATGAAGAGTGAGAGAAATAGCAAAAAGAATATATGAATTTCATGATATATGTCAAATTTTTCTAACAACATTAACCTGAAGCTCAAGGTTTTAAGACTGGAAGTTTAAGTTTAACAACATGATTTACCATTAAAAGCTTTAAAGTTAATTTTTTAAATTTATTACTCTTTTAAGTTTTGGAGGAAAACTTCAAAAGTTCACATTTTTAAAAGTGTTTAAAAACACTTTTTTAAAAATGTTTTTTTATAAAAGAAAGCATTTTGTAAAAATGTGAAGTCATGGATTGGATTGGATATACATTCATCTAAATCCATGAAAATAGAAGCATGAATGGATTGGATTAATTATAATCCATTGGATATGAATGTATTGAATAACTTAAAATTTAATTTAAATGGATTGATGAATGATTTTCCATCCATCCATTTTCATCCATATCCAAAACTATCTAAATTCATCCATTTGTCACCCTTAAGTTACCTTATCTTAACACTTAGCCTATATAGTCATTGGTCACTCTATGAAGAAATCAAATATCAAGAAAATAATTGCTTACTAATTAAATGATTGATTGAATTAATTAAATATAAATTAATGAACATACTATATAGAAAATATAAGATACTTAACATCTAACTAACTAATTTATTTTATATATATTTTAATCTTGAAAAATAAATTTACACCGATATATTGGTTGTTATAAAAAAACAAATTTAAACTAATTTATAATCCAATACAAACTCAAAATATCAAAATATATTTCAATATCATGCCTTTAATTTGCTTCTTGGTAATTTTAATTCTATTAAATGTGTTATTCATGAATAACACTATATTTGAGTAATATTAGGATCAAAGAAATGGATGGGGATAATCACTTTTTCTCATTTGGAACATAGAGAAAAGTGGAAGTAAGGAAAAAATTAGCATAAGCTCATAAAAATACTTTTTTCCACCAATCTTCACCTATATACCTAAACCTTATCTTCATTTATGATATTTCACAAATGTATCCCTTTTTCATTGCACTTTCTTTCATAACAAAAAAAAAGCTAAAAAAATCACCCCAAATTTCTTAGTACTTTTCCTTCCTTCAACCTTCTTTAATTTTATATTTTTACATTTTTTCCAAAAAAAACACATCATTATTGATATTTAAGACAACCCTAAAGTTTATTTAAGAGTTAAGGCCACCCTTATAAGGAGAGAAGATAGAGAGGAGAGAATAGACAAATGATTTTATTTAAGGGACACTTTTACTTAATAAAAGATAGTTAACACTTTATGCTATTTCCGAGAAGAATTTTGTTCCTATTTATATGGCTTTAAGAAGTTAAATGGTTCATTAATTATTATTTTTCATATATATCCTTATTTAATATGTTCTGAAACTATCATAAACTAATTATATGATACTAGTGGTTAGAAAATCAGTGAGGAAAATATATAAGCACTAACTAACCTAATATAAGTTTTATACATTGTCATTATATTATATTAGCGTGTTGACAGATACTTCCGTGCATATTAACTCACTTTCTTATTGTTTATAATATGTATTTTATATGTTATAAATGTTCATAACGACATTAATGTGGACCTACTTTACGCAAGTGTATAATTTTTAATATAATATAAATTAAAAAATATTAAGGGTAAACTAGAGAATTGAAAATTAGTATATGGTGATGGTTACATCATGTTTTGCCTTTACATATAGATCAATAGATGTTCAATTTAAGGGGAGAAAGATGATTAATATGTTGGTGGTTAGATATAATTATATGGTATTTTTTTTTGTAGAAATTAAAAAGTGTCAAGGGTAAAACAAGAAATTGAAATTATATCATGGTTAAGTTACACCATGTTTTGCCTTTATATATAATAGCGTGTTGACAGACACTCACGTGTCTATCAACCCGTTTTTCCATTGAATGAATTGTAATTTTGCATGTTAAAAAATGAAAAAGATAAACTATCATGTTCAAATATTGCATTGATCCATATGGAAAAACTGTTGTGTTCAAATGAAAAAACTGTAAAAGTTACCTTTAACAAACATGAAACATAAAATCAGGAAATAAGTTATATGGTTTTTTTGTATAAAATATAGATTTGTACGGACAAAATATGGAAAATATATCATCACTGATAGTTATTTTGTGTTTTCCCTTTATATTAACTAGCGTGTTGACAGGCCCTATCGGGCCTGTCAACCCGCTTTCCTATCGTATGTAACGTGTATTCTATAAAAAATAAATATTTAATGTCATAATCGTGTTACATATTCGAATTTGCAGTTGAATATATAAAAAATAAATATTTAATGTCATAATCGTGTTACATATTCGAATTTGAATTTGTATAGAATACACGTTATTTATTAGGGCTCAGTTTCAAAGGTTTTTTTATCATTTTGTAATTACTGTGGTGTTTTAAGTTCTTATTGTTATGGTTAAGTACTAAAGTTGCAAAGTATGTTATTTTACGTAAATACTGATGATGAATATATTGTGCAATCGGTTTAATATGATGATTTTATAACAAAACATTCATTAATATGATGACTTGGCAATATTGACATATAAATAAACAGTCATTTTGGCATCAACAATATTGACGTACAAATAAAGAGTGACTTACCTTGATGTTATGCATTGATTTCTGGAATTTTTTTATACTTTCCCCTTCTTATGTTGAATTTATGCACTACTGTACATTTTGTTCAAACATGAAATGAGAAGTAATAAGTTTAAATATATGCAGGAAATGTGGCTTTGATGAAGAAAAAATGAGAAGTAATAAGAATATATGTTATACCTTGATGATTATGTTTCTCACTTTAGGATCTCTTTGTACCGAAGAACAGTGGAAATGACTGAGTTTGATGAATGGGAAAGAGAATACAAATACATGATGACTTTTATAATAGTTATGCACCTTCCTTTTCCGTTAGGAAGGTGCATATATTAGATATAAGAATATATGTAATTCTTTGTCTGAGGGGTGGGTTCTGATCACTTTGTCTTTCTTTATCCATATTTTGTGTAGAAAAGAAGGGAGAGAAGGTGGAGTTTCTGTTGCAGAACTTGAAGGTTTTGTAGAACATATAATAGTGCACATAACACATGTATTTAAAACAACCAGTGCACTATGTCATGTTAAAAAAAACTGCAATATGAGTAGGCTATGTTCCAAAAAAAAAAGGGAAAACTGCAACACCATGGTAACTGCAGTAGTGGTAACTGCAGTAGTGGTAACTGCAGTAGTGATTATATGAAAAATATTAGAGCAGTTATTTGTAATTGCAACAGGCAAAGTGGGAATGAGAGGCTTGAAAAAAGAAGCATGATATTATATTCAGAGGGACATTGAGTTATATGTTTACACATATATTCTACATTAAAAATGATAATTTATGAGGGCAAATAAGGCAAAACACAAATTACACCATGGTGGTGGTTATTTTGTGTTTTGCCTTTATTAGTAGTAATAGAAGTAATAGATATATAGAATACATATATAGTATAAAAATATCATTCATGTTTAATCATCATTAACTCTTCACAAAAATAATGGTGAATAATATATTGATTGTATATAAATCTTTATATTATTTATATTTTATGACCAATAAATACATAGAGTAATAAAATGGTACAATATTTGAGACAAAAGATGTTATCACATCTTACTCTACTAAGTCACATCTTACTCTACTAAGTCACATCTTATTTCCGAAACTTTGTACTACTTTAATTAAAAATATTAATTTATATTTTCTGATCAATAAAAACAAAAAGTGCATGAAATGATACAATATTTGAGACAGAAAATGAACTCCCTTATCCAACCATCCCATCCCTACTTAGTATAAAATGACCCTCCATCCCTCCTTAGTTCACACAAAACACAGTTCCAAGTTTCAACAATAAACCACATAAAACACATCCTTTTCATTCACACTCGTTCATATACTCTTTTTTTCCATCTTTCATACTATTCCATTCCATCATTCTTAGTTTCTTACCATTCTCTCTGTTGTTTTGGAGCATCTTGTGAAATTTTTAGATTTAGATAAACTCCTCTAGTTAATTGCTTTGCATGAAGATAAGTAAGTGTCTTTTTAAGATTTTGCCAACAAAAGATCTTGTCTTTGTACTTATTGTCTACTAATATGATCTATTCTTAGTGCCAAACACTAGTATAAAAATGAAGGGTATGTTTTGTTTTTAATCAAGCAAGAAAATTGAAACCAAAGTGAAGTACCTCATTAAGAAATTAAATCTTAGTTTTCTAAAAAAATTGTTATTTTTGTTGTGATTTGTGGTGTTTTATTCAATGGGTTGTTATGATGATGGGGGTTTCAATGATGAGCTTGAAAATGGAGTGAGGAGTATTATTAGTTGTGAGGAAGAAGGGAATAGAGCTTCCATTGAAGAAGCTGTGAAGGTTTTGTTGAAGGGTCTTGGTGAAGATATAAACAGAGAGGGTATTAGAAAAACACCATTTAGAGTTGCTAAGGCCCTTCATGAAGGAACCAGAGGTAACTAACTTTTTTCATTCTTTGTTCTTTATATATATATATATATATATATATATATATATATATGTTTTTAGTTGTTTAACAATTAAGCATCTTAATTGTTTTTAATCTTATGAAGATAAAAATAAATATTACTTACACACATCACATATTTATAGTTCATTTACACTGTGATTTTGCCATATCTTGAGATGTATGTTTGTAGGAAGTAATGTGAAGTATTTGAACCGTCTTTGTCATTAATATACAGAATTAATATATCTGTTTTTTCTTCTCTTGTTTGTTTTATTTTTTTGTCTTTTATGAGTAATATATTTCATCGGTGTTTTAAATTGCGGTAGCAATCCGTGGCGGCATGAAATATTGTGATAATTTTCTAAAAACATTTATGCTGCCCGAATGCGGTTGCGTTGTGATTCTTTAGTATTTTTGGCTTCACTGAGTCTCAGGGAGAAGTGTTTTAGTCTTTTTGTCTAGTTAGTTTTAAAATGTTTGGGTTGGTTTATGACTATGCCTTGTTTTGGAAAAACCTTAACCTCTAATGGTATATTATGAATATGCTTTCCACATTCTTTCAATTAAGTTGAACTTGTCTGCCGACACCTACTGGCATAAAAGTTTGGTTTTTGTTGTTATAAGTTGAAGTTGTCTAGTCTATTACCTTGGCTCGGTTGCATATTCGGGGAAGAAATAGGTCGGCTATGGTACAATGCTTTATCTATGTCATAAACATTTCTAGTGTAATGGCAGATCATTAATACAACATTTTGAGGGGAATCAATCAATAGTTTGTTGGAAATTTTACATGTTAAGCTTATCTTAGTTTTGCTGCATAGTATTTGACTTAAATGTTAGTTGCCAAGTTTTTTGGAATACTTGGATTTCAGTTTTCTTCTTTTATGTCAATTATATTTCAGTTCAATTGGATATTCTTTATTTATTTATTTATCACATTACTCTTAATTTTGAAGGGTTTATTTTACTTATTTGTGCTTAATTCACCATTACATGGAGAGGTGTTTTTCTTCATTTCGCTTCTTTATTTATATGCATTGTCTTTTTCCCTATGTTTACTACTTGATTATGTCCCTCGCAAGCTTGGTTCTGTATTAATTTTCAAAAAATATCATCATATTTTCTTGAATACTATTATTACGAATCATAAAGAGGTTGATCTTCTTCCAGGTTACAGACAAAAGGTGAAGGATATTGTTGAAGGTGCATTGTTCCCTGAAGCTGGTCTAGATGATAGAGTCGGTCATGCGGGGGGAGGAGGTGGACTTGTGATTGTTCGAGATCTTGACTTGTTTTCTTATTGTGAGTCTTGCTTGCTTCCGTTCCAGATCAAATGTCATGTGGGTTATGTTCCTTCTGGCCAAAGAGTTCTTGGTTTAAGTAAGCTCTCTCGTGTTTCCGAAGTATTTGCTAAACGACTTCAAGAGCCTCAACGTCTGGCAGACGAGGTATGCGCTGCTTTGCATCAGGAAATAAAGCCTGCAGGTGTTGCTATCGTACTTCAATGTATACACATCCATTTTCCGGACATAGAATCAGTCTTTCTTGACTCGAACCACCGACCGTGGTTTAAGATGCTTGTTTCTTCAGGTAGTGGAGTTTTCGAAAACATAAATGCATATGAATGGGCTGATTTCTATAGCCTTCTTAATTTTAGAGGTATCAATGTGGAAAAAGTTCATGTTAGAGGATCATCTGATCTATCCTGGTGTCCTTCTCAATCTTCTCGTTTTGCCAAAGTTTCCTCCAAAATAGGATCGACCAGTCCGGTGATGGCCACTGCAGTAGCTTCAATTATTAAATCTCTGGGAGAAGATCCATCGAGGGATGAACTCGTAGGGACTCCTAGCCGATTTGTGAGATGGTTGATGAACTTCCAAAACAGTAACTTTGATATGAAGTTGAATGGTTTTCTTCTTGGTGGGATAGATTCATTGAATACCAATGGAGAAGTTAACTTAAATGACAAGAAACTACACTCCGAGATGAACCTACCCTTTTGGTCACAATGTGAGCATCATTTACTTCCATTTCATGGTGTTGTTCACATCGGATACCTCATCTCGGATGGATATATTCGGATCGGAAAATCTCTCTTACAATCAATTGTACATTTTTATGGTTTCAAGCTCCAAGTTCAGGAAAGGCTTACCAGGCAGATAGCCGAAACCCTTTCTTCGTTGTTAGGCGGCGATGTGATAGTTGTGGTTGAAGCAAGTCACTCATGTATGATTTCCCGGGGAATTGAGAAGTTTGGAAGTAATACAGCTACCATTGCTATGTTAGGATGTTTCGTGACCGGCCTCGCTATAAAGGCTTCATTCTTGGAGAGTATTCCAAGTTCTGCAGCTACTGAGGGACAATGATTCTTGCTTGATTTCACTTGAAGGCTTTCTTGATGTTAAAATTGGAATGGTTGTTATAAATTCTTTTTACTTTTTATGTTTGTTGAACTTATTGTGCATGCAAATTCCTATATTGAAGTGATGATTATGCAAAGAAAATGTAACACATCAATGGAACACTTTATTTCGATCTTTCTATTCAATCGCTTCGTAGCAATTCAAAGTGAACTCCATAAACCCCGAGAGTTCTATGACTACTCTCATGACTTAGGACTAGTTTGAATAATTGTTATTATTTTACTTCCATTCAAAATTGTTACCAATTCAAAGCTATAAATAATTGAGTTTAACTCTCGGTCTTTCTCCAATGTATCTAAGAGGTGTACACATCATCTCATATATGTGTAATTTTTGTCACAATTGATCTTAGCTGATTCCCATAGGCATTATTCTTATACAAGTGTCAAATATTTGAAAGTCAAATCCGGAAGAGCAAAGGGAACCAATTCCACATTTTTGGTACTATCAACTAATTTTTTTTGAGATTTGTGGTTGTCAATCCCAATAAGTGTCGCTTACAAGAATCAATTTTTTTATATTTTGGTCTTTCTGGGATATAATAATACCTTACACATTAGACCAATGAATTATTCGGAACCAATTCCACATTTGTACTCAAGAAAAAACAAGAACCACAATGGAACAATTACAAGAATTTGCCACAACCACAAACAATACCAAATTATCTATAGCTTAAGTTCATCAAACAATGAAACCCAAATGAAAGTATAGATCGGTAAGTATGAAAAGTTGTAATTCTCTTGAGTTGGTAGCAATTTTCAATGGAAATAAAATAATAACAATAGTTATCATTATATCTTAAATGTAAATTATGACCATACCAAAAGAATGCCTTACATTTACGAAAGTTAATAACTTTCAAGTGATATATTTTGAGCTTTGAATTAAGATTATATTAATATTATAGTTAAAATTAACTCCACTTAGTGTATTGTAAAAGCATTACAACAAAAAAGTAAGGCTGATTTAAAGAGTATATATTGGCATAAGAGTTGCATAGAATATATATAATTAAGTTTGGGTGAATTTGGTTATGATGGCTCATTAAGGTTATGGTAGATTTCAAGACTTAGAGTATTAACAAAAATACTTATAAATTATTCACCAAGAAGATCTTCACATCTACCATAATATTTAAATTCACACCTTATGAATTATAGGTTGGCTCCTTACTAAATGAACCTTTATTTTATTCTTCAAAAACGGACTTCACTCCTTATTTTGGATTGAATTAATAAGTTTTTCCATTCTTAATTTTAAGTTTTTTATTTTGTTTCAAAATATTCGAAGTTTTACATTTATAGGACTTATTCAACAAAAGTTTTCTAGCTTTATTATCATTAAATAATTATACTTTCATCTTTTTTTACACCATAAATTAAATAAAGAATCAAGTCTTTATCATTTTCAAGAAAATAATATAGCTATTTTAGTATAAAAAAACCATAAAATTAAAAAAGTATTGATTCCTTGTGTTTCAATACCTAAGCTATAAAAAAGTAACGAATGAGTAGATGAATCTAGATTCTATACCAAATTTATGAACACAATTTTTTTTTGTAATGGAGTCCGTGTTATACATTTTTAATCCTATTTACTAATCATAATTTAAGAATCAATTACTCGTCATGTATATCATTCATTTTTATTACTTTTATTTAAGAGTAAATGAATAATGATTATTATATGCATACTTGATGATATACCGACATCAGAAACTCTTACACGATAACATATAATATATATATATTAAAAGTCATTTTAAATTTTAATATTTTACAAATTTATGATTAATTAAAGAGTAAATGAATATTGTGTATATAACCATTAAAACTAATGTTATAAAAACTGTATCGTACCGGCCGGTTCAACCAGAAAACCGGTGTACCGGACCCCTAACCAGTACGATACGTATGTTATACGCATATGCAATAGAAACGGTGAAAACCGGTGAACTGGTTTAAACCGGCCGATTTGTATATTAATTTTTTTTATATTAAATTTCAAATTTTCAATTCTTCACCAATTCTTCAACTTCAATGATTAATAATTGTGTCATTTATTTGTATTTTGCGTTTGTTAAGTGATAATTTTGGATTAATATATATTTTGCACTTTAAACTTTGATTTTGTTAAATACTTAATGTTGTTTGTTTGTGTAAATTTGTAGTAGATTATGAATATGTATTATAAATCTGAATACCTACTTATTTGAAATTTTTTGTTATAGGTTTATATATATATATAAGCAAGTATGTCCGGTTTAACCAGCATGCGATTTAATTACTGAACCATTGGTTGTACCACTATACCAGTACTATGACCGGTTTGATAACGGGTACGGTTTTAATAACATTGATTAAAACAAGCCATATGAGTATTATTCACATCTACCATATGTGTCTTTATACCAATCTAATTTAGGATGCATCTTATGAATTTTCTCTTTAGGATATTTGGCATGATCTTTCCTCATACAAGCTTGATATTGAAGGGCATGAAAAGGGTCTATAGACTTATTGTGTGACAAGGCAATGGCAACTCCTAGCACTAGGATCAACAAAATCATGTACAAAGATATTGAAGCTTTATGAATCAGCAACCATAAGATATTCTTTAGTAAACTTATACAAGTTGCTTTGGCTGAGTGAAGCAGCAAATGAATTAGAGAAAAAAGTTCATATATCAGCTTTTTCGATGTTCTGAAACCTCATCAAGACATTAAGCCGGAAGAAGTTTCATATTAGTTTAATCGGTTTAAATAGTTAAACCGTCATGGTTATTTTAAATAAATATATAAATATAGAATTTTAAATTTTAAGTGAACCGTCCGATTCACTTCCCAGGTTATTCTGGTTTAACCGAGTTTATCACGGTCGAATCGAAATTTCTCCGGTTCAAAGCGGTCCAACCACTCATTCGGTTAAGAATACAACACTGATCTTATCAATATAGCTCCCAACAAGGTTCAGATAGACCAAAAAGTCAAAAGTTCGATTTCTGAGAGTAACGCTTGTTGGGAGGGACAACCATGCATATGAGAATAGATTAGTTTCTTATCATTGTAGCTATAAACTTGAGAAGAGAAGACAAACCTTATCCATAAGAACCTTTTTTGGGAGGAAATTTCTGTCGGCATGTTCAAGACTATATCGCAGCATTTCGATTATGGTAGTCTCAGTAACTAAGTCATCAGAATCTATGATGAGACAGTATTAATTTCTTGTTGATATCAAACAATATTCAATAAAAGGTGAGGTGATATATAACTTGAAAAACAACCTGGGATGTCAAAAATTTGTTTTGTTGGTGGAATTCTCAGTAACTGTCCCAAGTAAGCACAAACCCGAGTACGATCCGAAAGTGAAAGGAGATCGCCATGAGTGAAAACAAGTACAGGTTTATCATCTGCATGTAATTTGATCCAATGAATTTATAAGATGAACAACAGAGATATGAATACTATTTTCATTAAGCATAAAAAGTAACTAGTATACACTCCTCAATTTACACAACACGTTATATAAGAGTTACTGAACCAACACTTCAGATAACTTTGAACAATCCAACACATACCCATTTCATAAGGTTCAGACAATATATTGCACAAAATTTTGAATGTAACCTGTGTTCAAGTTCCCTTTACAAATTCAATGGAAATCGAAACAAAGGCGCGATACAAAATTATTCGGAATTGTATAGAAGCTAGTTTTGCAAATACCTTTAAATGAAAGGTAGGGACAGTTGAAAGTAGAAACAATTGTTTCTGTATACTGTTTCTCCGAATTGTCAATGTTCTCCAATTCTTTCAGAACCGAAAGACCCTTAACAACATATACCACAAAGTTAACTTCTCTGATCTTATTGCGAGAAAAACCTTTGTTATGAGCTTTACACTTCAAACTTTTCCGCAATCTTCGATCATCGGTTTTCCTGATAGGTGCGATTTGCAGAACAAAATGTAAATACTTGCATATCAGTAAATCGGGAATGTTGTTTATATTAAACATTCAGACCTGAAAACAACCTCTCCGCGACGAACACCGTTTGTCATCCAACTCTTCAGCATTGTATCATTCTCGTGTGAATTATAAGACAAGCTTCGCATATCGTAAAGACAGATAGAAGTTGAGTCTCTAGGAATCATATACTCTTGAAGGAAGCATGTTCCATTCCCATCCCCTATAAGTGAATTATCTGGCATAGAAAGAAAATTTCATTGGAAATTTCTTAGATATACAGGGATATATCATATAATGAAAATAAATCTTCATTCTTCAAATTGACATCAAAGTTAAAGTGCTAATAACTTTACATGATACTTGTGCTCTCGGTGGCGCAAATTTGTCATCCTCGACGGTTTTCGTGATTCTATTTACGAGAGTACTTTTCTCGGATCCTCTTGGACCGACCAATATGAGGCATGTTGTTGTTGGTACATCGTAATCATGTACCTTGTCAGTCCATGCTCCAGGGATATAGCTGCAGAAGAAAACCATCAAATATGACAATCAGTATGGAAACTTTTGAGATTTCATATCACACTCACAATAAATTTGCTTCTAATCCTAAACTCCACTTATGCTTCTCACAAAAGCTTGTAAAGTGTAAACATTTAGATGGAATTAGACAGCAAAACTTCTATCAGATACTGAAAGTTAAGTATTTCAATTTTCACTAAATTTTTGAATTTGATGCGGCCCGATGCAATCACGTCACTGCAATTCGGTGTCACACCATAATTACGGTATGATGCGATTGCAACGGTCAGTGCAACGGAAATATTACAGCTGCATCACGTGATGTTATCCGCAATTTGAACCAATGAAACAAATTGAGGACCGCATCACGTGATGCGGCCGCAATATTGCGGCTGCGATGACCACCACAACCGCATTACACCGCAGTTATGGTGTGACCCCAAATCACAATGATGTGGACGTATCAGGCCGCAACGCAACTGTATCAGATTGCATTTGGGCTGCATCATGCTACAACGCAAATGTATTAGACCGCATCGGGTTCAAAAATATTTTTTTACTCACAAAATAATTCACACCATAACGAGCTTAATGACTGCAATTGCAGTAACAGCAACTGCAATTTAGAACACAGTAAATGACCATTGCCAATTCCATGACTAGACCATATTTGTCTTCTTCAATTAATTAATCAAAGACCAAATTTCCAAATATGAGATTTTAAATTTTCAATGTTTAACTGGTGAATTTTAAAATAAAACAATTAAAATATATATATATGGGAAAGTAGATTAAAAAAATGAAATTTGAGTTCAAATCAACACCTCAAGATTTTTTCTTTCTCCTCCCTCAAATTCTTGCTATGAATCTTCAATTCTTCATAACTCTGCAGAATTTGTTGGTAGACACAAAGTCTGTTCCTTTGAATGACTTCAAAATCAATCCTAGAAGAAGTTGGTCTATTTTCTTTACTAGACTGCCCAGAAACTAACCCATTTTCCTCATTTACTCTATTATCTTCATCCTGCAAGCTCAGATTATTCCTGAAATATTCCAAATACAACATCATTAACATGCTATTGTCATAACACAATATGCTTTACACTCCAAGGCATAAGTGAAGACACTGTTTTCAGGATTTGATTAAATGAAAATGCCTTTTACCTAGCAACTATAATCATGCTTGGTTAAAACATCAATGATGTTCTAAATTGCGGTTACGGTTGCGGATTGCGGTCGTTGCAGTGTGAATTGTTTTATTATTAAAACAATATTTCTGAACCTGATAGAGTCCAAATGTAGTTCGATGTGGTTACATTGCAGCCAAATACAAACGCACCACTGTAATTCGGAGTCAACCCACAATTGCGGCGTGATGCGGTTGCGGCGGTTACCGCAACCGTAATATATTATTACGGCCGCATCACGTGATGTGGTCCGCAATTTAAATCACTGATGATAACTATTAAATATTGATTTAACCCCATGATAAAATTGTCAATTTAGTCATATATTTTCGCAAAATTTATTCTCTTTTTCCAAACTTACCACTGGTTTATGGCAGATATAGTAACAAAAACCAAAGAAAAATAGTTAATATGTGAATAACTATAGCATACTATGGATATATAAGTCATATGATTCTGATTAAAAAACTCATTCATTATTGTATGGTATACCAAACAATTCATATGACCCTTTATAAGAATAGAAAAAAGAAAAGGACCCAAAGATCATAAAGATACCATGATAAACAATTGAATCACCACCCATGTTGATTATGCAGTGGAATCATATACACCTTCTTCTCATTCTTCTATTATATAATTTATATGATTATTAAGTCAAAACAAGTTATGTGTCTCTACGTGTTTTCAGTTGTAAGTAAATGAACATCAATCAAAATATATCATGTCAATTAAAAATGTTTTTGCTTAATCTTAATTAGTGTGTGACAGACTTAACTTAAGGACGTAGTCGGAGATAACAAATCATCGTCTATGGAGTGAAATAGTGAAGATATTGCGTTTTCAGTTGCACTACTCATTGCCACGTATGTTACTTGGATTGTTCTTTTGAAATTGAATCTGACATAGGACTGAAGATTAACACAACCTAAATGTCGATAGAATCAATTTTTAGTATCAAAATCAATTCAATACTAGACTAAATATAATTTATATATTTTTTTAAGATAAAATATTCTCAGTATTATTTATCAATATTAGAGATGATAAAATAAATATAATCAAATGGATTACTTTAATCATTGATGGATTCGAGTATATCCATTATATCTGATGGATATTATCCATTTGAATGAATATCCAATTCATCTAAAAAATGACGTTCTTTATTTTTCAATTTCATTTACTATCTCAACTTCCACTTTCTATTTGTTTCTCACACTTCTTTGATTTTTTTATTAAATTGAGATCACTGATAGAATATGTAGATCTAGTTAATATATAAAAGTTTCTTCCTAACTACATAACAAATATAAATATATGTTAAAAAATGTACACGTATCATATATTACTAAAAAATAAATTTTTTAAAAGTAAAAAAACACATTTAAAAAAAAATTAAAAACACTTTTTAAAATTGGTTTTTTTAAAAGGTGATTTTAGATGATGTTTTATTGAAATAACGGTTTTTAAAAAAATAATTTTCTTCATAAATGTTTTTAGTTCCAATAAAAAGTCAAACAAATTATTTATTCATCCATCTAAATTCATGAAAATATAATTATTCATAAATTCATCTATATGATGAATTGATATAAAGAAGGAAAGCAATTCTGTCAAAGCAATTGATTCTTGGATTTATAATACATTCCCTATTCAAGGTTTCGTATAAATGATTTTATATTTATGATACATTCCCTTCCCTGTTCAAGGTTTTGCTTGCTAAAATTAATAAAATAAAACAGTATCAATAATTACTATTATCAAGTTTTTTAAATTAAAAAGCGAGAGAAAATTATTAGTATTTATTGTTGAATCAGACATATGGATATTACTGATTTGTTACATAAAAAAATAATAATAAAATAACAAAAAAAATAAGATTATACTAGAAATTCAATTTATTCATATTCATCTCTTTTAAAATAAAAATATAAAGATAAACGTAATAGATAAATGAGTAACTAGTGAATGTTAAATTACACTCACACCCCATAAGTTTTAGTGAAATTATACAAATCACCCATTCATTTTTTGTCCTTACACGAATCACCCCTAATTTTGTACATATATTACACTGACTACCCTGCATAATATAAAAGTGTAATATTTCAAACAAAAAAATGTGTAACGTGTGTAATTAAGTTAAATAAAATATTGTATATTGTATAGACAAATTCAAATAATACAAGAGTCGATGTGTCTTCATTATTTGGCTCATTACAAAATATTATAAAAGTTATATCTTTAGAATTAGTAATGTATTTTGTAATGAGACAAAAATAATAAAGAAATATTGATTTTTGTACTATTTGAAATGTTACACACTATATAATATATATTTTTCCAATTAATTACACTCATCACACGTTTTTTGTTCAAAATATTACACTTTTATAACATACAGACGTAGTCAATGTAATATATATACAAAACTATGTGTGATTCATGTAGGAGGTAGAGGTGGTTCATGTATGGACAAAAAAAGGATGGGTGATTTATATAATTTCACTAAAATTCAGGGGTGTGATTATTCAATTTTTTAAATAAACCTATCAAAAAGACATATTTGTTATCACAAAGGCTCACATCAGCCTTCTTCTATTTGTTTATTTATTGTTTCTATTTCGTTAATAATAATAATTTAATAAATAACATAAATAATAACAGGAAAACTAACAATAAACATATATTAATAACAATATACTTTATTAATTAATAATTAATAAAAAATGAATTAATGTGGTATATTTTAGGAATAAATCTTTCCAATGGTGAAAAATAATAATGTATAAATGATAAAAAATATTTTCTAATAATAAAAAAATATAAAAATGAAGATGAAGGAGAGTTGTAACTTCGCTTCTTTTCATTATATCATCTTTGAAAGATCACCATTTCTATTCATTAATTTAATTATCAATAAATCAAAACTATAAAACTATAGTAATAAATAAAATATATTTTTGATAACAATAACAATAAATTTATTCTCTCTACTAAGTGATGAGTAGAATAAAAAATAAATAGTTTATATTGGATTAACTTAATATATATATATATATAAATATAAATATAAATATAAATATAAAAGGATGAATTCAAATTTGTGATTTTTTATTTTTTCCCCAGTCATTCTATAAATAAGTAAAGAAGAGAGATTCATTAACTCCAAGAGTAAGTATTTTAAATTTATTCCATATCTTAGTCATCAATTTTAGGAAAATCAAATAGTTTGAATTAGTTGGTAGATATAAACCATTAGATTTCCCTATAATTAATGGCTAAGATCTGAAGTAAATTTAAAAAATTTACTCTTGGAGTAAGTGGATCCCCACCCATAAATAAAACACTCTTAATCAACAAACATTTTTCTACCTAAAACTAAATACTGTACACCATTCTTCCACCCTTATAGAGTAAGTTCATTTTCCTTATCCAACGGTTAACTTGGTGGTTCATCTCGGAATTCCATATCTGAATATTTTTCAAGTGAAAATACCTGAATATTTTCAGTTAAAATAACATCAATTTTTATAGTTCCTTTGAAGATCAAAGATCTAAGTCATAAAACACATGTTATACTATTATACTTATCATGAAAAAACCATGATAATCTATTATACTTAACATGAAGATCGAAGTCGGAAAACAAATAATATACTATTATATATAACTTCTAAATAGATCTAAGTCAGAAATACAATTTTATTATATTAAATTATACTATTATATATAAATAATAGGTCAGTACTTTACTTTTTGGTTGGTAAAAAGGTTCCACATTTATATTGCTCAGTTTAATATTATTTTTTAATTATTAAAATAATGTAATTAAAAATGATAAATGGAACTAAATAAAAAATTATTCGTTAAAATACTTTAGACCAGTGTGGAGCATTGAGATACACCAGATTTTGTAGCTTTATTTTCGTTCTATTATCATAAAATCAAGCATTTTGTGTTCTTATGAATAAATTAAATACAACAATTGTTTTAATAAAAGGAATAAAATAATGAAGTTAAGAAATCCAAATGCACGACAACATCCTCTCTATTAACTGATAGGCAAATGAATGTTTTTTCTTTTACTTTTAATGACAAAAGTGTAATCTCAATGAAATCAAAGAGATAAATGTGTTATTGAAAGTTACATTTTTTTTGTTTTTTTGAAGCATTTGAATCTCCATTAATTAATGGAGAAGATCCACGGCTAAATTTAATAGCCTTGTATCTCATTCATTTCTATCACTTTACTTTTACTTAAGATTTAATAATAATTAAATATTTGAATGATAGATGATACAATGCCATATAAAAAACTCTTATGCCACAATCCATACACATATATATATATATATATATATATACATTTTTATAATAAAATCAAACATTTATCCTTTCAATAATAAAATCAAACATTAGTCCTTAATTTCCCAGCATCCAATTGTAATTGTGTTCAAACGTCAAAGGTTGCTAAAATTAGTTAGGATTCTTTTACTTTTAAGTTTTGGTGACTAACTTTTTCTTCTCGTCATTCCGTGTTGGTTTTGAATTAATTAAGATTGTTATATATATATTTACAATTAGGATATTACTTATCATTTAGTTGTATTAATTTATATATAAAACTCATACACTATTGGTGCATACCTATTTTTCTTATTAATTAAGACAAGAACTGTATCTAGAAAAGGGCATGAAATCCTGAAGCCATTAACATTTGAAGCTAGAGAATACAAAAGTTCTAGCTATATATATTCCTTTCTACCTATAAACAAAATGCAAATGAATCCATATTGAGTAACGAAAACCTATAATCATGGTATATTTCAGAAAATTACATAGCACTAGTGTTCATATTTCATTTTTTATTTAACTATTGATTCATCAATACTCTTATTTTTGAATTTTGCCTTGCCATATATGTAAGGAGGGTATTTTTTGTTGTAGAGAACAGAAATGCATGCTGAAATTAGTGTGACATAAACTTCAATGAAAAATCTTGCTAAATGAAAAACACATTCACTCTAACTCTAGGATATTAAAGGATTAATTTTTACTTTTCCGATCTCTGAAAAAAAAAATCATTTTTTCTTCTTCAGAGTTTTGAATCAAACAAGTCAAACTGTATTGACCCAAGTTTGATTTTTGTTTAAAAAATTTAGTTTTTAGCTCAAGTTTAATTCATTTAGCTGATGAACCAAGTTTATCAAACTAAATAATCAATCAAATTTCGAATAAATATCGAGTTTGTTTATTTTGTGAATTTTTTTCATTTTTTTGTTGTTCAGAGTTTTGAATCAAGGGAAGCATTGATCAGTAATGAAAGTGATGATTATGTTGACTACAGAGGAAGAAAAGCTGATCCAAGAAAGCATGGTGGAGTTAGAGCTGCTGGTCTTGCATGCAGTAAGCTAAATATTTATTTATTCTTATTTTCTTACTATTTTTTATTTTTGTTAAATCGAATATTTATTCTTAAAACTAATTTTTTTTGGAACAATTATGTGTATTTATGGTAACAATGGTTTGCCTTCTATCAGTGTATTTTTATTTATTTATTTCCATCTATTTGTTAAACTATAGTTTGTTAACATGAATTATGGTATTTGTTATCCCACATTTATATTATTTTGAAATTATTTATACAATCTTTACATCATATAAATGTCAATAATATTAATTTTTGGTTGAATATACTTAACTTATGTAACTTTATATATTATTCAGGGTTATCAAATTTAAGTTGGACATCAAACACGAAGATGTCCCGTATTAGGACTGAGTTTCATATATAATTATATAAATATAAAATTTTATATAATTAGTAAATATGTATAATTATATTAAAGTAACATCTCTCATTCTTCTTTTTGGATCGGAATGAAACAAAACATTAAAGTAGTTTTCCATTTTTTTTAAATTTGAAGTGAAGTGTCTGATTCACTTATCAGGTTATTATGGTTTAATTGGATTTAACATTGTTGGACCAAAATTTTCTAAGTTCAAATTGGACCAACCGTTCATTCAATTAAGACTGCAAACCAAAACTATTTTTAGGTTCCGTCAGCGATTAGACTTGTCATACCACCCTTGCAAAAAAAAATGTGGGATTTAGATAATTAAAATTTTAGGATATTAAAATTATTTTTGTTAAATTACCTAAATGTCCATTAATAATAGTTTGACTTTAGATGATAAAATAGTTTAATTTTATTTAATAGTGAATTATGATTAATATAAATGATGCATTGACAATATAAAAAAATGTGAATACATAAACTATTTTCTCATTAATATAAGAAAGGAATTAATTTAATAGTTAATATTCATGCAGATGTAAATTCTGTTACATTGTTAGTACATTATTAATTATTCTTGTAAACTATTTTTACTTAAATTTATTAATTAATTCTATATATATATATGTTACATGAATTGACTTAAATGATTAACTGAAAGTAAAAGAATCTCACACATTTATATATATTACATGAATTGACTTAGAACCTTAAAAATATGTATATTGTATTTTTAGACAAATTGGTAATACTTATTTTATATTTATGTATAGAACTAGTTTCTACACACACAAAAAACAAAATACCGATTTAAATATTTAGTAGGAAGAGCTATGAGTTGATTGCTTCCAATAAATGAAGGATATGTATGATTTACGAAAAATAGTCTCAAACCCTTAAATATAATCTTTCTCTGGTTCAATGGTGATGAGGCTAGTTTGGAATACATATATACACTTTTGATGAAAATTATGAGTTATGAGGAACTAGTTTAGCTTTTTTATGTTTCCTTTTCAGTATTATTGTCCATTTTAGTTGAAATTTGGACATGAATATTGTTAGGAAGTATTCAATATATCGTCTCATTGTCAATTGACTTTGAGATGAACTTTAACATGTTCTGGCGTGGGTCAAAAAAATCATTTTAATCGAGTCAAAAGAAAATTACAACTAATCCAACAGACTTATATGAAAGCTACATAATGGGAAGTAAATATCATATTAGTTATCTCTTTGACGACCTAATTTAAACAAAAATGGAAAATGTAGTATCAAGTGTTTTAAATTGAGGTTGTAGTCGCGATTGCGATAACGGTTGAAGTTACTGCTATTGCGGCCATTGCGATGCGGAGTCGCATTACAATTGCGGTGTGATACGATTGCTGCGGTCACCGCAACCACAATATTGTAGCCACATCAGGTTATGTAGTCCACAATTTATACAATCTTAGTACCATATACCAATACTAAAAATAGATTCTTGCTCTGTGATTCTCCATAGTTCGAAATTTCCTATAAGTTAACTTTAAAATGGATTAAACCAATCAATAAGATTTAACAATCAGATTATAATCTGCAAATTATTATGAAAAATTATTAATAAAAATTAACAATGTGTTTCTTAATCGCAGTTGTGGAGCTGATCCAGACTTTGGTATTCTTCGGCAATGCTACAAACCTTGTTCGATACTTCTTGAATTACATGCATTACCCTATTGCTCAATCTTCAAACATGCTTACCAACTTTGTGGGAATTTCTTATTTGCTCTCAATTGTTGCTGGATATATCAATGACACTTACTTAACCAAAATAACTGCTTTTCTACTTTATGTTACCATAGAGTTATTGGTATAACATTCTCATCTATCTCTTCTTCTAATCTCAAACTCATTATTAAACGATCTAAGAAATAAGATGATGAATTTACTTACTCCATATCTTAGCCATCAATTCTAGGAAATCGAATTGTTTGAATATACTTACTAATTTAAACTATTAGATTTCCTTAGAATTGATGACTAAGATATGAAAAACTTAGTGGAGTAAGTGAATTCCCTCCAAACAAATAATAGAATTGGAAAATATCTATACATTTTATTTTTGATAAGACTCAAATTAAAGACTTAAACTTTTGCAGGGTGTCATCTTGCTTACTTACCAAGCAACAAACTCGAATATGTTACCATCGGAGAATGAGACACCTTCGACTTTTCAGGCGGCTATTCTTTATATCGGACTTGGTGCTATGGCCATAGGAGTTGGAGGAGGCAAGGCTACATTGCCTACACATGGTGCTGATCAGCTTGATCATGCAAAGCAGAAACACATTTCCTCATTCTTCACTTGGTATTACATTGCGATAATCATAGGAAGCCTTTTATCATCAA
The DNA here is from genome assembly GCA_009771035.1 of Lupinus albus. Classification (NCBI taxonomy): domain Eukaryota; kingdom Viridiplantae; phylum Streptophyta; class Magnoliopsida; order Fabales; family Fabaceae; genus Lupinus; species Lupinus albus. The sequence goes on along the minus strand of CM020001.1, from coordinate 19,132,937 downwards.
CTCTAATCGTTTGGATTGAAGAGAATTGCGGTTGGGGTTGGAGTTTTACGATATCGGCTATACTCTTGTGTTGTTCCATTACAATTTTTTCATCTGGTTTTCCATTATACAGATGCAAGAAACCTAGTGGAAGTTCTATAAAAAGGATAATTAAGGTGATACACATGTTTGCAGTATGCAACTAAGAAAAAAAAATACATGAATCTATTGATTGATTAAGTATTGTTGAATCTGAATTTCTTCAATCCTTTGTTTCAAGGTGATTGCTGCTTCAACTCGGAATAGAAACGACGCCGCGACAATTCAGGTGTATCACAATGACAAAGAACAATCATATGCAAAAGAGAAATCTTATGATAAATTCAAGTAAGATCTTCATTATTTCACCATAATCTTAATTAATTGATTGAAGTGACTTAAGATATATATGTTAAGTACTATAATCTAAAGTCTCATTCACTTTTTATTGTACTATAGGTCCTTTGAAATCTTCCAATCAATTATTTTAGCAATGGACTAAAGAGAAGTATTTAGTGAACTGAATATTGTGTAAACTGATAAAACTTTTGCAGGTTTCTGAACAAAGCTTTGAATGATGACACAGTTGAGGTTTCTCATGTTGAGGAGACTAAGGCGTTCCTCGGCCTTCTTCCGATCTTCGCAACGACAATTATGTTGAACTGTGGCACGGCGCAATTTATGACATTCTCAGTGCAGCAAGGGAACTTCATGAACAGAAAAATATTCAATTTTACTATCACAACTCAATCTGTATCAGTGATTCCCCTAGTTATAGTCCTCCTTTTCTTATACTTATTTGAACAATCGAAACGCGTCTACGGCAACAACGAAACAATTAATAAAATTTATCAACCATTAGTAAAAATGGGAGCAGGATTAGTAGGATCAACAGTGTCTATGGGAGTGGCTGCAATTATTGAATATAATAGGTTGAAAGAATTCAATGAGGGGAATTCAATATCTGCATTTTGGTTAATTATACAAACCCTTTTGACATCATTATCAGAGGTAATTACATTGGGAGGAATGCTTGAACTTTTCTACTCAAAATCACCAAATGGAATGAGAAGCATTTGTACTTCATTATCATGGTGTTCAACTTCAATGGGTTATTTTCTCAGTTCAGTGTTAGTAACTGCATTCAATTCAGTTACTGGAATATTTGGTCAAGCATGGCTTGGAGGAAAAGATCTTAATCATGATAGGGTGGACCTTTTTTATGCTTTTCTTTGCTTTCTCAGCATGGTTAACTTTGTTGTTTTTGTTATCTTTGCTAGAAGGTTCTAAATAAGATTTTCTAAAATATCTATACATTGATGGTGTAAATATTTATATACAAACACTATATCATCTACCATTTGTTTGTACTGAATTTTTGAAGAGCTAGTAATAATTAAAGATGAATGATGGATGATACAGTAACAATGTATAGAACTCATATATTATCATGTGAAGTAACATGTGGGAAATGTTGGAAAAATAAAGATGTAGTAACTTATCTTGTGTCAATGTAATCTTTTGAATATTTTGACCCTTTGACATCATGCAATAGATTCAAATTGATACCCTGTCTATAATTCTGCTGTCAAATTCAAACACTTTGTACTATAAAAAACAATTTGAAAATGGTAAAATAGAAGTAAATGACAATTTTGAGAAAAAAATATGATATAGAAACAAATATTTCCTTAAGATACATCCAATTTTCAAAATTTGTCACTAAAAAAGCAATTTGTTCAGTAATTTGACCAAAGTATCCGATCATAGTTTAACTAAGTGATAAGCCACATTACAAATAGTCATTGGTAAGTATGAAAATAACTTTAATTCATAAGGTTAATTTAACATCTTTTAATTGAAAATATTTTATGTAATCATAATTGGAGTTTTTATGAAGATTTACATTAATCCTATAATTTGAGTTTTCATGACATTTGAGGATATAAAAAGGGCAAAATAACCAAAGAATAGTGTCAAATGGCATAAGACAAGCAAATACTACAAGTCAATTGACATGGAGCTCAGTGCAACCCACTCTGAGCGTGAAAGTCGCGCCAAGTGTAGACAATCTAGGTGATGAGTCAGATCAGATGGATATGTGTGCTGAACGCACCGCCCCTGTATCAAATATGTGTTGCATTATCAACAACTGAAGCATAATACATTGCAATATTCGAAGCTGACAAGGAGATGAAATATTTGAAAAATATCTTGCATGAGTTGGGTCTTGTTCAAAAAAGATATGTTTTGCATAGTGAAAACAAAATGCAATTCACCTAACTAAGAATCCTACATTTCATTATCGTATAAAGCACATTGATTATCGTTATCATTGGATAGGAAATGCTTTGGAAGATGGTGAGTTACGGTTAGAGAAAATTCATACATATGACTACTGGTCCAACATGATGACCAATACAGTTTCACTCAAGAAGCTAATAGACTATTGCAAAGGTGCAGGACCAGTGATACCCTTAATTAATTCAGTAAGGATGGATTTGTTGGGAATCCTTCCTAATTGATGTGGAAGCATGACCAATGAACCTTGGTAGATGATCCATTGGATACATTCAATGATGACTATTCGAATGACTCTTGGAGACTATGAAGTCTAACTTAGAAAGTTGAAGTAGATCTTGTAATTACTCATTGAATCTTGAAAACTATGAAGTGCAACTTAGGAAGTTGGAATAACATTTTTTGAGGTATATTGGAAATATGATAACAATTAATCTTTCACTATATTTTTATGATGAAGTCTCTCCTCCACAACTCCAATATATAAAGAGAACTTGTGAGGAAGAAATGTATAAGCAAATGAGAAATATAAATAAAGAACATTGCAAATTAATGTTATCCTCGTAGTAAGATAAAATCAAATATTGTAATTCTACTTTTCATATCGAGGATATTTTCTGGATTTGGTCTCGTGTTTGTTTCTTTCTTAAATTGAGGAAGTTTTTATACGTTAAATTTTTTGGTGTCATTCTTCTACTATTCTCTATTTTCTTTATTCACTTGTCGCTTCCGCAATTGTCCATTTTTGCATCACAAAGATGATAAAAATTGGTTCTGAATTTCCCAACATTAAATATAAATAAAGACCATTGCAAATTTGTGAAAATTATAAAATAAAATTGAAGTTAAAACCTCTACAAATATATAATAATTGTCTCAACAGTGAAAATTATGACTTAAGGTATAATAATTGTCTCATAGAAAAATGGCTTAAGGTAATATTGTTTAGTAAGGGAAATTTTGACCTCTACTAAAAAAAACTCATCAAGTTGTGTAGGTTTAACACCCTCTAAATAAAATTACTAGAAAATTTAATGGTAACAAAGGTTTTCAGAAATCTCTGCAAAAAAATTGTGGTTATCATGTCCTTGTTGGTTTCAAAATTAAACCTCCGAAATTGTATTGTGATGAAGGTTAAAAACTTGTGAATATAAGCTCCCCACATTACAGGAAAAATTGACATCTAATGTCAAGTAGGTACATCAACAAAAATGCAATTTCAAAAGGCTACGTTCCTTGATTTTTATGGAGGTTGATTTATCTATACTAAATTTCAATTGTTGCATGCCCCAAGCTGAGGTATAAAATCAATAATATAGTTGTTAAGGTTTCATCTCAAAACCAATTTGTAATGAGAGGAGTAGCCTAATAGCTATTTAAATCATTCATGAGACAATGAGGTGGGCGATGTGTAACTTACTTCGAAGTTGAGTTCTGACTCTGTTATCATGTTAAGGTTCCATCTCAAAACCAATTGTCAATGAGAGGAGTAATCAAACGTAACAAATATTTAAATCATTCCTAAAACAATGATATATGTAATACGTGACTTACTTCCAAACAATAGTAATTAATGGTGTTGAGGAGTAAGAGAGGTGACTACAACAACTATATAGTATTAGAATTCCAAAATTCTAAATAGTATTAGAATATAGATTACAGATTATTACACTCTTTAGTTTGATATGTGTATATGTCAGATCATCAAATGATAGATTTGAAAAATTTGCAATACCCAAGTTTTGGTCAACTTGGGTAAACTAAACCAATAAAGATATGATGTCTCAATTATGTCATCTATTTTATAAAATACAAATAAAAACATGTAATTATTAATTAAAATTTATTATTATTTTATTTTTGTTATTAATATGAGACATAATTTAGAAGAATAATATACGGTTATTCAAGCCCAATGCAAAGAATGCAACATGTTAGATACTGTGAGTGGACATAGGCTATTGAAGTATTCGGAAGAGTTACATTATAGACCCCAAAAAAAGAAGCTTATGTTGTTAAGCAATGATGTTATGTTGTTAATTCATATGTATGATCGATATAATGTTACCTTAATAGAAGAATCCTATTGTTGAAATTGTTTTTAATGTTTGTTTGAGTAAAATGAGTTGTATTTAATAATCAAATTAAGTTGTGTTTAAAAATCAAATTAAGTTATGTTTAACACTTTAAATTAAGTTTTATAATTTTTTTTATCTTGTTGATTTTCTAAATAACATATAAGATTGTAGGAAACAAATACACAATGCACAAATTACTTGCAATTATTTTTATATTTTGAATTTATGGGTACCCATGGATCCGCTGGGTACCCAAGGACCCACGGGCAGTATAACCAATAGGTATTAGCATGTGTCTGGATTTAAAAATTAAGCAATGGGCGGTCCGAGTAATGCATTACCCGAACACATCTAGACACATTGCCATCCTTATTCACAAAAGGTAAATAATTTTTGTGTTGCTTTTTTTATTTATCAATATCTTATATAAATATTTATGTCAATAATAATAATAACATGATTAATTTGAAAAATCCTCGTGGAAAAAATAATTAATTACAAAAAATTGATGATGCATGATGGGCTTCAAATAAAGCCCAATTTTCTGAGCAAGAATGATTACAAAGGGCGTCGAGTATATAAAGCACACATTAGGGTTTTATCAGAGAAACTGCGACACACAGAGGAAGTGTGTGTGAGAGAGAAGGGAGAGTGTGTTTGACGCGCCACCAAGATGGGTATTTTCTTCCTTCATCGCGCGTTCTTCAATCTATTATTGTTCAATTTTCAATATGCTACTATTATCGTGTTTGTTAATTTATTTTGATTTTTTGTTTTTGAAAAAGGTATTTCTAGGGATTCAATGCATAAGAGGCGTGCCACTGGTGGCAAAAAGAAGGCATGGAGGAAGAAGAGAAAGTAATGCGTTTTTTTTTTGTTTTTTTATTCTATTTTGAATTGATGAATACTTTTGTTCGATAAATTTTGTGATGATTTTTTTCATTATTGTGATTTTTTTGTTGAGGTTTTTGGTTTTCTATTTCTTGTGGAATTTGATTGGTTTGAAATATTAATTGGAGCTGAAATAAGAGCATTTCATCCATGTATCTCAATTTTTGTTGTTGATAGAATGATAGTGAGCATGCACATTTGTCAGATCTAGCTTTTAGTCGTTTCATTTTTTGATCGATGAATTTTACTAGGTAATAATAGTACACACCCGAGAGGGGTTTACACTATAAAAATTCATAGTACAGTATGATATAAAATGAAGACTGACCGATAATCAATCTATGAGTTCATTCCATTTGGAGTTGCATTTTCTGTTAATCTTCTATTGGGATGAGGCATGATAATTTTCTTGTTTCTCCTGGTTACCCTACAATATTTTCAATCCCGGTTTAAAGAATTGCTTCAAAAAATAAGGTAGTGTTACAACTTGGGTCAGTAGTGACTAAACTGACCAATTTCTGTACATAAAATATTCAGCTCAATAATCATCTACCCTGTATTAGTTAGTTACTATACTTTTTCTGTTAAATGTTTCTAAGTTTTCTCTAGTTGTATAGCATAGTTCTTAGATTTTAGTTTTAATGTGAGTGTATAATTAACATTATTTATTATGGATAATTTGCTGTATATTAATTGTTATTCAGTGACATAATTTAAGCTAATATGCTTTTTATTTTATTTTATTAGGTATGAGCTTGGTCGCCAGCCAGCAAACACCAAGTTATCTAGCAACAAAACAGTGAGGAGGATTCGTGTTAGGGGTGGAAATGTCAAATGGAGGGCATTGAGATTGGACACTGGAAACTTTTCATGGGGTAGTGAAGCAGTGACTCGCAAAACTCGTCTCCTTGATGTTGTTTACAATGCCTCCAACAATGAGCTTGTCCGAACTCAGACCCTTGTGAAGGGTGCAATTGTTCAGGTTGATGCTGCTCCATTCAAGCAATGGTACCTTCAGCACTATGGTGTTGAAGTTGGTAGGAAAAAGAAAACAGCATCCAAGAAGGAAACTGCAGAGGTGATCCCTTTAGAAATTTTCATTATATACTTTTTCAACTGTTTGATATTACCGATTTAATTTATTTCTTGAGTAATAATGTTGGGCATCATATATGTATCTGAAAGCAATCAGTATGCATTTTAGTTTCTGTTGCATACATTGGTTGTTTCCTTCAACAGATCATAAAAACTGTTCATTTGTGTTAAATATGTTGTATTAAATCCATCATCACTATATCATTTTGCATTGGTCTAGTTTTAAATTATATTTGAAAAGTAAACATTGGCCCATAAAGCACTTTTGCTTGATCCTCCTATGTTTATGATTTCACTATCATTAAACTAAATATATTAATCATTATTGCCATACAAGTTGTTTTCCTTTTTCTGGTTGAAATACTTTTGCATTTCTCGTGTTTTAGTTGATTCCTAAAATCCCGTGTATTTATTCTGATATTTTATTGTCAAATTCACAGGAGGGTGAAGCTGCTGCTGCTGAAGAAGCTAAGAAAAGTAACCATGTCCAGAGAAAAATCGAGAAGCGCCAGAAGGATCGTCAGCTTGACTCCCACATTGAAGAGCAATTTGGTGGTGGCCGATTGCTTGCCTCTATTTCCTCTCGCCCTGGTCAATGCGGAAGGGCTGATGGGTACGCTGAAACTTTATTCATCTGCCATTATCTGTTTTTGGCAGCTTCATATATTATGCTTACTGATCCATATTTTCATGAATTTGTAGGTACATTTTGGAAGGTAAGGAACTGGAATTTTACCTGAAGAAACTCCAGAAGAAGAAGGGAAAGGGTGCTGCTGCATAATTCTAGTATTCCCTAAAATTTTCATGGCTTTAGTTGTTTTTGTTGGAGACTATTACTATTGGAAACTGTTAGTTTTGAATGATTCTGGTAGTGTGAACATGTTGTCAGTTTTATCCCAATAGTCATCCAAATTTTGTTTTTAATTATGTTACTGATATGTATACATTTTTCATCAATTTTTTGCTTTGCATCGTTATTGTTGGATAAATTATAAGGTGAACTAAAATGGCATATTATATTAATTTGCAGTAGTAAATTACTATTGTGTGGTGGCTAAAGAAAACTACATTGTTATGAAATTATTGATTATCATAATGTCCATATTTAGCATGAATTGGATATGACAGTTTATTTAGGAACCAATAACTAGCCTATCTTAACCTTTTGCAATTGGGAAGGGATCTACTGCAATAGTAAGTGAAATAATCATATTATACATCATAGTTGTCAATTATTGAAAAATTCAATGATTTAAATTAATAAATACATCTAAATCATTTCATTTTCTAAGAATGAATTTCCATTGTAGGCTAAAGGGGCTAGATCATTGATCAAATTCATTTATAGTTTTAAAATTTTACTGCAAAACATGATACATCAAAATAAGGTAACGTACGTTAACCTTAAGTACAATGTTCAACTAACTCAAGCTGCTGTGTCAATGTTCTTATAGGTTTTATGTTTTAAGTGAAACATTAAATTACTAAAGTTTGATATAACATAAATTAACAAAAAGACAAATATAACTATAAATAAGTTGGAAATAATTGATTTTTTTATCTCAAAACGAACTGTTTTTAAAAAATATATTTTTAATTGGCTTAGTCAATCCCAATAATCAATTCTAAGCTTAAACTAACCGAGTAGAATTGAGTCAACATAATTTTAATAGACATGGTTTGATAACTGAGTTGAATTGAGTCAACATAATTTTAATACAATGGTTTGACAATCAGTTCAAGGTTAAACTTGTTGGTTAAGCTAGCCTCAGATAAAATGGTCAATGTTTAATTTCTGAAGCGATATTTGTTAAAATGTATAACCACATATTATAAAAGAGATTAGTTTCTTATAATTGAAATAATTTTTTGACCTCGGGATTTTAAAAACCCCACAGCACCCTTTATTCTTTCCCTTGCAAATGTCATAATTTTTCATTTTTCTTTAAACCTCATAACCAAAAACCTCACTATCATCATAGTTCTCATAACCCCAAACTTTTTCATTTTTCTTATAATTGGTTATAGTTGTATAGAGCTATTCATTTCACATTCATATTAATATTAATAATGGCATAAGAACTAGAACTTCCAACATAATGTATTTTCTCATATCATGAGATAACTTACCTCATTCAGTCAATAAAAGAATGACATGTGTATTGTTTTGTTTAGTTCTAGAAATATTTTTGTAGAAAATGATTAAATGATAAACATGTCACGATTTTAATGGTTGGATGAGATAATTTATCTCCTTATACTAGAAGATAATTATTTTCTTATCTTAATGTATATTTTTGCGTCAATTAATTATAGTAAGTAATAAGTAATTGATGAGAATAAAGTATTACAATGAAAAAAAAATGAAATAGATTTGAGATTAAGAAGACTAAAATAGTTGTATTGTTTGAGATTATAAGGTTATGCTTAGATGATGATGAAGAAGATGGATAAAGGTAATATATGAGGTTGAGAGTGAGTGAAGATTGAAGAAAAATAGATGATTATATTATGAGGCTTTTTAAAACATTTCGAGTCCATAATTAAATTTATGAGGCCAAAAATTTGGTATACCCAATTTCAATTTGGACTTTTAATACCTGTTTCAATGAGATTAAGAGGCCGAATCCTATAATATACTTTGACATGTTTTTTTTAAGCCTAGTAAAACTACTCTCTAATATTGGATTAAGAGAAGAAAGAGAATATATTTTTTAATTGAAAAATAATGCAAAATCATAATTGTTGAAAAAAAATTGTCACTCTTCGCAATCTTCATCCAATACTGGACATAATACTGATCCATTTAGCCAAGTCATATTAATTACTCTCTTGTTAAGGTTTCATCTTAAAACCAATTAACAATGAGATGAGTAGTACAATAAATATTTAAACCATTCCCGATACAATGAGGTAGACGATGTGAGACTTCCTTAGCAACATGCCCCTTTCACATAAGCTTGTCGGACCAGGCGAAATGTTACCTTGAACCATAATTACCTTGAACCATAACTAAAGGATATTTTTTGGCTCATGACAACTAAAAAGAAATTGGACTATGACATTATGTTAAAGTTTATATCAAAACAAATTGACAATTACAGGAGTAACCCAACATGTATTTAAATCATTAACAAGATAATAAAGTAAACAATATCATTTCCAATAACTTGCTTTTATAAAATTGTCACATTCATGTACCAAATTGCTTTTATAACAAGCAGCTAAGAGTTATAACATACCTTGCTGTAAGTCAATATTTTACAAAGCTGGGAACAACTTCTCCCAATCTAATCACATTAAGAGTTGTTCCCCCAATCTAATCACATTCACACGCTTTCTAGTAAGTTTGTTTTGCTTTTTTTATTTATTAATATCCGAAAAAGTTTAATATTTATATATTATTAATATATAAAAAATTTATAGACAATATATTTTCTATCGTTCATATATATTATTTTATTTAAGAGATAATGATAATATTATAAATTCTTATATTATTAGGTATAGATATCAAACCTAGGAAAAGTAGTGTACATTATTTTATAAGTCTTGCCATAAGTGAAAAGACAATGTCCTAACCAATGAAATTAGAGTTCTATATATCTTTCCAATCCATATTAATAAATACTTGACAGGCTATTCTCTTTGCTGTCACCAATATGTGTGATTGCATGGAATTAATTAGCATATGAAAATTGACCTAGAAAATTTGTCTGAAGAATCTTCAACTCAACAACTAAAAATATTTTATTATTGGTTAGGCTAATCTGTTGTTTCATCTATAAGCTAAACCAAACAAATGGATTTTTGATAAATAATTAGGCTAATTTGTTTGTTTCATCTATAAGCTAAACCAAACAAATGGATTTTTGTTAAAGAATAAGGTTTTATTAGAACAAGGTAATTCACTCTTCCAAACCATATCCCAATATGAAAAAAAATGAAGTGGGGTTATATTTTATAAATAACTATTTTTTACTAAACAAAATTCTGACTTTTATTTACTCTCAACTGTATTTAACCAACTTTTTATGTATTAATGAACAATATTAGTGTACAATATAAAAATATATATTTATATATAACATTAGAGCTTAAAATAAGTCGAACTAAAATTCAGTTCGATAAGGATTTGCTCGACTTAAATTCGTCTCGAGCTCGAAATAAGCAATGTTTCTAGCTCGAACTCAACTTAATTGAAGTTCACGAACTATCTGGTTCGACTCGTCATCTCAAAATGTTTTTCGGTTCATCAAGAGTTCGCAAACTATTTAAATCAACACATTAGCTCGATTGGTTCAGATTGTTAATTCGAATGATGATTATTTATTTAATACGTATAAAATTAAATATTCTCTACATGAATGTATATATATATATATATATAGTAATAAAAAACATATAAATATTTATACATGTATATAATTGAGCTAGTTCATGAACCTAACTAGTCGAGTTGTAGTTTGCTCGAGTTTCGCTTGTTTATAACGAGTTTAATATTTAGCTCAAATTCAACTTATTTGGTTCATGAACAAGTTTATCAAGCTAATTAACAAGTTTAATTTTGAACGAATATTGAACTGATTGGTTTCATTGCTTCCCCTATTTAACATTATGAGTTATGAGTTAGCTATTTCTACAAATTAAAGTATATTCATTTTTATTTACTCACTTCCTATCTAGACAAGCTTGCCCGTTTTTGAATATCCCTCCATGCACATGCAATTGATTTTTATTGAAAATTTCAGAAAAGGAATGTGAAAGGAAGAATGTTAGTACTGAATAAAGCATAACATGTAGAACCTAGTATTCCTTGCTGATTTTGACATATGAATTATTGAAAAACTATTAATCATTAGATTTGATAAATATTAAGTAACTAATTGTTAGTCACTCTATTCAATAATTGAATTTGTTTGTCAACTACAACTTATCTTTTTTTTTTCATGCTTAAACCCTTTATCTATTAAACCCTTTACAAGTAACACATATCACTATTTTGCGGGTTGAAGAATTAATATAATATTATTGTATAAATATTTAAGGGTGAGCCTGTCTTTTAATCTGACATGACCAAACCTTCGGTTGGACCTTACTAGATGTTGTATTGCTGAATGAAGAATGATATTCTATCATAATGAAACGATTGAAATTTGAAATTTATGACAAGTTTCATAACCAAAGATAATATATAATCAGTTAATAACAGCTGTTATGCATTCATCTTTTTTTGTTTGTCTATGATAATCAATTTAAGCATTATTTTTTTACCAAAAAAACTCTAATAAACCTAATTATGCAATTGTGTTAAGCTGTCACAGTAATATTATGTATCACTATATAAGTAATTCATGTCTTATCAATAGTACATTTTATGGTTCCTTAAAAATATTAATTTGAGACATGATTTAATTGAAAATGGAGAGAAAATGACTATAAAACATGGCAGAAGCTTCTAGTATGTTTGTAAACATGATAAAAAATAGATGGGTACCTAAAAAATCAACCATAAAGTTAACTTAGCATAAATGAAGAGCAATTTCTTTTTTTCAAATATGTTTTTTCTTATAAAACTAGTAAGTTATCCATACATTCGCACGAGGCTGATACATTTTTATACATGTTTAACAACCCAACTGCTTCAACAATTTACTAGTGCATGATGGAAAATGTCACATTCAACTTTGTAGATTGGTATACCCTTATTTGTGGGGGCTCATGCACAACGTGTCACAATTGAATTTCACTTCATTGATATGTGTTGTCCATTGATTGTGTGTCCCAACCCAAGGGTATTACTCAAAGTTGGCTAGCAAAAGTTTGAATCAAATTTTAAGTCAGATTATAAACATTTATATATTTTTCTTTATTCTTTGGTGTTATAAGTGGCATGTATATTTAACAATATTTTAACTGTCAAAATTACGAACTAACAAATTTAAATTAAGATTACTTATCTTATAAACATGTATGAGGATTAGGATGGTAAAAATCAATTGACTGAAATATGAGTCTGAATAATTTATTATATAGACAAAAGTCGTTACACACGATAAAAAATTAACAATCCAAATAATAGCTAACAAGATAAAGTATAATTGCAAGACGCCCCTCAAAGCTAAAACTTAGTAAGCTTTAAGTTTGTCATACAAAATTTCTTTAAAAATGAAAATAAAAAAATAATTATATTGGTTCCATAAAAAATACGTTGAAATGTGTTGTAAATTGCAAAATCTGCATATATAATTAATATTGAAATGATTGTCGATGTAAAAGATAGTCATAACTAATGGACAAAATGCATCACCAAAATGATTGTCAATGACAAGAGAAATCACTATTATAATCAATGATCGTTGATGAGAAAATAAATCATTACTAACATAACTCATCCATGGGAGAAAATGCACTACTAGAATGAATATTAGTAGGAATAGAGGTGATATGATCATCATCGCAATGATTGTTGATGGGAAAAAGGGAACACAAGTTGTTTATGCCACTTTTCTATATCACTTCTATGCACCACCAATTACAAACTCACATTTAGTTATTATGATGCAACTTTAATTGACGTGTCAATTTGTAATTGGTGACATATAGAAGTGGCATAGAGAAGTGACATAGACAACTTGTGCTGAGAAAAGGAAGCCATTACTTACTTAATTCCTCAATGGGGCAAACGCACTACCAAAATGAACCGGTTGGAATAGAACATGGTGGTATAATGATCATCAGAAGGATCATCAATGGGAAAAGAAGTCATCATTCCGTAATTCTTTAATGGTAGAAAATAGATTACCTGAATGATCACCGATATGAAGATTACCGTATATAAATAAATAGAGAAAGTGAATTGTTGTATTAGAGCATGTTGATGTTTATTTATTTGGATAAATGTTGCATACGGAAATCATAAGGTGGTCTAGTGGTTAAGGTGGAAAATTTAAAGAATGAAGTGGATGAGATTGTGGGTTGAGGGTTTGAGTGTGAAATTTTATTGAAACGGTCAAAATTAAAAGAAGTAATTATGTAACATCACTCATATATAGTTGCAAGTCTCGTATTTATTGTTCTTACAGTTTTTACATGAGAATTTTTCTTACTTAAGTCATTCTATATATATAAACATACAAAAAAAAAAATCGTATTAGACATAATTGCAAGACAAATCTTCACTTCCAATGTGAAATTAAATAAAACTCTAAAATAACCAAGAAAATGTTAAATAATGATCTTTCTTAAACATGAAGAGTTCGATTCTGATGCATAGGAAAAAGTTGTTCCCGCAAAATATACTTATTAGGACAGAAAACTGAGTAAAATATAAGAACAGCTCTAGAAGTAATAAATCATTATCACTGTAAGTAAAAGTCATTCTATTATCATTCTCCTTTAAAATTTCCTAGTGGCTTAATAATTATTCTTTATCATAATAATATGAGAGGTAAAAAGGGGAAATATTATTCAATGATGGTTGGTGAGAGGCTTTGAAAGGAAGAAAACAGACATAAAATCTTACAGTTGTTGAGCATGAAATAATGGATAGTTGGTATAAGAAGTGATGTTTTTTTAACAGAAGATAAATTATCTTATTCGATCACTAAAATTATGACATGTGTCATATTTAATCATTTTATATAAAATATTTCTAAAATTTAAACAAAATATTATAAATGTCATACTTTTAGTGGGTGGAAGATATATCTTATCTCATGATATGATGATATACTTTATTCTTTTTTTAACGACCTGATTTTTTCTTCCCAAACAAAGGAATGGATAGTGACACGTTCCGAAAGAGATTAGTTTCTTACTTGTAGGACGTGGATACCGGTGGTAGTAAAAAAAAACAAAGGAAGCAAAGTTGCTAACAGCCCAAAAAAAACATGTGTTATTATTCCCTTCATCCTTAGGGGAAAGAGATAAGGGGGTCCCAAATGAATGTGGAAAGTGGGTGATATAGCAATGACAGCTTTGCTTAGTAGGGTACCTACCTTAATGATCATTTTTAGTATGCCTTATAAATCTCCCAAAACATTCTTATTTGGTGGGGCTCATTTTCTGGTCATTTTAGAAGGACACAATGTAAAACCATTTTCATTGAAAGGACCTATTTTTTTGTTTTTCTTCTTCCCATAATTCTACTTGTAAATTGCAATTAAGCATAATAGAAGATCCATGTAATTTTAATTTACTAGGATGATAAATAGAAAAAGTGATTAACTAACATTATAGCAAACATGTAAAAGCAATAATAAATAGAAAAAGAAGACAGCTAGGTTATAACTATAATTTATTATAATAATCTAATAGCCTTCTAAAGGGGTATGATATAGAATAAATTATCAGAACTTCTTAGAACTTTTAAAAGTGCTTATGCAAGCAATTCACTTACTTGAGGATTCGTGTACTTAAAGCCAGCTTTATCAAATTTATAAATTAACTCTTATATTTAAGTTGATTTTGGAGTAACTTTATGTTATAAAGAAAAAAAATGGGGGACAAACATAGCTTCACTTATAAAGCAATGCTTAAAGATGCATATTTCAGTAAATTAAATTTAATGGAATTATATATGTTCCTTAACCTTATTTACTTTAAAGTTTTCCGAATGGATTAATAGAGTAAATCTGTGAGAAGAGTGAATAATTTTAAATATTGAGGAATAAAACTAAACAAACTAAGAAAAGTTAAAGATATTATGATACTCGAGTCATACATCAAATTGAAAAAGATTTCGTATAGATTCTAATTGATTTAAGTGTTTGATTGGGCATGACAACATCATATATTAATAAGGCATAAGAACTGAGTAAAATGGTTTCTCAGAGATATTATTTTCTGAATATATAAAGTACTCGGATGAAGCATAAAAAACAGCAGTGTAGTTAACAAAGCAAATAATAAAAAGATGAAGTCATCATACATAATAAATTTTTAAATGTACAAAAATTAAAATTAGTTTAATATACAATAATATATTTTGCAAACTACTATGTATGAAATATTCATTTTTAAATTAGTTTAATATACAAATTCAGGAGTGTAGAGGGGCTCTTGTTGGAACGAGGACCTCTCAAAATTTATTGTCTCTAAGATGAATTATATCAGACTAAATAACATGAAAATGTTATCTTCTGTTTTTTATATTTTTCTTTTCAAATAGATGACATAATGAATTTGGATTAGGACATAATGAGACATGAAAAATGAGACAACTAATCCTCATTTCTCTTGACAAGCTTCTAGAGCGAGAGACACTATGAAACAATGATATTGATACGTGTATCAGATATGATACATATATGATATATCAATACAGATATTCTTAAATATGTATGTTATGATACATTTGGGATATACATATAAAATATTTTTATATGCACATAAAATTCATATAACATAATAAACATATAATTATTGTAACGAAATTTCAAATAAAGAATATATTTCTTAGATATCACTAAGTAAAAAAATGAATTCATATTGTCATAAGAAATCTTTACTTAGTAGTTAGTACTGACAAATAGGAACATTATCAATCTCGTTTAATCGATGATCAACATTATACATATTCATTTCCTTATCATTCTCTATGCAATACACATGTTTCTTTTTTCCCCTTTTCTATTTCTACAAGTTCACTTGGAAGATTAAATATTATGTTTCCCTCTTGTACTTAATTGACTGTGTTATGTTTTTCTCTCTTAAAATGTTATGGCATGGTAGTTTGGGTTCTATGAAGTTCCAAGAAAATGTTTTAAGAGTATCGGAGAGTATATGTGATGTATCGAATTTATAAATTATTTATTTTTCAAAAAAATATTTTCAACACGCTATGGATACGTATCTAAGAAGTATCGGAGAGTGTCGATATCGGATACGATACGTGAAGGTTATTAAAGTATCAGTACTTCATAGGAGGGACACATGAATGAATTTTACACACTAGAATGAGATGGATCCCAAGATTGTGTATGTATAGAATTTTAAAATTGAGGGTAATATAAGGATTGATTTGCCCTACTTATAACAACAAGATGCATCCTATTTTTTAGGAGTTCATCACTTAAGAACTTCACAGTTAAGTATCCTTGACTTTAAGGAAATTTTCCAGGACCTAATGGACAATCTTCAATCCATAGATTTGTCAAGAATATTGCAAATTGTATCATTGCAACACCTCTTCTTCCAGTATGGTGTGATTCAATGAGGAGTGATTGTTGGTGAGAGGGATCCCAAGAATGTACATGCATGAGACTATATAGTTAAAGATCGCTTATAAGGATTAATTTGCATTACCTATACCAATAATGTGTATATTCTTTATAGAAGCCCTCCACTTATACTTCTAACTCTACTTGAGCCTTACCAAGCAACGATGTTGGCCCACTTACAATAACCTTCCTTCTAGCACAAGTAGAGATGGCAAAACAGGTCGTCCGATCGATTTTCCCATGTCCGCAAATGCCAACAAAATTTAAGCGAGCATGGGCATCCGCGTTGTCCAAATGGACAAAAATTGCATGTCCTGCCCATTTTAAAATAGGCTAATGGACATGTTGGCGGCCCGTGGGCATTGATAAATAAAAAAATTAAAAATTTATACAACAAAATAAAAATAAATAAAGTAGTTGAATAGATTTTTTTAAAAACTTTGATATTTTACATGAAATTGAAAAAATCATATCACATCATAATTTTTTAGGCATTAAATGATATCATATAACAATTTATTTGATTTTATCATCTTACATGACGCTCAAGGACCGCCTACATTGCCCAATATAAATATTTGCGGGCAGGACTAAACGAGCAAATAGACAAAATTTCTATGCCTAACAGACAAAATTTTGCAGGCTATATGGACGGACTTGTGGGCTTTCTCCATTTTGCCATCTATAAGCACAAGTCATGCCTTACTGGTCAGTTGAATCTGTAATCTACTTTTATACCAATTATAGAATCAAGAGTTGACAAAAAGTCTAATAGTTATAGTTGTTAGTTAGGGGGAGAGATCTACTTACTCCAATAGTAAGTGGAAAAAACATACTCCTCATCTTAGTCATTCAATTTTGGAAAATCCAATGGTATAGATGTACTCACCAATTCACCCGTTAGTAAGGGTGGAAACAGGTCTGGTAATACTAGACTTGGTCTTAAACTGGCTGAGTCTATATAGAATATAGATGAATGAGGCTAGTCTAACATGTTAGCATGTTTAAAAACATGTTAAGATAAAAACTTGTACACATTATATACAAACTAGAAAAAATTATAACTATAGAAATTAATGTGAATTTTTTTACATTGTTATCACAATTATTTTCATCATTTTCCAATGTTACGTAATATATTCAAAGGATTTGTGGTGCCTTTGGAATATACTAAACAATATCTTTTAATATCATAGTAAAATATGATATTATTCTAATATTTAACATGAGTTAAGTTATGTATTTAAGTCTAAGTCTCAACAATTAAATATTCAATTATTAAATAGCCTAATTTTTAAGTTCTAGTGAGTTTACATAAAAAAAATATTATTTAGTTTTTTTTTGTATATGTTATACAAATAATTTATAAATATATAATAACATTACATAGACCGACATGTTAAACTTAGTAGGCTTTTTAAAATGCCTGAGCCTGACCTATTTCGGCTAGATAGGCTTTTGGAGAAGTCTAAGTCTGGTCTGTTTACTAAAAAAGTATGACATGACCTACCTATTATAGGCTAAGTAATAGGCCCCCGATAGGCTGTATGTCCTGTTTTCACCGAGTTAGATTAAACATTTATTAACTTTAAGCCCTATGCCACATTTTGATGTGACTTTGCCCCACCCAGGCATTGCTTTTGCATGATGTTGCTCATTTCTTATACATGTTTTGCTATTATTAATGATATCCTCTCGTCCTATGGATAAAGAACTAATGTCTTTCAGAATTGTGATTATCTCTTCCAATAAGTGTCGCTCTCAGGAATCAAATTATTGACATTTTATGATATTTTTAAGGATCTAGTGGGACTTTATACAAGTATTTATTTTTCTCATCTGACATGATGGGATCCATGTAATAGTCAATTTGTTCAATAGAATGTTCAACAATCACCATGCTATATGTGTAAAAATAGAGTAAATTAAGAGAAATCAATTAAGGGGATTCATGACATGCATATAGTGGTCATATTCTTTTTGTGTGTCCATTTTTACAAATCTCAACCCTCTTTGTCTTCAACAGGAATGAATGGTGGTTGTGTACATGGAGAAGCGATTTTGGATAGCAATGGATTAGTATAAAAAATAGATTCTTATGAGCAACAATTGTTAGGAGTAACAGCCACACATAATATAAAATAGATTAGTTTTTTATCCATAGAGTAGGGATACCCTTTATTATACCAAAAATAAATGCAAAGCAAGATGATCCCCTCATATTCACTTCAAGGCACAATCATGCATGGATTAGGACTAATTTTACTTTTATAAACTGTAACCATGTTAAGTTTGAACATATTGTACTAGACTACAATCAGAGAGCCTCCAACCATCGAGAAGTTTCATTGTTACCAGTGTATGAGAAGAGTGTAGAGCCATAAGTGATGCGTCACGTCTTGAACTAAAACCTTAAGGCATTAGTTTCATAAGTCTTTTCTACTTATAAACTATTTTACTCTTCCTCGTATATCCAATGTATATCCAATGTGAGACTTCACACTTGAATAAATTCAACAAAACAATAGGAAGAAAATGCGTTGTAATTATGACCACACAATATGCTATTTGGAAGACTTAGAAATCATTATATTAGGGTCACAATTATAATGATTGGAGGATGCAATTTATAATAGTAAGTTAAATGAGAGTTCAATGCAATGCTTTTGAAGTGCAAGTTTTCTTTAAGAAATCATCAAAATTTGATAAAGATATATTAGATATTTTTAATTTTAAAAGAGAGAAAAAGTATGCATATATTGTCATTTCATCATCTATCATTTATGTTTCATCATCATTATCATTGATTCTTCAAAATAAATAAAACAAATTAATAAGAACAATGTATAAATATTTACACTCGCAATGCATAAATATTACCCTAATTTAAAATGGGGAGAGATCAACTTACTCCAAAAGCAAGTGGAAAAAACCTATTTCAGGTCATAATTATTCACTTTTGTGAAATCCAATAATTTGAAATTCAAAATTAAATCACTAAAATGTGGAGTAATTTTTTTCTACTTACTCTTGGAGTAAATAGATCTCCTCGTTTAAAAATAATAAACATAATAAGCGCATATGAACGCGTTTTAATAAAATAGATAACAATCCATCGGTAGGCACGTCGCAATATGATTGAATATTTGTAGTTTTTTGAGACAAGATTGTCAGATTAACACTTTCCAGTTCCATTCTCATTTGTTTATCTTTTAAAATAATACATCTTATCATACATTAATTAAATAAATCATCGTAATATATTGTTATTATGTGGCAACTTTTTGAATACAGCGCCACATTCAAAGCACCTTTCTATTAAATAAACCAAACTAATCTGCAAACGAAAGAATAAGTGAAAAAAACCTAATTTACATTATAATTATTCATTCTTGAAAAATCTAATGGTTTGAATTTGTGAGTATATCTAAACCGTTGAATTTTCTAAGAATGAATGACTAAAATTTGAAATAAGTTTTTTCGACTTACTCTTGGAGCCTCTCCATATTAAAATACTAAGAGAACCCAGAAATTTATTTTTAAACCCTATAAAATTAATTTTTGCTAACGACCTCTCTGCAAAAAGATTAGTCTAATGTCTCTAGAGTATCTTTTCCAAACCTGAATTCCACTAAAAAAAACCTTTTCTCATTCAAAAAATTAATAATAAAGTTGTGAAATTATAAAGCTCAATGATTCATTCATTGGGCCTAGTCAGAATTTCACCATTGCCAACCTATGATTCTTTTAATGCTCAAATATATTAGTTAAAAAATTTATTATGTGTTTTATTTGAAAGGAGTGGTTATAACTTCTACCCTCTAACTATAACTTCAAGTCCTTTTCCTTTGGATTTTTTTCTATGTCATTCAGTAAAACAAGGCACAGAAGCTTCTGCTTTTGGTGAACCTATAGAAAATTAAAGGGGACGGAAATTATGTTTGACTTCAGTTAAACAAATGTCATAATCGATTATTTGAATTACAATTATAAGATGAAAAAACAAGGGACCCATTTATACAGCTGGTTAGCAACACAAGTGAGAATCATATCCACCAGATTGCGCGATTTAGCAGAGGTTAATTGACATGACCTTTAATGAAATTTTAATCAACACCCACGAAAATTCTTAGTGCATTGATGTGATGTATTGAATTATACAAAGCTTAGTATCTATATTAAAGTCGGGTAAGACTTGTCCCTTATCCTATCCTAAATATTGGTATGTTATTTTTTAACCAATACTCGACCCTAGATTTGAAGCTATCCTGATTCAAATATCGACTGGGAGAACTTTTGAACTCGAACCTAAACCCGATTAAATATAATGCATATCAATTTTAGATAAAGTATTATAAATAATGGATATGCAATTTGAAATATGAAATGATATATTATATATATTGTTAATCATATATATGATGAAAACCGGAAAATAATGATATTTTTGATCAAATAGATGTCATTATTATTGGGTAACAAAGTTATGGAAATAATATTACACAACTAAAATAGAGTTTAGAAAATAGGAACTGATTCACAATATTTAACACCAAAAAACTCTTTCAAAATAATAATGAGAAAAATAACCATAGGCAACAATAAAAAGTTTTGGGAAATGTTACCATCTTTGTCTAAATATAAGGAGATAACAATTACACGAGAACAATAACACTCTCTCTTAATATAACATAATACACCTTTCTTGAAACACTAAGAAAACACTCCAAATATATTTTTGCTTTGAATGAATGTTTTGTATTTATAGAGAAACTTTCATACATTTTACTTATTGCACCATCCATTGCCCATGCATTGCCTATAATTATGAACTTCTCTCAAGCAAAAAAAAAAATTGGCTTTAGAAAATTGCAATTGGGTGCATGAAAATTACTCTATATACAATTAAATAAAGATACATACAAACATGATAAATAAATATGGGACAGATCAAGGTTGGGTCATGTTTGTTCCCTACACGACCCTAAATATTATATAGGTCTAATTTTTTAATTCAATCTTATTTGGGCTCGACCATAATCGATCCAAGTTGAGTGAATATGTAAGGTTGAGTCTTGCTCACCCCTAATCTATACAATGTTGTGTAAAATAGTTTTTTTTATATGTTTGGTATATTATCTATATTCATGTATATTTTTTTAGGAATTTAATATGCATGTATCGAAAGTTTAGTGTTTTTTTACATCGTTTCATATGTTAATTATAATTGAATCTTAAACAAAAGTAATAATACAAATGAATGATGAATAATAGTGATCGTGTGAAAAACTTTATATTCGACAAATTAATATTAAACTTTTATTGTTATTTAAGATATAATAATGATTCAAATGGTTAATGATATGTTTATCAATAGTATTTAAGTCATTATATAAAGAATACAATGCAATAATAATTGACACAGTGAGTAGGGACAAGGATAGCTATTGAAAAAACTCTTTCTTTAATTAGCACTATAACTTACAATTGGTGCCATGATAATAAGAATGTGACACCAATAGAATACAGAATCGTTCCTAAAGATTTTACATACAGTGAAAAGTTTGTAGTACTCAAAAATAATTGAAAATAATTGCCCCAGAAGATTAAAAAATGAAAAACATGAAAAGAAATGGCTAAGATAAAGAAAGAAATGCATCTATTAGACCTAGTGATAATAATGGCTTAATTAATTAATAATTCATGGGGTTGTTGGCATTAAAAATCTTCCTATGCTTCAATTCAGGCGTAATAAATGGTTGAACATAGCTTCATTTTCATAGGTGTGCTTGATTTGAGCCTGCATTGGACAACAACAAAAAGGTTAATATAAATTTCAATTTTGTTAGACTAATGAAAATAAAAACTAGTTCACATCTTAGTCATTTATTCTTGAAAAATCGAATGGTATAATTCAAACTATTTAAAAAAAATAGATGACTATGATGAGGAATATGTTTTTTCCACTTACTTTTGGACTAACTAGATACCTTTCCGATATGAATTATAATATTTTTCTGTTGTTTTAGTACCTTTGAAACTATGTGATTGTAGTGATTTCCTATTTGTAGTTTGGCCAAATCCCATTTGAACAATGGCATTGAGGTCACCCTCAGAGAATGCTACTGGATACTGAGAATCATTGAATAAGTAAAAGTTAGAAAAAGTGCATCACACTTTAGAAAAATGACTTTTTTCATAAGCATGGGGACAAAAATTGTCCACTCCATCATTATGCGAGCACAATATTGTCGTTGTGTTGACTGCCACAACCACATCACACCATAATGATATGACCGTATCTGAAAGTATTTTGGCCGACCGCATCAAATTCAAAAATATTTTTTTTAACGAGAAAAAATAAAGGAAATTGATTACCTGAGAGCCACCTTCACTAAATCCATCAAGGGAAGATAGCTGCATAGCAATATTTTGGTGCAGATTATCATCTAAAACAATATTGTTGATTGTTGAGTTTTGGGGTTGTTGTTGCCCATAAAAGCCTTCAGATGAGGAATCTAGTGGCAATGTTGGGTGTGCCAAAGAATTATTTGATTGAAATATCTGAAATCTCCAAAAAAGCCAAAAATCAGGAAAAAGCAGATTTTTTTAATGTTGAAAAAAAAGTAAACAGCATTGTTTAGAGCCTTGAAAACTTACATCTTTTGAGATCATATTCTCAATATTAAAATCCATTCTGGTGTTAACAGTAGCCAATTTCATAGAAAGGAACTGCCAATAAGGAAAAAAAGCATTCTTAATGAGCAAGAAAAATAAGCACTTATGATAATGATTTTGATATGCTTATTGGCTCACACTGTTTTACCTCAACTTGACGTTGTAAAGATTGAACATAGTTTATAATTTCATCTAACATAAGTGCTTTTCCAATTACCTACAAGGAAGTAAATTAATTCACAACCCAAATTAGTAAAGGAACATATTTATGCATACAAATTCTGAATTCTGATTTTGGCCTATGAATTACCACACCTTATTGCAACTTGGTACAAGATCTTGGAGAAGCTTCATCCTCTCACTGATTTTCTCCCTCCTTACCTATATTAAATGTATATATAATGTCAAAATGAAAGGTTATTATTCTTAATGTTTTATCTCATGTATTTAAAACATTTCCGAGACAATGAGGTATGTCTCTTCCATGTAATCTGTCGGCCCAGAAGAAAGGTTATATTTGACCCACAAAGGCAATTAAATGACATCCTTTTGGCTCATACAACCGGAAAGAAGTTGGGATTTGGCTCTGATACCATGTTAAAGTTTCATCTCAAAACCAATTCGCAATAAGAGGAGTAACCCAACTGATATTTAAATCATTCCCGAGACAATAAGGCAGACGATGTAAGAGTCACTTCCTAACAATTATTTACCCATGTTTTCTTTTTTTTGTTCTTAAGAAAAAATTTATAGTGATTCTTACTCTTTCTGCAAGACTATGGCTATCAGTGGCTTGACCCCTTCTTGCTCTAACATGAATATAATCCTTTGGAGGTTCAGAATGTTTTGAGTTACCCTTTTTATGTTTATCTTCACTTCCATTACTAGCACCTTCTTTGGACTCTTCTTCTTCTTTCAAAGATCCATTTTCATTTCCATCACCCTCATTTGACTTGTAACGTTTTGCATTTGAGTCTTCACTAGCTTCATGAGCATGAAGTGAAATACCCTTTGGAATTTAGAACAGACACATTATTTCAACATCAAATTTTGAACTTATCATGGTATCATATATGTACATTTAAGTAAAAATATTAAAGAATCAAAATAATACTCTATGGTGTAAAATAAAACAAATTGAGCATTAGAAAAATTTCTTACCATAGCAGAGGTTGAAGTTTCTTTAGCTTTTCCTTTAGAATAATTTTTTCTTTTCCTAGAATTCATAGCATTTGGATTTTGCTGAGAGATTGTAGATTCTTCTTGAGAATTAACCACTTCCATTGGAGAATTCTTGTTTTCTTGAATACCCATTTGAGATCCAATTCCAAGAACTTTTAGTGATGGACTACTTGATACTCTAGTGATGAGTTTCACATTTTCCATCAAAAGATTAGATCTTTGACTCATTTCATGATTATTGTTCAACCCCAATTGAGTTTTTCTACCATTGAAACTCTTACTTCCAAAACAAGAAAACTTTGCAGCCCTTTCAGCAAAGCCAGGATCAGCTGAAAACTCAGCCACAGTAGAAGAAGAATTCAAACCCATCATTGTTTTTCCCAAACTATGTAAATTCTCTACCATCAAATTGTTGTTGTTGTTGTTGTTGATGATGTTCATCTTAGGAGGAGAATTCAAAGGGGTGCTATAACATGAAGTATTAGTGCTATTGTTGTTGTTATTCTTATTAGCATAAGATGCAGTAACAAAAGATTGGTATTGAGAATGAGGTAAGATCTCATCATTATTACAACCACCAATGTTTCCTAGTTTTCCAATGAGTTCCTTAATGACAAAATTTTCACTTGACATGTTGGAATTTGAACCTGCAGGAGAAGACACCATTGAACTCAGTGCTGAATCAAACTGAAGGTTGTTGTTTTGTTCACTTGACTTGTCCCATGTTTGGTTATTGTAAAAACAATTTTGGGTTTGATCAGATGAAGAATTATTCAAAACTGTTGTTGCTTGTTGAACATCCATAGTAGATGGTGATGATGGTAGTGATTGCCACATTTGAGGATTGATAAAGAATTGATTTTCCATTAAGGGGAGAGTTAAAGTAGATCCAAGGAGAAAAATAAATGGAGTTTGATGAAAGCAAAGTTGAATATGAATGTTATTTATTATTGTTTCTAAGACCTTATGGCTAGAAATAGTTGTGTATTACATTAGAAAAAGAGAGAGGTGAGATTTTTGGTTTGATAGTGGTGAATGAATTATGGGTCAATTTGGTGGGATTTGAGTTGAAAAGAGAGAGAGGTTTGGGTTGGGTGTGAAAAGGGTTATGTGTTTCTTAAATTGAAAAGGTAAGCAAAAGTAGAGAGAGATTGATGAGAGAATGGAAGGGGTTAGATTGGGTTGCAATTTGGGATTAAATAGAGAAAACAGCACAAAGTGGACTTGAAAATCACCGATAATTTTCATTAATGATGAGACAAAAATACATGTTTTTCCTATGTTTTTAATGGCAAATAATGTAATTTTATTGTAATCAAAATGATATATATATATATAACATTTTCCTTTGTTTCTAAAACATTTACCTCCCTATTAATGAAGATGATCATAACTCAAAATCCCTTATTTAACCACCCTATAGTTGATCTAGTAACTTAAGGTCACATTAAATTTATAAATAATATATTATATCAAATATCAAGGTTCTGATACATGTTGAGAATGATAGTGATACACTTTGAAAAATATTAGTTGTTTATGATAAAAAAATTGATTTTGTTTTTAGTAATATGAAGAAATAGATTTGATTATACCATAAAAATCTCTATATGTCAGTTTGACCTTTATGTTGTTGATGTTTTCTTGGGTTAGTTCATAATATAAGTTACTATATGTATATATGTTAGTTTTGTTGTTGTTTTCTTGGGTTGGTTCATAATATAAGTTACTAGGATACAGGAATTACAGACATATACCTAATTTCTTAGACTGACTCTTCATCTCACCCTTGAAATTAAGACATTACAATAAGAATGATGTGAAATAATTATTACAAATAACATTTTTCTTTAAATAACTAAAAGAGTGTGTATGTATACTATAAGGTAATCAGGATTGATCATTGAATTATTGATAACATTTATCAAACTTATTATATATTCATTATTAATCATTTGTGTGAAATATTTTATAGATATTAAGTGAGAATCAATATTTATAACATTTATTATAAGGCTTGAGAATGTTTATTAATTATTAAGATACATATTTAGAAATTTCATAAACAAAGCAAAAGAATATAGTACCGTAGGCTTATTTCAAATTAAAAAATCTTTGAAATAATAATTGGATTATAATTAAAGTTTAAATTATTTAAAACTATCATTTTCTTGGTTACAATGGACATCCTTAGTAGGCAATTACCTACTTTTTTCTAGCAACCTTTTTAATGCAATATTTATGATATACTGTCATCTCTTATTAATTAACCACTCGTCCTTACACGAACCATTCGCCCTTCTTGCACGAACTGCACACATGCATGAATCACCCATAATTTTGTATATATATTATATTAATCATCTCTGTCTGATATATAAGTGTAATATTTCAAATAAAAAATGTGTGACGTGTGTAATTAAGTTAAACAAAATATTATATATTGTGTAGATAAATCCAAATAATATAAGAATTAATGCGTCTTCATTATTTGATTCATTACAAAATAGTATAAGAGTTATATAAAAATCTCCTTAGAATTATTAATGTATTTTGTAATGAAACAAGATAATAAAGAGACACTCAACCTTTTACTATTTGGAATTGTTTATACAATATATAATATTTTATTTAAACGATTACACTTATATCCAGGGGTAGCCAATATAATGTATGTACGAAATTAGGGTGATTCGTGTAAGATGAATGAATGATTGGTATAAGTACAAAAAAGAACGTTTCATTAAAACTCAAGGGAGATAAGTATAATTAACTCTATTAGAGTTTAATAAATATACATTTAGAGCATAAACATTTTTACACTATCAATATAACATATACTATCATTAATTCTTAAAAAATCATCAATAAAGATCTTAATAATTTTAAATCTTATAGATATCAATTTGAATTGTATTTTGATCTGTCCGTAAAAGACGGAGAATAGTGTTTGCCGGGCCTTGAACGTCAAAACACCAAAATGTCTAATTTTCATTTTCTTGAAATAATCACTTTCCAAAGACCATGCAATTACACCATTGCATGCCACATTGGGAACAATATTCTAACTTTTCATTTTTCAAAGAGGTTATTTTAGTCTAATTTCTTTTGCTAACTAAGACTAATATCTTATTATTGGTATACTTAAATAATATAAATTACGTATTCAATTTCGGTGAATACTATTTGGGTAGAACTTTTAGAAGTTAAATAACAATTGACTTTTTTGGATGAGGACTTGCATTGGAGAAATGAGAGAAGGAGATTTAAATTAAGTTTATAATAACTCCCATCTATTGAAATTACCAATATATCTATACATGTAATTGAAGTTGCTATGTGGGTACTATTCTAAAGAGTTAGTATCAGTTTGATTAATACACGGATAAATATTTTAAAAATCAAAGAGAAATGCAATCTTTAATTAAACATATATACATTTGATTGAAATGAAATTACATTTTTTGACATTAAAAACAAATAGAAAATATATATTTGACTCTTCATTAATGCAGAGTATCCTAGTTACAATATAGCTTTACTAATCTTTCATTTTTTATATTTTTAATTTTAAGGCCCTCATTCATGTTTTGACTTACATGTGTAGTTAATAATGTAAGGATCGACCATTTTTGTATTAATTTAATTGCCTAAAAAATCCACTTTATTATATACCAATGGGAGAGTTAAAGGAAAAGAATTGTATTGGCTGGTTTTTTATATTAATTTAAAATTGATTTAATATTTAGTAAAAGTGTTGACATTTATTAAAAACGTTGACAAGAAGGATTGAACTTGAACATAATAACATTCTATTTTATATGTACCTCTAAAAATATATATTATTTTCTTTATTAGCTTTTTAAAATTAATATTTATATCATATATATATATATATTTATTTTTATTGGTATGCCATTAATCAGTCAATTGTCAATAATGTTACATTACTTATGGAAACCCATGGATCCGAATATCTTCTTGTATAAAAAATTGTCAGTGTTCATTAATTAAAATTAAATAAATTAATCAAAAATATTAATAATTACATTCAAATAAAAATATTGTATTTTTATAACATGGGAAACTTTTTTGTTTGAAGGTGTCAACTACCTTAGTAGGTAAAGTTATTTTATTTGTGGTTGATTGCAAGGATTTTCAATCAAATTTTTGGCTTTCACCTTTGATATAATTTGTAGCAAAGCATGCATTTAAATTTAGTTTATTTGTATTTTCTTTGTAAATTATAAAATATAATTAAGTATAATGTAAAAAGAAAATCAAGGAATCAGTTTGTAATGGATAAGCTTATCTCATTATATGCAATTAACACTTATGATTGGCAAGGATTAATTACTTTACTCTTAAGTCAGAATGAAAAAAAATATATATTATACCAGTACTTAGAAGTCAAGACATTAAAAACATAGCTAGTGATAAGAGTGATATTGATTTTTAAAATATTACAAGTTCAAATTTTCATCACTTCAATGTAAAATAACAAAAGAATACTTGCAAGTTGCAAATATAAAATTTTCTAGGAAGTTTAGTTTTCTTACAACTTTCTTCACCCTCAATCATTAACAACATAATTTAATCCTTGGACATATCTTATTCATTTTATGATATATAATTATGAATCATAAAGTAAACTAACCTATTCAGATTAATTGATTAACAAATATAAAGGTCAAATATACTTCCAATTATTAGTGCACATGGTTGGGTTTGAGTTGTAAAATTACAACTATGGCTATTTAAACCTACCATCCATATATTTATTCCATGACTTTAAAATTATTATAAAAAAATGAGAAAGAGGTTGATGTCCCAAACCAAAATGTTTAACACAAATAAGATAATCATTAGTTACAAAATATGTAGAGATTTAATTATGTAAAATATAAAATGAAGCTAATAACCCTAATCATTTTTGTGTGTGTGCCATATACTTTATACATATAGTTCAAAATAAAGGTTAAATTTGAGAAGCTATGAGTTAAAGATAAGTCACCATAATAAAAAAACGAAAATAATATATCTTTGTACTAAATCCTCCTACTAATTCTCATACTCATAAGAAAGTGACATATATCACTTATAAACCAATAACTAATAAATAAAGTATCATTTTGTGACATATATCATTTTTTTGTGGGTAGGAAGATTAATAGGAGAATTTAGTAGAAGAATATAACATTACTCTAACAACAATAATCAATTTCCCACGGTTTAGGAATATCATTGGCCACTGGTTTTGTAAATTTCAGGTGGCAGAAAAGACACCGACCAATTCATCCATTCATATATTTAAACAAATAAATAATATGATGACAAATGAGAAGACTACAACAGCAAAGAAAATATAATATGTTATCATAGTTATTAAAACCACTAAACTAGTATACTTTAACGGAAAAAAAAATCGATTTAAATTTATTCACTAATTTAAAAAACTTACTTTTGGAGTAAGTGGATCACACTTTATTTCAATCTCTTCTGATGGTACAATTATTTATAAACTATACAATTTTCCTTATTTATATAGTTAATTGAGAATGATAAGGTAAAGTTTAGTTTAACTAGAATACAAAAGATTGACATAAAAGTAAGAATAATTCTCAACCAACTACAGAACACCTTATATAACATTCATTGCTTCTATACACTTCACCAGCATCACTATATGAACAAGTAAAAGAATCTTTAGAGGGGTTTGAGAAAATATTTCAGGTAAACCAATTTTTTGATTTCTGCAATTCTAAATGTTAAACTAGCATTTTTTTATGAGTGTTTTTTTAGGTTTTGAGATATTTCTTTGAGATGGAAAAAAATATAAATGAAGACCCTTTAGGTGAAACTATAAAACTTATATTTAATTAAAATGACAATTTATAGGCTATACAAATTAAATAAAAGCAGAAGACAAGATAAAATTATACTACAATAGTACAATTTTACTGAAAATTAAATAAAAGTGAAAGCCAATATAAACTTATAATACAAAAGTGCAATTATATTTCTCTTTAATTGGCAATATTCTATGTTGAAATTTTAATTTATTTAATATATATTTTGAACTATTGTATAATAGAAGGTTATTTAGTAGCTTAGGGCGTGAAAGAATATCTAGTTCATACTACGAAAAATTGTATCATTTATTATTTGTCATGGCTGTATCTTTTAATATACTAGCGTGTCGATAGGCACTTCGTGTCTGCCAACCGACATTTTTATTTTATTATATTAAGTATTCAATTTTTATATATTTTATTTTATACAATTAAAATGTTTTTGTATTAAGAGTACCTTATGTTAAAAATGTATTTATTATAATTCAATTTAAGGTGAGATAAGTGATTAATATGTTAATGATAATCACTTAGGATTATATGGTTTTTTGTATAAATTAAATAATGTAAGGACAAATTAAAAAAATAGAAATTACACCATAGTGGTGGTTATTTCATGTTTTGGCTTTATATATAGTATAAATATTAGTAAGAGGAATCAAATATTTAATATTTGACATAATATAATTAATACCTAAAAATCAAGTAGATTATTACCCAACTAAATCAACATTTCTTTAGTTAAAAAGAAGACATTTATCAACATCTACACAAATAAAAAAGATTAGCTGAGAAAGAATATAGTTACAAATGAGTTTATTCTACCTATATAAGATTTTTTTAAATTTTTTATCATTAATTCTTGTTGTAACTAAAGATGGCAATGGGTACCCAGATATGCGAGTATTCGTAAAAAATATCCGCAACGGGTCTGGGTCCAATGGACTCGTGGGTAATTGAGACCTGATTTGAAGACCTACTGTTAGATGGGTCTATGTCTATTTAATGAGCTATCCAGACCCGTGACTACCTGAACTCACTATTTCTTCATATATATATATATATATATATATATATATATATATATATATATATATGGATGGATCCACTTACTCAAAGAGTAAGTGTAAAAAACATACTTCAAATCATGATCATTCATTCATGGGAAATCCAATTGTTTGAATTTGTGAGTATTCTAATCCATTGGATTTTCCAAAATTTGATAGTTAAGATATGGAGTAAGTCTTTTTCACTTACTCTTGGAGTAAGTGGACCCCTATATATATATATACATATATAGCAACATAGTTGTAATATCATGTTAATCTATATTTTAATATCATACATACTAAACCATAATTATAATATCATTTTACTTCATAAGTGTGATTGTTACGTTGTTAAACTGATGTTATGTTGTTAAGCAATATTATTATATTGTTAATTCATATGTATGATATAATATTATGTTAATTTAAGAGTTTTTACTCAAAGAATTTTTCATCATAATTTTGAACTTGTTTTTAATGTTTGTTTGAGTAAAATGAGTTGTGTTTAATATTTCAAGTTGTGTTTAAATAGCATATAAGATCGTAAGAAACAAATACACAAATGTATAAATTATTTGCAATTATTTTAATATTTTTGAATTTATGGTACTCATAGATCCGTTGGGTACCCAAAGATCCGCAGATAATATACTCGTTGAATATTAGCACGGGTATGAAGCAAGTCTATGTCCAAAAATAAAGCAACAAGACAAGTCTGACTAATACATTATCCGGACACATCCAGAATATTATCATGATGTTAATATTTTCGCCACCATTTGCGGCATAGAAAATACTAAAATGCTGTCACAAAAATATCTGAGATTTCTTCCCCTTCAACCTTGAAGAACAATCTACACCTAATTTGGATCTTTATAAAGTGTCTACTTAAGTATTTTTTGATATTAAAAGATAAATTATTTTTTTCGGTTATTAAAATTATGATATGTATCTTATTTTTAGTTTTTATAGATATCATTATATAAAAATAGTTAAATAAATTATATGTCATGATTTTAATAGTTATAATAAATCATTTATATATTGATATATGAAGATATTTTATTCTTTTACCTATTTACCTTTTTCTTGTCTCCTCCACTTTATGAAAATCTCTCATAGTCTGTTTCCTATTTTCAATTAAACACTATAAGGATAGAGGATAACCAAATAAAAAATAACATCTATCTTCAAATAAATTATACTAATAACAATATTATTGTTTTTTTTATAAAAACAAAGTGGTCATAAATGAAAAAATATAGGCATTTTGATATGTGTTATATGTGAAAGAAACATTATGTCTAGATAGTTTTATGAATCAATAATGCACCTATTTTCTGCATCTTTTTTGGCATATTGCCATCATATATGCATACAAATAGATATACTTCCAAAATAAATAATAGTAAAATTGGTAATATATACCTAGAAAATTAAAATTATTATTTAATATAAGAGACACTAAACATTAATTTAATTCCAAGATTTAAACTACAAGCAATGATGACATATGCGTGGAATAAGTTGTGCATGCTACTTCTTTGTAGGAGCAATTGGATTTGGAACGAAATGGGATGCAAAGTACAATAGTTTAAGACATTGTTCTAAAAGATTGCTCGTGGCGGCTGGTTCAACCAGTAAATTGATAAACCGTTTATAATATTGGTACAGTATAATAATTATACTGGTTATGCAATCCAATCGGTCAAAACTGGCTAAAACTGATCAAAATCGGTCATACCAGCCGATTTTCAATTGAACTATAACGGTCACACCGGCCGATTTTTTATTTAAATTTATTTTTTAATAAAAATAAAAAATATTGTTTTTATTGATTTTTCAATATTAATGTTAATATTATATATATATATATCTAAATTCATCGTATACGGTTTAATTAATAAATTATTATATATATATACTATTATACCAGTACCTGATCAGTTTGATAACCATTACGGCGTTAATAACACGGTTTAAGGATGAACGTACATAAAAATTAAATTGAAAGGTTTTAAAAATAAAGGAGTAAATGCAAAGTAGGGTAACAAAAATCCTTTATTTCTACTAATTTGTACCCTGTTTTCTGTCACAATGATAATCAATTACCTTACTAATAAAAATTATGATAATTTTTCTAATAAAAGTAATTTTATTTTTTTGATTAGATAGTTGTTTCTCATTGATAGATGGGATTTGAGCTTGCACTTCACAATGAAGAAAAGACAAATTTAAAGCTCTTCCATCAGCAATCTAATTATTTTATTTGTGATTGAAAGGAAAAGAATTATTTTCTTCAATAAAAACTAAAGTTAGCGTAAGAATGATATAAATAAGATTACACATCATCTTAACACCCTAAAGTGGATTTATAAGCATATAATATTAATGATCTTATATTATAAATAAAAAAATTTCAAGTTCAGTTACTATGCCATTGATTTCATATAAATGAAAGTGAATACTTTCTTAAATCCTATGTCATTGTATTTTAAAATTTAGATACTTAAACATGAGATTGATTTTCTCAATATGCTCTTAATATGAACTGATAACTAAAGAGTACATTAGATTAGTTGGTAAACAGAACAATTGGACTTCAAAAATGACAGCAATTTATAGGAATAAGCATAAGTACCCAAAATTGAAAAATAAAGAAAAAGTATACACAAATTAAAGTAGAAGATGGTGGTGCCAAAATAATCCTCAAAAGTTATGACTGGTGTATTCCTCTACCTGAATTTGAAACATCTTGTAATAATTTTCAAAAGCCATAGGCTATAATATTACTCTGAATTAAAACACTCAAGTGTCAACTTGAATGTTAATACCCTTAATCATCTTTAACAACTACTTATTATCCCCACTTGGCATTGGTTTTGCATTTGAAAAATCAAACACAGAAAAATGAACATTTTAATATAGCAAATCAATCAGAGTCAAACTTTCTCTGTTGGGCACAGAAATACATCCAACTGCACAACTTAATCAGTGAGTTAAAAGGTTCCAGAAGCACAGAAATTCGTGAGAAAGAGAAGCCAATGCAGTGGTTTAGGCAAATTGGTTTTTAACAACAAAGATGCCATTTACATGATGACAACAGCATACTTATTTTTGCATGAATGTTATAAAACAGAGGCCTGTGATAAATAACAAAAAATGACGGCCAAAATAGCCATCCAGAGGCATATATGTGGTTAAATTGGAACAGAACATTATGGCAGACCTCTAGAAAGTTGAAATGAAGCAGAAAACTAAGATGATCTAATAGCGGTTCCAGTAGGTTCTGCGTCTGAACCAGTTGTAATCAGGCAAACGCTGAATAGGTCCAATGGCAGCAATAGCAATATCCTGCAGGGACAAACCATGCCATGACATTAATTGTGTTAGAATAAGAGAAGATACTAGTGGCTACTAAAGAATAAGAGATGCTTCAAGTATTACCTTGTCATAAATAAATCGGTTAGCAACACGTTTGATTGTGCTAGCATCAACGGCATCAATTCTAGCGAACAATTCAGCGAATGGGATTCTCCGGCCATATGTGAGTAGCTGAAACATTGACAAAAAATAAATGTCAAAATGGTGCATGACTGCTAAAGAGGAGGCTTTGCACAAGGAGAAAAAAATTCATGCAAATAATTGTATCAAATTATAATTTAGTTCAAATGCTACAAGAATAAGATTGTCTCATGGCAAGCAAGCTAATGAGCATAGAAATAAGAAAATGTATGCGAAAAGGGTTTGATACAATCAGGTCCAAACTCTTCATTCTTGGCTCACTAATGCTTTAGATATTTTAATGCTTATTTTTCTACAGAATAAGAATCTAACCATGCCATTAAATTTGATTTAAGATCATGTATAATCAATAGACCATTTACCAACTTTACTTACCTAAAGTAACTTTGTTATATGAATGCCATTTTCTAAAAAACCCTTGTTACTTCATTATTAGTAATTTTTCTTCATAATATAACACAATTCATCTTAAAAATCATTAACAATGCACAATAAAGTCCAATAAACATTCACCAATCTTTTCTTTATTAAGTTGCTAGGAGTAAATATATATTGTACCTGACGCCCAATATCTTCTGCCACTGGGCTCGTTCCATCTATGTGAAGCAGCAGTGAAGACTTCAACTGTAAAAAACATTTTTACAGGTGAATATAGCACTAATAACAGGAAACAGAAATCGGCTGAAAGATAAACAACTTTAAACATGATTAATGGTAAAAAGTGTAACAAAGCACTAGTTTAAAAAGACCACAGAAACTTTGAATAGTATATGCAAATGTGCATTGAAAAATCCAAACTCAATCAGTGGCCATACCAAAGACTACAATGCATTGAGAGTATGTTTGAACATACAATATTTTACCGACACAAATCTTGGATTCGCAATTGCTACCTTGACTTCTTAATAAAAGTTAACCATCACATATTTTGTTTCCATGAATAAAAATATATTACATGTATCACGCTAGTAGAGCTGTGCAGAGGTAGAGGTTAATGGGTAAGCATATTTCCATACATTAGAAAACATATTTTGTTATATCCAGACACGCACGCGCACACGCCAAAAAAAAAGCAAATCATGGCCCATAAAGAAAAGGTGATGATGAGCAAATAGAATACTGTGTATTCCTAGTTTTCATCTTTTCTGGATACATAACATATACTTATGCACAAACTCAGGTAAGCCAACTGGAGCAAACCTTTTAATCCAGTGTCTTTATTTATGGGGAAGTTACTGTCAAACCAAATTGTCACCTTAAACACAATTATTAATCATGATTTTAATGGCTTGTGGCTTAGATGCAAATAAATTACAAGCACATGTAAGTTGTAACCACTGAAATATGCCTGACATTAGTTACTTTAATTTGACATAAGGTGTTTATAAGAATGATTGAGCCTAACTCTTCCTAAAAGCTAGTTCATAGAGAAGTTAACCAAGTTTATGAATGATTCATTATCCATGCTTAACTGATGTGAGACTTGAACACTTAATACCCCACCCCTCACACCCAGGACTAGGGATGGCAAAAATACCTGCACCCGTGGGTACCCGTCAAAATACCCGCAACGGGTACCCGCAAAAAATACCCGCGTACATATTTTAATTAAATATTTTTTAATTAGTTATTATTAATTTAACATTATATTTGTTTATTTTATTATTACTTCATAATAAAATTTAGTAATGAGACTATAATCATAAAATTATCATATACATGTTATATTATTTAAGTAAAAAATATTTTTATAGATTAATTATTGTAAAATATATAAAATATAATTAGAATGAAAAACCTGTTGGGTACCCACACGGGTACCCGCAAATTGTGCGGGTACGGGCACGGGTATGCACTACCCGTGCCCGTTGCCATCCCTACCCAGGACTAGAATTCTAGATAGAATATAGGGTAGCATGGAGCTTGTAGGCTAGACATCTACAGAAGACCTAAATTCATAATAAGCTTTGACACTGTTAGAATAATTCAGCCTAAATCCATTCAAAAATCTAGCTCATATGGGGAGGGGCTTACCAAGTTTTTAAATGGTATTTTACCCATGATCAACTTATGTGGACTTAACCCAGGGCGAAAATGAACAATCCATAAACTTCTCCAATAATCAGTGTTGTCGATAGAATGGCGGTGCACGGCCTTTGCCAAAATTCCACCATAAAATAGCAGTGCTGGCAAATAGCGGATGCCATAGCGGTTGACAATAAAAAGTAAAAATATATATATTTTTTATATAGAAAAAATTCAAAAAATAATAATAGTAGCATAAGCTACATTACATGAACATCACAATAAGACAATAAGTAACATAACCGCCATTTGACAACATTTTTAACAATCTTATTGAAGTACGGTGAAATTTTTTAATAAGATCATAAGATATTTCACAAGTTTATTTTCATAACGGAAATAAGCTCATCTCCATTCGCTCTTTGAAACACCCCTATATAGATTAAGGGTTTTACGTATTACGTGTCTAAACTAGAGACACCCAAATGGCAGACGCTGCCATTTAGTGACATGTTTTACATAGCAGATGGTGATCTGGTGAAAACCACCACTGCAATCTACCATTACCGCCATTTGACAATACTACTAACAATCTTATTAAAGTAGATTGAAAACTGTTATAAGATCATAAGATATTTCACAAGTTTATTTTCATAACTGAAATAAACTCTCTCATAAGCTCTTCGAAACACCCCGGACCCCTATATAGATTACGGGTTTTACATATTACTTGTATAAACCAGAGCTAACAATTATGGTAAAAATACTGTCATAATAAACCTACAATCCAATAATGGTGTTCACTACATAGAGCAAAATGTCTTTAGAAATGAAAAGCCACTGATAAGAACGCCAAAACTGATTCCATATATCAGATAGTTTTAGCATTCAAAATCTGCAGCAGTAGTTGATGGCTTCATTAGGATCTTCTACCCACTCAAGATATGGTAAATTGTAATCCCTTCTATTCCACATAGAAACTTAACAATTAACCTACATCCAGGATTACGATTTAGAGAAAATAATGATTGTGGGCTGGACATAAGTTCTTCAATTTTCAATAGCATGCAATACACTAATCATATTCCAACACAATATAACTCCTATCATACTTGACCTATATACAGACATTCATAAAAGAAGTGTTTTCAAAAAAATATAAGCCAGATTCGGCTGTAGGATTCACTAGCAGAGAAGGGAATCAGTATGTAAAGTAGGTGCCCACCTGATTACGAGCACGTGTAACATCATCTTCTGAAACTCGATAAGCCAACTTAGTTGTCTCATACATTATTGCATAGGACAAATCATCCAGGCAATCCGGCTGAAAAAAACAAGAAATTGAGAAGAAATATTAATCTTAGAAACAATTGAAGATAAATCAAGAAACATGGAAAAGCCAAACATTCTATTCTTTCAACAACAAAAATTCTTAATTTATCCACCACATATCACAGACAAAGACACTTATAACCATTATATTTTCAAGAGTCAGGACTAAACATTTATCAGATGAAAATGAAAATCATTAGAAGAAAGGGTGGAAAGAAACCCATTAAAATATATTCATGAGAAAATTCATGAGGGGGTTAAATGTTCATTTGGCAGAAGCAGATACATGGCATATTGTCCTCATGTTTTGATGTGAGCCTTAACATAAAAAGAATTATATTTGCTGCTTAGTTTCAAGAAAGCCACAGTAAGGAACTACAAGGAGACATACCTTTGCAACAGCATAAATGCCAAAAAGGCCAGTGTCCTTATAATTGGTATTGAAAGCCATCATGCTTTCCGCAACTTCATTAATGCCAACACGCTGTGCTAACTCAGAACTGTTCACAGTTAAAAATCATTAATTCTGTTAGTATAGGATGGTATATCTTCATTACGTGTTTAGGCATTGGAGGAGTGCTCAAATTTGCATACCCCATATGTTTTCCACCTCCAGCTGTCTTATTCCAAGAACCCAACATAGCTTGCATGACCATCAGAGCAATTGAATCTGGATCCTTCCAAGATGCCCCTTCAAAAGCTATCGCAAATTGTGCAAGGGGAACATCAACATCTAGTATTCTAACCTCAGAACCGGTAAAGACTGCAGGTTCTTTTTCAACTAACTGAGAAGCTGTAGTGGGATCTGTTGACAATTTAGTAAACAACTTTTTTACTTGCTCAACGATATCTTCATGCTTGACAGCTCCAGATGCAGCTATCACCTTGGAAATCAGACACACACAGAAAACAGCCATCAGGCCAATTGCCTTTTAAGAAAATGAACCAATCACTAATAAAATACAAACAGACAAGAACTCGTCATTTTTTTAGATACCATCCTAGGAGCAGTGTAGTGTGTCTGAATGTAGTTCTGGAGATGAGCTTTGGTGATTGTCTTGATGTTTTGAGCAGGTCCAAGAATGGTTCTACCAAGAGGAGTGTACTGGAAAGCAGTTGCATGCAAGTGGTCAAAAATCACTTCCTCTGTTTGACCCTCAACCTACAAGCAGTTTCATACAATAAATCAATAAGCAGAAGAATAAAAATCTCATCTCATACAAACCAATTTATATGAAAAATGTATAGCAGCTAAGAATTAACACAAGAAAATGCATAATGATTCTACATACAGATGTACTCATTACTACTCTGAAATGAGAGAACAAATAGTTGAACTGGAAAACACTTGCTTCCAGACTAATGTGATTACCAAGACTAGGACACATGACACCAGCGATGAGAGAACATCATCTTATAGATTGATATCAACAATCACTCCTCAGTAAATATGTCAAACCCAATAAATTAAATCTAACTTATTC
This sequence comes from Lupinus albus, assembly GCA_009771035.1. Classification (NCBI taxonomy): domain Eukaryota; kingdom Viridiplantae; phylum Streptophyta; class Magnoliopsida; order Fabales; family Fabaceae; genus Lupinus; species Lupinus albus. Next base: position 19,093,204 of record CM020001.1, on the reverse strand, counting down.
AATTATTATCAGAATTTTAAGAAGGAAGATAAAAAGACAGTGAAACAGATGTGCCAGAAGAGGCATAGAAGCAAAGAAATGAACTCAAACTAAAGCAAGGTAATTCCACATACCAACATAACCACCCACAAATTTTAAATACAAACTGATGAAGTCATTAAGTGCTATTAACAATATGCATAAAGTACAACCCCATTATAAAGCCAAAATCATAACTTTGTCTTCTATTCACAACAAAAAGAGGCTAAAGTAGAAATATATGAAGAACCAAGCAGTAAATCAAACACTATCAAAGTAGCAACCACAAAATCATGCTTCGACTTTACATGAATTCACCACAAGGGAAAATCAGAGAACTTTATGCAACACAGCACAACAATTACACAATATATTGGATCCGAATTCCTCGAATCACTGCCTAAATTAGAAGCAACAAAACCCCAGACGGCCAGACACCGAAATTAACACAACTTACACATAATAAAACATAAAATGGATATCCCCTTTTTACTCAATTCACTGTGTGTAACTGAATTCCCTTATTTTAGCTTCAATCTAGCTTATAATCAGAATCTTATTTTTTTTTAAATAAGGCTTCTTCCTATAAACAATGATATAACAAAATGTTAAAAGCGCATTCCAGCTTCCAAGCCCGGTAACACCCACTTACACAAAATTAGCACAACTTTCATATAAAAACACACGATGGAGAATTAAAATCCCTTATGATTCATATCCCCAACATCAATATTTTTGTTCCCTCAATTCACTGAGTGAACTTCAACTAGCTTATAATAAAAATCTTATTTCAAATAACAAAATAAAAACGTGAATCCATCCTGCAAATTAAGCAAATCCAGAAACACCCAAATGAACAATTTTACACAAAATCAACACCTTTCAAATTATCAAAACAACAATGATCAACATAATAAGTTGTTTGTTCCCTCGACGTATACGCATTAAGATGACCACCCATGTTAATGCGTATAAGTCGAACTTAAACAAATACACAAACACAAACACCCAATGAACAATTTTACACAAAATCAACACCTTCCAAATCATCAAAAACAACAATGATCAACAATACCTCTTCCATTTCCCTAAGAATCACATCGCGCTCGCGGCTAATTCGATTCTCATCAAACTTAGAATTCTGCAAAATATCAGCCAATATATCAAGCGCCTTAGGTACATCCTGATCAGAAACCTTAGCATAATAAGTAGTTTGTTCCCTCGACGTATACGCATTAAGATGGCCACCCATATTCTCAATCTCCTCTTCTAACTCACGAGCATTACGTTTCTCAGTCCCTTTAAATATCATATGCTCCAAAAAATGCGCAGTACCGTTACTCTCCTCGGTCTCGAATCGCGACCCCGCATCGATCCACACGCCAACGGTCGCGGTTCGGTAAGCGAGCGATGATTCGGTGGCGACACGGAGACCGTTGGGGAGAGTAGTGATTCGGGTTTCGGGAGCAGAGAGGATTGATGTGTGGTCAGTTATGGTAGGAATGGGGGAACCGTGTTTGAGGAATCTAGGGTCTGGATTTTCGAGTTGAAGGAGTTTGTGTTTGACTGATTCAGCGAGACGATCGTAGATCATGACATCGGGGGAGGGAGGAGAGGGAGGGGGAGGGGAGGGGGAGAGGGAGGGAGAAGTTGAGAGTGATCGGTATGCGGCGGAGATACGGTGGTTGGAGCGGCGAGCCGCGGTGAGGAGGCGGTTGAGGGACATGGATCCGCGCGTTGTAGCGGCCTTAGGGTTTGTGTGTGAAAGAAATGTGAGATTGGAAATGGGGTGGGTGTCTTTATATAAATATTGAAAAAGAGAACATTATAAAATATTTTTATTATATTTTTTCTTAATTTGATCTATTAAAAGATTTGACCATATAAATTTTTTTTTTGTCATCGATTTATTAATTAATGAGAAATATTAGGTTAGTTTAAGATTTTAATCTTATAAGAAAATTTAAAATAATCAAGAAAAGAAAAGTAAATATTTTTATTGATATATATATATATATATATATACGATTTAGCTAAAAATGTCTTGTAATAATCGATAAAAACAGAGAGTAGTAGAAATAAAAGTAATTATTAAAAAAAATCAATCATATCTCTACTCAAATTATGATATGTTTTACCCAAATAAAAATTATAACATTACTTCTAAATCTCTTTTGTTTCATCCTAAATTATAATTCCTTGTAATAATGTTCTTTATATACATATAAGTCAAAAGATGGAACATGAGATGAAAATGATGGAAGGAAGAAGAGGATTGGTCATAAGCACAAATGAATATCTCACAAGAAAGGATGAAGAGTGAGAGGGAGATTGAAAGTAATTGGTGGAAGGAAGATCGGGTGGTAATGGTGATGAAGAGTTATTGCTAGGAGCAATGAGGCATGACATGAAGGTAGTTGAGGGACATTTCTTTGGTCTAGTCATGGTATAATGGAAAATGTATTTTGTATAAATATATGAACAATCGATCAAAATAGACATAATTATAAAATAATATACATTTAAAATGTACTCAAAATCTCAAACGTATGTGTATCATGTACCCATGTGTAGATTGTGTTAATTGTTTAATAATACCATTAGGCATTTAGACAACTAAGACAAATTCAATAAGGTACGAGCTTACAAGCTCGTGCTTGATAAACTATTTTTGTGTACTACCAAAGTATTCATTATTTATGGATGAGGAACTAATCTCTTTCGCGGTGAGTGGTTGCTTCTCCCAGCAAGTATCACTTCTAGGAATTGAACATTGATATTTTAATCTTTATAGGAATGTAGTGAGACCTCAAACTACTAGATCAACACCTTATTGGTGTTTGATAAACTATTTGACATAGTATAAAGACTTATAACTCTAACACTTAAGACATTTTACATAGATCAACTAGCTTATAGTTTGAGATAGATGTTGAGAAAGTGCACAACATATTTAAGGTTTAAAATTCTTGCATTTTAAACGGACTAAAGTCACTCTTGAAGGATGATAATATGAAAGTTTGACTTACATTTTGCTTGTCAATGGTTGAGGAAATTAGCATTTGATCCAAAGTTTTAGAGCATGTATAATATTGTGCACATAGATGAAAAATGATTTTACCATGAACTATAAACGTGTAAAAAAGTCATTGTTAAAAAGGTCATGTTATTAGTTGCATTGGCTAGACCTAGATTTGATAAGTTTCCTCTAGTTAATAAATTGCCAACAAGAAGGTCTTGTCACATTGCATTGTCATGTATTGTATGTAATTTGATGGGCTTATTGAGGTTGTGGAAATTAAAAATCTTATGATGTTTTTTCTATCAAAGTTTCAAACAAAAAATTCACACACTTATATAATGTATGATTCAAATCATAAAGGTCAAAGGATCCAATAACTACAAATTTTCCCATATGAAGAAAGATATGATGCTTAAATAAGGTTAATAGAGGCAAACTACTCATTTACCTTAAATACTATGGGGAATTTTTTCATAAAGTTTTTCAGGATTTACAATTTGTATGGAACTCATTCTTTTATAGATAATAATTTTAAAATTCCTTAACATATTGATTTTATGCTATTATTAGTAGATATTAAAATATATATTCATATCAGTAGATAAGTTATCTCTTCCAATCACTACAATCATAATAGTGTCATTTTTTAGTTTTTAGAAATGATTAAATGAGACATATGTCATGATTTTATTGGCTAGAGGAAATATTTTATCTTATATTCTTTATTCATATAAACCTAGGATAAGGGTGTCAAAGCATTGGGTCCAAAAGGTGAATCTTTTTCCTACTTTCAACATTCATATATCAACCTTAGGATAAGGGTGAACATCATTCTTTATTCAAATTCAACATGGACTATATTCACATCAAACTAGTGTTTGATATTATTGGCATATGCTACACTTTCAACCTCATTTGATGAGTATGTTTTCATTATTGTTACTATCGTGTTGACAGGCATTGTCGTGTTTGTCAAACCGCTTTCCTATCGCTTGTAATGTGTAGTCTACATGCTGCGATAAATGTGTAATTTAATAAATTGTATTACATATTGTAATTTGCATATATTCAATTGGAGTAGTTATTCAATATTAATGAAGTGATGTATATACAATTGTGTTTATCAGGACTATAATAAAACATTGGTGCATAAAGACTTTACACTTTTATATGCTCAATCATTCATAATTTAGTTATTCAAAAGAAAAACTGCAATATGTCATGTTCTCAAATATAAAAGCTGCATCATATAAAAACTGTTATAATAATGATCACATCATCTCCACTTTGCAGTAAAAACTGTTACATTGCAATATAAAAAATGTATCACTTAGTAGTTTATAGATGAAGGAATAATATACATAGATCTTAAGTTATAAATTTTGAAGGGTAAAATAGGTATTTAAAAATTATACCATGAGAAGTTATGAGAAGTTATTTTAAGTTTTCTCTTTATTAAGTAGTATAGATATCATCATTGCTGTGAGAGATCACTTCACCATTAAACAAGTCATCTTCAATGTGGTTGGTATCTCCATCTTTATCATGCGAGTCTTAGATCATGAGAAGTGATAGATCCTCTAAGTCTAGTGAAGTTTCATTGGGAGGACACTAATGTGGTGTTTTTTTGTAGGGAAGGTAACTAGGCCGGGCAGCGGGGTCGGACGGACATGGGTAGTGCATATCCGTACCAGTACCTACTGTACGGGTAGTGAGTATCCAACGAGTTTTCAATTTTAATTATATTTTTATATATTTTACAATAATTATTAATTAATATATAAATAATTATTACTTGTGATATTTATATGATAATTTTATAATTATAGTCTTATCATTAAATTTATTAAGAAATAATAATAAAATAGACAAATATAATGTTAAATAATAATAATTAAGTATAAAATATTTAATTAAAATATATACACAAATATCTGTCGGCAAATATTATAATACTCGTTCTTACTCATAAGTTATTTTTGCGGGTACTCATTGCATATATTTTGATGGATACTCGCGCGGGTCAAATATTTTTGTCATACCTAATTTTTTTTAATATAGGTGAAAAGTGTGATACATTTAATAGGAATAATGGGGATAATTCATGGATGAGAAATAAGATATTGGAAAGTATGTAAATCATTGGAACTTTAAAAGTTGAACAATGAATATAATAATGGTGGTGGAAGGGAAGGAGAAAATTTATAACTATGGAATATTAAACCTATGTGCTTATACTATAAGCTTATACATTTGTTGTGCAGTTGTGTTCTATAGAAGTCAAATAAAAAATGTTAAATAAAAAGTGGAATATTTAAAATATAGGTTAAAATACATTTTAAAAATATATAAGTGGATGTTGTACTTGTACACCGCATTTTATGTAGATTCAGTATTAGCAAAAAATTCGCAGAGACAATTTTTATGAGTTTTGATTTTTTTAGTAAACTAAAAAAGATTTAAAATAAAAGGGGAAATCAGTGTAAATGCTAAAATAAAAGGGGTGTCAACTATAATTAAATCAAACTGAGATCAACACAATTTCCATAAGATGTAATACAAGCAACAATGTAAAGCTGGTTTTGGTGTAAAAATCCTGAAATAAACATAACAGTGCCAAATAACAGAAAATGAGACTTCAAAACCAAAACATATAACCTCTAAAATAGAAATTTGAAGTAATAAATGGGAATGGAAAAGAAAAATATTCAAATTCTAAGTCCTACAATTCATAAACCATCTTTTCTTGCAAAAAGTTAGAAGTTATTGCTTTCTTCCTCTTCCTTTCTTGGTTGGTTGTGCTTCCATTTGGTCTTTCCCAGTGACTTCTGATAAATCAACTGCAAATTTATTGAGCAGTGGAGAAAGTGAAAAATATCTCAGTGGCACATAGGAAGGAGTATCCAAAATGTAATCAATGTAAACCATATACCCAACGATTTAAATTGTGGACCGCGTCACCTGATGGGCCGCAATTGCGGTGTGACTCCGAATCACAATGATGTGGTCGTATCAGGCCGCAACGCAACCGCATCGAACTGCATTTAGACCGCATCTGGCCACATCGGACCACATCAGACCGCATCAGGCACCACATCGGATTAAAAAATATTGTTTTAATCACAAAATAATTCACACCACAACGGCCGCAATCGTAGTAACCGCAACCGTTACCGCAATCACGCAACCGCAATTTAAAACACTGCATATAACAATTACACTATTTGCATGGTACTATTCAGCACTATTTTCTGTAAGCTATATGCAACCCACACATACCAGCATGTTAACATTCACTCTTGCTTAAACGAGCATTTAATGTACAGTGCAGTGCTGTATCTTATTCTTGTCCATGACTCAAATTTATATTAAAATCACATGAAAACAACTTTAAACGTGTTTCTCAAAAGAAGCCTTGGACAGTTATACTAACATGGATTTTAAGAGAATGTTTTTGAGCAGTTCAAAAGCATCGCCATGGACAGAATCTTAAGATAAGACATACATACCATCAGGACCACGAGCCATCAGAGTAAAGAATAGGTTATTCAGCTTTTCCATCTTCCTAGCCTCCTGTGCTTGGTCTGTCTTATACTTCAAACACTAGTCAAAAATCAAGATTTCACTTTTAGGATATGATATGATATGTGAATAGTAATGCAAGAGCCAAAACGTAGTAAAGAATAAATGCATATTGCAAGGAGTATAATATTACAAATAGCTGAATCCATGGTCATCAATTAAGCAACAAGGGTTAAATTCTGCTAACTAGGGGAATTTGGATTGTTTTCTGTTTGCATCCTTAATGTTAAACCACCTATAAGACCTATTTAAATCACTGGCATAAAGTGTATCTATAGCCTAATAATTTAAGTGACAAGAGAATAACATATTGAAGGATTAAGTAATCACAACTTATCCTGTTTTCAGGATTAGAAACTTCCAATTGTCCATTATTCCAGTCCCACACAACTCTGAATGGATTCCTACCTTAAATGCACACCGATAAACTCAAATACATTCATACTACCCAAAGTTTAACTAATTTACATTAGGCTTAGCAATGGGGTAGGAAAGGGTGGTTTTTTGCTGTACCTAACCTTCCCCATCCCGCAATCCTTGTATTATCACCCATACTACCCGAGTTGGAGTTGGAAACCTGAACCCCCTACAAAAATATTTAAATTCTGCACCCTAGCATTCATGACCCTACTTGTCCAACACTTATGAAGTTACAAAAGTTTTGAGAACAAGTTTATACCAGTAGCATGATAATGATAATGTTAGATGCCAATCATCATCCTATGTAACTAAAAAATATTAAACAGCCCTACCACCTTTATCTATAATTTAATGAAGTAAATAGACACATCTTAGACCATAAGTAAACAGGGACAAACTTAACTTATATATAGGGTGTGGGGTGGATTGATCTTAAACCAGCACCCAACACATCTCGTAGGGATAAAATAACCCCAGGACTCACAAAGCAGAAAGAAAATCTGCCCCACACAGGGTGGAACAGGTTGGGTATTGGCAGGGTAGAGAGGGCTCAAATTGCCAAGTTAACATAACAACATACCCTATGTCTGTAACTATCTGGTAGGCTCACCACTTGTATCTATCTGACCAAACCAACATTCAATGTAAGAGTCCTTGATATCTCTCTCATTAAGGTCTCTCCCAAAGAGCATGGGAAAAAACAAGAAAAATTCAGTCTAATGACTATAATCACAATCTCTATATTTTGCTTGGGTAAATAACAATCTCTGTTTTTACTACTTTGGAAGATGACTTTCTTTTGAAATGTGATGGCAAATTGGCAACAATCAGCAGTAGTGAACCCCCAGCTCCAATTCTTCTGTTACGCTCCACATGATTTTCTATGTTGTAATATAAAAAACAAAGGATATGTGACATCATGATTCATACATAGCCAGAAAAGAACCCATCTTATGTAATTTTAACCTTTACCATATTGTACGGGGAAGGGTATTAAAAACGATAAGTTAAAAAATGGAGAATGGGTATCATAACATAAACATTTTACTATTTCTAAATCACAGACACTAAAACCATCTACCAGTAATGTGTCAAAGACAAGTCTCCTAATATCTTGAATCTAAAGATGTTAGGTAGGGGAGAAGGAACGGATTTATTTCTCTAACTAACATGTCCCTATGCAAGAGTACATTGGAATGAAGTATATATAGTCAACAAACAACTCCATTTCACCTTGTACTCAAGTTGAACTTAATCATGAATATGAGGGTGTAAGCCTGTAAGGGATTGAACTCTTGACAATCAAAGATTTTGATATCATGTCAAGAAGCAATTTCCGTAAAAGCTTAAGATGTCACATGTAGACTAAGAAACAGGTTTACATCATTAACAATCTTAAATTAATATACAAGCTAAATAGCTAACGTCAAAGGTGAAATGAACTATTCAAAACAAGAAATTTCTAGCTCAGGTAGCTCATTGATCAGTCTCAATTCCATTACCATATTAAACGAGAAGGCAAAAAATATTGTATTCACAAATGCAGAGCCTCACCCAAATTAAAAACAAAACTGACTCATTGTTTATAAATCAAATAGCAATGAAAGCTGTACAGGTTCAACGGAAGGGGGTGTTTTAACCCTAAAGGAAGTTGAGTCCCTCCTTAAGAAATAAATCCTAATCCCTAACCAAGCAAGTAGTTAATATTAGTATCTTATGGAAATAAAGAACAAACCTTACTTCCAAATAACATCCCCATCCACATGCACTGTAGAACTAGATAACATAAATATCTTTATGTTGACCACCATTAAATCAATAAAATAGGCACACTAAATCTGAAGATGCACAAACCACTATATACACAACAACCAAGCCTTTACCCCAATCTCACTATATCTTAGGAGATTTAAGGACAAAACAATATGTGATATCATAACATTCCAAACTTTCATGCTTGCAGCTTTAAAATTACGTCTGTAATAAGAAAATGGCATTCTTTTAATATAACAAATATAATGTTCAAAATAATTTTAAGAAAATGAACGAATACCTCTCGGTTGTCCGTGACCTTGAGTACCAACTTGCCATCACAGTGCCTGTACTTCATGACATACCTTGTCTGCATGCCACAAACACAATCCAACAAAAATCATTTTCTGTGGAAGAGGTTGTTAAAAAACAAAGACAACATAAATAACTTGGAGAAGAATGAAACTAAAAAGGTTGTCCAATGCACGAAGCTCCCACATAGTGAGGTTTGAGGAGGGTAGATGTCCTCAGCCTTACACCTACTAGCTGAGAAGCTATTTCTAGAATTTGAACCTGTGATCCCTTAATCACTGAGCAGGCATTCTTATCATTGCATCAAGTTCCCGCTTCAATTTGAAATGATAACAAAAAAAGTATGTGAATTAGGAAATTACGGATTCAGGATCTGCACGAAACAACTCAATTGACCGCTCCGCGAACTTGTCCCACTCAGTTATATACACCATTGCTCCAGACACTTGGGAATAGAGGAAGCGAAGTTAAATTAAGGAATTTTAATAACTTTCTGCCCGTTGTCAAGTTCCGATCAATTGAATTCACCTGTCTGTCAATACGAAATAAATGAAATTATAAACATCAAACTCACTAAATGGCTAATACTAATATGTTCGACAATAAAAAAGGCAGAGCAGTGCACAAGACTCGCATCGATTGGAGTCTGGTTAGATGTATGCAGTCCTGATAAGCGAAGACAGGTTGTTTCCGAGATTTGAAATCATAACCTCCGGATCACAAGACAAACAACATTACCGTTGCACTGAGAATCACATCTTAATACTAGTATATTTACAATGAGGAATTAGGACGCTATAGCAAGCAGCTGAATTTGCATAATGAAATTGAGAAAACTAACAAAGCAACAAATTTATATGCATAATCTCAAATCTCCTGAAATTTACTTGAACATCAACCAATATATATTTTTTTGACCAATAATATTACAAAAATAAAATGATGAATTACGAGATATAATTAGGAAAAAGTAATGGTAACATGTAGAGAGATACGCATCAAAGAATCAGAAACAATTGAAATCAAAATGATGAGGGACGATCGCGTACCTATTGCGCCCGCCAGAACCAAAACCTCAACTTGTGTTGCGACCAATTCAGCTACGCTCTAAGTTTTGATTTTAAACCCTAATTTTTGTTTTTGGTTTTTTTGTTTTTGGTTTTTGTATTATATTTTCTTATTGTAAACTCACTATTTAACTAATTACCAACAAACGACAAGATGTTGGTCTAACGGCATAAAGTTAGTGTTATATTCTATTATGATTAAAAGGTGAAGAGTTCGATTTCTACTTGTTATGAGAGATAGTCACACATTCCGAAATGGATTAGTTCTTTACCAGAATGTGAAAAATATATCATTTGTAGTACCAACAAGATTGGTCTAGTAAGGTAAGGTCATCATGCAATATCTCACAAAGACCAAATGCCAAAAGTTCGATTGCTATGATCGACACTTATTAAAAAGGATAACCATGGACCCTAAAATTAGTTTCTTATTTAAAAAGTCAGGATGTAACATTAGTACAGCTAAAAAGTAATAACATGAATTAATTGCAAACTAATGAGAAAATGGAGAGGAAAAAAATTAAGGTGTGTTATTTTCTGATTTCATTTAGGTGAAAACATGTTTGCAGTTTCATTCCAAACTTTTGAAAACATTAGTTTCATTTCCATTTTGACATTTTTTAACAATAAAATGATATTTTATTAAAAAAATATAGGACTTTTGTTACTCTATTCATTCCATGTTTTTTAATGTTTTAACTTTTTCAGGTTATTCCAATTTTTTTGATGTTTTGAAAACCCAATATACATTTATATTTTACTTTCCAACTATATAATTATTTATTATTCATATTTTCATCACATGTTTCTTCATTTCCATTTTAATCAAGTTTTCGATGTGTATTAAATGTAGCTATTTTAGTCAAATTTTATTGAACTTATATATCATTTAATGTTTTGTGAAACTATCTGCATAACCTTAAACATCAAAAGATGTTAAATGATGAGAATATATTTTTCAATTATTGTATTCACTAATCAATAAAACGTCAAAATTAATTGATGAATGTCTCACATGTTCATACCATCACACATCTTCATGATAGATGAGTGTCTCCCTTGGCCTCTCTTATGATATTGTTGAAATAGTTTGATGATTTGTATGATAATATATGATTTTGGGATGAAAATTGATGTTCCTTAAAATACTTTTCACAATCTTTGTGATATCTAATGTCCAAGTCTAGCAATTAAAACTCTTCAATATATTGTTGACATAAAATCTATTAAAAAATGTAAGTATCAAATATGTAGACATCCTATAAAATCATTAGTTTAACTTTTTTAATGATTAGAATTTAGAATTACATTAATTGTAAGGGTATTTGTCATGGTTTATAAAGTTTAGAGGGAATAGTTTTGAAATGAAAGTCATATTAACAAACATGTTTTGAGGAAATAAAAATTGTTTCTTAAAAATGAAAATAGAAAATAGATATAGAAAATATTTCTTGAAACCAAACACACCCTAAAATTCATACCATATAATAAACACAAATATATATTTGATCCTTTCAAATTTATTATGGTTTTTTGTGTTTTTTATCATTGTATTTCACTTTTTAATTTGTTTGAGCTAATTAACATCATAAGTTTAGCCAAATGATAGTATTTACTTATGTTCATGCTCACACCTATTTGCGAAAACATATGCGATAGGAAATGTTCACACAAACTCAACCAATTTTCGAGTTATACATTTATATATATTATAATAATATATATATATGATAAATTTAACAATATAATTCAATAATTAAAATTTATTATAAAAAAATCTTAAAATAGATTGTATATTACTTCAAAGTAATAAAAATATAATAATATTTCATTAAAAAATAAATTTATAAATATGTAGTTACTATGAATAAGTACTTCACTGAAATTAAATATTTTTGAATGTACTCCTAGTTGTTTATTTTATTATTACCCCTAATAATAGTGTCACACTTAATAAATTCATGTCAAGAGAGGTCACACGTTGAAACATTACATTTTAAATCTTTAATGATAGTGACTTAATTAAATATATAAGTACAAGTAAATAAAGTCATGAATTCAAGTCACATCAGATTTACTACTCGAGAAATAAAATATTTCACTATTAGTCAGTGTAATTACTTACATAAATTTGAGATGATTTCTGTAGATACAAAAAAAAGGATAATTTATATTAGTCAATCACAACAATAAAAATAAGAATAAAATTGATATTATGTGATCATGGTCTTAGCCCATCAGAACAATATATTAAAGAGTTAATTACATTTATCATTAAGTTTTAGTGAAATTACATAAATCAACCATCCGTTTTTGTCCTTACACGTAACATCTTCACTCTTACACCAATCACATCTAATTTCATACATATATTACATTGGGTACTCTTGTATAAGATATAAATGTAATATTTTAAACAAAAAAATGTATGATATATATTTCATTATTTGGTTCGTTACACTGACCACTCCTTCATTATTAATGTATTTTGTAATGAAACAAAAATATTAAAGAGACATTTAATTTTGTACTATTTGAAATTGTCTACACAATATATAATATTTTGTTTAACTTAGTTACATTCACCACGCATTTTTTGTTTGAAAGACCACACTTATATCTAGAGGTAATCAATATAATATCTAGATGATTTTGTACAATATAAGAGAGAGTGATAGTTTGTGAAAAGATGATTTATATAATTTCATTAAAACTCAGGATGTGACAATATAATTAACTCTATATTAAATTGAATAACTTTTTTAGAACAATCCTTTTTTACAACAATATCTCCGATCCTTTTTTTTAATCGGAAGATTTGTATAATGATTTTATATAGGGTGAATGGATGATATTAATGATAATGTTAGGTCATGTTTGAGATGAATTATATTATGGAGATTATGTTTATTTTTTGAAAAATAAGTTGAAAATATAAAGTATATATGTTTGACAACCAAATGAAATTATAAACTCAGTTTTTTTAAAAAAAAAATATGTTAGAAGTAGAAACTCCAAAATCATGAATTGATTTATTTTTTATTACCTTATTTTTCTCCAACTTTTCCACTTCCCATTTTACCCCATAATACTTTATATCTCTCCTCATTTCTATTCTTTCACCAAACATCATAACCCTTCACAAAAATATATATTTGTTCCTTTCAAATTTATTATGGGTTTTTGTGTTTTTTATTATTGTATTTTACTTTTTAATTTGTTTGAGCTAATTAATTCATAAGTTTGGCCAAATGAGATAATATTTACTCATGTTCATACTCAAACATATTTGGGAAAACATGTGATAATAGGAAATGACTAATTTTCAAGTTATACATTTATATATGTTATAATAATATGGAAATAATTATTACATAATATAATATAATATAATATAATATAATATAATATATATGATAAATTTAACAATATAATTCAATCATTAAAATTTATTATAAAATAATCTTAAAATAGATTGTATATTATTTCAAAGTAATAAAAATATAATGAATATCATATTTGATTAAAAAATAAATTTGTGAATATGTAGTTACCATGAATAAGTATTTCATGGTAACTACATAATTAGTCGGTGTAATTATCTACATAAATTCGAGATGATTTATGTAGATACAAAAAAAAAGATAATTCTATCATAACAATAAGAATAAGAATAAAATTGATATTATGTTATCATGATCTTAGCCCATCACAATAATAGATTAAAGAGTTAATTAAACTTACCTTTGAGTTTATTGAAATTACATAAATCATTCATCCGTTTTTTGTCCTTACACGTACCACTCTCTTACATTAACTACCCATAATTTTGTACATATATATTCATGCATGAGATATAAGTGTAATATTGTAAACAAAAAAACATCTTTTGTTTGTAAGATTACACTTATATATAAGGATAGTCAATATAAGTCAATTCAATAACTTTTTTAATTGGAAGATCTGAATAATGATTTTACATAGGATGAAGAGAATGATTCATTTAGTTCACGTCTTAGCCATCAATTCTAGGGAAATCTAATGGTGAAGAAAGATTAAAAAAATTATTATTAAAATAAATGAATCATCCCCAACATTAATGCATGATACTAATGATAATGTTAGTGTAGCTCTGAGTCTAATAACATTAATAAAATAACTTATTTGTTCTCAAATAAGTTTTACCGTACACATTGAAGTTTTTGTGTACAAATTTCAAATTTTGTAACGGTCATCAACTAGTGAAATACCCTTTTTGCCCACACTGTTCCCCTTCTTATATTCTCTGAAGAAACCCTCAACCCCAATCATTCAGGAATCATAGCTTTCAATCAATGGCGATCAAAGATTCATCAATGGAGCTTCACGAAATTAGCACAGAAACTGAAGGATCCAACACAGATTCTGACTGGGAGGGTTCCGAAGAAGACACTGATTTCGAAGAAACCCATGACAAGTTTTCAAACCTCTCCCTCAAGACCAAAGAAAAATCGAAGTAATCTTATAATCCAATTTCACCCCATTATTCAAAATCAGATTTTTAAGCCTTGTATGGTAATTAATTTGGTTTTTGCAGGGTTGTTGAAAATAAGGGTCTGGGTACTGAGACTGAGGTAGAAGTGTTGAAGGCTGATGAAAATTTTGAGAAGGTTCAGAAAATGATTGAAGGTTAGTCTCCTCATTAGATTTCCTCTACTGTTTTGGTTTAGATGTTATTGTGTTCAATTTGATATGTTAGGTTTATAAGTGTGAAGTCACACATTGGATATGAGGGGAAGAGTAAAAAAGTTTATAAGTAGGAAAAGCTCAGGAACTAATGCTTAAAGTTTTGGTTCAAGACGTGATGTCTCACTTGTGCTTCTCCATTCTTCCCATACCCGGTAACAATGGAACTCCACAATGGTTGGAGGCTTCCCGGTCGCAGTCTGATCCAACAAGATATACACATCTCTCAAATAAATTCATGTGAACTAGCTTTTTCTCAAACCATTCTGCTTATATTGAGTGAATGTTTGGGAAAAATGGATTATTTGAGACGAAAACTGTTTCGGTGTGAATATGGTATGGATGAAGATTGCAACACAGTGACAACAAAAATCTTTAACGAATGATCTTAAGTTATTTTGTAATAAACAAATTTAAAATTAAAAAGGCGTATTAGTACTAGAAAGGAGTTGAACTCCCCAAAATGTTGGTAAAAGTGATTCAATTTACGCAATTCGAAGGAAGTAAATTATCCTAAAACCACTTTTCAGCAAGCATATCCATACATAAACAGGTTCATCTTACAATCAATTATACATATAATCGATGATTGAAATAATCTAATTTGTGCAGATATCCCAAACATAATTTTAGCTAACAAAACATGATGTGAGATTTTTTGGTTTTGAAAAGTTTATTTTGTATCTCATTGTTTTGGATGGAAGATGGGGTGCCAGAGAAATTGAAGGTGGGTGAATGCAAGTTGTATTTGAGGAATTACGGTCTGAGGCTCACCGGAAACAAGGAAACACTCATCCAACGCGTAAAGGAACATCTCGAGTAATTATCATCTTATTTATTTCTATGTGTAAGGATATTATAACTCGATATTTTAGCGCATCTCTCTACCTCGTAGTTTTTTACTATTGGATCTCTCTTTAATGGTTTAGATGTCAAAGTGGGGGAAGGAGTTAATTTTATTTCTCTTCTGAACCATTAAAGAGGAATCCTGTGGTTGAAATTTTTAGAGAGATGCACAGAAATACCGAGTTAGTGAATCGTATTTAGCTGTGCGGTTTTTCTGATTTTGTGAGATATCCAGGATCATAAAGGGTGGAGGCGAGAAAAGGTACCCACCTTCTAGCTTTGTATTGAATTGTAAAGGTGAGTGCTTATAAGTTTTTAAATAAATGTTGATTCAAATGTATCATTGATAAAAATTATAAAATTACTTGTTCTGCTTAACATAATATGAAACTGCTCCAGAATCTGAAAAACTAAAAAAAATGTCCGTTATGCAGGTGATGCGTGCACTGGCGATGTTGTTTTGTTTGAGCAGAATGTTTATGAAATGTAAGCTGTTCTTTTTATTTATTCTTCTCTGTTGCAATGCATGATAAATAGCAAGAGCTTACTTTGCTACATTTTTATGCACCAAATTCTTTTGAAGAAAGCATACATATATACAAGGGCGACCTAGTGCACGAGGCTCCCACTTAGTGAGGTCAATAAGCAACAACCTTACCGTTGCATCAAACTCACCCTCTAAGAAAGCATATGTAAATGTGTGTGTGTGTGTACGTATCACATTTACAACATTGTTTTGCTTATTAGTATTCATATAATTGAAAATGTTATCCGGTGGATGTTTGACTCGAATGGATAAATTTACGATGTTGGTCAAAATCATTGCGACGGTTACCGCCTTCTTCCTGTTTCCTTATTACAAGTGGTTTTCTCAGGTATAACCTAGCATCCAGGAGTGCCAGTGGCCCACCTTGTGGAATAAGGATAGTTGCAGGCCGCATAGTGAAAGAAAGCTATGGTGCTGCCAAACAACAGCATACATTTACAGTGAGATTTTTTTTCCGTTCATCTAAATGGATAATGGTTGTGTTACAAACTAGAAGTATGCTACAATTATACACGAAGTTTTTCAGTTGCTTCTGTATCAAAATAAGGATACACGTTAACGTTAATTCTTTCTTCTACACGTGTAAATTACTAGACCATCTCTAAACCATTAATTCTTTCTTCCGATAACAATATGCATCTACTTACCCCGATACAGATCGAAGTACTGTGGAGCAAGGGAGAAAAGCCTTTCCCTCCTCTTCATCCCCTATTGATCAAGGGCCGTAATCTTTATAGGCTGAAGACTTTGAGACAGGTTCCTTATTTGGCTGCATTCCTTCTTCAACCATCATTGAGTTGTTCCATTTTCACTTGATATTTATAATAATGTTACGTCCGTGTCTTCGATTTCAGAAATGGGAAGACGAAAGGGAAAGGCAGAAAATATTGTTTGAAAAACACTCAAGGGGAACTGTTGCTAGGGGAAACAGAGAAGCAAGAATGCAAGAAAAGGAGAGGAGAAAGAAACCCAGTGAAAATAGGTACTTCAAATAATTTCGGATTCAAATCATCTTGTTTTTCTATGACTATAAGTACCAACTTTCTTTATGTTTGCAAAATAATTTCATGTACTTCTGCTTTCTACACATATAGGGTCTCCAATAAGAATTCAGTAAGGAACCAAAATCAACCACATCCACACATGGCAACTTCACAATATCAACCTCAAAAAATCGATATTCTCATTAATCCTAAGAACCCAGAATTTCGATCTGCTATTGTAAATAAACCAGCAGCCATAACTCTACAACAATATGGTAAGCCATTTGATTCTACAAGAGAGGCAATGAGATTCACTGATTCAGGAATGAGACCATTTCCTCCTCCTCACTACATACATAATCAGCAAGCTCGGTTTCAGTTCTCCGATCCTCGCGGGAGTTCTTTCATTAGCGACAAAATCGGCAGAGCAAACTACAATTTCCCTTATCACAGAATGCCTTTGGGAAGTGCAAATCATTGTATTCCATTGAGGCCTGGCAGAGAAAGTTGGGAGCAAAAACAGTTGTGTAGAGATTATGCACATGGGAGGTGTTATTTTGGGGACAAGTGCAAATATTTACATGACATGAGATAAGACATCATTTGTTTACAAAGGAATGCATGAATTTCTTCTTCTTCTAGTGATTTGTTTCATTGATGTTGTGGTTTTTCAATTCCTAGTTGAATCTATCTGGTTCATTGAGATGTCCCTTCTCTGCAATTGCCTAAATGGCTTTACAGCTTTACATAACATATCATCTCATCTAGACTCCACTTGTAAACTGGGTGCATGTTACATATATTGCTAGCGGTTCCGATTTTGGTTCCTCAAAATTTTTGTAATATCAATTTTATCGCTGAAAAATTAAAATTTTAAATTGGCCATCAAAGATTTCAAATATGGGTCAAAGTAGACCTTTAGAATATAATTAAATTTTAATTGAGTGAATACAATTTAATCCATAAAATTGGTGTCTTCGGGTTAATTATTATGATTATCCATGTAATCTTTTGAACAAAAAAGTTATAAATAACAAAATATGATATATTGTGAAGACAAATTTGAATAGTATACGAGTATATATGTCTTTATTATTTTTGGTTTGTTACAATGTAATATAAGATTGATTTAAATAATATATGTTTATAATTATTGATGCATTTTGTAACGAATCAAAAATATTATTATATCATATTTTGTTTAACTTAATTACACTATCGCATGAATAACTTAGTGTATATATGAGTAATCGTGGTTTATGTTGGCACAAAAAAGAGAAACATTGTTTGTATAATTTCACTAAAACTTATTAAATGTAGTCATAATTTACTATATACATCGACATCAACATTAATCTTAAAAAAGAAAAATCTTATTTTGGTTCTTTAACATTTTCTCACTTCAAATAATTTTGTTCAATGCAGTTCCCACACTACCCAAAAAATCGAACCAAACTGGAACATTACACTCATAGAAACATAATTGATTGATCAAAATAGATTTTCCTAAACCTAGAACTATCACTCTCAATATTTTTACCACTTTTAATTACTTACAACAATTAAGGTTAAGCAAACCTATTAAATTAAAATAAGTGCAATATTATATTTAGACAATCTATTTGTTTGACTCATTTTGATCCTCAAATATTTTTATTTGGTCTCTTTAGTTAATTGCTTTTTTGAGTTTTTTACAAAGATAACCTAAGTGAGACAAAAAAACAAGTTAAATGGGTAAAGTGAGAAAAACAATAATCTTTACCAAAATAACATAACTGTTAGAAGTAAAAAAATAATAATCAACGGTTACAAAGAACAAACAACCACATTTTATGAAATTGTAAAAAACTAACTCATGTTTTTTTTTTCAACCACATTTTTCAGTTGAAGAAAAGAGAGTGTGGGACTTGAAATTAAAGTAACAAATAATCACTTATTATTGTTAAGTGCATGATGCTAAGTAATACTTAATGGTTTTCCTTTGGAATGTTAAGATCCTTAAATACTGGACTATCAACTCCAACACCCATGGCATTTAATCCATTATCAACATATACAACAGCACCTGTTATAGCAGAAGCCAATGGTGATGCCAAAAAAGCTGCAGTGTTACCCACCTCCTCTGTTACAAACATAACTCCAATGTGTTAAGTAAAAAAAATTTTTATTAATACTGTATCGGTCATCAAACCGGTCAGGTATTGATAGTATAGTGGTTCACTAAGTAAACCGCATACCGGTAAAGTTAGATATACATATATTTTATAATGTTGAAAAAATCAATAAAGAAGATAATAACTATTTTTATTTATCTCACTTATTAAAAAATGTATATGATATACCATATTTTAGATGTATAAAAAATATATTATTTGTCTGTTTGATTCTCCATATCAACATTTTGGTATAAACGAATCATTTTTATTAAAAAATAAATAAATTTTATTAAAATAAATAATTTTAAATGAAACCGACCGGTATGGTTCAGTTGAAAACCAACTGGTATAACCGGTTTCAGCCAGTTTTGACCAGTATAATTGCATGATCGGTCTAATTGTTGTATCGTACTGGTATTAAGATCGGTTACTGGTTTACCGGTTGGACCAGCCGATACAGACCAGTTTTAACAACAGTGTAAGAAAGTGATTAATCTTCATTTCAGGAAGGAAGAATCTTAAGGGAGGAAACATTACCTGCATGTAGTTCTTTCTGTAGAGGTGCATTTGTAAATGAATAATCAATCATCTTGTCGATGAAACCAATTGATTTCGCAGCGCGGCTTCCCAGTGGACCTGGCCATTAGAAATGATTAAAGTCGATATGTTTGTCAATTTATACTGAATTCATTACATGCAGAAGGAAAATTGTTAATTTCCAATTAGAACACAAATAGTTACATTATCAAAGTATTAGGACATAGGAGCGAAAGTTGAATCGGGTATAAAAATACTATTAACATTAATGATTATGATAATCTATGAAAGAGTTATAATTATTTCAAGACAAATGCTATTAGCTTTCTAAATCTCCTATCTAAGCTCTTTATCTATCGATAAATCGTAATTTAGTTTTTTATTCTATAAAGTTGTGATTGGTTAATGAAGAGTGTGAATAGGCAATTAAGAGTGTCAATAACCTCGCCGAACTTTCGAAGTTGAAAGATTTAGAACACTTCATGTTTAATCACATCCTATGAATATCTCATTATTATACATGGAGTAAAGGAAAACATACAAAATCACCAACCAATGAAGTTAAGAGAAGCTATGAATACCAGCAGATATAGTATTGACTCTGATTCTTTTCTTCCTACCAGCTTCAAAAGCAAGAACCTGAAAAAGCGGAATATCCAAAAGTCGGGTCATGAAAATCAAAGGACAAAAATCAAGCTTATCTGTATGTGTCACGCATCATATATTTTTTATAGGGTAAGTTTTTGAATTGGTTTAGTATCACTTTCTACCAACTGAGCTGCCGTGAAAACAAAAGAATTTAGACTCACTCTTGTATCACTTTCCAAAGCAGCTTTTGCAGAACTCATACCACCGCCGTATCTGCATATAAATCGGTGCAAAACTTCGTCAATCAAAGAATGCTATTAAAATAGCAAAATATATGAATCAATGAGGCATAACCAACACACCCAGGAATGATCCTCTTGGAAGCTATGTATGTAAGAGAGAGTGAAGATCCACCTACACCGAAAACAGAACAGTGAGAACAATATACTGAAGGGCGAAAATTGTCAACGCTTAAATAATCAACATGCCTGGGTTTATGATTGGAAGAAAATGCTTGAGTAAAGAAATATAAGAGTAGCTAGATGCAGATATGGCAGCAAGATATCCTTTCCTAGATGTCTCCGACAATGGCTTGCTGACCTACAACACAGATGAGTGCTTGTTAAAGCTAAAACATATCGGTAACTATAGAAACCTGCTCAGTAATCATGATACCTCTGGTCCATTAGCTAGTGAGTGCACAAGTATGTCAATACTGCCGAAGTCCTTCTTTACCGATTCAACAACTTCCTACAAGGAAAAACAAATTCAAAGTAGACTTATTAAAAGCTACTCTTACACCGGCTGAGATACAAATAGAATAGATTGATTTTCAACTAAGTGATAGAATCATCTGAGGTAGAGATTAATGTATTTTCCAAACAGTGAAAAGAATCGAGTCTTCCTCCAATTGGACATCGATTACATGTCACCGGGAAATAAATACATATAACGTGTTTTAGTAAGTTCAAACCTAAATGTCACCATTGTACAGAAAGAAAGTGTTTACGGTAACTTATTCGGTAAATTTGGACTACGATCAACTTAGCTAAATAGCTGATTTAGCTAACGGTCATGCACAAATGAAAATGAGAAAAGAAGCTGCTGGCCGCTGAGCCTCTCCTAAGCAAGCCTTAGTATGTGAAAAATTATGTACCAACATTTATAACATGAATAAACTGCTGTTAGCTGAAAATAAAGTCATCTATACAAGCAGAAAAATTTAAACTAATAAATGATGAATGATTATTTTCAAGAAATAAGTAGAAGGTCGTGGACAATGAAGAATTAAAAATGTGCACCGCCAATTGTAGAAGGTCTTGAAGCAGCAGAACACTTACCAACGAGCTTACACTTAGAGAAATATGTAAATAATTGTTTTGCCTCTAAACTAGTCGATTCTAGATGTAACTTGTGCTTTACAATAACCGACAATGCATTTTTATAAATAGGAATAGGTAGTGGTGGTGTGTACAAGTAAGTAGCTGCGAACTATACAAGTAGCGAGTGAGGAACATGTGCTATGTTGAGTGCTAGTGAGGTTAAGTTATAGAAATGTGTGTGATGAATGAAGATTTTCAGTGAGGTTGGTGGTGCAAGGCACCACATTGTACTCTTCTCATATTGTCAATGATAGTTTAGTTAAAATAAAAAGCTTATATTCAAAGTTTAAGACAAAATTAAAATAAAAAACTCTTTTTGGGAAAAAATATTAACGGTATGAAATTTAGATAACAGAATGATTGATTTATACCTGAACAGTCCAATTTTTGGCTCCAGCATAGCGCTTGTTAGTTTTTACCTATAGGAGTTTCACAGAAAAGGGAGGGGAATAAGTTTAAGGACATATAAGATAGTATGTTTTGTGTCCTTAGATAACATTATGTACTTCTTACATCTTCAGGGACATCTTCAAGATTGTCGTAGACTGCATCCAAGGGATAAACTTTAGCAATTTCCATCAATGAACCATCTTGCAATCTGAAAAACGAAACAGTTACTTGTTAGAAAACTACACGATTTTCACATTAACCAACAAATAAAACAAATGCAAGATTTAGATGTTTTACTTGCGTGACTCATCAAATTTTCCACGTCGTAGACTGGACTCGAATATATTTAGAGCCTACGTGGAAACATTCAAAGTTGTATAATTGAACAAAGATAGGTTCAGTTAAAAATAAACGATGTGCAAGAGTCTGTAATATTTACTTACCGGTACCCATGTGCCGACTAGAATTTCAGCACCTGCTGCTGCAAGAGATTTTGCTATTGCCCACCCGTATCCATTGTCATCAGCCACACCGGCAATAAAAGCTCTTTTACCTGAAATCACATTACCTTCAGTGATCTGCTACTTGTTATTAATTGTACTACTAAAAATGTGAGATTCCATCGAACTTGCATCGCAACATGTCAAAGATAAGAAAATTAATTTGCTTTAGCAATGTGAGAAATCAAAAGCAGGTGCAGTTAGCAGTAACAGAACGATAAGAAAAAAGTAAATTTTATGACATTATCTCGATATTATTATATTTTAAAGCACTGGCTCAAATCCAAAGAGCTCCGTTTAATAGTTTATATGGTTAAACAAGCAAATTTTCTTAGTAAACCAACTTCGAGCGAAGTAGATATTGTAGCCTCAATATGACACTTCCTTCTGATAATAGTCTCACTGTTATAGAATATATTAAACAAAATAGATATAAAGGACTCGGGAAATAAGCGAAACCTTTCAAATCAATTGGCAATCCTGCAACTTGGTTGTTTGAGCTAGACTCGGACATTGCCTTTGTTATGATTTTGTCAAATTTTCTGGCACATAGTAATGAGTCCTGCTGGAAAGGTTGTACTGATGCAACATGAGAGACACTTGCAAGTGTATCACATGATTGAATCTTAGACCTGCCACCAAGAACGACAGAACCTACGTTTGCAAACCTTTGTGATGGAGTAACCTTGGGTCTTGACATCGCAATTGACAAGTTTGAAACTGTTGTTGTTGCCATTTTGAATGACACAGGAACTATATCTGCACATGAAAATGACATCAAAACCGGCATATAACAATACATTGAGAAATGATTAGTGTACAGTTTCGTAAAACATAAACGGTGAAGACCAAAAAAAAAAGCACAGCTTGATAAAAAGTTAAAAACTAAGGATAGCTTGATAACAGTTTCAGAAATTAAGACAATGCAAATGATACAAAAACAATAACCAAGCCTTTATCCCATGGGTTGACTACATGGATCGAACGTCATAATGCTCTATCATAAGATATATGTAATTACCGACTTGGATCCAACTTTTCACCTACCGTTTTTAACTGGAAAACTAGAATCTTAAACTTATCACTTAGACTAGCAGATTTACCTTAAATTCTGAAATTCAAAAGCAAAAAGAAAATGCACAAAACTTCAATTGATTCATTGGCCCATGAATACATTAGAACTTTTTAAATTGGGAAAAAACACTACTTAAGGTGTAACAAATTAAACTAACCTAACACCTTACGTTAGTCTAGTATAGTGGGGTATGGCTCAACTAGGTCCCCAAATAGACCAAAAGGTCAAGGACTTGAGGACTCGATTCCTGAGTGTGACACTTATTGGAAATAACAAACACTCATCTGAAAGGAATTAGTTCCTTACTTATGAGGGAATATCTTCGGTTATATAAAAAAAACTAACCTAAGATAGGGATGCAAATGTAGTTTGGGTAATCAGGTACATAACATTTTACAAAAAATAATATATGGATAAGTTGAATTCTGATGAAAACCAATGGCTAGTTCATAAAAAAAGTGTTAAAAGCAAACACACAACACATTCCATGATCAAGACAAACAAAACAACATTCTATACATAACGAAAACTTTGTTTCTCAAAAAAGATCCAAACTTTACATAATTACATCTCTTTGCATTATAATAAACAAACAAAAAAAGCAGAGAAAATAAAGAGTTACATTTTGCAAACAAAAAGGATCAATATGGAGAAAATGAGGAGTGGAAATTATAAATGAAAATAAAAAAATGGTTTTCTTTGCTGGTATATATTAGATTGAGGGTAGAGAGAATGGAATAGTAGAAGAAGATTTGGAAGTGGGTTCGATGAAAACTAGGATGTTGTGTTTATTGTGAATTGTGAAGTGGTTTGGAGACTTTGGAAGTGTGGACTGTGAGTTTGTGAAATTAGTATGTTTTGCTAACCTAGTTTTTTTAGTTTGTGTATATATCAAAAAATTTGGATAAAATTATCCTTCATATTTTATTTATAAACTAATTATTTAGGGTTAGTTTTATAATTTCTAACATTCTTTCACTCCCCCATTAACCCACTCATCCCAAAACACCAAAACTTCATTCACCACCGCTAAACACTATGTTGTTTGACTTAAGCCTCTATTAAAGGACTTAATTTGACACTATACTGCAAAGAATCAAGGCTTCCATTCAAAAATAAATGAATAAATAAATAAGACACCTCAATATGTCATTTGAATTAAACCAATTTGTTGTATTTCGTATATCATTTATGCTAAAATTGCAAACAAAATTTTGCCCTTACGATAAAATTATGTCGAGATACAAAAGGAGGAAATGGGATAAATAACAAAGGCAATGGTAGAAAATGGGTTATCTACACCAACTAAAGAACCAGGTTAACAAAACCATTTAATAATATATAGGGGTTTGCTAAGATGAGTAACTCTTTTTTAGTTAGGTATATGCTATTATTAAGTACCATAAAAATTGGACAAAAAATATTCTTAATGTCATTGAAATGAATAGTAATGATAAGAGTATTTTGGTAAGTTGTTATTCTAAAAATTAAAAATAAGAATTTATTATTTTCTTTCTCTTCTCACTCACCATCTCAAATATTCAAAACTTATTTCTTTAATACAACTCAAAACCCTAATTCCTAATTTTTTCAATCCCAATTTATATAAATAACAGAATGCTTATAACGGTTAGGGAGCGTGGGGTATTATGGCAAACGGTGGCTCCTCCTGGATACTACATGCTTTATATTGTTCACGCTGGAATACCCAGTGTTGCTGTTTGGGTTCAGGTTAAGTGAATCATGTGGTCTCAAGGAATGTAGTTTTGAGTTTAAGCATAAGACAACAACCATTTCCATATGTTTTATCCTTCATATTTTACATTGTATCCTATATATAAAAGTTGGGGATTAGGGTTTTAAGTTGGATTTAAGAAATAAGTTTGAATGTTTAAGATGGTGAGTGAGAGGAGAGAGAAAATAATAAATTCTTATTTTTAATTTTTAGAATAACAACTTACCAAAAAGGTTACTCATGTTAGCAAACCCCTTTATATAAGTACTAACTAGCAAAATACTTGTGCATTTGCACGGGTCAGTGTTTTATATTGTATGATTAAGAACATACAACACACAATACATGTGTTCATATGGTTATTAAGAATACACAAGCTGTTTGTGCATTTGAATGATTAAAACACATATATTACATATTACATGTGCATTCGTAAACACAAGTTATCTATACAATTTTGTAATTTCTTGATTGATTTTCATACTCAATAGTCTATATATTTGGTTAACTAATAAATACAATAAAAACTTGTATTATTCATTCTTAATATAGATATGTACATATAGAAAACTTATATATTTGTTAATATAACTTGTTGATATTTTCTTTTATTTTCACAATATTATTTCTTAGAGAATAATGTATCTCCTGGTATAAGGAGATAAATTATCTCATTCAGTCAGTAAAATCGTGACATGTGTACCATTTAATCATTTTCTACAAAAATATTTATAAAACTAAACAAAACAATACACATGTCATTCTTTTACTAGCTGAAGGAAATAAATTATCTCCTGGTATGGGGAAATATATTATTCTATATTTCTTATTAGTTGTTAGTGTAATTGATTTATTATTTTATATTTTTTAAAAGATATACAAAATGAGACATTATAATTAATTACTTAGATTTTTGTTTCAAAATAAATATGTGTTTAATCATTTAGTATGACAAAGAAATGAGAAATGATTAATAGAAATTAATATAAATGAATATATAAAAAAATGTGGATAATAATAATATAATATGACTGCTAATCAGAGTATGAGATATTAATATAATTGTTTTCATAATATTTTAAGGAATGTGCATAATAGGATAATATGATTGCTAATCAGAATACGAGTTTATGGAAAATTAAGTCATATAAGAGTTGATTTAGGAAAATAAAGGAAGATTTTGTGAGGGAAAAAGAATATGAGAATAAATGTGTATAATAATATTTTTATGAAATCATGAATGATCATTAAGTATAATAATTACATTCATTCTAATTGAATCATTCATGAATATTGCGGTATGATAATGGTGGTTAATTGTTGAGTATAATTTTAAAGATATGTACCTGATGATTAATATAAATTAATATAAATGAATATATAATAAATGTGCATAATAATAAGATAATATGATCGTTAATCAGAGTATGAGACATTAATAGAATTGCTTTCACAATATTATAAGAATTTAAAGCCCCACTTATAAGAATTGATTTTGGGAAAATGAAGAAGGATAAGAATTGATTTAAGGAGGAATATATAAGGAATGTGAATAATAGGATAATATGATTGCTAATCAGAATAAGATTGCTTTCACGGTATTATAAGAATTTAAAGATCCACTTATAATAAGAATTGATTTAGGGAAATTAATTGTTGAGTAAAATTTTAAACATATATAACTGATGATTAATAGAAATTAATATATATATATATATATATGGAATGTGTATAATAATATTGATAAAAATTGATTTAAGGGAAAATATATAAGAAATGTGTATAATAGGATTGCTAATCAGAGTATGAAATATTAATAGAATTGCTTTCAGAATATTATACGAATTTAAAGTCTCACTTATAAGAATTGATTTATGAGAAATATAATATGATAATAGAATTGCTAATGAGATTATGAGATATCAATAGAATGTGCACAATATTATAAGAATGAAGAAATATAAGAATTGATTTAGGGAAATAAAGAAAAAAAAATTGTGGGAAAAAGAATATAAGAATAAATGTGTATAATGATTTTTTTATGAAATCATGAATGATCATTAAGTATAATAATTATATTCATTCTAATTGAATTATTCATGAATATTCCAGAATGGTAATGGTGATGAATATTGATTTTAAACATATGTACATGTTGATTAATAGAAATTAATATATAAGAAATGTGCATAATAATAATATAACGGAATTGCTAATCAGAGTATGAAATATTTATAGAATTGCTTTTACACCACATCATAACACCCATATTTTACAATTATTACCAACATTCTTTGCTTACAATCTCATGGTTCTTCTTCTTCTTCTTAAGTAATATAACGTCATACTTTAATTTTATTCATTTCTCATTCTAAGTTTTTTAATATTCTGACTTTGTGATTTTTGTGAGAGAGAGTTCATCATTTTCGGGATAATGTGGATGAGAATTTAAAGAATTTTTTTTACATAATCAAATCGCAATTTCCTGTAGGTAATGGTAATTGCATATGTGCGTAATATGATAATCTTACAATCTCATGATTCTTTTTCTTCTTCTTAGGTAACATTATATTACATCATACTTTAATTTTCTTCATTTCTCATTCAAAGCTTTTCATTATTCCAACTTTGTGATTTTTGTTACTGAGAATTCATCATTTTTGGGATAATGTGGATGAGAATTTAAAGAATTATTTTTGTTTTTACGTAATAGGATAAGAATTATTTTTGTTTCCCTAAACTCATATATCTCTAATATAAATTAATATGAGAATATTATAATGAATGTGCATAATAGTATAATAGAATTGATAATCGGAATATGATTTTAGGGAAAATGAAGAAATATAAAAATTGATTTAGTGACATGCATGAGAATATGTGAATGAAGAGAGTTATTATAATGAACATGCATGGTAGTTAATGGTTTGATGTATGATATGAATGTAGATGATAATGATATAACGTGAAATTATGCATGGTAGTTGGTGTGAGTGTTTGGTTGGGAAAACTTTACATGAGAAGATGACATGTGTCCAAAACTAATAATGGATAACCTTTTTTTCTTATAGTATAATAGATAGATTTCACAAACTCACACTACACTTCCAAAGTCTCCATCTCATTCTCTCTACACTCAATCTAATATATACCAGCAAGGAAAACCCATTTTTTGGTTTTCATTTATAATTTCAAGTCATCATTTTTTCCACATTGGTCCTTTATTGTTTGCAAAATGTAACCCTTTATTTTTTGTTTGTTTATCTATACTAATATATAAGGGGAAACACAAAATAACTACTCATGATGGTGTAATTTGTGTTTTCCTATTTTGCCTTTACTAATCTATATTTGTACCAAAAAAACCATATAACATATTTCATCATTTTATGTTCATATTTGTTTATGTAAGTTTTACCGTTTTTCCATTTGAATACGCCAATTTTTTCACATGATCAATGCAATATATGAACACGACATTTTATCCTTTTCATTTTTTAACATGCAATATTGCAAATAATATTTTATTGATTTTGTTATAGTTATGAAAAATGTAATAAAAATATACAAATTAATTACAATTTACTCAATAGAAAAGCGGGTTTACACTTATTTACTATAATGCAAATAGATGTAATTATGTAAAGTTTGGATCATTTTAATTTTTATTAAATTCTAAGCAAGTTTACCTTACAAAAAGGAACAAAAAAATTATTTCATTTATATTAAAATAAAATACATGAAATGATGTCATATTGTGTGAATTTTCTTTAATATATATGTATTTACATTATACATACTAGTGTGTTGACAGACATTCACGTGTCTGTCAACCCGCTTTCCTATTAAGTGGATTGTAATTGATTTGTATACTTTTATTACATTTTTCCATAACTATAACAAAATCAACAAAACATGATTTGCAATTTTGTATGTTAAAAAATAAAAAGGATAAATTGTCGTGTCTAAATATTGCTTTGATCCATGTGGAAAAATTGTCGTGTTAAAATGAAAATACTGTAAAAATTACATAAATAAACATGGAACATAAAATGAGGAAATATGTTATATGGTTTTTTGGTAGAAAATATAGATTAGTAAGGGCAAAATAGGAAAACACAAATTACATCATCATGAGTAGTTATTTTGTGTTTCCCTTTATATTAGTATAGATAATATAATATGAATGATGATACTAATTTTAACAAAATATAAAGAAATGACCAAATATGTTATAATGTAAACTCAATTATGTCTTTTCTAGAAAAAAAATGGTGAAAATTTATAGTTATTATTGGCAGAATCAAACCAAGTCACTCACGTGACAGGTAAGAATACTTCACTCTATACTACAATAACTTTGATGTTATTAAATATTGATAATAGTTACAATCATAGTAACTATGGTAGAAGCATCAAATAATTGAGCAATTCAAATATGGTGTAAACTAATGACTCCTCAATCACTTCATTTTATTTTACATAAATTACTATGTCTTAAATATAATTTTTCAATAAATATATAAAAAATATAAAACATAGATGAAATAGATTTATGCTTATTTAGTATCTACACTAAACATACTTTAATATTAAAGTTAATGAGTTGATTTTCTCTCAAATAAACTTATGGAATTATTTATTAATTTACTCCAATACCCTAAATGATATTTCATTTATTTAAAATGATATATATAAAAGTAATTGTCTAAGTTAAACATAAAGCTCTCATGAAGAGTTCACCTATAAATCATGCATTCTTGTGTATCATAAGAAACATGTGAGCAAAATATATGCTTAAGCCAAACATGAGCTCTTGTATGATAAGAGTTCAGCTATAAAAAAATACAACTCTAATATAGTAAGAGCTCACGTATAAATCATGCATTCTTGTGTATCATAAGAAATATGTGAGCAAAGTTAAAAAAAAATAAAAAAGAAAGAAAGAAAGAAGGAGAGGGCAACATAAAACTTGTTTTAGTTCCTGATAGAGAAAAATAAATGAAAAGCAAACCTATTCAACACAAATACACAAGAATGCACATGGACAATAATAAACATTTAATAAGCAAATTTATGAACATGGAATAAAATAAGAATTTGAAATCAAACATTATGAGATAAATTGTTTTTTTTTTGGAAATATGATAAGATATTCATTTTTTACTATTTAAAACAAGATATGTACTTGCCGATTAAAAAAAACAAGATATGTACTTACTAATTAATTATGTTTTTTTTAACTGTGTTATTTTAAGTTGTTCACTAGGTAAATTCATTACTTTATATAAACAAACAATATGGAAATTATTGTTAGTTGAAATTTATTGATGTTTATAAATTTTACAGTTATGAATTAATGGCAATGAATACAAAAAGGAAACAATAAATACTTCATAATGAAATGTATTTACATTAGACAAAGATAAATGATTAAAATGTATAAGTTAAATGTAAAAAGAGTCATATTAGTTGATTTTTGAAATGATATAGGGAAAAACAAAAAAAATATTAATTTTCTATTTCTAATAAAAATATTCACAATTGAATACAAATATTTGTTTATTTATACTCGAAACAATATCTTAACACCAACTAATCTTTTAAATTACATAAACAATGCCACAAAGTATCACCTAATCATTTAAATATTTTTTATTAATTAGCCTATTTATACAAACTATAAGTTAAGAATTTACACATCTACTTTAGAACGGATCTGCATTAACGGTTGTTTAAGATTTAAGTTTCAGATAAATATATGATTTCTAATTAAAATTGAAATAACTCTCTATTGTTAGAGATCTGATACATAAATTGTAAGTGCATGAGTTCAAACTCCAATACCTGCACAATTATTCTACCCTTTCCTTATAAAAAAATTCATCTATAAAATAATAAATGTTAGTTAAGAATAACTTAGAGGGAGTTTAGTAATATATATATATACTTCTATATTTATATCTATACTTCTATATCTATATATATATATATCTATATACTATCAATAAGGGCAAAACACGTATTAACCACCACCGTGGTGTAATTTGTGGTTGGCTATCTTGCACTCATTACTTTATAAATTTTACCAAAAAACCAATATATAACACTTTTACATGCATATTCCTTATAGCATCTTTACAAATATTTGGATATTTGAGTCTTAGTCACTTTAACACTATTATAGGAAATACATAGTTTTAATACATTCCTAAAAGTTGAATTTAAGAACATTACTTAATTAAAAAAAGGACAAAAAATATAAAGTCATTCCTTGAATTTAAGAACATTACTTATTTTCTATTAATATGTAATGTTAGAACATATATTATATTTACAATTCGCCAAAATAAAGATGAGAGGTGACATATTTTAATGGAAGGGAATGTAAATAAAAGTAAAATATATTTATTTGTTTAATTTAAAAAATAAATGATGGATAGAAAAAGTATATGAAGATACCCATAATTCAAGTACCATAAATTTAGCAGTGTTTTATGATAGTAGTGTAATTATATGTAGCAATGTAAATATATATATATATATATATATATATGTGTGTGAGCAGTGCAATTATATGTAGCAGTGCAAATATATATATATATATGTGTGTTGTAACACCCCAAATTTTAATCTTTAAAAATATAGTATCAGTCCTGGAAGCCTCGCTTGATCGAGAGATTCTCGCCTGAGCGAAAAAGGATCAGCTGGGAGGGTGAAATCCTGGACTATACTGGAGGATTCTCGCGTCGAGAAATGGCAATTTTGGGCTGTTGACACAGTGTAATCGATTACACTCTGCTGGTAATCGATTACATCGTATTAAAAGCATCAGATATGTGCATCTGACACAGTGTAATCGATTACACGTTTCTGGTAATCGATTACACGTTGCTGGTAATCGATTACACGTTTCTGGTAATCGATTACACGTTGCTGGTAATCGATTACACATTTCTGGTAATCGATTACACATTTCTGGTAATCGATTACACACTCCTGGTAATCGATTACACACTCGTGGTAATCGATTACATCGTATTAAAAGCATCAGATATGCGCATTTTTCACGTTGTATGTAATCGATTACAACCCGACGACACCTCTTTAAAACAGAAACCCAAACACATTTTAAGGTTAAGAACTTCGAAGAGAAGAGAGAAATGAGAGATTTTCAAGAGCAAGGAGCCTTAGGACTCATCTTGGAGCTTGAGAAGAGGTAAACCTCTTGTTACTAACTCTTCTTCTTCCTTTCTAACTTGTTTTGGGTATGTTAGATTTATTTTCAAAACATGAGAAACCATGGAAACTCATCTTTAGAGTTATGGTTCGTTTTATGTTGTTTTTATCTTGTAAACTCTTGGTTTAGAGTTGTTATTTGATGAATGGAAAGTTTTATGGGTTATTCATGAAAAACCCTCAAAAACCCCCAAAATGAGAATACGAGTATAAAGAGAAAGAGATGAAATGTTAGATGTGGATAATGAGTAGTGCTTTGATGTTGTTATATGATATGAACATGTATGCTTTGATATTTAGAAACTTGTATTGAAGTAGTTTTGGAAATATTGAAATATGAGATGTTATGCATGTTTTAGATGGTTGAATATTGATGATGAATATTTTGTATGATTAAATGATGCAAAGTAAGTTGTTTATGTGATATTTGGAATAAATGACTAACATTGTTGTTATTGGTGAAAATGAGTAAAGATCCTAAGGTTGGAGGAAATCGCGGATGAGACTTTTAAAGTTATTCGGAACCGATCCCAAAACTCACTGAGGTAAGGGATAAGTGGCTCTAAATCATACTTACTGATATGAATGAGGTATGTGAAAGAGGTAATGGTTTAAAATGATACGTCTGTAATTTATGCATTATGTTGGAAAATGCGTGACTTTTCTGTTATAAATGAAAGTAACATTGTTGGGGGAGGCCCAATGAAAAGATGACTCCGAGGAAAGTAACATTGTTGGGGGAGGCCCAATGAAAAGATGACTCCGATGAAAGTAACATTGTTGGGGGAGGCCCAATGAAAAGATGACTCCGATGAAAGTAACATTGTTGGGGGAGGCCCAATGAAAAGATGACTCCGATGAAAGTAACATTGTTGGGGGGGGCCCAATGAAAAGATGACTCGGAGTAATGAAAATCATATGCATGTTATAGGATATATATTATGGGATATATATTCTATAAGGTGAATATGAAGGATGAGAACTGAATGTCAAAATGAAAGTCATATGCATGCTATAGGATATATAGTATGGGATATATATTCTATAGGGTGAATATGAATGATGAGAAACGTGAATGTCACATGAAAGTCATATGCATGCTATAGGGTATATAGTATGGGATATATATTCTATAGTGTGAATATGAATGACGAGAAATGACATGAATGCTGTATGCATGCTATAGGATATATAGTATGGGATATATATTCTATAGGGTGAATATGAGCGATAAAAAGGAAGATGTTGAGAAAGAAAGTAATATACATGCTATAAGATATATATTATGGGATATATATGTTATAGGGTGGGTATGAAGAACGAGACCGATGATGTTTCGAACGAACGTAATATGCATACTATAGAATATATATTATGAGATATATATACTATAGGATGAATATGAGTAAAGTGGAAACTAAAGGAAGATGATTTGAATGTTTATAATTTCGTATGTGTGTTTATGAATTACATCAAAGCTTGATTGTATTTGAATGTGGATTATCATGTGATGTTAGTTTGAACTAATGACTTACTCCCTTTTGTTTTGCGTGTTGTTTATGATAATCTCATTGTAGGTAAATGAAGGATTTTGAGGATGAAGCTCAAATAGGAAGTCTTTGTGTCTATTTACTTGAGTGTCTTTATTGCTATTCGACGTTGTAGTTGATTCGATAGCATTTTGGGATAAATGTAATCTGATTAGGATAATATGGTGACATGTAGTTATGGACGTTATAACCTTGGAAAACCCGTAACTGGATGTAGGTGGTAAATGTTATCTAAATGAATTATGTTTTTCCGCAACATAAATTTGTATGATAATATAATAGGGTAAAGGATATTTTCAAAGAGTGATACTTGAGAGTTTTCAATGAAGGTGACGACTGTATGTAAGAAAGGATTAAAATAAATGAAAAATTTTCAAGGGTAGAATTTGGGTCGTTTCATGTGTGTCATGCCATTAATATATTTAAACAGAATCATATATGTGTTGTATACTATAATATATAAAATATAATTATAGTATTTTAATTATTTAAATATAATCAATTATGATTTGATTATATTTACTTAACTTATATAAATATAACTTAAATAAATATATTACACATATTTTAAATAAATATATATTTAAGTAAATATAAATTTAATATATTAAATATATATTTACTCTAATATAACTATTTAAATATAAATATTTAAATAGACTATATATCAAATATATATACTATAATAAAAAATATATAATTATATATTATCATATTACTTATATATTAATATATCTTATATCTTAAATATCTTATATTATTAGTAGTCTGTTACAATATTCTTATGATATCATTAATTTATCTTATAAATTATATTAAAAGATAGGGATGACAATGAAAACCGAACCTGCGGGTACTCGCCCGAAGCCAACCCGAATTTAACGGGGAAAATCCGATGTGATTGGGTTCGGGTTCAGGTTCGGGTTTTACCCGGGTTCAAATTTCGGGTTTGGGTTTGGTATTGTTAATACCCTACACCGAACCCGATTAATATATATAAAATTATAAAATTACACATAATTACATATATAAAAGCTATATATATAAAAATTTCTCACATATATATATATATATATAAATTTCACACATATACATATATAAATATATAAAAGTTATATATATATATATATATATATATATATAAATTTCACATATATATATATATATATATATAAATATATGTTTTTGGTTCGGGTTTTTTTCGGGTTCGGGTTACTCGAAACCCGACGGGTTCGGGGATGGTATTGTTATTTCTAACCCCGCTTAATTGGGGTTCGGGTTTTGAATGTCGGGTTCGGGGTTGGGTAAGCACAAATCCAACCCCGACCCGCCCCGTTGCCATTCCTATTAAAAGATATCTTATAAATATAATTATTTGTTAAACAAATACTATCTTAATGTAATGTATATATTTTAATATATACATTACATATTTAATTATAATATATAATGTTCTTAATTATATCTTATATAATTAAAATACTATAATTATATTTTATATAAGATATATTTTAATAAATTAATATTTATCATATTATAAGAATCATATTAAATAACTCTTATATTATTTTAATTGTATTACATATTGTAATTTGTATATATTCAATTAGAGTAATTGTTCAATATTAATGAAGTGATACATATACAATTGTGTTCATCAAGAATATAATAAAACATTTGTGCATAAAGACTTTATACTTTTATTGGCTCAATCATGTTCATAATTTAGTTATTTATAACAAAAACTGCAATATGTCATGTTCTCAAATATAAAAACTGCATCATATAAAAACTGTTATAATAATGCTCACAAAACTGTTATATTGCAATATAAAAAATGCATCACTTAATAGTTTATAGATGAAGGAATAATGTACATAGATATTAAGTTATAAATTCTGAAGGGTAAAATAAGTATTTAAAAATTATAACATGGGAAGTTATAGGAAGTTATTTTAAGTTTTAGTATAGATATAGATTAAGTAATATAGATAAAAAATGCATCACTTAGTAGTTTATAGATGAAAAAATAATGTACATAGATATTAAGTTATAAATTCTGAAGGGTAAAATATGTATTTAAAAATTATACCATGAGAAGTTATGTGAAGTTATTTTAAGTTTTCTCTTTATTAAGTAGTATAAAAGTATATATATAGATTAAGTAGTATAGATAAAAAATGTATCACTTAGTAGTTTACGATGAAAGAATAATGTACATAAATATTAAGTCATAAATTTAGAAGGGTAAAATATATATTTAAAAATTATACCATGAGAAGTTATTTTAAGTTTTCCCTTAAGTAATAAAGTAAAATATATCTTAGTAAATGTATAATTACTAAGTATATTCCTTATGTATCCTAATTACATGCGATATATTCGATATGGTATCTTAACATATCAATATTAACATATTTAAATATTTGATATATAGTCTATTTAAATATTTATATTTAAATGATATATTTTTGAGTAAATTATACTCACACCCCTGAGTTTTAGTGAAATCACACAAACCAACCACCCCTCACTTTTTTGTCATTACACGAACCACTCCTAATTTTATACATATATTACACTGACTACCCCTGCATAATAAAAAAGTGTAATATTTTAAACAAAAAACGTATGATGTGTGTAATTAATTAAACAAAATATTGTATATTATGTATAAAAGTTCAAATAATATAAGAGTCATTGCGTCTTCATTATTTGGTTCGTTATAAAATAATATAAGAGTTATTTAAACATTTATTTGAAATTATTAATGTATTTTTTACTGACATTTTTTCTTTAAAATATTACACATTTATAACATGCAGGGGTAATATGTGTAATGTATGTATAAATCTAGGAGTGGTTTGTGTAGGAGGGAGGGGTAGTTGGTTTAATGACAAAGAATGGAAGGGTGGTTTGTGTAATTTCATTAAAACTCAAGAGTGTGAGTGTAATTTACTCTATATTTTAATATATAATTTAATTATAATTATAATTATCATATTATAATTAATTCATATTTTAAAATTAATTGGATATATATTTTAAAAATATATAAGATATATTTCCTATCGTTAAAATATACAAATAATATATAAAATATATCTTATCGGTTAATTAATATCTTGGAACATTATATATTAAAATATATATTTACAAATAAATATTTATTTGTAAATAGTTCTTGGGTCCTAAAAGATTTATGGTCACCAAACTTAGTCACTTAAAATTTAGGTCTACCAATTAAGTTTCCATTACCGACCAACTAGTCCCTCAAATTTGGATTTTTATTTCCATATGTTCATTACTTAATAATATTACTTTGAAGATAAATAGGTGCTAAAAAATACAAAAGTTAAATAATAATAAGTATTTTATAAGCAAATATACACACATTGAATAAGATAAGAAACGGGAATCAAACATTATGATAAGATACTCATTTATTATAATTCAAAAACGATATGTACTTATTAATTTTTATTTTATTTTATTAATTGTGTTCTTTCTAGTTGTTCAATAGGTAAATTTATTAATGTATATAAATAAACAACATGAAATTATACTGTTAGTTGAAATATATTTCTTATTATATATGAATGAAAGGCAATAAATATTAAAAAATAAACAACAAATAGTTAATAAGATTAAAATGGATAAGTTAAATATAAAAAGATTCATATTGGTTGATTTTAAAATGATATAGCAAAAAACAAAAAAATGCTAGTTTTTTCTATTTCTAACAGAAATGTTCATAATTGAATTCAAATATCTTTCCAATTATAGTCTTTAATGTTAGTATTTTTTTTTATATTTGAAAACAGTATCTTAACACCATCTAATCTTTTAAATTATAAAAACAATGTCACAAACTATCACCTAACCATTTAACTTGTTTTTAAGGAAACTAAATATTTTTTATTAATTAATCTCTTTGTAGAATTTACTCATGTACTTTATTTAGTATGAATCTCCTGCTTATTTAAAAATTCAGGAACTAATGGTTGTTCCTCTGCGCTATTTATAGAATTGATCTCTTAACCTTTTACTAGTTCTGGATATAGTGAGATCTTATATTACTAGATCAATATTTTGTTAATAACTAATAGTTGTTTAAGATAAATATAAAAAATTTAACTAAAATTTAAAACAAATCTTGCTTTTTAGCCAAATAAAAAAAAACAATATTAGAATCTAAATTGGTTCATGCAATTAGTGAGAGTATCGCTTTAATATCGGCAAATGTAATACTAATACTTTTCATTATCCGTAATTGATTTCTGAACTTATAACCCTTAATCATGGAATCAGGTGAAACTTTACTTTTCCCTTCTCTTAAGTCATGTAAATGGTGTTATTTGGAATTGGGTGGTGACACTGGTCATTGTACATGACTTTAGACACACTTGGTCTTTGGAATAATGTGAAACTTACCACTGCCATGTGATTATAAGGTGCCATATATTAAAAAAACTATTCTTTTTAAAGTGGAATATTGTAGCCAAATTGAACATTTTTATGTCACGTCATTAATTAATGAACAAATAAATGTGTTAATAATTGTTGCATTTTTTTTAACTCAATGTTCAACCTTTTTTGTGATTCAAATTAGGATTTTTATTTCCATATTCATTCCTTAATAATATCATGTTGAAGATAAATAGGTGGCAACAAATACAAAAGGATATGATATTCATTTCTTATAATTCAAAAAGGATATATGCCTAATAATTAATTATGTTAGCCAAATTTTACGATGTTCTATTTTTTTGTACTACCAAGAGTATCCCTCACCTTATAGATAATGAATTAATATTTTTCGAAGTCCGTGATTACCCCTTCCAACAAGTGTCACTCCCAGGAATGATGTTTTATTTAATAGTTGTTTATTAATTATTCAAATATTTTAATTAAAATAATAATTGAAAGTAAATTAAAATGTATTCATTAAAATACTTGAAAACATGTTAGAGCTGAAAAGGGAAAGAGTAAGTTAACTAGATCGATTGGAGAAGGAGGAAGCATAATAAAATCATGCATTTCTCCTTCTTTTCCCATCATCCAATTATAATTATCTTTGTTGATAAAAAGCTATATTTAGATTTCATTTTATTGATTTTAGTTTTTGGATTTGAAATTTTTACACATGTAATATATGGCAAATTTAAACTATATATATATTTAAAAGGGTGAAGATTCACTTACTCTAAGAATAAGTTTTTTAAACTTACTCCCAATCTTAACCATCAATTCTAGAGAAATCATAATATCATATTATTTATATTTACCCACTAATTCAAACCATTAGATTTCTAATTGGATTTCCCTCCTCTATTTAAAAATATAAACTAATGGTTGTTTATGATTTAAGTTTTATAAATATAAAGATTTCCAATTAAAAATAAAAATAAATCTTTATTTAAGAAGATTTCACAAATCATGCTCAATTATTGTTAAATTTATGAGACATAAAATGTAAGTTTATGGGTAGGGACGAGAATGGGTCTGAATGAGTCCGGATAGTGCATTACCTAGATTTGCCACACTGCTTTATTTTTGGACCCAAACTCATGCTAATAGCCGTTGGGTATGCTACCCATAGGTCCTTGAGTACCCAACGGATCCATGGGTACCCATAAATTCAAAAATATTAAAAATAATTACAAGTAATTTATGTATTTGTGTATTTATTTCATACGATGTTATTTAGACAATTAACAAGAGAAAAATTATAAAACATAATTTAAAGTTTTAAAAATAACGTAATTTGACTATTAAACACAACTCATTTTACTCCAACAAACATTAAAAACAACTTCAACATTAGGATGAAAAATTCATTTAGTATGAACTTTTCGATTAACATTGCATCATACATATGACTTAACAACGTAATATCATTGCTTAACAACATAATATTACAATTTAATAACAAAACAATCACATTTATGAATTAATATGATATTATAATTATAGATTAATATGATATTACAATATAGATTAATATGAATTAACATGATATTACAATTAGTTTATATATATATATATATATATATATATATATATATATATATATATATATATATATATGAAGAAATAACAGGTTCGGGTATCAACGAGTCTGAGTACCTTATTACTCGAACACAGACCCATCTAAAAGTGGGATCACAAGTCTCAATTACCTACAGGTCTAAAACATGGACTCAGACCCAATCTATTGCGAATATTTTTTGTGGACACCCACATATTCAAGTACACGTTGCCATCCTTATTTATGAGTTTGAACTTCGTCAAAAAAAATTGTACCTTTATTTTCCTTTTTTATAGTGAAATCAAGCTTTTGTCCTTATTTTCCTGTCATCCAAAAATAATTATCTTTGTTGGTCAAAAGTTGGTTTTAGATTCTCTAATTTCATGACGTCATTATTTGGATTTGAAAACATTTACACATGTAATCCATGCCAAGTCTACATTATCTACCTATTTAAAAATATACAGTAATATCTATGCACTTTCAATAAAAAAATTATGGTAATATTTATAAAAATTTATACACATTCAATATATTATATATCATTTATTTTTATTACTTTTTTAAAGAGTCAATAATGTTTAAACATGAATCATAGATAATGTATTGATAAATATAAAATTCATACATGCATAATAAATACATTTTTCTTCTTCTAGAAACTAATGGTTATTGTTTAAGATTTGTGTTTTATAAATATAAGATTTAAAATTAAAATAAAAAATAAATATTTATTTAAGAATATTTTAGCAATCATAGATGATAAGTTAAATTGTTAAAGTTGTGAGATATAAAGTGCAAGTTTATGAATTCTACTATCAATGGCAACGGGGCGGGGTGGTGTCGGATTTATACTTCCCCGAACCCGAATCCAACGAGGTTAAAAATAACATTACCATTCCCGAACCCGTCGGGTTTCGGGTAACTCGAACTCGATGGAAAACCCGAAAATCCTAGTAATGAGTGATTCATGTTGGTGACATACCATATTACATATTTACTTAAAAATCAGAGAGATGAAGGAATAAAATATTCATACTTACTTCTCCTTCTTGAAATACAAGTAGGTACCTTAAGCTTTCTTTCATATTGAAATTGAGCATATTGCAGAGGGTTATGACGCTGGTCATGACGTTGGTCAATGATTCAAACAACAAAGAATTTTTGGCAATGATTCAACTAACAAATTGTGGCAAAATGATTCAGTCACAATTTTATTCACACAAGTATGAAAGAATTTGGTCACTGTTTTTAGGTTGAAGAAGATGTTAAATGAGTGTGAACATGATTCTAATGTTTCTAATTTATCCTAATTATCTTTAATTCGGGGCAGGGTATAGACTATACCAAACCCGAACCCGAAAATTGACATCGGGTAAAACCCGAACCCAAACCCAATCACATCGGGTTTTTCCCGTTAAATTCGGGTTGAGTTCAGGCGGATACCCACATGTTCGGTTTTCATTGCCATCCCTAAATTCTACTATAACAAGTGCACCATTTTCCCACTCTCTTCCCTATCTAGAAGTCCCATCTATATTAAATAAATATAAATTAAGAACCTATAGTACTTTTTCTTTTGTGAAAAAGCATAATCCTCATTGTAACTTTTAATAGTTCTTTATTAATTATTAAAATAAATTTATTTAATAGTTTTATTAATTATAAAAATAGTTTCATTACAAATGATAAACTAAATAAATATTCATTAAAATAATTTAAAAATGTTAGTGCATCAAAAGGGCAAGAGTAAGTTACTTTACAAAATCTATTCGGAGATATAAGCATAGGTTAGATACATCAGGGGACATTGAGATACACTGGTTTTTGTAGCTTTATTTTCCTTTTTTATAATAAAAAAAACAGTGTTCTTTATTTAGCACTATCCAATTATAATTATGTTCAAGAATTGGTCAAAAGTTGGATTTAGATTATCTAATTTTAAGATTTGGTAACTTTAATATTTTATTTTCTCTTGATTTTTTGTTTTTATAAATTAACTAAATCCAGTTTCTCATATTTTTTTTATAAACAAATGTTACTTTATTGGTATATATCTTCAACATCCTTCTTATTCTAACGAAAATATTATATCCTCCTACTAACTTCTTTTACTAATTATTCTACTCACAATAAAGTAATATATGTCACTTATAAACCAATAAAATATCACCATATTATAATCCATAGTATGATAATTTAGTAGAAAAATATATTATTACTCTTATTCTAATCCTTAGCCTATACAAAATAACCACCATATACATCATAAAAGGAATAAAATCAAAACTTTAACCAAGAGAATCTAAATCTATGAAAGTTATAACTATATATAGAGGTACCAAAAATGCAATGGAACATCAATTTAATCATTTGTGTTAACAACTTCTTTCAAAACAGAACCATATAGAGTAACAAATTAAAAACCCGTCAACCATGGTATATTTCAGAAAAATATATAGCAATGTTGATATTTCATTTTTTTTATTTAACTATTCACTCATCACATTTAATTTGTCTTGTCGTGTATGTATGAATGCTATTTTTTGTTGTAGAGAATAGAAGTGTATGCTGCAATTATTAGAATATATGATATTATCTTAGAATATCTTAAGAGAATATATCATATTATGATCATATCTTAGATTTTTTTAGAATATCTTAAAAGATCTCTTAGAATATTTTTGACTCGACCAAAGTTCATGAGTTGTTCGATTTGACTCGTCTTGGCTTATTTCTTCAAAAGTTTACGAACTGTCTAATTCAACTAATTAGCTTGATTGTTTAGTTCGCTAGCTCAAATGATAATTATTTAAGATATATATATATATATATATATATATATATATATATAAATAATTGAGTCGTACTTTGAACTAAACAAGTCGAACTGTATTTTACCCAAATTTGACTTTTGTTTAACAAGCTTAGTTTTTAGCTCAAGTTTAATTCATTTAGCTGATGAACCAAGTTTATCAAACTAAATAATCAGTCAAGTTTCGAACAAATATCGAGTTTGTTTATTTTCTGAATTTTTTTCATTTTTTGTTGTTCAGAGTTTTGAATCAAGGGAAGCATTGATCAGTAATGAAAATGATGATTATGTTGACTACAGAGGAAGAAAAGCTGATCCAAGAAAGCATGGTGGAGTTAGAGCTGCTAGTCTTGCATGCAGTAAGCTAAATATTCATTTTTTCTTATTTTGTTAAACCAAACATTCGGTCTTAAAATTAAGATTTTGTTTCAGATCGTGTAAATAGAACAATTATGTGCATTTGTTGCAACAATGATTTGTCTTCTATGTGCATTTATTTATCGTCATCTATTTATAACAAGAAACTTTAATTTGCCTTCATAATTAATTTATTTAAATTCATTTAATGTACTAAAATATTTCAGGTCTAAACTGATCCAAAAGAAAAA
The DNA here is from genome assembly GCA_009771035.1 of Lupinus albus. Taxonomy (NCBI): domain Eukaryota; kingdom Viridiplantae; phylum Streptophyta; class Magnoliopsida; order Fabales; family Fabaceae; genus Lupinus; species Lupinus albus. The sequence continues at coordinate 19,049,324 of CM020001.1, read as the reverse complement.
CCGAAATCTGAATAAACCGAAAATGCAAAAAATAATGGATTTGTTTGGATTATACTTGACTATTTTTACATTCATATACACATAAAATATAGTGTTTTGAGCATGATGGTATGAGCTTTTGATCTTCTTTATTTTTGTTGCAAGTTGACACGAATTATTAATGTTGAATTAAGTATGTTTGGATGCATATTGTATATCATAATTATAGTCTTGGAATAGATTTATTAATTTTTATGTAAAGTTAGTAGTTTGAAAAGATATTAAACTTGTTATTTTACTATATGATCATCATGTGGAATTTATAATTGCAAGATATGTGAGGTTTTAAAATATTATGCATTTTGCATAACTTTTTTATTTGCACATGGTATGTGCCATTTAAAATCCTTGAGTACATAATATATAATATAAGTTATATATGTATCCATCTTTTTCTTGACTTGGATGACGAATAACTCTAAAATGGGCAATAACATGTAACCTTTTTTAGTTAAAAATTAATATGAAATCACATTTAATTTTTGGATTGGATGTGTCAATGTAAACTAATTAAACCAAACTACATATTATTTATGTTTTCAAGTTGGATGAATTTTTATCTAAAAATTGTTCAATGAAGTTTAACTTCTTTCGATTCAGTGTAGATGAGATATTACTATCTACTAGAAAAAGAAAGAAATTAACTTAATGTTATATAATTATTTTACATGATTTTACTTAAAACATTAAAAAAATGTATAATATATTTTTAGACAAATTGTTATATGTCTACACTTGAAAAATATGTTGCTATATGTGTATGTTATATTTATGTACAAAACTCATTTCAACGCAAATTATTCCAAAACATAATTAATATTTTATAGGTGTAGCGGTCTTACCTAAATAATTTAAATATGATCGCCTCCAACAAATGAATGATATGAGTGATTTAAAAAACCCCAAAATCTTAAACATAGTCTTTTTGTTTTCGGATCATGACATTTTCTCCGAAAATTATGTGTTATGAAGAACTACTTTAGTTTTTTTTTATCCTTTTCTTTCATCATTGTCCATTTTCCTTGAATTTTGTATATGAGTATTTTAAATTGCATTGTAATTACATTGCTTTTATTATAGTTATAAAAAATATGATAAAATACGGTTAATGAAGCCATAATTGTAATCATAATTTAATTATGTAATCCAAAATCACAATATTGTAATTATGGTCATGATATTATTAGGGAGACTCCTAAAATCACAATATTAGGTTAGCAGATAACAATGCTAAAACTATTCATCTTGTATATAGATAATGTACTAATTCTGTATAAATCTTTATATCAATAATATATTATTCACACTTGGAAATTTCACATAAGGTACCTTTAAAATCTATCATACCAAATTGATATATGATTGGACACCGGTGTACGACTCAAATGAAAATAATTTTTATATAAAAAACAGTCAGAGTAATAAATATGAGTCTTACAATCAATCATGAATAATTATTATTAAAAGTTAGTTATTTATCACATGATGATCATGTGTTTCTATCTCTTAATAATGATTATTCAAATAAGATCAATAATCCATATTAATTGTTTTCATTTATCACAATAATGCATTGTTTTCATGTGATTAGTTATATTCGTAATAAAAAAATGATTGATATATGATTCAACCATGAGATTATCATGTGCACTTTATTAAGAAAACATACTTATAAATAAAAACAAAAGTAAATTATACTAATCCCGAGTTTTAGTAAAATTATATAAATCATCCACACTTTTTTAAAACCTACTCAAACTGCCCCTAATTATATATATACATTACACTGACTACCCCTGTAAGAGAGATAATGTAATTTTTTAAACAAAAAATTACGACGAGTGTAATTAAGTTAAATAAAATATGCTACATTTTGAAGACAAGTACAAATAGTATTAAAATGGATGTATATTCATTATTTTTTATTCGTTACAAGCTGCTTTAATAACTCTAAGTATGTGTTCAAATTACTCTTATATTGTAGTGTAACTAACCAAAATAATGAATAGACATCGACTCTTATATTATAGTACCATATTTTATTTGACTTAATTACATTCGTCGTAATTTTCTGCTTAAGAAATTATACTTATATCTCTTATAGAATAATCAGTATAATGTATATATAATTTATAATTACGAGTGATTTGTGTATGTTTTAAAAATGTACGAGTAATTTATATAATTTCACTAAAACTAAGTGGACTCAGTCTAACTCTAAAAACAATTAACAATGTGTGTTTTTTCAATGGTAGTTGTGGAGCTGATTCAGAGCTTGGTGTTCTTTGGCAATAGTGCAAATCTGGTTCGGTACTTCTTGCAGTACATGCATTACTCTGTTGCTCAATCTTCAAACATGCTTACCAACTTCATGGGAACTTCCTTTTTGCTTTCAATTGTTGCTGGATATATCAATGACACTGTCTTATCCACTTTGATTGCTTTCATAGTTTATGTTAGCATTGAGTTATTGGTATGACATTCTCATCTATTTCTTCTTCTAATTTCACCCTACCAAACATGGTATTATATTATAATTCTAATCCTTGCGAGATATTCATCTATGAGCTAAGTGAAATAAGTATATAAGTGGACTTGACACATAACATAAGATGACCGAAAACCTGAAAACATTAGGTCTATGACTCTATACACTTATATATTGTTTAACTCATTAACTTTTGCATTACGTGAGACTTCTTCATTTATGTAACACCCTAGTCCTGAAATGCGACCCCTCCCTCTACCGGCCAATAAATACACTGAGTGTATTATCCTACTAGCTTAAATACCACCTGCAGTATTTCATTCCCCACAAAGGCAGCCTCCCGCGACCGGAACTCGTGACCTTATGGACAAATAGTCACTATTACTATGAGTCGCTACTATTAAGCCTTTTTGTAACACCCCAGTCGTGACATGCGACCCCTCCATCTCCCGGGCTCATGAATACACCGAGCGTGTTATCCTATCACAGCTTAAAAACTGTGCAGGGTAAATGAGGTATGAGAATGTTGTAACTATATACACGGTAGGATAAATTCGGTATGAGGTATGGAGGGTAAATGAGAATGTTTTAACTATATCTAAAATGCATTTTGCAGGGATTCATCTTGTTGACTTACCAAGCTACACACTCGAATTTGCTACCATCAGAGAACGAAACCCCGTCGTATATTCAGGCTGCTGTTCTTTATATCGGGCTTGGTGCTATAGCGATCGGAATTGGCGGAACCAAGGCTACCTTGCCTACACATGGTGCTAATCAGCTTGATCCAAACAAGCAGAATCTCATTTCCTCATTCTTCAATTGGTATTACTTTTCAATAAACACAGCAAGCATTTTTGCAGCAACTTTGATGGTTTGGATTGAAGAGAATTGCGGCTGGGGTTGGAGTTTTACGATATCGGCTATACTCGTGTTTTGTTCCATTTCCATTTTTTCATCCGGTTCTCGAATATACAGATTGAAGCAACCTGCTGGAAGTCCCTTAAAAGGACTAATTAAGGTGATACACATGTTTGCAATATGCACATAAGAGAATAAAAATAACATAATTCTATTGATTGATTAAGTATTGTTAAATCTGAGTTTCTTCAATCATTTTGTTTGAAGGTGATTGTTGCTTCAACTCGGAAAACAATCGACGCCGCAGCAGTTCAGGTGTATCACAATGACAAAGAACAATCATATGCAAAAGAGACATCTTATAATAAATTCAAGTAAGATCTTCATTCTTTCACCATAATCTTGATTAATTGATTGAAGTGACTTAAGATATTATGATAAGTACTATACTCTCATTGATTTTGTATTGTACTATAGGTCCTTTGAAATCTTCCAATCAATTATTTTAGCAATGGAGTAATTCTCTTTAACACATTCACTTGCACATATGCTGTAGTTAAAGTAAAAAGTATTGAAATGACAAGGACTAAAGAGAAGTATTTAGTGAACTGAATATTGTGTAAACTGTTAAAACTTTTGCAGGTTTCTGAACAAAGCATTGAAGGATGACACAATTGAGGTTTCTCAGGTTGAGGACACTAAGGCGTTCCTCGGTCTTCTTCCGATCTTCGCAACGACAATTGTGTTGAACTGTTGCGTGGCTCAATTGATGACATTCTCAGTGCAGCAAGGGAACTTCATGAATAGAAAAATATCCAATTTTACTATCACAACTCAATCAATATCAGTGATTCCCCTATTTTTCATCCTTGGTACAATAGGCTTAATCGAAAAATCTAAAGACTTGTATAGCAACACCGGAGCAACTTATAATAAATTTTATCAACCACTTGTAAGGATGGGAGTGGGATTGACATTAACGGCGGTGTCGATGGCAGTGGCCGCAGTAGTCGAATCGTGGAGGTTGGCAGAACTCAATAAGGGGTATGCAATTTCCGTATTTTGGTTAACGGGACAAAACTTCTTGTTAGTGTTATCGGAGGTATTTGCAGTGGGAGGAATGCTTGAACTTTTCTACTCAGATGCACCAAATGGAATGAAAAGTGTTAGTACTTCATTGTCATGGTGCTCAATTTCATTGGGTTACTTTCTCAGCTCAGTGTTAGTAACTGTATGCAATTCGGTTAGTGGAAGATTTGGTCAGGCATGGATTGAAGGACAAGATCTTAATCATGATAGGCTAGACCTTTTTTATGCTCTTCTGTGCTTACTCAGCTTACTTAATGTTATACTTTATGTTTATTTCGCTAAGAGGTACTAAAGAAAATACCAGGATAGTCTATCCCTAAATATTTCTCTCCCCTTGTCCCGAACCAACCAAATAACATAAAAAAGTTATGTTTTGTTTTTATAAATTTTCTTTTAAGTATGTGTCAATTTTTTATTGGACTTGGACACAATGTGATATAAAATATGAGATATGTGATTTTCATTTCTAAAAAAAACCACTTTTTCATAAACATGTAGTAACTTGTAAATATAATCTTTTGGATAGTTTTTATACCTTGGATATCATGCAATAATAGATTCAAGTTGATACCATATCTATGATTCTGCTGCCAAATAGAAAAGTGATCGGGGTACCATACACTTTCTAGCCCGCTCCCACTGGGGAGTTTCATTGTTATCGGGGTATGGGAAGAGTGAAGACCTATGAGTGAGACACCACGTCTTGAACTAAAGACATAAGACATTAATTCCATGAGACTTTTCTACTTATAAACTATTTTAATCCTCCCATCGTATCCAATGTGGGACTTCACACTTGAATAAACTCATCATCACTCTTGATACCCTTAATTTGATACAACAAAATAAATGTTTTTTGGACAAAGGAATTATTCATGAAAGAAAAGTAATTATGAAGCTCTCAGATAAAAAATATTTGTAAAACTGAGATATACTTGGCCAACAAGAAAAGAAAACAGGGTAGGAGAGCAATACAAGTTCAAAATCCAAAGAAGCAAGCTTTAGTTTTAAATGTCAATGATCAACAAAGTCATTTTGAAAAGGTACATGTCACTTTAGGAATGGAAATAAGTTGAGTTGAGTGGAACAAGGCTTAAATCAACTTGACTTATTAAGAATTGACTCAAGTCAAAATTTGAACCGAATTCAGCGCCGAACTATTTTCTCCCGCTTAAGTTCGGCTCAATTAAAGTTCACGAACTAGCAAGAATCATTAGAATGCATGAAATCATTTCTTATTATTTCAGAAATATTACTAATATTGATTTGGTATTTTACATAGAGATAACTAAGTTTGATAATATTGTTGGTCATGTCGATTCTTATTATGGTGGTGATATTGGTCGAATAAGTTCTCTTTCTAGTTTCATCTATACTTTGTAATTCTACTTTTACTAGTGTACTTCTTTTATTCTTGATGTGTTTTATGATAGTGAGAGTGCTATATGTTTAACAAAAAAATTATATATATTACTATAAGACAAAACATATTAATGTGAAGTGTCACTTTATTAGAAATATAATAGTGTCTGCATGTGAAATTACATTGAAGAAGATTCATACTACTGACAACCTAGTGAACATATTGTCAAAGCAACTTAATGTTGTCGGGTTCAACCATTGTTTGGAATTGGTTGGTGCATACAACACTTGATTGCCCTTGTTGGCTTAGTTGGTAAAGAGGACATAATTCCCTTTTCAAATTTAAGGCAATGTGGAGAATTTGGATTTTTTTCTCTTAAATTATCTTTTAACTCTGCAGTGTTACCTCATTAAAACCAGCTCATAAATTTAATAGGAAGAATATGGAAGTTTAAGATATGATAGTTATTTTTCCAACAGTTTATTATAATTGTGACTGAATCAAACTGATTAGTTTGAAACTCATCTTGTTATTATTTCGATAAAAGTTTGGTTCATTAATCAAACGTGTTGAACTTGAGTTAAAAATAGAGTTCGTTTAATAAACGATTCAAACTTGAGTTAAATATAATTACACAATTACACGAAACAACAAATGAGAACAATTATAATATAAAAATTATGAGGTGAGTAAATCACTTACATACAAACATATGCAAATGATTAAGATTTGAAGTTATTTAATACTCACGTGATCAATTATGTTTTAATCTTATAATTCAAATAAAACTCAATTATATATTGCTTTCATTTATGATATTAACAATAGTTCTTATTTGAACCACTTTCTATATAAACACATACATGTAAACAATCTTTATTACAAGAACTTTATTAGGTAACTACATTTATTATTAAAATTTACAAACTTTTTCTATGTATTATCCATTACCTCAACTTTAATTAGTCAATATATTATCTTTTTTCCTCTCAAATTGTCATTTACTTCTATTTTAGCAATTTTCAAATTGTAGATTTACCCTAATATATAGAGTACAAAGTTTTTGAATTTGGCACGAGAATCATTGATAGGGTATCAATTTGAATCTATTGCAAGATGTCCAAATGGTAAAAACATTGGAAGGATTACATGATACATGACCAAGTGGTCTACTTAGAATAGAAAAACATGTATACAATCAAAATGCATAAGTTTTATAAACTGTAAATATATTATCTACCATTCACGTTTTATCATTTTCGACTATGAACGGTGGATAATATTATGACTTGTGTATAAATGTTTATACTGATAGTACACTTATTTAGAATCGCTTAGCAAAATAAACAAACGCCATGAAGTTAAGTAAGCTAAGAAAGGAAAGAAGAGCATAAAAATAGTCTAGCCTATCATGATTAAGATCTTGTCCTCCAATCCAAGCTTGACCAAAACTTCCACTAACTGAATTGCATAAAGTCACTAACACTGAACTAAGAAAGTAACCCATTGAGGATGAGCACCATGTTAATGCAGTACAAATACTTTTCATGCCATTTGGTGCTTTTGAGTAGAAAAGTTCAAGCATTGCTCCCACTACAGTTATTTCTGATGATGCTACCAACAAGGTTTGTGAAATTAACCAAAATGCAGACATTATATTCCCCTCATTGAATTCTTTCAACCTGTTATATTCAATAATTGCAGCCACTGCCATCGACGCGGCCGATACTGCCAATCCGGCTCCCATCCTTATAAGTGGTTGATAAATTTTATTAACTGCTTCGTTGTTTCCGTAAAAGTGCTTAGATTGTTCTAATAAGTTTAGTAAAACAAGGACGACTACTAGGGGAATCACTGATATAGATTGAGGGGTGAGAGTAAAATTGTATATTGTTCTGTTCATGAAGTTCCCTTGCTGCACTGAGAATGTCATCAATTGAGCTGAGCAACAGTTCAACATAATTGACGTTGCGAAGATCGGAAGAAGACCGAGGAACGCCTTAGTGTCCTCAACCTGAGAAACCTCAATTGTGTCATCCTTCAATGCTTTGTTCAGAAACCTGCAAAAGTTTTAACAGTTTACACAATATTCAGTTCACTAAATACTTCTCTTTAGTCCTTATCATTTCAATACTTTTTACTTTAACTAGAGCATATGTGCAAGTGAATGTGTTAAAGAGAATTACTCCATTGCTAAAATAATTGATTGGAAGATTTCAAAGGACCTATAGTACAATACAAAATCAATGAGAGTATAGTACTTATCATAATATCTTAAGTCACTTCAATCAATTAATCAAGATTATGGTGAAAGAATGAAAATCTTACTTGAATTTATTATAAGATGTCTCTTTTGCATATGATTGTTCTTTGTCATTGTGATACACCTGAACTGCTGCGGCGTCGATTGTTTTCCGAGTTGAAGCAACAATCACCTTCAAACAAAAGATTGAAGAAATTCAGATTCAACAATACTTAATCAATCAATAGATTTATATAATTTTTTCTTATTTGAATAGTGCAAACATGTGTATCACCTTAGTTAGCCTTGTTATGGGACTTCCACTAGGTTTCTTGCCTCTGTATAATGGAAAACCAGATGAAAAAATTGTAATGGAACAACACAAGAGTATAGCCGAAATCGTAAAACTCCAATTCCAGCCATAATGTTCTTCAATCCAAACCATTAAAGTTGTTGCTAAAATACTTGCTGCGGTTACGGACATGTAATACCAAGTGAAGAATGAGGAAACGAGGTTCTGCTTGTTCTGATCAAGCTGATCAGCACCATGTGTAGGCAATGTAGCCTTGCCTCCTCCAATTCCTATGGCCATAGCACCGAGTCCGGTATAAAGAATAGCCGCCTGAAAAGTCGAAGGTGTCTCGTTCTCGAATGGTAACAACTTCGAGTTTATAGCTTGGTAAGTAAGCAAGATGACACCCTGCAAAAGTTCAAGTCTTTAATTTGAGTCTTATGAAAAATAAAATGTATAGTTATTTTCCAATTGTATTATTTGTTGGGAGAAGATTCACTTACTCCAATAGTAAGTTTTCTACACCTTAGCCATCAATTCTAGGGAAATTGAATGGTTTAAATTAGTGAGTTGATTCAATCATTCGATTTCCTAGAATTGATGGCTAAGATGTGGAATCCCTCAACTTATTTGCTAGATTGTTTAGTAATAAGTTTGAAAATAGAAAAAAGAGATAGGTGAGAATGTTATACCAATAACTCTATGGTAACATAAAGTAGAAAAGCAGTTAATTTGGTTAAGTAAGTGTCATTGATATATCCAGCAACAATAGTGAGCAAATAAGAAGTTCCCATGAAATTGGTAAGCATGTTTGAAGACTGAGCAACAGGGTAATGCATGTACTGTGAGAAATACCGAACCAGGTTCATACTATTGCCCATGAAGACCAAGCTCTGGATCAGCTCCACAACTGTCATTAAAAGACAACATTGTTAATCGAGAAAAAGATGTATACATCAACAACCGACATCTATAGTTGTAAGAATTTTCTAACTCTTAAATAAAAGTAATACAAATGATTGATGAAGTGAGTGTGTATAAATCTTTACACTGTCAGTGCATAAATATTACATTAATTTTCATAATAATTTGGAGATGATAATCTGATGGTTGAATCTTATTGATTGGTTTAATCGATTTTAAAGCTAACTTATAGAAAATTTGGAACTGTGGAGAATTACAGAGCAGGAATATATTTTTAGTGTTGCTGGTACTACATTTTCCCTTATTATATAATTATGCTGAGAACGAGATAGGTAACCTATGATTTATTTCTTAATTAATGTTTTCCTTATAAAAGTTTATCGGACTAGATGAAATGTTATCTTTGATATGTTATTAAAGACATCTTTTGACCCACAATAATCAAACAAAGCAAACACATATATCAAAATCAGTGTTGTAAAATGCGTTCCGCAATACATAATGCGGACGCAACAATGCGGATGCGGCCCACAACGCATCGCAATTTGCGTGTGATTGAATTTCACACCAAAAACCGCAACAAAACACTATTGCGACCGCATCGAGCCGCAATGCAACCGCATCGGATCGCATTTGGACTGCATCAAACCGCATCGGATTCAAATATATTGTTTTAATCACAAAATATTCACACTGCAACGGCCGCAATCTGCATCGCAACGGTCGCAATGACCGCAATCACAGTAACCACAACCGTTACCGCAATCGCGACCGCAACCACAATTTAAAACACAGATCAAAATCAATTGACAATCAGATAATATATTTAAACGATGCTTAAAAGAATGCAAACACACATTAAACAAGAGAAAGACCTTAAGGTTTTGAAAAGTATATTTAACTAAAAATAAATTAAGAATAATCAACTAAAAATTATTATTTTTGACATATATATGATATATAAATTGTACAAACAATTTCAAATAATATAAAATCAGGTTCTATATATAAATGGTTAATAATTTAATCACCTATAATAAAACTTTAAAGTGCACATGATTGTTACCATAAATACACATAATTGTTGACAAAATTTTTAGTTTTAAGAGTAAATATTCGATTTAACAATAAGAAAAAATAGTAAGAAAATAAGAATAAATAAATATTTAGCTTACTGCATGCAAGACCAGCAGCTCTAACTCCACCATGCTTTCTTGGATCAGCCTTTCTTCCTTTGTAGTCAAAATAATCATCACTTTCATTACTGATCAATGCTTCCCTTGATTCAAAACTCTGAACAACAAAAAATGAATTTTTTTTCAGAAATTGAATTAAAAATTAATTCTTTAATATCCAAGAGTTAGTGTGAACTGTGTTTTTTATTTAGCATGATTTTTCATTGAAGTTTATGTCACACTAATAGTTAGATAAAAATATGAAATATGAAACTGCTATATAGTTTTCTGAAATATACCATGATGATAGGTTTTTTTTTGTCACTAAATATGGGTTCTGTAGTTTTGAAGGGGATTACACTAATATTTAGTTGTATTTTGTTTGTAGGTAGAAATGGATATATATAGTTAGAACTTTTGGATTCTCTAGCTTCAAATGATAAGGGCTTCAAGATTTCATAACTTTTTCTAGATACAGTTAAATTTATTTAATTAATTCATAAGAATATAGAATGAAGAGATGAAAAAATTAAAGTCACCTACATGAATTCAAACCAAATTTTAGCAACCATTAAGGACAAATGTTTGATTTTATTATTAAAAAAGACAAAAACAGAAAAACATATACATTTATAGTGTATAAGTTTATGTTATTATTGTATTATTTATCATTCATATTTAATCATCATTAACTCTTAAATAAAAACAAAAGTAATATAAATAAATGACATATGATAATAAGTGTCTGTATATAAAATCTTTACATTGATCATGAAAATATAAATATTACATTATTTTATTATTGCCTTTGTACTTTGATACATACTGATATATAACTTTAGGGGATTTGGATTTTTTAACTTCATGATTTTTTCCTCTATTAAAACAATTATTGTATTTAATTTATTCATAAGAACACAAAATGATTGATTTTATTATTATAATAAAAAGGAAAATAAAGCTAAAATATCTGGGGTATCTCAACGCTTCAAACTGGTTTAACTTAATTTAACGAATACTTTTTTATTTAATTAGTTTCATTATCATTTTTAATTAAATATTTTAATAATTAATAAATAATATTAAACCTAACAATATACAAATTTAGTCTTTTTACCAAAAAAAAAGGCAAAATATTGACTTTATTTTAAATTCGAGATATTAGAAACATGAAACGTGTATGAGATACTCTGAGTTCTAATTAGTAGAATACTAGAAATTCAAATATGTTAAATGTAGATTTTCGTGCTCATAATATTTCTATCTGAATCCCTAAAGAGTTTAGGTATTAAGATAAATATGCTTAAAACTAGAGGCACTATGTTTCCTCCCATAGGATAATGTGTGGCAACAAATGGAAATGGTTAAACTTTTTCAAATGCATTATTTTATTATAAAATTTTAGATAATAAAGATTTGAAATTTGAAATGTTAATTTGCATGGGAAGGATGAAACTTTATATTGAATTTGGTGGTTGAATTATGCCAATATTTATTACAATGTAAAACATTATGAATTAAAGTTCACCTATCAATACATTTTTTTTCTAAAAATGAGAAAAGTTAAAAAATGTGTACGCTTACATTGAATCTTATGTGTACAAAAAATTAAAGTCTTTCTAGAATCACCCTTTTGCCTTATATTAAAAGAATACTTTAAATTAATATGCATTATTATTGACTTATCCAAATTACTCACACTCAAGTTGCACAATAATTTTTATTAATATTTCTCACTGTTAATTTTTTTGGATCCATTTAAAAAAATAAAAAAAATCGAGAAATATGTACAAATTAATGTGTTCCTGATTTTGGTGTATATAAATTAATATGAACCAATGTTCAAAAATGAAATAGTGAATGCCAAACTAAGTATAAAGAGTTGTTATATCCTCAATTGAATTATATTTTATCGTTTGACAATAATTATAGTGTTAAGACAAGAGTTTAATCAAAAATATGTTTTTTCAAACTAAATACTATAAAAAATTGAAAATAAATGCGAAAAAAATATTGGGATTAGATTTTACTACTCAACCTATCAATATCTGAATGATTTAGCTCCCAAAATCATTTATTATATCTATCATTTCCATAACCATCAATTCCTTGAGTGCTTAATAAAATGATTCGTAATAAGATTGTTTTTACATTGACTGATGAATCTAACTTTATTCCTAAAAATTAGACCCAATACATAATATATTCTAACAAGAACTCAAACATGTTATTTCAACCAACACTCTCAACATCTAAAACTTTACGTAATCAAACTAAAACAAACATTAAGAATAATAATAAACCATATAAATTATTACATAAACATGAATAGATTGAAACGAACCAATGTAGATACATCAAAGTGAGTAGATACATGTTAAGTGCCAAAATGATCATAAATTCACTATCAATTTTGTGGCACTTTAACTCATTTCTCAATCCAAATTGTTGATTTTATGTTCTTAAATGATTAAAACTTGTTAATAGAACCGGTTCATATTTGAAGTGTTTGTGTAAGCTTAAATCGGATAATGACTGAAAAACTAAGTTTCTGGGAAAAGTTCACAAAAGTTTAGCGTAGGAACCAAGCTCAATGGATCAGATAGCAGCTGTTACTTGCGCTCGGCGCTGAAGCCATGATTAGTGGAAGAAGGACCATCAATCATCACAATCCTGCATTGGACAGATTTAATTACAAATTGCAACAATTAGTTTATGCCTTGGATGCGACAAGCTTGTGCCAAGCAAAAAATGAATATATGTTTAGCTCAAGATATGCACTCAATGCAAGATGTGGACCCAACGCAAAGTGGTACACTAATAGGTTGAGCTTGGTTAGGCAAAACATTGTACTCAAAGCAAGGTGATGTGCTGAGTGTGGAAGTCAATTTACAAACATTATTTAAGGGATTTAACTTGGTTTTGTTAAACACACTTCTGACAATACATTTGTAATACGATAAATTCTTAGTTTTTAGGTGAGTTTACCTCCTTTAAGAGTTGTGGAAACAAGGTGTAAGTACTACGAGTTAGTCTATGCTTATTGGAGTGGAAATTCACCATCCATGAGTTGTATTCTCTCTTACTTTTGTTAGCATTTAGTTACCATGAGTAGCTAAGTTCTTTATTGTTGAGATTGAATGTAATATAAATTTGATGTATGTATATTGATTCAGTTGTTAATTCATTATGTTGTCTTTCTTTTGAATTATGTATATGCTTAATGCTTACTTTGTGAGTTTGATCATCTTATTCTACGAATTGTGACGAAATTTTCGGAGAAATACTTGTTATAATTTTGACTTTATTCAACTCATCAATTGGTATAATTGCTAAATATATATTTACATCAAATTGTCACTTTATGCATGTTGTTGTATTAGTTGCTAGACATAGAGCTAAATCAATATATAACTTAATAACTCTCAAACTTGTTAACATAGACTACTAGACGTAGATATATGTTTAACTATTCATATATCTTCATCTTGTTATTTTATTTGCTAGACATAGAGCTATTCTGACGAGGTACTAACATGACCAAGACATCGGTGGTTAATATAATTGAGATGTTGCATTTTTACTCAATTTTACATGCATAGACTACTAGTTATAGATGTATGATCTTGTGAGTCATAATTCTCCATCTCATGTGTAAAGTTACTGATACGGAGCTTTATTACATAAGCTAGAAATTCCACCATTTTTGCTCAACCAAAATGTCCCAACATTCTATCAAATTCTCCAATGTTATTAAAACCGTACCGGTTATCAAACTGGTTAGGGTACTGGTATAGTGGTACAGTGGTTCAACCAGTGGTTCAGTAATTAAATCGCATGCCGGTTAAACCGGACATACTTGCTTATATATATATATGTAAACCTATAACAAAAAATTTCAAATAAGTAGATATTCATATTTATAATCCATATTCATAATTTACTTCAAATTCACACAAACAAACAACATTAAGTCTTTAATAAAATCAAAGTTTAAAGTACAAAACATATATTTATCCAAAATTATCACTTAACAAACGCAAAATACAAATAAATGACCCAAGTATCAATCATTGAAGTTGAAGAATTGGTGAAGAATTGAAAATTTGAAATTTAAAAAAAAAAAAAATAATAATGTACAAACCAACCGGTTTAAACCGGTTTACCGGTTTTGACCGGTTTTCAATCGGTTTTGACCGGTTCTATTGCATATGCGGTATAACATACGTACCGTACCGGTTAGGGGTCCGGTTCACCAGTTTTCCGGTTGAACCGGCCGGTACGGCACGGTTTTCAAAACTATGAAATTCTCTCTTAGTGAGAACTATTTTTCAAATCATGTCATTTCGACCATTCATATTAAGTATACCATTCAATGTTTCATATTTTCTCAGACTATGCATGACTGCTAACCCATTCTCGTTCAGTGAGTGCTTCACTACACATTTCGCCAATCCACCATTCATAGGATGGGAATCTGCTGTTCCAAAGTCTGTCCCTATTCCCTGTCCCGACCAATTACAAATTGCCACATAAATAAAATGAAAATAAAAAAAACATATTTATCTTATTTGCTGAAATGTGATTGGCTTGATACAGCTTTGGGGACAAGGTTGGGGACAGGTGATCTCATTCCCCATTCATATTGATACTTCATATGTTAGGAACATCAAATCCAAATTTTTTATCAACCCAACAACGAACAAATGTGATATCCCAATTTTACTCGGACAACTCTATTTTGAATCATTGTTTTCCTTCTAAAATATACCTAAAAATAAAATATTAGTTATAAGATATTGGTAGTTTCATATATAAACAAATTATACTCGAGTTGAGTCAATTAACTCAAAATATAATCATTTGGAATTGAAAAGTACTTGCAAATGTTGAATAAAAAATGCCTAAATTTTACACTCGTCATAACTTGTAGGTATAAGCTTATAGATGTGAGCTAGAAGCTTCTTAAATGACTAAATTAATTAAAGGTCTAAAAATTATAATTATTAATGGTAGTAATTAGATATGTGATAATAATATAAATAAATATTAATAATTTTTAAAAATTATTATTACTTTTATAATTAAATAAATATTAAGAATTTTGTAAAATTATTATTATATTGACAATTACTTATTTAATTATCTTAAGTAAAGTTATTTTATTATTTCCAAAAGATTATTTATTTCTTTAGTAATTTATAAGTATCAGTAGGTATTGGAGTGTGATATAATTAATTTAATTTGGTAAATTTTAAAAGGTAAAACTCATTCATGAGTTATCGAAATCTCTTAAGGTTTTTGAAAATCTATTTGAAATAACTTTATAATTTTCACGGTCTCTTTTTAAAAGTTATAAGCTTCATTTAGTTTTCGTATATCGAAAAGCTCTAATAACTTATTATTCAAGTGTAAAACCTATAAGTTTTCTGAAAAGCTACAAGTTCGCATTGCCAAATATCACTACTTAATAGGCTAATAACAAAGGGGCTGAGTAAAAGAATGTAAAAAATAAATGCAGTAAATGTAATGAAAAAATATACTAGGTATAGTAAATGTAAAAAACAATTCTAACAAATTAAAAATACTAAAACTTGTTTAACAAAATCAAAGTAGATTTACATTCATTTTTATATAATAGATATGATAAACACTTTAATTTTTCATATTTTATTCCATTTTCTTCTAGATCCATGGAACACACTTTATATTTTCACCTAATTCAATTTGTCATATTCACTTTTATTTGAAAATACTCTATTAATATAGGACAAAAGGTTGAGTCTAGAAAATATTCCTCTTTTTTTTTATATATATCCATTCAAAGTAGATTAAAAGGACATATTTTTTAACTTTTAAAATCTTGTGGCCCTATAAACATTTATATATCACAGTATTAGGAGTTATCAAAACTGTCACAACCATAATTATGACCATATCAACATAAAAATTAGGATTTTCTTAAACCACAAATTTTTTTGAAGTTTCTAAAATCACTTATATTTAAAATTAATGATACATAGGTCAATGATGTTAGTGATGATATTCTGACTACAAAGGAAGAAAGACAACATGTTCAGGGTAAATTCCATTAAAATGTAAACAAAAAAAATCAAATTTGGTGTACCATGCAATACTAGCACCTCTTATTCAATCATCATGAGCATGTTGTATTCCTTCCTTTGTAGTTAGTATAGCATCACCACTATCATTGACCTATTTATCATCTATTTTAAATAAAATTGATTTTAGAAACTTCAAAAAATTTGTCGTTTAGGAAAATCCTAATTTTTATGTTGATATGGTTATGATAACTCCTAAAACTTTGATATATAAATATTGGGGAGGAATCCACTTACTCTAAAAAACACTTACTCTTCATCTTAGCCATCTAATCTTGAAAAATTTAATGGTTTAGATGTACTTACCAATTCAAACCATTGGATTTCCAAGAATGAATGGTCATGATGTGAAGTAAGTGTTTTTCCACTTACTCTTGAAGTAAGTGGATCCCTCCCCATAAATATTTATAGGGCCACAAGATTTAAAAAGTTAAAAAATGTTTCCTTTTAATTTACTTTGAATGGATATATATATAAAAAGAATAACTTCTTTCTAGACTCATCCTTTTGTACTATATTAATAGAATATTTTCAAATAAAAGTGAATATGACAATTGAATTAGGTGAAAATATAAAGTTTGTTCCATGGTTCTAGAAGAAATGGAATAAAATATGAAAAATTAAAGTGTTTATCATATCTATTATATAAAAATAAATATAAATCTACTTTGATTTTTTTAAACAAATTTTAGTATTTTTAATTTGATAGAATTGTTTTTTTAATTTACTATAGCTAGTATATTTTTTGGGTACATTTACTATATTTATTTTTGACAATTTTAACCTTTTAATTAGTAGGTAGTGTGTGATAATGATATGATTAATCTAATTTGTTAAATTTTAAAAGTTTAAAATTGATCAATGAGTTATTGAAATTTCTTATGGTTTTTTAAAAGATATTTGAAGTAGCTTTTTAAGAACACGTCTTCACATGCTACAAGCCCTTTTTTTAAAGCTATAAGCTTTTACTAGTTTTCGTTTATCAAACAACTCTAATAGCTTATTGTCTGAGTCAGAATTCAACTAAGCAGAATTCAACTCTAACCGTTATGGCAATAGAGATCACTTACAATAGAGGTTGGAAAGTTATTTGGCTGGAGTGTGACTCTACTCTTGTGGTTGATATTTTCAAAGGGAAAGCTAAACCTCCTTAAAAGCTTTTATCTAAATGGAGAAAATACCAATTTTTGATGTCCTATATGACTTTGGAAAGTGTTTCATATCTATACAGAATGAAACAATTGTGCGGACAAGTTGACTAACTATGAAATTTCATATAAAGTTTATAATTGGTGGAATGAAGCTCCTTCTTTCATTTTGGATGAGTGGCATAAAAATAGATTTCTTCTTCCTTCATATAAATTTTTGTAACATGTGATTCCTCTTGGATTTTCTGTATTTGATCTCTACTATATATATATATTTTTGTTGCTTTAGCACCTTTTGTCAAAAAAACAAAAATAGCTTATTGTCTAAGTCAAAAAAATACAAATCATCTTAAAATTTACAAATTCGCGATACTGAATACCGTCATTTAATAGGCTAATAGCATAGGGGTAGAGTAAAAGAATGAATAATGAATATAAGGAAATAGATATAGGAAATGTACCCAAAAAATATAATAGGTAGGTATAGTAAATGTAAAAAACAATTCTAATAAATTACAAATACTAATTCATGTGTAAAAAAATCAAAGTAGATTTATATTTATATAATAGATATGATAAACACCTTTCCAAATTTTATTCCATCTTCTAGAACCATGAACAAACTTTATATTATCACCTAATTCAATTTGTCATTTTCATCTTTATTTGGAAATATTCTATTAATATAAGGCAAAATGATGAGTATAGAAAGACTATAATTTTTTGTATACCCTGCAGTGTACACGTACAAATTTTCAAAATAAGTCAATAATCATCCATAAAAACAAAAAATAATAATTTAGAAATATTATATTAATAACAGGGGCATAGTAAAAGAATTTATAATGAATGCAAAGAAACAGACATAGTAAATGTACCCAAAAAAATATACTACGTATAGTAAATGTAAAAAATAATTCTAATAAATTACAAATACTAATACGTAGAGCTGTCAAAATGGGCGGGCCTGTGCGGGCTGTAAAGACTCAAATTCTTCTCTTGAATTTTTTTTTATATTCCTTTTACATGCATTTTCCTACACTTACAATCATAATTCCGACATACTTATTTCAAGTTGCATATTCACCTACGTTCGATTAAGCAGAAAAACATAATTCATTTCGTTAAACCTTAGCGTCTACCGTATACAACTAGTTATGGGTTTCCAAAATACCCATAGCTACGTATATGCGGAATCACAATCAAGCGTATAAGTCATATATCCATAGTTACAAAATATTCCAAAGAATTCAATAAGCACTAATGTACAAAATAGTGCTTATTGAATTCTTTGGAATATTTTGTAACTATGGATATATGACTTATACGCTTGATTGTGATTCCGCATATACGTAGCTATGGGTATTTTGGAAACCCATAACTAGTTGTATACGGTAGACGCTAAGGTTTAACGAAATGAATTATGTTTTTCTGCTTAATCGAACGTAGGTGAATATGCAACTTGAAATAAGTATGTCGGAATTATGATTGTAAGTGTAGGAAAATGCATGTAAAAGGAATATAAAAAAAAATTCAAGAGAAGAATTTGAGTCTTTACAATATGGTATCAGAACATAGTTAGTCCTGCGACCTTGGGTATGGCCTTACTAGCTTCTTTGTAACTTTAAAATGATTGGACTATGTGGTTGAAGCAAACTGTTGTGTGATTATTTGTTGATTGGTTTGATTAATCCTGGTTTACTGACAAATGAGAACCACGATAAACAGGTACCCGTTACTGAAATGTCTGGAAGAGGACGAGGAAGAGGATCGGGTCAGAATGAACTGTTGGCCCAGATTGCGGCAGTGCTGGCAAATGTGAATGAGAACTTGCAACATCTGAATCAGAATGTGACACCAAGCCCGAGTTCACAGCCTTTGGTTCCACCCGGTCCGGCTGAGTATCGAGGTTTGGATGAGTTCTGTAGGAGGAACCCCAGTTCGTTTCAAGGGGGGTTCGCTCCTGATGTAGCCATCGAGTGGATTCAGAGATTGGAGAGAATTTTCAAGGCCATGAGCTGTACTGATGCTCAGAAGTTGGCGTATGCCACCTATTTGTTAGAAAAAGAGGCCGAAAACTGGTGGGAATTCACTCGGCGCCAAATGGAGGCGGATGGGCAAATAATTCTGTGGTGCACATTCAGGGAGAAATTCCTTCGAAAATATTTTCCTGCTGATCTTAGGAGTCAAAAAGAAATGGAATTCTTGAGGTTGGAACAAGGGAACTTGTCAGTGGGGGACTATGCAGCCAAGTTTGAAGAATTGGCCCGATTTTGCCCTTACTCTGAATTGGAGGCGGACGGAAGGTCCAAGTGCTCGAAGTTTGAATCGGGTTTGAAGCCGAAGCTGAAAACGATGCTTAGGCATCAAGAGATCTCTGATTTCTCTACACTAGTCAACAAGTGTAGGATGGTGGAGGATGATATGAAGGCGGACGAAGTGGTGGCGTCAAGATCACTTCCTCCCAAGAATTTTGGGCCCCACAGGAATTTTGTGCACGGGAAGGGAAAGAGTAAGGCGTTTCCGGAAGACGGGAAGCCTTATCCCCCGCCTATGGGTAACAGAGGATATGCTCCACATGGGTCAAGAACTCATGCCAATGCTGAAGGGTCACAACAAAACCCTCCATCCTGGTGTAACAAATGCAGCCAGAAACACTTTGGTGATTCTTGCCCCAGATCCACGCTTAGCTGTTATTACTGCAAGGAGAGTGGGCATCTTAAGAGGCATTGTCCAAAATTTCGGCAGAGTATGAATGCTGTTCGTGCTGAACGACCTCGATCCACCGGCAGAGTTTTCACCATGAATGGTGCAGAGACTTCAAATGCAGACGGCCTGATAAGAGGTAATTGCATGGTGGCAGGTATTCCTCTTTTAGTGTTGTTTGATTCGGGGGCGACACACTCCTTTGTATCTAATGACTGTGTGGATAGGCTGAAATTGCAAACTGAGTCGTTGCTTTTCGACTTGGTCGTATCCACTCCAACTGATGTGCCTGTGGTGGTGTCGACAGTAGTGTCTCGATGTCCAGTGGTAGTAAATGGTAGGACATTTACCGTGGATTTGATCTGCTTACCACTGTCCCAGTTAGATCTAATTCTGGGAATGGACTGGTTGTCGGCGAATCATGTGATGCTTAATTGTGCTGATAAGACAGTGGTATTCGGAGATCCAGTTGGGATTTCTGAGGGGGTCGGTTGTATGAAGCCGATGTCGGCAAAGGAAGTCAGAACTTCTTGTAAAGGGGGAGGGGCCGTGTTTATGTTAATGGCATCCCTGGAGGGTATTGAGGAACCCAAGATTGGAGAAATTCCGATAGTTCGTGAGTTTCCTGAGGTATTCCCTGGTGAGATTTCGGAATTGCCTCCAGTAAGAGAAGTTGAATTCTCTATTGATTTGGTACCTGGAACGGGACCCATCTCTATAGCTCCTTATAGGATGGCACCATTAGAGTTGGCTGAATTGATAAAGCAGGTTGAGGACTTGTTGGCGAAGAAGTTCATTCGTCCTAGCGTCTCGCCATGGGGTGCGCCTGTTTTGTTGGTTAAGAAAAAGGATGGTTGTATGCGGTTGTGTACCGACTATCGGCAATTGAACAAGGTCACTATTAAGAACAAGTATCCGTTGCCTCGGATCGATGACTTGATGGATCAGTTGAGAGGGGCGATAGTATTTTCAAAAATTGACCTTCGGTCAGGTTACCACCAACTTCGGGTGAAGTCGGAAGACATTCCTAAAACTGCTTTTAGGACAAGGTATGGACATTTTGAATATTTGGTCATGCCTTTTGGTGTAACAAATGCCCCAGCAATATTTACCGACTACATGAATCGGATTTTTCATCCGTATTTGGATTCATTTGTAGTGGTATTTATTGATGACATTTTGGTTTACTCCAAAAGCCGAGAAGAGCATGCTGAGCACCTGAGGGTTGTGCTAGAGCTTCTTAGTAAAAATCGGTTGTATGCAAAGCTGTCCAAGTGTGATTTCTGGTTGGAATCGGTAAACTTTCTTGGACATGTGATATCCAAGGAAGGAGTGGCAGTGGACCCTTCAAAGGTAGAAGCGGTTATGGAATGGGCGGTGCCCAAGTCAGTCACTGAGATCAGGAGCTTTCTGGGTTTGGCAGGGTATTATCGGAAATTCATTGAAGGATTTTCGAAGTTGGCACTACCATTGACTAAGCTCACTCGGAAAGGAGAACCATATGTGTGGACACTTCGTTGTGAAGAAAGCTTTCAGGAGTTGAAACGAAGGTTGACTACGGCACCAGTGTTGGTCCTTCCTTGTACCGACAAGGATTTCAGTGTCTATTGTGATGCTTCCAAGCAAGGTTTGGGTTGTGTCCTGATGCAAGAAGGGAAAGTGGTTGCCTATGCTTCTCGTCAGTTAAGGACGCACGAACAGAACTACCCTACTCATGATTTGGAATTGGCCGCAGTGGTTTTTGCTTTAAAAATCTGGAGACACCATCTCTATGGCGTGAGATTTGAGGTGTACAGCGACCATAAGAGTTTGAAGTACCTATTTGACCAAAAGGAATTGAATATGAGACAGAGACGTTGGATAGAATTTCTCAAAGATTATGATTTTGGATTGCAGTACCATCCGGGAAAGGCTAATGTAGTGGCTGATGCGCTAAGTCGGAAATCTTTACACATGTCGACTTTGATGATTAGGGAAGGGAAACTGATTGAAGAGTTCAGGGATATGAATTTGGATGTTCAGATAAAGCCTCATAGTATGATTGTGGGAATGTTGAAGGTCACCAATGAACTGTTTGAGAAAATCCGAGTTTTGCAAGTTGAGGATGTTGAGATAATGGCAAAACGGGATTTAATGCTAAGTGGCAAGGAAACTGATTTCGCATCAGACCCTAGTGGAATGCTGCGTTATAAAGGGAGGATTTGTGTGCCTCATGATGAGGAATTACGGAAGAGTATTTTGGATGAGTCTCATAAGAGCAAGATGAGCTTTCACCAGGGAACTACCAAGATGTACCAAGATTTGAAGAAATTGTTTTGGTGGTCAGGGTTGAAGAGGGATGTGGCTTCGTATGTCTCGATTTGTTTGGTATGCCAGAAAGCCAAGATTGAGCATCAGCGGCCAGCAGGAGAGTTACAATCCCTAGAAATTCCCGTTTGGAAGTGGGACAGTATCTCCATGGATTTTGTGTCTGGTTTTCCGAAGACTCGGAAAGGGTACGACTCGATATGGGTAATAGTGGATCGGTTGACTAAGTCTGCTCATTTCTTGCCGATGAACATGAGGTACTCCCTAGAACGATTGGCGGAACTGTATATCCGGGAAGTTGTTCGGTTGCATGGGATACCGTCGAGCATTGTGTCGGATAGAGATCCCCGTTTTACTTCCAACTTTTGGACTAGTTTACAGTCAGCATTGGGAACTAAGTTGAAGTTAAGTTCAACTTATCATCCACAAACGGACGGTCAGTCGGAAAGAACTATACAATCATTGGAAGATCTTCTAAGGGCTTGTGTCTTGGAACAACCAGGAAGTTGGGATGGTATGTTACCTTTGATCGAATTCACCTACAACAATAGCTTTCATTCAAGTATCGGGATGGCACCTTATGAGGCGTTGTATGGTAGAAAGTGTCGAACTCCAGTGAGTTGGTTTGAAACTGGGGAGAACTTGATATTGGGACCCGAAGTGGTTCAGGAGACAACGGACAAAATCAAGAAAATCCGGGAGAATATGAGAATCGCCCAAAGTCGATAGAAGAGCTATTATGATAAGAGGCGGAAACCCCTTGAGTTTAACGAGGGAGATCATGTTTTCATGAGAGTTGTCCCGACTACCGGTATCGGTAGAGTGTTGAAGTCTCGTAAGCTGACTCCTCGATTTATTGGGCCTTACCAGATATTGAAGAGAATTGGGCCGGTAGCGTATCGTATTGCTTTACCTCCGTTGTTGTCCAATCTCCATAATGTATTTCATGTGTCTCAGTTGAGGAAATATGTTGGAGATCCATCTCATGTGGTTGAGTCTGATCAGATAGAGTTGAAGGATAATTTGACTTTTGCGACGTTGCCTGTGAGAATCATGGATACCAGTATAAAGAGATTGAGAGGTAAGGAGATTGCCTTGGTAAAGGTGTTGTGGAGCCAAGTGGACGAAGGAGACGCTACTTGGGAAGTTGAGCAAGAGATGAGGGAGGATTACCCTCATTTGTTTGAATCGAGGTATGTTGATTTTCGGGGACGAAAATTCTTTTAAGAGGGGGAGGATTGTAACACCCCGAATTTTAGTTTTCAAGATTATAGTAACAGTCCTGGAAGCCTCGCTTGAGCGAGAGTTGTCTCGCCTGGGCGAGAAATGGCAATTTTGGGCTGTTGACACAGTGTAATCGATTACACTCTGCTGGTAATCGATTACATCGTATTAAAAGCATCTGATATGTGCATTTGACACAGTGTAATCGATTACACATTTATGGTAATCGATTACATCTGCTGGTAATCGATTACACTCTGCTGGTAATCGATTACATCGTATTAAAAACATCAGATATGTGCATTTGACACAGTGTAATCGATTACACATTTCTGGTAATCGATTACACATTTCTGGTAATCGATTACACATTTCTGGTAATCGATTACATCGTATTAAAAGCATCAGATATGTGCATCTGACACAGTGTAATCGATTACACATTGCTGGTAATCGATTACACATTGCTGGTAATCGATTACATCGTATTAAAAAGCATCAGATATGCGCATTTTTCACGTTGTAATCGATTACACCATGTTGGTAATCGATTACAACCCGACGACACCTCTTTAAAACAGAAACCCAAACACATTTTAAGGTTAAAAACTTTGAAGGGAGGTGAGAGAAGAGAGCTTTTCCAAGGGCAAGGAGTTTTGATACTCACCTAAGAGCTTGAGAAGAGGTAAAGCTCTTGATTCTAACTCTCTTAAACTCATTTTGGGTATGTTGGATCTCTTCTCCAAATGTGAGAAACCATGGAAACTCATCCTTTGGAGTTATGGTTCGTTTTATGTGTTTTTCTCTTGTAAACTCTTAGTTTATAGTTAGTATTTCGAGAATGGAAAAAGTTGGTGGGTTGATTCATGAAAACCCCAAAACCCTAAAGGGATAATGTGGTTAAAGTGGAAAATGGGTAAAATGCTAAAGGTAGAAGATGAGTTTACGTTCTAATGTTGAAATATGAGATGAATATGTATGTTTTAGATGGTTGTAAACTTATGATGAAAATAGTTTAGCAACATTGAAAATATGATGAATATCTTGTATGGTTAAATAATGCAATATAAGTTGTTTATGTGATATTTGGAATAAATGACTAACATTGTGATTGTATGGTGGGAATGGGAAAGATCCTAGAGTTGGCGGCGGTGACGGTGGAGCTAGCGCAGTTACCAAGAACCCAACCCAACACGCACCAAGGTAAGGATAAGTCTTTAATTTGGCACTTGAAATGAAAATGGATGTATTTTCTGGTTGTGCAAGGATTAATTGGTGAATCACGTATTTATCATAAACATATATGGGTATGTTTGTAATAAGGATTGAGTGGATTCACTGGATGCGATTGATAGTGAAATCAATGAAAAATAAAATATATTTTTAGCTAACCCTAAGGGGTGTAGCGACTTCAGCTCGAGTTTATGTAGCAACACTTCAGCCCGAGTTTACGCGGCATGTTTTCTTTATAAAAGAGATGAAAATCTGTTTTTAGCTAACCCTAAGGGGTGTAGCGACTTCGGCCCGAGTTTATGAGGCAACACTTCGGCCCGAGTTTATGAGGCAACACTTCGGCCCGAGTTTATGAGGCAACACTTCGGCCCGAGTTTATGAGGCAACACTTCGGCCCGAGTTTATGAGGCAACACTTCGGCCCGAGTTTATGAGGCAACACTTCAGCCCGAGTTTATGCGGCATGTTTTCTTCATAAAAGAGATGAGAAATTGTTTTTAGCTAACCCTAAGGGGTGTAGTGACTTTGGCTCAAGTAATGCAGCAAAACAAAAATGAATTTCAAAGTGATTTACTAACTTTTCTAAATGTGGATTATCTTATAATGACGTTTATTGAATTAATGACTTACTCCTTTATGTGTTTGTGTTTCGTCATTGATAATCCCATTGTAGATAAACAGGTGACCTGAGGTGGTCTTATTTTGGAAGCTTAGGAGCTTTATATTTTTGGATTACAATTATTAGCACTATTTTGTACATTAGTGCTTATTGAATTCTTTGTAATATTTTGTAACTATGGATATATGACTTATACGCTTGATTGTGATTCCGCATATACGTAGCTATGGGTATTTTGGAAACCCATAACTAGTTGTATACGGTAGACGCTAAGGTTTAACGAAATGAATTATGTTTTTCTGCTTAATCGAACGTAGGTGAATATGCAACTTGAAATAAGTATGTCGGAATTATGATTGTAAGTGTAGGAAAATGCATGTAAAAGGAATATAAAAAAAAAATTCAAGAGAAGAATTTGAGTCTTTACACGGGCCGACCCGCCACAACTCGGAGTTTTGTAGGGCTTAGGTATCATATTTGACACTTTTTAGTGAATCTGAGATTTTTAGCCCGAGCCTGGCCGAACTATATTAAAACCGGGCTCGGTCCGGGCTTACCCGGGCGGGCTCGGGCTACCCGTTTTTTATTTATTTTAAAACTTTTTTTTGGACATTTGGCTTTGTAATAAGCTTAAAGTGAAAATTATTTTACAAAATAACTTATAATAAAAAATAGATAATAGATGATAAATATTGTGTTATGAACTTTGAATAAAAAATAGAGCAATGTCTATAACTTAAATATTTATAAATTACAATAATGTTATAAAGTTAAACATTATATTATTTTGCTTAATATTCTTTTAAGCACATTAGCAAAATAATGTATCAAATTAAATGAGAACATTAAACCATATAGATTTCATTTTTCTTTTCCTAATTGTATATTTAATTAGATTTAACTTATACAACAAAAACGTAATAAATAAAATAACTTTTAAAACGAATCACAACTTAATTGTTTACCATAGAGAATTCCACTCAACCAAATTTAACATAACAGTTCACAATGAAAATGTTGGTAAAAAATATACAAAAGATATCTATAACAAAGTAAAGAATTATTATGATGATGGTTATAATTTGACACATAGACTTCATTCTGAATTTGAGTCTATACTATCATTACTACAAACCAAAGTGATATTATTTGTTAATGTATCCATTTATTATATTGAAGTGAAGTTACAAATTATATTGTGTTAGAGGTTGAGAGTCTAATAACAATAAGATATTTAATAAATGAGTTATGTTATGAATCATATACGTAGATTTAACATCACGTCTTAACTTAAACACATGACATTATATCTATAAGTTTGGTTGCATTGGGTATAACAATTGTGTTAAAAAAGTTATACATTAATATCAAATGTTATATATATATATATTAAATATATTAAATACGTTAAAATTTAATTTTTTTAAATATTATGCGGGCCGACCCGCCACAACCCGAAACCCGCTTAGGGCGGGTTTGAGCTACATTTTCATATACATAAATTGTATCCGGGCTTTTTAGCTTGACCCGGTTTAGCCCGAACCCGCACGAGTAGCCCGTTTTGACACCTCTACTAATACGTGTGTAAAAATCAAAGTAGATTTATATTTATATAATAGATATGATAAACACTTTTTCATATTTTATTCCATTTTCTTCTAGAACCATGAAACAAATTTTATATTATCACCTAATTCAATTTGTTATTTTCATCTTATTTGGAAATATTCTATTAATATAAGGCAAAAGGATGAGTATAGAAAGACTTTAATTTTATTTTGTATATCCTTCCGTGTAAAAGTACAAAATTTTAAAAGAAGTCAATAATAATCCATAAAAACAAAAAATTATAATTTAGAAATATTATATTATTTTAAGGCAAAATGATGAGTCTAGAAAGAAGTTATTTTTTATGCATCCATCCAATCCAATGTAAACATACATATTATATACTTTTTATATATGGATTTAATTTGAGTCAGTGGCCTCTACAAATACAAATATGTCAAGGTTTTAGAAATTCTCGAAATTATATTGTGATTATAATTACTAGCTTGTCGACATGCACGAACCCGACCCGCATTCTTATTTTCTAATATTAAATATTTCATTTTAGAGAAATATACCATTTTTTTGTATTGACTGTTGTACATGATATTATAATTTAAGTAATAAAAAAATATGAAAATGAATTTTAATATTATTAAAACCTATATTAAAAATTACATTAGTGACTTGATATTTTTTATATATGTAACCTATATTAAAACCTATAATTTTGATATTTTTTTATTGTGTGGTAAACATTGTAATAATAGTTAATTAGAAGGGTAAAATAAGCAATGAAAAATTATACCATGTAGGTAGTTATTAGAGGTTTTGCCTTTATATATTTTATTTTATACAATTATAATGCTTTTGTATTAAGAGTACTTTATGTTAAAAAAATATTTATTATAATTCAATTTAAGGTGAGATATGTGGTTAATGTGCTAATGATAGTTACTTAGGATTATATGGTTTTTTTTTGTATAAATTAAAAAATGTAAGGACAAAATAGGAAAATAAAAATTACACCATGGTGGTAGTTATTTCATGTTTTGGCTTTATATATAGTATAGATTGTTATATTGACCCCACAAAATCACAATTATCCAAAACATTAAAATGTTTTTTTTTGCCACATAAGTTAATGATGTAAATGATGATAATGTTAGTATATCTTTCCCTACTAATGTGCTAAATATTGTTGTATTTTAAATAAAAGTAACATAAATGATACTAAATGTAGAGGATATACTGATTATATAAAAATGATGTTAATGGTAGATGTTGCCCTGATTATATAAAAAATAGAGTAAATTATACTGACACCTCATGAGTTTTAGTGAAATTACAGAGACCTCCCCTCCATTTTTTACCCATACAAAAAAACCCTGATTTTTTTACTTACATTACACTAACCACCTCTGTATGTAAAATAAATGTGATTTTTTACATAAAAAAAATGATAAGTGTAATGAAACTAAACAAAATATGATATATTATAGAGACAAGTCAAAATAGTTTACGAGTCAATACATTTTCATTATTTTTTGTTTCTTATAATATCGTATAAAAATGATTTAAATAATATATCCATATAATTATTTATGCATTTTGTAATGAACTAAAAAAAATAAAAATATATTGATTCGTATACTATGTTGATTTGTTTGTATAATATATCATATTTTGTTTAATTTCATTACAATTATTATCCATTTTTACGTAAAAATCATACTTATTTTCCATGCAGGGATGGTCAGTGTAACGTAAATACAAAAATCAGGGGTTTTTTGTAGGGGTAAAAAATGGAGGGGTGATCTGTGTAATTTCACTAAAACTCAAGGGGTGTCAGTGTAATTAACTCTAAAAATTATACTAAATATTAAACTATTTAATTTATAAATTATGTATTAGAGATCTAAATGTAATATGCATGTTCAAATATGTTTGCATTAAGCATGAAAGTTTGTGTTTAATGATGATTGTCGATATAATGTGAATGAATAATGTGTTTGTTGATGAAGACAAAAATTCATTTTAATAATCTTTTTTTTTTTATCAAAATAGATTAGTTTTAGTGTAAGATTAAAAATACCATTGGCATATAAAAAACATAGGCTAATATCATTTTTTCTTTTTCGGTTTTGAGGGTCGTGAATGAGAAAATAAATTTTAGTTCCCTTGATATTTCACTCTGATTTGAATTAAGTAGAATCTAATATATAAAAATTGGTTCACCAATATTGATTGTTGTGATTAAGGCATTGGTATAGCTTAAATTGTTTAGTTTAAGTTTATTTTTTGAAAAATAAGCTGAAAATATAAACTGTGTGTTTGGTAACCAAATAAAGTTTATAAATTCAGATTTTTTTCTGAAAAAATAAGCTAAAAGTATAAGCTTCAAAATCATGGGTTGATTTATTTTTTTAGCTTATTTTTTCCCAATTTTTATATTTCCCATTTTACCCCCATAACTTTATCTCTCTCATCATTTTTTCTTTCAACATAACTTTTTACATCACCACCACCAAACTTCATACCTCTCATTTTCTTCTATCTTTATCTTCACCAAACCGCATAACTCCTCACAATATCTTCCTATATCTATACACATATAAAACTTTGTTATCAAATATTAAATTTTTGTTAATATGTATAAATCCCATAAACCCCAAAAAAATTGTATAAGGGGTGTAGCGACTTCGGCTCGAGTTATGTATCAACACTTCGGCCTAAGTTTATGTGACAACACTTCGGCCCGAGTTTATGTGGCAACACTTCGGCCCGAGTTTATGTGGCAACACTTCGGCATGAGTTTATGTGGCAACACTTCGGTCCGAGTTTATGTGGCAACACTTCGGCCCGAGTTTATGTGGCAACACTTCGGCCCGAGTTTATGTGGCATGTTTTCTTTATAAAAGAGAGGAGAAATTGTTTTTAGCTAACCCTAAGGGGCGTAGCGACTTCGGCTCGAGTTATGTAGCAACACTTTGGCCCAAGTTCATGTGGCATGTTTTCTTGGTAAAAGAGATGAGAAATCACTTTTAACTAACCCTAATGGGTGTAGTGACTTTGGCTCAAGTGATGTAGCACAGAAAATGAATTTCAAAGTGATTTACTATATAAAGACATTTATTGAATTAATGACTTACTCCTTTATGTGTTTGTGTTTTCGTCATTGATAATCCCATTGCAGATAAACAGGTGACCTGAGGTGGTCTTATTTTTGGAAGCTTAGGAGCTTTATATTTTTGGATTTCAATTATTAGCACTATTTTGTACATGAGTGCTCATTGAATTACTTGGAATATTTTGTAACTATGAATATATGACTTACCTGATTTATTGTAATTCTGCATATTCGTAGCTATGAGTATTTTGGAAATTCGTAGCTAGTTGTATGCGGTAGACACTAGGGTTCAGTTGAATGAATTATGTTTTTCCGCAATATAAATTGTATGATAATATATTATGTTAAAAAGTGTTTTAAGGAGTGATAAATGAGAGATCAAGGTAGTATGATGACTGTATGCATGAAAAGATTAGAATAAAATAAAAAAATTCAAGGGTAGAATTTGGGTCCTTACAATATGGTATCAGAGCATAGTTAATCCTGCAGCCTAGGATATGGCCTTGCATGCTCCTTTGTGATTTTATACGCTGAAAATTGTTTGATCTGTACTGATCGCTAAGTGATTGTGTGAACTTCGTTTAGACAAATTCTGTTCTGACAAGTGAATGAGTACAGGTACCCATTACTAAAATGTCTGGAAGGGGACGAGGAAGAGGATCTGGTCAGAATGAATTGTTGGCCCAGATTGCGGCAGTACTGGCAAACGTGAATGAGAACTTGCAACACCTGAATCAGAATACGACACCAAGTCCGAGTTCGCAGCCTTTGGTTCCACCCTGTCCGGCTGAGTATCGAGGTTTGGATGAGTTCTGTAGGAGGAACCCCAGTTCGTTTCAAGGGGGGTTCGCTGTAACGCCCCGAAAACTACTTCAATAATCTTGCTTGAAAATGGGTAAAAAAAATTTTTTTTTTTTTTTTTTGAATAAAGGAGCCATAAAAATTTATGTCCTTATCTTCGTTTCATTTTCGGAACATCACTTAAGTAACATACAATGCGGAAAATCACAACCATTACTTAATGGTAACTAGAAAAACTCAATATAACTTGAATCATACTTCATTAGAAAATGTTGGTACAGGTACAAGGCGGAATCCTAATCGTCGCCCAAATAAAAACTACTACAAAATAAATTCCCTACACAGGTACACTAATCAAAAGTACCAAGGCCTGTGTAGGTATAACAGATTCCCTCAATCCTCCATGCCCCCTCCTGGGACATCGAAAAGTGGTAACTCTGAATCCCGATCGAACGATCCATCTGAACAAACGCGGATAGAAGACAAAAAGAAAGAAGAGAGGGAGTAAAACATCTAATGAAAAACTTATCATTGACGTCGTGGAATTACACAGAATAATACACCAAGACAACACATGAGTACATATATATCATGCGATTATACAAGCACATAAAAACAATGAATGAAATATAAAACTCGAGGATTTAGAAACAATATCAAAGAATATCATGTATGCAATGCGATGCATGAGTCCACCATCCTTACTCCTTTATCCTCCCAATAACTATTCGGAAATAACCGAGAGTACAGGTCCCATAACAAGCCGATTTGAACGCACCAAAATATTCCTCGCAAGGATATATGATCGATCTGTTCCAAAGAACTGTCCATTTCAGGACGGTGTCGTATCAAACACTTTCTGGGCATCCCTCTCATCGATCCTGATTGCAAAGAGGGGTTGTCAGAGATCATCTAGTTTGCGCTGTGAGAACTGTCCGGTCCAACAGAATACCTCATCCAGGAATACAAGGGACTCGTCTCACCTAGACTCACTCTCAAGACTTTGCTGATGAATCACCGCCATCGTCGTTCCTCTCAACATCTCGGGGCTCGTTCGTCTCCCGTAAATTTCCTCTCCACTACTTCATTATTCATAATGAGTATGCACACTAACCAAGGTTAGCCAATTAAATCTTTTAATCATTCTTTTAAATGATCGGCCCAACCTAAGACATCTCCCAAAGGAATGCTTCTAGTGGGTCCCGATCTTAACACATATAACAAAAAGAGAGAATAATTCCGGCACCACTACGAACCATCGCTGAATTATCCTGGACGGCTCCTCTAGCCAAGCCTCTTACGGTCAAATAATCTCGCTGCGTGGGCATAATATCACACCCTCGGCCTCGCCTTTAACAAAGCAAATCCTTACTTTTATTACTTTTAAGAATTTCATATAGTTGTTTACCTTTACAAATTCTTGATGGCAAACATGCCATTGGGCTCTCGTATATATGAGAGTTATCATTTCGACGACTTAAAAAGAAGTCATGTCGGTATGGAGCCTGCTCGCTCAAGCGAGAGCTGTCTTGCTCAAGCGAGATGCTTCCATTTTTGAGGCATTTGTGGCTTAAGCGAGAGCTGTCTTGCTTAAGCGAGAAACAATCAGTTCTCTTGGTGCCTATTTTAGCTCAAGCGAGAGCTGTCTCGCCTCGAGCTAAAACACTCGTTTTCTCTATACACTTCTCGCTCAATCGAGAGTTGTCTCGGTCAAGCGAGAAGAACCTAAATATCATTTTAATTTCTTTTCTCAAGGAAAATATTTCTCATTTATATCAAATGTTTTTAAACCTTGAATTTCAAAATTATCACATACATATCATTCCCATAATAATCATTCAAACATTATAATTCAAGAGTAAACATGATATTTGCATATATAAACATAACATAAATCGGTATAAGAAATATTGCTGTACTTAATCCAAACAAACATGCAATTGATTAAGTACAAGCTTTCTTAATACCCAGGGCAACTCCAAACTTGTGAGGGAGTTTGGAGGTCCTGATGCATATTCGGACACCACTGTGTCACGATGTTTTCTCCCTCACTTGAGTGTGTCGGGGCGTTACATTCGCTCCTGATGCAGCCATCGAGTGGATTCAGAGATTGGAGAGGATTTTCAAGGCCATGAGCTGTTCTGATGCTCAGAAGTTGGCGTATGCCACCTATTTGCTAGAGAAGGAGGCCGAAAGTTGGTGGGAATTCGCTCGGCGCCAAACGGAGGCGGAGGGGCAAGTAATTATGTGGTGTACTTTTAGCGAGAAATTCCTTCGAAAGTATTTTCCTGCTGATCTGAGGAGTCAGAAGGAAATGGAATTTTTGAGGTTGGACAAGGAAACCTGTCTGTGGGGGACTATGCGGGCAAATTTGAAGAATTGGCCCGATTTTGCCCTTACTCTGAATTGGAGGCAGACGGAAGGTCCAAGTGCTCAAAGTTTGAATCGGGTTTGAAGCCCAAGCTGAAAACGATGCTTAGGCATCAAGAGATCACTGATTTTTCTACACTGGTCAACAAGTGTAGAATGGTTGAGGATGATATGAAGGCAGATGAAGTGGTGGCATCAAGATCACTTCCTCCCTAGAATTTTGGGCCCCAAATTAATTTTGTGCACGGGAAGGGTAAGAGTAAGGCATTTCCAGAAGAAGGGAAGCCTTATTCCTCGCCTATGGGTAACAGAGAATATACTCCACATGGGTCAAGAACTCATGCCAATGCTGGAGGGTCGCAGCAAAACCCTCCATCCTGGTGTAACAAATGCGGCCGAAAGCACTTTGGTGATTCTTGCCCTAGAACCACACTTAGCTGCTTTTACTGCAAGGAGAGTGGGCATCTTAAGAGGCATTGTCCAAAATTACGGCAAGAGTATGAACGCTGTTAGTGCTGAACGACCTCGATCCACCGACAGAGTATTCACCATGAGTGGTGCAGAGACTTCAGGTGCAGATGGCCTGATAAAAGGTAATTGCATGGTGGCAGGTATTCCCCTTTTAGTGTTGTTTGATTCGGGAGCGACACACTCATTTGTATCTATTGAATGCGTGGATAGACTAAATTTGCAAACTGAGTCGTTGCCTTTCGACTTGGTCGTATCCACCCCAACTGATGTGCTTGTGGTGGTGTCGACAGTGGTGTCTCGATGTCCGGTAGTGGTAAACGGTAAGACTTTTACCGTGGATTTAATCTGCTTACCACTATCCCAGTTGGATCTAATTCTAGGGATGGATTGGTTGTCGGCGAATCAAGTAATGCTTAATTGTGCCGATAAGACCGTGATATTCGGGAATCTAGATGGGAGTTCTGATGAGGTTAATGACATGGAACCGTTATCGGCAAAGGAAGTCAGGACTTCCTATAAGGAGGGAGGAGCCGTGTTTATGTTGTTGGCATCCTTGGAGGGTATTGAGAAACCTAAGGTTCCGGATATTCCGATAGTTCGTGAGTTTCCTGAGGTATTTCCTGGTGATATTCCGGAGTTACCTCTAGTGAGAGAAGTGGAATTCTCTATTGATTTGGTACCAGGAACGGGACCCATCTCTATAGCTCCGTATAGGATGGCACCGTTAGAATTGGCCGAGTTGAAGAAGCAAGTCGAGGACTTATTGGCCAAGAAGTTTATTCGTCATAGTGTCTCGCCGTGGGGTGCGCCTGTTTTATTGGTTAAGAAGAAAGATGGTAGTATGCGGTTGTGTACCGACTACAGACAGTTGAACAAGGTTACCATCAAGAATAAATATCCGTTGCCTCGAATTGATGACTTGATGGATCAATTGAGGGGAGCGGTGGTGTTTTCAAAAATTGACATTCGGTCGGGTTACCACCAACTTCGTGTGAAGTCGGAAGACATTCCTAAAACCGCTTTTAGGACAAGGTATGAACATTTTGAATATTTGGTCATGCCTTTTGGTGTAACAAATGACCCAGCAATATTTACCGACTACATGAATCAGATTTTTCATTCGTATTTGGATTCGTTCATAGTGGTATTTATTGATGACATTTTGGTTTACTCCAAAAGCCGAGAGGAACATGTTGAGCACTTGAGGATTGTTCTAGAACTTCTTAGTAAGAATCGGTTGTATGCGAATCTGTTAAAATGTGATTTCTGGTTGGAATCGGTAAACTTTCTTGGACATGTAATATCCAAAGAAGGAGTTGCGGTAGACTCTTATAAGGTCGAGGCAGTGATGGAATGGGCAATACCCAAATCAGTTACTGAGATCATGAGTTTTCTGGGTTTGGTTGGTTATTATCGGAAATTAATTGAGGGGATTTTCGAAGTTAGCACTACCATTGACTAAGCTCACTAGGAAAGGGGAACCGTATGTGTGGATACTTCGTTGTGAAGAAAACTTTCAAGAGTTGAAACGAAGGTTGACTACGGCGCCAGTGTTGGTTCTTCCTTGTACTGATCGGGATTTCAGTGTGTATTGTGATGCATCCAAGCAAGGTTTGGGTTGTGTGTTGATGCAAGAAGGGAAGGTTGTTGCCTATGCTTCTCGACAGTTGAGGACGCATTAGCAAAACTACCCTACCCATGACTCGAAATTAGCTGCAGTGGTCTTTGCCTTAAATCTGGAGACACCACCTTCATGGCGTGAGATTTGAGGTATACAGCGACCACAAAAGTTTGAAGTACCTATTTGATCAAAATGAATTGAATATGAGACATAGAATGTGGATGGAATTCCTTAAGGATTATGATTTTGGGTTGCAGTACCATTCGGGAAAGGCCAATGTGGTGGCCGATGCTCTAAGTCGGAAGTCTTTGCATATGTCGACTTTGATGGTTAGAGAAGGGAAACTGATTGAAGAGTTCAGGGATATGAACTTGGAAGTTCAGATAAAGCCTCATAGTATGATTTTAGGAATGCTTAAGGTCAAAAATGAACTGTTTGATCAAATCTGGGCGATACAAGTTGAGGATAGTGAGCTAATGGCTAAACGAGATTTAATGCTAAGTGGTAAGGAAACTGATTTCGCATCGGACCCTGGTGGACTGTTGCGTTATAAAGGGAGAGTGTGTGTGCCTCATGATGTGGAATTGCGAAAGAATATTTTAGAGGAGTCACACAAGAGTAAAATTAGTTTTCATCTGGGGACTACAAAGATGTACCAAAATTTGAAAAAGTTATTTTGGTGGTCTGGGTTAAAAAAGGATGTGGCTTTGTATGTCTCGAGTTGTCTTGTCTGTCAGAAAGCCAAGATTGAGCATCAGTGGCCAGCGGGAGAACTGCAATCCCTAGAAATTTCCGTTTGGAAGTGAGATAGTATCTCCATGGATTTTGTATCGGGTTTTCCAAATACTCAGAAGGGTATGATTCGATATGGGTGATAGTGGATCAGTTAACTAAATCTGCACACTTTCTGCCCATGAACATGAGGTATTCTTTGGAGCGATTGGCGGAGTTGTATATCTGGGAAATAATTCGTTTGCATTGGATACCGTCGAGCATTATATCAGATAGGGATCCCCGTTTCACTTCAAACTTTTGGACTAGTTTGCTGTCCGCATTGAGAACAACCGCATTGACGGTCAATCGGAAAGAACTATACAGTCATTGGAGGATCTTTTGAGGGCTTATGTCTTGGAACAACCGGGGAGTTGGGATAACACGTTGTCTTTGATTGAATTTACATACAATAATAGCTTCCATTCGAGTATTGAGATGACACCCTATGAGGCTTTATATGGTAGGAAATGCCGAACTCCAGTGAGTTGGTCTGAAACTGGGGAGAACTTGATATTGGGACCCGAGCTGGTCCAAGAGACAACGAAAAAGATCAAGAAAATTCGGGAGAATATGAGGATCGCCCAGAGTCGGCAGAAAAGCTATTACGATAAGAGGCGAAAACCTCTCGAGTTTAATGAGGGAGATCATGTCTTTATGAGAGTAGTCCCGACTACCGGGATTGGTAGAGTGTTGAAGTCTCGTAAGCTGACTCCGCGATTTATTGGGCCGTATCAAATATTGAAGAGGATTGGACCGGTAGCGTATCAGATTGCTTTACCTCCGTTGTTGTCGAATCTCCACAATGTGTTTCATGTGTCTCAGTTGAGGAAATATGTTGGGGATCCATCTCATGTGGTTGAGTTTGATCAGATAGATTTGAAAGATAACTTGACTTTTACGACGTTGCCTGTGAGAATCATGGATACCAGTGTCAAAAAATTAAGAGACAAAGAGATTTCCTTGGTGAAAATACTGTGGAGCCAAGTAGACGAAGGGGATGCTACTTGGGTCAATGTCTTATTTTATCATAGTGCATATACTCATTACTAAGAGTTGATGAATTCCTTTTTGATTAACCATTAACTCTACGAGCATTTAATCTTACCCAATATTCGTTCGAATAATGTTCTAAGACATTATGTGTCTGAAATCAAAGTATAAAAATAAATAACATCTTAATTATTATGATAATTTCAGTTCTAAAGAAACTATTTTATTTCTTCTTGAGAATTTCCTATTGACCATTTAAGGTAATCTTTAACTATTAGGTTTCTCAATTGAGTCACTTAAATGAACATATTCACATATGAATCATCTATATGTGCAATTTAATAAATGAGATCTATTAATTTTTATCTAATAAATACTATCGCACATATATTGATCTATCCAGTCCTATTCTCAATGATTCTATGATCAAGAACATATTGTTAAAAAAATATAAAAGACATGCTCTTCATTATTATAATAACAAATGTCTAATTTTTAATTAATAACTTTATCATATAATATATTTAATTAAATAATTAATACGATAAAATATTAGTACAATTACTTTAATTGTATTTAATGGTAAATTACATTTTAGACATAAATGTAAAAATATACAAATATATTTTCAACATACTAGTCTTCAATTTTCAATTTTCTTTAACATATACATGCTTAAAAATATTTCTTTTACTAATTAGTTTTAATAGCATCTAGTTTCATTATAAAATAATGGAAAGAAAATAAATTTTTTACATTTCAATAATAATACTTTTCAAATATATTAATAGATGTTAGCTCACTATCATATTTTGTCTTTAGGATATTCATTACTAACAATTGAACGTGACTTAAGCCGTAATAAGACTACTATAATCCAAGGACTTCATGAGAATTGAAATTTTTATGCATATTTTTTATATGGAAGATCAAATAAAGGGATAAATAACCAGAAAGACAGTTTACAATAACAGAATGTTTATTGCAATAATAGAAACCTAAAGGATTAGAGAACATGCATAATAATAGTAATAAGCATGGCAAAATGCAGAAGCAAGTTGGAAGTTACACTAATCTAATGACAATGAATGAAAATATGTACTCATGTATAAGATTTTCTATAAAACCAAGCATTAATACAAAAGTGTGCAATAAATAGAATAAGGATAGTGGTAATACATGGATACTATAATAAGGGTATTACATGTTAAGGGTCTGTTTCCTATTGTCCATTGTTGTTGTATCCATCAACAGTCTTGGTTGAATTGTTGGCCTTTCTCTTCAAGACAACAATCCATGTGATCACTTCTAATAATACGGCAATTACACCCAATGCTGCAATTACGCCAATGTATGTTGTTTTCCATTTCTTTTCGGGGTTCAGGATGTCGAAACCCTTGAATATATTGAGAAGTCCCAAGATGATTATTGTGTATCCAATGCTATGGTGATAGATATTCCAGAAATGTCGATATTTGTGATCCTTCTTAGGCCTAAGGAACAATGCGAAAATCTGCAAAATCAAAAGAGACAGATAGAAAAATCAATTTGCATAGTAATGAAAAGAATATAAGACAATGTTTTACCTGTAAAGTGGCGAGAGCAAAGAGAGAGATTCCAATATTGCGATGAAGACTGTATGTAATTCCAACCGAATTGCTTCCGAGTTTAAGACCAGTTGCCCATCCAGCAACCCCAATGGCATAAGCAGATAACTGGCAGCCAACATGAAGATAGAACCAAGCCGGATCTGCAGACGGAAAAGTCCTCATATACCTTGCTATGATAACTCCAAGGGGAAACAGAACACCCCAACTCACAGCATTAAGTATACCATGTATCTGGCGATCAACAAAATCACAAATTCAAATTTTGTAAAATCCATTTTCTAAAATCACCAAAAGAATCACTAAATAGATCTCAATCCACCATATAAATTACAACAGATCCACAGGACAATTTCTTCAAACACTAAAGAATATACAAATATCCATTTTCTGAAGAGCACTATTATGTTATCTGTGCAATAAATTTGAATAACTTTCCAGACCACTTTAATTTTTACAAGGCATAGCATCAAAATTATCATACATATTAGATTTCCATAAAACATTTTCCTTTCTAGTACTATTTACCAGTACAAAAAATCCACACAACTTTAATTTCTACACCATCATAAAATGCTTTTGTTTTCCAAAACAGTTATCTCTTCAATGAATCTAGACAAGTTGATATAAAAAACATGTTTTTTTGTAACACAGTAAAGTTGGTGGAAATTTTGTCCAAAATTAAGTTCCATAAAAAAGCAAAAGGAAGAAAAGAAAAGATGAACTGACATTCTTATTCCTGGTGTTGGAATCTACCACAGTACTACTAGAAGTGTGTCCTCCACTGAACTTCAATATACCCTTAGAATTCAGATTCCCAGGTTGGAAGGCATGAATGTCCAACCTACCATTACTAACAGAGGGCCCCACCTGCCACACATGGTTCACTTCACCCACTTCCTTAACCTTCAACGTTGCGAAAATCCTAATCACCCCATCACTCTCTTCTGCACTCAAATCCCAAACCTCATAGGAAAGTTTCCCAGGAACAAGAACCTTATAAGATTGTATATCAAGGGTCTTTATGGTCATTTTACCATCTTCGCTATAAGCTGCTATAGCTTGTGTACCAACCATGCCACTTCCTGTGGGGTTAAGACCCCATGAAACCCAACCTGAAGGTGATGGAGGAGAAGCAATGAAAGCAATGGAAAGAGATGAATTTGAAGGGTTGTGTGTGTACTGAAGATAGGAGTTTAGGTAAGGTAGGTTTATGCAATTTGAATACAGTGTTTTTGTTTTTGGGACAGTGAGTTTTTGTGTTGTGCATGTTTGGGAAGAGGTTTTGAGAATGAAAAATGAGAGAAAAAGGAACAAGAGAATTGAAGAAGCCATTGGTGATGTTTGGTAATAAAGATGGAGATATAAATAGTACTGTTTGTTTTGTGAGGTTGGAACAGAAGGGAAAACGAGGAACAAGGAAATTGAAACTATTTCGTTGGGAACAACGCAGTATTGTTATATTGTAACAAAAACATATAATTATGTGATGTTTTTTTTCCTTCAATTTTTCATGCTTTGGTATATTGGTCTAATTAGATAAAATATCCTTAGATTTCTATGATGATTAAAAAGTCAATGATTCAATTATTGAGGGCAACTAAGCACGCAAATGAATTAGTTTCTTACATATAGGATGAAGGGTGATAGTACAAAAAAAATAGATAAAAGATTAATTAAGTCTTCTTCTCACAATAATAGTGTGCACCCAAGAAAACTGTATGAATGAATATATAAAATTATATAACATCTTGGGGCTGAACATATATACAATATCATAGTATCATAGGTACTAATGGTAGACGTAACTAATAATAAACTAGTAGGATACCCGTGCATTCGCACAGGTAGAAATATATTTTGCATAAATTTATTTAGGGTGGGGATCCACTTACTCCAAGAGTAAGTTTTTTTAAACTTACTCCACATCTTAGCCATCAATTCTAGGTAATTCAATGGTTTAGATCTACTCAATAATTCAAACCATTGAATTTCCCTAGAATTGTTGGCTAAGATGTGGAGTAAGTTTAAAAAACTTACTATTGGAGTCAATGGATCCCTCCTCATTTATTTAAAGAATGAAAACATAATTTGCTAATATAAAAATATTATTCAGGGTTACCTCATAAAAGATGATATTTATGTGTGATTGTTCATGTAGAGTTGTTGACAACTGAGATGATGTTAAATGTGTTATATTAAATAAATTCATAATTGTTATCAAAAAT
The DNA here is from genome assembly GCA_009771035.1 of Lupinus albus. Classification (NCBI taxonomy): domain Eukaryota; kingdom Viridiplantae; phylum Streptophyta; class Magnoliopsida; order Fabales; family Fabaceae; genus Lupinus; species Lupinus albus. The sequence continues at coordinate 19,007,953 of CM020001.1, read as the reverse complement.
ATTTTGGAAGACAATGTAAAATAATTGTAGAATACATGTTAGAGATTTTATATTTTTTTATAAACCACGTAACTAATAATAAATTTATATTTAGATATTTTTCCACCTCACCAAATTCACACCATTAACTTTCTAACTCTATTAACTCTGCATTTTTCTCATTCCTTCCTTCAACATAAACATTTTTCCTCAATATCCACTATGAGACTCTGACTTCCTTCCAATCGTACTCTGTTGAACTATCACTTTACCCCACAAGTGAAGGCTCACTCCTTAAATTGGATATGCGAAGAAGTGATATATAAAATTTGATGTGGTGACATCTAATCTTCAAAATTGAAATGGGTGAACTTAATTGAGGAAGTTGCAATATTGAGTAAAGGAAGAGAGGTACAATTCATGAGGGAGAGTTGAAAGTTACAATATTGTGTGTGAAAGTTGAAAAGATTGTTAAGTGATAGTGTTAACTTTTTTAATGAGTCTTAATCAATCTCATACTTTCACGACCATATGTGACGACTGTGTCTAATATGCGAACTGAGTTTTAGTTCGCTTCCTTAAGAACATAATTTTTTGTTGTTGGATTAAAAACAATTGGATCTTAGTCGTTGATTAGATTACTGGTTACAGATAAATGCAAAAGTCGGTTTGGGCAGGGTCTACATCTCAATATGAAGAAGTCGGTTTGGGCCTAACCGACTTCTGTACATATTGGGCCCAACCCGATATTTTTTTCGAACCATGGTTTGCTGATACCGACTTCTATATAGAAATCGGTTTAGGAAAAGTTAATATCAACATTTAGCACATTTGGTAAGTTAAGCAGGTTGTTGTAATTTATGGAGTGAGTTTGAATCTCACTCCCAACATTTTTAACATTTTAACGATGAAATATTTCTAAAGCACCTAATAAGTGGCATTTGACAGGTATTGAAAATGGAGACTGAGGTTCTAAACCTTATGAACTTTAAATTATCTATTACCACAACTAAAACATTTCTCAAGTATGAACTATATTTCCATGTTTTGTTGGAAAGTGCCACTTTTTTAAAACTTAATCGAACTATCACAATCTTTTTTGGCTTCAGGAGATTCATCCAAGCAACCCAATCTTGTTACCAGGTGCTAAAAATTTTATCCACAATCTAAATTTTAACCTAAGAAGGTGATTATATTATTCTGACAGGGGGAGTTTTTGGTTGTCAATTTTCCCTGTTACACTATAAACGCATAAAATTAAGTTAAAAATGTTAAAAATGCTGGGAGTGGGATTCAAACCCATTCCACAGACTACAACAAGCTGCTTAACTTACCAAATGTGCTAAGTGTTGATGTTAACTTTTTTTAAATCGACTTCTATAAACCATGGTTCGAAAAAAAATATCGTGTTAGGCCCAATATGTACAGAAGTCGGTTAGGCCCAAACCGACTTCTGTACGGGTCAGTTTTAATTATGGAAAATCGACTTCTATATGGTGCAATGTTTCTATGGAGAAGTCGGTTTTCCCAGGCACCACAAAATTAACATGTGAGTTTTGCATTTTGAAGTTAGAACAAAGACTAGAGTCCAAATTTAACTATGTATTGGGCCTTGATTTTTGGTTGTACGATTTTCATAGAGTCGTCACTACATTTTATAGTAAAAAATGTAGAAAAATCTTTTGATCCAATCACATTGGGCCTTGGATTTTTGATATTCAAGTTCGGGATTCGATTATAGGATAGGAAAATTATTAGCACCATATCCACTTGTTTTATATGATACTCTTACTAAATCACATGACTTATTTTATACATTAAATTTACTTGGTTATTTTGATACGACAAAATTTTATTTATATTTTTTTTGTGTCTTGTAAGGACCCAAATTCTACCCTTGAAATTTTTTCTCATTTTAATTCAATTCCATTCAATCACTCATAACTCACATTACCATTTTAATATTCTTACTTCAAAATCTTATTTCCCCTCCTCACACTCAATCCATGAATCAATAACCACATACATAATCATTTTACTTAGAAGTCCTCATGAATCATTCCTGGAACTAATCTTATAACCTATTATATTATCATACAATTAATCTTGCAGAAAAACATAATTCATTCATATCATTCCCTATGAGTACTAAGACCTCAAAGGTTCTGATCCTCCAAAATAACATTACACATGGTTACAAATATCCAAATAATGGTTACCATGATTACAATCATTTAAATCCGCAAGTATTCATTTAGAATACGAAAAATATAAATAGTGAATCCAAAGTCTAAAGCTCCCGACCTGGCATACTTCATTCGTCTATTTACCTGCAATGGGATTATCAATGACAAAAGTACAAAACACACAAATGAGTAAGTCGTTAATTCAATAAACGTCATTATAAGATAATCCACATTAGAAAAAGGGGTTAGTAAACCATTTCGAAATTCATTTTGTCTTGCTGCATAACTTGAGCCAAAGTCGCTACACCCCTTAGGGTTAGCTAAAAGCAGAATCTCATTTTTCTTAAAACAAATCGTGCTTATATACTCAAGCCAGAGTGTATGCTTCTATACTCAAGCCAGAGTGTATGCTTCTATACTCAAGCTAGAGTGTATGCTTCTATACTCAAGCCAGAGTGTATGCTTCTATACTCAAGCCAGAGTGTATGCTTCTATACTCAAGCCAGAGTGTATGCTTCTATACTCAAGCCAAAGTGTATGCTTCTATACTCAAGCCAAAGTCGCTAACCATTCATGGTCGGCTAAAAATATATTTTCTTTTCATTGAATTCACCATCAATCATTTCCGGTAAATCCACGCCATCTTTAGTATAAACACACCCATATATGTTTATACTAACTGCGTGATTCACAATATGATTATTGCATGACCAGAAAACACACACATTTTCCTTTTCCGTAAAGCTACGCCTTCTTTAATATAAACACACCCATATATGTTTATACTAAATGCGTAACATACAACTTAGTCTTTGCATAACCAGAAAATACACATTTTCTATTTCAAATGCAAAATGAAAGACTTATCCTTACTTCGGTGAGTGTTGGGGTTCAGTTTGTGAGTAACTTTACCAGTTTCCTCCACGATCTCCTCCAACCTTATGATCTCTCTTTTCATTCCCACCAATAACAAGAATGTCAGTCATTTATTCAAAATAATACATAAACGACTCATATTTCATCATCAAACATACATGGAATTCACATATTTTCAAGATCCCAAAATACTTCAATACAAGTTTCCAAACATCTAACATACAAGTTTATCTCATATATCAACGTTCAAGCACAAACTCATCATCCACATCTAACATTTCATCTCTTTCTCTTTATACCCATATTCTCATATTAGGGGTTTTTGGGGTTTTCATGTGTAACCCACAAAACCTTTCCATTCATACAATATCAACTCTAAATCAAGAGTTTACAAGAAAAAAAACAACATAAAACGAATCATAACTCTAAAGGATGAGTTTTCCATGGTTTCTCATGTTTTTGAAAATAGATCCAACATACCCAAAACAAGTTAGAGGGGAAGAAGAAGAGTTAGAAGCAAGAGGTTTACCTCTTTTCAAGCTCTAAGATGAGTCCTAAGGCTCCTTGCTATTGAAAAGCTCTATTCTCTCTCTTCTCTTCAAAGTTCTAACCCTAAGATGTGTTTGAGGTTTCTATTTTAAAGTGATAAGTGTAATCGATTACCATATGGTGTAATCGATTACATCAGTTAAAAATTTAAAATACAAACTCAACGTCTTGATGTAATCGATTACCAAACATGTTGTAATCGATTACAATGTGAAAAATGCACATATCTGATGCTTTTAATATGTTGTAATCGATTACTAGTATAGTGTAATCGATTACATCATGTAAAATACACAGGTCTGATTAGTTTATCAGCATGTAATCGATTACCAGGATTGTGTAATCGATTACACTGTTAAAAAAAACAGAATCTCACAGTGTCAACAGCCCAGAATCTCACACTGTTAAACAGAATCCTCCAGTATAGCCCAGGATTTCACCCTCCCAGTTGATCCTTTCTCGCTCAGGCGAGAATCTCTTGATCAAGCGAGGCTTCCAGGACTGATACTATAATTTTAAAGATTAAAATTTGGGGTGTTACATGTCTGACGTATCCCTATAGTGGATAGGAAATCAAGGTTATGTAATTCTTTAGCTAAAAAAATGTTTGCCAATTGGATTTATTTTAGCTCTAATATGTTATCCTTACGTAAATAAGTGAAGTACAATTCTCGTATCTGATACTTCATCACATTTTAAGTCAGGGAAAGCTTAATCAAAATTTATCATAGGTTTAAAAGCTTTTATTATAATTATTTGAAACAAAAAGTTGTCTTAATTACCCATCAATTCTAAGAAAAGTGAAGCGTAGCCCTTGTGTTCGACACCGCATTATACATTAAAATTGTGGTGAATGTGATATTAATCCTTATTTTTATATTTTAGAAAATGTGAAGTTGAATCTTAATTTATTTTTGCTATTAACATGGTGTCTGACATCACACATCATATTAAGGATTAGTTAAGATTTCATCATCTTTATGTTTTAAAACATTTTATAGGTGTCAATAATTGGTTACCAATTTTAAGAATGTGAAATGCATTCATCGACCCCTCGTATTCGACACCGTATCTTACTTTAAAATTGTAGCCGATACTTTTATTATAAAAATGAATAGTTGATTCAATTTTATATAATTGTTTCAAACTATAAATTTTGCATAAAAAAATATTTGGGAAAAAATGAAGCAAAACGATGTTGTTTTGCTTTCATCTTCTACCTTACACCTTGCTAAACGAATTTCATCATCCAAAACCCAATTTTACCCCTCTATGAAACTAAACGAAGCAAAACCTTCCATTTTCATCCATGTACATTCGAAACATCGTTTTCATCCCTCTACGATGTCGTTTGGAGCTTGAGGCCAACATTCATCCCTTTTGTCAGTGCGATTTTGTTGTGGATTTTGAGGTATTTTCTGTTTCCTGCATGTGTTTCATTACTCATATTTTTATATTTCATCCTTGTTGTGTTGTGGTCCATCACCCCATGTTCAATGAAAATAGTGCATTTTTGTACATGTCCATTTGGAGAATGAAATGGAGTTTACATATCTTAAGTTGTTTAAAAATGGAAGAAAAATGAACTGAGGAGGAAAAAGGATGTGTGTGCAAATCCATATTGTGGTTGGATAGCTTATTGTGCAAGGGACAATAAATTGAACACTTACCAACTGAAACTTTCAACCCACAACATACTTATTGCAAGAACTTCCAAAACAAGGCTGCAAGCAGGGATTGGGCAAGAATTTCTAAAAACAAGGCTGCAAGCAAGGATTGGGTTGCCAAAAAAACTCGAGTCAAGGTTGGTGACACAACCTGATTTAAGGAGGACACAAACAATTACTTTGATGAATGAGGACTTCATGTTGCGCTTGGAGAAGAAAAAGGTGAGCACAACCCTGAAATTTGGAGGTGAAGCCATTGAAGGTTCAGAAGAAAAAAAATATGGTCAATTGAGAGATTATTTAGGGGAAGTTCATAAAACCAATACTGGATCAACTGTTGTACTAGAAGTTCACCCAATTCCTGAATCACCACCAATGTTCAACAGACTCTTTATATGCCTAAATGCTTGTAAAGAAGGTCTCAAGAATGAGTGTAGAACCATGATTTGCCTGGATGGATGTTTTTTAAAAGGGTATTATGGGAGACAGTTTCTATCTGTTTTGGACAGGATGCAAATATTCAATTTTATGTTATTATTTATGTTTTAGTTGATTTAGAAACCAAGGATAATTAGAAATGGTTTCAAGGACTATTGGAACAAGCTTTAGGTTCTCAAGACATGTATGGCTGAAACTTTGTGTCAGGTCGACAAAAGGGTTTGGAACCTGCAATAAGTGAGGTTATGTCACGTGCACATCATAGAAATTATGTACTGTACATCTGGAAAAACTACATCAAATCTTTTAAGGATAAGAAACTAAGAGGTGTAGTCAAGGAATTAGTTAAATGCACCACAGGTGGTGAGTTTAACACTGGAATGAGAAAATTGAAGGACAAACATCTAATGGCATGGTCTTTTCTAAACAATCTTGAGCCTAGCTCAGGGGTGAAGGAATTTTATAGCCATTGGCCCAAAGTGAACAACATTACCAACAACATGTGTTAAGTATGGAATACAAAAATTGTTGAGTTCATAGATAAACCAATTTTAACAATGTTAGAGAAGTTGAGATGCTACATCATGAGAGAATGGGACAACACAAGATAACCATGAGGAATTGGAAATGGAAGTTGCTACCTGTCCAATAAAGAAGATTGGAGAAAATCAAAGTTGAAAGTTTTAAGTGGACTCCAACATGGACTGGAGATATTGAGAGTCAAGCATATGAGATAGAACATAGGTCAACCAAGTTGGGGATAAGTTTGACAAACCAAACTTGCACATGTCAAAAATGGCAACTCACTAGTTTGCCATGTGAACATGCTATGGCAACAATTGCTTTCAACAATGATAGTCCAGAAGATTATGTGCATGTAAAGGTCCACGAATGGCAAGAAATAATGCTAAGAAGAATGACACATGGGTCCAGTAATGCCAAGAAAGAAGGTTAAGAAAAATGACACATGGGTCTAGGAATACATGCAGCAGGCTGAATTACTTCAAACACAAGTAACTATTGTTATCTATATTGTGTGCTATATATATTGTTATATTGTTATCTATATTGCCTTTATCCATGTTTATACTGCTTCTGGAGAGTCAAGTTGGTTCATCTAGAATTGCAACGGACAAACAACCTAGAATTCCAACTCATGTAAGATACCCATTGATTTTGGTAAGTATTAAAAGTGGAAATTTTATTACCATGTTAGTCTCATCCTAAAATTATATCAACCTTTTGTTTTAGTTTGAGAATGACAACCCAATGGAGTCACCTCAAGTCCATTGGAGTCACCTAATTCAAACCAAGAACATCAAGTCCATTGGAACCACCTAATTCAAACCAAGACCAACAAGTCCAACCTCAAGTCAAACAAAGAAAACAACCTTCAAGGTTCAAGCCACTAAGAACTAAGTCAAAGGATACTAAGAAGAAGAAATGGCTATTACCCTGTTTTGGCTATTACATGTTTTGGCTATTACCTTGATTTGGCTATTGCTCTATTTTTTCATGTTTTTATTCTAATGTAGAAGTCATTTTGTATTTTGGTCATTTTGTAATGCACTTGTCAATTTGTAATGTAGTATTCAAAGAATGCTAAGTATGTTTTTGATCTACAATTTGTCATTTTGTCTGCAGTTTGAAATTTGCTGTGTAGTCTGCAATTCAAAGGATGCTAAGTATGTAATGCAATATGCAATTTGGAATCTGCAATTTACTATTTTGTGCTTTAATGCAATCTATTTCCATAAACATAAGTATGTAATGCATCTCATAACTTCAACAACTTCAACAATACTTAAACATAACTTCATTGATAATGCCTTTTGATTATATAAGCATAACTTACATAAAAAAAACACTAACACACTTATTTCACCAAAACAATTTACACCGCATTAACCTCAACTACTTCAAAATACAAATAAAACTAATACTAACAACAAATAACACACTAAACAAAGTTGCTACAACAACAACTTTTCTGGATCATATGACATCTTCTTTCATTATCATTTGAATTTTTTTATATTAGCCTACAACTCATCCATGTCTATACCATGGTCAGTCCCATGTTCTTCCTTCATGGCTTGATTTCTTTCTCAATCTTCATAACACAATATTTGTTTCCTTCATGTAAAATAGTCAAAATGTCAAAAAAAAAATGTCATTGTCCCAAATTTGAATGCCATAGAAAAATATGCATTAATTGGAATGTCAAAAAAACGGTCCCAACCTTCAAATACGGACATTCATAAAACTGTTTCTTTGGGTTCTTCATAGTTTTTATGGGTATACAACATCAACCATTTTGCAATGGCGCATTGGAAGATGAAATCTTCTACCCACATAGCTAGCATCATCATAGTTTTGATGTGTAAATGTCCTTACATCTTGACTACAGTAAGAGCTGACAACACCATAGCTTTTCATGATATGTGTAAGAGGAGCACAATTTCATTCTTAGGGTTTTAGGTTTTCAAAATTTGGGGGAAATTCCCTTCTTCATCGACACAGGGATGTATAAGGTAGAATTTCACATCGTTTTGCTTAATTATTATTATTTTCAAAACGACATTCATAACAATAGTACAATAAGGTTCGTTTTGTGGAAACGGTAAGGAAATAGGATATGATTCTATATCTTATAATATATCTTATCATGTTACAATTTAGGAATGTATAAGGTAATTATCATGTCGGATTATCCTATCTCATTCACAAAGTATATTTTATATCCAAGGGAACTGAGCTAGAAATGATAATGATAAAATAATGTAGTATTTTTTCCATCATATTCTCATTGTTTAAACTAGACCATTAGAAGTTGTATCAATGAGTGTAGAGCAAATGGAGATTGATCTAATTTTTAGGCATAAAGGGAGACTAAGAAAAATAATATGTGAAATGATTAGAAAATATTTAGAAATCAATACTTTGCCAATATACATTGTTTATTATTGAGCATTGTAAGGTTGTTTGATACATGTAATGAACCCAACCTGATGAAACTAAGATTTGAGTCTTATTTATCCTCACAAAAAAACTACCACCTTCCACCACCATATGAATGCTTGTTGGACCAGATTGCGATCGGGAGCATCCAACTAACGGGGAGTTCCATTGTTATCGGGGTATGAAAAGAGTGTAGATGCACAAGTGAGACACCACATCTTGAACCAAAATCTTAAAATATTAGTTCCATGAGCCTTTTCTACTTATAAACTATTTTACTCCTCATCGCATATCCAATTTGAGACTTCACACTTGAATAACCCAACAATATCCCCCTCAAGTGTGGGTACCACACACTTTCTGGTTCGCTCTCCCTTAAGTCCACCATGTCATAGTCGAACCATCGGCTCTGATACCACTTGTTGGACCAGATTGCGACCGGGGAGCCTCCAACCACCGAGGAGTTCTATTGTTACCGGGTTATGAGAAGAGTGTAGAGGCACAAGTGAGAAACCACGTCTTGAACCAAAACCTTAAGACATTAGTTTGATGAGCATTTTCTACTTATAAACTCTTTTACTTATCACCGCATATCCAATGTGAGACTTCACACTTGAATAAACTCAACATGCATATATGCAAAAAAAAGTAATTTTTTATTTTAGGTTATGTAAGTATAGAAAGAGAGGTAGAATGAGTGTGCTTCCATTTGAGTAATAACTAGCAAGATACCCGTGCATTTGCACGGGTAGATATTTTATATTTTATGATTAAGAACACACATTACATGTGCATTCATATGGTTATTAAGAACACACACGCTATTTGTGAATTTGAATTATTAAAGCACACATGTTACATGTGCATTCATAAACACATGTTACTCATACACTTTTATAATTTTTTGATTGATTTTCATATTCTATAGTGTATATATTTGGTTAACTAATAAATACAAAAAAAAAACTTATATTGTTCATTCTTAATATAGACGTACATATAGAAAACTTATATATTTGTTAATGTAACTTGTTGATATTTTTTTCATTTCCAGAATATTATTTCTTATTAGTTGTTAGTATAATTGGTTTATTATTTCATATTTTTTTAAAAGTATACAAAATGGGACATTGTAATTAATTACTTAGATTTGTTTTCAAAATAAATACGGGTTTAATCATTTAGTATGACAACTTTGAAAATAATATTTTAATAAATAGAAATAAAATTTAAGTAATAAATTGTCATTGAAATAAGAAAGTTGTAATTATATAGTTCGATTCTTTTTCAAAATAATGGAGACCTTAATTAATTATTTAAGATCAAAACTGCTAAAATATTTTAAATATAGTAATAGAAATGTATGAATAATAATTGGAAATGAGAATCTTTTTAAAATTAAAGGAGACGTCCTAATTTGCATGTAGTGATTACTATACATTATTTTTTCAGCTTGAATAATATCATCAATCTCATCAATAAGCACCACATTAAATGACAATATATGTTTCTATTCCCTTATGTTCATCAGTTTTATTTCTTTGATAATGATCGGCAATATTTATTCATAGTAATTATTAATTATTAATTATTAGTTTGGAGCTGATCGGCGATATTTATTCAATGTTGTTGATATTTATTCACTTATTCGATTACAAATTACAATAGTATAACAAAATTTATTTTCATTGATTTCACTATCAATCATACCCAGTGAATCCACGCAATCCTTATTACAAACATACTCATATATGTTTATAATAAATACATGATTCACCAATTAATCATTGCACCAGCAGAAAATACACACATTTTCCATTTCAAATGCAAATTAAAGACTTATCCTTACTTTGGTGAGTGTTGGGTTGGTTTCTTTGTGACTTCACAAGTTCCACCGACACCACCGCCAACTCTAGGATCTTTCCTCATTCCCACCATACAACACAATGTTAGTCATTTATTCCAAATATCACATAAACAACTCATATTGCACTATTTAACCCTACAAGATATTTAGCACATTTTCAATGTTTCTAAACTACTTTCATCATAAGTTTACAACATATAAAACATACATATTCATCTTCTACCTCTAGCATTTTACTCATTTTCCTCTTTATCCACATTTTCACTTTAGGGTTTTTGGGGTTTTCATGAATCAACCACAAACCCTTTCCATTCTTGAAATAATAACTCTAAACCAAGAGGTTACAAGATAAAAACAACATAAAACGAACCATAACTCAAAAGGATGAGTTTTCATGGTTTCTCTCATTTTGAGAAAAGATCCAACATACCCAAAACAAGTTTCAAAGGGAAGAAGAGAGTTAGAGTCAAGAGCTTTACCTCTTCTCAAACTTCTAAATGACTCACAAGTCTCCTTGCTCTTGAAAAGGCTCTATTCTCTCACTTCTATCTAGGTTAACCCTCATAAATGTGTTTGGGGTCCCCTATTTAATGCAACAGTGTCGAGTTCTCGCTTAAGCGAGCTCATTCTCGCTCAAGTGAGAAAATCCCACCCATTTTAAAAACTAAGATCTGACCCTCTCGCCCAGGCGAGGCATCTCTCGCTCAAGCGAGGATCTTACAGCCTCAACAGGTCCAAACATCACTTTTCTCGCCTAGGCGAGCCAACTCTTGCTCAGGCGAGAATCCTTCCGTATAGCCCAGGATTTCACATTCCCAATTAAGCCTTCCTCGTCCAGGCGAACCAACTCTCGCTCAGGCGAGACCACTCTCGCTCAAGCGAGCCAACCCTCGCTCAGGCGAGAATCCTTCAGTATAGTCCAGGATTTTCACTCTCCTAAGTGAGCCTTTCTCACTCAGGCGAGAATCCCAGGACTGATACTATAATTTTTAAAGACTTAATTTTAGGGTGTTACAATCCTCCCCTTCTTATAAGAATTTTCGTCCCCGAAAATTAAACATACCTCGATTCGAACAAATGAGAGTAATCCTCCCTCATATCACGTTCCACCTCCCAAGTAGCGTCTACTTTACTCCACAGTACTTTCACCAATGGAATCTCTTTGCCTCTTAGCCTCTTGACACTCGTATCCATGATCCTCACGGGTAACGTCGAAAAGGTCAAGTTATCCTTCAACTCTATCTGATCAGACTCAACCACATGAGATGGGTCTCCAACATACTTCCTTAACTGAGACACATGAAACACATTGTGAAGGTTCGACAACAACGGAGGCAAAGCAATCCGATATGCTACCGGCCCAATCCTTTTCAATACTTGATACGGCCTAATAAATCTCGGAGTCAGCTTGCGAGACATCAACACTCTACCAATTCCGGTAGTCGAGACTACTCTCATGAAAACATGATCTCCCTCATTAAACTCAAGAGGTTTCCGCCTCTTATCGTAATAGCTTTTCTGCCGACTCTGGGATGTCCTCATATTCTCCCGGATTTTCTTGATCTTTTCCGTCGTCTCTTGGACCAGCTCGGGTCCCAATATCAAGTTTTCCCCAGTTTCAAACCAACTCATTGGAGTTCGACATTTCCTACCATACAATGCCTCATAGGGTGCCATCCCAATACTCGAATGGAAGCTATTGTTGTAGGTAAACTCAATCAAGGGCAACATGCTATCCCAACTCCCCGGTTGCTCTAAGACACAAGCCCTCAAAAGATCTTCCAATGACTGTATAGTTCTTTCTGATTGACCGTCCGTTTGTGGATGATAAGCTGAACTTAACTTCAACTTAGTTCCCAATGCGGACTGCAAACTAGTCCAAAAGTTGGAAGTAAAATGGGGATCCATATCCGATATAATGCTCAACGGTATCCCAGGCAAACGAACTATTTCCCGGATATATAGTTCCGCCAATCGCTCCAAAGAATATCTCATGTTCATAGGCAAAAAGTGTGCAGATTTCGTTAACCGATCCACTATCACTATATCAAATCATATCCTTTTTGAGTTTTAGGGAAACCCGATACAAAATCCATGAAGATAATATCCCACTTCCACACAGGAATTTCTAGGGATTGTAACTCTCCCGCCAGTCGCTGATGCTCAATTTTGGCTTTCTGACATACTAAACAACTCGAGACATACGAAGCCACATCCCTCTTCAACCCAGACCACCAAAACAACTTCTTTGAAACTTGGTACATCTTGGTAGTTCCCGCGTGAAAACTCATCTTGCTCTTAATAGACTCCTCTAAAATGCTCTTCCGTAATTCCTCATCACGAGGCACACACTCTCTCCCTTTATAACGCAGTATTCCACTAGGGTCCGATGCAAAATCAGTTTCCTTGCCACTTAGCATCAAATCTCGTTTTTCTATTATCTCGATATCCTCAACTTGCATTACTCGGATTTGATCAAACAGTTCATTGGTGACCTTCAACATTCCCAAAATCACACTCTGAGGCTTTATCTGAACATCCAAGTTCATATCCCTGAACTCTTCAATTAGTTTCCCTTCTCTAACCATCAAAGCCGACATATGTAAAGATTTCCAACTTAGCGCATCGGCCACTACATTGGCCTTTCCCGGATGGTACTGCAACCCAAAATCATAATCCTTAAGGAATTCCATCCACCTTCTCTTCCTCATAATCAATTCCTTTTGATCGAACAAGTACTTCAAACTCTTGTGGTTGCTATACACCTCAAACCTTACGCCATAAAGATGGTGTCTCCATATTTTTAAGACGAAGACCACTGCAGCTAACTCTAGATCATGGGTAGGGTAGTTTTGCTCATGCGTTCTCAACTTTCGAGAAGAATAGGCAACAACCTTCCCTTCTTGCATCAACACGCAACCCAACCCTTGCTTGAAAGCATCACAATAAACATTGAAATCCCGATCAGTATAAAGAAGAACCAACATTGGCGCCGTAGTCAACCTCCGTTTCAAATCTTGAAAACTCTCTTCACAACGGATTGTCCACACATACAATTCTCCTTTTCTAGTAAGTTTAGTCAAGGGTAAAGCCAACTTGGAAAACCCCTCTATGAATTTCCTATAGTAACCAGCTAAACCCAGGAAACTCCTGATCTCGGTGACTGACTTGGGCACCGCCAATTCCATAACCGCTTCAACCTTAGAAGGATCTACTGCCACTCCTTCCTTGGATATTACATGTCCAAGAAAGTTTACCGATTCCATCCAGAATTCACATTTTGACAGCTTCGCATACAACCGATTCTTACTAAGAAGTTCCAGAACAACCCTCAGGTGCTCAGCATGTTCCTCTCGGCTCTTGGAGTAAATCAGAATGTCATCAATAAATACCACTACAAATGAATCTAAATACAGATGAAAAATCTGATTCATGTAGTCCGTAAATATTGTTGGGCCATTCGTTACATCAAAAGGCATAACCAAATACTCAAAATGTCCATACCTTGTCCTAAAAGCAGTTTTAGGAATGTCTTCCGCCTTCACACGAAGTTGGTGGTAACCCGACCGAAGGTCAATTTTTGAAAACACCAATGCTCCCCTCAATTGATCCATCAAGTCATCAATTCGAGGTAACAGATATTTATTCTTGATAGTAACCTTGTTCAACTATCTGTAGTCGGTACACAACCGCATACTACCATATTTCTTCTTAACCAACAAAACAGACGCACCCCACAGCGATACACTAGGACGAATAAAATTCTTGGCCAATAAGTCTTCGACCTGCTTCTTCAACTCGGCCAATTCTAACGGTGTCATCCTATAAGAAGCTATAAATATGGGTCCCGTTCCAGGTACCAAATCAATAGAGAATTCCACTTCCCTCGCTAGAGGTAACTCCGGGATGTCACCAGGGAATACCTCAGGGAACTCATGAACTATCGGAATGTCCTCAACTCTGGGTTTCTCAATACCCTCCATGGCTGCCAACAACATAAACACTGCTCTTCCTTCCTTACAGGAAGTCCTGACTTCCTTCGCCGACAACGGCTGTAACGCCTCAAATTACTAACACGGAAAATTTAATTTATTTTCTAACATAAAGAAATTTATATCATTGAAAATTTCCTTTCAATTAGGGATACTCCAATAACATTCAATAAAATCCTAACAAAGAGAAACAACACAATAATTCCAAAGTACTAGTCTTTTAAATCCATAAAAGAACAGTAAAACATAAATGAATAATTCCCAAAAACGGGTCCAATATTAACCTAAACAATTTACTAGAAAACTCGGAAATAACGTCACAATCAAAGCAAGCTAGTTCACTCCATGACTCTGCGGTATCCTATTCCTTAGCGCCACCTACAATCCGATTACCACGGATTGAGTAAACAAAACAACATAGAGAGAGTCAGTCATTAAATACATGCAATATATAACATGGTGGGTTTATATAGAATAATAACATTAGAACACTGCAATACAGAAACCACGCATCATCACAGCACACCACAAAATCCATGATTTACAATTAACCTTTATGATAACCAAGTCATCCCTCTATAGTACAACCAATTCGAAACCAATCCGAACCTTAATCCAAAATCCACACTATACGTGCATATCTCAAACTCCATACCATGAAGGGCAGGTCAAACTCCATACCATGAAGGGAAGGTCAAACTCCATACCACGAAGGGCAGGTCAAACTCCATACCACGAAGGGCAGGTCAAACTTCATACCACGAAGGGCAGGTCAGACTCCATACCACGGAGGGCAGGTCAGACTCCATACCACGAAGGGCAGGTCAGACTCCATACCACGAAGGGCAGGTCAGACTCCATACCACGAAGGGCAGGTCAAACTCCATACCACGAAGGGCAGGTCAAACTCCATACCACGAAGGGCAGGTCAAACTCCATACTCAAACATACCAATCACATCACTAGGACTAACGCGGTTAAATAGGAAACTCATGAGATTTCCCGTTTAATTGTGTTATCCCATTGAAATCCTCCAACTAGTGAGTGTCGTTGGAGTTTCCAATATCATGATTCTAATACCACAAAGTTTTAATGCTGCTCCCTCACCTGAGTAGCAGCTAATGCTTGCACTAAAGTTCAGTTGCGTTCTTCGCCGTCTCCTCCAACCTTAGGGTCTCTTCTTCGGTCTCCTCTTTGGCTCTAAGGGTGCACTACTTCTCAAACCGTCCCTATTCTCTTTGTTTTTCGAAAAGTGACCTTTATCCTCACGTGGGACGTCTATTTTAGGTTTTCAGATTTTAGACTCTCGCTCAAGCGAGAGATTTTCGCCCAGGCGAGAATCTCACAGTGGCGAATGTAATCGATTACCATAAGGTGTAATCGATTACAGTGTGAAAAAATGCACGTATCTGATATTTTTATATGATGTAATCGATTACATGCATAGTGTAATCGATTACATGCATAGTGTAATCGATTACATGCATAGTGTAATCGATTACATCATGAAAAATTACACATGTCTGATCAGATATCAGCATGTAATCGATTACAAGAACCATGTAATCGATTACACTGTGTTAACAGCCAAAAAAATTGTCATTTCTCGCCCAGGCAAGACAACTCTCGCTCGGGCGAGAATCCTCCAGTATAGTCCAGGATTTCACCCTCCCATGGGATCCTTTCTCGCTCAGGCGAGAATCTCTCACTCAAGCGAGACTTCCAGGACTGATATTATAATTTTAAAGACTCAAAAATCAGGATGTTACAACGGCCTCATACAACAAACCTCATCAGAAATCCCATCTGGATTTCCGAATACCACGGTCTTATCAGCACAATTCAGCATCACAATATTCGCCGACAACCAGTCCATTCCCAGAATTAGATCTAACTGGGATAGTGGTAAGCAAATTAAATCCACGGTAAATGTCCTACTGTTTACCACTACCGAACATCGAGACACAACTATCAACACCACCACAGGCACATTAGTTGGGGTGGATACGACCAAGTCGAAAGGCAACGACTCAGTATGCAATTTCAGTCTTTCCACGCATTCAATAGATACAAAGGAATGTGTCGCTCCCGAATCAAACAACACTAAAAGGGGAATATCTGCCACCATGCAATTACCTTTGATCAGGCCATCCACATTCGATGCCTTTGCAACACTCATGGTGAATACTCTACCGGTGGATCAGGGTCGTTCAACACTAACAACATTCATCCTCTGCCGTAATTTGGGACAATGCCTCTTAAGATGCCCACTCTCCTTGTAGTAAAAGCATATAAATGTGGTTTCGGGGCAAGAATCACCAAAATGCTTTCGGCCGCATTTGTTACACCAGGATTGAGAGTTTGGCTACGACCCTCCAGCATTGGCATGAGTTCTTGACCCATGTGGAGTATATCCTCTATTACCCATAGGCGTGGAATAAGGCTTCCCTTCTTCCGGAAATGCCTTACCCTTACCCTTCCCGTGCACAAAATTCCTTTGGGGCCCAAAATTCTTGGGAGGAAGTGATCTTGGCGCCATCACTTCATCCGCCTTCATATCATCCTCGACCATTCTATACTTGTTGACGAATGTAGAAAAGTCGGAAATCTCTTGATGCCTAAGCATCATTTTCAACTTGGGCTTCAAGCCCGATTCAAACTTCGAACACTTGGACCTTCCGTCTGCCTCCAATTCAGAGTAAGGGCAAAATCGGGTCAATTCTTCAAATTTGGCCGTATATTCTCCCACCGACAGGTTACCTTGCTCCAACCTCAATAATTCCATCTCTTTCTGACTCCTGAGATCAGCAGGAAAATACTTCCGAATGAATTTCTCTCTGAATGTACACTAGAGAATCACTTGCCCTTCACCCTCCATTTGGCGCCAAGTGAATTACCACAAGTTCTCGACCTCCTTCACTAACATATAGGTGGCATACGCCAATTTTTGAGCATCAGAACAACTCATAGCCTTGAAAATCCTCTCCAGTCCCTAAATCTATTCTATGGCAGCATCAGGAGCGAACCCACCTTGAAACTGACTGGGGTTCCTCCTACAGAATTCATCCAATCCTCGATACTCAGTCGGATTGGGTGGAACCAAAGGTTGTGAACTCGGGCTTGGTGTCGTATTCTGATTTAGGTGCTGCAAGTTCTCGTTCATGTTTGTCAGCACTGCCGCAAACTGGGCCAACAATTCATTCTGAACCGATCCTCTTCCTCGTCCTCTTCCAGAAATTTTAGTAACGGGTATCTGCACTCATTCGTTCATCAGTAAACCACGTTTAACCAGATAAATCATCACATAATCACACAACATTTCGCTTAAATCACATAGTTAAATCAACTAAAGGTTACAAAGAAGCAAGTAAGGCCATACCCTAGGCCGCAAAATTAACTATGCTCTGATATCATATTGTAAGGACCGCAATTCTAACCTTGAGAAAAAAAGTTCTTTTTTTTTTATCATTTTTCATTCATTTCCTTATAAATTTTACAGACAATTTCAATAACCATATTTGACTTCCACTTTCCTATTCATACTCATTTCATAAGACAAAATGACATACACATTTGTTTGACAGAAAATCATAATTCATTTCAATATGTCCTGCAACAATCGCATACAACTAGCTATGGGTTTCCAAAATATCCATGGCTACAAGTATCCAGAGTTACACTAAATCATGCAAATTATATATCTATAGTTACAAAATATTTCAACTAATCCAATATGCACTCATGTACAAAATAGTGCAAATAAATGAAACCAAAACATAAAGCTCCTAAAGCTTCCAAAAATGAGATCACCTCATACCACCTGTTTATCTACAATGGGATTATCAACGACAAAAGCACAAAACACATAAAGGAGTAAGTCATTATTTCAATAAACGTCATTATAAGATAATCCACATTAGAAAATGTTAGTAAACCACTTTGAAATTCATTTTCTTTTCTGCATTACTTGAGCCAAAGTCGCTACACCCATTAGGGTTAGCTAAAAGCAATTTCTCATCTCTTTTACAAAGAAAACATGCCACATAAACTCGGGCCGAAGTGTTACCACATAAACTCGGGCCGAAGTGTTGCCACATAAACTCGGGCCGAAGTGTTGCCACATAAACTCGGGCCGAAGTGTTGCCACGTAAACTCGGGCCGAAGTGGTGCCACATAAACTCGGGCCAAAGTGTTGCTACATAAACTCGAGTCGAAGTGTTGCTACATAAACTCGAGCCGAAGTATTGCCACATAAACTCAGGCCGAAGTGTTGCTACATAAACTCGAGCCGAAGTCGCTAACCATTTATGGTCGGCAAAAAATACATTTCATTTTCATTGATTTCACTATCAATCATACCCAGTGAATCCACGCAATCCTTATTACAAACATACCCATATATGTTTATAATAAATACGTGATTCACCAATTAATCATTGCACCATCAGAAAATACACACATTTTCCATTTCAAATGCACAAATTAAAGACTTATCCTTACTTTGGTGAGTGTTGGGTTGGGTTCTTTGTGACTTCACAAGTTCCACCGACAACGCGCCAACTCTAGGATCTTTCCTCATTCCCACCATACAACACAATGTTAGTCATTTATTCCAAATATCACATAAACAACTCATATTGCACTATTTAACCCTACAAGATATTTAGCACATTTTCAATGTTTCTAAACTACTTTCATCATAAGTTTACAACATATAAAACATACATATTCATCTTCTACCTCTAGCATTTTACTCATTTTCCTCTTTATCGACATTTTCACTTTAGGGTTTTGGGGGTTTTCATGAATCAACCCACAAACCCTTTCCGTTCTTGAAATACTAACTCTAAACTAAGAGGTTACAAGATAAAAACAACATAAAACGAACCATAACTCAAAAGGATGAGTTTCCATGGTTTCTCTCATTTTGAGAAAAGATCCAACATACCCAAAACAAGTTTCAAAGGGAATAAGAGAGTTAGAGTCAAGAGCTTTACCTCTTCTCAAACTTCTAAATGACTCACAAGCCTCCTTGCTCTTGAAAAGACTTTCTTCTCTCACTTCTATCTAGGTTAACCCTCATAAATGTGTTTGAGATCCCCTATTTAATACAACAGTGTCGGGTTCTCGCTTAAGCGAGCTCATTCTCGCTCAAGCGAGAAAATCCCGCCCATTTTAAAAACTCATATCTGACCCTCTCGCCCAAGCGAGGGAACTCTCGCCCAGGAGATGCATCTCTCGCTCAAGCGAGGATCTTACAGCCTCGACAGGTCCAAACATTACTTTTCTTGCCTAGGCGAGCCAGCTCTTGCTCAGGCGAGAATCCTTCCGTATAGCCTAGGATTTTACCTTCCCAATTAAGCCTTCCTCGCCCAGGCGAGCCAACTCTCGCTCAAGCGAGACCACTCTCGCTCAAGCGAGCCAACCCTCGCTCAGGCGAGAATCCTTCAGTATAGTCCAGGATTTTCACTCTCCCAGGTGAGCCTTTCTCGCTCATGCGAGAATCCCAGGACTGATACTATAATTTTTAAAGACTTAATTTTAGGGTGTTACATACATGACATTAGAAATGGTCCATTGAAAATCCAAACATTAGTGCTTTTGAGGTATTATTATCTTATAGGATACATTTGAAAGAGAATTAAAAATATGGTGCCATTTTTTAATAAATATATAACATATGTAATGAGTAATAAATTCAATGAAAGTATAAGATGAATAAAAGTTGTACTCATAGTATATTTTAATTAGATAATAATAAAGTTTTGTTTTTACCATAATATGGACACAAAGGTAAAAGAATATGATTGGGTTAACTTCCATGAAAAGTTGCACATCTCTTTATAGAACAATGAAGAAACTTCCATACCGTCAACAAAGAAGAACCAAGATAATGAAATGAAAAATGAGATGAAAACATACATGTAAGCAATATAATGAAGAAAGAAGAGGACAATGTGTTTGAGTGTTTGATTGAAAAATGAAGGATTAATAGAGTGTATGAGGGGACATGATAAAGTATGGATCTGTTTAGGATGGGAAAAGGTGAATGAGAGTGTGACATATGTCTAGTGACGATGTGGCATAACATTTTTTTCATATAGTTATATAGATATATACATCTCTCCATACATACAGTGAAGGGTAACAAAAAGAAGAAAATTGTTTCCTTCATTGCAAGTGTGCATTATCCAAAACAACAATTGTTTTGTTTTTGTGGAATCTCTTAAGAAATTCTTAGTTTTAGAGTGTTATATTAATATGTGAAAACATTATTCTCTAGGTGTCACATATGGCCAAATCTAACATGCGAACTGTAAATTAGTTCGCATCCATGCGAACTAAATTATATTCGCCAGATGAAAAATTTGGTTAAACGGTTAACGGCTTGTGACCGGTATGAAGTCAGGTTGGCAAAGGAAAACATACATAGGAAGTCGGTTTGGGAGTTTGAGGATTACTTGATGAAGTTGTGGCATGGTGAACCGACTTCTACATTGAAGTCGGTTTGGGAGGAATTAACATGCATTTTGTGGTGCCTGGGAAAACCGACTTCTCCATAGAAACATTGCACCACATAGAAGTCGGTTTTTCATAAGTAACACTGACTCGTATAGAAGTCGGTTTGGGCCTAACCGACTTCTGTACATATTGGGCCTAACCCGATATTTTTTTTCGAACCATGGTTTATAGAAGTCGGTTTAAAAAAAGTTAACATCAACACTTAGCACATTTGGTAAGTTAAGCAGCTTGTTGTAGTCTGTGGAATGGGTTTGAATCCCACTCCCAACATTTTTAACATTTTTAACTTAATTTTCTGCGTTTATAGTGTAATAGGGAAAATTGACAACCAAAAACTCCCCCTGTCAGAATAATATAATCACCTTCTCATGTTAAAATTTAGATTGTGGATAAAAATTTTAGCACCTGGTAACAAGATTGGGCTGCTTGGATGAATCTCCTAAAGCCAAAAAAGATTGTGATGGTTCGATTAAGTTTTAAAAAAGTGGCACTTTCCAACAAAACATGGAAATATAGTTCATACTTGAGAAATGTTTTAGTTGTGGTAATAGATAATTTAAAGTTCATAAGGTTTAGAACCTCAGTCTCCATTTCAATACCTGTCAAATGCCACTTATTAGGTGCTTTAGAAATCTTTCATCGATAAAATGTTAAAAATGTTGGGAGTGAGTTGATATAATTTTAGGATGAGACTAACATGGTAATAAAACAAAAGGTTGATATAATTTTAGGATGAGACTAACATGGTAATAAAATTTCCACTTTTAATACTTACCAAAATCAATGGGTATCTTACATGAGTTGGAATTCTAGGTTGTTTGTCCGTTGCAATTCTAGATGAACCAACTTGACTCTCCAGAAGCAGTATAAACATGGATAAAGGCAATATAGATAACAATATAACAATATATATAGCACACAATATAGATAACAATAGTTACTTGTGTTTGAAGTAATTCAGCCTGCTGCATGTATTCCTAGACCCATGTGTCATTTTTCTTAACCTTCTTTCTTGGCATTACTGGACCCATGTGTCATTCTTCTTAGCATTATTTCTTGCCATTCGTGGACCTTTACATGCACATAATCTTCTGGACTATCATTGTTGAAAGCAATTGTTGCCATAGCATGTTCACATGGCAAACTAGTGAGTTGCCATTTTTGACATGTGCAAGTTTGGTTTGTCAAACTTATCCCCAACTTGGTTGACCTATGTTCTATCTCATATGCTTGACTCTCAATATCTCCAGTCCATGTTGGAGTCCACTTAAAACTTTCAACTTTGATTTTCTCCAATCTTCTTTATTGGACAGGTAGCAACTTCCATTTCCAATTCCTCATGGTTATCTTGTGTTGTCCCATTCTCTCATGATGTAGCATCTCAACTTCTCTAACATTGTTAAAATTGGTTTATCTATGAACTCAACAATTTTTGTATTCCATACTTAACACATGTTGTTGGTAATGTTGTTCACTTTGGGCCAATGGCTATAAAATTCCTTCACCCCTGAGCTAGGCTCAAGATTGTTTAGAAAAGACCATGCCATTAGATGTTTGTCCTTCAATTTTCTCATTCCAGTGTTAAACTCACCACCTGTGGTGCATTTAACTAATTCCTTGACTACACCTCTTAGTTTCTTATCCTTAAAAGATTTGATGTAGTTTTTCCAGATGTACAGTACATAATTTCTATGATGTGCACGTGACATAACCTCACTTATTGCAGGTTCCAAACCCTTTTGTCGACCTGACACAAAGTTTCAGCCATACATGTCTTGAGAACCTAAAGCTTGTTCCAATAGTCCTTGAAACCATTTCTAATTATCCTTGGTTTCTAAATCAACTAAAACATAAATAATAACATAAAATTGAATATTTGCATCCTGTCCAAAACAGATAGAAACTGTCTCCCATAATACCCTTTTAAAAAACATCCATCCAGGCAAATCATGGTTCTACACTCATTCTTGAGACCTTCTTTACAAGCATTTAGGCATATAAAGAGTCTGTTGAACATTGGTGGTGATTCAGGAATTGGGTGAACTTCTAGTACAACAGTTGATCCAGTATTGGTTTTATGAACTTCCCCTAAATAATCTCTCAATTGACCATATTTTTTTTCTTCTGAACCTTCAATGGCTTCACCTCCAAATTTCAGGGTTGTGCTCACCTTTTTCTTCTCCAAGCGCAACATGAAGTCCTCATTCATCAAAGTAATTGTTTGTGTCCTCCTTAAATCAGGTTGTGTCACCAACCTTGACTCGAGTTTTTTTGGCAACCCAATCCTTGCTTGCAGCCTTGTTTTTAGAAATTCTTGCCCAATCCCTGCTTGCAGCCTTGTTTTGGAAGTTCTTGCAATAAGTATGTTGTGGGTTGAAAGTTTCAGTTGGTAAGTGTTCAATTTATTGTCCCTTGCACAATAAGCTATCCAACCACAATATGGATTTGCACACACATCCTTTTTCCTCCTCAGTTCATTTTTCTTCCATTTTTAAACAACTTAAGATATGTAAACTCCATTTCATTCTCCAAATGGACATGTACAAAAATGCACTATTTTCATTGAACATGGGGTGATGGACCACAACACAACAAGGATGAAATATAAAAATATGAGTAATGAAACACATGCAGGAAACAGAAAATACCTCAAAATCCACAACAAAATCGCACTGACAAAAGGGATGAATGTTGGCCTCAAGCTCCAAACGACATCGTAGAGGGATGAAAACGATGTTTCGAATGTACATGGATGAAAATGGAAGGTTTTGCTTCGTTTAGTTTCATAGAGGGGTAAAATTGGGTTTTGGATGATGAAATTCGTTTAGCAAGGTGTAAGGTAGAAGATGAAAGCAAAACAACATCGTTTTGCTTCATTTTTTCCCAAATATTTTTTTATGCAAAATTTATAGTTTGAAACAATTATATAAAATTGAATCAACTATTCATTTTTATAATAAAAGTATCGGCTACAATTTTAAAGTAAGATACGGTGTCGAATACGAGGGGTCGATGAATGCATTTCACATTCTTAAAATTGGTAACCAATTATTGACACCTATAAAATGTTTTAAAACATAAAGATGATGAAATCTTAACTAATCCTTAATATGATGTGTGATGTCAGACACCATGTTAATAGCAAAAATAAATTAAGATTCAACTTCACATTTTCTAAAATATAAAAATAAGGATTAATATCACATTCACCACAATTTTAATGTATAATGCGGTGTCGAACACAAGGGCTACGCTTCACTTTTCTTAGAATTGATGGGTAATTAAGACAACTTTTTGTTTCAAATAATTATAATAAAAGCTTTTAAACCTATGATAAATTTTGATTAAGCTTTCCCTGACTTAAAATGTGATGAAGTATCAGATACGAGAATTGTACTTCACTTATTTACGTAAGGATAACATATTAGAGCTAAAATAAATCCAATTGGCAAACATTTTTTTAGCTAAAGAATTACATAACCTTGATTTCCTATCCACTATAGGGATACGTCAGACATGTAACACCCCAAATTTTAATCTTTAAAATTATAGTATCAGTCCTGGAAGCCTCGCTTGATCAAGAGATTCTCGCCTGAGCGAGAAAGGATCAACTGGGAGGGTGAAATCCTGGGCTATACTGGAGGATTCTGTTTAACAGTGTGAGATTCTGGGCTGTTGACACTGTGAGATTCTGTTTTTTTTAACAGTGTAATCGATTACACAATCCTGGTAATCGATTACATGCTGATAAACTAATCAGACCTGTGTATTTTACATGATGTAATCGATTACACTATACTAGTAATCGATTACAACATATTAAAAGCATCAGATATGTGCATTTTTCACATTGTAATCGATTACAACATGTTTGGTAATCGATTACATCAAGACGTTGAGTTTGTATTTTAAATTTTTAACTGATGTAATCGATTACACCATATGGTAATCGATTACACTTATCACTTTAAAATAGAAACCTCAAACACATCTTAGGGTTAGAACTTTGAAGAGAAGAGAGAGAATAGAGCTTTTCAATAGCAAGGAGCCTTAGGACTCATCTTAGAGCTTGAAAAGAGGTAAACCTCTTGCTTCTAACTCTTCTTCTTCCCCTCTAACTTGTTTTGGGTATGTTGGATCTATTTTCAAAAACATGAGAAACCATGGAAAACTCATCCTTTAGAGTTATGATTCGTTTTATGTTGTTTTTTTTCTTGTAAACTCTTGATTTAGAGTTGATATTGTATGAATGGAAAGGTTTTGTGGGTTACACATGAAAACCCCAAAAACCCCTAATATGAGAATATGGGTATAAAGAGAAAGAGATGAAATGTTAGATGTGGATGATGAGTTTGTGCTTGAACGTTGATATATGAGATAAACTTGTATGTTAGATGTTTGGAAACTTGTATTGAAGTATTTTGGGATCTTGAAAATATGTGAATTCCATGTATGTTTGATGATGAAATATGAGTCGTTTATGTATTATTTTGAATAAATGACTGACATTCTTGTTATTGGTGGGAATGAAAAGAGAGATCATAAGGTTGGAGGAGATCGTGGAGGAAACTGGTAAAGTTACTCACAAACTGAACCCCAACACTCACCGAAGTAAGGATAAGTCTTTCATTTTGCATTTGAAATAGAAAATGTGTATTTTCTGGTTATGCAAAGACTAAGTTGTATGTTACGCATTTAGTATAAACATATATGGGTGTGTTTATATTAAAGAAGGCGTAGCTTTACGGAAAAGGAAAATGTGTGTGTTTTCTGGTCATGCAATAATCATATTGTGAATCACGCAGTTAGTATAAACATATATGGGTGTGTTTATACTAAAGATGGCGTGGATTTACCGGAAATGATTGATGGTGAATTCAATGAAAAGAAAATATATTTTTAGCCGACCATGAATGGTTAGCGACTTTGGCTTGAGTATAGAAGCATACACTTTGGCTTGAGTATAGAAGCATACACTCTGGCTTGAGTATAGAAGCATACACTCTGGCTTGAGTATAGAAGCATACACTCTGGCTTGAGTATAGAAGCATACACTCTAGCTTGAGTATAGAAGCATACACTCTGGCTTGAGTATAGAAGCATACACTCTGGCTTGAGTATATAAGCACGATTTGTTTTAAGAAAAATGAGATTCTGCTTTTAGCTAACCCTAAGGGGTGTAGCGACTTTGGCTCAAGTTATGCAGCAAGACAAAATGAATTTCGAAATGGTTTACTAACCCCTTTTTCTAATGTGGATTATCTTATAATGACGTTTATTGAATTAACGACTTACTCATTTGTGTGTTTTGTACTTTTGTCATTGATAATCCCATTGCAGGTAAATAGACGAATGAAGTATGCCAGGTCGGGAGCTTTAGACTTTGGATTCACTATTTATATTTTTCGTATTCTAAATGAATACTTGCGGATTTAAATGATTGTAATCATGGTAACCATTATTTGGATATTTGTAACCATGTGTAATGTTATTTTGGAGGATCAGAACCTTTGAGGTCTTAGTACTCATAGGGAATGATATGAATGAATTATGTTTTTCTGCAAGATTAATTGTATGATAATATAATAGGTTATAAGATTAGTTCCAGGAATGATTCATGAGGACTTCTAAGTAAAATGATTATGTATGTGGTTATTGATTCATGGATTGAGTGTGAGGAGGGGAAATAAGATTTTGAAGTAAGAATATTAAAATGGTAATGTGAGTTATGAGTGATTGAATGGAATTGAATTAAAATGAGAAAAAATTTCAAGGGTAGAATTTGGGTCCTTACAAGACACAAAAAAAATATAAATAAAATTTTGTCGTATCAAAATAACCAAGTAAATTTAATGTATAAAATAAGTCATGTGATTTAGTAAGAGTATCATATAAAACAAGTGGATATGGTGCTAATAATTTTCCTATCCTATAATCGAATCCCGAACTTGAATATCAAAAATCCAAGGCCCAATGTGATTGGATCAAAAGATTTTTCTACATTTTTTACTATAAAATGTAGTGACGACTCTATGAAAATCGTACAACCAAAAATCAAGGCCCAATACATAGTTAAATTTGGACTCTAGTCTTTGTTCTAACTTCAAAATGCAAAACTCACATGTTAATTTTGTGGTGCCTGGGAAAACCGACTTCTCCATAGAAACATTGCACCATATAGAAGTCGATTTTCCATAATTAAAACTGACCCGTACAGAAGTCGGTTTGGGCCTAACCGACTTCTGTACATATTGGGCCTAACACGATATTTTTTTTCGAACCATGGTTTATAGAAGTCGATTTAAAAAAAGTTAACATCAACACTTAGCACATTTGGTAAGTTAAGCAGCTTGTTGTAGTCTGTGGAATGGGTTTGAATCCCACTCCCAGCATTTTTAACATTTTTAACTTAATTTTATGCGTTTATAGTGTAACAGGGAAAATTGACAACCAAAAACTCCCCCTGTCAGAATAATATAATCACCTTCTTAGGTTAAAATTTAGATTGTGGATAAAATTTTTAGCACCTGGTAACAAGATTGGGTTGCTTGGATGAATCTCCTGAAGCCAAAAAAGATTGTGATAGTTCGATTAAGTTTTAAAAAAGTGGCACTTTCCAACAAAACATGGAAATATAGTTCATACTTGAGAAATGTTTTAGTTGTGGTAATAGATAATTTAAAGTTCATAAGGTTTAGAACCTCAGTCTCCATTTTCAATACCTGTCAAATGCCACTTATTAGGTGCTTTAGAAATATTTCATCGTTAAAATGTTAAAAATGTTGGGAGTGAGATTCAAACTCACTCCATAAATTACAACAACCTGCTTAACTTACCAAATGTGCTAAATGTTGATATTAACTTTTCCTAAACCGATTTCTATATAGAAGTCGGTATCAGCAAACCATGGTTCGAAAAAAATATCGGGTTGGGCCCAATATGTACAGAAGTCGGTTAGGCCCAAACCGACTTCTTCATATTGAGATGTAGACCCTGCCCAAACCGACTTTTGCATTTATCTGTAACCAGTAATCTAATCAACGACTAAGATCCAATTGTTTTTAATCCAACAACAAAAAATTATGTTCTTAAGGAAGCGAACTAAAACTCAGTTCGCATATTAGACACAGTCGTCACATATGGTCGTGAAAGTATGAGATTGATTAAGACTCATTAAAAAAGTTAACACTATCACTTAACAATCTTTTCAACTTTCACACACAATATTGTAACTTTCAACTCTCCCTCATAAATTGTACCTCTCTTCCTTTACTCAATATTGCAACTTCCTCAATTAAGTTCACCCATTTCAATTTTGAAGATTAGATGTCACCACATCAAATTTTATATATCACTTCTTCGCATATCCAATTTAAGGAGTGAGCCTTCACTTGTGGGGTAAAGTGATAGTTCAACAGAGTACGATTGGAAGGAAGTCAGAGTCTCATAGTGGATATTGAGGAAAAATGTTTATGTTGAAGGAAGGAATGAGAAAAATGCAGAGTTAATAGAGTTAGAAAGTTAATGGTGTGAATTTGGTGAGGTGGAAAAATATCTAAATATAAATTTATTATTAGTTACGTGGTTTATAAAAAAATATAAAATCTCTAACATGTATTCTACAATTATTTTACATTGTCTTCCAAAATATTTTTGATAACAATTATGAATTTATTTAATATAACACATTTAACATCATCTCAGTTGTCAACAACTCTACATGAACAATCACACATAAATATCATCTTTTATGAGGTAACCCTGAATAATATTTTTATATTAGCAAATTATGTTTTCATTCTTTAAATAAATGAGGAGGGATCCATTGACTCCAATAGTAAGTTTTTTAAACTTACTCCACATCTTAGCCAACAATTCTAGGGAAATTCAATGGTTTGAATTATTGAGTAGATCTAAACCATTGAATTACCTAGAATTGATGGCTAAGATGTGGAGTAAGTTTAAAAAAACTTACTCTTGGAGTAAGTGGATCCCCACCCTAAATAAATTTATGCAAAATATATTTCTACCTGTGCGAATGCACGGGTATCCTACTAGTTTATTATTAGTTACGTCTACCATTAGTACCTATGATACTATGATATTGTATATATGTTCAGCCCCAAGATGTTATATAATTTTATATATTCATTCATACAGTTTTCTTGGGTGCACACTATTATTGTGAGAAGAAGACTTAATTAATCTTTTATCTATTTTTTTTGTACTATCACCCTTCATCCTATATGTAAGAAACTAATTCATTTGCGTGCTTAGTTGCCCTCAATAATTGAATCATTGACTTTTTAATCATCATAGAAATCTAAGGATATTTTATCTAATTAGACCAATATACCAAAGCATGAAAAATTGAAGGAAAAAAAACATCACATAATTATATGTTTTTGTTACAATATAACAATACTGCGTTGTTCCCAACGAAATAGTTTCAATTTCCTTGTTCCTCGTTTTCCCTTCTGTTCGAACCTCACAAAACAAACAGTACTATTTATATCTCCATCTTTATTACCAAACATCACCAATGGCTTCTTCAATTCTCTTGTTCCTTTTTCTCTCATTTTTCATTCTCAAAACCTCTTCCCAAACATGCACAACACAAAAACTCACTGTCCCAAAAACAAAAACACTGTATTCAAATTGCATAAACCTACCTTACCTAAACTCCTATCTTCAGTACACACACAACCCTTCAAATTCATCTCTTTCCATTGCTTTCATTGCTTCTCCTCCATCACCTTCAGGTTGGGTTTCATGGGGTCTTAACCCCACAGGAAGTGGCATGGTTGGTACACAAGCTATAGCAGCTTATAGCGAAGATGGTAAAATGACCATAAAGACCCTTGATATACAATCTTATAAGGTTCTTGTTCCTGGGAAACTTTCCTATGAGGTTTGGGATTTGAGTGCAGAAGAGAGTGATGGGGTGATTAGGATTTTCGCAACGTTGAAGGTTAAGGAAGTGGGTGAAGTGAACCATGTGTGGCAGGTGGGGCCCTCTGTTAGTAATGGTAGGTTGGACATTCATGCCTTCCAACCTGGGAATCTGAATTCTAAGGGTATATTGAAGTTCAGTGGAGGACACACTTCTAGTACTACTAATACTACTACTAGTAATAGTGTGGTAGAGTCCAACACCACGAACAAGAATGCGAGTTCATCTTTTCTTTTCTTCTTTTTGCTTACCACATGTCACTTCCTCCTTAATTTGTTTCCCTCCTAAAAGGTTTCATGATACTACAATGTACTTACCTACACTATATAATCACTTTTGTATAATGTAAATTTTAATAATTAATAATAATTTTACATTTTTATGTACTTTTCTACGTAATCACTTCGGCTAAAAGTTTGCATTTTTACTACTTTGCATGTACTTTTCTAGCATCTTTGTTTTTTTGTATGACTTGCATATGTTCAGATGAAGGGCACATCTCTTTTGCACTATCCATCCACAATATACTTTGAACAATTGATGGCTCAATGGATTGAGTGAGCCAAGATACAACAAGATTGTTGCATCTTTTCCAAGCACTAAAGGCTAAGTCATGAGGAAGTGGTCTAATGAAGGTTCCATCAACAAACTCCAATTTATTTTTGGTCTCAAGTGCCATCAACATAGCACGAGACCACTGCTGATAATTTTCTCCATTAAGAAGAAAAGAAACTAAAACAGTACCTGAGTTCATATTGGGATTCATGAAGTGTGGACTTGATGGACCCAGAACTGGATTAACTGGATGATTTGCCCTGAATGAGTTGCAATCTTTATGAATGAAACATAAAAGAAAAAAAGAAGAAGAAAGAACCAGTCGTAGTGTAGAAGCGCAGCGGTAGTAGAGACACCCTTACAAGGGTGCTCTGATACCATGTGAAACTTGCATCATGATCATCAAAGAAGCTTAAGCAAAAGAAAACAAAAGAAGCTTCAAGCTAGAAGATGAAGAAACAAAACCGACATGAAAAATACCTCTTTGATATTAAGTTGTGAAGAATAAAGTTTCATAAACTGGATACAGAATAGAAGAAAGCTTAGGCTACTTATAGACTAAAAGTAAGAAATAAAGAAGAGCTAAATCAGAAAAGAAAAGAATAGAAACTTTTATAAAACGGAAATCTATTTAGTAACTAAATAAATAGATTTACAAAAACTTACTAAAAAGAGAAAGATGGTTAAAGCTGTTAAAAACTGAATCAAGAAATGAAGAAGGGTTTCAAGGAGAAGCTTCTTGTTCTTTGCCATGAGGGAAGTTTATTCTTAGCAATATATAAAATTATATAACACCTTGTAGGCCTAATAAGGCTGAACTTTGATACAATACTATAGTACCATAGATACTAATAATACATTGGTAGTATAAAAAAATAGATGAGAGATTAATCTAAAGTATTCTTGTAAGTCAAAATACAACTATTTTAAGTTAGTGACCCACCAAATAAGAAATGGTTAATTGTTCTTTTGACTAACAAAATAATCCTTAATAATTCTGATGACCAAGAATATAAAGATATTGATGCAGAAGATTATCATTTTTTTGGTACATAACTGTCGTGTGAGAGCGGATCAACTACGAATGATGATTTATATATAAAAGATGATCATGATGGGGGCTTTGAGTGATTCAAATTCTTCCTGAAGATAATAATATTACAAGCCAAAAATCATCAAAGAAAAGGAAAAAGTAGATAATCTATTTGTATAAATATAACCTAAATTTATTTGTTTGTAATTTACATATACACTGTACTTATATTATTTGTTTGTAATTTTATGCACTCGACCAAACATAATTGACATGTTCGTTTGCAATTTGTATTGATGTTTTAATATTACAAACATAATTTAGTATGATATTGTGTTAATCTGTCTCATTGTCTATTCTAGCTTGAATATAGTTACTACTATGAATATTTTGTTGAGAATGTATTGCTGTTGAGAATATAGTTACTGATGTGGATAATTTAGCTTGAATATATATGTTGTTGAGAGTGTGCTGTTGAGAATGTATATGTTGATATTACTATATAAATCAACATCACATGCTAGAAGGAGATCTGACAAGCGCTGTTTTATTTGAAACATATAGCAACCCTTGCTAAATAGGGCACTGTTAAATTGAGAGTTCCATAAATTGAGCGATGCATAAACTGTGACCGCTTAAATTGAGCGTTGTTATATGTAAACTATATCACATCGCTCATTGTAACAAGCGATGTGGTACATATCCATTACAACATTGCTCCTTTTAATACGCGTTGTGGTATAGATTACATACAACAATGCTCCTTTACTTACAATGTGCGATGTGATATAGATTACACACAACAATGCACATGATAAGTACGTTGTTGTATGTAATCAATACAATAACATTCCTTACATCGTCCGTTGTTGTATGTTATTTATTTAACAATACTCCTTTTAAGTGGCGCTGTTATATATGAATTATAAGATATCACTATGTCTAGTCTGCGTTGTTATATTTTCAATAATGTAACAACACTTGTATGAGGTTGCGTTGTTGTATGTATGGTATAGAACAGCTCTACGGAAGCGTTGTTAAAGTATACCATATATTACTGCGATCAAACAAATAGTGGACATAAGTAGTGTTATATGCCAAAATGAGTGTTGTTACTTAACATGTAACACCCTAAATTTTAAGTCTTTAAAATTATAGTATCAGTCTTGGGATTCTCGCTTCAGCGAGAGATTCTCGCTTGGGCGAGAGAGGTTTACCTGGGAGGGTGAAATCCTGGGCTATACTGGAGGATTGTCGCCTGAGCGAGAGTTGTCTCGCTTGGGCGAGAAATGACATTTTGGGACTGTTGAAACTGTGAGATTCTCGCTTGAGCGAGAATCCCTCGCTTGGGCGAGATGGTCAGTTCTGAGTTTTTAAAATAGGCGGGATTTTCTCGCTTGAGCGAGAATAAGCTCGCTTAAGCAAGAACCCGACGAGAGCATTAAATGAGAGAAACCCCAAGTACATTTTTAGGTTAAGAATTGAAGAGAGGTGAGAGAAGAGGGCATTCTCAAGGTCTAGGAGCTTTGACTCTCGTTCAAGAGCTTGAGAAGAGGTAAAACTCTCTATTCTAACTCTCTTCTTCTCTTGAAAACTCATTTTTTGTATTATGGATCTCTTCTCAAAGTGAGAGAAACCATGGAAACTCACCCTTTTGAGTTATGGTTCATTTTATGTGATTTTATCTTGTAAACTCTTGGTATAAAGTTAATATTTCAATAAAGGAGAGGGTGTGTGGGGTTAGTCATGAAAACCACAAAACCCTAAAGAGAAAATGGGGTTGAAATGGAAAATGGTTAAAATGCTAGAGGTAGAAGATGAGTTTACTTTCTAATGTTGAAAATATGATGAATATCTTGTATGGTTAAATAATGCAATATAAATTGTTTGTGATATTTGGTATAAATGACTAACCTTGTGTTATATGGTGGGATGAGGAAAGATCCTAAAGTTGGAGGCGATGTCGGTGGAACTTGAGGAGTTGCCAAGAACCCAAACCCAACACTCCCCGAGGTAAGGATAAGTCTTTAACTTATGCAATGTGATAGAAAATGTGTGGATTTTCTGATATGGATGACATAATGAAGCGTAAATCACTTAGTTGTTATAAACATATATGGGTATGTTTGTAACAACGGGGAATGGATTTACCATTTATGTATTGGTGGAGTACTAATGAAAATAATACTCGGAATAATGCAATGAAGTGTAAATCACTTAGTTGTTATAAACATATATGGGTATGTTTGTAACAACGAGGAGTGGATTTACCGTTTATGTATTGGTGGAGTGCCAATGAAAATAAAACTCGGAGTAAAGAAATGATTCGTAAATCATTTTGTAATTATAAGCATATATGTATATGTTTGTAATGATGTCGAGTGCATTTACTGTTTTTTTTGTATTGGTGGAGTGTCAATGAAAATAAAACTCGGAAAAATGTATTGGTGGAGTGCCAATGGAAATAAAACTCGTTTTTAGCCGACCATGATTGGTTAGCGACTTTGGCTCAAGTAATGTAGCAAGTTTTGGCTCAAGCAATGTAGCAAACTTTGGCTCAAGTAATGTAGCAAACTTTGACTCAAGTAATGTAGCAAGCTTTGGCTCAAGTAATGTAGCAGACTTTGGTTCAAGTAATGTGGCAAGCTTTGGCTCAAGCAATGTAGCAAACTTTGGCTCAAGTTATGTAGCATGGTTTTCAAAAGTATGAACGTTGAAATTGGCTTTTAAAGTAAACTTGATTTTAAACCGTTTATTTAACCTTATTAAATGTGGATTAACTTACATTGATATTTGTTGAGTTAACAATTTACTCCTTTGTGTTTCTTGGTGTATTGTCAATGTTAATCTCATTGCAGGTAGGTGTTTTTGATTAGGAGCTTAGAGACTTTTATTTTGATGTCTCTTATCCATTCTTTTGTAACCTTATTGGTTGTACTTGAACTAATTGTTTTGTAATTATAAACTTGATTGTTGTACATGACATTAATCATGAAAACTAGTAACTCGGGATATATGTAGCTATGGGTGTTTTGGAAACTCATAGCTATTTTGTATGCGGCCGTTACTAAGTTACATTAATACGAATTATATTTTTCTGCTATCTGATTTAGTATGTTACTTTCGGTTTATAGATTGGGTTTGAGGAGGGAAGTGAGATCTTTTAAATAAATTCATTCACTCGGAAATTATCGTTAAATGCATGAAATTGGACTAAATAAAGAAAAAATTTCAAGGGTAGAAATTGGGTCCTTACATAACATATCCGACGTAGTGATTTAGAGTAAAAACTAATTATGAGTTTAGAATAAAAATAAATACACATTGAATAACAAAATAATTTAATTATATTATTCTTGCAATAAATTTTAAACAAAATACGATTAGGTCTTAGACAAATTGTGATAACATAAGTAGGGATGACAATGGGTGTGGATGAGTCCGAGTAGTGCAATATTCGGACTCGTCCGAGTAGTACACGCAGGTCCTTGGGTACCCAGCGGATCAACGACTACCCATAAATTCAAAAATATTAAAAATAATTGCAATTAATTTATGCACTTTTGTATTTTTTTCCCCTACGATTTTATGTTATTTAGACAATCAACAAGAGAACAAATTATAAAATTTAATTTGAAGTTTTAAACACAACTTAATTAAACTATTAAATCAAACATTTTTTACATAAACAAACATTAAAAACGACTTCAATATTGGGATGACAACATAAAAATCACATTTATGAATTAATATATATTATAATTATGAATTAATATGATATTTAAATATAGATTAGCATGATATTACAATTATAAATATATATATATATATGAAGAAATAGCAGGTTCGAGTACCCAGACCCATACCTATCTAACAACGGTCTTAAAATCGTGGGTCTCAAGTACCCACGGGTCCAAACCATGGACCCATACCTGACCCATTGTTTTGTGGGCACCCGTGAATCCAAGTACTTATTGTCATCCCTAAACGTAAGATACATTTTCTTCAATATATTTTTTGAATATAACTTCTTAATGATTATTAAACGTCCTCATACATTCCTCACCATAGGTCACAACCTTATTCAATTATACATGAATCGTGTGGTAATATATAAAAAATGAATATCACGACCAACAAAATATTGAATGAACTTAGGGTCTCTATTGCGCACCTAAAGGGTCTTCCCAGAAAATTATATATGAAACATTATTTGTTTTTTTTTTTGTATTTTTCACTTTAACACATGATAATAAAAAAAGGAAATATGGAGAGTACATTGTTTAAATAATAGAAATTGGAAAGTTTATTTTGAAGAATGATATCTTTACATATTAATAAGTGTTGGGTTTATTTTTCTAAAGCTAATATTTTTATTTTGTATATTAGGTAATTTATTTAGGGTTTAAATCCTCTCTGAACTAGTATATAAGGAAAAAAAAATTAATTAAAAAAATTTAAAATTATAACTATTAAAATCTAAATTCTATAACATGTCGCAAACTTTTTCGGACATATGAAAGATTTTGCTTCATTTATTTAATTTACATGTCAATCAACACTATTTTAACGGAAAAATAATAATAAAAGAATGAAATTTTAGTTTATTTTAAATTCAAAGTTTTTTTAAGGGAATAATGAAAAAATATAGGAGATTTGAACTCGGATACTAATTTATATTTTTAATGTTCAAAAACTCTACCGAGTTAATCTTCGGAGAGCAAGTTGTATTATTGTAACACTAATCTTCAATTTCCAATTTTCTATTTATTTTACCAGTTGGTTTTAATACTATCGACTATCTAGTTTCAATATAAAAAAATTAAAGATTTTTTTTTTACATTTCAAAAATTATTATTTTCAAATATATTAATAGATGTCATGTGACATTACAAAATGAGTTTTTTTAATGAAGTAACAAGTTATCTGTGCATTCGTATGAAGTGATATTTTTAGTCATATTATTAAGAACACATGTTACTTGTGCATTCACATGGTTAAGAACACATATGTTACTATGGTTAAAAACACATGTTACATGTGCATTTGTAAGGACCGAAATTTTACCCTTGAATTTTTTTCCCTTATTTATTTCCTTCACATACCTTTTTCATTTTAAGTCTATATACCTATTCATACTCATATTCGTATACATTCTTACTTAGCAGAAAATCATAATTCATATAAATATAATTTAGTAACCACTGCATACAACTAGCTAGAGGTGTCAAAACGGGCTACCCGTGCGGGTTCGGACTAGCCCGCATCGGGTTCGGGCTAAACCGGGCCGGGCTAAAAAGCTCGGATACAATTTATGTATATGAAAATGTAGCCCAAACCCGCCCTAAGCGGGTTTCGGGTTGTGGCAGGCCGGCCCGCATAATATTAAAAAAAAAATTTGAACATATTTAATATATATATATATATATAACATTTTATATCAATGCATAATTTTTTTAACACAATTGTTATACTCAATGCAACCAAACTTATAGATATAATGTCATGTGTTTAAGTTAAGACGTGATGTCAAATCTACGTATATGATTCATAACATAACTCATTTATTAAATATTTTATTGTTATTAGATTCTCAACCTTTAACACAATATAATTTGTAACTTCACTTCAATATAATAAATGGATACACTAACAAATAATATTTTGGTTTGTAGTAATGATAGTATAGACTCAAATTCAGAATGAAGTCTATGTGTCGAATTATAATCACTATCATAATGATTCTTTACTTTGTTATAGATATCTTTTGTATACTCTTTACCAACATTTTCATTGTGAACTGTTATGTTAAATTTGGTTGTGTAAATTCTCTATGGTAAACAATTAAGTTGTGATTCGTTGTAAAAGTTATTTTCTTTATTATGTTTTTGTTGTATAAGTTAAATATAATTAAATATACAATTAGGAAAATAAAAATGGAATCTATATGGTTTAATGTTCTTATTTAATTTGATACATTATTTTGCTAATGTGCTTAAAAGGATATTAAGCAAAATAAGAAAAAAAATATAATGTTTAACTTGATAACATTATTGTAATTTATAAATATTTATGTTATAGACATTACTCTATTTTTTATTCAAAGTTCATAACACAATATTTATCATCTATTATCTATTTTTTATTATTAGTTATTTTGTAATATAATTTTCACTTTAAGCTTATTACCAAGCCAAATGTCCAAAAAAAAGTTTTAAAATAAATAAAAAACGGTTAGCCCTAGCCCGCCCGGGTAAGCCCGGCCCGAGCCCGGTTTTAATATAGTCCGGTCGGGCCGGGCTAAAAAGCCCGGATTCACTAAAAAGTGTCAAATATGATACCCAAGCCCTACAAAACTCCAGGTTGTGGCGGGCCGGCCCGCATAGGCCCACCCATTTTGACAGCTCTACAACTAGCTATGGGTTTCCTAAATATCCATAGCTAAAAATATCCAGAGTTACAACACCATGTAAGTTAATATATCTGTAGTTACAAAATGCTTTAAACTACCAAATATGCACTCATGTACAAAATAGTGCAAATAAATGAATCCAAAATATAAAGCTTCTAAAGCTTCCAAAAATGAGTCCTAACCGGTGAACCGGACCCCTAACCGGTACGGTACGTATGTTATACCGCATATGCAATAGAACCAGTGAAAACCGGTCGGTTTGTACATTAATTTTTTTTTAAAATGTCAAATTTTCAATTCTTCACCAATTCTTCAACTTCAATTATTGATACTTCTGTCATTTATTTGTATTTTGCGTTTGTTAAGTGATAATTTTGGATTAATATATGTTTTGCACTTTAGACTTTGATTTTTTTAAAGACTTAATGTTGTTTGTTTGTGTGAATTTAGAATAGATTATGAATATGGATTATAAATCTGAATACCTACTTATTTGAAATTTTTTGTTATAGGTTTACATATATAATATATATAAGCAAGTACGTCCGGTTTAACCGGTATGCGGTTTAATTAATGAACAACTGGTTGAACCACTGTACCACTATACTTACGGTTTTAATAACTTTGTTACAGATAATAATAACAGAAAATGGAAAAATAGAGAAAAAAAACATCATATGATTATATATTTTTGTTACTGCGTTGTCCCCAACGAAATAGTTTCAATTTCCTTGTTCCTCGTTTTCCCTTCTGTTCGAACCTCACAAAACAAACAGTACTATTTATATCTCCATCTTTATTACCAAACATCACCAATGGCTTCTTCAATTCTCTTGTTCCTTTTTCTCTCATTTTTCATTCTCAAAACCTCTTCCCAAACATGCACAACACAAAAACTCACTGTCCCAAAAACAAAAACACTGTATTCAAATTGCATAAACCTACCTTACCTAAACTCCTATCTTCAGTACACACACAACCCTTCAAATTCATCTCTTTCCATTGCTTTCATTGCTTCTCCTCCATCACCTTCAGGTTGGGTTTCATGGGGTCTTAACCCCACAGGAAGTGGCATGGTTGGTACACAAGCTATAGCAGCTTATAGCGAAGATGGTAAAATGACCATAAAGACCCTTGATATACAATCTTATAAGGTTCTTGTTCCTGGGAAACTTTCCTATGAGGTTTGGGATTTGAGTGCAGAAGAGAGTGATGGGGTGATTAGGATTTTCGCAACGTTGAAGGTTAAGGAAGTGGGTGAAGTGAACCATGTGTGGCAGGTGGGGCCCTCTGTTAGTAATGGTAGGTTGGACATTCATGCCTTCCAACCTGGGAATCTGAATTCTAAGGGTATATTGAAGTTCAGTGGAGGACACACTTCTAGTAGTACTGTGGTAGATTCCAACACCAGGAATAAGAATGTCAGTTCATCTTTTCTTTTCTTCCTTTTGCTTTTTTATGGAACTTAATTTTGGACAAAATTTCCACCAACTTTACTGTGTTAC
Organism: Lupinus albus; assembly: GCA_009771035.1. Lineage (NCBI taxonomy): Eukaryota > Viridiplantae > Streptophyta > Magnoliopsida > Fabales > Fabaceae > Lupinus > Lupinus albus. Next base: position 18,968,458 of record CM020001.1, on the reverse strand, counting down.
AAAAAAACATGTTTTTTATATCAACTTGTCTAGATTCATTGAAGAGATAACTGTTTTGGAAAACAAAAGCATTTTATGATGGTGTAGAAATTAAAGTTGTGTGGATCTTTTGTACTGGTAAATAGTACTAGAAATGAAAATGTTTTATGGAAATCTAATATGTATGATAATTTTGATGCTATGCCTTGTAAAAATTAAAGTGGTCTGGAAAGTTATTCAAATTTATTGCACAGATAACATAATAGTGCTCTTCAGAAAATGGATATTTGTATATTCTTTAGTGTTTGAAGAAATTGTCCTGTGGATCTGTTGTAATTTATATGGTGGATTGAGATCTATTTAGTGATTCTTTTGGTGATTTTAGAAAATGGATTTTACAAAATTTGAATTTGTGATTTTGTTGATCGCCAGATACATGGTATACTTAATGCTGTGAGTTGGGGTGTTCTGTTTCCCCTTGGAGTTATCATAGCAAGGTATATGAGGACTTTTCCGTCTGCAGATCCGGCTTGGTTCTATCTTCATGTTGGCTGCCAGTTATCTGCTTATGCCATTGGGGTTGCTGGATGGGCAACTGGTCTTAAACTCGGAAGCAATTCGGTTGGAATTACATACAGTCTTCATCGCAATATTGGAATCTCTCTCTTTGCTCTCGCCACTTTACAGGTAAAACATTGTCTTATATTCTTTTCATTACTATGCAAATTGATTTTTCTATCTGTCTCTTTTGATTTTGCAGATTTTCGCATTGTTCCTTAGGCCTAAGAAGGATCACAAATATCGACATTTCTGGAATATCTATCACCATAGCATTGGATACACAATAATCATCTTGGGACTTCTCAATATATTCAAGGGTTTCGACATCCTGAACCCCGAAAAGAAATGGAAAACAACATACATTGGCGTAATTGCAGCATTGGGTGTAATTGCCGTATTATTAGAAGTGATCACATGGATTGTTGTCTTGAAGAGAAAGGCCAACAATTCAACCAAGACTGTTGATGGATACAACAACAATGGACAATAGGAAACAGACCCTTAACATGTAATACCCTTATTATAGTATCCATGTATTACCACTATCCTTATTCTATTTATTGCACACTTTTGTATTAATGCTTGGTTTTATAGAAAATCTTATACATGAGTACATATTTTCATTCATTGTCATTAGATTAGTGTAACTTCCAACTTGCTTCTGCATTTTGCCATGCTTATTACTATTATTATGCATGTTTTCTAATCCTTTAGGTTTCTATTATTGCAATAAAAGTTCTGTTATTGCAATCTGTCTTGGCTTGCATTATGGACAATGGTTTCCCACTTTTCATGTTAATAGGCAAAAGTAGGCACTAGGCAACAAATAACAATAACTCCATTTTCTGAACTTAACTTATCTTTTCCTCAAATAGAACATGATTCAGTTACAATGTGTACCTGGCTATGCTGATAGACCAGGTCACAGAATATGTATTTAACTCTACATCAACCACTTGAGAATGCTACATATAACAATCTCTATTTCTGTGATAGCAATTGATTGTTGCTTGTGCCAAATTGAGAATTTAAGTGTTTTTCTTATGAACTTCTCATGTGAAGAGAATGATGATAATAGATATGAAGACCTTAGACTAGTGAGGTCATTCAGGTCTTTGTGGTTATTTATCTCTTTATCTTACTCCACTATATCAATGTCATTATTATCCGACGCACATTAAAGTAGATAGGATAAGAGTCTATCTTACTCATGTTTTATGAGACCCCTATCTTATTTTGTTCTCTATCTTATCATGTCATTTTGCTAGTTGAGGATTCAATAAAATATTGTTAGTGATGAATTAAAATTTTCAATTCTTAACACTTAATTTCATTGCCTTCTATAACAAATTTGCATTTTTATTTTCTTTTTTAACGAATATTCTAAAGGCAATGATTAATATTATTCTGTAAGTTTTATGTATCTATAGATGCACTATTATATAAAAATACACACAAAAAAAAGACAACTTCATTGCATGTGTACCTATTGCCTTATTGAGAAGAATCCATATAATATTGAATCTGGACTATTGCTCAATTTAGATTCATTTTTCATTGCCATTGTAGTGAACATACTTTTGTTTAGTTCATTCACCTGGTGAAATCAAATAGTAATGTTGTTTATATATATTATACTCATTTTATAATGTTTTTATGATTTCTTACAATTAAATAAGTTCTAAAAGTATTATGATTTCTTATCAAGTAGTAATACCTTTCTCTTCAAATTGGTAAAGCTTTCCTAATTTTAATTTCAAAATAAAGCTTTCCTTAGGTTAATTTTAAAATAAATTAATAATTAGAAGAGTAGTCTATTATGTATTTAAACTATGTTGGGAGAGCAATGAGATAGGCATTTTTTGTGACTTGCATCTCAACATGTCCGTTTTGTAGAAGTCTGATGGACTAGGCGAGCATTAGCTTTTGACTCATGATAAAATAGTATTTGTTGGCACATTCAATTAAAGATAAGTCAGACTCTAATTTTAATATCATTTAGGAACTTGGGCTCACGAAATGACATTTTTGGCTCATTCTATCGATAAAAAATCAGACTTTGACTTTAATATCATTTAAGATTTTATCTTAAAAACAATCAACAATAATAGCAAAAATAAATCAATAAATATTTAAATCATTGCTAAAATAATAATGACCCATGCCACAATTATATATCCATACAACTCATGATGCAAATTAGACTTATCTATCATAATTCATATCAAGTCTATGCAATAATGTCACTTACTTTAGTATGCAAAAGTGTTGCATGGTGTAGAGTGAAAAAGCTAGTACAACCCACAGTTCCACTTCAAATTGTCAATTACTTCCTGAAATTTTGTTGAAGTTGTCGAGAGCTATGAAGGTGGAAAGACTTCATTGGCTTGTTCGAATTTTTTGAAGGGAAATATTTATTAGTAAAATGATAAAAATTCACACTTTTGTTTAACGTTGTTTACCAAATCTTATTGTGTTTTAATTGAAAAAGATTTTGATTTCTGTAGTGGCCCTAAAGTGAATGGTCCCTCACGACCTGTAATGTTCCTAGGTTCGGAGGATCACCTGTCTTAAAATGGTGTCATCAAATCTGTCTCAGCCAATTAGAGAATGAAAATTAAAAGTTATCGGAATAAATATTTTTTTAACGAAGAGTGATATAGATTTTTAAATAACGTAACACAATATTATCAGCTGAGATAGAGTTGAAGACACAATTTTAAGACAGGTGATCCGCATGGTTTTATCACTTTCACAATTTGTGTTTTTATTGCTTTTTCTTTTTAATCATTATTTTATTTTATGGGATTCCCATGCCATGTGAATGGAAGCTGGAAAATGGAAGTCAGTTAAAAAAGAATCATCACAATCATACATATACCAGACCTAACCAGAAAATATGAGATCGTCTCAAACTTAATATCAAAGTTTGAACAAATCATCAATTTGTAAAACTGTAAAATGTTTCATAAATATATTAATAAAATAAAACATAAAAAGTAAATATATTTAATTGAAATCATTATTTTTTTAAATAGACTCTTTATTATTGTGGACCCCAAATAGTCACACTTACAGAACCTGTCTAAAACCAGCTGTGATCACCATGGTTGTGGTGATTAAATTGTTAAATTTAGAAAATTAAAGTCAACCCCAAAGAAATAAATAAGAATTTATAAAATGGTTAATAGTTAAACCAATAACCATTTAAATGTTTTTTATTGGGCTTTGGAGGAGAAAACCCCAAACAAGCACATTTCTAGGCAAAAATATACCCATACAATTAGGGATAATAATGAAAGCCGAACTCGCGGGTACCTCAAATTCAACACGAATTTAATGGAAAAACCCGATGTGATTGGATTCAGATTTTACCCGAGTTCAACTTACGGGTTCAGTTTTGGTATACTTGATACCTTACCCCAAATTTGTCCCAAGCCCGATTAATATATATAAAATTATAAATAATAATACATATATAATATATATATATATAAATTTAACATATATGTATAAGCTATATATATAAATATATGTTTCTGATGGGTTTTCATCATGTTCAGGTTACCCGAAATCTGATGGGTTCGGAGATGGTATCATTGTTTTCAACCCTGTTTAATTTGGGTTTGAGTTTTAGATTTCGGGTACAAACCCGACCATAACCCTCCCCGTTGATATTCTCACATACAATCAAATAAAAGCAGGTATGTAATTAGGAGGAGGAATATCCATTTAAATGTTTTTGAATGCTCCTTTGAGGACATCACCTTTGAATTTCTTGAGAGTATAATCCTCTTCTATTGCTCTTCACTTTTTAATTCTAGTTAAAAGTTGACTTTACAACTTAGAAAATCTAAATCTCAAAACACTAGAAATTAAATAAATTCGAGGAACATTATACCCATTTGATTATTTTGGTTTGGTCAATGCAGTCATGTGATTAACACTATGAACAGGTGCTACATTCATAGAGTTCAATATTCCTGGTCCAAATGGAAATTCATTTTTTTGGGTGGATAAAACATGAAAAGTAGGTAATCTACAACAATGTATTTTGACAACTAAATTATAATGACTATAAGTTTTTTATTATTTTTAGATGATTTTTTGGGAGATAAATGGTGATATAAAAGATGAAAAATAAAAGAGATAAAGATAATTTAATTTATTATAAAAGATATCATTAAATTTGAGCTGTTAAAATAATTGAATATATAAGCGAAATTTATTTATTTTGAATGCATACATTGAAGACTATTTTAGAAGCAAAGAAATTCAAGTACGTGTATGAAGGAGTTGGAGATAGAGAGGGAAAAAACACATCCTTTTATAGGAATGATAATTATGATGATTAGGACCTTTGATCCAATCCTTTTCCCAAAGCATGTTATTTTGATAATTATTGAATTTAGAAAATTAGCCTATTTTAAAAAACTAAAAACAATGCATTGATGGTCCTTATAAAATGTTAAACATTATGAAATTCATCCTTGGTTACTTTTTTTTAATTTAGCATCTAACTTTTTTTGTCTGCTAATTATGGATAAAAATATGAGTATATGTAGCTATAGGGACCAAAACAAAATCCTAGTTTAGAAGTAGTAAACTCAAATTTTACTTTTTATTAAAAAAGGACATTACCAATTAAGTCTCACTCACATTTTCTCTATACACAACCCCTCTTTCATCTCTAAGAAGGTTATTTAATCAAGCCTCCATAATTACAACCATTTAATCCTTCATACACTCAAAGACGTTAGCCATGTGATAGAGGAGAGAGTATTGATATAATGGTCATTATATCAATATGAGTGATATGTCTATGAAGCTAGCTGAGTTTGATGGGATGGTTTTGGTATGGTTTGTTTTTTTGGGTGAAATTTAGTGACTAGATTGAATACAAAGATATACCTCAATTAACTGCAAATTTTATTGAAAGGATCGAATTGAACCGCTCATGAATGACTTGGTTCAGTTGCATGGTTTTCACAGTCTTTTTTTTATCAAATGGCATTTCAAAATGTATTATAAAAGACATCGTTTGTCTATAAAATGAAAAAATATACTATTATTATCATTAAAAAATTGAAAATCATAATTGTTTGTTAGTAACATGAATACAATTATGTAATTTAGGAAGAAAAAACTAATAATCATATATACAATAGTAATTCACAATTACTAACATATATCTATTAGTAATATAGGGAACAAAATAATTTAAAATTAGTAATATATATAAGAATTTAGTAAAATTTTACAGTTCCATTAGTAACATATATTTTAAAGTTTAAGGTAGTCCTAGTTTAGAAAATGCTAAAGAACCAAAATTTTGGCCTAAAGTCCTAAACTATGACCAGAAAATTAAACCAACACATGGGGGAATTTAATTCCCTTGTATACACTAAACCAGTGTGTGAGTGCAGTTTCCTTAAGTTTTATGGCAATATGTTTATATATATATATATATATATGTAACAAGTTAAAAATGTTAGAAATTTAATTGCGTTAATGTCATTCATTTAATTATAGTTAAAGTAAACTTAATGTTTATATAAGATTATAATGGTAGAAACACCAAAATTATGAAGCATCACTTCTCATGAAATATTGAGTGTAATATTTATGTATTTCATTATAAAGATTTATGCACAATTACTATATCATCAACCATTCATTTAGATTTTTTAAAGAGTTAATAATGATTAAATATGAATTGTGAATAATACAGTAATAGTATATAAAACTCATACACTATTATTATATATATTTTCTCCTATTATATATATTTTCTCCGAAACATTTTGAATAAATGGAGAATATTCTTATAAAAGACTATATACTTCTTATATATAAGAATTGTGGTTCTCAAGTCAAATGAAATAATCAATCCACAGGTTTCCAATTCTAGCATCCCATTATTAGAATGAAAGACTTTAAATCCATAAGAGCAATTTCACATAATAACTTGGAAAACCAAAATAGTATACATGTTCCCTTATGGACATGAATTTGGATACAAAAGAACATGTAAATTCGCTGTGTAATTTGAGGAAGCCCCATCACCATATTTTTTTGTTGTAAGGTTTTCAATTCGTCAAAATTCAGATGCCTATAGCGAAAATGTCATATCCATACATCATCTTCTAATTTTACCGAGAAGCACGAATGAGTTGTGTTGTCGAGATAAAGTGGGAATATACGATTTGCCGTCATGTTAACTTGAGCAATTAAACCCAAATTTGCATAATGAATTTTACATACTCCATTTTTGATAAAAATCTCATATCCTTTTTCTTGTAACTGACCCACACTAACCAAGTTGGTTTTTAAATCAGGCACAAAAAGAACATTAGCAATAGTGTGAGTGAAATTTCCTTTGGTTTGGATTATTACCTTTCCTTTTTTCATAACAGAAATTTTGGAGTTGTCACCAAACTTAACAGAGCTACGAAAGGATTCATCCAAATCAGAAAATGTCTTCTTTTCTCCACACATGTGGTTGCTGTAGCCAATGTCTAAATATCACATATTTTGTTGAGTTTCTTCCTTCATGTGACACACCATCAAAAAAACCAACTTTTCTTTCTTTTCTACAAAGTTACTTTGATCAACACTTTGTTTATTCAAATCAGTTTGCCATTCAGATTTATAATGGTCATACCTATGACATCTGAAACATTCAACATTGGACTTGTCTGCCGACTTTGATCTATAGGTTGTTGAGTGGTGGCATCCACGTCTTTTGTCTTTTCCTTGAAATTGACTCTCTTGAAGATGATTTTGTTGTTGATTCTCACGACCATTGTTGTTTCTGACTCCTCTATTTCGACATCTACCTTTTCCTCGTCCTCTATCAGATCTACTAGATGTGAAGTGATTTTCTGATAAGGTCTTCAATGTTTGTTCTTCCTTTTTTCTATTGGTTAATTTTTTGCTCAAGAACCAACAAAAAACTTTGTAACTCATGAATTCAGTTCCATCTACATAAGTCTGCCGGACCAGACGAAGAGTTACATTTAACCCATAACTAAATGACATCTTTTGGCCCATGACAACCGTAAAAAAGGTGGGTTCTGGCTCTGATACCATGTTAAGGTTTCATCTTAACACCAATTGGAAATAAACCAACATCATAAGCTTCTTCTAAAGTTTGTGAAGAATGTGTTGTTAGCAAACAACATCATAATCAATTTCCACAAGGAAAATCTTGGAGAGCGAAGAAAGAATTGGAACTTATTCATTTCGACATTTGTGGGCCAATAACACCACATTATAATGGGGGTAAAAGATATTTAATTACATTCATTGATGATTATAGTCGGAAGATATGGGTTTATATTTTGCAAAAAAAATCTGAAGCCTATGTAGCTTTTAAAAGCTATAAAGCGCTTGTTGAGAAAGAAGTTGACAACCCAATAAAATTTCTTCGCACGGATCGTGGTGGAGAATATAACTCACATGAATTTGCAAATTTTGTGAGAACCATGGAATCAAGAAACAACTTACAGCAGCTTATACACCTCAAAAAAATGGTGTATGTGAGAGGAAGAACCGCACTATTATGAATATGGTGCAAAACCTTTTGACAACAAGTGGTGTTCCAAAAAGTTTTTGGCCTGAAGTAGTTAATTGGAGCACTCATATATTGAACAGAAGTCTTACACTTGCTATTAAAAATATGACAGCAGAGGAAGCATGGAGTGGAAGGAAACCAGATGTAGATCATTTCCGGATTTTTGGGTGTATTGCCTATGCCCATATTCCAGATGAGAAGTGGAGGAAGCTAGACAATAAGGGAGAAAATTTTATTTTTCTTGGTGTTAGCGATAAGTCAAAAACTTATAAATTGTACAATCCTAGCACCATGAAAATTGTCATCAGCCGTGCTGTAATATTTGATGAAAAATGTACCTGGTCATGGAATCAAAATGGTGTTAAAGAAAGTATTCCAACAGATTTTGATGATGAGGAGAAAGGGAAGCAACCCATGGAAAATGAGGTCACACAAAATGTTCCAACTGATCAAAGCCCACTTACAGTTGAATGAAAATGGTGAGGTTGACAAACACAAGGAACGCTTGGTAGCTAAGGGCTACAAGCAGGAGTTTGGTGTTGATTATAAAGAAGTATTTGCTTCGGTTGCAAGACGTGATACAATCAGATTGGTGATTATTATGGAAGCTCAAAAGTCATGGCATATCTACCAGTTGGACGTGAAATCAACATTCATCCACAAAGATTTGCAAGAAGAGGTATTTATGGATCAACTTCCTGGTTATATAAATCTTGGCAATGAGCACAAAGTGTATAAGTTAAAGAAAACTCTATATGGATTAAAACAAGTTCCACGAGCTTGATATAATCGTATAGAAACTTATTTATTCAATGAAGGATTTCAAAAATGTCCTTATGAACATACACTTTTTATAAAGTCTGGAGATGGAGGAAAAATGCTTATTGTTTACTTATATGTAGATGATTTAATCTACATTGGAAATAATATAGATATGTTTGGAAGTTTTAAGAAATCCATGATGGCTGAATTTGATATGTGGTATGATGCATTACTTTCTTGGCATTGAAGTGATACATTACTTTCTAATGGATTTTTTATCTCTCAAAAGAAGTATGTGCGAAAATTTTTGGACATGTTTCATATAAAGGATTGTAATCATGTAAACACTCCATTTGAGTTTGGTATGAAGCTAAACAAAGATGGTGGAGGAAAGAAGGTTGATGACACTATTTACAAACAAATAGTGAGGAGTTTAATATATTTGACAGCAACAAGACTTGATATAAAGTATGTTGTAAGTATGATTAGCAGGTACATGAAATGTCCTACAGAGATTCATCTCTTGGCTGCAAAAAGAATTTTTTGTTACTTGCAAGGTACTAAGGACAATGAGTTGTTCTACAAAAGTGGAAAACATATATCATATTCTTCCTTGTGTTGTCAACAAGTGGTATCAGAGCCAATGGTTCGGTTATGACATTGTGAACTTAATGGGGAGAAAACCAGAAAGTGTGTGGTACCCACACTTGAGGGAAAAATTGTTGGGTTTATTCAAGTGTGAAGTCCCACATTGGATATGCGGGAAGGAGTAAAAGGCACGTGGAACTAATGCCTTAAGGTTTTGGTTCAAGACATGGTGCATCACTTGTGGCTCTACACTCTTCTCATATTCCGGTAACAATGGAACTCCTCGGTGATTAGAGTCTCCCCGTCGCAGTCTGGTCCAACACATTGTTCGTATGGTTAATGAATATAATATATAAGTAGTTTACATTTTGAACTTTTTCAAAAAAAATTAAATATTTCTATGTATGCTAATTGTTCTATTTATCAAAATACTTTTATATTAATTGATCGAAAGAGAAAATCATTTATTCATTAAGTGAAAAAATAAAATGAATAAGTCTTATTAATGAATGATGATATTGAAAAATTATATATAGTTGTTGAAAATTATGATACTAACAATGCTAGTCCTATTTTTTTAATTCGAATGAAACAACAAAACAATCTTATAAAAAAATTGAAAGTAGTAGTATATTTCTAATCTGTCAATTATTTTGATAACAATTATATTCATTTCATTTTCACTATTTTTTTTTTATTAACTAAGTAAAGATAAAATTGAGTAATTAATGTTGTTTTGATTTTTTTTTAAAAACAAATAAATAAGTAAAAATTTGTTTCCAGTGCAGGAATGAAGGATTTGGTTGATCGATTTTCATGCATTTTATGTATAAGTATCTCGTGATATTTGAGATATAACAAAAAAAAAACTAATGTTTCTCGTGATATTAATAGTTTTGAAATATTAAATGGTTAACTATTTTGAATAGGTGTTTCTTGTGTTATTTTTAAGTAATTACTTTTGGGTTTTGCATTTGATGATCCTCTGATGTATTGGATGGTCCAGTACTAGCATAGATGATTGCACGTGTTATTTATAAAAATTTAATGATTCAGATTTTAACTTGTTTGTAATTAAATTATTTTTAAAATTTTCAAATTATTACAAGCCTGAAACAGTCCAATTTCCTTACTTAAATATTAAGATGGTTGTAGTTCAGAAAATATTAAAGGACCAAAATTTTCGCCTAAACTATGATCTAAAATTGCAGGGAAATTTAATTTCTTTGTATGCACTGACCCGGTGTGTTAGTGCAATTGGTTATAACTTAATTTTGTTAATATTACTTAGTGGAATGTGATTGACTTGAAATATGGAAATATAAATTTTTTGGGATATATGATCATTGTCCCGACTCGATTGGCATATCTTATGAATTTTTAAAACCTCTAACTCCAAAGTCCTATCATCATAGTTTTGTTACATTTTCAACATATATAATGAGAGATACTTAAGAACTGAACACCTACCTATCAAAGGCACTGGATAAATGATAGTTGAATATGCTGATCATAAACATACTCATGTTAAAGTAAAGCATTTCTTCTTTCTTTTCTTATACCAGAAAAGTGGATAACATAAACTTGAAGGAAACAAAAAATGCAGGAAACAATAGCCATTAGAACTAATGAAATTTGCAAAAAGATAGTTGAGTAAAGAACAAGAAACTCCTCTTGAAATATCCAAAAAAAACTATAAATCCAAGTCAAAACACAACACATCAAGAACAACAAGAACCGAGTTTGTTTTCCTTCGATCCAACGCCATTACCCAGGCTTACTCGATTCGCAGACAATTCAGCCTTATAAGAATCCGAGTTTAAGACTCGACGGCTGATATTGTCGTAAATTTCGCGGATAACAATCTCGAAAGCTGTTTGAACATTGGTAGCATCAAGTGCAGATGTCTCCATAAAGAACATACCTTCAGTTTCTGCAAGACTTTTTCCATCTTCTGTGCTTACCTCTCTAATATTCTCCAAATCACATTTATTTCCAACCAACATTCTTACTATTGAGCTATCATTTTGAGCTGCATGATAATTTATGTAAGAATTATACTCTACATTACATGAATTAAATTGTAAGGATCTTAGAAAACACATGCTCTGAGTAAAGTGTCACATAAATATAACATAAAGATCAAGCAAATTGAAGTTTATATAGCTAGTTCAAGAGTAAAACTTATGCACACATGACATTCAATCTTTACGATACAATCAGGCAATAATAGCAGTATTTAATCATGAAAAATAGTTCATCTTGTTAAAAAGTTATTTTTAAGTTCTTTGGAAGAGTAGCTTTGTTGCTAGCATTGATTTAAATTGTGGACTGAATCATCATCTGATGCGGCCGCAATATTGTGGTTGCAGTGACTACCGCAACCGCATCACACCGCAATTGCGGTGTGACTCTGAATCACAATGATGTGGCCGTATAAGGCCCAAGCAATCGCATCGGACTGCATTGGACCGCATCAAGCACCACATCGGATTCAAAAATATTGTTTTAATCACAAAATAATTCATACCGCAATGGTCACAATCCGCATCACAACGATCGCAATCTCAGTAAGCACAACCATTACCACAATCGCAACCGCAACCGCAATTTAAGACACACAATTACACAAATCTCTTATTTGATCATCTCAACATTTCACTAACACAAACATGATTATGTACCTTTTGACAAATATAGTAGCCTAAGCTTAAGTCACAAGAGAAATTATAGAAATATGCTTAACAATCAGAGTGCTCCTCACTCCTTATTGCCAAATAAACAAGATTCAATACCATTCTTAATCAAATAAGTTGCATAATTCAGGCCACTAAAACGAAAATTCTCATTCATATATCCTAGATGAAACACAAAACCCACTATAGCCTTGTGATTGCAGACCAATTCATCGTACTTCAAATCCGGAAAATCAAACTAAGGAATCTCAAAACCAATTGGCTATGAGAGTAGTAGCCCAACATGTACTTAAATCACTCTCAAGACAATGAGGTAGGCAATGTAGGACTTCATTCCCAACATGTCATGTCCACATAAGGTTGTCGGACCAGGCCAAAGGTTACCTTTGACCCATAACTGAAGTGCATCTTTTAACTCATGCAACTGAAAAGAAGTTGGGTTCTGGCTCTGATACGATGTTAAGATTCTATCTAAAAAACAATTGGCTATGAGAAAAGTAATCCAACAGATATTTAAATCATTGTCAAGACAATGAGATAGACGACGTATGACTTATTTCCGAACAGTATTAAGAAAATAAAGTAAAGAAAAAAGTAATAGTAGTATATAGTGGAATACTCACTATCAAGTTCTTGAAGCCACCTTTTGATACCATCAAAAGTAAGTTTCCTAGTAATATCATAAACAACAAGAGCACCAAGAGCACCTCTATAGTAAGCAGAAGTAACAGCTCTGAAACGTTCTTGTCCTGCAGTATCCCAAATCTGTGCTTTAATTTCCTTTCCTTCAATTTCAACAACTTGGGTCTGAAACTCAACACCTATAGTGGCCTTTGAGTTTGTATCAAACTCATTACGAGCAAAACGTGAGAGAAGGTTTGATTTTCCTACTGCAGAGTCACCAATCAGCACGATCTTGAATAGGTATTCTTCTCCACCAATGGGTGAATCCATTTTTGTGGAAATCAAAATCAAAATGAAAATGGAAATGTGAGTTGTTATTGTTGTTATATATATACATATGGGGAAATGGAAGGAGTGGGGGTCACGTATGAATAGTATGTAAGTAAGCTGTGATTGGGTGGACAAGACGTGAAGTGAGTAATTCTAATTTATTTGTACAAAAAAAAATAATGATTTCATTAATGGATAGACAAGTTATGTTAGAAAACAAGGGAAAGACAACGAGCATTAACATTTATATTATTTTTATTTAAAATAAGATTACATTTTTACCCTTAAAATACATATAAAAAAGTCATTTATCTCTCCATTAATGGAGATGAGTCTTACTCAATAAAATATATGCAACTAATGAACATCCAATATCTTTTTCTTAGAAAATGGGTCATATTGATTATTTTATATTTATTTACAATTTCTAATAACTTAAGGTAAAATTACGATGTAACTCTATTTTCGTTCTTAAATAAACTCAAAAACTTAGCATACATTTATATTTCACTTCTAATAGTGTAACTCTATTTTCGTTCTCTCTTTTAACATTTTTTCCCATTTTTTAATGATGACTTACAACTTTAAGAAAAATGCTTATTTAGCTTAACGTTTGGAAATAAGAATAAGAATAGTTCATCTTCAAAGGTAAACTTAGATAAAGAACGTGTTTTTTCGCTACGAACAATTTTTCATTATCATTGGAATCCTCATTAAGCTACACATTCAATGATTATCTTAATTTGTCTGGATTACCTAGACATGATAATTAAATAAGATGTAAGAGTCGTATGACTTATTGAGTGTAATATCTATGTACTATTAGTATAATTATTCATTTGCATTATTTTTTTAATAATTACATATGAATGATAAATTATACATAATAATGTATAAAACTGTGAGTGTATATATGTTTTTCTCTTTGTTATTAATGATTTGTTTGAAAGTGATACATGTTAATTTGTTTGTGTAATAAAGGATAGCATACATCGTTACTGTAAAAGCTGAAACTAATTCTTGATTAAGTTAGTTTCAGTTACTGTTTTGTATAACTAAAAGTTTCCTCTTTTAGTTTTAGTTTCTGTTTTATTAGTTAAGTTAGTTTCCATCTTTGGCAAGTTGTTAATTACTCTCTTGTATAAATTGCCTTAGCCTCCATGGGTTTCAATATACAAGAAATATGTTCTCTTCTTTTTTGTCATCTCTTTCTCTATCATTCTCTTCTCTCACTCATTGTTAGCAAGTTACTTTTCATGCTTTTGAAGAAATTGAGATGGTATCAGAGCTCTTGAAGCTCTGATTTGTCCTATCTCTTTCTCAACAAATCATCTCCCTCAAATCTCCATCTCCTTCATGTCTTAGATCTTGGCTATGGAAGATTAAAACTACGAAGATTTCAACACAAACCCCTCAAATCCCTACTTTCCCTAAGTGAGAATCCAGCTTTTGTTCTTGTTTCTCCTCTGTTAAATGGCAAGAACTATCATAGTTGGAGCAGAATCATGAAGATGGGACTTCACTCAACGAACAAGATGATGTTCATTGACAAAAGCCTAACCAAGCCACCATCAAACCATCCCTTGTACCTTCAATGGACCAGATGCAACAATATGGTGCTATCTTGGTTGTAACACTCAATAGAAGAAACAATTGTCAAATCAATTATGTGGATGGATGATTCCTCTGAGGTATGGAAAGATCTTCATGCAAGATTCTCACAAGGTGTTGCATTTCGAATCGGAGGTTTGTTAGAAGATTTCTATAAATTGAGCCAAGGGTCTCTTTCTATCTCAGAGTATTTTACCCAAATGAAAACTCTATGGGATGAAATAGAGAACTTTATGCCCATACTTGATTGTCATTCTGGAATGGCATGCACTTGTGGCATAGTTGAATTAGTGAGAGGATATAGAGAAAGAACCTATGTGATTAGGTTCCTCAAAGGATTGAGTGATCAATACTCACATATGAGATCTCAAATCATGCTAATTGAGCCTTTCCCTACTGTTACCAAAGCCTTCTCCATGGTAACACAACAAGAAACCGAAATTGGCACCTCTATCACACCATAGTTGGATAATGACCTTAAGGCTCTTAATTTTCAATCACAGAACAATACAGAATTCAAAAACAGTGGCAATGAGTTCAGAGGCAACAACTACTCCAACAGATCTAGGGGAAAAGGAAATGGATCCTTTATAAGAGGAAGAGGATCCACTAGGGGAGCCAACAACAAGTTATGCACTTATTGTGAGAGGACTAATCACACAGTTGAGACCTATTTCTTAAATCATGGATATCCTCCTGGCTTCCAAGGCAATAAGCAGAATAGGTATGCAAATACCAACACCACAGAAGCCTCAAATTACCCCATCAGAAGCAACAACAATGAACTCAACCAAAGCTTCACTAATGACCAAGTTAAAGGAATCCTAGAAATGCTTGAGAAGTCAAAAGGGCCCACCAATCCTGCCTCTACAAACTCTATGATCAGCTTCTTGCCTACCACAAGCTCTACCAATCCACCATCCAAACCAGGTAAGTCTAGTAAGTTTTGGATCCTTGATACTGGTGCCACTGATCATATCAGCTTTGATCCAACTCTCTTTCAAAACACTAGATCCATATCAGCTATCTTGATTACATTGCCAAATGGTCATAAGGCTTCAGCCTCTATTATTGGATCTGTTAGAATATCAAACAACTTGCTGCTAACCAATGTTCTTTTAGTTCCTGAATTTCATGTTAATCTTGTATCAGTAAGTAAAATCATGCAATCTCTAAATTGTCATCTGATTTTTCACTCTGACTCATGCTTAATTTTGCAGAATTCTACCAAGAAAGTGATTGGTTCAACTATGATTCACCAGGGCCTCTTCTTGATTGAATCCACTCAACCATCATACCCTTGTTATGCAAATCACATTGATCAGAAAACTACTAATGCAGACTCTCAACTAGTTTGGCATCACAGATTTGGCCATCCTTCAGATTCAATCTTGCATAGTATCTCTAATCATTACCCATCTTTATGTTTTAAAACTAATAAACACATTCATTGTGATGTATGCCACTTCTCTAAACAGAAACAAATTCCTTTTCCTGTTAGCATTACTAATTCCATTAGATGTTTTGATATTCTCCATGTTGATATATGGGGTCCCTACTCCATTCCCTCTATATTTGGTCATTAATATTTTTTAACAATGGTTGATGATTTTACACGTTTACTTGGGTCATTTTAATGAAAACCAAATCTGAAGTAAGACAACACATCATCAACTTTACTGATTTTATAGAAACTCAATTTGATACCAAACTAAAAATCATTAGAAGTGATAATGGTTCAGAATTTTTGATGCATGATTTCTTTTCTTCAAAAGGAATCATCCATCAAAGAGCTTGTGTTTATACTCCTTAACAGAATGGAGTAGTGGAAAGAAAACACCAATACATTTTAGGTGTTGTTAGAGCCATTTATCTCCAATGCAAACTTCCTCCTAAGTTATGGAACTTTGTCATCCAACACTCTGTCCACATAATCAACAGACTTCCTTCCCCTACCCTCAACAACATCAATCCTTTTCAGCTTCTATATGGTTCTTTTCCCTCATTAGATTCCTTAAGAGTTTTTGGTTGCTTAGCTTTTGCTAGCACCATTTCTGCCAACAGAACCAAGTTTGCTCCTAGAGCACGAAAATGTGCTTTCCTAGGCTATAAAGATGGCACCAAAAGGCTTCATTTTATATGACATTACTTCTAATAACATCTTCATATTTATAGATGTTCTTTTCTATGAAAGCATTTTTCCCTTTTCAACCTTAGTCTCTTCTACTTCCTTCCATCTTAGCCTTCTACAACACAATGCTTTTCCTTTAGATCACAATTTCACTCCCTTACCTCCTACTCCACCTCATTCTCCTTATATCCCACCCTTACCTCCACCTCAATCACCATCTAGACAGTCCCATAGACTTAGAGGATCACCTTCCTATCTCAAAGATTTCCACTGTAGCCTGGCCAACACTAACTCTACCACCTCTACCACCTCCACACCTTTATACCCCTTATCTTCTGTTCTTAATTATGACATATGCAACACTAAGTACAAACACTTTTGCCTTACCTTAAGCTCCATCACCGAGCCTGCTGCCTATAAACAAGCCTCTGCTCTTCCCCAATGGCAAGATGCTATGCATACTGAGTTACAAGCTCTTGCTTCAAATAACACATGCTCTTGTGTTCCCTTACCCAATGACAAGTACCCCATAGGCTACAAATGGGTCTATAAGACCAAACTTCATTCTGATAGATCTCTTGAGAGATTCAAAGCCCGACTTGTTGCCAAAGGCTTCATTCAACTTGAAGGTGTGGATTTTTTTGAAACCTTCTCTCTTGTGGTTAAAATCACCACTGTTAGGCTTGTCCTAGCCCTTGCTGCTGCTAAAGGATGGTTCCTTGAGTAACTTGATGTCAACAATGCCTTCTTACATGGGGACCTTCACCAAGAAATCTATATGACTCCTCCCCCTGGCCTCAATTTACCTCACCCCAACCTTGTTTGCAAACTTCACAAATCCTTTTATGGTTTAAAGCAAGCAAGTAGAGAATGACACTCAACCTTGTCTACTACTCTCATCTCTTTGGGTTTTTCCCACTCTCAAGCTGACCAAGCCTTATTTACCAAATCTAAGGGCTTCTTAATTACCATCATCCTAGTCTAGGTAGATGATATGGTTTTAGCTGGCAACAATATGTTAGAAAATCAGCAAGTTAATTATTATCTAGATAAATCCTTCAAGATCAAGGACCTTGGTTGCCTTAGATTCTTCCTTGGCCTCGAAATTGCCATATCTTCATCTGGTATTCACTTAAACCAAAGGAAATATGCCCTCTCCCTATTAGAAGACTCTGGCTCCTTGGCTGCTAAGCCATCTGTTATTCCCTTTGACCCTGCCATAAAACTTCAGGCTGACCAAGGTGTCCCTCTTCCTGATCCTCAACCTTATCGAAGGCTTGTTGGTAGACTCATCTACTTGACCATTTCCAGACCTGATCTTTCATATGTTGTTCAGCAGCTAAGTTTATTTATGCACAAACCTATGACAACTCACTATAAAGCAGCTCTTAAAGTCATTCACTATATTAAACAATCTCCTGCACAAGGTCATTTTTTCCAACAGCAACTAAACTTAAAATCATTGCCTTTGCTGACTCTGATTGGGCCTGCTGTCTTGACTCAAGAAGAAGCATCACAGGTTTCTGCATTCTTCTTGGTTCTTCCCTCATTTCTTGGAAGACAAAGAAGTAACACACAATTAGTAGATCTTCCACTGAAGCATAATATAGAGCACTTGCAAGTGTCTCTTGTGAACTCCAATGGCTAAGTTTTCTCCTTATTGATTTATGCATTCCTTTTCCTCTTCCTTTTTATGTTTATTGTGACAACAAATCTACTATTTATCTTGCTCATAACCCTATTTTTCATGAAAGGACCAAGCATATCAAGATAGATTGCCACGTGGTTCGTGAGAAGATCATCAACAAGCTCATCCATCTTATGCCTATTGCTTCCATTCACCAGCTTGCAAATTGTTTCACAAAGCCACTCCCTGCTTCAAAATTTCGTGATGATGTGTCCAAGTTGGGTCTATGCTCTCTTCATTCCCATGCCCAACTAGAGGGGGTGTAAAAGCTGAAACTAATTCTTGATTAAGTTAGTTTTAGTTACTGTTTTGTATAACTAAAAGTTTCATCTTTTAGTTTCAGTTTCTGTTTTATTAGTTAAGTTAGTTTCCATCTTTGGCAAGTTGTTAATTACTCTCTTGTATAAATTGCCTTAGCCTCCATGGGTTTCAATATACAAGAAATATTTTCTCTTCTTTTCTCTCCTCTCTTTCTCTATCATTCTCTTCTCTCACTCACCGTTAGCAAGTTACTTTTCATGCTTTTGAAGAAATTGAGAGTTACCCAATCACTTATTATATTATTATTTTATACATAAGTCAAATCTAAGGTGGGATGTTAGAAGAGAAACTTATATTGAAGGTATATATCTTAATTAAATTTTAAGTACCTTCGGTATAAAATAAATTTAATCGTGTCCATGTGATTAATATATGAAAAAATTACAAAAATAATTCATAATATCTTAGTTTCTAAACTTTCTATCACTTTAGAAAAATAAATTTTCAAAGTCAACGAATAATACAGATACTTAATTAATCTAGTGTATTCAAAATAAGATTATTATTCATGTAACTGTATGGGTTCAATCTAAATTGTGAATTATTGTTGGCATGAAAGCAAATTTTATTATATTCGTCCCATTAAATTTCTTTGAATAACATCCCTTCAATTTGGATTGAGAACTATTAATATTCGAAGTTAATTGTATAGAGAAGTTGTGACAGACCAATACGATTTCGTTATTGACCTATTTTTTATTACCAACATAAAAATGGTGTTGCCTCATCACGACTTCTCTATGACATTTAAAACAATTTCAAACAAGACACAGAAGTCGTGATGGCTACCCGACTTATGTGTGGTCCAAGTTTTTTTCTATTTTGTCACTCACAAGTCGTGATGGGTCAACCTAACTTTTGAGTGGGACACCATTTTTTTCATTTTCTCACTTAAAAGTCGTGTCGAGCTTACACGACTTCTAAGTGACTCACTTTTATTATTTATAACTCATAAATCATGTAGGCTCATTTAAAATTCTAGATAATATATAAAAATTTACACATAAATGATAGTATGAGTTGCTTTATTATAATAGCTAGCATAGTTGATTTTTACTCAAGGAGCATGGATTTGATTCCCAACAATCGATACATATTTAGATTTTTGAGGGAAAGAAAAGTAGGAAATGCAATAGGTAAAGATCGGGAGCACACCTATTGCAGTACTTAATCATTAATTTTTTGACTTAAATACATTTTTTCAATTAATCGTAACAAGTAGTACATGAAGTGACAGAGTTTATAGAATAACAATTGTGGTTATTATTTTATGAATTGGTTTCCTATTGCATTACCTACTTTTTTGTTAAATATTGCACATTAAAAAAGAAAGAAAATTATCAATCAATTGATGAGAAAGGACATGCTCATTGACTAAAAATTCAAAATAACACATTATATTTTTTGCGTAATTTTTAGTATATTCATCTAAACTTTAAGATGACCCACACAACATCTAAGTTAAAAATGATAAAATTAGACAATTTATAAGTCGTGTAGCCCTAACATGACTTCTAACTGGAGAAATAAAAAAACATTGTGTCAGTCAAAAATTGTGTTAGTCTATCATGACTTGTCAATGACAAAATATAAAAACTTGAGCCACACAGAAATCATAGTAGTTAGGGGTATAAAGTTTGGTTTGGTTTGATTTTTGGTACAATTTAATGACCAAACCAAACACAAAGATATAGTTCGGTTCATCTCAATTAACCGCAAATTTTATTCCAAGAACCGAACCACTCATGAATGGTTTGGTTTGGTTCCACGATTTTCATGGTCTTTTTTGTAATTTTTTACATAAATTGAAAGTTTAAAATGTATTAGAAGAGATATTGTTTGTCCATAAAAATAAAAACACTACTATTATTAATCATTAAAAACTGAAACTCGTAATTGTTTGTTAATAACATATATAACAATTATATATTTAGAAAGAAAAAAGGGAATAGTCACATATACAATAGATAATTCACAATTAGTAACATATATCTATTAGGAACATACTAACAATACAATTCACTATTACTTACATAGATAACAATTTAGTAATATATATAAGTAATATGTATAACGGTAATATGTATAACATTACAATTTACAATTAGTAACATATATAGCAATACATGTATAACAATTTATGATATATGTTAGTTTCAAAATCAATAACAAAATAGTTAGAAAGAATGTTGCAAATGATCATGACATTGAGAAAGTATCATACATATATATTTATAACAATGTAGTAAGTAATAACATATATTACAATAACATAATAATAATTTAGGAACATATATAATATTACAATTCCCACAAAATTGATAATTTAAGCTATAAAATTGGTTGAATAATTCAAACAATACAATATTATTCCCATGTGTCTATTTTTTAATAAGTGGTTCGATTCGATTCCAACGGTTCCTAAATTTATAAAATCATGAACCGAACCAAACATGAACGATTCCTTAAAAAAATAACTTAACCAAATCATAAAACTTAACTGAATGATTTGGTTCAATTCTATTCCACCAGTTTTGCGGTTTACAGCCCAAATAGTAATCCATGTTGTATGTATTGTTTGAAAATATTTTATATTACTATCCACTGTACTGCCCATTTAAAAAAACCAAATTATTCTTATTTTGTTGTCATGTTTAAAAAGTTTAAGAATGTATTAGTTTTTGATGTCATTTATCCTTATTTAATATTTTCTTCATTCATATAAGTTGTGAGAAAATAATAATATTAAAAAAGGAATGGTATATTATAAAAAACCATAATTAATATTATATAAACTAATGCAATTATTATATTTTTTAAGTGAATGTGTTTTTTTAATTAGACATATAATAAAGAAGGTAGTAATTGATTCCCAACTTTAGGAATCGGTGGTTGAATTTATTTCCACATGGTCTATTGAAGATAAACTGAGAAAGTTAAAAAATGTAGGTAAGATGTTGAAATTTGATGGAGTATCACCCACTTAATACTTCACTATTAAATTGTTTTAAAAGAGAATAAATATTATTAAATTGGCAACACCGACTATCATGTGTTTTGCCCTTGAATTATGCATATATTGTTGCCTTGCCAGAAAATCAATGAAATTTTATTGTATAATAATCATCGCAATAAGATCATATCTCTGTTATCAATTTAATTGAAGGGTATATGCATTATCAAATACGTTATATACCATTTAATTAATTGAAGAATAGTGGATAATATAATAATAATAATGTAAAAATTCTTACATTATAACTATATATATCCTTTTCTCTTTAAGCTAATGGGAGGAAATGGGGATTCACAAAAATATGGAATTTAGAGTGGTTGATCATGTAGTTTAGTGTTCTTACATCACAAAAAATTTGATAAGAATATATTATCCCAAAATATATCACATACATCGCACCAATAAAAATATGTCATGTTAAATTAAAATGATTAACTATTCATTATTTTATTATTATTGGTGTGAGACATAATTTAAAACAACAAGGAGATGCTTACAGATCTCGCGTAAGGTAATAAGAATATAAGAGTAGTTGATATCAGTATATGGGGAAAATAAGCTTAAATCAATAAATTGTTTGATTCTATTGTTTCTGATATACAAGTACCAACCAAATAGATTTGTACAAAAGAAAAGATGGTAATGTATTCAAGCTCTCATCCAAAAAAAAAAGGAGAGAATAAAACAGAAAACCTTCACTGAACGAATTTACAACCTGCTTCAACAGAAAAACAACATTGTAAAAATATAAGGTAAGATCAAGTTTGAATTAAACCTGTTTGAGAAAAGCTCCTTTAGATATGAACATAGAGACATGTTGGAGGCATGCATTGTAGTCCTCCACTAAAACATGGAGTCCATAAAATTATAATGATGTCTTCTGGTGAACTCTAACAAGCTACCATAGACACGGTCTGCAATACCAACAAATAGAGCTTCTGTGTCTGGGCTAAATGATACACCTGCAATTTCACCAAATAGATCTATCTCTTGACCTTGTAAGTAACCAGACCTTGAGTCGAAAATATGAACGAAGTCTGCTGGCTCGGCCATTGCCAAAAACCGTCCATCGGATGTGAACCTTAAGCCTCTTATGGCGCCCATTCTTCCCTTTAACACGGCTACTGACTGAGAAAGATTTCTAATGTCCCACAACCTGCATGTTGTGTCCTGGTTCCCAGTGGCCAATAATTGTCCATTAGGGTGCCAAGCCGACGCGAAAGAATAGTCTAAATGCCCTTTTAAGGTCCCAGTAACCTGAGAGATAACATAAAAAAGAAGGGGGAAATCAATGACTAGCTAAAACGTTAAGGATAATAGCCCCTGAGAAACAACTGCACCAAATTAAACATACCTTCCCAGTGCTAGCATCAGCTATCAAGCACTCGGTACTGTCGCCGAGAACGGCTAACAAGTTTCCATCTGGACTAACAGAAGTATTCTGCAAAGGCCAGTATATGAAAGCAATTGTTATTAGTGATTCTAGAGATGAAGATTTACAGTAATAACAGTAATATATATCAGATGATGATACTCACATTAACAGACCAATCATATTTGAAACAGCCAAGAGAAGTAAACTTCTCTGCATCGAAAACGCGGACTTGGGAATCATTATTTGCTGTGATGACCCTCAAAGACCCACTGCAAATTAAAGGCTTAGTTGCAAAGCAAACCAACGTTACATTTTCAAATATAAGGTTTTATTTAAGTTGTTGCTTACCTTGGATCACGGCAAATATCCACAGCATTCGTTATGGCATTATCATCTGTAGTTATTTTACTGCAGAATGCAACTCCCAGGTGATTCAAATTCTGGTCACAATTAATTCACACATATTAAAAAATAAGGTATTGATATGACTGACTTATTCTATTGAGAGAAATCATGATCTACCTTACCTTGCAAATAAGCTCACCGTGGAAACCACCTGCCACCATCAAATTTCCCTCCACAGCCATGGTACTTATTTGAACTCTAGAAACAGGCTGAGCTAAATATCCAGGATGCTTGTGCTAAAGAACAAAAATCAAAACAACACTCAGATCCAATGACTTCGGTATAAATGAAACACATGATCAACATAGTAGCTACATAGTACTTACAACGGTTGGAACAATTGGTTTGAACACATTAAGCACTTCTTTACCCCTTCGCAGTAATGAGGACCAATGCATCACTGAGTAGTTTTGTGCAAGGTATACATCATGCTTTGAAGTCGCCCACAACAAATTCCTCAACTGCACAGGCAAGAAACGTGTTGATCACATCAATATCAAAACTCAACTGGGAAAATGAAAGAAAAATCTACAGTTACGTTAACCAAACAGAGTTGAAAATGACCCGTTAATCAGAAATTCTCTATCTAAACCAATTAATTTAAATGTTTGATAGATTATTAGGCATGCTACATTGAAGGGTATATACAATATTAATGACCTTGATTCAATTGGAAAGGATAACATGGAACATAAAGAAACAGAAGACTGAAAAGGCTTTGTTATACAAGAGGTGGTTATACAATGAATCATGCAACAGAAGTAAATACAGAACCTTAAGACTAAACCACAACAATAAATTAAACCAAATGCTTTGTGATGATAAAAATGTGGATGAAGTATGAGTGACCTTACAACATCAATAAAAGTAATCAGGTAATAGACTGCCAAAGTAGAAGAGTAACTTAATAGCAGTAATTAAACAAAAAAGTATTCAATAGACAAAATCCTCGAATAACACAGCCAAACAGGAAGAGGCAAGAACCCCCTTAATAACAGATATTGTTACAGCCCTCTCAGACCTATCATACCATAAAATAGTGTCCTCCCAAGCTGCTCACTTTGCACCTGCTTTAATAAAGAAAGAAATAGAAGGCCTAAATGCAGAACCAAGTTCAGCAATAAATAAAATTACAGAAACAAATAATGATATACCACTACACGCAAATATATATATATATCATTTATGAAAGTGAATGGATGCATAAAATGTTTGAGGGAATGATAATAGGCAATACTGGGGAACAACCATGGAATCTGAAACTATTCAGAATGCAGGAAACAGCACAGAGAGATTATTGTCAACTTAGCTTGAGAATTACTAGGAAAATGCTGTTCCAGTTATAATGGCCAATCTGTAACTCTTTTAAGTACAGAATTTATCAATACTTGGTCCTTGTGACACAAGTAGTAAATAAAACAGCCTGATTGCATTATCAGAAGTTTTATCCCACTTAAATTAACCCTCCTAAACAGAGAATTTAAGTCAATCATGACAACCACGTAAGCTTTCCTCTCCTATCATTTAATAAAGAATAGCATATCAATCATAACTTCACAGGCATAAAAAATTAAGCGTCGGAGACCCAAACAGATTGTTGGTTTAAAGAAAACTAAAGGTAGCAAAGTTTTCGTAGTGCAAGACTACCAATTTCCAGTTAGAAACAGTATTGCTAAGATGCAATTCATGTGCATTGAATATTAATCAGCAATTCATTTGAAATAATGGAAGATCATAAAAAGCTGATAAAGCTATGATCCAAAAATCTGTTCTTTCAAGATGTGGATAGGTGCCTTTGTGTGCATCACTATTTTGCATGTAAGCACATACAGATCGAACAAAATATTTTCTCACAGGAAATCATACCATAGCCTTGACGCTCCATATTCATAAATTGGCCTGAAACTGTCTTCTCTGTAGAAAACTAAACATGGCATCTATTGGATAAAATTCCTTTGGAAACTTGATTTACTTTTTCCTTTGTTTTCAAGAAAGAAAGTTGAAAATCTAGGGTAAACAAGGCCAAGAAGAGGAAGTTGAAAAGCTAGCGTGTACAGAAAAGGAGGGAAACTTGGAAAGCTAGAGAGCACAAGGCCAAAAAAATAGGAGTTAAAATACTAGAGTTTTCAAGGCCAAAAATAAAAAAGAGTATTTAGAGTATCTAATAATTCTGGTGCTGACTGCTGAAACATGTTTGTTTAAAATTATTATTATAAAGAACTTTTTATCTGGCCATTGCATAAATATAACCAGGGTAGAATTGTATACAAAGATAGTTATTGACAAACTCTCATTATTTCACATGGAAAAACGTGGTTTTCCCAAATCAGTCTTGTAAAGTTCTCTGGCTTCAAGTTTATTGGAAATTTATACATGCAAAATTGCATTTAATTTAGATATCCGTATATAAATATGGATCACTGTATCCTGCAAAACTACAAGACATTAAACAACTTGTTATTTAGTCAGATAACATTATCAGCCACAGCCAGATATGGCTGGAAATAGCATTATGAAGTATGAGTTCCCTGCACTAAAGCCAATAATCTATTTATCAGATAAAATAGTTCATAAAGGAACAAAAAAAACGAAAAAATGCAAATACCAGCACTAACAATTAAAAAAAGGCAGCCCAGTGCACGAGACTCCATTTAGTGGGATATGGGGAGGGTAGAGATGTATGCAGCCTTACCCGGCAGCACTGACAATTACCAAACTTAAAATAAAGGTGATAACATATCAGATTAGTGAATGCCTACCTATGGATAAAGTCTCTACCTGAAAGTGTACAACTGTGGATTTGACAAGCCTGGTATTGAACTGGAAATCATAGAAGTTCTTTCCTTTCTGCACTTTCAAGCACTCCTGTCAATCAAAAAAAAAGTTCAGGCATATGATACGAAAAAAGTTTCATTGTTTGTAATTAACTTTCTGAGAAATTCAAACATGTCTCTAAACTAAAAAAGATTTTAATCAAGTGCCTAAGCTTATAAACAATTAAGTTCTTCATACACATTCTGGATATAGTTTTGTTGTCCCTTTAATCCATCCACTAAAGTTAGCCTGTTTTACACACATATGAGCCACACTCCACTCCATTACTGGAAACGGTAGTTATGAGAAAAAAACATTGAAAAACTAAAGTACATTAACACAGTATCCTTTAATTTACACTGAAATTAC
Organism: Lupinus albus; assembly: GCA_009771035.1. Taxonomy (NCBI): domain Eukaryota; kingdom Viridiplantae; phylum Streptophyta; class Magnoliopsida; order Fabales; family Fabaceae; genus Lupinus; species Lupinus albus. The sequence goes on along the minus strand of CM020001.1, from coordinate 18,941,613 downwards.
ATTTTTAACCTAAAAAATACACTTGAAAATATATTTTTAACCTTAAAAATACACTAAAAATAGGGCAGTTTAAGTGAGAATAGTTATATATATATATATATCAGTATATAGTTCCTTCATTTTTATATTATTATTACAATATTTTTTATGACGAAATAAATACATGATATGTGAATATTTATGCAACATGCACTGAAGAGAATCATATGTGGATAATAAATTTTAGATAACCGGTAATAATTTTGTAATGAAAGAAGAAAAAAATGACCTTATCGAGATTGTGGGGAGAGTGAGGGAAGTTCTGATAGTTCTGGTACTCTTTCAATCGATTCTGACGTGATTGGGCTCTACTAGTATTCAACCTCTCCCACGGAATTCCTTGAATATCTTTTCCATTTCTAGCTTCTGAAGCTGATGTATCACTTTTCACCTTACTCTGTTACAAATAATTATTCAATTTCACTACTCAACAACATTTATATACTCTATCCACATCTTTATACAATCAATTTTAAGGAATTTGAATTAATTAACTTGTATTAATAAAAAATCATAGAAATAATCGTAATAAAGTTAAATTTGATTTTACCATTTCCAAATCATCTTCGAAGTCCGAGTCAAAATGAGAGGTTGTGAGAGGAACGGAATCGTGGTCTTCGAAGTCAAGATCGTTGTTGTTGATGAAGAGATCCATGACAGTTATTTTCTTCTTATTCTGTTGAATTCAATGAGAAACTGAAAAGAAAAGAATAAACGAGAAATAGAGTAATGAAAAATGAAGAGAAAGAAGAACGGTGAAGTTGTATTTATAGAGAGATAATGGGTGAAAAGTGGGGCCCTCTTCGTGTAAGTAACGACGCGTGTTCACTATATGTTATATATTGTGTAAATAAAAAGTTATCAGTATTATTCTTTAATACGTCATGTACCACTAACACCAATGATATTTTAAGTCAGAAAACTTGATCACTAAAGTTCCAAAACTATTCAACAACCTATTCCACCTTTTACTTCAAGGTCTATGCTGGGAAGTTTGCAAAAAGTGATTATACACGTAATCAAATCATAAATAAATATTATGAACGGATAACTAGGTAGATTTATATATGTATATAAGAGAATAATAAGTTTTTATAAACAATATATTATTTATCATTATTCAAGTATATACATACACTCATGTTGGATTCCTTTTTTAGGAAAAAGAATGTTATGCTTTCAAATTATTTTTAGTTATTTTTTTTTTATTAAAGTTGCCTTTGTTATTTGTTAGATATGCTTGCAACAAAACATTAGTTATTTAATTAAATTTTAGACTTATTTATCCACTTTTCTTATGATTAAAATATAAAAATATGTTGTTTAATGATATTTTTAACTTATTTATGACATTTTATTATAGTAAAACTTTTTTTAGTTATTTAATTAAATTTTTGTGTGATACTATTATTTTTTAACTTTGAAATATAAAATTATTAAATAATGTTAGTTAGTATTATAAAAATTTTAAAACTTTTTCATGTAAACATATTTAACTGGTCCGATAATCTAACTAAGTCAACGACTATTCAAATTTAATAACACTAATTGGGTCACCCATAATATATTAGAATATACAAATGAGGGACAATGATGTAATTTTGTGTAACCAATGGTGCAAAAATATTAACTATAAGGTTAATACATACAATTTTTTAGGGTCTACATGTGCACACCCAAACTTTACTATGCTTTCGCTCTGATCCCCTCCCAACAAATATCACTCCAAATAATTAAACATTTAACATTTGGCTTAATAAAATATACTTGAGAATTCAGTATTAGCCTTAAACTACTATAAACAAGTTTTTGGTGTGCATCCATGATTGATAAATATACACTCACATAATTGACAATATCCAATTAGAGCACCATTTAAACCTAAACATAAATGTTTTCCAACTTTCACAATCTTGATATTAACTGTATAAGTGTTAACACTTTAAAGCTAGTTGAATTAGATCAATTAAGTTTGTTGTACAAACAACGTTACAAGGGTAGAAAAAATTAACATAACTATTATCTTTATCTAAACAATATTAAGGTTGTATGATTATTAGACCAATTGTGAAATGGTTTTCATTAAAAACATGTTTCTGGGTTCATAAGAACAGAGGCAATTTCTTCTCCCCTGAAGCATAGGAAATGATACTTCTCTTGAGTGGTGATATATAGTTTGCTCCACTGAATGCTGCAGCTCTAAGAAAATTCAAGGGTCCAAAATCAATTGAATAAGCTTTTTGGAAGGTATCAACAATAGCCATCATTGTAATATTTGCTGCTTTTCTATCTGCTTCATACTTCTTTAACAAATTTACCTGTACAGCAACAAGAAAGAAAGAATCATTTTACTCTCTATATGTGAGTCTACAGGTTGCAATATCCAAAAAAACGGAAATTCTATCGACGCCCGAATTATCAGTATTCACAGCCAGACAAACCGACCGGCTATTTACATTGATGGATGTTCCATTTGTCTGGATGTTAACGGTGATTTTTGGGTGTCTATAGAATTGCCCTCCAAAAATTCATCAGATATATAAAAAAAGGGCGACCCAGTACATGAGACTCCCGCCTAGTGGGGGCCATTTAGAGCCTACATGGTGACAAATGAAGTATGCCATCATTTGATCTTTATATGTGCCATGATAATAACATTGGAAACATAACATACCTCTCCAATATCAGTGCCTAGAGCAATTCCCTCTGCAATAATTTTTGAAAGAGAGAATGCATCTCCAAAGCCCAAATTAACTCCTTGACCAGCAAGAGGATGGACAGTGTGGGCTGCATCTCCGATAAGAACGACACGTTTCGATGCATAGGAATTGGCATGCCTTAAAGACAGAGGGAACACCATTCTTTGAGATGCCAATCTTACTACATTGGGAGGAACTTCAAAGAATTCATCAGCTGACAATGTTTGATCCGTTTTAAACCAAGAGAGTATGTCTCGGTTTCCTGATATTGACGTAGGATGAGGTCCATATCCATAATCTAGGGCAGAATTTACATCCTTCAAAAAAGCTTCCTCGGTCATTGATTTGCGATTATTCGAATCAGGTGGGTTCATGGTCCAAACAATATTGCTAAAAGTATCACCTATGGGTAGGAGTGCAATTGGACCTGTAGGTAGAAATCGTTGCCATGCACATCGGTTTTCAGAAGCATGCTCTACTGTGCAGATGATTGCATTCTGAGAGTAATTCCAACCAGTTGTTTTGAATCCTCCTAATTCCCTAACACGCGATTTACCTCCATCAGCACCAACCTTGAAAACAACAATCTATGTGCTTAGACACTAATTGTTGCATTTTAAATTATTATATCGATAAGATAGCTGCTACTTGGTCTCAGAAATGTAAACTATCATAATTTCGCTAGTATTTATAGCATTGCAATGTAATTCGTAAGCTAAGTTTAAATTACCACCAACTTTGCATATATGCTACTGCCATCACTAAGTTGCAGCTTTGCACTTTGACCTTGGGCAGATGATTCTCTGGATGCCACACTTTCATCCACCATGGACATCGATCTTGGATTTAATGTCATTGAAGTTAACGTCAATGGATAGATTGTTTTCTTGATATCAGAATCCTGCCAAGAAAAGTGCAGTTGTCAATGCAATGGAAGTATCATGCATTAGAATAACAAATTCTACTCAGATAATGAAGAGGTGTGACAAGTATTCAGAGAGCATTTTAGTAAGCATGAAAACCGGAGACTTCACAGGTGATGAAGTCCATTTTTAGCTAAGCGGAAAACACATCATTATTTACGTAAGAATAATGTTTTCGGGGAGAAAAGAATTACAGAAAAGAGGGTAAGCAGTCCTCTTAACAGCTTCAAATTATGAATAACATAAAAAGCTCCAAATAGGGACATTTTCCAAAGAGCTGAAAACTTATCATCAAATTACTAACCAAGCAATTAGATACTGCATATAACAGACAAATGTGAATTTATACCTTTATGCAAGACAATAAGGCACTGTGAAGAACTTTATTCTCCGCCACACACCTGAATGATCAAGATTTTGCAATTAGCAATACAAAATCAGTTTTGCCGAGCGGTCTACTTCAGTATAAGATATGTCTACTCTACACTTACCCTAGATACTCTTTATTTACATCTCTTGCACCATATTTAGCATACCCCATACCAGTATAATCCCATACCTGCAGAGAGATACAAAAGAATTCTTGAAATTTTGAACAATGAATTAAAAACACAGTCAAATAAAAAGAGACATACATAAGGCACAAGGAGTTTACTGCATTAAGGCAAGAAGCACAAAAAGGGCACTTGTGTAAGTGAATTAAGAGGCTAAAATTTCACAATTAATAAACTATTACAACCGACAACAATGAAAACCATATCCTGTTAGGTGGAATCGCTTACATGGAACACTTGACACCAACCAAGCTTGGATACATTAAAAAAGTCTGTGTCCATGCCAGACACATGTCTGTAATATTGGACACTTCATGAACAGTATAGAAACTCTTCAGTCCTAGCTGTACTTTACAATTTGTAATGTTCACTTTTTGAATTTTATTATCATTATGAATGAAAATCCCACAATATTTGGATAAATATTAGTCCCGAACAGTCAATTCAATTGGAAGAGCTGCAGGACATGAAATATGAGCGTCTGAATTCAAATCCTAGGGAGTATTCTCTCTGCTTCCTCCACTTAAAAAAATGTTTGCCAATCAAACAAAAAGGTTGGATAAATATTAGCATTTTATTATGTTTACAATGACCCATACTAACTTTTAAAACATTTTTCTATCTTTCAATATAAGATTTGTGCTTTCATGCTAATCTTATACTAATTTCATATCTTTTATTATACGTGTGTCCTTTCCTATAACTTACAAAATCTATCGTACCCTGATGTCCGTGCCATACCTTATCTGCATCAAATGTGATTGAAGATACCTAAACCCTGAAATTTCTGGTATGATGTGATCCCAACTTTTCGTCTCCAAAATACTAACTTGAATCTTACCTATGGTCTCTCTTGTGTGGTTGGATTGGTGCTCAGCTCACAATGTTCGATCTTTAACTGTTGCGACCCTCTATTTCGCCCGCATCCCAGTCAATGAAACCTTCTACTCAGCCTTCATCAACTGTGAGTTTCGTTATCTTTCTCATATCCCTCAATTTTGCCAGTCGGGTTCTCTCGTACCTTTGCTATTCCCAGAACCATTTGTAGAAAAATGGTTAGAACAGTTAGGGAAGAAAGCTCAAGTGTTGGGTCTAATTCTAGTGTTATCAATAACTATGTTTCTTTAGAACTTCAAGATGATTGTGCTCCACTTCAAGTGTTTGCTAAGATAAAGGAAAATATAGCAGATGAGAATGGTAATAAGCTTTGGAGTTGTAATTTTTGTATAATAGTGATCAAAAGTTCATACTCTAGGGTGGCAGCACATTTACTTAGAAGTGTGCTTAGAATTTCTGGTACTGGAGTTGCTATTTCTCCTAAAGTTACCTAAAATATTTGGGTGTGATTAGAATTTCTGGTACTAGAGTTGCTATTTCTCCTAAAGTTACCTAAAATATATGGGTGATTTATAGAGAATTTATGAAGATGCTGAAATCAGATTAAACATTAAAGCCTAAGAATGTTTCACTGTCTACCAAAAGGTTGTTTCCAATCCCACCAACCTTATCATAAAAAGAAGGGATGCAATATAGAAAAATGTTTTAATGTTGAGGATAAGAATCATCTTTAGAGCAGTGATAGAAAGAATGTTTCATTCGGTTGCCTTATAGTCCATCTCGCTAGAAATGCACATCATGCTAGTTCTTATTCATTTGCTGCTAACCACAATATTAGTGATTTTCTTTCTCCTAGTAATAGTGCATTGAGAACTTATTCTCCTTGGAACCAATAGCCTTCAAATTAACAAGCCATCTGCAACATATGGCCATGAAATTTATCAAAGGCCTTCTTTCTACATCTGTCAATCTATCAGCAACAAATGTAACTCCTTTTACAATACATAAATATTTGATAAGTTGAAGCAACATCTCGATATGAGACCATTCTAGAAAGACTAGTTTTTTCTTCAATACATGTTAGGAGGAAGAAAGCTACTGATACTGTTGCCAACAGCAAATGTAAGAACTAACATAATGTACATTTAACAAGATGGAATTATAAGCAAACAAAATTAAACATTCTATCTATGCTCTGAGATGATTCTATCCTCAACACTAAAAGGTTTTTCTAGACTATTCCCATTTTTCTTTTCCTTTTACTGTGGCAAGATCCGCTGGGTTGGAGTTTAACACTCAGTTGACAGTGGAACATTCTCAAGCTTTAATCTGTTTTTTGCATCTTCACAGAGTCTTTTTAAATCACCCAAATATACTGCAGTAACTTTAGGAGAAATAACAACTCCGGTTACAGAAGTTCTAAGTAAATGTGCTTTCTCCCTCAAGTATGAACTTTTGACCACGTTTTCGCAAAAATTATGACTCCAAAGCTTACTGCCACGGTGCTACCCCTATCTACTATCTTTTCCTTTATCATAATTCATAACAAATGTCCAAAGTGAAACATATTAATCTTGAAATTCTAAAGAAGTTAAGTTATTGGTCACACTAGAATTACTGACTTAGACATCGTACTTGAACCTTCTTCCCCAACTGTTCTAACAATTTTTCTACAATGGTGCAGACAGTAACAGAGGGATCCTACTAGGTGGGGTCAACTACATAGATCGATCGATGTCATAGTTCTCTATCATAAATCATGTTTCATGCTCATATTTAAAGCATGTTAAATATAAGGCTACAATAGTTGGGACTTGGGATGCATGTCAGGTATGTAGATGAAATAGATCTGCGATAATTGAGGAGTGAAGAGCGAACACTATGAGTAGAGCACCCAAGATAGCCACACGAGAGAGAAAAAGAACCCAAGTCGGTGCAGATCACCAGTTAGCCCAAGAGAACCCATTGTAACAAAAGGGTGATTTTGGTCATTAAAAATGGGTAAGAAATGAAACTACCATTTAAATTTAAAAAAAAGGTCAAATGCACGCGTATGTTTGGTTTGAGTTGCATCTAGCCCATTTTCGCCACATCTGCGTCTTACAGGGTAAAATAAAAATAAGAGATTCTTTTTATACATGTTTCAGTGTCAGATTTGCATATGAAACCAACACTTTCCTATTTTTGGAGTATTTAGGCTTCATAGCAAAAATCATACAAGTGTACACATCAAGAAATAGTGTGTAAGTGCACAACATTCAATTAAACTTCGCTATTTGTGGGATAAAAGTTCCCAACAGCTTTGCATATTCAACATAAAAGAAGCAATATTTTTAAATCACTATAATGGATGGGTTGGGGAGAGAGGAAATACCTGCATTTTATCAAAATATGCATGTCTATTTTGCTCAACATATTTCCATGCACCAGCATCTGGAAATAGACCATGTATTAGGAGTCATGAATTAAGCATGTATCCATCCCTATCACACATGCACAAATCCTAGTATCTTTGGTACTTCAGTACCATTCATGTAAGTATGTAACCAAAGCAAAGCAATTAAACTAAAAAAAAGGAAAATTTCAATGTTGAAACAAGACCACTCACCATTCCCAACCAAGTTCTAATTGCTTCCATTTTATAAAAACTTGAAAAGTAAACCACTACATGACAGGGTCAGGGCAAAAAATTACTGTGGCACGCCAACTTTTTGGCCATGATAAGTTGAGTAGTTGACAGTGATATTGGCTTAAAGTGAAGTGATGGACTGTCTAATAGAGGAGACTATATTGCGTGGATGTCTTGACAAATCAAGTTTATATGTAGTGTAACTGTTGTAAGCCAAGATCACAGAGAATGTTATGTATTTTTCGTCCATTCTCGTTTGAGGAATGGAAGACTCAACTCTCATATGCACATAGTTGCGCACAAATAATCCAATATGACCTTTGTGAACTTAACTATAACAAGGACAAGGAATGCTACTTATCTCCCTTAGCAGTTAGGAAAACAGTGTGCATAATTCTACACCCTTTCAAGAATCGACAATTATGGTTTAAGTATCGAAAGTTGGATGTTGAATTTCATAGTTGTTATAATCAGAATTTGTTTAATGGTTATAGATTATGCAGAATTATATTTGAAAGTGAGTTTAGTTTTCCATATATATTAGCTCTCTTATATTTTGTTGTCGTTTTGAATGAATGGTATTAAATATATCATTGCTTTAATAAGCACTGTGTTTTTCGATTAGTTATGTTATGATATGTCTCTATAGCAATGAGCCATTTGCTATTAACAACTTTCTCTTTGATCCCTTTTACTCGGAAGCAGGTTTTAATGGTTCCCTATAAAGTTTGTGGTAAGAACAAAGGAAAACAAATTATAAAAATGTGTGCTCTATAGTTTAAGTTTATGCATTTCTATGGTGCATTTGGCCAAAAGGGAATGCTCTCATCCTTAAGGGTGACTCTTTTGACACAAACTTGATGTGGAATAGGGTCGTGAATAATTGACTATAGCCTCTCTTTGGTTCTATATTCATGGCAGTTTTAGTGGAGTTGCCATGCTATATTCTTAATTTTCCCCATGTTTCTCTTAAGACCTTGTATAATCTGTTTTGCCCGATAGCTTATCCTCCGAATAATTCCATTCCACCCTTTTCTACCGAATTAGATTTTGCTATATCTATCCTAGAGAGAAAGAAAGAATTTGAAATTGAAACCACAATATTTTGAATAAACAAACCTAAATAACTGGATACCTTGGAGAAAAGATATAGAGGTGGGAGTTATTGTACTGACTCTTGGATCCGGGGGGTCATCCTTGTTGATGCACAAGCCACTACCCAGAGCCGGATTGCTATCAATAATTGCAACACTCAACTGCTTCGTCAATGGCATACTTGCTGGAAGAATAAAATCGTTAAGAATATAACTCGCCAGATTAGTATCTTCAAAAGTTTCATGCACATAAGCAATAATCTTCAGCACCATCATAAAAAATTATGCAATTAATTGTTTTCAAGGTGTGCTTGTCTTATTTAGAAAATTTTCACTATATCCACATTTCTTTTCTTTCAAATTTCAATGCTTATTCTTATCACCACTATCATTGTTAACCTTCAGACTAATAGGCATTGCAAGCAGAGACGTACGTAATGGAAAAAAGATATATTGAAAAGTGGGACCAAAAACACAAATTGCTCATACATATTTGCAAATTATACCTGCAAATTTCAAAGTAGACTAATCAATTACAATTAAATGGGGATAGAGGCATAGTTTTTTAAATGATTTTAAATCAATTGTGTAACTGTTAAAAACAAACTCCAAGACTCTCTTTGATAAAACTGAAGTTATCATCATAAGTATCAAATAACAAACTTTTCGGGTGATTTAGATACTATTCTCAAACCTAACCATTAGTTTTATTAATTTTTCTGCAAACTTGTAAGAAGTAAAAAAATTAATTATGATTTGAAAATAGAGATCATGAAAACAGCAAAAGTTTAATAATTTGTTGATAGTGAAGGCTATATAAAATGCTGAAGGCTATATAAAATGCTGAAGGACAGTATCCAAATAGATAGAATGCAAATTAAACTACGCCGTCATAATGAAACAGATTCTCAAAGATTTTAATTTTGCAGAAATCTTCAATTAAAAATTTATGAATTGGGATCAAAGATCAGTTCACCACAAATAAAAAGTGCGACATTTATCTGGTTTGGTGCCCTTGAAGAAAGGGGTAAATAGGATCAGATTGACAAAATATTAAACTCGAGTAAAGTCATAATCAAAATTTGTCGGCTGAAGAAAACCTCCAACAATCCCTACCACTGAATTCCAAAGGCATACACAAGAAGATTATTACCTACCCAAGAAACAAGCTAGAGCCATGCCAACCATGCCTCCACCGACAATAGCAACATCATATTGTTGAAGATTATGGCTAATTGTTGTCTGCTTCTGCTCACGCTCCTACAAACATTTAAGAATGTGCGATTCCATTGGAAAATCCTTGTATTCTTTCAAAAATGACACTAGTATAATAATATGAAATGTACAAAGACACAAACAGATTATGGGAGAAACAAAAGAATGGATAATGTTTAGGAAGAAGCTGAGCAACGGGCAAATAATCACAATAATCTCATTTATCAATTCAATGTAATGAGTAAACTACAACCAGAAAAGTAAAGATCAGAAATTAAAAATGTTCAAATCCTAAAAGCCTTATAATCCACCCCAAATCAGTAAAAAAAAAAGTTGTAGAGTGATCTTATAGAGAGATATCATTGTGGTTACAAATTACAATCTTCAGTATATCCATGCCAAATGATCAGTTTAGGAGCTCTGCGTCTATGTCTTAAAGTTGGAAACACAACAATCAAAACCATTTGATCAAATTATGTCACTTAACTTTGAAATTTTCCAAAACCTTGTTCTTAGGAGTCCATTGCAAAAAAATTATCCCAAACTTGCTCTTTCAAATAAAATATAGTCATATTTGAATCTAGTGGGATAAAGGCTTGATTGTTGTTGTTGATTCATAAACTCTTAATATTGTATCAATGAGGAGTTGTTGTTACACCTTAACTCATAAAATATAATTATGAGGAATAACTCTAGTCTCTAAGCTAGTATGTTGAAAAACAATATTAACAACAACCAAGTATTTCCCACTAATTGAGGTCGACTACATAGATCAAAGGTGCCATAATACCTAATCATAAATTATGTTCATGTGATTTTAGATGTACATGATTTTGTAAACTTGATTTCTATCATGATTGAGTTTGAAGTGAAGTGATTGAAACTCATGTTTGGATGTTTTATTCTAAAATCAAGTTTGGTAGGAAATGTTAGTGTAAAAGTTCCAACCAAACGCAAAAGCTATGATTTCTCACTTCCTCCAAACGTGATTGTAGAGGCTCCATCTATAAAATTCTCAAACATGTTCGCACAAATTTCAAACCACGCTTACATCTTCATAAACGATTATAACTAATACATTCATTCAGAATCATATCATGTCGGTAAGTACATTCACTCATCCAACCAATGATTTAAATTGCGGACTATATCACCTGATGCAACCGCAATATTGCGGTTGCAGTGACCGCCGCAACCGCATCACACCGCAATTGCGGTGTGACTCCGAATCACAATGATGCGGCCACATCGGACTACATGTGGACTGCATCAGGCCGCATGAGACTGCATGAGGTTGCATCAGATTCAAAAATATTGTTTTAATAACAAAATAATTTACATTGCAACGGCCGCAATCCGCATCGTAATGGTCGCAATGACCGCAATTGCAGTAGTCGCGATCATTACCACAGTCGCGAGAGCAACCGCAATTTAAGACACTGCATCCAACACAATAGTGACACCTATGTTTACATTGAAAATTTATAATAAAATAAAATACCACAAAAAAAAAAGATAATTGATATGAGATATGGTTATTATTTTCCTTACATTGGAAAGTTGTCCAGCAGTGGAACCCGCAGTTTTGACAACCTCAGTACAAAAAGACTTCCTCGGAATTTTCAGTGCATAAACATTTGAAATGGTCTTCTTTATCATTCTATAACCAAATAACGAGAACATTCAAAAAATTAAAAAAGAATAAAAACCCATTAAAATCTTAATAAATTCTCATCTGGGTATACCCCAAAAATCCATATTGAGAATTGAATGATAATAAAAAGATGAAAAGCAAAGATACCTGTTCATTTTTGTGAAGAGAGGAAAAAGAACTTAGCTTGGAATGGAATTGAGGGAAGGTAATGGTGGCACGGAGCAACACGTAGAGTAAACCAAAATCAATATGAAAGCGGGGTTAGATTGGAATTTTGAAGAAATGGGAGGGTATCTTAGCAAAACAAAAAATGTTTCATATGGTGTTAAAGTTACATATTATATTTTGGGGAGGGATCCACTTACTTCAAAAAAAAACTTACTCTTCATCTTAGCCATTCAATTTTGGCCAATGATCTTCATAAAAAGTCATGTAACCTTTTGAAGACAGTTTTACCATTTGTAAATTAGTTTGCATATAATATGCTCCATTATGTAAGAACACAATTTTATCCCAAATCATATTCATATGAAAATTTTATTTATGGAATACAATATAAGTAACTTATCTCAAAGGTATTTTAAAAAATATTGTTTTGTCATATTGAAATAGCACAACCACATATATTTATGTATACATTTTGACATTATTTGTGTTTGATTAATTAATTGTTGATCTTTTGATGTATTTAGTGTGATGATGTTTTTGAATTATACATTTTTGGGAAAATATATAAAAAATTTAAATTTTATGTCTTTTAAAGATATGACAACATTTAACTCTTGTCCCACATTGACCAAAAGAATTGAAGACCATATGTTTTTTTTTTTATATTTACTCAATGTTCTTTTTTGGAGTATGAGGACACATCATAATTGGGATGACTTAGATGCTCTTTTTGGTGGTTGACATGTCTATATTTCTATGAGTTTTTCAAATGATTCTTTGTTCTATAGCTTCACTTTTACAAGGACAAAATACCAAATCAATCACTATCTTCACTCTAGTAAAGTGGTCACTCTAGTAAATTAGTCATGAAAAGAAGAAATTGTTTTGGAATTTATACTACATAACATTCACACTTTTATGTAAGTAAAGTGGGATACTATTTATATTATTAGACATAAAGTTAAAATAGGTATATTATATAACATATAAATAAATTATTTTAAATGTTCAAATAACGGCAAAGCTATTAAGAAATGGATATTTTGTTGGATATAATTAACTGTATTTCATTCTCTTACGAGTAAAGAACTAATCTTTTTCGAGTTTGTGACTACCTGTTTTAATAAATGTTGCTCATAAAAATCGAACCTTTAACATTTTCGTCCACTTGGAGATCCAACAGAGTCTTACATAACTAGATTAACCAATTGTTATTAGATGAATATTTCTTATTAAATAAGTATAATTTTGTAAAATAAAAATTGAAAGTATACTTATTCCGCGGGTACCCAGAAAAACTCATTCACGGGTACCTGCATAAGTATGAGCGGGTATAGGTATTATTCCTATATTTCAGAATGAGTATGAGATAGCTATTACCTGTGTCCGCCTGTGCCCCGTTATTATTCCTGATTAAATGCATTATGTAGCTTTGATCATGCTCCTTTGTCTCAATACAGATTTTGGAGTCTATCTCTTGTGGTCATTAATTCACCACAACTCAATCCTCATATTTCACTGCCTCTTCTAAATATTCTTCATCTTTATCTTTATACAAACTCATATTTTTCTCTCATATCCCTTCAGAGTTATTGCAACACATATATGAAGAGAATGAGAAACACTACACTATCCAAAGTACTATTGCTACTCTTTACCTTAATTCTTGCAGCAAAAATCATACAAGGTAATAGTCATGTTATATTATCATAAATGAACTTTTTTATTATTATTTATCATGGATTTCAACAAATTCTTCTATCCTATTTTCCTTCTTTTGAGTTCTTATTGTTTTAATTAAACATTGAATTTTTTGTTACTTCTGAACTTCTCTATGAATGATTTTCATCATGTAGAATTTTAGTGTCACTATTTTCTAAAAATATGTTTGCTATATGGACCCAAAATTTATCACTTTATTGCTGCAGGAATTGAAACAAAAGGGTGGAAATATCAATCTTCTAAACCCATAAAAAAACCAAGTTTTCAGGTGAGTTAAACACATGAATTATCCATATATTTGAAATGTTTGGTATGTTATTAAATTTATGCATTTAAATATGTGACATATATATCAGGGTATGAATGAGGCATGGAAAATGAGAAATTCTAGGAGATTGATGATTGGATCCACAGCACCAATTTGTACTTATAATGAATGTAGAAGTTGCAAGTATAAGTGCAAAGCTGAGCAAGTACCTGTAGAGGGAAATGACCCAATTAATAGTCCATATCACTATAGATGTATTTGTCATAGATAGTATATCATAGTCATTGGTATTCATATATTAGAACATTATGTAATTTTGAGTTCTACCTAATATGGTTTTATCTCGTAAGAGTCTGATTTCGAGTTTCGCTTTGGAGTCATCTCATCAATGTATTTCATGGCTCTCAAACCTTCATTTTCCCTTTTTCCCCCTCCAAAACTTAATTCGCAAATAGACCTAAGTCTCCTTGGTTGAACTTTGAAAAATACTACTGTAAATTGAGTTTGTTATTTTAAAGTAGATAAGTAATAATGTATCTACCTTTATATTGTTTATCGAGTTTAAATTTCTTCGAATTTTATCAAATCAAAGGTGATCCACTTTTACTTGCTTACAAACTTGTTTTAAAGTAGTAGCTTTATCCAAAAACTTCACTACCTATAACACTCCTTCAATTTCCAACACTTATTTGCTGCTTCATTATAGTAATTTTTCTATGTACCCAACATAATTTAGAAATTGTTGTGTAAATAATTTGTACCAAAATTGTGATGACCAAAAGTGTTTTTGAGAAAATCTTGTCTAGCTTATTTCAGATTCACAAGTTAGAAAAATGTGTAAGCTTAGGTGCAAGTTGGCACATGAAAGTGGTCCTAAATATTAGACATAAAAGACCAGAAGCTCACATGGGTGTGGTTTGTTTGAACTCTATTAATTTGTACAAAGTGGTAAAACTAAATTTCAAAGAGCATAACACACATAACATTAAAAGGGAGGTCCCAAATTCTTAAAATATTGCAAACTAGACTCTTGGCTTCATCTTGGTAGTTACATAGAATTGTAGCAAGTGTACTTTGATAGTATTCAATATCAATGTGTTCAATCTTTTCAATCTACAACACATTCTTTATTCCTTATACTAGACACATATGAGTGTAAAAGATTGTGAATTGAAAAAAAAAGTATAATATTTCAAAATAATTAGTTTATTAATTTGATAGGGGAAAAATAGGAGATGAATATTTTTCTCATATGTCTAAGATAGTTCTTAAGGATTAAGACTCTTCAAGCACAACAACTAAATCTTTAAATCGACTAGATGGATAAAATTCTTTGAATTTGGTATTCTATCATTACTTTATAATACATATAATATAAAACATTTTTTAAATTAAATTTCTCAATTAGAAAATTTAAATTACTTAATGTTGCACCCTGATTATCGGCAATGTGATCTCTTTCGAAGTCGCCACCACGTTTTTTTGGTTAAAATATGGAAAACTCAATTTAAGCCCAAATTGGATAAAATGGTCTTTTCATTCATAGTTATGGATTCAAGAGTCAAGTACATATTGGGGAAGTTATTAGGACTCATTCGCTCGTGTTAAATGGTATCCTCGCTAATAACATGAACTCTTATACCCTTAAAATTATTTGTTAAAAATTCAATTACTAAAACAAAATGTTTGAATTTTTATATTGGTGTCTGACAATAGTTAATCTTCCTCCTACATATCCTTAAATGCTTTATGGAATCAAGATTAAGTAGTTCTTTGCTTAAAATGTTTTGGTTGATATAAAATTTATCTCTTTAAAAAAGATGGAGCAGCAGAAACTAATCTCTGCACCACATGTCATCTTAAAGAGCTTTAAAAATATTATCCATTAAGAAGGGCGAAGCAACATAAGCTAATATCTGCATCGCATCCCATATTATGGAGATATTATAATATATTTTTTATCATTAATTCAGGAATTAATCTGATGAATAGACGTGTCGTAACTCGACCATTTGAAGATGATATGAGGACGAGAGATCTTACAACGACCCTCTTCCATCTTTGATTAATTTCCAAAAAGTGATAAATTTTATATAAAGCATTGATAAAAATTGATTGTTTGAAAGAAAAATTATTTTTGTTAACAAATGATGCATATTTATTATTACTCTATTTCAGGGTGCCCAAATGTGCATCTTGTTGGATTTTAAAAAAATATCCATATATCACTTATAATTTTATAAGGCCAAAATTTATTTATTTTTTAAATAAAATGACATATTTTATGAAAAATAAATAATCATTATCATTTTGAATTATTTTGTAATATTGTGAATATGCAACTTAATGAGCTTCATGATTATTTCCTCGAGACAAATACTCGGGTGGTTCTTTGTCTACCTTGTTTGAGTGTAATAGAATTCTTCTCTAGTTTGATATGAGAAAACTGATTGAATTTGCAAAATTTTATCTACATGATTTTTGTTCAACTGATTTGATAATGTTTGATAATCAATTTGAGACTTATATCACTAATATGCATAGTTTTGAAAACCGTGCCGTACCGGCCGGTTCAACCGGAAAACCGGTGAACCGGACCCCTAACCGGTACGGTACGTATGTTATACCGCATATGCAATAGAACCGGTCAAAACCGGTAAACCGGTTGGTTTGTACATTAATTTTTTTTTTTTAAATTTCAAATTTTCAATTCTTCACCAATTCTTCAACTTCAATGATTGATACTTGGGTCATTTATTTGTATTTTGCGTTTGTTAAGTGATAATTTTGGATAAATATATGTTTTGTACTTTAGACTTTGATTTTATTAAAGACTTAATGTTGTTTGTTTGTGTGAATTTGAAGTAAATTATGAATATGGATTATAAATATGAATATCTACTTATTTGAAATTTTTTGTTATAGGTTTATATATATATATATAAGCAAGTATGTCTGGTTTAACCGGCATGCGGTTTAATTACTGAACCACTGGTTGAACCACTGTACCACTATACCAGTACCCTAACCGGTTTGATAACCGGTACGGTTTTAATAACATTGCTAATATGCATAACAATGTTGATTTTGCTTCTTTGAAAGGAATAAAAAAAAATCAGATAAATTAGTTGAAAATGGAAGAAACATTGTTTAACTATTAGTTTATCTTCTTTTAAAGTTAGCAATATAATTATATAAAGAGATTTTTCAATGAAAAAATAGGTTCGTAAACGAATGTGAGATGCATGAACACATGATTATCTAGTGACTTATATTTAGCGAGAATTACTCAATAACATTGATAACAAATTGATCATTCAACGATTTTTAAATGTGGAATCACTTAAGATTAATTATAAAATATGTTATTAATTTTTTACAATTTTGATATTATCTTTTCATCTTTTTGTAATTGATGATATTTATTATTTTGATTTTCAACATATATTTCACATCTTGCCTCTAAATCCTATATCGTTACTGTAATACTGATATAAATAAGCAAATAATAAATTTTTTATAAGCAAATATTTTCTCAAACAAATAAAATTTCCTCTTCAAATAATTATACTTTTATAAGCAAATATTTTTTTTCCTTTTTTTATGGTGTTAACATATTTTCGACATTTAACACCCTTAATTTCTTAAATTAAATACGTTACTTATTAGGTTTAATTAGTTAATGAGTGTAATATTTATATAATATTAATGGTGATTTTGATAAAATTGAATGGTGTACAAAAAGTTAAAAACTATATTATTATTATTATATTCATATTTTTTTTAATTGATTGTCATTATTATTTCTTTTTTCTTTAACAAAAGCCTTACCAACTCAATTAATGACTTCAAGCACTTTTGGTACAACATGGAAGTTTTACAACCAAGACCTGCACCACAAAATCATAGTCTGAGAAATATATTAATAAAATTTTGAAAATATATTAAATATTTAATCTTAATTAAAATTTAATCATTAATTAATGATAATATAAAAAAACATAAATATAATTATCAATATGTTATATATATATTTATATAACTTTTTCTTTTTCTTCCATAGTCTCTTCACAAAAACTTGAATGGATGGGTATTTAACGCATCATATGTATATTAAATACATTTATATTTTTTTTGGTGATATCATTTAAGACTAAAATTTATTTTTTTAATAAGATTTTATTAGTTGTTTTCATTTTTTTTTGTACATCACCTTAGTTAAACAATTGGTATTGTCGGTGAACCTAGTCATGAATTTCAGTAAAAACAAATAGAATAAATTATATTGATATTTTTTGAGTTTTAGTAGAATTATATAAATAACTCATTCATTTTTACACATACAAAAACCTCATAATTTATATATATACATTACACTAATTACTTGTGTATGAGAAATAAGTGTATTTGTTTAAATAAAAATGATGATAAATGTAATTAAGTTAAACAAAATATAATATATTGTGTAGTCAAATTCAAATAGTATATGAGTCAATACATTTTTTTCCTTATTCTTGGTTTATTACAAAATGCATCAATAATTCCAATAATATATTATTTAAATCACTCTTATATTATATTATAACAAACAAAAAATAATGAAAATATATTTATTTCCACAATATATCATATTCTATTTAATTTAATTATATTTATCATTTTTTATTTAAAAATCATAATTATTTCTGAAGTAGTAATAAATAATGTAATATATATTTATAAATTACATATTTGTATAATTATAAAAAATAGAATGATAATTTATATAATTTTAATAAAACTCGCTGTCACTTCCTCAAAAAAAAATATAAATAAACAACTTGCATTCACTTTTCTTATGTCTATATAAGAACGCATTTTGCTTCTTATATAATCATTCTCACTTCTCTTATTTTTGTTCTTGTCTCTTTGTTTCTTAGAGTTTAGGGTCTTAAAAATGAAAGGGGTTTCAGTTGGTGAAGAAGGAAGCTCTGTAACGCTTGATATGCTTAAACAAATAATGGATAAGTTTGCTAAAGACAGAGACTGGGAACAGTATCACACCCCAAGAAACCTTCTTTTGGCTATGGTAACTTTCTTTTCATATATTAATTAATATATCAATCATTCTTTTTTTTGTTAAGGTTTTCTTCATATTTTAAATATGGAGTTCGTAGAGGAAGAAGAATAATCAATTTTGCTATTATTATTATTATTATTATTATTATTATTATTTTAATTTAATCTGTTTTTCTTTATGCATGTTGAATATTGACCTTACTGGTTCAAATCTAATGAATGGGATTGGTACAGATTCTTAGTCTTTTTTTAATCTCTCTCTCTCTCTTTGCAAGTTGGCTTTTTGTTATGGCCATGGTCAAAAAAAATTCTAGCTTTTGTCATCTTTTTATGAAGGGGAGATAAGCTGTTCCACCAGGGTGAGCAGACCGAACCCTACCCGTTCACCCGGTATAGCCCGATCATGATCGGGTATAGGCCAAGTTCGGGTTCAAAAATTAGACTCGACCAATATTTTGGTCGAAAATATCACTGATTATCTAATTTTTTTCATCGCAGGTGCATCTTTAATGATATATATACATATATTATTTTATATGTCAAATTACATATTCAAAATAATAAATAAATTATATGTTATATTTAATCGGCTCTAGGTTTGGGTTTAAAGGTTGACAATGTGAATACTTATGGTCGGGTTAACTATAGATCTAGAGTCGGGTCCGGGTTCAAAAGAATGACATGATCATTTAGGACCGAGTAAGGACAAACCTTGACTCGTCGCAAGTACCAATTAAACATTATCACATAAATAAAAAGAAATATTTTTAAAATAAAATTGAACATTTTTATATTACTTGTTAATATCTGATTTGTTCCGGACATCCTTTGAATAAGGACACAAAGGTGATTTCTGTTCCCTTTTTGTTATATCTTCCAAAATACACTTTGAGAACAGATTCGTTTTTTGTTGTTGCTGTACAAGACATGTAATATTTTGTTCTCCACTTTTCCTTGCCCCATGTTCTGCCTTAACTTTTGTGTATTACTAGGATGCAATAGTGAGTCAAATAATAATAGAGTATGTAATTAATAATATTTGGGGTAATATATTTTCAAATTTTATATCATTACATGTAATATTTGATATTGTCTTGAAATACTGACACTTATAACAAATATAGCTTTGGTGGAAGAAAAAAATGGTGATATCATAGTTTTACTCATTTGTTATTAAAGTTCTATGTTTGGGAAATAGTCTTTGTTGTAAGCTTGGAACATCCTTAACTTATGAATGAGTGTTTTGTTAGATATATTTTGATTGATAAAACATGATTTTATTTGAGATTTACTCCGTTCCATTTTATTTAAGTTTATCTACAATTTATGTTTATCTTATTAGTTATTATTAGAGTTTATCATCTTATAGTTTGTAATAACCATTGAAACGCGATTCTCCCATTTTGGTACGAACCGCGAATTGGTTTTATGGTACCAATTCATGATTCTTTTGCGAACTGGTTCCCTTTAAGGAACGAACTGGGTTTTTACCTACAATTTAAGTAAAAGAAAAGAATAATAAATGATAATGTATACTCACTTACGTGAATGAGTTACAATAAACAATAAGTTTTTTTTATCCTTTGAGTATTTCTTGGTCTTGATTCAAAGCTACAAGAAGAATCAATAAAAACGACCATGTAGAGAGCTATAGATACTTAATGAATATACCTCTAACGGATCGCATAATATGTATCCGTATCAGCACCAAAGAAAACCACGTATCATGTGACTATGGTAATAACTTCAGTCTATATAATATATTATTTGGACTAACTCATACATGAGTTTGACCAATCTTTTACCATCTTAAATTTCGATAGTTTCAACAAAACATTCTTTTAAGCATTATGCACAAAGTGCTATAAGACTTTGGGTAATTATACAGGTGGGTGAAGTGGGAGAATTGTCTGAAATATTTCAATGGAAAGGTGAGGTAGAAAAAGGGCTTCCAGATTGGAAAGAAGAGGAAAAAGTTCATCTTGGTGAAGAGCTTTCAGATGTATTGCTTTACCTTATTAGGCTCTCTGATATGTGTGGTGTTGATCTTGGAAAAGCTGCATTAAGAAAGGTTCAACTCAATGCTATTAAGTACCCTTCAAAGGTTATCAATGAAGAAGAGAAAAGTGGAACTGACACAGAGAATGTTTGATACTGATATGAATAGTAATGTGTTTAGTTGTTTTAAGAGATTTTGTTGGTGTTTGCATTGATACTAGTATGGTTGGTGTGTGTTTTGGTTGGAACTGTTGTTTTGACAGATTTTGTTACTGTTTTGGCAGAATCATATTGTGTCTATTTTGTTGGGTGAATTTTTAGTGGGAACAATTTAGTTGCCTAATGTGTTAATGATATATACTATTGGTTATTAGTGCTGGAAGTGAAACAAACAATTTCATTTTTGATGGTTTTGTTATTTGATTGGATAAAATTGTTTTATGAATCGAATGAATGAGTTGAACTTGGCTAAAAGTTAAAATACAAAAATATAATATTTATGCACTTTCAGAATAAAAATTTATGGAAGAATAGATATTAAGCAAAGATGACAAGGTCTTTCTTCAAATTAGCATCCTAAAGTCCAACGCATTTCTGTGACTAATTTTTTTATAAAGGAAAGATAGTTATATATAAGAAAAATAATATATTTTTGTACAAATTTTATGATTTATAAGGAAAGTAAGTAATATTTATTAATTTCTTATGGTATATGAGGATTTATATGAAAATGTATCATTACTCATAAATTAATGCAAGAGGTTGGCTACATAGGTGGTGAGGAGGAGCCACCTTATTGACAGCCTAACAACCAAAAATATTGTTACATGAATATCAAACTTTAGAACAACAGAGAAATATTGAATGAGTTTAATATATTGTCATTACATAATTTATTATTCACATTTTATTATTATTTATTCTTTAAAGTAAAATAATAGAAATGAATAATAAATAATATACTGGTTATATATAAATTTTTATATGGAAACCGGGTAGATACTAAACTCATAGGAACAGTAAACTCAGATGTGTCCATCACTTTGCTTCAGAAGTCACACTTGACCACTTTGCAATAACTTTCAAGGACAATTCAATTCTAGCCATTAAATATTGCAATCATTAAAAGCCTTATAGTTTTTTATAGAGCCACACAACCAATAACAAACCTCAAATGATGTGACATCACATTAAGGTGTCTTTGGTTGAAAAGAGTAAGGAAAGAAAGAGAAAGGGAATAGAGAGTTGAGGGAGAGTTAGAATTTTTCTCTCATTTGGTAGGAGAGAGTTTGGGGAGAAAGAAAATAAAAGTGGTGGAACCTACCACTTTTATTGAAGAAAGGAGAAAGTAAGAGAGATTTTTTTAAAATGACTAAAATACCCTTAGTCTTATTAAATGTTTATTATTATGTATAAGGGTAAAATTGTATTTTTAATACAGACATATTTTCTCCTCCTTCTAAATCTTTTATATCTCTTTTCTACCAAACAACTCTTACCATCAACTCATTTTCTCATTTCTTTCTTTCTACTCATACTCTTTCTTTTTATCTTCTCTCATCCTATTTTCTTCTCTAAACCAAACAAAGCATAAATTCTACAACACCTAAGTTTTCATTCTTGAATGAGGCACCATCACAATTCACATTAAAAATTCAAATTGTTAAGTGCAATTTGAATTTTAGAGAAATGAGAACAGAGTTAAAATTTCATAATCATATTACAAATATATTTCATAATTCTAATTTTTTTTCTTATCTCTATCGAAAACTCAACTCGGAAACATATCGTAAAGATAAAAATTTTATTTCGTTTCCACACCTCATTACTAATCCTAAGATCTTCTTGTACTTTTATTACATTTTCTTCTTCTTTTTAACTAAATTATCTTTTAATGGAAAAGTACCATGCTTTATTGGAGATTAAATTCACTAGTCATACTATCAAATTATGAAGAGAATGAAAGTGGAAACAAGAGTCCCACTATTAATGAAAATCAATTTGGTTACAACCAAATAAACATCAAGCAACTGTAGCACTACCTAGGACTATGATCCAAAAAAGGAACATTATAACAGGTAAATAACTTGGACCACATTTTGTGATAAGCAAATCCTAAAAAGTAATAGTTTAAAAGTACTTATGTTAAGCTCTTGAACACTAACCATGGGCCAGACCTTACTAGAGATTGTAATTGTAGCAAATAGCATGTGTTGTAGAATCAAAACATGAATCATTAGACCTATATGGACATACACTAACTTAAGACAAAACATATCAATCTTCATGCACATGCAAACCTAAACTGGTTTACCTTTTTCCAAAGTAAGAAAATAAGGTAGGTTGTTTATCATCACCATTCTTCCCTTTTTCCTTTTTCTTAACAGAGTTTGATCTCACCTTATCATTATTAGTGAAATCTGGTTTTGAATCAGCCGAAAATGTGTCGTAATCACGCTTGATTGGGACCTTAGTAGCATCTTGAGAATGGGGAGAAGCACCAGATTTGAAGTCATTTTCTTCCCCCTCAGCTTTGGCCTTTTCACTCCGGTCTTTTGATAACTTCTTCTCTGGTCTTATGTCTTCACTTTCAGCTCCCTTTCTTGAGAAGAACTTAGAGATTGAAGTGTTGCCTTCTGCCTTCAATTGAATCTGCCAAACATGGCATGATGATAAGTGAAAGTATTCAATATTAGGAATCTTATTCTTTTAAAACTGATAAAAGGGTAATTAGTGAGAAACAATTACCTCCTTTATGCACTCAAGCCCATCAAATGATGGCTTGCCCATAGAAGGTGTCACTGGATACCACACCTGAAGATGAAATAATTGGTAAACCAAGAATAGTAAATGAAAGGATACAAAACTTGTGCAGCTTAAATGTCAGACAGATAATATAAAACAAGTTTACACTAAGGATGAAATCAGAAATTTTAGCCTCAGTCTTTTTCATTTGTAAAGTTCATACCAAATCAGATTCTTCATATGGCTTCAGAACATTCTTATAACTGGAAGGAGAACTTCCTAGCCAAATATCAGTTGAATCCTTATCACCCAAAATAACAGGCATTCTGTCTACAGAGACATGTCAAAAGTAAAGATTTTAGTATTTAACTTCAGAAGCCTAGGAATGGCGACGGGGTGGGTCGGGATCGGGTTTGTGCTTACACAACCCTGAACCCGAAATCCAATACCCGAACCCGAATTAAGCGGGGTTAAAAACAATTATATCATCCCTGAACCTGTTGGGTTTTGGGTAATCCAAACCCGATGAAAACCCGTCCGAAACATATATATATATATAGGTTCTGTCAAATTTCTATATATATATATTTTATATATGTACCATATGTAATTTTATAATTTTAAATATATTAATCGGGTTCGGGGTAGGGTACCAACTATACCAAACTCGAACCCGAAAGTAGAACTCGGGTAAAACCTGAACCCAATAACGTCAGGTTTTCCCCCCGTTAAATTTGGGTTGCGTTCGGGCGAGTACCCGCACCTTTCGTTTTCATTGCCATCCCTACACAAGACTCAACCATTCAAATATGGAAAAGATTTGGGCAGCCATTGAAGGTGAACAAAATGGGCATATTTATAATCAAACAGATCCCAAGAATCTTGTGCATGAACATAATATTAATTACTGTTAATGATTTTATATGAGGGAGGATAAAGTGATAAACTTAATCATATATTTTAAGTTACTGTGAAAATTTTGGTGCAATGAAGATCTTGATCCAGGCCAAGCTATTCGCATAATGACTAATGCTATTCATGAATCATGATGGTTTCTTGTAGAACTAACAATATACTTTTCAGTAAATAATATCAACCTGAAGATTTGTTGGATGTCAAAATTTATGACTCACCATGTAACCACTGGAGTGCTGAAGAAGAAGAGGTTGTAACAATAGTAAATGTGCATAGTGTTTCACCTGCAGTTTAGAATATTGATATCAACATTAACAAGGTATCATGTAAAATTAACATAATATTTCCGATAAAATAAAATATTAATCAACTGCATCTTCCTGTAGAAATATTTACCTGCAGAGTTTTGCCATGAGTCATAAAGTGCAGCAAATACAAGTGGCCTTCCATCTTTGAAATGAATATAGTAAGGCTGTTTCTTCGAACCATCTTTTTTCCACTCATAGAATCTTAATCATGTATTAAAAAACAAATAACAAAACTGAACTTAACACCACAAATAAGCAGAGAAAGTGTGAGACAGACCAAAATTAAAAAATATGTAGAAAGAAAATCTCTTAAATGAAAATATGCTAAGTGCAAACAATAGTTTTAAATGGGAATTATGATATTGATGGCAATATGGCCATAAAATTCTTAAGAATATCAGGAATCCTGAAATATAATAGGAAGGGAGAGGCTAATGTGCATGAGTCTAGACAAAATTTTGATGTAGATTCATTAATTGAGTATAATTGATAAGTACTAGGCCTAATCTTATCAATAATGTTCTCAAGTCTCAACCATTCATCATATTACATGGTCTAGATTTGTGCAAAATGTACTTTAGAGTTTAGAGGAGCGAACCCCGAATACGAAAGGAGATATATACTCAGAATGATTGTAGTTATGATAGATTTTTCTTAATTTTCGTAATGATCAATGAAGAAAGAATCCTTCCCAAGTAACAAGTACCATTATGTACACACAATAACAGCAAGACAAACACACTGAAAAAGCATTATCTACCCAGCAAAACAGAACTATTTTGATTAAGCTAAAAAAATTTGAAAAAAAAATGACAAAACAGCTCTTAGACCGACCCAGCCGAATATCCAACTGCACATACAAGCACTTTTACCCTTATATATCCAGAATTGAATAATCTATGGAATGTAATTAGTAAAGAAAAGGTCGAATCTATTATTTGAAATGCACTCCTACTATATTACCAATATTAGAGGAAATAGCAACTGGGTATAGAGAAAAAACACAAGCAACATGAAGTATTCTCAAGCCATGCTCTGAAGCGAAGAAGAGATGAGTGAAATTTTGATAAATGAGTAAGGCAATACATACCCTTCTACTGCTACAAGGCATCTATTTTTAGGAATCAGACGACGAAATGAAGCTTTTTCATCTATGGATTCAGATCGAGCGTTAAACTGTAGTACATATAGCACACATCAAATTTAGTACTTTGTTAAAAAGGATTATAATTTGATTTAATATTGCAGACTTTGCAGTAGCCAAATCCCATTTATACCATGTAACTCTAATACAATGTTAACTAATCTGACGTTTCTAAATAACAAATAATCAGGCCAGATTGCCAGGCTCATATATTAGGAATGAATGCGATGATATGAAGAACAAATGAAAAATAAATCAATAAAATATTTTGGAAATAAAACTTCAAACAAGGAACCCAATGAAACATGTTATGGAATAAAACACTAAGTCATTAACTATAAACACTTTCTATGACAATCACGTAAATTAACTGCATCCTTATCCACAATACAAAAAGGAACAGATTTTTAAATTTTCACTTATCATTCTTTATTGGATAGAACAAAATGAAGGAACAATTAAGCATCATATTGGACAAAATAAGAATTAAGAAGCAGGCACCTTGAAAATCAAAAGTGACTTCAGATTCCCTTAATTAGCAGGTGCCATTGATTTAAATTGTGGACCGCATCATCTGATGTGGCCGCAATATTATGGTTGCGATAATCACCGACGCAACCACGTCGCACCGTAATTACCGTGTGACTTCGAATCACATGATGCGGTCGCATCAAGCCGCAACACAACTGCATCAAACCACATTTGGATCGCATCATACCACATTTGGACCGCATCATGTCGCATCGGACCACATCAGACTACATCAGATTCAAAAATATTGTTTTAATCACAAAATAATTTACACCGCAACGGTCGCAATCCGCAATGCAATAACCACAATAGCAGTAACCGCAACCGTTACCGCAATCGCGATCACAACTGCAATTTAAAACACTCGCCAGTACATTCAGATTACTGGCATGCTATAAGTCGAATATGCAATAAGTAGAAAACTGGAACTGCAACCCATGAATACTTACTTCATAATTTTAATTCTATGGTATGTATGCAGAAAACTCAAGTAAAACTCCAAATGAACAATTCAATTCACATTAACACTATCATTATTAACCAAAATGATTCATATGATTCATCTAAATTCACAATGGGCATGAAAAATAATCAGATCAATATAACATTGAAAAAATTACAAACTCCCCACCAAAGGAAAGAGAAAAACAAAACTGAAAAAAAAATGGTATGAGCAAATTTACCATCTTGTAGTGATCAGGTTTCTCTGTTTTGTTGGTAAAACTGGGAATCAAACCCCATTTCATGCAATGAAGAACACATCCTTCACTATCAGATGCATCTTCTCTACGAATTACTGGCATGTTGAATCCCGGTGATACATTATATGATGGCCTATACCTAATATATCAAATAATTTCAATCATGTAAAATAAATTCAACACCATAGAAATAGGGTTCCTCTGATTTCTATGAAAGAAAATTACTACAACATCCATTTCAAAAAGTAATAAAAACTCAAAAATCAACATAAGAAGAAAAAGAAATTGTTCAATTTTTCTTCCATAGGTACGAAGTTTTAAATATTGGTCACAACCATAAACCTTGTCTCTGTTATCATATCCATTATTCAAAAATAAAATAAAAAATACAACTGACATATTTATACTTTTAATTACAATGAAATTATAATTTTGTCATTAAAAATAAAATAAAAAACATATGCACTAGGATCCTTGTTCCTCTCAATATGGTTTAGGCTACTCACAAAACCTTAAAATATATTGACATGTTCGATCTCAGGAATCAAACTGTTGAAATGTACATCTACCTTCGATAGACTCGAGTATTAAGCGGTAAGTGGTTACTAACCGGTGGATGTGGAGAGAAGGAGTGTGGGGAAGGGTGCGGTGACAAGCCCTTGGGATATGATCGGGTCTCAAAGTACAACGCGCTCTTCCACACATATCTCTCTATCTCACTCTTCAATTCAACAAAACTATTATTACAAATTCAAACTAGTAGTGGGATTGGATTGGAGGATAATGAAGAGTGATTTTTTTTAATTAATTCATTTTCGGTGTATTGTGCTTTCAAAAATGGAAGTAGTGATATGTCGATCCTTGTTATATTGTTATATCGGGTATAATGCAATGTTGTGAAACCCGAGCGGTACTTCAAGTCGGAAAAGCTTACGTGCTAAGTCTAACTGATTTAAACAGTTAAATCATCCGTTCAGACCGGATGATTTTAAATATAATTAAAAAAATTATATATAAATATATATATATATAATTATATAAATGTAAAATTTTATATAATTAATAATTTTATATAACTATATTGAAGTAACATCTCTCTATCTTTTTTGGACCGGAATAAAACAAAAAAATAGAGTAATATTCCATTTTTTTTAAATTTTAAGTAAACTGTCCGGTTTCCCCCTGGGTTATTCCAGTTTAACCGGGTTTAGCACGATCGAACCGGAATTTCTCCGGTTCAAAGCGGTCCAACTACTCATTCGGTTAAGACTACAAAACAGAGCCGTTTTTCAAGTTCGGTCAGCGATCGAACCGGTCGGACCGTCTGGTCCGGTCCGGTTATCACAACATTGGTATAGTGTTTCAATCATTGATTTATTAATTAAACAGCATATCAATGAAGTTAAATATATATATATATAATATATTAACATTAATATTGAAAATCAGCAAACAAAAAATATTTTTTTTATTTTTTTATTAAAAATTAATTTTAAATAAAAAATTGATTGACTAATATAGTTAGTTCAATTGAAAATTGGCCAGTATGACAAGATTTGGATTAGTTTAACCAATATAATTGCATAATCGATATAACTGTTGTACCATATCAATATTTGACCGGTTAAATCGACCACCATAAATCAGCTTTTGCAACACAATTCCTCTTATCAATTTGTGCATCGTCATTTTTTCCTTCTCCGAGAATGATAAAAGTAAGAATATAATTATTCTCAATTTTAAGAGTATGAATCTTTAATGAAGAAACATATAAAATAAAGTAAAAAGGAAAATGAATAGAAAATTATGTCATTCTATTTACATATATAATGACATTTTCATCCTTAAAACTAGTGTAAAAATATTACATTACTCTTCATTAATGGAGACAATCCTACTCGACTTTTAATACTTCAATATGATTTTATTAAAAATAATACATAAAAAATGTATGAGATGAACAGAACTTTTGTTTAACTTTAACCCTTTTTAGTTTCTCTTCAAGCTCTTTTCAAACCAACTAGTAAGTTACTCGTGCATTCGCAGGGTAGTAATGCGATTTGCATGAATTTTTTGAAGAATAATACGATAATTTGTGAATATTAAAAATTACTTCGAACAATATTAAACATAGTTTGATGAATACCTGTTAACAACGCAACTTTCATTCACAACATTTGTTGAGGATTGACATAGTGCGTGTTAAACCTATTATGTTAAAAAAGGTGATGGTTAGAACCAAAAGTGAAATAACATAATTAAAGATAATTTCATGAATACCTCTTAAAGATTTTGAAAAACTTCTTTATAAACCACATTAGTTATTGACTTCAGTGGGTTACCATCCTTATCATGAATCAGAATCTTCAATCATTTCTTGCTTTTAACTCTTGAAATAGCAACATATAATTGACCATGACTGAATACTGGTTTTGGTAGATATAACCACACACTCCCTAGTGATTGGCCTTGAGATTTGTTGATTGTCATAGCATATGAAACAATTATAGGGAATTGTCTTCTCATAAGCTTGAAAGGCCATTGAGTTTGTGAGTGAGACATTGACATCCTCGGAATATATATGATATTTCCAATATTCTTACCTGACATGATCTTTGCTTCGAGTACATGGTTTGTCATTTGAGTCACAATCAATCTTGTACCATTGCATAATCCCTCTGACTGGTCTAAATTCCTCAATAACATATGTAAGAACCCAAAATTCACCCCTTGAAAATTTTTCATTTCATTAAACCCTAGCGTCTACCGTATACAACTAGCTATGGGTTTCCAAAATACCCATGGCTACATATATGCGGAATTGCAATCAATCGTATAAGTCATATATCCATAGTTACAAAATATTCCCAAAATAATTCAATAAGCACTCATATACAAAATAGTGCAAATAAAGAAATTCCAAAACATAAGCTCCCTAAGCTCCCCCAAAAATGAGTCCCCCTCATGTCACCTGTTTATCTGCAATGGGATTATCAATGACAAGAACACAAACACGCAAAGGAGTAAGTCGTTAATTCAATAAACGTCATTATAAGATAATCCACATTAGAATAAGGGGTTAGTAAACCATTTTCGAAATTCATTTTATCTTGCTGCATAACTTGAGCCAAAGTCGCTATACCCCTTAGGATTAGCTAAAAGCAGAATCTCGTTTCTCTTAAAACAAATCACGCTTATATACTCAAGTCAGAGTTTACGCTTCTATACTCAAGCCAGAGTCGCTAACCATTCATGGTCGGCTAAAACATATTTTCCTTTCATCGATCTTCTCATAAATCATATTCATGCTTCTATACTCAAGCCAGAGTGTATGCTTCTATACTCAAGCCAGAGTGTATGCTTCTATACTCAAGCCAGAGTGTATGCTTCTATACTCAAGCCAGAGTTTACGCTTCTATACTCAAGCCAGAGTCGCTAACCATTCATGGTCGGCTAAAACATATTTTACTTTCATCGATCTCCTCATAAATCATTTTCATGCTTCTATACTCAAGCCAGAGTGTATGCTTCTATACTCAAGCCAGAGTCGCTAACCATTCATGGTCGGCTAAAAATGTACTTCTTTTTCATTCGTTTCACCATAAATCATTTCCGGTAAATCCACGCCCACATTAGTATAAACACACCCATATATGTTTATACTAAATACGTGATTTACACTCAATCATCGCATAATCAGAAAGTACCACATACTTTCCTTTCCGTAAATCTACGCCTGCTTTAACGTAAACACACCCATATATGTTTATATCAAATGCGTACTTTACGTATCAATCATTGCATAATCAGAAAACTCACATTTTCGATTCCAAATGCTCAATTAAAGACTTATCCTTACCTCGGTGAGTGTTGGGTTTGGTTCTTGACAACTTCTCAAGTTCCACCGACACCGCCTCCAACTTTAGGATCTTTCCTCATCCCACCATATAACACAATGTTAGTCATTTATTCCAAATATCACATAAACAACTTATATTGCATTATTTAACCATACAAGATATTCATCATATTTTCAATGTTGCTAAACTATTTTCATCATAAGTTTACAACCATCTAAAACATACATATCCATCTCATATTTCAACATTAGAACGTAAACTCATTTTCTACCTTTAGCATTTTACCCATTTTCCACTTTAACCACATTATCCCTTTAGGGTTTTGGGGTTTTCATGAATCAACCCACAAACCTTTTCCATTCTCGAAATACTAACTCTAAACTAAGAATTTACAAGATAAAAACACATAAAACGAACCATAACTCCAAAGGATGAGTTTCCATGGTTTCTCACATTTGGAGAAGAGATCCAACATACCCAAAATGAGTTTAAGAGAGTTAGAATCAAGAGTTTTACCTCTTCTCAAGCTCTTAGGTGAGTATCAAAACTCCTTGCCCTTGGAAAAGCTCTCTTCTCTCACCTCCCTTCAAAGTTTTTAACCTTAAAATGTGTTTGGTTTCTGTTTTAAAGAGGTGTCATCGGGTTGTAATCGATTACCAACATGGTGTAATCGATTACAACGTGAAAAATGCGCATATCTGATGCTTTTAATACGATGTAATCGATTACCAGAAATGTGTAATCGATTACCAGCAATGTGTAATCGATTACTAGAAATGTGTAATCGATTACAAGCAATGTGTAATCGATTACCGGAAATGTGTAATCGATTACCGGAAATGTGTAATCGATTACCAGCAATGTGTAATCGATTACCAGCAATGTGTAATCGATTACCAGAAATGTGTAATCGATTACACTGTGTTAGATGCACATATCTGATGCTTTTAATACGATGTAATCGATTACCAGCAGATGTAATCGATTACTAGCAGAGTGTAATCGATTACCAGCAGAGTGTAATCGATTACACTGTGTCAACAGCCCAAAATTGACATTTCTCGCCCAGGGAAGAATCCTCCAGTATCCCTCCCAGCTGATCCTTTTTCGCTCAGGCGAGGATCTCTCGATCAAGCGAGGCTTCCAAGACTGATACTATATTTTTAAAGATTAAAATTTGGGGTGTTACAATCCTCCCCCTCTTATAAGAATTTTCGTCCCCGAAAATTAAACATACCTCGGAAAATAAAATCATCACCTAGACCTTAGGCACAAGAATATTCATCCAAAATCACAATTCGATTCTCTAATCCATTAAGATTACTTAATCAGTCACTAAGGGCATACACCACTAAATCATGATATACCAAACCAATTCATGAACTAACTCCTCAATGTCCAAATGTTAAGATATCAGCCTTTAATAACTTGAGTGTAATGGGAACTAATCCATAATTCAGACTAAAGATTTTTCTTATATCCATCAAGAACCATAGATCTCTAACACCTATCCATCTATCAATCCTAACATACGTTAAGAATCCCGATAACACTCTCGAACTTCAGCGAATGGGGTACTCCTGATCCCATATCTATCTAAATGCATCTTTTAACATCCATCATACACTAGCTAGTCTCATCTCCACTCGAGACTCTAGCACAATTTCATTTTACTAGATCCACTACACAATAGAATTCTTAGTGTCTCATCCATTATACACAATCAAACTATCCAGTAATTGTCTAATTACATAAAATATTTCTACCATCAAATCTTATCGTTTAAAGAAATTACCGATTTCTAGCCTCCACTGAAACCATAAAACCATTGATTCACACCAAAACTAGGTATTTTGTTACCAATCGGCAAGCACAAGTCGACCAACACTCAAACCTAAAACTTGCGTTCGGTTTGGTCACCCCAATTCCGTTAGTAAATATAAACTTATTAACCCACTCGCATTATGTCCAGAAATACATGGGCGTCTCATATCACTAAACTTTTAACAACCTCATACTTATTCCGATATGGTTGCTAAAATTTCGGAATTCTCCAACATGATACTAAATCATTACTTAGGCACAAGCTAAGTTTTCCCAAAAATGATTTTCGAAAGCGGTTTGAATCCACGACTCATGGCAACCACGTCGTGAAACAAGGTTCGCACGCTCATTTCGACACAACCCAAAACTTCTTCCCTCCTATGGTTACACCACACCCATACACCGCAATTACTGACGTTCACGAAACAACAACAACTTTTGCCGGTACACATTCAACGCAGACAATTTCGGATCACCACCACTATTTCATGCGTTGCCAATGTCCTACCGCAAAAGAACCGGTCATTCGAGACCAAAAGTTTCACGTCTATTCCATTGCATTCATCACATTGGCGGGGTAAGTAACTTAACTAGCCTCTTTTCTCGACTATCATTATAAGTCTTACCCTTTTGCACCCATATACATATCAATACAACTAGATCTTAATTCTTCACCTCAACAAGTACACACAGTTAAACATAACACAATTTGCTGATCGCTAGTCCATTTCCAGGATTAAATCCAACTAGGACATCATCGCGCATATCAACACTATAGTAAGGGTTCTACCATTTACCTCAACCGTACACTGAGACACTCCCGATCCAAAATAAGTTTTTTTTTTTTTTTTTTTGAGGTTCAACATCCCCGCACATAGCTTGGTGTTTAATACCAATATACATTTGTTACGGCGGGTACTCATCTTTAACAAAAAAATGAATTTCATAGACCAGAAGCTTCATACACAAGAACCAAAAATAATTTTTTTATACTCAATCGATTTTGGGGTACCAACCATAGGTCACCTCAAAATGATAACACATCTGATTAGTCAACATCCATGTAAACACATTAGTCGCAAGGACCTTTAGGTAATTTATCCAACCTCTATTTCATTTTTGAAATATGAGTTTCACCTCTTAGCGTGCGCATACACACTAAGGCCAACAAGGGGAATTAACCTTTAAAAACTCATAAGAGAAAACAAGTATCCCCGACTTAAACATTTTTCTTGTCAGTATACTTATTATAAAAGTCAATCATTCATAGACGAAAGTCCACTTTCCAAGACAAAATAAATAGTTCTTTCAAATCTTAACATCTCGAAATACTAACGAGTTCTTAAATACCCTCTTGTGACATTTACTGAATGAATACCGATCCCTTTTTCGAAGGAGGGTCCTGACTCTCTTAGCCGACACTGGCACCAAACCACTAGCCTGGTGAGAGATCTCGCACAGATCCCTAACCGCCACAACCTTGTCAGCACTATTCAATCACAACATGATTTGCTGACAATAGTCCATCCCCAAAATTATATCTAACTGGGATAACGACAAGCAGACTGAATCTACGGTAAATATCACACCATTTACCACAATCGGACACTAGAACATAAACGTCGACACCACCACCAACACATAGATTGGGTGGTCACGACCAAGTCGGAAATACTGACTCAGTTTGCAATCTCAGCCAGTTTTTCACATTTAACACATATATCAGGGAGTGTGTCGCTCCCGAATTCAACAACACTAAACAAGAAATACCTGTCACCATGCAATTTACCTTTAATCAGGCCATCAACACCCGATGCCTCTGCACCACTCATGGTGAACACCCTGCCAGTAGATCGAGGTCGCTCAGCTCTCACAGCATTCATACTCTGTGGAAATTTTGGACAATATCTCCTGACATGCCCAACTTCCTTGCAGCTAAAGCAGCTAAGTGTCGTACTAGGGCATGAGTCACCCACATGAATTCGGCCACATTTGCCGCACAAGGATGGAGAGTTCAACCGTGACCCTCCAGCATTACCATGAGTCCTCATCCCATGTGAAGTATTTCCCCGACTACTCGTTGATGGAGAGTAAGGCTTTCGTTCCTCCTGAAACATTCTGCCCTTGCCCTTGCCATGTGAGAAGTTCCGTTGAGGGCCATAGTGTTTTGGAGGGTTATCTTCTCTAGCAGCAGCGTCCCTCCTCCTCACATTATCCTCATATATCCTACACTTGTTCACTAGTGTAGGGAAATCAGAAATTTCTTCGTGACCAAATGTCACCCGGAGTTCGGGCCTCAACCCCATTTCAAACTTCACACATTTGGACCTCCCGTCCAACTCTAGTTCAGCATAAGGGCAATACCGGATCAATTCTTCAAATTTGGCCGAATACTCCCCCACCGACATGTTCCCTTGCTCCAATTGCAAGAATTCCCTCTCCTTTTCCCTTTTCAAGTCTGCAGGAAAATATTTCTGGAGGAATTTACTCTTGAAAGCTCCCCATGTGATGATTTGCCCTTCGACCTCCATTTGTCTCCGGGTCATCTCCCACCAGTTCTCAGCCTCCTTCACCAGCATATAGGTGGCGTAGGCCACCCTATGAGCATCAGAACAGCTCATGGCCCTTGTCGCGACCCGATTTTCGGTTGGAAGACCGGCCCTGCGACTTAGGGAGAGACAAACTCGATTTCTACCTCTTCCAATTGATTTGGAGTCGCCACTACGTTTTTTGCGGTTAAAACGTAGAAAACTCTAAACATGCCCAATTAGGATAATGTGGTCTTTAACTAGAGATTCTGAGCTCGGGAGTCGATTACGGATCGGGGAAGGTATTAGCACCCCGTCCGCCCGTATTAAAACGGTACCCTCGCTAATAACATGGACTTTTATACCCTTAAAATTATTTATTAAAATTCAGTAAATAAAAACAAAATGTTTTATTTTTTATTGTTGTGCCTGACAAGAATTCAACTTGCTCCTACGTATCCCTAGCTGCAATAGGGAAATCAAGGCTACGTAGTTCTGGTTCGAAAATTAATTGGTTGATTTCATTGATTTGAAGGTATCGATTTGGTTGAGTAATAGAATAAGTTTTTACTAAAACATTTTTGATGTGGAATTTAATAGTTTAGAAACGGCACTGGTTGTAGACCTCCTTCCCATTTTCAGAGAATTTAGAGACAACACGGACCATAACATTGCTATAAACTCCGTTTAAAATCACTTGAATAAATAATGATTATTTTTAAAATATTTGATGTGGAATTAATAGTTTAGAGACGACACTGGTCGTAGACCTCCTTCCCATTTTCAGAGAATTTAGAGACAACACGGGTCATAACCTTGCTATAAAAATTCCATTTAAAATCACTTGAATAAATAATGATTATTTTTGAAATATTTGATATGGAATTAATAGTTTAGAGACGGCACTGGTTGTAGACCTCCTTCCCATTTTCAGAGAATTTAGAGACAACACGGACCATAACATTGCTATAAACTCCGTTTAAAATCACTTGAATAAATAATGATTATTTTTAAAATATTTGATGTGGAATTAATAGTTTAGAGACGACACTGGTCGTAGACCTCATTCCCATTTTCAGAGAATTTAGAGACAACACGGGTCATAACCTTGCTATAAAAATTCCATTTAAAATCACTTGAATAAATAATGATTATTTTTGAAATATTTGATATGGAATTAATAGTTTAGAGACGGCACTGGTCGTAGACCTCCTTCCCATTTTCAGAGAATTTAGAGACAACACAGACCCTAACCTTACTATAAAACTCCATTTAAAATCCTTTGAGCAAATAATGAAATAAATTCCTTTGACAATGCATATAATTTGATAGTTTAAAATATAGAACAAACTAGTGGCTTTATGATTGGTACTATTATTACAATGGAAATAAATTAAAAGTCATATGTATAAATAAAGAATATAAATAAGACATTAAAACAAAAGAATAAACAAAACCAAAACAAATGGGTTCGGGTCAGGCCCAACAAAGAAAACCGGATTGAAGATGGAGGGGTTTTGTTTAGGTTTGCCATTTTTTGTTTTTAGGGATTTGAGTGAGATTAGAATAGGGTGAGAAGAAGAGAGAAAAACGAAAGTGAGAAGAACTCATGGTTTTCTCCTTCGGCGACAGAAGCGGCGTTTTCGCTCCGGTGACAACCTAAAAAGGAGCTCATCATCTGTTCCAACTCCTCCCTTCGGTTTTGTCCTTCTATTCCAGATTCAGAAAGGTATGAAAACCCTATTCCTCCTCTGCTTCTTTCCTCTTTTCCTTCTTAGAATTGTGAAGGAGATAGGAAACCACCACGGCTGACTTTGTCCGGCCATAACCACCATCGGTGGTGGTGAATCAGCGGGTACCAATATGGGTTCTTCATAGAACCCCGGTTTGAGCAAGGGTAACCTCCTAATCCTCTACTTATCCTCTTTATTTTGTTAAAAATTTGAAATCAAAACCAAAAGATAGTGTACGATCTATAAACATATTTATGTGTAGGTTTTTTATGTGACTATGTGATTGCCTTACCTATGATTTACCTTTCGAATGCACGATTCACCTCTGTCTGGCTTTAATCTGACTAGAACTCCCTTTTCGATTGCTTTGGTTCGTCTTGGAATTATATCCTTATTCTTTGCTTCTGATTATCAACTTTCGTTCCTAATTAGCCTTTGTTTCTGCTTCTGAATTATTCCCTGTTTAATCTTTATTGTTGATATTCGTTATGAGGATAGTGCTGTATAAGTGGTTGCTCTCTTCATGTATGTGACTTGCTGAGTTTTCTCTTATGTGCTATATGTGTGTATGATTGGCTTTGTATACCTATGGTGTGTGATATGTGTGTATGGACTGCTGGTTATCGGAGGAGGGATGGCTTGTGTGTATGAGAGATAGCAGAGGCTGGTTATTGCATAATGTGTGTCTTTTTTAGACTAAGGAACATGTATATGAAGAAGATGAAAGTAAGAAGATTTTCTGGTGGTTATGTTATGAGTGTAGGTCTCTGGTTTGCTATGTGTGGTGTCAGTACGTCCCCCCTGTGTAGTATGATGGCTGTTTATAAAGGATTCTGAAGGAACCTTTTGCTTTCCCAATTGGACTTAGTAAACAACCCATAACCTTCTAAATTTCCAACTGTTAGGCTTTTGAGTGGCTTCTGATTATATTTTGATGATTATTATTTACTATCCAGCTGATTCCATAACTGAAAAGAGGGCTGATGATTACTTCTCAAAACTGCACATAACTAACACTATTAATGCCTATTATGCCTAAAGTGTAACTGGTCCAAAGGTGTATGTATGGAGTCAATAATTTAGTGCTTCTTGGGCTCTTCTAATTGCATTTCTCGACTGGTCACCCCTTCTGTGTTCTCTGCTTTTTTGTGCCTTTCAAACTAGTTATCAATGCAGTGTTTGTAACTGAAATTTGCATATCCCAATAGGCAACCATCTGATGTATATTTCTGGCTAGTTTCCCTTAGGATTTATTATGTGATTGATTTGGCAGTGAAGGCATTTATGTTGTGTATGTAACTGAAAATAAATAAAAAGTGTCAGCCTTGCATCTGTTGATTGCCTCTTACACGTCATACTTGACTGATTACTCAGTTATTGGCTTGACTGTAATGTGCATGTTGCTTGTCATTCTCCATAAATTCCTTATTTAATTATTGCTTTGCAACATCTATCATCCTGTTAATTCAGCCACTGATTAGTGAAACTTTTTGCAGGTAGTTGCAACCATCATTTGGCATTCTTTAACTTTTTGCAGGGAGTAGTAAAGCATATTGAGTAAGGAGTTGTAGGTGTGATAAATCATAGCTGCTACAACCAACATCCCCCCGTGTTGTGCTGAAATCCTCCTCCAACCAATGCATAATGTCAGTGATAGCATTTGGTACTTCATCATTCGGAACCGTTCTTGAAGTTTCCCTTGATCCTATATTAAGCTCTCCAGCCTATACTTTGTGATGGTAATAGGAGTCATGGCGGACAATGATCTTTTATTTGGTTGAGTGAAACTTGTTGGAGCAGGACCGCTTTGGTGCACTCAATACAACAATATACCCACATATCACAAGGATATTTGTATCATATACCCACATAATCATTTGTAGCTTTGCGTTTTTGATATAGTGCACTTAATGTTTATCATGAATTTAATCCAATCCTTACCATTTCTTTCTTCTTTTGGTAGCTAATCTGGATTGTAGTGACTATAAAAAATGGTATCCTTTAGCCTCCAAAACCATACCTTCAAAACCATAGTTTGAACATCGACAACTTCCGACATCTATGAGTTCAAAATTCTTGCTACCTTTAGCAACCAACTAAGCAATTTGGATTTTTATCTTGCTCTACAACATTCTCTAAAAAATTTAAAAGCTTTTTTCTAATAAATTATGAACCGAATAATCATCATAAAGTTGGTTTGAGACGCCTAAATATTGTCCCTTTTTTTGAAATTTTTTATTGTTTTAAAATCTTCATATTCTTTATTTTATAAATAGGCCGGACAAAATTAGGTGTTCACAGCTGCCCCTCTTTACTTGTTGCTTACTTGAAAGCAAGTAAACTGAAGTTTGTATGTTATCATAGTAAGTAACTAGTAAAGAAATGAGCATTAATTTTGTCAAGGCCTAGGAAATGGACTTACACTGCTCAAGACAAATAAAATAAATTTGCGAGCTCTCAGTGGCTCGATGCGGAAAATAAATTTGCGAGCTCTCAGTGGCTCGATGCGGAAAATAAATTTGCGAGCTCTCAGTGGCTCGATGCGGAAACTAAATTGCGAGCTCTCAGTGGCTCGATGCGGAAAATAAATTTGCGAGATCTCAGTGGCTCGAAACATAAAACAAATTTGCGAGCTCTCAGTGGCTCGATGCGGAAAATAAATTGCGAGCTCTCAGTGGCTCGAAACATAAAATAAATTTGCGAGCTTTCAGTGGCTCGAAACATAAAACAAATTTGCGAGCTCTCAGTGGCTCGATGCGGAAAATAAATTTGCGAGCTCTCAGTGGCTCGAGACATAAAATAAATTTGCGAGCTCTCAGTAGCTCGAGACATAAAATAAATTTGCGAGCTCTCAGTGGCTCGAGACAGTAAAATAAATTACGAGCTCTCAGTGGCTCGATGCGGAAAATAAATTTGCGAGCTCTCAGTGGCTCGATGCGGAAAATAAACTTGCGAGCTCTCAGTGTCTCGAAACATAAAAACAAATTTGCGAGCTCTCAGTGGCTCGATGCGGAAAATAAATTGCGAGCTCTCAGTGGCTTGAGACATAAAAATAAATTTGCGAGCTCTTAGTGGCTCGATGCGGAAAATAAATTGCGAGCTCTCAGTGGCTCGAAACATAAAATAAATTTGCGAGCTTTCAGTGGCTCGAAACATAAAATAAATTTGCGAGCTCTCAGTGGCTCGATGCGGAAAATAAATTTGCGAGCTCTCAGTGGCTCGAGACATAAAATAAATTTGCGAGCTCTCAGTAGCTCGAGACATAAAATAAATTTGCGAGCTCTCAGTGGCTCGAGACAGTAAAATAAATTACGAGCTCTCAGTGGCTCGATGCGGAAAATAAACTTGCGAGCTCTCAGTGGCTTGAGACATAAAAATAAATTTGCGAGCTCTTAGTGGCTCGATGCGGAAAATAAATTGCGAGCTCTCAGTGGCTCGAAACATAAAATAAATTTGCGAGCTTTCAGTGGCTCGAAACATAAAATAAATTTGCGAGCTCTCAGTGGCTCGGTGCAGAAAAATAAATTTGCGAGCTCTCAGTAGCTCGAGACATAAAATAAATTTGCGAGCTCTCAGTGGCTCGGTGCAGAAAAATAAATTTGCGAGCTCTCAGTGGCTCGAGACATAAAAATAGATATGATCTTTGTTTAAAAAACGTTCTGGCGTCTGATACCAGCAACGTTATAACATTTCGGCGTCTGAGTCCGACAATGTTTTTTCTTTTGTAAACGTTCTAGCGTCTAAGTCTAGCAATGTTATAACATTTCGGCGTCTGGGTCCGACAATGTTTTTTTTTTATTTAGAAATTTGATCCACCACTTTTGAAGGTGTGATTATGCAAGAATGATGCATGTTTTGCGTTTAATCGTATAGTAGTATGCTTTGTGATGCATGAATGCATTGACTTGTTTGGCTTAGACTGATGACATGATATGTATGTTTGTGTATAATGAATGAAAGTAGGTTATGTTTGTTTGATGAAGTGGTGTAAGAACCACAATTATTTTATGAATTGGTCAAAATAACATTCAGCTTTTGAAAAACGAGATTTGATTTTTTTATTCACTTTTTCTTCAAAATTTCCCTTCAGCACCCTCACAACTTTTGATTTCAATATCTTTTTCGGTCTTTGGTTGGCAGAGCTGTTGTTGAGTTGATTGCTTTTTGAGATCACCTTGATCCTTTGAGGAACTGCCCCAGTTTGCAGTAGGTGAATCAATTAAATGCCTCAGTGTCTTATTAATTATTTATTGGAAGAGCATGATCTCCAATAAATTGCCCCAATATCTTTAAGAATTTATTGGAAGAGTTGGATCTCCAATAAATTGCCCCAGTATCTTTAAGAATTTATTGGAAGAGTTGGATCTCCAATAAATTGCTCCAGTATCTTTATCATAGACTTGTGGGGAATCCTTTCAAACATAGGTTGTGACTCAGGCTTTGAATATTCGCTCCAATTTGCATGGTTGCAGATGAGCATTAATGAGTTTTCACTTGAGGGTGTTTGTTTCTTTCCCTAACTTTTGCACAGAGTACCTAGTGTAGGTAGCTGTCGGGAATTCTCTCTTTTTATTATGATACTAAGTCGCCATTGAAGGTTTTCGACTTAGCACCGCTCTCCTTTTCTTAGGTCGCCCTTGTGGGTTTTCAACCTAGCACTCTTTTCTTTCATTATTTTTTGTCCTTTTTTCTTTTTTGTTTGTCTTGACTATTTTGTTTTGTACACCCTCGAGTGTGATAGTCTTAAGTGCATCATAGTTTGAGTCGCTCTTGGAGCTGACGATAAGATCATTCCCCTTCTTGGTTAAGGGATTTGAGATTGATCCATGATGAGCAATTTCAGCCTTGCCCCGGTTTCATGTGTTGGATGTCACCCCACTATCCATATTGTCAATTGTCGGCTTAATCAAGAGGGTCTTGGACGAAATCTCTTCAAAACTGCCCCAGTTTGGATTAGTTGTCATCATTTTCTTGACTTATTGCACCCTCTTTTGGTTTCCACTTGTCGTGTGTTCTCATGCACAACTCTTTGAAAGAAATACTAAAAACATTGATCATGTAGAAAATTTAGATCTTTATTTTTTGTGTTGATGTGGTGGTGGTGGTGGTGATAAGATGTTGAGATTTAATTCGATGCATTAAAAGTGAGATATTCTTATCAAAACTTAATGAGATTTATTGGAGTAAGCATTTCTCCGCCTAAGTGCATACCTTAGGCAAATCGAATCTTCAACAAGGTCTTTTAAACTTGAATCTTGGCATGGCTAAGGGTTTTCAATGATATAGGCTCAAATAAGTATTTCCCATACCTCTTTCTGCATCCGCCTTTCTCCATTGACCTAATTCAATGGTTTTCTGACATGACATTCAACTACTAAAATTTTGTTGGATTTTTTTGTGATGGAATATATGAAAGCCTAAATTTTAGGCGATAATCTCCTCGATGAGTATTTGAATTGTTCCATTTGATGGTCATTGATAGTGCATTTTATTTGACCTAAATTTTGCTTGAGATTTTTATTTTGAAATCTCAGCGGGTTTGTTTGCAATTTTTTTTGTTATTTCGCACTTTGACCAATGGACATTTTTGTTTGGACATTTTTGTTTGGCCTTTTTGGGTTTTCACTCTTCGGGTTAGATATGGAGAATGGTGTAAATGTAGTGTATTTCTTTTTTCTTTAATGGTTGAATGTCAAGGAAAACAATTGAACGACTACCCTACCCAAGATTATTGATATTTTGTGGGTCATTTAGAAGAAATCTCCTTTCATAAAGTCTAAGGCTCAAATTGGGTGACTAGGGATATCTTCTTTGTGTTTGATTTTTTCAAGGATGCCTTGTGTCATTAGAAAAGATCTGCCTAAGGATCTGCACCATTATGGGTCTTACATTTGCATCATCCTCCATTTCATTCAAATTATTGAATCGAGTATCTCATATTAATGCATGAATTAATTTGGTTTGACTTGTTTGTTTGTTTGAATGAGGTTTGTGGAATGAACTATGATGTGATAATTTGCATGATCAATGCAGTAGTATGTAATCATTAAAAATATGTGCACGAGAAACTAAACTTTTATTTATGATACAATAAACATGGGTGCCCCTTTATTTCATGACACTATAGCCTTGGGGAGAGCAGTAGGGATTGCAAAAATACACTGTCAATTTTGTTGTATTTCTTGGTTGGGCAGAGAATTTCCCTCGACATTTTCCTATTGCCTGCCCGAAATCCAACAACTTGGAATCTATCAGTTCTTGTACCTTGTATTTGAGGTCTCTGCATTTCTCTATAGAGTGTCCTGTAGTGTTGTAGTGATATGCGCAACTAGCGGCAGGATCATACCATTTAGGATAAGGTGGCTCAAAAACCTCTCCTTCTACTGGATT
Organism: Lupinus albus; assembly: GCA_009771035.1. NCBI lineage: Eukaryota > Viridiplantae > Streptophyta > Magnoliopsida > Fabales > Fabaceae > Lupinus > Lupinus albus. The sequence goes on along the minus strand of CM020001.1, from coordinate 18,898,076 downwards.
TAACATTCCTTGGTTTTGAAGTTGGTCAAAGAGTTCAGCATAAGATATTAGAATAGGGTCAAAGTACAGATTTATTTGGGCGTAATTTGTGTTTATGCTCTAGTAATTGTTTCGGGTTTGTTGAGGAACATGTATTTGGTTTGTGTTTGGTCTGTGTTTTGGAAATTGTGAGAGTATATGGTATGGAAAGGCAGTGTATGGATATGAAGTTTGATAAGCGTATGAGGCTTTGGAGTATGGGTTTTGATGACGGTGTTTGGGTTTCTTGTAATTTCGCCCGTCAGCCAAGAAATTTGTTTCCCATTCCTCCTTTATCATGTTGGATAAACTCTTCCCTTCATTTGCACTTAGCTGATCGCCTGCTATTTTCCCACTTTTCAAACTATGCTCAATTCTATTTCCAACCTTAATCAAGGCATTAAAATCTGGAGTTACGTTCCCTATCATACGATCAAAATATGGGTTCTGGAGAGTGTTGATGAAAATGGCAAGCTGCTCGTCTTCCTCTAGGTTAGGTAAGACTTGTGAGGCGACTCCCCTCCACCTTTGAGCATATTCTTTGAAAGACTCGCTCTGCCTCATGGACATGTTCTGAACCTGAGTTCTGTCGGGAGCAGAGTCTTCATTGTACTTATATTGCTTGATAAAGGCATCTGAAAGATCAAGAAAAGTTTTGACCTTTTCTTTCTCCAAGTGGATATACCAAGTGGTAGCAATTCCTACCAGACTTTCCTGGAAGCAGTGGATCAATATATTGTCATTGTCATGGTACATCGACATTTTCCTGTCATACATAGGTAAATGGCTTTTGGGACAAGTTGTTCCATCATATTTGTCGAATTCTGGAACCTTGAACTTGGGTGGCAAAACTACATCAGGCACCAGACACGTCTCAAATATATTTTTTATGTCAGGATAATTAGTCTCTTCCACAACTTTCAATCTTTCTTTAATTGAATCCCACTTGTTCACATCTTCCTTCTCCTTCTCTGTAGCATTGTGAACAGGGATGCTGCTTCTTTTGTAAGCTTTGGTGGTCTGTTGTCTCATGTGAGAGTTTGTAGTACTATTCGTACTAGCTTTCATCTCTTGCATGACTAAGATCATATTCATCATTTCGGTCATTTGTTCCCTGAGCTCTGCCACCTCTGACTTATTTACTTCTTGGTCTGCCATCATTTAATCTTAAAATAGCTTGAGGTAGGGGTGCTTTAGAGGAATAATGAATATATCTGGATAACAAGTCATTTTGATCATATTAGAAATGACTCTTTTTTAAGAAATATGTTCGATGTTTATGAAATGATTATTGAATGTTATAATGATATGAATGCTTTTTCTCTTTAGAAAGTGAACTTTTAGAAAGAAACACAAGTCTTTTTCTATTGAGACAAATTGGCATAATAAGGCATTTCACCCCGCATTTGATTACTATGAGGCGTACCACAATAGTTTCTCCTGCGTTGATGACAATCTAAGAGGAAACACAAGGCCTCAAACCATGATTGCATCTAGATCGTTTCTTAGCATCGCCCAATAAACATCTTGTCCTACATTTGGTGTCTTGGGAGCTTACCCCGCAAGGTCGCCTGCAGTTGATGACAATTTCAGAAGAAACACAAGGTTTCAGACCTAGATTGCATCTATTAAATACAAGTTGTTTTTACTTTTTTTCAAGTTAGTTTTGGTAGCAAGGTATTGTCATAATGCTAAGAACTGATGTATATATCTTTACCAAATTTCTCTCAGGAAAGGAATTTGATCATGAATTTTTTATTTATAGATGGTATGCATCGTGTATGAGATGAGATTTTTTATGCATGTGATGCATGAATGAAAGAAAAAGTCAAAACACCTTTATTTATTTTTTTGCATATATATGAAGTGCATGAATTTACTTATTTTTAATTTTTATGGTAATGCATGGCATGAAATGCATGGCATGTTATGCAAAGTTTGAATGATTTTTTTTTCCATATGTATATGAATGTATGATGATATATATCTTTTTTTGTATGAATAGATGAAAGTTTCATTAATGAATTTTTTTTCACTTTTTGAATGCATATGTGCATGTGTGAATGATATTTTTTATTTTTGATTCATTATAGATTTTTTATAAATATCGGGATGACAATTTTTCTTTCTTTTTTGATGAATGTTTGAATGATGAATGAATGAATGGTATATATGAATTTTTATGATGATTTTTTTATTTTTTTTTTATAAATATTCGGATGATGTATGAATGTGTGAATGAATGGTATGCATGAACATGATGCAGTAATGTTAATGTATTTTGTACGCCCGTAGGGCGTGATGGACCCTAATTAGTGGAATGTAGCCTTAATTTACAATACAGTAAAATGTCATGGTATATTTGACACTAATTATACTGTTAAGGCAAACTTAGAGTTAAAAGGTAAAACCCCAAATTATTCGGATATCGGAAAATTGATCCCTAGGGCGCCTAGCCCATGGTTAGGAATCGAAGTTATCACTAGGGCACCTAGCCCATGGTTAGGAATCGAAGTTATCCCTAGGGCACCTAGCCCATGGTAGGGAATACTGTGATTTAGTCGTCCTTGTGAAACAAGGACATCTAAGTGCAATGACATCCTTACAATACTCAGGCATGAACATTCTTATTTGGGACAGAAGTCCCAAATTATGAGTGACGGATAAAATTAGGTTATGCTTCCCGTGTCCTAAACAAGGTACACTTACAAGGTTTTGGATATTGTAAAAGTTACAACCCTATAGTGAGGTACTATATGTCAATTAAAGTGGACTCGATGAAAAATGTTTTGGGTTTATACGTCGCCAGATTGCATCCAGTCTCGAAAGAAAGGAAAACCGAATATTACAGGTTAGAAACGAAAGGAGACGAGCTCCCTAAGCGGTTTAACTCATAATATCGGGAACAATCTGGGTGGTTCATCTCGCCAATGTAAGATTTGACACAAGGCCAGCACCGACAAGGCAGATGTCCCTTTTTTTAAAAAACCTAATCTCTAATACCCGGGTATAGGGCATATGTGTGTGTAACTTAAGTGTATTGTGTTCGTGTGTTAGGAAGCGTGCAAACCCCTTTTTTAAATAAATCTCCACCCCACAAGATGCAATAATTATCGTAGAATTTAAAACAAAGTAAAGCAAGAAAGTATAGCAAATGGTAATTCTAAAAAATAAACACCAAACAAAAAAGGGTATTTGAGTCCATGTTATTAACAATTCTGGGCCTGACTCTCTTATGGGTTGTCCCCAGCAGAGTCGCCAGCTGTCGCGACCCGATTTTCGGTTGGAAGACCGGCCCTGCGACTTAGGGAGAGACAAACTCGATTTCTACCTCTTCCAATTGATTTGGAGTCGCCACTACGTTTTTTGCGGTTAAAACGTAGAAAACTCTAAACATGCCCAATTAGGATAATGTGGTCTTTAACTAGAGATTCTGAGCTCGGGAGTCGATTACGGATCGGGGAAGGTATTAGCACCCCGTCCGCCCGTATTAAAACGGTACCCTCGCTAATAACATGGACTTTTATACCCTTAAAATTATTTATTAAAATTCAGTAAATAAAAACAAAATGTTTTATTTTTTATTGTTGTGCCTGACAAGAATTCAACTTGCTCCTACGTATCCCTAGCTGCAATAGGGAAATCAAGGCTACGTAGTTCTGGTTCGAAAATTAATTGGTTGATTTCATTGATTTGAAGGTATCGATTTGGTTGAGTAATAGAATAAGTTTTTACTAAAACATTTTTGATGTGGAATTTAATAGTTTAGAAACGGCACTGGTTGTAGACCTCCTTCCCATTTTCAGAGAATTTAGAGACAACACGGACCATAACATTGCTATAAACTCCGTTTAAAATCACTTGAATAAATAATGATTATTTTTAAAATATTTGATGTGGAATTAATAGTTTAGAGACGACACTGGTCGTAGACCTCCTTCCCATTTTCAGAGAATTTAGAGACAACACGGGTCATAACCTTGCTATAAAAATTCCATTTAAAATCACTTGAATAAATAATGATTATTTTTGAAATATTTGATATGGAATTAATAGTTTAGAGACGGCACTGGTTGTAGACCTCCTTCCCATTTTCAGAGAATTTAGAGACAACACGGACCATAACATTGCTATAAACTCCGTTTAAAATCACTTGAATAAATAATGATTATTTTTAAAATATTTGATGTGGAATTAATAGTTTAGAGACGACACTGGTCGTAGACCTCATTCCCATTTTCAGAGAATTTAGAGACAACACGGGTCATAACCTTGCTATAAAAATTCCATTTAAAATCACTTGAATAAATAATGATTATTTTTGAAATATTTGATATGGAATTAATAGTTTAGAGACGGCACTGGTCGTAGACCTCCTTCCCATTTTCAGAGAATTTAGAGACAACACAGACCCTAACCTTACTATAAAACTCCATTTAAAATCCTTTGAGCAAATAATGAAATAAATTCCTTTGACAATGCATATAATTTGATAGTTTAAAATATAGAACAAACTAGTGGCTTTATGATTGGTACTATTATTACAATGGAAATAAATTAAAAGTCATATGTATAAATAAAGAATATAAATAAGACATTAAAACAAAAGAATAAACAAAACCAAAACAAATGGGTTCGGGTCAGGCCCAACAAAGAAAACCGGATTGAAGATGGAGGGGTTTTGTTTAGGTTTGCCATTTTTTGTTTTTAGGGATTTGAGTGAGATTAGAATAGGGTGAGAAGAAGAGAGAAAAACGAAAGTGAGAAGAACTCATGGTTTTCTCCTTCGGCGACAGAAGCGGCGTTTTCGCTCCGGTGACAACCTAAAAAGGAGCTCATCATCTGTTCCAACTCCTCCCTTCGGTTTTGTCCTTCTATTCCAGATTCAGAAAGGTATGAAAACCCTATTCCTCCTCTGCTTCTTTCCTCTTTTCCTTCTTAGAATTGTGAAGGAGATAGGAAACCACCACGGCTGACTTTGTCCGGCCATAACCACCATCGGTGGTGGTGAATCAGCGGGTACCAATATGGGTTCTTCATAGAACCCCGGTTTGAGCAAGGGTAACCTCCTAATCCTCTACTTATCCTCTTTATTTTGTTAAAAATTTGAAATCAAAACCAAAAGATAGTGTACGATCTATAAACATATTTATGTGTAGGTTTTTTATGTGACTATGTGATTGCCTTACCTATGATTTACCTTTCGAATGCACGATTCACCTCTGTCTGGCTTTAATCTGACTAGAACTCCCTTTTCGATTGCTTTGGTTCGTCTTGGAATTATATCCTTATTCTTTGCTTCTGATTATCAACTTTCGTTCCTAATTAGCCTTTGTTTCTGCTTCTGAATTATTCCCTGTTTAATCTTTATTGTTGATATTCGTTATGAGGATAGTGCTGTATAAGTGGTTGCTCTCTTCATGTATGTGACTTGCTGAGTTTTCTCTTATGTGCTATCTGTGTGTATGATTGGCTTTGTATACCTATGGTGTGTGATATGTATGTATGGACTGCTGGTTATCGGAGGAGGGATGGCTTGTGTGTATGAGAGATAGCAGAGGCTGGTTATTGCATAATGTGTGTCTTTTTTAGACTAAGGAACATGTATATGAAGAAGATGAAAGTAAGAAGATTTTCTGGTGGTTATGTTATGAGTGTAGGTCTCTGGTTTGCTATGTGTGGTGTCAGTACGTCCCCCCTGTGTAGTATGATGGCTGTTTATAAAGGATTCTGAAGGAACCTTTTGCTTTCCCAATTGGACTTAGTAAACAACCCATAACCTTCTAAATTTCCAACTGTTAGGCTTTTGAGTGGCTTCTGATTATATTTTGATGATTATTATTTACTATCCAGCTGATTCCATAACTGAAAAGAGGGCTGATGATTACTTCTCAAAACTGCACATAACTAACACTATTAATGCCTATTATGCCTAAAGTGTAACTGGTCCAAAGGTGTATGTATGGAGTCAATAATTTAGTGCTTCTTGGGCTCTTCTAATTGCATTTCTCGACTGGTCACCCCTTCTGTGTTCTCTGCTTTTTTGTGCCTTTCAAACTAGTTATCAATGCAGTGTTTGTAACTGAAATTTGCATATCCCAATAGGCAACCATCTGATGTATATTTCTGGCTAGTTTCCCTTAGGATTTATTATGTGATTGATTTGGCAGTGAAGGCATTTATGTTGTGTATGTAACTGAAAATAAATAAAAAGTGTCAGCCTTGCATCTGTTGATTGCCTCTTACACGTCATACTTGACTGATTACTCAGTTATTGGCTTGACTGTAATGTGCATGTTGCTTGTCATTCTCCATAAATTCCTTATTTAATTATTGCTTTGCAACATCTATCATCCTGTTAATTCAGCCACTGATTAGTGAAACTTTTTGCAGGTAGTTGCAACCATCATTTGGCATTCTTTAACTTTTTGCAGGGAGTAGTAAAGCATATTGAGTAAGGAGTTGTAGGTGTGATAAATCATAGCTGCTACAACCAACATCCCCCCGTGTTGTGCTGAAATCCTCCTCCAACCAATGCATAATGTCAGTGATAGCATTTGGTACTTCATCATTCGGAACCGTTCTTGAAGTTTCCCTTGATCCTATATTAAGCTCTCCAGCCTATACTTTGTGATGGTAATAGGAGTCATGGCGGACAATGATCTTTTATTTGGTTGAGTGAAACTTGTTGGAGCAGGACCGCTTTGGTGCACTCAATACAACAATATACCCACATATCACAAGGATATTTGTATCATATACCCACATAATCATTTGTAGCTTTGCGTTTTTGATATAGTGCACTTAATGTTTATCATGAATTTAATCCAATCCTTACCATTTCTTTCTTCTTTTGGTAGCTAATCTGGATTGTAGTGACTATAAAAAATGGTATCCTTTAGCCTCCAAAACCATACCTTCAAAACCATAGTTTGAACATCGACAACTTCCGACATCTATGAGTTCAAAATTCTTGCTACCTTTAGCAACCAACTAAGCAATTTGGATTTTTATCTTGCTCTACAACATTCTCTAAAAAATTTAAAAGCTTTTTTCTAATAAATTATGAACCGAATAATCATCATAAAGTTGGTTTGAGACGCCTAAATATTGTCCCTTTTTTTGAAATTTTTTATTGTTTTAAAATCTTCATATTCTTTATTTTATAAATAGGCCGGACAAAATTAGGTGTTCACAGCTGCCCCTCTTTACTTGTTGCTTACTTGAAAGCAAGTAAACTGAAGTTTGTATGTTATCATAGTAAGTAACTAGTAAAGAAATGAGCATTAATTTTGTCAAGGCCTAGGAAATGGACTTACACTGCTCAAGACAAATAAAATAAATTTGCGAGCTCTCAGTGGCTCGATGCGGAAAATAAATTTGCGAGCTCTCAGTGGCTCGATGCGGAAAATAAATTTGCGAGCTCTCAGTGGCTCGATGCGGAAACTAAATTGCGAGCTCTCAGTGGCTCGATGCGGAAAATAAATTTGCGAGATCTCAGTGGCTCGAAACATAAAACAAATTTGCGAGCTCTCAGTGGCTCGATGCGGAAAATAAATTGCGAGCTCTCAGTGGCTCGAAACATAAAATAAATTTGCGAGCTTTCAGTGGCTCGAAACATAAAACAAATTTGCGAGCTCTCAGTGGCTCGATGCGGAAAATAAATTTGCGAGCTCTCAGTGGCTCGAGACATAAAATAAATTTGCGAGCTCTCAGTAGCTCGAGACATAAAATAAATTTGCGAGCTCTCAGTGGCTCGAGACAGTAAAATAAATTACGAGCTCTCAGTGGCTCGATGCGGAAAATAAATTTGCGAGCTCTCAGTGGCTCGATGCGGAAAATAAACTTGCGAGCTCTCAGTGTCTCGAAACATAAAAACAAATTTGCGAGCTCTCAGTGGCTCGATGCGGAAAATAAATTGCGAGCTCTCAGTGGCTTGAGACATAAAAATAAATTTGCGAGCTCTTAGTGGCTCGATGCGGAAAATAAATTGCGAGCTCTCAGTGGCTCGAAACATAAAATAAATTTGCGAGCTTTCAGTGGCTCGAAACATAAAATAAATTTGCGAGCTCTCAGTGGCTCGATGCGGAAAATAAATTTGCGAGCTCTCAGTGGCTCGAGACATAAAATAAATTTGCGAGCTCTCAGTAGCTCGAGACATAAAATAAATTTGCGAGCTCTCAGTGGCTCGAGACAGTAAAATAAATTACGAGCTCTCAGTGGCTCGATGCGGAAAATAAACTTGCGAGCTCTCAGTGGCTTGAGACATAAAAATAAATTTGCGAGCTCTTAGTGGCTCGATGCGGAAAATAAATTGCGAGCTCTCAGTGGCTCGAAACATAAAATAAATTTGCGAGCTTTCAGTGGCTCGAAACATAAAATAAATTTGCGAGCTCTCAGTGGCTCGGTGCAGAAAAATAAATTTGCGAGCTCTCAGTAGCTCGAGACATAAAATAAATTTGCGAGCTCTCAGTGGCTCGGTGCAGAAAAATAAATTTGCGAGCTCTCAGTGGCTCGAGACATAAAAATAGATATGATCTTTGTTTAAAAAACGTTCTGGCGTCTGATACCAGCAACGTTATAACATTTCGGCGTCTGAGTCCGACAATGTTTTTTCTTTTGTAAACGTTCTAGCGTCTAAGTCTAGCAATGTTATAACATTTCGGCGTCTGGGTCCGACAATGTTTTTTTTTTATTTAGAAATTTGATCCACCACTTTTGAAGGTGTGATTATGCAAGAATGATGCATGTTTTGCGTTTAATCGTATAGTAGTATGCTTTGTGATGCATGAATGCATTGACTTGTTTGGCTTAGACTGATGACATGATATGTATGTTTGTGTATAATGAATGAAAGTAGGTTATGTTTGTTTGATGAAGTGGTGTAAGAACCACAATTATTTTATGAATTGGTCAAAATAACATTCAGCTTTTGAAAAACGAGATTTGATTTTTTTATTCACTTTTTCTTCAAAATTTCCCTTCAGCACCCTCACAACTTTTGATTTCAATATCTTTTTCGGTCTTTGGTTGGCAGAGCTGTTGTTGAGTTGATTGCTTTTTGAGATCACCTTGATCCTTTGAGGAACTGCCCCAGTTTGCAGTAGGTGAATCAATTAAATGCCTCAGTGTCTTATTAATTATTTATTGGAAGAGCATGATCTCCAATAAATTGCCCCAATATCTTTAAGAATTTATTGGAAGAGTTGGATCTCCAATAAATTGCCCCAGTATCTTTAAGAATTTATTGGAAGAGTTGGATCTCCAATAAATTGCTCCAGTATCTTTATCATAGACTTGTGGGGAATCCTTTCAAACATAGGTTGTGACTCAGGCTTTGAATATTCGCTCCAATTTGCATGGTTGCAGATGAGCATTAATGAGTTTTCACTTGAGGGTGTTTGTTTCTTTCCCTAACTTTTGCACAGAGTACCTAGTGTAGGTAGCTGTCGGGAATTCTCTCTTTTTATTATGATACTAAGTCGCCATTGAAGGTTTTCGACTTAGCACCGCTCTCCTTTTCTTAGGTCGCCCTTGTGGGTTTTCAACCTAGCACTCTTTTCTTTCATTATTTTTTGTCCTTTTTTCTTTTTTGTTTGTCTTGACTATTTTGTTTTGTACACCCTCGAGTGTGATAGTCTTAAGTGCATCATAGTTTGAGTCGCTCTTGGAGCTGACGATAAGATCATTCCCCTTCTTGGTTAAGGGATTTGAGATTGATCCATGATGAGCAATTTCAGCCTTGCCCCGGTTTCATGTGTTGGATGTCACCCCACTATCCATATTGTCAATTGTCGGCTTAATCAAGAGGGTCTTGGACGAAATCTCTTCAAAACTGCCCCAGTTTGGATTAGTTGTCATCATTTTCTTGACTTATTGCACCCTCTTTTGGTTTCCACTTGTCGTGTGTTCTCATGCACAACTCTTTGAAAGAAATACTAAAAACATTGATCATGTAGAAAATTTAGATCTTTATTTTTTGTGTTGATGTGGTGGTGGTGGTGGTGATAAGATGTTGAGATTTAATTCGATGCATTAAAAGTGAGATATTCTTATCAAAACTTAATGAGATTTATTGGAGTAAGCATTTCTCCGCCTAAGTGCATACCTTAGGCAAATCGAATCTTCAACAAGGTCTTTTAAACTTGAATCTTGGCATGGCTAAGGGTTTTCAATGATATAGGCTCAAATAAGTATTTCCCATACCTCTTTCTGCATCCGCCTTTCTCCATTGACCTAATTCAATGGTTTTCTGACATGACATTCAACTACTAAAATTTTGTTGGATTTTTTTGTGATGGAATATATGAAAGCCTAAATTTTAGGCGATAATCTCCTCGATGAGTATTTGAATTGTTCCATTTGATGGTCATTGATAGTGCATTTTATTTGACCTAAATTTTGCTTGAGATTTTTATTTTGAAATCTCAGCGGGTTTGTTTGCAATTTTTTTTGTTATTTCGCACTTTGACCAATGGACATTTTTGTTTGGACATTTTTGTTTGGCCTTTTTGGGTTTTCACTCTTCGGGTTAGATATGGAGAATGGTGTAAATGTAGTGTATTTCTTTTTTCTTTAATGGTTGAATGTCAAGGAAAACAATTGAACGACTACCCTACCCAAGATTATTGATATTTTGTGGGTCATTTAGAAGAAATCTCCTTTCATAAAGTCTAAGGCTCAAATTGGGTGACTAGGGATATCTTCTTTGTGTTTGATTTTTTCAAGGATGCCTTGTGTCATTAGAAAAGATCTGCCTAAGGATCTGCACCATTATGGGTCTTACATTTGCATCATCCTCCATTTCATTCAAATTATTGAATCGAGTATCTCATATTAATGCATGAATTAATTTGGTTTGACTTGTTTGTTTGTTTGAATGAGGTTTGTGGAATGAACTATGATGTGATAATTTGCATGATCAATGCAGTAGTATGTAATCATTAAAAATATGTGCACGAGAAACTAAACTTTTATTTATGATACAATAAACATGGGTGCCCCTTTATTTCATGACACTATAGCCTTGGGGAGAGCAGTAGGGATTGCAAAAATACACTGTCAATTTTGTTGTATTTCTTGGTTGGGCAGAGAATTTCCCTCGACATTTTCCTATTGCCTGCCCGAAATCCAACAACTTGGAATCTATCAGTTCTTGTACCTTGTATTTGAGGTCTCTGCATTTCTCTATAGAGTGTCCTGTAGTGTTGTAGTGATATGCGCAACTAGCGGCAGGATCATACCATTTAGGATAAGGTGGCTCAAAAACCTCTCCTTCTACTGGATTTAACATTCCTTGGTTTTGAAGTTGGTCAAAGAGTTCAGCATAAGATATTAGAATAGGGTCAAAGTACAGATTTATTTGGGCGTAATTTGTGTTTATGCTCTAGTAATTGTTTCGGGTTTGTTGAGGAACATGTATTTGGTTTGTGTTTGGTCTGTGTTTTGGAAATTGTGAGAGTATATGGTATGGAAAGGCAGTGTATGGATATGAAGTTTGATAAGCGTATGAGGCTTTGGAGTATGGGTTTTGATGACGGTGTTTGGGTTTCTTGTAATTTCGCCCGTCAGCCAAGAAATTTGTTTCCCATTCCTCCTTTATCATGTTGGATAAACTCTTCCCTTCATTTGCACTTAGCTGATCGCCTGCTATTTTCCCACTTTTCAAACTATGCTCAATTCTATTTCCAACCTTAATCAAGGCATTAAAATCTGGAGTTACGTTCCCTATCATACGATCAAAATATGGGTTCTGGAGAGTGTTGATGAAAATGGCAAGCTGCTCGTCTTCCTCTAGGTTAGGTAAGACTTGTGAGGCGACTCCCCTCCACCTTTGAGCATATTCTTTGAAAGACTCGCTCTGCCTCATGGACATGTTCTGAACCTGAGTTCTGTCGGGAGCAGAGTCTTCATTGTACTTATATTGCTTGATAAAGGCATCTGAAAGATCAAGAAAAGTTTTGACCTTTTCTTTCTCCAAGTGGATATACCAAGTGGTAGCAATTCCTACCAGACTTTCCTGGAAGCAGTGGATCAATATATTGTCATTGTCATGGTACATCGACATTTTCCTGTCATACATAGGTAAATGGCTTTTGGGACAAGTTGTTCCATCATATTTGTCGAATTCTGGAACCTTGAACTTGGGTGGCAAAACTACATCAGGCACCAGACACGTCTCAAATATATTTTTTATGTCAGGATAATTAGTCTCTTCCACAACTTTCAATCTTTCTTTAATTGAATCCCACTTGTTCACATCTTCCTTCTCCTTCTCTGTAGCATTGTGAACAGGGATGCTGCTTCTTTTGTAAGCTTTGGTGGTCTGTTGTCTCATGTGAGAGTTTGTAGTACTATTCGTACTAGCTTTCATCTCTTGCATGACTAAGATCATATTCATCATTTCGGTCATTTGTTCCCTGAGCTCTGCCACCTCTGACTTATTTACTTCTTGGTCTGCCATCATTTAATCTTAAAATAGCTTGAGGTAGGGGTGCTTTAGAGGAATAATGAATATATCTGGATAACAAGTCATTTTGATCATATTAGAAATGACTCTTTTTTAAGAAATATGTTCGATGTTTATGAAATGATTATTGAATGTTATAATGATATGAATGCTTTTTCTCTTTAGAAAGTGAACTTTTAGAAAGAAACACAAGTCTTTTTCTATTGAGACAAATTGGCATAATAAGGCATTTCACCCCGCATTTGATTACTATGAGGCGTACCACAATAGTTTCTCCTGCGTTGATGACAATCTAAGAGGAAACACAAGGCCTCAAACCATGATTGCATCTAGATCGTTTCTTAGCATCGCCCAATAAACATCTTGTCCTACATTTGGTGTCTTGGGAGCTTACCCCGCAAGGTCGCCTGCAGTTGATGACAATTTCAGAAGAAACACAAGGTTTCAGACCTAGATTGCATCTATTAAATACAAGTTGTTTTTACTTTTTTTCAAGTTAGTTTTGGTAGCAAGGTATTGTCATAATGCTAAGAACTGATGTATATATCTTTACCAAATTTCTCTCAGGAAAGGAATTTGATCATGAATTTTTTATTTATAGATGGTATGCATCGTGTATGAGATGAGATTTTTTATGCATGTGATGCATGAATGAAAGAAAAAGTCAAAACACCTTTATTTATTTTTTTGCATATATATGAAGTGCATGAATTTACTTATTTTTAATTTTTATGGTAATGCATGGCATGAAATGCATGGCATGTTATGCAAAGTTTGAATGATTTTTTTTTCCATATGTATATGAATGTATGATGATATATATCTTTTTTTGTATGAATAGATGAAAGTTTCATTAATGAATTTTTTTTCACTTTTTGAATGCATATGTGCATGTGTGAATGATATTTTTTATTTTTGATTCATTATAGATTTTTTATAAATATCGGGATGACAATTTTTCTTTCTTTTTTGATGAATGTTTGAATGATGAATGAATGAATGGTATATATGAATTTTTATGATGATTTTTTTATTTTTTTTTTATAAATATTCGGATGATGTATGAATGTGTGAATGAATGGTATGCATGAACATGATGCAGTAATGTTAATGTATTTTGTACACCCGTAGGGCGTGATGGACCCTAATTAGTGGAATGTAGCCTTAATTTACAATACAGTAAAATGTCATGGTATATTTGACACTAATTATACTGTTAAGGCAAACTTAGAGTTAAAAGGTAAAACCCCAAATTTATTCGGATATCGGAAAATTGATCCCTAGGGCGCCTAGCCCATGGTTAGGAATCGAAGTTATCACTAGGGCACCTAGCCCATGGTTAGGAATCGAAGTTATCCCTAGGGCACCTAGCCCATGGTAGGGAATACTGTGATTTAGTCGTCCTTGTGAAACAAGGACATCTAAGTGCAATGACATCCTTACAATACTCAGGCATGAACATTCTTATTTGGGACAGAAGTCCCAAATTATGAGTGACGGATAAAATTAGGTTATGCTTCCCGTGTCCTAAACAAGGTACACTTACAAGGTTTTGGATATTGTAAAAGTCACAACCCTATAGTGAGGTACTATATGTCAATTAAAGTGGACTCGATGAAAAATGTTTTGGGTTTATACGTCGCCAGATTGCATCCAGTCTCGAAAGAAAGGAAAACCGAATATTACAGGTTAGAAACGAAAGGAGACGAGCTCCCTAAGCGGTTTAACTCATAATATCGGGAACAATCTGGGTGGTTCATCTCGCCAATGTAAGATTTGACACAAGGCCAGCACCGACAAGGCAGATGTCCCTTTTTTTAAAAAACCTAATCTCTAATACCCGGGTATAGGGCATATGTGTGTGTAACTTAAGTGTATTGTGTTCGTGTGTTAGGAAGCGTGCAAACCCCTTTTTTAAATAAATCTCCACCCCACAAGATGCAATAATTATCGTAGAATTTAAAACAAAGTAAAGCAAGAAAGTATAGCAAATGGTAATTCTAAAAAATAAACACCAAACAAAAAAGGGTATTTGAGTCCATGTTATTAACAATTCTGGGCCTGACTCTCTTATGGGTTGTCCCCAGCAGAGTCGCCAGCTGTCGCGACCCGATTTTCGGTTGGAAGACCGGCCCTGCGACTTAGGGAGAGACAAACTCGATTTCTACCTCTTCCAATTGATTTGGAGTCGCCACTACGTTTTTTGCGGTTAAAACGTAGAAAACTCTAAACATGCCCAATTAGGATAATGTGGTCTTTAACTAGAGATTCTGAGCTCGGGAGTCGATTACGGATCGGGGAAGGTATTAGCACCCCGTCCGCCCGTATTAAAACGGTACCCTCGCTAATAACATGGACTTTTATACCCTTAAAATTATTTATTAAAATTCAGTAAATAAAAACAAAATGTTTTATTTTTTATTGTTGTGCCTGACAATAATTCAACTTGCTCCTACGTATCCCTAGCTGCAATAGGGAAATCAAGGCTACGTAGTTCTGGTTCGAAAATTAATTGGTTGATTTCATTGATTTGAAGGTATCGATTTGGTTGAGTAATAGAATAAGTTTTTACTAAAACATTTTTGATGTGGAATTTAATAGTTTAGAAACGGCACTGGTTGTAGACCTCCTTCCCATTTTCAGAGAATTTAGAGACAACACGGACCATAACATTGCTATAAACTCCGTTTAAAATCACTTGAATAAATAATGATTATTTTTAAAATATTTGATGTGGAATTAATAGTTTAGAGACGACACTGGTCGTAGACCTCCTTCCCATTTTCAGAGAATTTAGAGACAACACGGGTCATAACCTTGCTATAAAAATTCCATTTAAAATCACTTGAATAAATAATGATTATTTTTGAAATATTTGATATGGAATTAATAGTTTAGAGACGGCACTGGTTGTAGACCTCCTTCCCATTTTCAGAGAATTTAGAGACAACACGGACCATAACATTGCTATAAACTCCGTTTAAAATCACTTGAATAAATAATGATTATTTTGAAAATATTTGATGTGGTATTAATAGTTTAGAGACGACACTGGTCGTAGACCTCATTCCCATTTTCAGAGAATTTAGAGACAACACGGGTCATAACCTTGCTATAAAAATTCCATTTAAAATCACTTGAATAAATAATGATTATTTTTGAAATATTTGATATGGAATTAATAGTTTAGAGACGGCACTGGTCGTAGACCTCCTTCCCATTTTCAGAGAATTTAGAGACAACACAGACCCTAACCTTACTATAAAACTCCATTTAAAATCCTTTGAGCAAATAATGAAATAAATTCCTTTGACAATGCATATAATTTGATAGTTTAAAATATAGAACAAACTAGTGGCTTTATGATTGGTACTATTATTACAATGGAAATAAATTAAAAGTCATATGTATAAATAAAGAATATAAATAAGACATTAAAACAAAAGAATAAACAAAACCAAAACAAATGGGTTCGGGTCAGGCCCAACAAAGAAAACCGGATTGAAGATGGAGGGGTTTTGTTTAGGTTTGCCATTTTTTGTTTTTAGGGATTTGAGTGAGATTAGAATAGGGTGAGAAGAAGAGAGAAAAACGAAAGTGAGAAGAACTCATGGTTTTCTCCTTCGGCGACAGAAGCGGCGTTTTCGCTCCGGTGACAACCTAAAAAGGAGCTCATCATCTGTTCCAACTCCTCCCTTCGGTTTTGTCCTTCTATTCCAGATTCAGAAAGGTATGAAAACCCTATTCCTCCTCTGCTTCTTTCCTCTTTTCCTTCTTAGAATTGTGAAGGAGATAGGAAACCACCACGGCTGACTTTGTCCGGCCATAACCACCATCGGTGGTGGTGAATCAGCGGGTACCAATATGGGTTCTTCATAGAACCCCGGTTTGAGCAAGGGTAACCTCCTAATCCTCTACTTATCCTCTTTATTTTGTTAAAAATTTGAAATCAAAACCAAAAGATAGTGTACGATCTATAAACATATTTATGTGTAGGTTTTTTATGTGACTATGTGATTGCCTTACCTATGATTTACCTTTCGAATGCACGATTCACCTCTGTCTGGCTTTAATCTGACTAGAACTCCCTTTTCGATTGCTTTGGTTCGTCTTGGAATTATATCCTTATTCTTTGCTTCTGATTATCAACTTTCGTTCCTAATTAGCCTTTGTTTCTGCTTCTGAATTATTCCCTGTTTAATCTTTATTGTTGATATTCGTTATGAGGATAGTGCTGTATAAGTGGTTGCTCTCTTCATGTATGTGACTTGCTGAGTTTTCTCTTATGTGCTATCTGTGTGTATGATTGGCTTTGTATACCTATGGTGTGTGATATGTATGTATGGACTGCTGGTTATCGGAGGAGGGATGGCTTGTGTGTATGAGAGATAGCAGAGGCTGGTTATTGCATAATGTGTGTCTTTTTTAGACTAAGGAACATGTATATGAAGAAGATGAAAGTAAGAAGATTTTCTGGTGGTTATGTTATGAGTGTAGGTCTCTGGTTTGCTATGTGTGGTGTCAGTACGTCCCCCCTGTGTAGTATGATGGCTGTTTATAAAGGATTCTGAAGGAACCTTTTGCTTTCCCAATTGGACTTAGTAAACAACCCATAACCTTCTAAATTTCCAACTGTTAGGCTTTTGAGTGGCTTCTGATTATATTTTGATGATTATTATTTACTATCCAGCTGATTCCATAACTGAAAAGAGGGCTGATGATTACTTCTCAAAACTGCACATAACTAACACTATTAATGCCTATTATGCCTAAAGTGTAACTGGTCCAAAGGTGTATGTATGGAGTCAATAATTTAGTGCTTCTTGGGCTCTTCTAATTGCATTTCTCGACTGGTCACCCCTTCTGTGTTCTCTGCTTTTTTGTGCCTTTCAAACTAGTTATCAATGCAGTGTTTGTAACTGAAATTTGCATATCCCAATAGGCAACCATCTGATGTATATTTCTGGCTAGTTTCCCTTAGGATTTATTATGTGATTGATTTGGCAGTGAAGGCATTTATGTTGTGTATGTAACTGAAAATAAATAAAAAGTGTCAGCCTTGCATCTGTTGATTGCCTCTTACACGTCA
This sequence comes from Lupinus albus, assembly GCA_009771035.1. Taxonomy (NCBI): domain Eukaryota; kingdom Viridiplantae; phylum Streptophyta; class Magnoliopsida; order Fabales; family Fabaceae; genus Lupinus; species Lupinus albus. Next base: position 18,880,500 of record CM020001.1, on the reverse strand, counting down.
TACTTGACTGATTACTCAGTTATTGGCTTGACTGTAATGTGCATGTTGCTTGTCATTCTCCATAAATTCCTTATTTAATTATTGCTTTGCAACATCTATCATCCTGTTAATTCAGCCACTGATTAGTGAAACTTTTTGCAGGTAGTTGCAACCATCATTTGGCATTCTTTAACTTTTTGCAGGGAGTAGTAAAGCATATTGAGTAAGGAGTTGTAGGTGTGATAAATCATAGCTGCTACAACCAACATCCCCCCGTGTTGTGCTGAAATCCTCCTCCAACCAATGCATAATGTCAGTGATAGCATTTGGTACTTCATCATTCGGAACCGTTCTTGAAGTTTCCCTTGATCCTATATTAAGCTCTCCAGCCTATACTTTGTGATGGTAATAGGAGTCATGGCGGACAATGATCTTTTATTTGGTTGAGTGAAACTTGTTGGAGCAGGACCGCTTTGGTGCACTCAATACAACAATATACCCACATATCACAAGGATATTTGTATCATATACCCACATAATCATTTGTAGCTTTGCGTTTTTGATATAGTGCACTTAATGTTTATCATGAATTTAATCCAATCCTTACCATTTCTTTCTTCTTTTGGTAGCTAATCTGGATTGTAGTGACTATAAAAAATGGTATCCTTTAGCCTCCAAAACCATACCTTCAAAACCATAGTTTGAACATCGACAACTTCCGACATCTATGAGTTCAAAATTCTTGCTACCTTTAGCAACCAACTAAGCAATTTGGATTTTTATCTTGCTCTACAACATTCTCTAAAAAATTTAAAAGCTTTTTTCTAATAAATTATGAACCGAATAATCATCATAAAGTTGGTTTGAGACGCCTAAATATTGTCCCTTTTTTTGAAAATTTTTATTGTTTTAAAATCTTCATATTCTTTATTTTATAAATAGGCCGGACAAAATTAGGTGTTCACAGCCCTGAAGATTCTTTCCAATCCCTGGACCCATTCAATGGTCGCATCCGGAGCGAATCCGCCTTGAAACTGACTGGGGTTTCTCCTGCAGAATTCATCCAGACCTCTGTATTCAGCCGGCCCAGGTGGAACCAATGGTTGCGAACTCGGACTCGGCGTCGCGTTCTGGTTCAGGTGCTGTAAGTTCTCGTTCATGTTCATCATCACTGCAGCAATCTGAGCCAATAAGTCATTCTGACCCGATCCTCTTCCTCTTCCTCTTCCAGACATCTCCGTAATGGGTACCTGTTTATCTCGGTTCTCATGGGTTAGTAAACCAGGTTTTAACTAAACAAATCAACACATAACCACACAGCAGTTCACTTAAATCACATAGTCCAATCATTTAGAAGTTACAAAGAAGCAAGTAAGGCCATACCCTAGGCCGCAGGACTAACTATGCTCTGATACCATAATTGTAAGAACCCAAAATTCACCCCTTGAAAATTTTTCATTTCATTAAACCCTAGCGTCTACCGTATACAACTAGCTATGGGTTTCCAAAATACCCATGGATACATATATGCGGAATTGCAATCAATCGTATAAGTCATATATCCATAGTTACAAAATATTCCCAAAATAATTCAATAAGCACTCATATACAAAATAGTGCAAATAAAGAAATTCCAAAACATAAGCTCCCTAAGCTCCCCCAAAAATGAGTCCCCCTCATGTCACCTGTTTATCTGCAATGGGATTATCAATGACAAGAACACAAACACGCAAAGGAGTAAGTCGTTAATTCAATAAACGTCATTATAAGATAATCCACATTAGAATAAGGGGTTAGTAAACCATTTTCGAAATTCATTTTATCTTGCTGCATAACTTGAGCCAAAGTCGCTATACCCCTTAGGATTAGCTAAAAGCAGAATCTCGTTTCTCTTAAAACAAATCACGCTTATATACTCAAGTCAGAGTTTACGCTTCTATACTCAAGCCAGAGTCGCTAACCATTCATGGTCGGCTAAAACATATTTTCCTTTCATCGATCTTCTCATAAATCATATTCATGCTTCTATACTCAAGCCAGAGTGTATGCTTCTATACTCAAGCCAGAGTGTATGCTTCTATACTCAAGCCAGAGTGTATGCTTCTATACTCAAGCCAGAGTGTATGCTTCTATACTCAAGCCAGAGTTTACGCTTCTATACTCAAGCCAGAGTGGCTAACCATTCATGGTCGGCTAAAACATATTTTACTTTCATCGATCTCCTCATAAATCATTTTCATGCTTCTATACTCAAGCCAGAGTGTATGCTTCTATACTCAAGCCAGAGTCGCTAACCATTCATGGTCGGCTAAAAATGTACTTCTTTTTCATTCGTTTCACCATAAATCATTTCCGGTAAATCCACGCCCACATTAGTATAAACACACCCATATATGTTTATACTAAATACGTGATTTACACTCAATCATCGCATAATCAGAAAGTACCACATACTTTCCTTTCCGTAAATCTACGCCTGCTTTAACGTAAACACACCCATATATGTTTATATCAAATGCGTACTTTACGTATCAATCATTGCATAATCAGAAAACTCACATTTTCGATTCCAAATGCTCAATTAAAGACTTATCCTTACCTCGGTGAGTGTTGGGTTTGGTTCTTGACAACTTCTCAAGTTCCACCGACACCGCCTCCAACTTTAGGATCTTTCCTCATTCCACCATATAACACAATGTTAGTCATTTATTCCAAATATCACATAAACAACTTATATTGCATTATTTAACCATACAAGATATTCATCATATTTTCAATGTTGCTAAACTATTTTCATCATAAGTTTACAACCATCTAAAACATACATATCCATCTCATATTTCAACATTAGAACGTAAACTCATTTTCTACCTTTAGCATTTTACCCATTTTCCACTTTAACCACATTATCCCTTTAGAGTTTTGGGGTTTTCATGAATCAACCCACAAACCTTTTCCATTCTCGAAATACTAACTCTAAACTAAGAATTTACAAGATAAAAACACATAAAACGAACCATAACTCCAAAGGATGAGTTTCCATGGTTTCTCACATTTGGAGAAGAGATCCAACATACCCAAAATGAGTTTAAGAGAGTTAGAATCAAGAGTTTTACCTCTTCTCAAGCTCTTAGGTGAGTATCAAAACTCCTTGCCCTTGGAAAAGCTCTCTTCTCTCACCTCCCTTCAAAGTTTTTAACCTTAAAATGTGTTTGGTTTCTGTTTTAAAGAGGTGTCATCGGGTTGTAATCGATTACCAACATGGTGTAATCGATTACAACGTGAAAAATGCGCATATCTGATGCTTTTAATACGATGTAATCGATTACCAGAAATGTGTAATCGATTACCAGCAATGTGTAATCGATTACCAGAAATGTGTAATCGATTACAAGCAATGTGTAATCGATTACCGGAAATGTGTAATCGATTACCGGAAATGTGTAATCGATTACCAGCAATGTGTAATCGATTACCAGCAATGTGTAATCGATTACCAGAAATGTGTAATCGATTACACTGTGTCAGATGCACATATCTGATGCTTTTAATACGATGTAATCGATTACCAGCAGATGTAATCGATTACTAGCAGAGTGTAATCGATTACCAGCAGAGTGTAATCGATTACACTGTGTCAACAGCCCAAAATTGCCATTTCTCGCCCAGGGAAGAATCCTCCAGTATCCCTCCCAGCTGATCCTTTTTCGCTCAGGCGAGGATCTCTCGATCAAGCGAGGCTTCCAAGACTGATACTATATTTTTAAAGATTAAAATTTGGGGTGTTACAACATAATTGGAGTTCCAATCTTCAACTTGATTTTATGATTAAGGATACCAGAAGTTTAAAGTTTGTTTAGAAATTCTGGAGTTAATACGTTCACCACTTCAATATCACTAACATCAAACATATCAACTGAATCTGAGCTTAGATATTCCTTTTCCTCTCCTATAGTTAAACATTAAAACATTTATTAGTATAAATCTATAAACATGTTCATTAAAATCATTGAAAATATGGAGATAAGAAAAGAAAATTTACCTGGAATTATGCTTATGACATATTCATTGATTTAATCTACAACATCAATTGTTGATGCTAGTATTGCCCTACATTGAAGAAATTGTTCATCATTGTAATGAAGATATAAGTCTGGATAAGTACTAGACGCTATTGCTTCAATTGGGTTATCAAAATTTAGAATCAAAAGTTCATCTGGAATATCAACTTCAACGCAACCATCATTAGGCTCTGATAATTTTCCATCCCCAACCTTTAGTATCCAATATGAGAATTCCCTTATTTCTGTTGAATTGTCATAATTTTGCAAACGCATATTCTTAGTGAGACTCAAAATTGTACAATAATGCCAAAGATATGATGAATTAATTGTAGCTTGTACAATATCTGAACGACATCCTCTTGGAATTACTGCCAAGATTTGTCTAAAATCACCACAAAAAACTAAAACCTTTCCTCCAAATATAATTGAGTCATTTGTTGTTGTACTCATTACAATGCATATGTCAAACGGTTAGTACAATTTGTTTTTCAGATCTTAATGCATATGTCAGAGTTCTCCACATATGGGTTTTTCCAGTTCCTCCATAACCATATAAGAAAAACATGCGTCCATGTTCTTGGTTTACAGCTTCCATGATTGTTTTGAATATTTTACATTGCTCATCTGAAATGTAATATATTAATATGTAAATAAACAACTTCATGACACAAAAATTCTCAAAAAATAATAGCATAATACATAGATATTGTAAGAGATTGGAAAAGAATATTGAATTTGTCTTTTAATTCATTTGTGTCATAATTAAGTTCATCATATATCAGTCTGTTGCCCAATTGACGTGTGATATATCTCTTTGGGTATGGCATTGGGGGATAGTCTCTCAAACTTCTTCGATTTCGCTGAAGTAGTTTCTCAATTTACACCATAGTTAGATTTTTTAACTCCTCGTCACTAAGCATCAAACCTATAAAAAATATAAAAAGTTCTATATAATTAAATATATATACAAATAATGAATATGAATTTAAATTTTTTAATTAAATAATTGAGTACCTTGATTATTAGCTATGTTCCTTTGATTGTATAGTATTCCGTCACATAAGCATTTCCAACTTTCTTTCCATACATGATCTGGTTTATTCATAGAGGTTGATAAGAGCATTGTAACAAATAATTTTCTTAGGTAGAATCCAGAACCTCAAGCATAGGCTTCTTTCAATGCTTCAATGTATTCCCTATCATCTTGGAGTAAACCCATTGCAAAACATGCATCTCTAAATGTAGAATATTGAATGTCTGAAACAGTTTCTAATATCTTCATAACATGTTGCACCCTTCACAACAGTTAACATTAGCTAAGATAATAGAGATCACCAGTACATGGAGAAACCCATATTAATCTACCAATTGTATATCCTGATTTTCTTGGTTTCCAAGTTCGACTCCTTTTGACATAGACAAATTTTGAGACATATTGACCATAACATAAATTTCTACCTTCTGGATATTGTTTATTTGATTCCATCCATGATGTAAACATGGATTCTGAGACGGTAGGTCTTGAAAGTATGTTGTCAATCTCGTCATTATCATTGAATTGCACAAGATGTTCTCCTGAAAAGTGAAAATACAATCTTTCAACGGCTAGTTGTCTTCCATGAATTGGAAATCCAAAAATCCTCCAACTTGCTTCAGAGGGTAAATATATCTACAATCGAGATATTGTTTTACTTCATCAATGGGTCTTTCATTCAGAGTCCCACCATCTTCAGTTGATTCAATAACAGCAGTGATTCTATCATACCCTTTGTTGATATACTTGAATAAGTATTTAATCGAAGCACTTTGGTTACACCACTCCATATTAATGTGAGCTTGATATTTCATTAATAAACTTGGATCGTAAGGCACAACATAACGATTGTCAAGAGAAATACTATTTTTGTCAACAACGTTTCCATTATCTCTTATTCGATAAAGTGGATATCCATCTTCATCAACAACTGTAGTTTGGGAGAATTTCTTTGGGAAATATCGAGAACATTTACTATCTTTCAAACACGGAGAAGACCTATTAGAAGAACCACATGGGCCATGAATCATATGAGATTTGACCAAGTTATGCAATTTAGGATTATCAGACTGATTTGGAATTTATGCACAAATAATTTTGTCAATGTCATTAGGAGTTGGGTATTTATAAGACGGATACAAAAATATAAGCATGTGTGCATGCGGTAGCCCTCTTTTTTGAAATTCAATTGTGTACATATCTGAAAAATAACAACAGAAAACAATTAATATCCAAATTACTTAACTTAAAAACTTTCACTTATAATATGAATAAATTAAGTGTAATGAAATTTATACTTACATGCAAGTACTTTATCCAAAACATGTCTTTTCTTCAAATCATGTAGTAATTCTTCAAACTTCATTTTGAAAACCCTTGAGATAATATATGGGCGATCGTGTGGCTTCAACCCCATTGGTTTAAGAATTCTATCAATTTCTGGCCAATTAGGATTGCATGTCATTGTCATAAACAAATTAGTAAATCCTAATGAACTACAAATGGCCATCCCATCAAAATATAGTTGATCCATGTATCTTCGGCCACCAACAAAAGTTGAAGGTAATATGACTCTTTTTCCTCGATTAGATCCTTGACTTTGATCACTTCCTTGAGTTTCATTTAGATTTTTGTATTTATCCATCCTCAATTTTTTTTGGTTTCTCTTGATAAAGGACAATCTTTCAGATTCTACCATTGTATAAGCATCAACTAAAAACTGATGCAATAGTCTTCTTGAAGACAACAAAGTTTGTGCCTCATTTCTTCTACTTTGCAATCTAAATGACATCCATTCTCTTACCGTTACACGATTCCTCTTTCTACCTTGAGAACTGAGTCTATCCCTATGACATACATCATGTCTATATCCATCTTCTCCATACGGAAACAACAAAGCATATTGGAAAGCCAAATAGCTTGCATGCAATTCATTAATTCTTTTCAGTTGACCACTTTGAGTTTCCATAATTATATCTCTTTGTGATGTTGAGTCAATGTCTCCAACAATAAAAGCAGCAACATCAGAAACTGTTGGTAAGTTATTTATTCTTCCATTTGAATTTCTTTCAGAAATTAGTTTTAACTTGAGGTTTGTAACACTACCATGTCTTAATCGTTCACTTGCAATTCTGAAAGATTTTGCATGCACATTGTTGTCATCCAACATCTTTGAAAATTTCATAACCACTTGTAAATCAACATTGTTATCCCTAAAATAATGAATTAGCAAGAAATAACTTATTAGTGATAGTGCATTTGCAATAAATAAAGTATTGTAAATATTGTATGACATATTTACTTACCTTATTCCATTCATCCTATTTTGAATTTCATGTTCTGTGTCATAAATATATAGTTGTGCAAACTTTGGTAATTGTCCTGGCATAGGCAACATACTACCAATACGATGACATGGTTGTCCTTGTATCCTAATTGTTGGTGGTCCTCTCTCATTGTTAACATATCTATCAATCTTAGCTCCCAATGACGAGAATGCAAACATCATGTTGTATAGACGAATATTATTTTGGTAATTCACATTATTATTTGACTTTAAATCAAAGAGAAGATGTCGAAGCGTCGGTGGAGGTGCTTTTAGTAACGGTATTTGTATTCTGCCATCACCACAACAAAGTTCATACTTGGGACTTGTGGTATTCGTATGTTTTCTCTTTCTTTCTTGATACCACATACATGCTCCACAATGTTCACATTCAATAACAGGATCACCAATATCAAAATATCTGATAAAAAATTAAGTTATATTCTATATTTGTTAAAATGTAAAAAAACATAAATTTAAAGGACAAATCACCTTCTTCATTTGCAGTTATTGAGGTGAAAGATGAATTGCCAAATTGATCTTCATCTTTTGAACTATATTCAATATCTATTCCTTACAAAGATAAAAGAAAAATTTGTTTAAGTAAGGAATAACTAAATTAAACTTATTATATAGTAAAGGTGTAATTAAATACCTTTCATGGAATAATCATCGTCGTCATCATCTTCATTGTTGTCATTTAGAAGATTGTCAGTAAAAGTTTGACTTTCGAAAACAGGTAATAAATTTTCTTTATCTTTTTCAACATTTGTGCTAATATCATCTTTGTAACGACCCGATTTTCTACCCTTGAAAATTTTTCGTTTATTTTAATCATTTCTTACATACAGTCGTCACCTTCATTGAAAACTCTCAAGTATCATTTTCGAAAATACTCTTTACCCTATTTTCTTATCATACAAATTTATGTTGCGGAAAAACATAATTCGTTCAAATAGCATTTACCACATACAACCAGTTAGGGGTCTCCCAAGGTTATAAAGCCCATAACTACACATATCCGTATTGATCTAAACGGATTTACAGTCATCCCATAATACTAATAAATCAACTACAACGTCACTTAGCAATACATACAAGCGAGTAATTAAACACAAAAGCTTCCTAATTGAGCTTCATCCTCAAAATCCTTCATTTACCTACGATGGGATTATCATAAACAACACACAAAACAAAAGGGAGTAAGTCATTAGTTTAAAAACTAACATCACATGATAATCCACATTTCAAATACGATTAAACTTTAATATAGATTATAAACGCAATTACGTAAATGCAAACATTCATCTCTTCTTTCGTTCATTTCTACGTTATCCATATTCATCCTATAGAATACATATCCCATAATATATATTCTATAGCATGCATATTATGTTCATTCGAAGCATCGTTCTTCTCATTATTCATATCCACACTATAGTTTATATATATCCCATACTATATATCTTATAGCATGAATATTACTTTTATCCTTAACGTCTTCATTTCCAACATTCATATTCACCCTATAGTATATATATCTCATAATATATATCCTATAGCATGCATATGACTTTCGCTCTTAACGACCTCGTTTCTCATATGTCGTATTCATCCTTAATCGTATTCACCGAGTTCTTTCACAACTATAATCTCCTACCACCTCGGGTAGATCCAATTACATCTCCATACCACATCGGGTAGGTCTAGTTCACCATCCATACCACATCGGGCAGGTCTAGTTCATCATCCATACCACATCGGGCAGGTCTAGTTCATCATCCATACCACATCGGACAGGTCTAGTTCATCATCCATACCACATCGGGCAGGTCTAGTTCATCATCCATACCACATCGCGCAGGTCTAGTTCATCATCCATACCACATCGGGCAGGTCTACTGTTATATTCCATACCTCATCGGGTAGGTCTAGTTATACTCCATACCACATCGGGCAGGTCTAGTTATACTCCATACCACATCGGGCAGGTCTAGTTATACTCCATACCACATCGGGCAGGTCTAGTTATACTCCATACCACATCGGGCAGGTCTAGTGTTATGCTCCATACCACATCGGGTAGGTCTAGTGTTATGCTCCATACCACATCGGGTAGGTCTAGTGTTATGCTCCATACCACATCGGGTAGGTCTAGTGTTATACTCCATACCACATCGGGTAGGTCTAGTTATAATCCATACCACATCGGGTAGGTCTAGTTCACCATCCATACCATATCGGGCAGGTCTAGTTCATCATCCATACCACATCGGGCAGGTCTAGTTCATCATCCATACCACATCGGGCAGGTCTACTGTTATATTCCATACCTCATCGGGTAGGTCTAGTTATACTCCATACCACATCGGGCAGGTTTAGTTATACTCCATACCACATCGGGCAGGTCTAGTTATACTCCATACCACATCGGGCAGGTCTAGTTATACTCCATACCACATCGGGCAGGTCTAGTGTTATGCTCCATACCACATCGGGTAGGTCTAGTGTTATGCTCCATACCACATCGGGTAGGTCTAGTGTTATGCTCCATACCACATCGGGTAGGTCTAGTGTTATACTCCATACCACATCGGGTAGGTCTAGTTATAATCCATACCACATCGGGTAGGTCTAGTTCATCATCCATACCACATCGCGCAGGTCTAGTTCATCATCCATACCACATCGGGCAGGTCTACTGTTATATTCCGTACCTCATCGGGTAGGTCTAGTTATACTCCATACCACATCGGGCAGGTCTAGTTATACTCCATACCACATCGGGCAGGTCTAGTTATACTCCATACCACATCGGGCAGGTCTAGTTATACTCCATACCACATCGGGCAGGTCTAGTGTTATGCTCCATACCACATCGGGTAGGTCTAGTGTTATGCTCCATACCACATCGGGTAGGTCTAGTGTTATGCTCCATACCACATCGGGTAGGTCTAGTGTTATACTCCATACCACATCGGGTAGGTCTAGTTATAATCCATACCACATCGGGTAGGTCTAGTTCACCATCCATACCATATCGGGCAGGTCTAGTTCATCATCCATAACACATCGGGCAGGTCTAGTTCATCATCCATACCACATCGGGCAGGTCTAGTTCATCATCCATACCACATCGGGCAGGTCTACTGTTATATTCCATACCACATCGGGTAGGTCTAGTTATACTCCATACCACATCGGGCAGGTCTAGTTATACTCCATACCACATCGGGAAGGTCTAGTTATACTCCATACCACATCGGGTAGGTCTAGTATTATATTCCATACCACATCGGGTAGGTCTAGTTCACAATTCTTCACTACCATTCCCGGTAGGATAACGATAACAGTCCACTACCACTCCGGGTAGGACACAACAACAGTCCGCTACCACTCCGGGTAGGACACGATAACAGTCCGCTACCATTTAAGGTAGGACACAATAACAGTCTACTACCACTCCGGGTAGGACACAACAAACAGTTCACTACCACTCCGGGTAGGACACAATAACAGTCCACCACTACCTCTTCGAGTAGGGTAACAACAATAAACCACTACCTATTCGGGTAGGGTAACAACAATCAAACTTACAACACATTACCTCTTTCACATACCTCATTCACATCAGTGAGTATGAATTAGAGCCACTTATCCCTTACCTTGGTGAGCGTTGGGGATCGGTTCCGAGTAACTTTAAAAGTCTCCTCCGCGATTTCCTCCAACCTTAGGATCTTTCCTCATTTTCACCAATAACAACAATGTTAGTCATTTATTCAAAATAACAAATAAATAACTCGTATTTCATCATCAAATACACAAGGGATTCATATATATTCAAGATTTCCAAAACTACTTCAATATAAGTTTTCAAACATCTAAACATTCAAGTTTATCTCATATATCAACATTCAAGCACAAACTCATCATCCACATCTAACATTTCATCTCTTTCTCTTTATACCCATATTCTCATATTAGGGGTTTTTTGGGGTTTTCATGTGTAACCCACAACCTTTTCCATTCATACAATATCAACTCTAAATCAAAAGTTTACAAGAGAAAAATAACATAAAACGAACCATAATTCTAAATGATGAGTTTTCATGGTTTCTCATGTTTTGAAAATATATCCAACATACCCAAAACAAGTTAGAGAGGAAGAAGAAGAGTTAGTAACAAGAGGTTTACCTCTTCTCAAGCTCCAAGATGAGTCCTAAGGCTCCTTGCTCTTGAAAAGCTCTCCTTTCTCTCTTCTCTTCGAAGTTCTAACCCAAAAATGTGTTTTGGGTTTCTATTTTATAGACACTGTGATAAGTGTAATCGATTACAAGTATAGTGTAATCGATTACCAACATGGTGTAATCGATTACATTAATACGATGTAATCGATTACCATAAGTGTGTAATCGATTACACATTGTAAATTACTGAGGCATCGTCGCTATGTAATCGATTACCAACATGGTGTAATCGATTACATTGTGTCAGATGTACATATCTGATGCTTTTAATACGATGTAATCGATTACCAGGAGTGTGTAATCGATTACACTGTGTTAGATGCACAGGTCTGATTAGTTTATCAGCATGTAATCGATTACCAGCAGTGTGTAATCGATTACACTGTGTCAACAGCCCAAAATTGCCATTTCTCTCCCAGGCGAGACAACTCTCGCTCAGGCGAGAATCCTCCAGTATAGTCCAGGATTTCACTCACCCAGGTGATCCTTTCTCACTCAGGCGAGAATCTCTCAATCAAGCGAGGCTTCCAGGACTGATACTATAATTTTAAATATTAAAATTTGGGGTGTTACAATCTTCGCATGGGGTATGATATCTATTCATCAAGTTTATGTCCAATGATGTTTGATTGATCAATCTCTTTTTCCTTGTAATTTGATGTATGGTACTTGGTTGAGTATGAGAAGCAGAACTTGATGTTCCATTACTGTTTGGCAAAGTATATAATGTGTCTCTTTGATTGATACAATTTAAGGACATTTGAGAAAGAGGTGTTCTTTCTATTTGAGTACGAGTTGAGTTTATCATATGAACACCCATCGAAGAAGATTGTTGTATTTTTGGTCTTGAATAACTTATCCCCTTGTCACGTAAAGCCGACTTTCTTTCTTTTTTCGTGCAATTGAAGCAGAAATGTTAACATTAATATTATCCATATCTGATTGAGAAGAGAATTGTTAACAAATTGTCCCATAAAATTTGTATAATATTAATTACAGTTGATGAAATAATTATTAGTTACATAACCAAGGTACAAACACATTCTCTGATTTAAAACCAAATATTAATACTTACATAAACATACTACAAACACAGTGTCTTTATGTTATCTAAGGATATGAAAAAAAATGTATTGAACTGAAAACATCACAAAGATTTTAAGAGAGGAAAAAAAACAAAGGTTGAAATATAGACAGTCTAAATCTTCTGATGATATGACATACAGTGAGAAAATGTTAGCTCATAATCTTTAAGTGTTAATAGCATTAGTGCATTACCTGTATGAATTTCAATTCAAATATTACAGAAGTTAAACAAAATGTTTGTACACATATTACCAATATTGATGAATATAAAAGAAATCACCATGAAAAAATAGAAGCCAAAACTTAGAAAGTTATGTTGTACACCTTTGGAAATGACAAATAGAGTTGAATCAGATTGAGCCTTAATCTTGGTCGTTAAGGAACAATGAGGGAAAAATATAAAAAAATATAAAAAAATATAAAAAATACATTATCCAAAATATAATCAGTTGTGAGTTATAAATGAGGGAAGCATGTATCAATTTGTAACTAATTTCAACGTACTTTATATTTGAAAACAGTTGAAAAACCTTATGAGTATTAAATGAGAATACCTGTATGAAAATGTATGAATCAGCTCACAAAAGAACATTCCAAGGTATGAATCAGATAACAGATTTTTAATTAGTTTAGTATATAAATAATAGCTGAAGGTGTGAGAATATTAATCAGTTTATGTGAGAACAGTCTTAGTTTCTAATCTCAAGTTAATAACAATACATGTATTCAACCGAAGAACAAAATTAATGATGTTATGGATGTAATCTTTGGTAGATAAGTTAAAGAAAATGTTACAGTAAAATTTAAAAGAACATGAAAGCTTAGAAGAAAGTGGGTGTGTGTAGAATGACATGTTTTTAATCAATTTACTAAATAGACAACAACTAAAATGATGAACTTGTCAGGAAAATAACATTACCTTCTGTTTGAAAACAGTTGAAACAATTCATGAGAAACAATGGTTACCAAGTTTTTAACTTAGCCTTGTGAAAAGGTAGATAGAGAAGCTGAGAGATTAAAGTATTTTTTGCACACAGAAGATGTAGACTTTTTAGACAAATAAAGCTAAAATGTAGAAAAAGAAAGCTATATATTTCCTGCTATATATTTCTGACAGGATTGGGATGAGTGTAGAAAAAGAAAGCTAAAATGTCAATTTTGTTTCTGTCATCATTGTTTTTGTTGTACTTTTTAGTTGCAAAAAGCTAAAGTGATACTAAAGACATAGTTACAAAAAGTTACAGAATTTTCTTCTACTTTTGATCTAAAAAAGTTTTATACTTACACAGTTGATTATATTTCATGTCTACCAATGGCAAGTGTGAAAGAGAACCATAACCATATCTTCTGACCTGTATTTTTAGATGAAAATTGATTAAGTAATAGAGACATAGTCTTCTAATGGTTAGGAATTTCAAATCTGTTTTGAGTGTTTTGTTGTCCTCCTTAAATAAAAATATAGAATTTCAAATCACTTTTTATTATGTTATGTACTTCAAATTTTCATTTGCCATCTAACATGATTAGCAACTTCAAGCAACTAAAATAAATAAAATAGGGAATATACAATTACTAAGTTTACTTAATTTCTGTACAGTTTCATAACAAACAAAATTATTTATGTTAAGTTGAAATTTACAGTTTTTTATAACCATAACATTTAACTTTTGTAATTTGAACTTAATATACTAAAACGTAGATGTAGACAGTTTATGTAATGTGACATATAATAATATTTTTAGGAAAATATTTTCACTATCTTTTCATTATGAAGGAGTGAATAGAAATTCAGTTTTGAATAAAACTGAAGCAAGTGTATGTTTTGATTTTGACAAATGGTATGTCCAAAAAATAGTGAGAGTTAGATAGGTTGTAAGAGAATTTCTGATGAATAACATCATCATAATGTGTCCCAAAGTCAATAAAAAATATGACTTAACAATGTGATGTTTCACAAAAAAACATCATATTATAATTCACAAAAAAAGTATTTGTCAAAATGTTATACATAATTTGTCTTTTATATTTACTAAATCATTCCATCTTCATATGTTTTGTCATCTTTGAGGACGACAACTGAGTGGAGTTATAGACGAGGCTTTGTAGCAGGTCCAAGTCGAATTCAGCCGACAATCTCATGGCTGGAGTTACAACTTGAAAATGCACTGGATCATGATTAGCAGTGATAGACATGGACTAACCATGAAATATAAAAAAAATTGACACCCATGAGTAGAGTCACATTAAAATTGACAATATTTTAAAAAAAATTATGTATTCCACTCATAGATTCTAACAGGAGGAAATCACTACAAACATATTTTTCTTTTAAATCATCAGAAGTTGCTGCCTGATTGTATAGGAACTAACCACATCAGACTTCAAGTACTCATAATAGTATTAATTATTAATTAATTCATAAAAATGATGAAGATCAAAAAATACCTCAAAGACTCCAATTTGGTCAAGTACTTTTTTGATCAAATTTGGATCCTCAGATAATCTTATCAAAGACGATTGGTTGTAGGATGGTTGTACTTTTACACGTAGGACCATAGTCCTTGCAAGTAGTTCATCAAGAACCAAAGGAAATACCTTGGGATCATCTTCACCTTCCTATATACAGAAATACAGTATAATATAATACATTGCTAAAGTTAATATGTCTAAGTTATATGAATTTATTTATCCCCAATGTACTATGTGGAGCTTAAATATAAGTAGAATAATTTCACTTACTGCCAATATTTGGTTTTTAAGTTCAAAGGCAAAAATGCCAATGATGTCAGATCATTGACTATCCCAGAATACAAACCTTCCAGAGGTATGTTCATGATTAACCTTAATGTCTAGTTTGTATTTGTAATATAAATGAAAAAATAAATCATTACAATGCAGTTTAGTAAACTAGCTAAATGTAGCATTCAAAAAAGTTAATTAACTTGGAGTGGAGTTCTGATTAAAGTGGCCACACTTGCATGTGAAAGAACCATCTTTAACATCAGCTTTTTTTGTGCACTTGTTACAACCATCATAGTACCATCCTTGCCTCCCAACCACAAACATTGTTGTGGTGCCAACAGTTACACATGTTATTTCTTATATAAAAGTTAAATATGCTTATATCCATAAGAGACAATGTTAAGAAATTAAAAAGATATAAATGTACAATATGTAAGGACTCAAATTCTACCATTGAAAAATTTTCCTTTATTTTAATCCTTTTATACAAACATTCCATAGCTTACCCTAATTTTCCCCCATAATCAATTCGTAAAACTACCTTTACAATACATGATGTTAACATATATCTCATATTGCGGAAAACATAATTCATATATATCTTTCGTCGGTAATTACCGCATATGTTTAACAATGGGTTTCCAAAATACTCATAGTTACTAATATCCATCATTACTCAAAAATGTTAGTAAGTTAAATGGTTACGAGTACAATCATCCAAATAGCAATTTTACAACACAAAAAGAAAAAATAGAAGATCCAAGTCCTAAGCTCCTAAAGCCCCGAACCAAGCATCCTCAACTACTCTGTTTACCTGCAATGGGATTATCAATGGCAAATACATACAACATACAAGGAGTAAGTCATCAAAACAATA
The DNA here is from genome assembly GCA_009771035.1 of Lupinus albus. Taxonomy (NCBI): domain Eukaryota; kingdom Viridiplantae; phylum Streptophyta; class Magnoliopsida; order Fabales; family Fabaceae; genus Lupinus; species Lupinus albus. Next base: position 18,864,146 of record CM020001.1, on the reverse strand, counting down.
AATATCATTATAAGATAATCCACAATTGAAGGGATTAGTAAACCATTTGTTTTATAAAATTCATTTTTGCTACATAGCTTGAGCCAAAGCATTGCTACATAACTTGAGCCAAAGTTTTGCTACATAGCTTTAGCCAAAGCGTTGCTACATAACTTGAGCCAAAGTATTGCTACATAACTTGAGCCAAAGTATTGCTACATAACTTGAACCAAAGTATTGCTACATAACTTGAGCCAAAGTATCGCTACATAACTTGAACCAAAGTTTTGCTACATAACTTGAGCCAAAGTATTGCTACATAGCTTGAGCCAAAGCATTGCTACATAACTTGAACCAAAGTTTTGCTACATAACTTGAGCCAAAGTATTGCTACATAACTTGAGCCAAAGTATTGCTACATAACTTGAGCCAAAGTTTTGCTACATAACTTGAGCCAAAGTATCGCTACATAACTTGAGCCAAAGTTTTGCTACATAGCTTGAGCCAAAGTATTGCTACATAGCATGAGCCAAAGCATTGCTACATAACTTGAGTCAAAGTTTTGCTACATAACTTGAGCCATAGTATTGCTACATAACTTGAGCCAAAGTCGCTAACCAATTATGGTCGGCTAAAAACATATTTTATTTTCATTGATACATCATCAAACCGTAAACAGTAAATCCACGCGTTCCATTATCATAAACATACCCATATATGTTCACCATAACTAAGCGATTCATCACTTTATCATTATACACAATCAGAAAATTCCACATATTATCCATTTCCATATGCTAATTAAAGATTTCTCCTTACCTTGGTGAGTATTGGGTTGGGTTCTTGGTAACTGCACTAATTCCACCGACACCGCCGCCAACTCTAGGATCTTTCCCATTCCCACCATACAACACAATGTTAGTCATTTATTCCAAATATCACATAAACAACTCATATTGCATTATTTAACCACACGAGATATTTAACATATGTTCCATGTTGCTAAACTACTTTCATCAAAAGTTTACAACCTCTAAAACATACATATTCATCTCCTATTTCAACATTAGAAAGTAAACTCATCTTCTACCTCTAGCATTTTACTCATTTTCCCCTTTTACCACATTTTCACTTTAGGGTTTTGGGGTTTTTATGAATCAACCCACAAATCCATTCTATTCTTGAAATACCAACTCTAAATCAAAAGTTACAAGAGAGAAACAACATAAAACGAACCATAACTCAAAAGGATGAGTTTCCATGGTTTTTCACCTTTGGAGAAGAGATCCTTTACACTCCACAATGAGTTTGAAAGAGAGAAAGAGAGTTAGAATCAAGATATTTACCTCTTCTCGAGCTTCTAAATGACTCACAAGCCTTCTTGCTCTTGAAAATGCTCTATTGTATCACTTCTCTCTAGGTTAACCCCCATAAATATGTTTGGGGTCCCCTATTTAATGTAACAGCGTCGGGTTCTCGCTTAAGCGAGCCCTTTCTCGCTCAAGCGAGAAAATCCCGCCTATTTTAAAAACTCAGATTTGACCCTCTCGCTCAAGCGAGGGATTCTTGCTCAAGCGAGAATCTCACAGTCTCAACAGTCCCAAAATGCCATTTCTCGCCCAGGCGAGACAACTCTCGCTTAGGCGAGAATCCTCCAGTATAGCCCAGGATTTCACCCTCCCGGGTGAGCATTTCTCGCCCAGGCGAGAATCTCTTGCTCAAGCGAGACTTCCAGGACTGATACTATAATTTTAAAGACTTAAATTTAGGGTGTTACACAATACACCTCAGACGATGAAAATGACGAAATTTCATTGATACTCTTGGCAGATGCTTTATACAAAAAACGGTCATCATCGGATAAATTGGAATATTGAGACAATTGACTGTTGCGTTGGGTCATTGTGTCACATGATAGAGATATAGTTGAAAAACTGTAAAAGTGAGTGAAGTCCTCTAAATTCAGTCCCCATAATTAAACGAAAGCATACTAATATAAGGTTATATTAAGCAATATTAACAAACCTATCTTTATACTTCTGAATGTTAGTTATTTCTTCATCAATTAACAATTTTGAGCCGCACCATGAGTTAGAAACAGTAGGTGGATAATTACCTGGAAAAAACAATGAAAATATATTGAATGATCATGTAATTTAACATAATAAATGACATTTAAAACGCTGTAACTTGTATTGGTGACATCACCTTGACCTTCTTTCACTCTAGCATTAGTTAACAGAATAATCAAAGGTTGAACAATTGATTGGTTATTGAAGTAATTGAAAATTTTCATTGCATGTGTCTCCCATAGTGTGCAGAAAATAACATCACCACTGATAAAAATACAGGTAAAGAACTAAATCAATCAAAAGATACCACAAATTGCAGTAACAGTTTCAAAAATCGAAAAAAGAATAGAAAATACGAAAAGTCGTTCATGGTGAAAATAACTTCAAATTTGATTGAGTCTGGGAGAAGATCATTTTATCAAAAACACCAATCATCTCTAGGTGAAACAAATCATAAAAGATGTGTTACATAAATAATTACAACAACTAAAATTTTAAATAATAGAACATAAGGACTTTGATTTAACCTATTAGCATATCGGCACGGAAATTCTCAGATAGGATGTCGCTGAATTTTTTGAAATCATATTCTAATTCCGGAATGTCATGAAATTCTCTCTGTTTAAGGGTGGTACCGGGAGTAAACTGCATTCTATAAACATGATCACACGCCTTATACTGTAGATCAGTCTTCATAACATTAAAATTATGCATAACGTATGTGTTATTCTCCAACAAACATTGACTCCACTGATTATATTCATCCTTTCTAACTGACACTTGTATTTTGTCCCCTTTAAGTAAGAAATAAAATGTTTTAATAGTAGTAGTGGTTCAAAAAGATTAACAAATAAAATGAAATTTTGTATTACCTTGGAATCCATGAGGATCATCTCAAGATGTCCAGGTTTCGAAGGTATTTGAACATACCAAATTTGTGTGATCCTAACAGCAATCTTCCAAAGATGCTTGGAGTCATTGAGATCCTTGATGAAGTCAAATGGCCGAGATAATGACATTATACTGAGATATATAAAATCCTCTCATAATCATAAAAAAAAACAATCATAAGTATGTTAGACAAAAGTAGAGGTGTCAAAACGGGCTATCTGGACGGATTCGAGCTAAACCGGGTCGGGCTAAAAAGCCCAGATACAATTTATGTATATCAAAATGTAGCTCAAGCCCGCCCTATGCAGGTTGCGGGTTGTGGCGGGACGGCCCGCATAATATTAAAAAAAATTATTTAAATTTTAACATATTTAATATATATATATATCATTTGATATTAATGCATAAATTTTTTAACACAATTGTTATACTCAATGCAACCAAACTTATAGATAGAATGCTATGTGTTTGAGCTAAGACATGATGTTAAGTCTACGGATATGATTCATAACATAACTTATTCATTAAATATTTTATTTATATTAGACTCTCAATCTCTAACACAATATAATTTGTAACTTCACTTCAATATAATAAATGGATACAGTAAAAAATAATATCACTTTGGTATATAGTAATGATAGTATAGACTCAAATTCAAAATGAATTATGTGTGTCGAAGTATAACTATCATCATAATATTTCTTTACTTTGTGTATGGATATCTTTTGTATGCTCTTTATCAACACTTTCATTGTGAACTGTTATGTTAAATTTGGTTGTGTTGAGTTCTCTACGGTAAACAATTAAGTTGTTTTTCAGTTTCGTTGTAAAAATTATTTTCTTTATTATGTTTTTATTGTAGAAGTTAAATCTAATTAAATATACAATTAAAAAAAGAAAAATAGAATCTATATGGTTTAATGTTCTCAGTTAATTTGATACACTATTTTGCTAATGTGCTTAAAAGGATATTAAGCAAAATAGGAAAAATAATATAATTATTAACTTGATAACATTATTGTAATTTATAAATATTTATGTTATAGACATTACTCTATTTTTTATTCAAAGTTCATTACACAATATTTAGTATATATTATCTATTTTTTAATCATAAGTTATTTTGTAAAATAATTTTCATCTTAAGCTTATTACCTAGCCAAAAAGTCCCAAAAAAAAGTTTAAAATAAGAGAAAACGGGTAGCCCGAACCCGCCCGGGTAAGCCCGGCCCGAACCCGGTTTTAATATAGCCTGGACGGGTCGGGCTAAAAAGTCTGGATTCACTAAAAAATGTCAAATTTAATACCCAAGCCCTACAAAATTTCGGGTTGTGGCGGACCGACCCGCACGGGCCCGCCCATTTTGACACCTCTAGACAAAAGTAAAAAAGAAGTGAAAAAGAAGTACATGAAAGTGAGCTAAACCATATGAAGTACATAAAAGTTAGATAAACCGTATGAAGTACATCAAAGTTACATAAAAATGAAATGCTATAAAAATGAAGTGCATAAAAGTGAGATAAACCATATGAAGTACATAAAAGTGAGATAAAACGTATGAAGTAAAATCAAAGTTACATAAAAATGAAGTCCTATAAAAAAAACATATGCACAACATTGTTGGGGTGACATGGAAACAACAAATACAATGAAGAAACTGAAATTAATAATCAGAAACTAACTATGGAGACACACAAAACATATGCATGCTTTATATTTCTCAGAATAAAGGTCAAGAACATCAAACCAAACAAAATAAATAACACAAAAATATTGTGTTCGAAATGGTGAAAACATAGGTATAAACAACAAATGATGTGTCAAAGTTTTGATTTTGATGACATATTCATGATTTTATAACTCATTTTAGTAAGATCTACGTTTGAAATTTTAATCTTCAACATTAAACGGAATCAATACAATGGAGACACACAAAACATATGCATGCAAAGTATTTCTCAGAATAAAGGTCAACGGTAGAACATCAAAACCAAACAAAAAAAAAAAGAAATCAGTACAATGGAGACACAAAAACCATATGCATATTGAGTAACAACAAAGAATCACACAAGTTAATGGTGAAAAATATGAAATATAACGAAATATGACAAATATGTGGGAAAGTTGTCATTTTTATGACAAATAAAGAAAAATATAACAAAAAATGAGAAATATGTTTACCTTGAAGAAGCTGATCTACGAAATGATGAATAACCTTCATCTCCAACAAAAATGATGAATAGAAAAACGTGAATATAATCAAAATATACACAAAAAATGACATACGTGTACCTTTTTGAAGAGTGATGATGAAGATCAAGGTTTTGAAAATGAAAAACGGAGTAGAAAGAAGAAAATGAAATGAAGAGGTCAGAGCAGAAAATGAAATGAAGAGGTCAGAGCAGAAAATGAAAAGTGAAATGAAATGAGAGAGTAGTGAGAAAGAAGAAAATGAAAAGTGGAGAGATTGGAACCCGTGATGCCAGAAATGAGAGAGTAGTGAGAGAGAATTTTGAGAGTAGTTTACGAAATTAACCTCACTTTTTCTTAATATGCTTTTGTAATTTTGAATGATATTTTAGTAATTCAAAGACTGCAGCAATAAATGGTGACAGTAAGGTGTAATAATTCAAACGAAGCAAGTTACAAAAATAGCTTTAACCGAGTAATATAGTAGTAGGAAAAAGTGAGGGCTTTTTAGGAATTCTGATTTTGATTAAAATATTTAGGAATTAAGCAAATGACAACTTTAACCTTAGAAAAGCCACATGTCCATCATAGGAGATGTCCATTTTGATAATTTTACCAGCCCCTTCAATTAATATAGATATATAGAAGTCTACCTCCAAACACACAATAAACCAAAAGGGAAAGAATAATAAATAACTATAGCTTAAAAAAAATTATACTCACTATTTTATATTCCTATTTTTGCCAACAATAAAAGACAAACATCCCATTAAAAAGTTAAAAAACAAGTTATCATAATCTTTAACAAGGTGATTGTATCATGTTGGCAAGGATAATAAGATTGAATAGTGAATATAAAAGATTTGTATTAAGGTTCAATTCAGAAGACAATAATGATGAACACAACAATATTCTTCATTGACCAAACCAAGCTGCTCTTACATAAACATAATCCAATTGAAGTATCTAATTTCTCTATTTCATGTTTATATACATTGGATTCTTGATCACTTCTCCAAATATCAAGCAATGCATAAGCAGCTAGAAAAGAAACACAATCCTCTCTTCTGCACTCAATAAAATGATAAAGTCAATTAGTAAAGGAGATCAATAAAAACTTTATCAAAAGTTGCAAAAGCTATGACCCATTAAGAATATTAAAGTGATGATTGTTATTAATATTATCAAACTGATAAAGATACTGTATAGTGATATAACAATTCAACCGGTGGTTCACTAATTAAACTGCATACCAATGAAATTAGATATAAATATATAATATATTAACATTAATATTAAAAAGTCAATAAATAAAAAAATGAAAAATAATTCATTAAAAATTAATTTTAAATAAACAATTGGTTGGTATGGTCGGTATGGTTCAATTGAAAACCAGCCAGTTTTGACCAATTTTGACCAATTTTAGTCAGTTTTGACCGATATGATTGTATAACCAGTATAATTGTTCTAAAGGGGTATGAGGGGTTAACCTTTTTAGTCTTGTCATAAATAAGCCCTGGTGATATTTTGTACAAATCCTCATCAACAGGTTTTGGTTTTGGCCTTGGAAGTGGCTCAACAACATTCATATCCCTCACCCAATTCTTCTTTTTTGCTTCTTTTTCTTGCTGTTCACGCACCTTTGCCTGCAATGTCAGCCACACATTTAAGAACATTATCAATGTTTACATAAAGTCATTTTTTTAAGGTAGCTACTACAAACTTTAATGCTCATCTAGCAAAGTTATCTAATTAAAATAAGGGGAGTGTTATTGAGTATTGTGGTGCATCAAGACACTTTCTTTTTGGTGCACCTCAAAATTACATCTTTTAACACGAGTTCACACTTCCATTATCTAGAACTCATTAGTATAAAAATGTATTTTTTTCAACTAATCACAACTCTCAGACACTTATTGTGAGAAAGAAGATATGCTCCTGATATCATAATAACTATCCACCATAGTGTAATTTATATTTCTTTATTTTGTTATCATTATCTTCTAATTTCTACCCAAAAACCATACAACCCAATAATAATTTTCTAATTTCAATTTAGTCCTCATGGTAACTTCTATCCAAAACTCTAAGTTGTTTCTCTCATCATTTTCTCCTCTCATTCTCCACAATCAATTCATTCATTAAAATTGAACAATCATCTCAGTCGAATATATTTAACTGCAAATTATAATATATAACACAATTCATTTATTGCATGTAGAATGTTTATTATAAACGATAGGAAAGCATATTCAAATTACTATATAAGATTTATGTTGGTTAAGAATAATATAAAATAAAATTTTGTTCACTTTTGTTACTTTGATATATATGACACTTGGTTGATGAAAATGAGGACACAAGAACTAAAAGAAGCAACTTTGTCATGATTGAATATTGAGGGACCCTCGTGAACAAACTCTACTGTGTTGACTTATTTTTCACGCCATGCGTGAATCACGTATCATATATGTCATTCATTAATTAGGAGGACCCACTATAAAGTCTGTGACCTACCAACCACACAGAAATCTCTATTACTTTCATCTTCTATTCAGACACTCTGTTTCCTTTTCAATTTTGCATAGTGTTGATGATGTTTGAATTCTAAGGATACATTGCAATCAACATGTCATGTAGTAAGTAAGAAATTAAGGCTTTGGTTATAGGAAGAAGGGGAGGGATCCACTTACTCCAAAAGTAAGTGGAAAAACACTTACTCCACATCATGACCATTCATTCTTGGAAATCCAATGGTTTGAATTGGTGAGTACATCTAAACCATTGAATTTTTCAAGATTGGATGGCTAAGATGAAGAGTAAGTGGATCCTTCCCCTAGGAAAAAATATGTGAGAGAGAAAGTGAAAAGATAGAAATATATGAGAAATACAGTGGATTTTAGTGTTGTTTGATTGTATAAAAAAATAAGAGAAAGAAATAGTGTTTCTTACTCACTCTTCCCTGAACAATGATTTGTCGTCCAAAATTATATTTCAAATCATGTCACGGATTAATGAAAACATTCATGTCAATTAAAAAAATTATAATATTCATTATTTTTTATTTTTTTGCTTCAATATTATTGTTCTGAGATATGATATGATTTGAGACACAGTTTGAGACAACAGATCTTGGTCTCTCTTCTCCCCTCATTTTCTCCTCCCTTGGAAGAAGAAACAAATTTGATGGGTCTCACCCATTTTTCTTTCTCTCTCTTCAAACTCCCCCTAGACCAAAGGGGAGAAAAACTTTATTTCTTTCCTACTTCTCTTCTCTCTTTCTCTTTTTTTTTACTCTACCAAAAGAAGGCTAAAGCACTTCATGTTTAGCTATTAGTGATTTCTTTCAATTAGCTAGGGAGATTCTTGAATAAACTTGTAATACCTAAATTAGTCTAATCATATGATTATATAATAAACAATCATATTAAATACTAACGATTTAATATATCATTTATCATTTATTTATATTAAATAATAAGGATTTGACATAACTAACATAACATGGATATTCTCAAGTTTTATATAAAGACCACATGTTTGGTGGGTGTCTCACAACTTGGTCCCATAGCTAATTTTCTAATCATAGTGAACACTAGTAAACAAATTTTGAAAAAGAAATAATCGTGGGTTTTAAAAAATTAGGATAAAACATATGCACTATCAGTATAAAAATCTATACATAATCATTATATCATAAACATTGAATTAAATTAAATTAATTTTTTAAAATGGTCAATATTAATTAAATATAAATTAAGTAAATACAATATCAAACCCATGCATAGTCTACATTTTTTAGTCAAAAGTGTCCGTTGTTAGAATTCCAATGTAGCAATTACTCTCTATCTTGAAACCTGTTACTAGTTGTTAGCATTTAATAAAGTTGTTTGTCCATTGTAAAATTGTAATCTAATTCTAAATAAAAAATGATATAAATGTTAACGATTGGATCTTCACTCTATTGACTAATGCAAGCCATTTTAATATTTTTTAGAATCTCAAATATAAATGCTTATCAATTGTCTTCAACCATATCTCAATCCAATAAAATTATAACACCTACTAAAAAATTTTGAATAGTTGGAAACATACATGTTAATTTTGAATAAACATATTAAAATTTTGGGATATAGAATATTAGATCCTCAAATATACTCTCGCATCAGAAAATATTGCATAAAAACTTCTTACTAGATCGCATACCTTTTAAGAGAGTAATATTATTTCAAATTTCATGCCTATTATTTCTATACATGACATGATTATCTAACTTGATATAAGATTTATTATCTTTAATTAAAAATAAGTACATAGTTATCATAGAATCAGAATAATAATAATAATAATAATAGTAAGATGAGTATTATTTACATACCCGTCTGCGAGGAACAACAATCATAGCCGGTGTAACAACATCATTCTCATACAAATCGCCAGCAACATAAAGATCATGTTCCTCAGACTCAGAATAATTGTATGGTAACAACCCACCTTGTCTTGCTGTTTCAAAACACTGTGTGAATGGCAAGTTCTCATTCCAATCCCAGCTTCCAAATGCTGGTACATGGCTCCTCTTATAGTAGTACTCCTATTATTACATAAATACACACAATTAATGAAATAATATTTCATCTAGCAATGAGAGGACCATGTATTTTTTTTATCGGCAAAGGAGGAGCATGTATTTAAACTATTCATGAGATAATGAGGTAGGCGATGTAAGATCTACTTCCCAACATGTCCATCCACATAAGTTTGTTGGACCAGTTGAAAAGTTATATTTAACTCATAACTAAAAGTATATTTTTGCCAATGAGAAACAGAAAGAAGTTTAGTTATGACTCTATTACCAAAACTAATTGGCAATAAATAGAATAACTCAACATGTATTTAAATTATTCACGAAAAGGTTGAGAATGTGAGACTTAATTCTCAATAATGACAAGAATTTCAGTGATTGGGGCTTGGATTCGTAAATAAAAAATATAAAAGAAATAAAGAAGTATAAAAAAGAAGATGAAGAAGAGATACTCACTTCCATTGAAGTTGAAGAAGAGATATTGGTCTCAAAGAAGGGTTTTGTGTGTGTAGTTTTGCAAGTGATATAAAGGTGTAGAGAGAGAGAGAGAGTAAAGTTTGAAGTGATGGGGTATTATGGGATATAAAGGAAAAATAAAAAGAAGGTGTAATAATGGAAATAGGAAAGGAAACCAGAAAACGAAGTTACAGAGGGTGAGACAGAGGAACAAAGGGGTAAGGTGTGGGAGAAGGTGAAAAAGAAAGACAGTGAAAGAGGTAGGTTGCTTTTCCTATTATTATTTCTTTTTAAATTCCTTTCTTCTAATATTTATTTTAGCTTATCATAACTTTCGCTATCTTTTATTTTCATTTGATTTCACCTATTTATATCATTACATTTAATATACATATGCCATTATTATTATTTTTATATTATTTAGGACATTCTCTCACCTTTTTTTTTGGTAAGGTACTAACTCATTTTGGGGTGTATGATTATAAATTACAACAAATGTTGTTCACAGAATTTGAACCATTAACCATATAGTAATGTAGAAGAGTCTTACATCACTAAACAAATGCATTTTTGGTACATGACATTTTCATTTAACTTAACATATAGATATAAAAGAATATATTATAAATATGTATATAGCGGTAAAAAGAATTATATTCTTATTGTACCACCAGTTATGCTTAGAGTATAAAGATCTATTATATTCATTATATCATTTAATATTTATTTATATTACTTATATTTAAGTCAATTATAATTAAATATAAATGATGGATAATATAATAAGAGTATAAAAAATTATTATATTGTCAATTAATACATATTTTTCTCCTATTTGCATGTATTACTTTGATTCAAGAGATAATAATTATTAACAGATGAATAATACTAAATTCTGAAAAAAAAAATAGATTATATTAAATTGTGAAATAAAATAAAATTATTCTTTATTGGGTGATAGGATACTATTAGTCTATTCGTAATGTCTTGTCCAAATAAAATGAGTTTAAGTCATTTAAGGGTAAGGTTTTAGATTTGCATGTAAACATAATTATTGAAACGAGTCAATACTTATATAGCATCCAATCATTTCTTAAAACATTATTTATTCACAGATTGGTCGAAACTAAATGATGGGAAAAAATAAAAAATGTTTAGTATGGATTAAGTTTTTATTTTCAGTTTATAAACTGTGAGATTATAAACTGTTAGATTATAAACTATTAAGATTATAATTTGTTTGTGTTTGGGTACTTTAGCTGAAAATTGAATATAAACTAATTTGTTTTGTTTGGGTATGATATAAAGTTTATTTTTTACATAGTAAATTACATAAAAGGGTATAAGATTATTTGTTTATGTTATAATTATTTTGGTTGTTTTTTACACTATTTTTTAAATATACATTTTTTTAATATTTATCATCATATATTTTTACTTTAATTTTGTAATATTGCATAATATTTTTTTTTATCGGTCAAGGAAAAATTTATTAATTAAAAGTGATATTTTTACAATCCAATTTTATAAAAATAAATAATACATAATTCACAAAATAAAAAATACATAAATGTAAAATTTTATAAAAAAGTTTTAGGGTTTATTGAATTTATACATAATTCATAAAATTTTAATATTATATAACAAAGTTTTATATATAATTTTTTGTTTGTATATAGATAAAGAAAAGTGTTACGAGAAATTACAGGGTTGAGTGGTGATAAAGAGAGAAAAATAAAAGTTATGAAGTTCGGTAGTGATGATGTGAAGAATTATGGTGTTCGGTAGAATAGTAAAAATGAGGAGAGAGATAAAATTATGATGGGGTAAAATAGGAAATATAAAAATTGGGAAAAAATAAGCTAAAAAAAATAAATCAACCCATGATTCTGGAGCTTCTACTTTTGGCTTATTTTTTTAGGAAAAAAAACTGAGTTTATAAACGTCATTTAGTTACCAAACATACTTAGTTTATATTTTCAACTTATTTTTCAAAAAAATAAACATAAACTACAAATTTAAACTCTTCACAAACATAGCATAAGATATGCACATATTTACTTTTACTCCATCTAATGAAATAATAATCAAATGCTATTATTTATTATTATGATTGTATATCTAATCTAATTCAACTAGCATACAAGCACACACACTCCATTAGTAACAAAATGAGTTAATTGCACTCACATTCCTTATTTTTAGTAAAATTATATAAATTATTTTTTTTTGTCTGTGCACAACCACTTCTGCCACTTACACGAATCACATCTAATTTTGTGCATTTATTACACTGATTACTCCTGATGAGATATAAGTGTAATATTTTAAATCACATGTGACGTGTGTAATTAAGTTAAACAGATTATTGTATATTGTATAGACAAATCCAAATAATATAATAATCAATGTGTCTTCATTATTTGGTTCATTACAAAATAGTATCACACTTATATAAATCTCGTTAGAATTGTTAATATATTTTGTAATGAAACAAAAATAATAAAAAGACACTTTGTTTTTTACTATTTGGAATTGTCTACATAATATATAATATTTTGTTTAACTTAATTTCATTCACCATACGTTTTTTATTTAAAATATTACACTTATATCTAGGGGTGGTTAATGTAATGTTTACAAAATTAAGGGTGATTTATGTCAGATGAGAGGGTGGTTCCGGTAAGTACAAAAAATGGTGAATAATTTTTGTAATTTTACTAAAACTCGGGGGTGTTAGTATATAATTCAAAGAAAACATAGGGATGGTATCTATAAATGTATGTTACTTTATGTGTTATATAATTTGATTTATTAAAAAACTGTAAAGTTATCATATGTTTAATTAAATTATTTTTAAAAAACTTTTTTAAATCAAACTGTGTATCATAGAGCACACACTTATCTCTATGGTGCATTTTATGAAAAGACAAACATATAAAGGAAAAACATATTTTTCTGCCTTGTTTGTCTTTGAACAGATGTATATTATTCCTTTTTAGTATATTCCAATGCAAGAGTGAAAAAGACTAAAAGGGATATGCTGCTAGTACTGGATGGAGTATATATATTTTCCTTGTATAATCAATTATATCACATCACCATATAAGTAAAGAAGTAATCTATTTTGGAATGTGTGATTACTCATTCTAATAAATATCGTTATTAGGAATTAAATCATTAATTTTTTAGTCTATCTGAGAATTCAATATAATCTTACACCACTTGATTAATGTCTTATTGTCTTATTGTGAAAGAGTGAATAAAGTTGGAAGTTTTGGGCTTTAACCCCACACGCGTAGCAGGAGTGAACATGGTGCTTTGTGCAATGGCAGTTAGTGCGTGTGTCCCGTGACACTTTGCTACTGACCTACCAGACAATCTTGTCCATGACTAGTTCAAAATTGTAGAGGTCAACAACTCAAATTTAAGACTAAGGTTACCTTGGGAACAACCAAGAATAAAATAACAAGGAATGGATGATAACTACATTGGATATTACAAACTCAATATGATACTTAAGTTATGAAATTCTCTCATATAACAAAAAAATCTTCTGAATTGTGTTATACTCATGTGCTTAAGTCGTAACACAAACATAATAAAAATAAAAGAAACCGAGAAAATAACTAATATTTACTAAAATCACCACAAAACCAAAGTTGTTACAAATTGATTGTGCCTAATGAATACCATAAGTTTATTAAAATATCAAATTATGAGATAACTTAGGTTACATTCTTATTCATGACTTTTATAAGACTATCCAATTTCAAGTGTTTGAAACATTTTTTTAACCTTTCCATCCTAAAAGCCGTTAAGTTGAAACTAAGATCATCTTCATTGATAGAGAGTCAAATACATGATTTCATTTGTTTTTAACAGTAAAAGTGTAATTTTATTGTAATTATAAATGAATATATGTGTGATTGTAATTCTATTCTAAATAGTCAAGTTGACATGCATGTGAAGTTAACCCATTAAGGAGCAAATTAAGGTGATAGAATATATATGAAAATAATAAGAATAAATGGATCAATATGTGACTCAAAAAATGCTTCACATGAGAAGTAAAAGAAGGAAATGAAAAATGAGTGAAAGATGTTAATGGGGTTTGAGTAAATAATAAGTTCTAAATTGTGGCAAGATATTTAAGTTTTTATAATCTTTGCTATTGCATCACAAATGTAATTGTGAGAACATTAATTAGGGAAAGTAAGCATGATTATTATAATCTTAAACCATAGTAACAAGTTGACTCATATAAAGATTTTATTTTCACTTAAGTATTTCTTTGGTTCTTGAAAGTTTAACAAAATTTTGATTTTGATTTCCATCTTTATATATTTGAATTTTTTTATTTTAGTCATTGTTAATGATGTATCATTAACATAATAGGCTACATTAACCATTAATATGACATTCCATGTGTGACACAATTAGGTGTTAATCATGTGATAATTAGAAACTAAAAAAACTAAAAATTTAGAATAGAAACCGAACAAATATTACACACACTAAAATCAAAAGTCATTAAACCTTGTGGACCAAATCATATTTTAGCCTTATATTTTTTTTATAAAATTAAATATGATAAAATCACTAAAGTCTTGATTTGACTAGTGAGTTAATAAACCAATATATATTGATTTAACCTCATTTCACTAAAGTTTAGAGTAAATTGCACTTTACTCACATAAGCTTTTGAAAAAACACTACACCCTAAACTTACTCAAAACCCCACCCCTTTGACTTATTAACCCTTAATAAAGAAAATAATATCACTTACTTTTAAATATTTGTCCTCAAATTTAATATTTGAGGGTTACATCTATATCAAAACAATGAGACAAATGATAAAAGACTTAGTTTCCTTGGTGATCAATATGAATTTCATTAGCATGTATTATTCCTGTTTTTGCAACGGGTCATGATATAAAGAACCTCATGAACATTTTATTCAATAAAATTTATTCTTTACAAAAAAAATAAAGATGGAACTAGAAGGAAAAAAATAGCATAAAACAACATTTTGTGAACCATGGGGATTTCCCTGCCATGAAATTAACAATTTTATTTAACATTGACCAAGGAATAAAACAAAACACCAATATTTCGTAGAAGTGAAGTTTAAGTTACTTGAATTTTAATGCATCAAAACATAGTCATCAATTGTTCATAGCATCCATGGCCTTACTAAAGTTTAGAGTTTGTAATCCATCTAAAAATATTTTTATCGTAAGGCCCGGCCCACTATACCCTTATGTTATTATATAATTTTATTAAAAAAATAAATATATCAACAAAAAGTTAATCTAGTGGTGTAAGATCTTACCCTATTAGATCTATATATATCATATTAGGTCAAATATTTAATTATTATAAGCGACATTTCTTCGGTTATTAACAAAACATTGTCTTTTATTAGTAGAGAAAATAAATGGGTCATAATACCAAAGATAGTTATGTAAAAATATATTTAATCATTGACATAATTAATAAAAACAATCATCTTAATTACTATCTTTAATTCACATAAAATTATTCAATAAAATCCTATAATAACTACCGAAATTAGTAAAATGCATAATGTGATAAAATGAATAATTAATGAATTGTCTTTGTGATTTGAGCTTGAGTTCTAAAATCCAACTCTTTTTCGAAGAAATATGTACTTTATTAAACAGTAATAATTAAATTCTAATCTTACAATTTACTAGAATTTAATTACACATGCTTTATCATAAATTACGTAAAGAAGCTTAGCGTCAAAGCTTTTAATACAATATATTTACTACCCATAAAAATTACTAATTTTTCAAAAATATAGTTACTATATTTACATGTAACCCCCTAACAGTTGGATAATTGGAACATGGTGAAACTTAGTCAGTCTGGGAACTACTGACTAATTCTCACCTGAGCGAGAAAGTCTCGCTTGGACGAGAGCATCAGTATTTCTCCCAAAATTTTATCTAGGAGCCTCGCTTGGGCGAGATGTGGCTCGTCTGGGCGAGAGAGAGTGTGTTGACACTGTGGGATTCTCACTTGAGCGAGAAGCCCTCGCTTGAGCGAGAGCGTTAGTGTTTGAAAATTTAAAAAGGTGGGATCTCTCGCCTGGGCGACGTATTCTCGCTTGGGCGAGAATCTAAAATCCTGAAACCTAAAATAAAGCCCCAAACACGAAAATGGGGGAGGGTTTTGAGAGAAAGGAGAAGAGGAAGCGATTTTATTGGCTAGAACTCACATAAAGGCTACGAGAGCTCACATAACACTTCTCCTTACTTAGAAATTCATTATGGTTATTGGGGTCTCTTCTCTTTTGATTTGGTAAATGACCTAACTCTCTCCCTTGATGTAGTAGTTCGATTTAGTTAACTTATTTCTTGAAAACTCACAGTATAAAGTGTCTATTTGGAGATGATGTTTGAAAAATAGTGATAGTAAGAAACCCCAAAGCCTAGAAACGAAATGGTGAAGAAAATGGATTGGAAAATGTTAAGTTGGGTTGTGGTTTATGATTGATGATGTAGAATGAGGGATTAAATGTTTATGAATGCATATGGGAGTCTCAATAGAGATAGTTTCGAGAGTCATCGGGGTATGAGTTAATTTGTGGTAGAAATATGCAAAATGAGTTATAATGTGTTGTTATGAATATATTATTGATTATGTTTTTGTGTGTGTGAATGGGTAAAGACCCTAAGGTTGGAGGAAGCGGAGTAGATTCTAACAAGCCGTCAAACGCCAACACACGCCAAGGTAAGGGAGACGTGTTTCCATAGTTAATGATTTGATGTGAAAGGTAAACGTATTGGCATTATTAATATGATAATATAGTGATAATGGTTGTCATATGGAAGTTGTATTGATTAGCCTTCGTGGCATAAACTTGCCCTATGTGATATTGATTAGCCTTCGTGGCATAGACTTGCCCTATGTGGTATTGATTAGCCTTCGTGGCATAGACTTGCCGTATGTAGTATTGATTAGCCTTCGTGGCATAGACTTGTCTTATGTGGTATTGATTAGCCTTCGTGGCATAGACTTGCCCTATGTGGTATTGATTAGCCTTCGTGGCATAGACTTGCCCTATGTGATATTGATTAGCCTTCGTGGCATTGACTTGCCCTATGTGGTATTGATTAGCCTTCGTGGCATTGACTTGCCCTATGTGGTATTGATTAGCCTTCGCGGCATTGACTTGCCCTATGTGGTATTGATTAGCCTTCGTAGCATTGACTTGCCCTATGTGGTATTGATTAGCCTTCGTGGCTTAGACTTTCCCTATGTGGTATTGATTAGCCTTCGTGGCATTGACTTGCCATACGTGGTATTGATTAGCCTTTGTGGCATAGACTTACCCTGCGTGGTATTGTGATAATTGTTATTAAACGTGATTGATAACTGGTAGATTGATAGTTTAGTGTACCTTAACGGTTGAATTATGTTACGGACATAATTATATATATGTTTGTATTATAATTATCTTATTCTGATGTATTCATACTAATTATCTTGAATTTGTTATCTTACTCCCTTTTGTTTCTTGATGGTGCCATTGGTGATAATCGGTGCACAGGTAAAGCAAAGGATTAGTAGATCCAGGGGGCGTGTTAGTGTAGCTCTCTCTAATTTGGATGTAATGGTGATAGTGACATGCTTTTTTGTATTATGCATGTATTTGTACCTATTACCTGAACCATTTAATCTGTAACCTAGTTTCTCTAGATTTGGTGAATTATTGCTAAACATGTGGGGACGGAGTCCCTTTTAATTAAAATGTAAAGTTTAAGGGTTTTGAACCCCAAAATGCTTGAGCAGTTTAGTCCTTTAATGTCGAAGTTGAATTATAGTTATAAGGAAAGGAAACTTATGGAGTTAGTTACAAGGAGAATTAATTATTATTGCTTGTATGTTTAGAGTTAAACGGACGAAAATTTTAGCGTATAATTTGGGTCCTTACATTACATAATCACTAAGACAATATATTTAATATATCAAATCAAATAATTTTTAAAAATATTTTTCTATCATGTGTAATGAAAATATACATATCATTTGAGAATCCATGTAACGACCCGTTTTTCTACCCTTGAAAATTTTTCATTTATTTTAATCCTTTCTTACATACAGTCGTCACCTTCATTGAAAACTCTCAAGTATCACTCTTTGAAAATACCCTTTACCCTATTATATTATCATACAAATTTATGTTGCGGAAAAACATAATTCATTTAGATAACATTTACCACATACATCCAGTTACGGGTTTTCCAAGGTTATAACGTCCATAACTAAATGTCACCATATTATCCTAATCAGATTACATTTATCCCAAAATGCTATCGAATCAAATACAATGTCAAATAGCAATAAAGACACTCAAGTAAATAGACACAAAGGCTTCCTATTTGAGCTTCATCCTCAAAATCCTTCATTTACCTACAATGAGATTATCATAAACAACACGCAAAACAAAAGGGAGTAAGTCATTAGTTCAAAACTAACATCACATGATAATCCACATTCAAATACAATCAAGCTTTGATGTAATTCATAAACACACATACAGAATTATAAACATTCAAATCATCTTCCTTTAATTTCCACTTTACTCATATTCATCCTATAATATATATATCTCATAATATATATTCTATAGTATACATATTACGTTCGTTCGAAACATCATCGGTCTCGTTATTCATATCCACCCTATAACATATATATCCCATAATATATATCCTATAGCATGTATATTAGTTTCTTTCTCAACATCTTCCTTTTTATCGCTCATATTCACCCTATAGAATATATATCCCATACTATATATCCTATGGCATGCATATGACTTTCATTTTGAGTCTTATTTCCATTGGTACTCCCCCAATAATATTACTTTCATTTGAGTCATTTTTCCATTGGTTCTCCCCCAATAATATTACTTTCATTGAGTCATCTTTCCATTGGTACTCCCCCAATAATGTTACTTTTATTGAGTCATCTTTCCATTGGTACTCCCCCAATAATGTTACTTTTATTGAGTCATCTTTCCATTGGTACTCCCCCAATAATGTTACTTTTATTGAGTCATATTTCCTTTGGTACTCCCCCAAATAGATTGAATTCGTTATGAGTCATATTTCCTTTGGTACTCCCCCAAATAGATTGAATTCGTTATGAGTCATATTTCCTTTGGTACTCCCCCAAATACATTGAATTCGTTTTGAGTCATATTTCCATTGGTACTCCCCCAATCAATGATTCTGAGTCTTATTTCCATTGGGACTCCCCAATAAATGTTTCCAAGTCTTATTTCCATTGGGACTCCCCAATAAATGTTTCCGAGTCTTATTTCCATTGGGACTCCCCCAATAAATGTTTCCGAGTCTTATTTCCATTGGGACTCCCCCAATAAATGTTTCCGAGTCTTATTTCCATTGGTAATCCCCCAATAATATTAATTTCATTTGAGTCATATTTCCATTGGTACTCCCCCAATAATATTAATTTCATTTCTATAACAGAAAAGTCACGCATTTTCCAACATAATGCATAAATTACAGACGCATCATATTAAACCATTACTTCTTTCACATACCTCATTCATATCAGCAAGTATGATTTAGAGACACTTATCCCTTACCTCGGTGAGCGTTGGAGATCAGTTCCGAGTAACTTTAAAAGTCTACTCCGCGATTTCCTCCAACCTTAGGATCTTTCCTCATTATCA